>JASUAB010000007.1:35566814-36860742 GCA_037013595.1 Dicorynia guianensis
ACTCCATGCTATCAATAAATCCATCTTTAGTTCCCAACCTACCCTCCCCAAAAAGAAGAAAAGAAAAGATCCATCTTTCTTGAGAACTTATGTGTGGTGGACTGCTTTTGACTTTCGTAATCCATTACTTGACTGTACAAGCTCCCTTTTCCATGCAGATGAGAATTTCATACTGAAGCATGATGCACCTGGACTTCTTTCTATGTCTAATGGTGGTCCAAACACGAATGGTTCCCAGTTTTTTATAACCTTAAAGCCCCAACCTCATCTAAATGGGTATATGAGCTTTGCATGTTTTGGTTCAAGTATAACGACTTTTAAAGCCCAATGTATGCTATCCTAACTCTGAAATCTGCGGTATTCTTTTCACCTTTTAAATTTTCTTAAATCAAGCTTATGAGATTAGATTTAGAACCATGATCTTTGCTAAGTGACAAGGATATTAGTTTTTTATCCATTTAAGTGATGTTGCAGGAAACAGTGTTGTTTTTGAAAAAGTTGTTCAGGGGATGGACTTTCTGAACAAACTTGAACTGGTGGGAACACCTGATGGGAAACCTAGTCGACCAGTTAAAATTCTTGACTGTGGTGAAACGTCAGAAGCAGAAATTAGGAAGACAGTTGAAAAAGAAAAAGAGAAAGGTACTTGGTGGTAGGGGTAGACATAGATGGATGTATTACAAAGCTTTTTATTACTTCATTATGCTGCAAAATGTTATTCTTTGTAGCAATTGCTGTATGAACTCTTTTTTAATTCTTGTTATAGGGAAAAAGAGAAAATCAGGGAAATCCCCAGCTTCTGACAATAGGCCTGACAAAAAATCAAGAGGAAGAAGTAAAAAATCTTCTAAAGACATGAGGAAGAGGAAATACTTGACATCTCAGTCTTATAGCTCTGATAGTGATAGTGATTCTTATTCTTCGGATTGTGAGTCAGAATCAGATTTATCATTTTCTGATTCAAGTGCCTCTAGCTATGGGAAAAGCAGGAAGAGGAAACCTGTAAAAAGAAATAAGCACAAGCATGGGAAGAAGAGGAGAAATGGACGAAAGCAGAGAAAGAAAAGCCAGCATAACAGAAGTTCAAGACACAAGTCCAAATGGTTTGATTATAATTGGCTCTTAGCATTGCCTTTCTTCTATATTATTCCCTCAGTAAGCATCTGCTTGATCTCTGCTTTCATTAAATTATTTTCTTTGTTTCAGGAGTTCGGAGGGTTCAAGTGATACAGAAACTGAGAGTACCAGTGGTAGCGGCAGTAGTTCTGATGACAGGAAAGCTGATCATTGTGTCACCGGTTGTTAAACACATGCTGACAATAAACCAAATAGAAATCTAGGTGTGCTATTTGTTCATTTCTTACAGATATGTGCTGTACTCCAAACACCAACCCCCCAACCCCGCCCCCACCCCACCAAAAGCAAAAAAAAAAAAAAAAATCCTTTTTCCGGGGCCAAAAACAACACACACTAGCATGTAATGGGAGGGAGTGCCAGGATAGTTGATACTATTTCCTAAACTGATAGCTGATCCGCTACAGAATTGGGAAACCAATCTTCTAGCCCTCCCTCTGCTAGACAAACCACTCCAGATCATGGGAAGCATCATATGGTTAGAAGGAATGAGGGCAAGCCATCACATGAAGAAGGTGAGTTGTCTCCAGAAAGTGATGGATATCTGAACAACGGACATAATGGTGAAGCCAAATCTAGTAAACCTGCTGAGAAAGACTCCTAGTCGTATCATTTGACTGACAATAGGTTTGACATCTTGCCTTTCTCAGCTTCTAATTAAATGTCACTTTCAGTGTAATGTTTTGCCTGAACTTAATTTTGACTCCATTTTGGGATTTTGGATTTGAATACATCACCCGGTGTGCTAAGTCCGTATTATCTTATTTGTTAGAGGTGATTGTCCAAAAAGGGCAATAAACTCACCTAGGAGCAGTCCAGTTGCAAGTGCTGGAAGAATTGATGCTGAGAACTCTGGAGAGCAAAACCAAGGACATTCGTTATTGGCCAGTCCTCGAGCAAAAGCTCTTGAACCTGTGGCATCCAAGCTTAGCGAGGGTTTGTCAAAAAGCCCATCTCCAAATGGCATGCCAAAGCATATTAGGAAAGGACGTGGCTTCACTGAGCGCTATGCCTTTGCACGCAAATATGGTACTCCATCTCCACAGAGGTCACCCTTTTCCTATCGATATGGTGATAGAAATATAAGAAGGAACTTTAGTAGCTATGTCTATTATTTTGCATCACTGGATTATCACTAGGTTAAATGTTGGGTCCTGTTTTTAGTTATGTCTCTATGAAGAAATACAACCTATAGGAGTTATTTTGAGCGTTCACCACAGAGACGCCATCAGAGCCCACCAAGGGGCAGAATCCATCCCAGGTTCTGCCTGTGTCTTCATACGAAGTAAACCTATTATGTTGTTAGACATTATTATTTTTTGTCCTTTCACATAGAACATGAACTTTATTCATGTAATTATTCAATTAGATATCAAAGCAGAAGACGTCAAAGTAGGAGCATCTTCCGCAGTCCAGAGCATGGCCGTTTTAGGGACCATGGCCGCAATCACAGTCCAAGACATAGTCATAGACTGGAAGACAAGCAACCTCGAATACGTGACAGATTAAAATCTCGACTGGATCGTCAAGATGTACACTCTCTAGACGGAAGAAGATTAAGGTCTCGATCCAGGAGCCATGGCTCATCTCGCTCTAGATCTGTTGATGCTACGCCACCAAAGCGTCATGATAAAAGAACTCCTTTATCTCCCAGTAGGTCTAGATCGAGCTCATTATCCGGACAAAAGGGTTTAGTTTCATATGGAGACGCCAGTCCTGATTCTGGGGCAAGTTAGGTTGATGTGTAGCGTCCTCGTGCCTAGAAAAGGCAGTATGATGAGTATGCTGATTGGATTAACAGGCATGATGAAATGCTTGTCCATCTGAGCTATTGTTGCTCTACGTTGCTATGTAATTATGATGGACCTAGAACTTTTGCTTTTTAAGTTTCAAACGTTTTGGTGCACATGATGAGCAACTATTTGATAAGGAAACAATAATACTTATGGAGTCGCGGCTATAATTTATGGCTGCTTATTTGTTTATTTCCTGAGTCTTGATCAGGTGAGTCAAATGTCAGATGCAACCTGAAGGGACCATCATCAGCTAAGAAGACGTTTGTATTGCTCTTAGAACGAGTGCTCTGTCCACTTCAAGGGGGTTTGTGCTTAACGTTGGGATATTCAGTGCTGGTTAAGTACCCTTGTCTTTTCTAAATTCTGATAGTTTCGTAGGTGGTTCGTTTTTACCTCCTCTCCTGATGATTAGAATGTACACCTTTCCATTTTTGGTATCCTGTTGCCAGAATGCTCGAGTGAAAGTTCATGAAAATGATACAACATATTGCTTTTTGACATCTTTCATTGTTATTACGGACACTGCAATGTTAGAATGATGGCCGATATTAACAGAGCTAGAGGACACGACAAAATAATGAGCATATAAAGTTGCATTATGTACTCCCACTGACCAACCATCATAGCTTGCAAATGCATGCCGCAGCATTTGAGATTGAATAGCTGAGAGACGAAGTGACAAGTTAAAATGGTCATGCTTGTGAGGTATGACAAGATATTGCAGATGTAATCTTCTTAGGCATGAAGACAAATTGAACAAGACAGTAACTGTATCACAACGTTCTATAACTACCAAGCTCTCAGATTGGTTGACCTTTGGGAACAATCTGATCTTTGAGCCACATGTAAATAGGAACCAATACAAACCATGTAGCAGCCAGGGCTCCCAAAATGAAGTGCGATAAGAAGACAAAACGGTTTACAGGCTTTTTGACATCTTCTTCCTTTGGACCAAGCTGCATCAAATTGTAGAACCTCTTAATCTCAATATATGAAAAAGCCAGGTGGGAGAGGGGGGATGTTAGAAAACAAGGGGAGGAGTAAGGGGTGAATGGCAATAGCAACCAAAGCCAACCGGCATTTTTTGTATGTCCATGCCATTTGTGAAGATCTGATAAGTAAATAAAATACAGATTGCCACCATCTAGCCAATGCAACAGGATGATAGTTTGAGTTCTTTGTCTCGAATTACTGATTTCCATAAAAAATTAAATGCCACAACTTTATCATGAGCTAGCAATTAAGCAAAAATTCTGCAATACAGCAGTCGAGTCCTGACTTTAATGTGGGATATATATACCTAAGTATAAGTTTGCTATCTCTTTCAATCGGGGTTTTTACCGAGATATCATACAATGCTTTCAAAGAGCTTCATGACAATGTCAGGCACATATAGTCAGAATGACACAGAATTCTAAATATTCCAAAACCCTACTAAAAATAACCACCTCTAGTGAATGACCACAATATTCATGACACAAGTTATAAAAAATCAGTTACCATTGTCATATACAACTTACAGTATTCTAATCATGAGTATTTAGCTTGGATGTCCAAGATATAGATATTCACATGGTAACAATGGTTAAAAAACCATCATTCTAACCTACAAATAGCAATGCTTATTAATGATTCTGTGTTACTGCTACTTTCAACTCCATTACAATAATTGTGTTGGAACTTGGAATGCTTATCCTACACTTAATCATCATAGCTGATATTTTTTTCCCCTCACAAGCATGACTTTTCTGATTACTGTGATTATACAGAAGATGAAAGTAAATTTTATACTACATCTTAGAATGTTCAACATTTAAATTTTATTGGCTTGACAGACTCACAAGTAAATCAAATATAGCCTACAAAATAACTAGTAAGAGTTACATGCATTTACCTGTCATCTACAGTACGAGGCAGTAGCCATATAGATATAGGGATTTGGTCATCACAGAAACACAGGAAGTAAGTCCCAAAAAGGTAGGATACCAGGTTGAATCATCACACAGAAAGAGACACTCAAGCAGAGGAAAGAGACACAGGAATATGGAACCAACTGTTCCTATGTTATATGTAAAATGAAATGAGAAGTAACCTGCAACCCCACAAAGGCACAAAGAAAAAAAGGTACACAGCAAGAAGTTGAGAAGACAAATACCTGCAAAGGAGAATCTCCAGATGCGGGTTTAACACCAGTCACAGAACAACCCATAATCAAGCCATGACGACGAACCCCACGGTACCATTTTGGACCAATCCTTTTCAGTTGGACGTCCTTAAACCCTGCCTTTTCAAACCACTCGATGTACTCTTCCTCCTTAGGAAAAAGCATCCAAATATCAGCAAAGAAGCGTGACAACCAAAATGTTGGGTACACCGGACCAATAACACATGCTTTGCCTCCAAGTTTCAAAACCCTGTATGCTTCCTTGATGCCACGTTGTGGATCTGGCCAGTATTCAATACTGAGAAATGAAAGCATATCACAGCTGTAAGACGATCTATTCCTTCTGATATAGCCATATGTAAATAATCTTAAAGATTGAATCATTGAATAGGTTGACGTTTGAATAAAGGAATTGCATCTATATATCTATGCAAGTAGTTAACAAAGGGGCGCTCTTACCATTTCAGCATATTCCATTCTATAAGGACAGAAGCAACAGTATAGAGTAACACTAGAAAGAAGATCACATGGAAAGGGTTGAAGAAGTCTACCTTCCTGCGGATACATATCTATCTGCATAATCAGTGCGGAAAGGAAGATCTTCAGCATCACCTTCAATTATTTTGCATTCTTTGAGTGGTTCCTTTTCCTTAGCTTTAGCAAGTTGATGAGGTGACTGGTCAAGAATGGTAACATTCTTTGCATCCACATGCTTTACTATACCCAATGTGGTAAAACCCGTACCACCGCCAACATCTACAACAATCATATTTCTATCACTGAGATCAGCAGGTTCAAGTGCTTCATCCCTCATGTCCTCGGTCCAATGCCCAGGATTTATGACATGGTCATACACAATTGAGAGGAACCTATAGAACCAAAACGCCTCTTTCTTGTGTTGTATGAACCTTGGCTGTGAGGTTGGCCTCGAAGCCGATATACTACACTTGGGTACTATGGCTCGAGAATCGGGAATTCTAGTAGTAACTAAACCAATTTTCGCGAAGTTCTTGCCGTGCAAATCTGACCCAATGAAACCTAACCCATTTGGGGTTCTAGTACCGAAAAGTGGGAGATTTTCAGCTCCACTGATCATCACTGAAGCCATATTAGAAGCCATGAAAGAATATGACACGGAATTACCAAACCTAAAGAGGAACAGCAAGCGAATCAGGCTTGGGTTTAGCTCACACTTCTCAGGTTGAAGTATTATCAAAACCAAAACCTTAGCTGATAAAAGAGCTTACCTGAGTCACCAGGGCGCGACAGAGAGACAAGAAAGGACCACGAACCTCCAGCTACTCTTTTTCGGCCTTCCTTTTTTTAATTACAAACAGCAACCACAAAGAAACTGGTGGTTGTTGGTTGTTAAGTTAGGACTCTATCAGACGACGGAAATTGTAAAAAAAAAAAAAAAAATTTCATTTCGAGTAAAACTCTATTTTATCATTTTAATATAAACAAATTTTTATTTTAATTTTTTACTATTAAATATTTTTATTGTGATTCTTTAAAGATCAATAAATTTTATTGTCAAAGATTTTTAATTAAATTTTTTAAAAATTAAAATTAATATCAATTAAGTCACTCAGTTTAAGATAATTATTGACATATTTGATGATGTGTCAAAATTTACTGACGTGTCATATTGATATGACAGAATTTAGTTGATATATAATGTTGACGTGTCATAATGATATGATAAAATTTGATTAACATGTCATATTGATGTCAGCATAAAATGTTAGTCAAATTTTATCACGTAAACAACTATCTTAATTGAGAGATTTAATTGATATAAATTTTAATTTTTAGAAGATTTGATTAAAAATTTTTGATAATTAAAAATTAAAATAAAAATTAATTGATCTCTTAAAGACTTAAATAAAAGAATTTAATAATAAGAAAATAAAAATAAAATTTATTTATCTTTGAGAGACTAAAATAAAATTTTACTCTTTCATTTCTTACCACTCATCTTAGATTGAACACAAACCAAACCCCTTTATTCATATATTTTAAGATTATACTTCAATCTTTATTTCTTTACCATAATCAGATAAAGAAAAATAGACATATGACACTACCACTCCACATATAAAATACATTTATAGTTGTTTGAATGAGTCTACCCCACCCTATATAAAATACAAAGTAGGCATATATATTTTGAATTCATAATAATATAATTTATTTTATTTTATCTTATTTATTTTATAAACTTTGCTCTACTCTGTATAAGAGACGGAATTATATATATATATTTTTTTAACTCACAAAAAATAATTTATCCCCCTCCATTTCAATTATGGTCAATATATAAGATAGGATAGACCAACTTATTTCGCATCCCTAAATACACCCATAAAAAATGTCTCTACTATATTATTCCAAAGTTATGATATGTTTTATAATCAAATTTTTTTCTAGGTGTGTCACTCTCTTGCATCTATTGGTATGATGCATAAGAGTGTGTTATATGGGAAAAGATTTTTTTTAAATTAATTTTTTATTTTTATATTTTTATTCTCACATAATACATCTCATGACCCTTATACATTGTTGCAAAGATTGTGTAAAAATTATTATGTGAAAATAGATTTTTATTTTATAATATTAAAAACATGTAATTATTAGAGAAGTGATACATTTTTTAAATTATTATAAAATATAATTTAATTTTAAATTTAAATTTAAAATAATTTAAAGTTTTTATCTAATATTCACTTGTCAACATCAAAAGAATTGAGATTAACCTTATAACTTACTTTATATCCCAACATATTCTACAGATCGGGCAAAGTTCAAGCAATGGTTCAGGGATTGAGAACTTGACTTTAGTGTTATCTGATTTTGATCTTTTTTCTTTATTTTTTAATTTTAAAGCTTTTTATTTATAATGTGAATAAAATCATAAAATGAAAATACATATAAAAAAGTTATTAAAATTAAAAAAATTAAAAATTTCGAATCCATTTTTCAAGGCATGGACAAGCACAAATTTATAAGGGCATTTAATTAAAATAGTAGGAGTGCTAACAAAAAAATTACAAATAATAATAATTGCTGCCTCCAAGGGTAAAATTCATATAAAGATTCTAAATACAAGAATCGGCGGGGATTCCATTGTTTTCAGAACTCAGCCATTGGATTCACCGATCACCTATGGACCTGCACTCACATAACTACAACTCATTCGCCTTGTCAATCCCGCATTCCCACTGTGCCCTTTAAAATAATTGTTACCAACAAACCCACAATGATATAATATCATGGCATTCTCGTCAATTCGCAACCCAAAATGACAAAATGGTATATGTTGTTCCAGCCATGACTCCGAAACTCCACAAGGTCATACGATATTTATATTCCTTCCCTTGCATCTTCCCGAACCTATGAAGTCTCTCTAACTTCTAAGATCTGAATCCATTTTGATCCGAATGGAGTTACCGAAAAATCTCATGCCTGACGATGCAAGCCCCGAGTGGATGAACAAGGCGGACAATGCGTGGCAGCTGACGACGGCCACGCTGGTGGGCCTCCAGAGTGTTCCCGGCCTGGTCATTCTGTACGGCAGCATAGTGAAGAAGAAGTGGGCGGTGAACTCGGCCTTCATGGCCCTATACGCATTTGCTGCGGTGCTTGTTTGCTGGATGGGGTGGTGCTACCAAATGTCATTCGGGGACAACTTTCTTCCATTCCTTGGACGTCCAAAAGTGGCCTTGGACCAGAACTTCCTTCTTCGCCAAACATTTTCAGGAAACATGCCCAATGCCTCTATGATATACTTCCAGTTCGTGTTTGCGGCCATCACCTTGATTCTCATAGCTGGGGCCTTGCTTGGAAGAATGAACTTCTATGCATGGATGCTGTTTGTGCCACTCTGGGTCACCTTCTCATACACCATATGTGCCTTCAGTATATGGTGCCCCACTGGGTGGTTATTCAAAATGGGCCTCATTGATTACTCTGGGGGCTTTGTTATTCACCTTTCCTCTGGGGTTGCTGGTTTCACTGCGGCTTTCTGGGTATTTTTTTTTTAATAATAACTTCCCCTTTTATTTTTTTTAATCAGAAACAAATAATAGTAATAAGGTAGGAATTATGGCGGAAATTTGTTTGCAGGTGGGGCCAAGGGCAATCAACGATAGGGAGAGGTTCCCTCCGAACAACATACTTCTGATGCTGGCTGGGGCTGGTCTGCTGTGGATGGGGTGGACTGGATTCAATGGTGGAGACCCTTACACAGTCAGCATAGACGCATCTCTTGCCGTCCTTAACACCCACGTCTGCACAGCTATGAGCTTGCTGACATGGCTTCTGCTTGACATACTGTTCTTTGGGAAGCCTTCTGTGATTGGTGCCACCCAGGGCATGATCACTGGCTTGGTTTGCATCACCCCTGCTGCTGGTAACAACACCATGCCTTCTTAATCAATTTTAGCCGGCAAAATATGTCTGATATTTGAGATTAAATTTAAAAGCATAAATGTATTGTGAGCAGGTGTGGTGCAAGGTTGGGCAGCGGTGCTAATGGGAATGATGTCCGGAAGCATCCCATGGTACACAATGATGGTCCTGCACAAAGAAATGAAGCTGCTGAAACAGGTGGATGATACCATGGCAGTTTTCCACACCCACGCCGTGGCTGGCTGCTTAGGCGGCATCCTCACTGGCTTCTTTGCGGAGCCAAAGCTGTGTCGCCTCTTCTATTTGGTGGATGATTGGGAGCACTATACAGGCCTTGCTTACGGCATCCAAACAGGGCGAACAATAGCAGGGCTCAAGCAAATGGGGGTTCAACTACTCGGAATTGGGTTTGTGATCATGCTAAACGTTACCACAACTACTATTGTATGTTTGTTAGTAAGCATAGTGGTTCCTCTGAGGCTGCCAGAGAATGACCTGCAAATTGGGGACGATGCCATCCACGGCGAAACAGCCTATGCATTGTGGGGCGATGGACAAAAGCTTGAAACTAAACCTGATCACATCAATATGGCTTTCGAAATGAACCATTGGCCAACTGTGGAAACAAAAAGTTCGGACGAGGTTCAACTCGAGTGACATCCAAACAGAAATTATTCAGTAATCCTGTGTTGCTGATATAATCTTGACAATTATAATCAATAAAAACTGTTTAAATGACAGGTTTTTAGCAATTGAGCCAACCACATCACCCATATCACTTGTTATATGGAGAGTTCTGAATAGTTTCCTCAATGGCCTTGTTGTACGCGTCTACCCATCCCAATATCCTATCACTTTTTGAATTGTCTTCAACTTTTGTGGATAAAAAAAAATGGTTTTAAGGAAAGCGATAGGCTTTACATCATCTTGGGGACGTTTTATTGAGCTTCACGAAGAATCTTAAATCCCAAAGGAAACTAAAGAATGTCAACCACAAAAACAACTTGCAATAATGTCACAGCAAAGACAACAATTTCCTCGAGTGTCCGAGACTAATTTTAGTTCTAAAAAATTCAACTTGGATTCTTGGTTGGTGGTGGAATTTATCATGATTTAGATTGACAGAATGGACTTAGACAACTTCACCAATGACATTTCAATGGTTGGCGACAATAGGTCCAACTCTGAAAGGTACAAAACATAAACTAGAGGAAATTATGTGGAGGGAACCGGAAAATGACAGCAGTGAAAGGCACAGCACCGCACCCTGCCTTGTTTTTTTAGGGTAAGCGAAAACACCTCCCACTCTAAGGATCAACTCAACTACCCTGTTTGCCACGGCAAAGGATTTTACTACAACTGATTATTAATAAAAATTAGAAAATAAATTATTTAAAATTTATTATTTATTTATACATTATAAAATAAACAATTTTGCTCTTGTAATAATTGATTTTAAAAATACAATAATTTTTTTTTACCAAAAACTGTAAATTTGAGCCTCTAACAGTTATTCGGGTCTGCCGCCCCTGGGAAAAAGGCTGCATTTTCATGCGTATATTTGAATGGGTGCGCAAATGAACAAAGAGAAACGGCTTTTGAAGAAAGCAAAGTTTGGGCTTTAAGAGTAAAGATGCTCTTTTGGTTTTCCATTGTGTGGGCAAGTGGAGGTTGTACGGAATCCGTGCCCCATGGCCACTGCTAGTTCTGTTTAATCTCAGATCTGTTGCTTACCAACAAAGGAGGTCTTACTGGATGACTCTACTTGGGTTCCGTTGTTTCACTCCCAGTGATGGCGTCTGAAACGGCGTCCTCCGCCGATGAAGAGGCCTCTGTTTCACTACCCACAGCTGCAGGAGCAGCGGCTTCTGATAAAAGAGGCAAGCATCGGATTCTTGCCGAAGTCAAGCGTCTCGACCAAGACTCCAAGTTTCTTGAGGTTAACTCTTTTTCTTCTTCTTCCTTCACCTTCTCCTCCTCATTTCCCCCATTTTAGACAATTTTTTTATTTTTTACTATAAATGCTCCATTTCTATTCTCCCGTTTGTGTCATGAATCTCCGTACCGCATATCAAGTGTTAGTGCTGAAGCTTTATGGTGACTTTTGCAGAATGTGTTGTAATAATCCTTTTGTTCTTGAGTTAGCGTTTGATTATATTGGTCAGAAATTAAATTCCTGAAGCGCCACCTGGTATATAGATGAGTTAAGCTTAGCATGCGGTTTTATACTTCGTTGGGTTAGTATAGAGCTAAATTGTGACTTGAAAATAGAACTTTCGCAATGAGGTAGCTTAGAACGGAAAAGATAGTGTAACAGTTTATAAAATTTACTTCTTTATAAAACTATGATTTATAAATACTTCCATCTGATATTGCAATCTTTATGTAATTGTATTTGGGATACACGCGGATGTTAAATCTGTTGAGATTTGCTTAAAGATAGACCGTGGAATGGATTTTATTGGATATTAATGTGTAACTATCAAGTTTGGGGCAATAGTTAACAAAAAAATTGTGCCTCACCTCCTCAATACCCCTTCCGCTTTGCCTTGTTAGGATTAGACAAAGAAATTATCTGGCCATCTGACATGTTCTTGGGTGTGGATATCTGGGAAGTGGCAGACAGATAGCTTGCATGGTCATGTGATTACTCCACGGTATTTTGCATCTACCCTCTGCATCTCTTTCATACAGGGCTAGTAGTATCTAATATGTCACAAATCCCTCCCGTTTGTTTTGTAAATAGAGATCACCTGTTCACCACTGCCATCAGTACGTCATCTCTCTCAGAAGGCTCCTTGTTAAAAAAAATGTTAAAGATACACGGAGAAATTCTTCCTGTGGTTGTTTCTGTCTGAGTTCATGCTCTTGATAAAGTGTTGTGCAGAACTCTCAATGTTTGATGCTTATTTTTGGTAATTCTTATGTACCAAAGTGTACCCATTCTTACCATAAATACCATAACTTATGTTCATAATCTTGCACTTTCTTAGAAGACAGAAAGTTGGAGTGATAGATACCATTAAATACATGTTAGATTTCCTTCTTTGAATCCTATACATTACATAGGAAATTTTGGGTATAGTGTTCCATTCCCCT
Organism: Dicorynia guianensis; assembly: GCA_037013595.1. NCBI lineage: Eukaryota > Viridiplantae > Streptophyta > Magnoliopsida > Fabales > Fabaceae > Dicorynia > Dicorynia guianensis. The sequence continues at coordinate 35,579,418 of JASUAB010000007.1, forward strand.
GGTGAATAATTATATGCTTGGTATGACATGCTTTGATGATGTGAAAACATATTGCTCTGTTTCAAACTAATATTCGCAGTATGCAGAATGCCACTCACATCGTGAAGAGACACATCATCAAATGCTTTTCTTGGGTGTAAAATACTTCTTGAAACATATCTAGAACCATATAGATTGTTTTTCTGATGAGAAATATTGCAGTTACTTAAAATTTCATATTTTTTTTGGTTGTGTTTCCTTGGAGAAAAAAAGAAGAGGAGGAGGAGGAGAGTGTTTGCCTGCTAAATTGCAAGCAAAAATTTTGTATACTTCTCAACCAATTAGCTCTTGTAAATTACGTTATATTGTCATAGATGTTAATGTAGTACTTCACGCATCTAATTGCCCAAGTCAATGGCATTACATTATACAAAGTTAAGCGTCTTCTTTTAGTATATGCCAATACTTAATTGCTGTAAAAGGTTTTTTTTTTTTACCTCATTTACTGCATTGCGCATGTCTTATTTATTACATGCTCTCTTCTTGAATACTATCCAGGAAGAATTGGAAGAGCTTGAGAAGACAGAGAATGTATCAACCATATGCGAGGAGTAAGTGCTGAACAGACCCTTTCTTAGCCGAAAGAAGAAATGAGTAAAATAGTAGTGAACAGAACTTTTTCCCCTCCGAAAGAATAAATGAGACAAATAGTGTTGAGCAAACTTTTCTACTCTGATAGAAAAAATGAGAAAAACCTCATAAATTGTTTTTGAGGATTCTAAATTGTCTAGTTTCTAACATTGAGAGTGAAAATTTCTTTTGTTTGATTTGGCAATTCACCAAGTTGTTTAAAGCAGATTTATGGCGTCTATGGACAGTTTTATTAGTATGACTTAAAATTTTGTTATAAATTATATGCTTCAAGATGGTTATGTAGCTTAAATAATCCCTGTTGACATTTGGCAGGCTCATACGAAACATGGAAAGCAAGCCTGATCCCCTACTTCCAAAGTAACTTCTGTACCTATGTTCATACTTCATATTGTATCTTGCTTGTTTTTTGTAATGCATAGTAATCACTTTTATTTTATAACAGAACACCCGGACCTGTAAACTTGTTATGGGATCGATGGTTCGAAGGGCCTCAAGATCCACAAGCATGTAGATGTTTGATACTTTGATTTGAAGCAGTCTAGCAGTTGCCTTGTGTTGCAATAGGATGGCCCGCATGACTGCATAACAGTGACTCTAGAACTCGGAAAATGTTTAATGACACTGATGCTGCTTTGTACGACAATTCTTTGATAAATTCTTATTTAATTGTATAAAAATGTAAAAAGGTTGCAATGCTTCTTTTTCTTATGTAATTGACATTCATTGACCATGTTTGATTGAGAAGCATCATTTACCTTGGCATGGGGTACCTGTAATCAGAAGCCAAATAAGAATGCGCCTTGCTGGTATGTTCATATGATTAAGCATGGGGAGATAACGTATTTTATCCTCGAGAGAAATGGCATTAGGGAAGGCTTGAAATTGGATTGGACCAGTAAAGACGCAAATAATGCAGGCATTCATTACTGCGAAGGAGGGTGTGCTTTTGCTATCATTTGGACCTTGTTTTAAGTCCATGACCGAACAAGGATATTGGGACAGTCGATGGCGGTGTTCTGGGAGCTTCGGGCCTTATGACAATCAGGGTTTGTCCGTGCACAAGCATAGGGCAATTAAAAAAAAGAGCACAGTAGATATACAACCCCAACATGGGAATACATGTCAAATAAGGCAATGTGAATAAAGCTATGTGAGTAAGGAGACATGTGAATTGGAGATTGATAATGATTAATTGTGACCAACGATCGCTACTGCTCACCATATATTTTTCAATCCCTCAATTATTTTTATTTAACAGAATTTATATAAACATTTATATTTTTAGGTGTAAACATTTTGTGAGTATTTGATTGTGGAAATATCTTTTCTTATATTTTTTTAATCAAAAAATGCATTTTCACACCTTATTTCTTACATAAAATTTATAATTTTTTATGTTTATTTTTAAATTTAGTAAGTCTTATAATTTATTTTGTAAAATTTAATATATTTAATAATATAAATTTTATATTATATGAATTGAGGGAAAATAAAATTATAAAAATAATAAAATTTATTTTTATCAAAATCAATAAGTTAAAGAATTTTTAAAAAAATCTAATGGATTGAATATAGAAGGTCTACACCTCTGATCAGTGGAATTTCACCTATTAATATATGAAACTCAATTTATTTATGGATGTAAATGATATGAAATGAAAATTTTATGAAAATAAAACGAACGGAGATCTTAATGTGTTCAACTGTTTATTGCGTGCCGTCTAAAACCAGCAATAAGTATTCTGATGTGATTTCAATCACAAACAAATTGAAAACATGTCATAAACTAGAGCCAGAGAGACAGACCCACGGATGATTTTCAGCAGCTATATCAAAGGGAATCATCTCAGTTCTCAACTTGTTAAAAATGCAGATTTCGTGAGTCTCAGCATTTGGCCTCTAAGATAGTCATGGAAAGATTGATAGTTTTGAACTATATTTCCCCATTCATTTTTACTGTATTCTCCCCATCCCATCCCTTTGTTGCATTAATTGCAGAACTGGTTAGCCAGCAACAAAAAGGCAGGAGTCAATGTTATGTGGTGGCATCCTGCAGGTCGAAGTAAAATATTGGACCATCACTTCATCACCTACACAGTAATATAGTTTACAGCTCCGTCCGTCTCTCAACTATCTGAAGTGCGCCTCGTCTGAATGACTGACAAATGAATAAATTTGCAGTGGCCGGCAGGCGCGCCACCTATGCAGCATTCAAAACCCCAATAAATTCCAAACACACTTCCTTTTCTATACAGATTAGTTGGATTCCCTATTTTTTTATTACTTCCCTCTCTTAGGTAAAACCCAATCTGCTGATAATTTCATATAAAAACTGATCACTTCCTTACAAAGTTGTGAATCAGACATGTATCTTTATCCATATTGTTCAATCTGACATATGGCATTTTACGCAAATGAGTGTAAGCATGTGAATTAACTAGAACTTTAAATGATAGAGACCATTGCATCATCATCGTCAGCAACTATCAATGAAAAAAGTTTGGCATCTGAACCCATAATTGTTATAAAATTCATGGGAGAATTCAATACATGATTATAGGAGGAGGACTTCGCCATCACGAGCCCATGAATGAGGCATGGAGTCTGAAGCATGAGGCCATGTTCTTTGCAGCCTCCAATGAAGTCCCCCAATAAGTAGGCAGAGAGAGTGAGACACAGGGAGAGAGGAGCATGTGAGAGTGGCTATTATCGATAAGAAGGGCCGTTGCTTTTGGCCACTTTGGGTACACGTCCCAAGCAAATAAAGATGGAAAAATCCACCCTTTTTTGCCCATTTCATTTGGTAAACAGCCGTTAACAATCATTTTCTTTTCCCATTGCTTTCTTTTTGTCCTCCTCGTTGCCCTAATAAACTAATCCATGTTTAGGGTTTGTTTATTTTGTTAATCTACCAACTGCGCTCAGAAGAACGAGCCAAACAAGCCTAACAAGCTCCAGCTATTATTTAGAACGTACATGCCATTGATTATTTGCCTTTCGTCGAAGGACAACTAGAATAACACATGCCAAAATGTATTTATGTTTGTTTATATAAACCTTAATTAGGGCTGTTCCATTTATATTTTGGGCCAAACCTACACGTAAAAAATGTAACCTCATTCATAGCAGATGCTCGCCCTCCATGATTATTCTGGTGCATTTCCTTTCTTCTATTCCATGAGAATGGAATTTTTGCCTAGTCTGGTCCATCCCGCTAGACTAATCAACGAGACTCTAACTTTTACTGTCTGATTGATTCCTTTTTAAACATAAATTAAAAGATAACAACCAGAATTTATTAGATAATTACTCTTCGCATATGTATACTTTATATAAGATATGTACAAGAGTGAGGATTTTATTTTTATTATTAAAATATCACTCATTTAAAATTTTAAGAAAGAATCTTGATATTGATATATCACTTTTGTGCATGTTATGCTTGTACAAATATTATTTCTCAATTTACCACCTTCCAGATATTCATAATTGATACTATTTAAATTTCCAACCATAATAATGAAAAAATTTTTATAAGAAAATAATTAATGAGATACTATTAAGAATTAGTAAGCCTTGAATCCATTTTCTGTTTGGTTATAGTGATATTGAAAAAGGACGATTTAATTACCCCGGATATCATGTGCATAGATATGTCCTTTCTTTTTTTTTTTTTTTAGCACAGGTCCTTTCTTCTTTCTTATCACCGTCTTTAGATTCTTTTATTTCCTTTTCTTTTGGGAGGAAAAAAAGGGCAAAAGATATAAATTTGCATGTGAAGGTTAGAAGACTGAAGACCGCTTTCTTTTATTTCTGGATATCTGAAATTTGACTATTGTTGCAGATTGGGTCTTGCTTATACCATACAGCTTATGACTGTCAGTGGATCAGTAGGGTGACCATTGAATCAAATTTTGATTGGGGAAAGAGGATTAACCTTCCCCTCTAGATGACAAAGATGCCAACTGCTAGCTCCTTCACATGAAAAAATGAACTCTTTAACGGTTTTTGTTTTTTTTTTTTTTTTCTTTCCTCCTTATCAACAAGAACATGGAACCATACATGTTCTTATTCACCTTTATTATTATTACCCATAATAATTCCTGTCATGTTGTGGATTCTCTCCCCTTGACTGAAATACCAAGTCTTTCTAGGTGGTTTGTATACATTAAAATTCCAAAAATCATGTTAAAAAAAAAACTCAAAGCTAATAATCTTCAATTATCGCAAAATGCAAGCGAAGGAATGCTTTTATACTTGGAATTAACAATGTTAATTTAGAAATAAATATTGTTTATAATATAGTGTTAAATTTAATAATTATGGTGAAAGAATTAAGATTTAGGTTATGCTCATTTAGGAAAAAAAAAACTAAAAATAGTATTAATAATGGAAAACTAAATGCCTACGAAAAGATGGCTTTCCTCAATGTCACATACATTTATGGAATGTTTAATTTGAGGGTCTTATAATTTAAATTATTTTAAATAGTAATAAATCTTTGTCTGTAGAAATACAGGACCGATAATTAATACACCTGGTAATTAAACACAAGCCATGGTTTCGTTGTAACTGGGGCACTGTCTCAACTAAGTAACACACCTAATTAACAGCGTATTTAAAGGCGAAATCAGTTAGTGCAGTGGCTGGCGTACAAGATACCCAAAGATTAATTATTACAAGGAACAAATTAGACGCAGTTATAAGTAGAAAAGAGACAAAATGTCCATGTGAATGAGGGTTGGAATAGCAGTCTTCGAAGTGGTCCAACTACTGAATCCTAGATAGAGGAATCAGAATCCCATCTCTCCTTCATCATTGATTCAGCATTCCTACACCCATTTCTGCCAATCAGCTAATTTGTACAATAATATATATAACAAGCCAAGACCTGTCTACACTATACGGCTATCCATTTTTTAGGCACTGTTCCCTTAAAATATCATATTCATATATTACATGCCTCTTATCTGCATTTTCCTTTTCTGCTAACAATATTTATCTCATCTGCCTCCTCTGGAGTTATCTGCTTGTGAAATCCCTTACTTGGATTTTGGTAATAAATTTTAATCACAGAGATATGAGAAAATCTAAATCAAAAGGAGTTTGTGTTTTGGTCTACGTCTTGAGATGAATTCATTGATTCTTTGACAATAAGTAGAAGAAGAAGACCCATATAAATCTAGTTAAGCCAATGGCAGAGCTGTAAATTCGGAGCACTCATAAAAGTTAGTATTTTATGGTGAGCAGGTCGCTGCCACCTTATTTAATTGCATGTAAACTGGCATAGGGAGGAATGTGAAATGCAGTAGTGTAAGCCATTAAGATATTAAGGAATGTGTGCAGTGGAAGAGGGTCGGTGAAAGAACATGGGAGTTTCAGGATTGGGAACTGAGCTCTCTTGCCACATTCATATAACCAGGACCTGGGAAATTGAAGATGACGGGGACCACTCTTTTCACTTTCTTTTTCATATAAAGTTGATGCTATTTTTGTTTTTTTTTGCTCCCCTCTTCTTGTTCTTTCTGTGTTTAAGTTAGCAGTCAGATATCAGATAGTGTTAGGATGGATGGTGCATCTACTATGGAATTGTGTTAAAAATGAGTTGGCTGATGCATATGATTTTAAAAAAAGAAGGTGGAAAAAGAGCGTTGGCGCTTTTACTTCACAACAACTCATAAAAATCATTGTTACAACAGCAATACGTAAACAATAAGGATGAAAAAAAAGTCGATGACAATGCTAGTTAGCTACGTTTAAAGTGTTTTAATTGTAAAATTTAGATTTAAATTTCTTTGTCAGCAATTTTTTTATTATACGAACTCTAAATATCATTATTTATAAATTTTTATCAAAGTCTGAGATATATATTAATTTTAAAATAAGTAGTGTCTTCTCACTCTATACTTTTATGTTTAAAGAAACTGAAGAAGCTTTGAAAGACGCTGACTAAACAGGCCAATAGTATTAGTAATAGTAATAGCCAAGGGGGTCACATGGAGTAATCGGAGAAAAGAGCTATGGTGGTTATTATAGTAGTATGTATATTTGCAGAAACATAATTCACATGGGGATGGCAGCTTGATCCCCATGGTGACGATGGAGCGCCTTAATTCTGTCATATTCGAGGCTACGGTGGTCTTGCTGCAACTTTTATTGATTAAGACAGCTATGCCAGAAGGAAAATGATTTTACTGCAACGATGGTTTTCTTCCTTTAAGAGAGTTAATATCTGTATGCACAGATATTGTTGCTTCAACTAATTGGGGGCGTCAGGGTTTGGCAAAAAGAAGCTCTATGATGGGTTTTGAGAAGAGTTGTATATAATATCTAACACTGGAAATGAGCAAATCCTCATGACTTGGCTTTGCTAAATTTGGTGCTGGTCCTCAAATTGAGGGTTTAGCATCTCGAGTGTTAAGACGATTACAAATCTTGATGCATGGAAATTGGTTAACGGATCATAGGATTAACCAATGAAAAATATGCTGTGGACGTCCTTTCCCAAACTACCATCCAATTGCTTAGCAACTTGCGGTACTTTGCTTAACATCTTAGGTACAAACTGCTATCTAGTTTCTGGTATACCCGGGTTGCAACACATGCCATCTTAGACATTGATTGAAATTAGATATCCCTCGTCTTAAAATTATAATAATAATAGTACTATGTTATTCTTATAAATAAATTTTTAATTTAAAAATTTTAATTATTAAATTTATAATAATTTATAAAATAAATTATAAAATTTATAAATTAATTAACTCAAGTTAATTTGTAACAATTTAATAAGACACATTTTTTAAATAATAATAATAATAATTAATAAGAGTCATAATAAGATACACTTATTTTAGTTTTAAAGCACTGTAATGAAGCAAACTAATACTATTATGACACATGACATATTATCTAATAACATAAATTACTAGTTTAATACAAATTTTTATATTTTATTTTCTTTCCTTTTTTTCTCTATTTTAATCCGTACTTCAATATCCTTTTCTTTTAAGTATTAGTGTCCTTATTAAATAATAAAAGTATATTAATCTTACCCTAATAATAATTGTTGTTGTTCCATTAGTATTATTGTTGTGCATTAAATCACAACCAAATACGTTAGAGAAATAAATTCAGTGAAAGCGAAGGGTCTTACTAGATTGAAGAAGCATTAGTCATATTCATATATACGGATATGCATGACACACTGTAGGGACTGAGAGCATATCCAAAAGAAGATATCTTAAAGGAGAGGTGGATCCCCAGAACTGGATAGTGTTGGATATGATCGTGCGGCTCAGAAACCATAGCTGTGTTATTAATTATTAATATATATTGTGTAAAATTTTTATTATAAAATATCAATTAAATTACTATGATAAATTGAACAAGAAGAAATAAGTCAGGCAATGGAATTGATTTCAATGGAAGTCAATGCCTACCTTGGCGCACAACTCCTACATACTATTGTCCAATTGTATAGAATGGAAGCATGTTAAACCAACTGGGACTGGACAGTGGACAACCTATTTATCAACGTATAACGAAACAGAATAAAGTCATTTTAATTTGGAAGGAATAAAACCAAAAACTGGAAAAACAGCAAACCCATAAAAAAAAAAAAATTAAGTACTGACTAGTTTAAATGGAAAAATGTTACCCTCGTGTTATAAAACTTGTATTTATAATATACCAATTTTAAATCATACATTATATAAAAAACATAAATTTAAAAATAGCTTTCATTTGAAGAGTTTTATCTTGTATAAATAACCATCACTTTCTTGCTGTGTGGCTGGTGTGAATACTGATAACGAGGTCGATGGCAACAGAAAATAATTGTGATCAAGCCAGCGGGGATTAAAACTCATCAAGCTTGTGTTAAATTCTCCTCTTTTCTCCCTTCCTAACTTCATTAAATGGCTAGTACACCACGTAACACTAGTTGCATTTTTTTATGATCTCGAGTACATGTTCTCTTCTGTTCTGTTCCGTTATGGCCGTCTGAAGTTACAAGCATGAATAAAAGCTCGCCCTTTCCACCACGGCACATGCCTACCTTTCACCGCCGGTCTTTCCTTTTCCTTCCGCCGTTTAACAACCATGTGTCCGCTACTGGAGCGGTGGTGCCAGATCCAGATGGACACACACGGTTCATAAAGAGAAATTGTGGAAAGAGAAAGATAGAATAAATTAATGTAAAAAATTATTAAAATTAAAAATAATTATTTTTCTGTTTTTTTAAAAATTTTTAACTAAAAACAATCAGATAAAGTACAAAAGTACAAACCAAACATATCACATCTGTTTTCAAAGAATCAAAAAAGAAAGAATACAATCACATCCATCCATCCCAATTGGGCCCTTGCTACCGCTACGTACTGCCGCCTGCAATCTCCTACCTCTGCGCCACTCCAAACCTCACAGGCTTCCGTTACAACCTCACCTGACCAATTCCCCAGTACTTCATCCTTTTCTTTTATCAGTCAGGAAAATATATAAGATATAAAAATTATTAAATAATTTTAAAAATATAAAAAATTTCTTATAATTTAAAATTATTTTTATATAAACAAATTTCTAATATTTTGTCATTAAATGTAGAGTAAAAAAGTTAAACATTAAAGTTTGTAAGAGAAATACCATAAGCAATAAATTAATTTAAATATTTAATAAAAATAATTTTGATAAGGATAAATTAATTTTAAGAAATGAACTAAAAAGTTAAAAAAGCTTGAAATAACAGATAAAATAGACCAGAAAATATCTAGTTTTTATTAAAGTCTGTTTTCTTACTAATTGTATTTTATAATTTTTTATTTATCATAATTAATTTAATTTCATTATTATTTTTATTAAATGTTAAGGTTTTTATATTTGAATAAGAGAATTAATGAATTTTTTTAATTTATATGTATCTTTCCATAAATTACAAATGACAGATAATAAATAACGGGCGGAGGAGTAACATGCACTCACACACTTCCTTGAGTGGGTTACATAGAATTTTAGAAAAAAATTAACACAAAATTATGAAAAAAAAAAAATTTGTATATTAAACTATAAAAATATCAAAAATAAGAAACCAAACAATGCAAATCCGGTTACATATATCAGTTTGTCATTCGCCTTCAAATTGCCTCTGAAATCTTTAGTTCATCCAACTCTACATGATGAACGGCTAAGATCTGTTTCAGGGGTGTTTTGGGGAATGGAGCAGTCAATTCCCAGTCGTTGTTCAAAGGCACAAAAATCGATGGCCCTCATTTCTGACACGTAGACAGCATTGCCCACGGTGGCTATGCTGCAGGTCCTTCCACTAAAAGGCCTGGACTACTTAAGTGTAAAGTGCATAAAGTGGGCGTGCGATTTTCTGTGCAACCCCCCATTTTTTTTTTGGCCGTTTAAACTCAAATATTAATCTCACAATTTTCGTATTTTTGAGGCCCAGTTGCGGATTGGCAAAAATGTTGGGACTCGTTCGCCATTTTCATAAAAGTCAAAGGGTAAAACTATCATCTCAATATCATGGCTCTCCCCCTGGGCTTTAATTGCGCCTACCCCTTTTTAAAGACCAGAAAAGCGGGAGTCTCAGATAAAGGCATCGTGGGGGAGGGAAAAAGAGGGAGGAATGTGAGAATGGAGGATTCAGAGTGACATATCAAACACAACGGCGAAGGCTAGAACAGAGCGAAAGAGAGGGTGTCAGATTGTTTGGAGTGAGGGAAAGTAGGAGGAGCACCAACATTTTCCCGGTAAAACAAAAATGACGACGGGGATCATGCACGACCAGAACCTGGAGAAACACATAGAGAAGCAGATGGGGTGCATGGCAGGCTTCCTTCAGATCTTCGATCGCAACCAAATACTCACTGGAAAACGCATCTATTCTGCCAAACGACTCCCTTCATCTGAGGTAACTATTCACACTTAACGATTTCTCCAATTTTTTTACACTTTGGGAAAATGTAACCGAACTGTGGGGACTGGGAATGTCTTTTTCTCATAGCTAACAACTCCTTGTATGCCATTTTTGTGTAATTTCCCAAATTTCCAGGCAACGGATTCATCGCCGGAATCAGACAAATCCACCGGTTCGCCGGCGATATCTAGAGAACTGGAGAAGCATCAGCTCAGATCAACACCCTCTCCTGACCGTGTAAAACAGAGTCCAACGACGGAGCCTCAATCTCCTAAGCCAGAAACTACAACTACGGCAGACACTCAAGCAAAGGCGCCTCTTCCTCTCCCCGTTTTTGAATTCAAGGAAGGTACCAGGTCCCCTTGGAAATTCTCCAGGGAGGCTCCTAGGCTATCGTTAGATAGTAGAGCTGTTGTTGATGCCAAAGGAAGCCTTCATCCGAGAGAGATCCGAACGAACTCCGCAGTGTTATCAACAAATCGATGTGATAGTCCTGGAGATGGAGCAGAGAATGAAGGTGACAAACAGCGTCGATCGACCAGCAGCGTCATTGCCAGGCTCATGGGGCTGGAACCTTTACCGGATTCGGATCCTGAACCGGTGAAGAAGGCGGAGCTCCGAAGATCGGCTTCGGAGTCCAGGGCTAATAGAGATCTGTTCCAGTATCGATTCTTTGACAGCAACAATTTTCAGCTAAAGCAGTTGCAGCAGCAGTCAAACTCTCATGGTAACGTTTCCAACAATGTGGTCTGGGACAATGTAGCAGTTATTGATAATCGTTCATCCAATAGCAGGCCAGTAGATCCAAGAGAATTCGGTGTACGAAGTGGGAAGACAGAGCCCGCAAAAGCCCCTCTCAGGGGAATAGGACAAAAGAAGAGTTTCTATGATTCCGCCGACTTTTTCCCCGAGCCAAAGCACACTGGGTCTATCTATGGAGAAATTGAGAAGAGGTTGAAGATGAGAGGGATTGATGAACCTTCCATGGATCTGGAGACTCTGAAGCAAATCCTCGAGGCCCTGCAGCTCAAGGGTCTGCTACATTCCAAGAAATCCACCACTCAAACCAACCAGAGGAATTTCGTTTTCGATGGAAGCCACTCAGGAAACGAATCTCCGATTGTGGTGATGAAGCCGGTGAGATTGAATCGACCTGGAAGGGCAGGAAATGATTCTCCGACATCGAGCTTCCGATCGAGTCCACGAGCTGACCGCAACCTGAGCCTTGCCAATGAGACCCTTTCCACGGCGAGTCCAAGCCGTGACCGGCCTGAGAGTGATCGGAATTTACGGAATCAAAGCAGAGCTAGAAGCTCAAGGTCGCCTAGTCGCAGCGAGAGCAGCATGAAAAGTCCAAACCGGAGGAGGCTCGTGAACAATGAGACGCAGAGGAAATTGAATGATTCTTTTGATCCGAGAAGGGTCTCTCCAGTTCATTCACCCAAAATTAGTTCGAGGACGCAAGTATCTGATCAGCAAGTGACAAACCGATCGCCTAGGATGAGAAAACCAACCGCCGAAATATACCAGAAGGAGGAGAAGGTGTTGGTTTCAGCGGAGGATGAATCCTCCACCATTTCAGAGAGCAGCATCAGTACGTCATCACAGACGGATACAGAGGTATTTCTTACTATTTATCACTGATTAATGACATGTTTAACCCATTTATTAATTAATTGTTGCTCGCCATTTGTGGTAATGATGCCGGTCTGAACTGTGTTTGAATTGGGTTTGTGGTCGTGCAGAGGTACAAGTCGGAGGAGTACAAGGAAGGGAGGAATCTACTGGAGAGGTGTGATAAGCTGCTGCACAGCATTGCAGAAATAACTGCGACCGAGTTGCAACCAAGCCCAGTCTCGGTACTGGACTCGTCATTCTACAAGGACGAGTCGTTATCACCTTCCCCAGTAATGAAACGGTGCATTGATTACAAAGGTGAGTGTGAAAGTGAATACGCTCTGTGGCTTCTGTTTTTAGATGGGGTGTTTTTTTTTTCTGTTTTTTCTTTTTTCGGTTAACATAGATGAGGAGTTTCATTTGCTAGATTATGCCTTTGATGGGATACGGAGACGTCTGCACAGCTAAGTTGGCCTGCCTATGTAGCCTAGGTAGCTAAGCTACTCCTTTCACTTTAACACCCTTTCCCCTTCGCAAGGCACGACTACAGTAGTCGTAGACTCGTAGTAGTTTGTCCTCTCGCGACCTAATCAATCTTATCCGACGTGGACCAATTGTCGAACTCTGTACTCTGACGTGGGCGATTGACTACGTCAAAAGGGCGGTGGCTAGTTGTACAATCACGTGGGACTGATGGGGTTCGTCGGAACACGGCGTTCTTGCCCAATAGGGTGGTCCGTCGTATCCCACTTCGATTCGATGGACAGATCAATTGGAAACCACCAATCCACCCGTCACCTGTACCCAGTTTTGTGTTAACTGTTAAGGAACAAAACGAAATTTGTAAAGAACAAGATCGTAACTGTCTCCGTACTTGGTAAAAAAATGGAGGTGGTTGACCCTGTAGAGTGTGAGCAGCTTGCGCCTGAACCAGCCAACAATTACACGTAAAAGACCAAAGCGTTTCGTTTTAGGGTAGGCATTGTTTAATGTGTGTACGGATTCTGAGTTGAGTTTGGTATTAACTCCTTGCGTTGTTTGGTGATAAAATTACAGGTCAGCCAGCGGAGTCAGAAGATGATAACTGGAGTGCAGCCATGTCCTCGATTGAAGCCAAATCCGATGAGAAATCGGAGGATTGCGATTTCCTTTATGTGTCGGAAATCCTGCGAGCTTCTAATTACTTGCCGGAAGACAGCGACATTTTTCTATTGCTTGAGAAGCAGCAATATCTCAAGGGGAAAGACATCTCCAGAGCTTCCATACTCCAGAGACGATTAATTTTCGACACCATCAATGAAATCCTGAATTGGAATCGACAATTGCCGCCGTGGAAGGCGATCTCCTGGGCCGATTCGGGCGCAGTGCAGACGCCGCTGCTGCAACGGATTTGGTCCGAGTTTCGGAGGATCCGAGATAGGGATGAATCGGAGGACTTGTTGGAGGTGATATGCGGTGTTTTGAAGAAGGACCTGGCGGAGGACAGCATGAATGGGTGGGGAGAATGTCCGATTGAGATGGGGGATATGGTTTTGGACATGGAACGGCTGATTTTCAAGGATCTGATCGGCGAAACCATCCGAGATTTGGCGGCGTTTGCCGGCCAATGTAACAAAGCCTCGGCGCTTCGTAGGAAGTTGGTGTTTTCAACATTTTAGGAATACGAGTAAATCATGAAAAAACAAACACTAGAAAACAAGGGTCGTTTGGTCGTTTGCTTCAATTTTCCGCGCGCTTGCTCTTCCCTTTTCCCTCTCCTCTCTTTATCTCTTTTGTTTTATATTTAATTTAAGGGTTAATTACACTTTTTATTTCTCTAATTGTAAAACTCAAGCTAGTCTGATCTCACAAAAGAACATTTTCCATCTCAATTTTAAAAAGGATAAATATTTTTCATTTACAGTATAACAAAATCATTAAATTTTAATAAAATAAATGCCAAGGTAACATTTATGTGGTATGAAATGGCATTTATGGGTATTGTTGAGTTTTATCAGAAATAAAATTCTTTAAAACGTATTTTTAAAATTTGTGAGGCAGATTAACCTAAATTTTAGAAACAGACAAAAAGGTGTTATTAAACCTTAATTTAATGATGGAATCAGGGGTTTTTAAGCCTGAAATATAGGCAAATCTGACTGTTGACTTTTCATGGGCTTGAATAAATAAAGATGGCTATTTTGATCAATTAATAATGATGTGGTGGGTGCAGAATAGTTACATGAAGGGAAATTGTCAAAGTTTCAATGCGTGAGATCTCATACTTAATATCCTAATGCCCCACCACACAAAAAGAAAGTTTCTTTAAACACATTCCTTTAGAATGCATGAATGATAATTGGCACCAACTAATGCGAATACTACAGGGGACCAGAATTAATGGCACCATAGAAAAGCGTTGCAATATGCCATTGTTACTCTTTCTGACGGCAGAGATAGGATGACAAAATGATTACCAAAAAAAAAAAAGGATTGTAGGATGACAAAATGCCACGACCAGTTGACTGTCATCTTCTCATATGGCTTTGTTAACGTTGATTATGATGTGGGGTATTTCTCCAAATCTGTGGCAAACCGGAGGTTCCACGAGACAACGATAATGGCACTTAGAGGCAATTGCTCAATTACAGTTCAGTGCAGCTCTTCAACACTTGAAATTTGAGATTCTCATTCCAGGGATTGAAGAATGACTCTCTATTCCTTATTTACTCTGTTTTGAATTAATTTGTCGTTTTAATTTTTTTTAATTTTCATCTTTCAAATTAAGATTAAATTAATTTTATTTTTCAATTTTATTCTATTTATTTTATTATCTCTATTAAATATTTTATTAAAAATTCTCTTTCTCTACGCTAAAGGTATTTTTTTAATTTAAAATATCTGTTATTTAAAATTAATATACAATATTTAAGAAAGTGATTAAACAATTTTAAATATTTTTTTATCTTTCTAAATTATCCTTCTATAAATGAACTCAAAATAAGACCTTTTTTTTAAATACACATAATTCTTATATCTTTAAGTAGGAATTATTAGATGGTATTTTATATTATCTAAAATCTTGTCATACTATCTAAAATTTTTACTTAAAGGTGTAAGGATGAAATAGATAAAACAACATGAAACCAGTGGAATTGGAAAGATACAGCAGGCATCTTGCTCTCTTCAAGTTCATTGACTCATTCAAGTTTTAAACACCGACAGAACAGAACGCAAGCTGGCGTTGTCCACTTGGAGGGATTTGGATTCCTTTTATAAAGGTAAAAGAGGGTAAGGGGGAGGAATTTAAAATATTTTTTAATTTTTTTATAAAATTAAGTATACAAATTTTAGTTTTTTTTATTTATATTTTTTTATTATCTTCTTTTTTAAAAAAAATTTTAATCATAAAAGAGAAGAGAAAAAATTAAATAAAAATAATTAAAAAAATATAATTTGTATATTAAATTATAAAAAATTATCAAGCTAGATAATCTAAATTCACTTTAGAGGGCCATGAAAAATACATAAATTAAAAAAATTAATAAAAATTTAAAATTTTTTACTAAAATATTTATTTTATAAAAAAGTTGTATTAAATTAAGCATTCAATAGAAATAATAAAATATAAAATGTAAAGTTAAAATATAAAATTAATACAAACTTTATTTGAAAAACGCATCAAGAAAAAATGTTTAAAACGGCGGTTAATAAAGAAAGAATGGAGTGCTAATTATTAGTATAAATTATCTTTTTAGTGAAATATCTTTGACTTTATATTATAGCGAAATCTGGTAGCTCACCTTAACAAGATCTACATGGACCATGTCAAAACTTGCATATTTAATATTCAACATGATTAAGGTGTTGTTTAGGAGACAACTTTGACCAATCCAAGCATGCATACTATGTAGAGTACTAAAAGATTCATGAAGTTGATACAGGTTGTAAATATTTTAATTTTTTTAAAAAATATTATTATAAATGTAATTTAAGTTATGTATATATTTAGACAATTTTCATTTCTTTTAAAATTAGACTCTTAACTACTAATTAAGAAAATATTATGAAGCAATTTAAAAAAATTTTAAAATTTACATATTAAATGCATAAAAAATTTAATATAAATTATAAATTTATTAAAATTCATAATTTTATTTATAAAATTTTATAATTTTATTTTTTAAATAAATAATTTATAAAATTTAATTAATAAAAATAACATAAATTTAAACTTTTCTATTATAATATTAAATATTTTTTTATTAATTTGAAAGAGAGAACGAGTACTTCTAATTTCACGTTTGTCTGCGCGCGTGCTCATTACGTGTGCGATGAGTGAACAGTGTCAATACTTGCACCAAACGCGTGTACGCTAGCATTTTCGTTTTGAGACTGATTTTTACTGAAAGGGGGAGCGCGGAGCACAATCTATTCAAGTTTTAAAGGCAAAGACTGACAGAACACAATGCAAAGACTACGAGTTGGGACACCAATTGAGATGGCATTCTCCACTTGATGAGCGCTATGAATAATGTCTTAAAGTCTACATTTTTCAAGTGGCGACGATGGACAAGTAGGTGTTATGAGTCTGGGTCCCATGTGTCCTAGCAGACCCCACTCTCCCTGTCTTCGGTCGTTAACTGGCTACTATTCTCACCGGCAGGCTTTGAAATGACATATACCCTGCGCTTCCACATGCTTACCTTATCAACACATTCTTGAATCATTTTCACATTGAACAGAAATAGCCATCCATTTGACGTGGGGAACATCAGTAGTACATACATGAGAAATGATTCTCACAAATTATTTCAATGACAAAATAAGTTATGTATTTAGGCATTGTGAATAGGTTGACTAGCTAGGTGAAAGCCTCTTTCAGTATTTTGTGACTGAAATTTGGTGTGAATAACAAAATTGTACATATGTCAATGATAATGCAAAGCGTTACTTCCTCAAAGACTCCATAATTACATGAGCTGCTTGATGGGAACTCTTCATCTCACCTAACAGCTTCTCGATGTGGTATAAGAACAAACACTTGATGCATCCCCCCTCAGTTGAAGGAATTGGTACAACTTTGAATTTATACGTTTCTGCATTCTGTCATGTGCTACGGCAAGCGCTTGACCATGAAATGTCCACGATATTGTGGAGCAAAGGTTCAGTCTTGGTGGGGGCTGTGACAAGATAGCAGCTATCTCTGCAGCAAGCAGCTGCAGACTTTCCCAGCCTTTCTTCCTGGTGGGCCTCAAGTTGCTCCTTTTTCTCTATCTTCAGCATAGTGTGGGCCAAGAGGCCCATATGCCTCCAAACTTAGTTGGCAAATTCGCCACAATAGATGAGTAATCCCCAGCCAACAATCAGGTTCAGTGTCTCCTGGCTTCATTCCTAAACTTCATAGGGTAGGCGTCCTAAGCAGATATCTTTAAAAGCCAAGGAGGCTAAGCTCCCGGGCAAGAGAAAAATGGGGTCGATTGTCATCCAACAAGGGCACAAGCATTGTGTTAAATACTTGAGAGATGTGGATGGGTGAACTGGCCGAGGCACATGCCGCTGCATGCTCTGCTCTCCTCATTTTCTTTTCCCTGGTACATCACTTGTAAGGGGCGAATAAGTTGGTGACCAGTGGCCACTTAGCTGAAGAACTCATTTAACTCTGTCCAGTCCTTATCTTCGTTAGTTTGTCATGGCCACCGTTGTCTGCATAGGCCTTGTCTCCTTCTTCGGGGTCCTTTGCCATATGAATATCATAAATGGAGTAGCCAATTAAGCTCATTATTGAACCAGAGTCGGTCATTTTATTGCTTTCTTTTTGCACTGTTCGATGGTGAAGGCAATATTTGGTAAATTCACATGGTTAAAGCAATTCAATTCATGGGTGGCTGAAAATGAAATGTGGGAACGTCCTGCACAAATGTGGGACAATGATCCGAGAAATTAGAGATGTAAAATTGGGTTTGACTCATTGGTTTTGGACAGGTTGCGTTTTGGCCTACAAATATTTGATGCAAAAAAAAAAAAAAGCAATGTCATTTTGAGCCTTTTTTTTATACGGATTGATAGGTTGGCCAGTGAATTGATCCATAAATATCTTATTACTTAAAATATTTTAATTAAATTATAATAATCTTTTTTAAAAATTATTTGCAGATTAACTTAAACTGTAACCTACCATGAAATAAGATAGATAAGGATTTTCCAGCCATTTAAAATTATGGGTCAACCTGATGCACTCCATTTATTTGTGGGCTAACATAGAGTGTAGTGAAACGGGGGAACTAATCCGTTTTAACATGTCTCGAAGAAATCCAACTATGAGTAAAATAGAGCTTAGAAAATGACAGATTTTTTTGTCAGTAGAGACTTTGTCCCAAAAAACAATGGGTTTCTTGATTTGGTTAAAACAGAAGTGCTACCCAATTAGAAGTATTGGGTTCTAGCCGGAGGAGGACAATAGTGGCCCAATTTGTCTTTTGAGTCAGAAGATTTGGGCTTTCAGGCCTCCATTGAAGTTAATTCTGGCCTACGACGTCGTCAGCAACTTGCAGACCAATTTGTAGCCGTTCTTACTCCCTCCTTGTTCGCCCGGTGGCAGTAGCACCCCAACTAGGAAAGTCAAGGTCATCGCTGACTTAGCTCAAGCGCTAATCTTGAAGGCATGCTGTAGCTAATGTTATTGGCGACCCCAAGTTCAATGTTTTTCCGTTTCTTTCTTCCCTGATTTTCTCTGAAAGTGATGTTGTTTATATTTTGCTTTGGAAAAATATGGAAACCATATACTTGGATGTTATAGGTAAGCATAAAATCCTTCGTACCCAAAAAATATAAATTTTTATTAGAACTCCTTGAGGTGTTTGATTGTAGTCATGTGTTGTGCCGCATTATGTTTGTAATTTGTAAGACAAGGTTAGATGATTATAAACTAGCGAGTTGATATTTACTGAGATGAAGGAAAATAATTGAATTGTTTCCCATCATGCAACAGGAAAGTAATCATTTACACGTTTTTATCTGAACCATTATTTCTTGCATCTTGTTGAATTTTTAAAATTATGGAATCATTAGAGGGGCAGGGTCCTCAGTTTCGCTGTTTAAGCAGGTACTCCCACTTTCTGACTTCCATACAGATATCTAGCTTTGCATAACTAAGGGGTCAGTAGA
Source organism: Dicorynia guianensis (assembly GCA_037013595.1). Lineage (NCBI taxonomy): Eukaryota > Viridiplantae > Streptophyta > Magnoliopsida > Fabales > Fabaceae > Dicorynia > Dicorynia guianensis. Next base: position 35,598,736 of record JASUAB010000007.1, read on the forward strand.
GATGCTAATTCCATCACTCTGATGGAAGACATTAGTGTCCGAGGTGGACATTATCAAGGTGTTACTAGTCTATTATCCATTTTTTCTTTTCGATCATAGTCGTGATTTTCAACTGTGCCCAATTGATCAGTGTTCCCTATATGCCTTGGGGTGGGAGTGGAGAGATTGGGTTTCTCAACCCATGTCTTCATCGTTGCAGAGGAAGCTGTAAGCTGAGAAGCCAGTTGCATAGCTACAACAGTTTTCTATCCAAAACTATCATACTGTGCTATTGCAGTACTTGACCCACGGGAGATATCCGGGGGGAGTAAAAAATTCATTTCCTAACATAAAAATGTGCCTTTGTCTTCCGACCCCCTTACGATGCTTATACGTATTTGAGCACCCAAGAGAAAGAATTTTCAAACGATTATAATGAAGGAAATCCACTTGCTAGTGAACTTTTATTGGGTCAAAGTGGGCTGGAGCACTTAGAAGTTCTCCTAATGAGAGAGAAATGATGGCCAATGAGTTTTAGCATTGGCAGCATATAGAAGGTGGGAGACACTCTTGTTCCGTCCTTGCTGACCTGAAAGCCTACAACAAATTTCAAGTCAAAACACTTATCTTAAAAAGGAAGCTCTTTGGCTTCACAATTTAAATTAAAGAGCACTAGTGATGTCATTCCCAATTCACTCCCAGTCACATTGCAAGAAACCTTTGATGTTCAAGTAACCTCAATTTTGAATAATATATGAACATCTGTCTGAGAGGTAATCAGCTGAAAGTTTCTCTGCTGAGAAAGACATGACCTTTAGCAGTTTGCAAATTTATCTGATATTTCAAGCTAGAATCCAAGGGAGGGGAGCATTAGCCATAGGGTAGTTGCCACTAAGTAGATTCATTCAACTATTAGTGGCTAGTACAGAATGATGTTATCCAAGAATTTCTGACTTCATACTCTCTTCATTAACTGAGGCAGTTCATCCCGTGTTTCTTTTTCTCCTTGCCTGCATGAAATTTAACATAATGAGTTAGAATCTACTTTCTGGCACAAGTTATTCACTTACAACCTTTTATGCTATTTTTGGTTTGTCTTAAACCATTGTCTCACTTTGGCAGACTAATAAAAAATCTGATTTTATTTTGCCGACTGTCGCGGGCCAAATCTAATAAGACTAATATATGGCCATCGGAGCAATCTTCTAGTTATTACACAGTTTGCCAAATTGCCAGGTTTTGATCATTTGAAAAGATTAAATAGATTAAAGTAAAAGATCTCATAGTTAAGCTATTACATAGTTTATAGCATGGTTGCTTGAGGGCCGGATCATCAATCGATGCAGGAGGATCCTCGCCAAATATCATCTCACAACTAATGTCATCAAAATCTGCAAATCAAAAGGTACAAATAACCATGAGACTAAATAATAACATTTTATTTTATAAGAGCCTTACTTTTTCTATAATTGAGGCCCTCTTTTTCCCATAAGGGATTAGCATGCTGAAATCACTGATATATTATGTTGACATTGTCATAATAATGCAATTTCAGTGCTTGTGGGGAATGCAATATATGGTTATGGTAGGTTAGAAGCAAGATGTCATTCATTGAACACATGATGCATGGCACCGTGTTCATATCTAACAAGTTTAACCTACGGCTATTATGCAGTTGTCAATTACTTGGTGAAAAGCATGCAATGTATTTATCGCTGATCTCTATTCTGGTTTTCTCAGCAGAGTTTGCACGGTTCTACTCCCAATTTTGCACCCCAAGTGGTGTATGCATGGGGCCCTCCATTGCAATGATAAGGCTGGCCTCTAAAATCTAGTGGAGGCCATGATACTCTTTCAAGTATGAAAAATGTTCTTTTCATGTATATTTTAGGCTGGATATACTATATGGTGAAGCCTTATTATAAATTTTATAGCAACATCAACCTTGACTATTTAGTTTTAATTTGTGTATTACACTGGTGACATTTTGCTAAAACTGTATGCAAGTAGGTTCTGAATGAGCATACTCACTAGGGACCATGTTGACTGGCACACCCAGAGAGTCCTTTATAAACGATTGAGATGGCATTTTGCAGAGATTAATGCACATCCCTACACAATTTGTCTGTTCCAAGAACCTGCACATATTGTTGTTTGAGACAATTTAAAAATGGAGAAAAGATGTTGGGTTGCTTATGTGAAATGATGAGGAGGATGGACATAATAATCATGGTTTTGGTGTTGACAATAATGTTGATGGTGATTATGATACTCATGATGGAAATAGAGAATGGAATGTGGTAGTAGCATAATCATTGGAGCAAATTGTTTGAGACCAGAATGTGTCTTATGTTGGTAAATTGGGGACCATTTTCTGTTAAAGATGTAAAGTTAAATTAAAAAGTGAAAAGTCAAATTTACCTGCATTTTTTTATGTGGACTACATTTTTTTCTCTTCTTCCGTTGATCTCTGATTCCCTTACCTTTTCATGGTAAAATTAACAAGGTCAATCCTTTTAGATGCATTAATATATCATAGGTTGGAAACTACATGAATGCCTCCATACACTCGTAAATTATGTTAATTTATTTGTGTTTGAATCAATGTGGAAGTGATTAAAATATTGACTCAACTATATTTACATGAAGTCTACAATATGAAGCAATAGCAAGTCAATTTGTCAAAACTGTACTAGCCTGCCAGGTTCTATCCATAACCCACCCCCCCTCCCTCTTTGGGCCCCTTGATCCTTTTGAAGGAGAATTTCTTCTCAAGCTTGATGCCATATATTCGAATGGAATTCTTATACTTAATAATTTAATAGTTAATATCGTTTTGTCTAGATGAAGATGTGTGCTAATGAAAGTTGAGTCACGAGTGGGGCATGGTGCGCGAGTAAAATTGTAAGCTAAGTGGAGACTACTTGGTGGGAAGGATTGCAGTGTTCCAAACAGTGAAAGGGATGATTACCAAGTTTATTCATCTCTTTCAGGATGACTTCCTTCACATCCAAGCATCCTATTCCACTACTCTGCTGCCATGCAAGTATCTTTTGTTTATAACTTTTCTGCTATCCTGCTAAATTATTTATTTGTAACTTTCCCAGGTCCTCCAGGAATAGGACCTTGTTGAAGTTTGCTGGGTATAAATTATCATAGTGAGCCAGTTACTGCTACCCTTTCTGGTATATCAATAACTAATGATAATAAATTTCTAGTAAGGATTTGTTGGTGTCAATATATGACCATATGAGACTGAAATAAATTCCATTTCAAGATCACTAACAAACACATTGTAAATTTCTATGCTATCATAAGTGGAAGGAATCCTTTATTTTTCTATTTTTTTAAATAATCTCTTGTGGATTAATAAGCTATAATAATAAGATTATAGTATCAAATATTTACCTCGCAAGGTCCGACTAACCAAGCAAAGAAAACCGTGGTGAAGACAGCAAAATATTCTCTTGAGAATTTAGATGGTGGCAGCAGTGTCCTTATCTGCCCTTGATCACAACGACAGATTCATACATGACAATTACAATGCTCCAGTATAAAAAATGAGAATAAGTCAAAAAAGTAAAAAGAAAAGATAAACTATGCATAACAAGCCTTTCGGAGATAGGATTTGGACTTCTCACTTTAGTAATTTTCTCTTTATTTTGTAGTTGAATCTTAATTTACACTACAAGTGAGAGAAAAATAGTGATCCCACAGTTAAGGATCTTTATCCTCGCAGAGAAAGAAGGATATGGAGTGAAGCATGACAAGAAAGGTAAGACACTGATGAACTCACCAAAGAAAGAATTGGCCTTGGGAAGGCTCTGTCAAGGGCTTCAATGACAACTGCTCGCTGCTGAATGGGATTAAACTTCTGAGAAGCCACGGTAGCTGCCTCTACTAAGCTCTCATACCCAGTCTTACTGTTACTGAGTCCTGCATAGGAATTTTATTCAAAAAAGATAGATTAAAAAAAATTTGGCTAATACAGAGGTTCTCTGAGATGAATTGTACAAAAATACATGGAAGAGGATGAACCTGATGCGGCTTGAACGTTTTTTGATAGATGATTTATGGCTACACGATCAAACCAGTTATCATGATAGACATTAGTTTTTCTTGCTTCTCTGGTAATGTCATCTGCAGGCCTTGTGAGCGCTCCAACCACTGAAGGATATCGTGTTTTACGTTTGAGATTCCAGTGAGAAGAAGTTAATGCTGGAAACCTGCTCCCTGGGAGAAGTTTTGCATCCATTTGTCGGTACTGAGTTTTGTGTTAGTCTATGACTGGTTTTTTCAGAAGGTCTCCTGGGGAAGGGGTGAGAGGGATGTATATAAGGACAAGGAGTGCATGAAAAGCATGTTTAGAGAGAGGTCATACGCTAGAGTCTGGGCTTGGGACTTGGCCGGCTACTCGATGCCTTTTTTGTTGGTTTATATGGCTTTCATGAGATACTCAGATGCAATGTATTCACGTATTCTGCTCTTCCAATCACAAATTGAGTCACCTATTTTGAATAAAATACATGGAACTAAGACACATTAGCAGGGAACAAAATCAAGCTGCAGATTGGCTGGCAGCTCAAGCCATCACTGCTGGAACAGGAACCACTGTGCTCCCATCGGATCTACATTTTCTGATGTAGGCTGATATTTTAGGAGTGTCCACTTGTACAAATATTATTGCTTAGTTTCTGTTTTGTTGGGGCTTAGGCCCCTTCTTTCATCCAAAAAAATATATATTGAACTTAGTTAGAACCGTTTAGTAATGAATTTCACTCTTAATTCAGATTTAGATCATAACTTGTTTTTCATTTACATATAACACCACTATTTGCATGGACATGACAAACCTTAAATATGATTCGCGTATTAATGGTATATTGGCACTAATTTTGCCTCATAATTTTTTTCAGTGTTCAATTCTTGTTAAAAAAAAGTAAATTATTTTGTTTTTCAATACATCTTTAATTTATTTTTGGAGGAAAAAAAAATCTCTGATATGGAGTCCATACTATGCCATTTAGGCCTCTATTATTTTAGCAATTGTGCAATAGTGTAGTTGCCACTAGGGTTTTAGCGTGAAAGGAAGCAATGATAAGAAACATGTGAAAAAAATTGTACAACAATCAGGCACTACGAGGCTATGATTGAAATTTGAGTGGTTAAGTGGCTCTTGGAATGATTTTGGGTCATATTTTACAAGCGAATAAAATTGTTACACCGAAAATTGGAAGGTTTGATATGGCGTAAGATTTCGAGACGTTTCCCAATTGGAGAATCTGTTGGGCATTTGGATCTCGTCTGTGCCAAGAGTTCCTAATTTAAATCAATTTTGCCATTGGCCACTACCAGCCTGCGACCCAATACTTGTCTGAAGTTCTTGCTTCCAACAAAGTAGTTCAAATAAGGGATTCTTTTTGTTTTTTGTCATAATTAGCGTTTTTGTTGCATTACTCGAAGCAGTTCAACTATTGTCAAAAATGAGATATGCTAAACAATCTGAATCGAGGAAAAAAAATTAAAAAATTACAAAAGCAGAGCTAAGATTAAAAAAATAATAATATTATTATTCATACATCCTATCTCCATACTCTACATATAATAAAGAGATAAATAGGAAAAATAATTTTAAAAATGTGAAAAATAAAAAAATTGTTAACAGTACCTACATTCCTCTATATCGAGCAACATTTTTTTTTGAAGTGAGAGTAAAATTAGGGAGAATGTGAAAGTTTACATAATTATACATAAAATTTGTATGTACCAATAGCATAGCCAAAATTGAACCATAAAGGCAGCAAAAAGCATGAAAACATCATTGGATCATAGATGGTAGCCAAAACAAACCACTGTTTAACCATCCAACAGCATTACAAATCTACGAGATCGTTCACGAAGTTAAAAGAACACATCAAATATGGCCATATACATACTAACATTTCAGTTCTAAATGCATATCAGTTAAGAAACCCAGACCTACCCTACTCCCACTGATAAAAGTTACATAAACAGAACCTACTACATAAACAGCCATTTGGAAAGCAGAAGCAAAGTGCTTATTCTTTGGAGGTCTTGTTGATCAAGGACTTGTGAATATGAGGAATGACACCTCCACCAGCAATGGTCCCCTTGATCAGTGTGTCCAGCTCTTCATCTCCCCTGATAGCCAGCTGCAAATGCCTGGGCGTGATCCTCTTGACCTTGAGATCTTTGCTTGCATTCCCAGCCAGCTCAAGAACCTCTGCCGTCAAATATTCAAGGATGGAGGCCAAGTAAACAGCAGCAGTGGCCCCAACCCGTCCATTGGCTTGAATCCTGTGTTTTAGTTGTCTATGGATACGACCCACAGGAAACTACAACCAAACCATTCATAATTTCATACATCACAACATAGGAGGAAACAAATCAGGGAAGAAAAAACACACATTGATCTGCACCAGAAGTTTCCCACAGTCTACAAAATATAAGATCAAATTCATTTCATACGCTATTAATTTGCTGCAAACCGTGTAAAATTAAGAAAACCACAAGATAATATCATTAAACGAAACACTCATCGTATTTACCCGGTCCCAGAAGAAACATGTTGTTAAAGACAAGAACCAATAAGAACAAAACTGCCCCAAACTAATGATCCCCGATTCATTATAAATCTTCTGTAAAGTATTGCGAATGAATTTTCCTTCAGTTTACACTTTTTCCTTTTTCAGAAAAAAGAATTAGCAAAATAGTCTCACGTCTGTGAATAGACAAGGCATGGCATATAGACACAGGCGTTTCAGAGTGAACCAATAAAAAACCGTAACGCAGAAAATATAATAGCGAGTTAGATCTAGCTACATTTATTCAATTGAACACTATCAGACAACAACAGCAAAAATAAATAAATAACTTGGTATCCCACAAAAAGTAAAACGGTGATCAGAGAGGACGGGCACCTGAATTCCGGCACGAGATGAACGAGAAACGGGCCGTTTTTTATCCTTATCCTTATCTTTGTCTTTGTTGGCGGTTGTGGTTTTTGCCGCCACAAGTCCCTTCCCTCCTTTCCCCGCCATTGCCGACCCTGTAGAAGAGAATATGAAGCATTTCAAAAGTTGAACTACAACCCATAAGAAAAGATAGATAGAAAGAAACAGTGAGGCGGGTAGATCCCTTAAGAAAAGGGACAAGCAAATGAACAAAATAAAAAAGTAAACAAATTTTCTATTCGGAAGAAAACCAAAGAGACTTTCCAGAAAAATTCGGAAGAACATAACAAGAACCAAAGAAGTTACGAATGGAGGCTTGAAGATGAAATCATACCCAAAAAAAAAAAAGAATAAATAAACAAAAGTGAAAACTTTCACCCCAGAAATACAATGAGACATGTTGTACATAGTGATGTTAGTCTAAATCACACGTTAAGTAAAATCCTGAATATCTGAGGAACGTTGACAGACATGTTTCTTGAAAGAACAAACTCTGACGAAGAACGCACCGACTCATAAATCCAGCACACAGAGACGTAGAGGGAGAGACATACCTGAGAGACTGAGTGGTGGAAGCCGAAAGGGAGCAAATGAAGCGCGAAGAGACGGAGCGATGGTCGTAAAGAAAAGAGGTAAAGTGAGGATTTTAGGCCGATTAGAAGATGCGATGTATGTACATCTTTAAATGCGGGATGCGTTTTGAATTACCATTTCACGACGAAATGGCGGTCCTTCTTGCGTGGGAAAATGGCTTTCTTTCCTCATTTCAAAAGTTTTCACACTTTTGACTTTTGACTTCACCGTACTAAACTTCTCTGGGCCTGTCCAATTCGTCTCAAACCTAATAATATTAACCCATTTATTTGGGCCTTGAAGGCCCATGATCTGACTACAATTGAAAGCCCCAAAAATTAGGATAAGATTTCATTGGCGGCAGAGTAATTCACCCGAGTCTCCTGCAACTGCAATTCAGCCAACACATTGTTACTGTGCTCTGAGACCGAGGTTTTGTACCCAAGTTTAGCTCTGTTTGAGAATGTCTTTAAGAGTTGTCTGTATTATTCATGTATGTTAGTGTTAGGTGTTAAAAACTGAAGAGCTGGAAGCAATGTCTCCGACCTTATTATCGTCATCCAATTCAAGTTGTGCGATACATTATGCTTGGCAACCCGCATCGTATCTTGGTGTTCGCCACAACATATCTTGTCCTCTCAATGTGAAGGGAATTCGAAACCCTCATTTGGTTGGGAAGAAGAAATCGTGGAACAGGTTTGTGGTGGTAGCTGTGACCCAAGGCTCTGCCGAGTCAAGCAAGTCTGAGGAAAAAATCCCTTCTTGGGCTGAACCAGATTCAGATGAACCTCCGCCATGGGCTCGGGATGAAGCCGAAAACAATGCTTCCCAACAAGGATTTGAGATCCCCTCCTATGTTTATTTACTTGCCTCAGCTATAACTGCAATTGCGGCGGTAAGCTTCTTGCTGCATAATACCTTACGGTTAATTGACGCTATTACTCGCTAGTATTAACGTTTCATCCCTTTTGTGAAATATAACTTGTTGCTACAGATAGGTTCAATTTTTGAGTATGTGAACCAAAGGCCAGTGTTTGGAGTCTTGGGATCAGATAGCGTATTCTATGCTCCCTTGCTTGGATTCTTTGCCTTTACTGGCATTCCCTCTTCGGTAAGTATTTTCAGTAATCATATATCTTTCACATGTTGGATATCAGATACAAGAGAATAGAGGTGTGCCTAATGAAAATTCCCAACTAACTAAATCCGATGATGAATTGGGGTTATATATCACTACCAATTTAGCTTCCCTGTTCAATTTTTGTCTCTTGAAACTTGAAAGTTCAGACCTCATATAGCTGGAAATCGTTACTCTTATAATCATAAATGATTTCATGTTAACTGGGCTGAGCTAAACCAACTGCATTCTTAGACTGCTAGTGATTTGTAAACTTTGAATTTGAAGACCACAACCACAAGGGACATAACGCCTCAAACTTTCTTGAGCTAATGAGCTAAGGTTCATTGCAGGCCTTTTTGTGGTTTAAGTCCGTTCAAGCTGCCAATAAGGAAGCCGAAGAACAAGACAAGAGGGATGGCTATTTATAGGCTCCAATCGATTCCATTCCATTCAGCCTTGTAGAGCTTTTCTTTCCACAACTCAAGAATACTATACCTTTCTCTAATTGGATACTGTTTCTGTTATTGTTATTTTTTATACTACAGAGAGTACCCATGCCACATTGTAAGTCACAATCGCTCTAAATCTTTATGTTCTTATGGATGATCCATGGAGAGGTTAAGTGTGAAAGCATATTGTCCTAATATAGAGAACCCCATGTTACGACCATTCACCACGTTTTCCTCCTTTCAGTATTGGTTGGGAAAATGGAGTTAAGTACTGTAATCTAAATCATTTCGGCATCAAAAACACAGCTGAAAGTCATTTCTGAGACCCCTTTTTCCATTGTTATCTAGCAGTTAATGAAGTCTCCACCCTCCTTTGTTCTTTCACTTGAAAGGCAGAGTTGGAGAATTCCATTGCCTACTTGACTATGCATTTATCTTCTTCAGCCTGGTTTAAGAGGCAAATTGCATTCACAACATTGCGTCTAAGTCTGTAACTTTCTGTGATTCTTTGCATTCTTCATCTTGTTACCCGCTTTGTTCCTCTCTTTCCAGATCCTAGGTTCTAAATCCTTCATCTGCGATTTCGCATAAAGTTTTGTTGTTCAAGTTTTATAGGTATGTAGTTAGGTAGTCAATAAAAAGCTGTAGGTTGGGAGCAATCATTCCAGGTGAATATGGGCCGAAAAAGCTTCCTCACACTGCAGGTAATAGATTAAATACGCAGACGCAGTAAAGAGTCGACAGAAGTGGGGAGTGGAATATATTAATTACATGGAATGCACAAAGTGGAGAATATTTGGAGTCTAGACAAGAGAAATGAGCTAAATGCAACAAGCGTGGTCGACAATTTTGACCTTAATGTTGAGATGATGAGGGCCGCTAGGGAAAACGTTCAGAGATTGCGCAGCAGTAAAATGAGGACCATGTGTGAGGATTTTGTTGTCCCCAAAATGCACATTAGAATTGATCATTCGACTGTAGGATGTCGCCGATTGTAAAATGACAGAACGCTGGCTACACTTCTAACCAACAGGACCACAAACGTTTCATAATGGATTCCAGGGGTAACATCCCAAACTCTATCCCATACCCATTACTGAAAACAAAAACTCACATGCTCTCTCTCTCTCTCTCTCTCTCTCTCTCTCTCTCTATAAATATTTCACTTTAAAATTTATACTATTACTTATATTAAACTTTAGTGATTGAAATGAGACTCATTAGATATCAAAAAAATAAAAAAAGAAATATGAAACTATCAAACTTAATAATTTATATTTTATAGCCATGTGATTTTTATATATTAAATTTTAAAAAATTGAGACTATTAAATTTATAAAATTTAAAAATTAAATTATAAAATTTAATGTATTAATATATTATAAAATATATATATATATAAATAGTTAATATAAAAATTTACGAACATTAAATTTTCACTCATTTCATGAGTCATGGATATACTTTTCATTCATATTATTTTTATTAATAAAATTTTTATAAAATTATTATTTACAAAATTATAAATTATTTAATATTTTAAATTTTATAAATTAAATTATAAATCTAATTTACAAATATTATTTCATAAATTAATACCATCCTTACTTTTTTCCTTGTCATTTTTCAATACTTTTTTGCGTCACTTTTTTGCCCTTCACTGTAACAAATAAACTTACAAAATCAGCTTACATCCAAAACTTCTAGATTAATGATTTTCTATATAATTTTAAATACGTTATTTTTCTATAATTATATTAAAATTTTAAATAATACAAATTTTATATTATATAATATAAAACTCATAATTTAAAATTTTTTATATAATTATATAAAAATAATATATTTTAAATTATATAAAAATTATATCAATCAACTTTTTAGTCTACCTCTCTCTAGTTTGGCACCGACGAGAATAACCTTGTAAATCCATTCCTTGGCTTCCAAAAAAATCCAAACATAATAAATTCAAATTAAAGAATCCATCACTTTATCTCCGATAAAGCGGAGCATTGCTCCCAAATCTTGCTTTTGTTGCAATTGATTGATGGGGCAAAACCGCGTCAAGTATTCATCCATTGCAAGGATAAAGCAGGTGGAAAATTACCAAAGGCGAAGTGACTATCATGAACTGATTGAAGACTAAACTCAACAGACTTGGGTAGGTAGAGGGAAAAAGTGATCGATTGATGTGACCATCATCACAAAGGTCATCCCTCGTTTTGGCCTTGCTCTTGTAACTGAAATTACAGACCATAATCGCCTCCGTTAACACGCAAGGAAACGTAGAGAAGAGATAGCATCGTATGCTTTTGAGATACAGTGCAATATTCTCGTGACTCTGTTTTTATTTTTTTAATTTTTTATAATAAAAAATTTTAATTATTAAATTTTATAAATTAAAGTACAAAATATAATTAATAAAAGAATTTATACGTGATGATTTCGTTGTGGGTTGGTGAAACTTCAACTTCGTCCTTGGCGCTGAAATTCACACAAATGAATGATTTCTCTTCTTCCCACTCAAATCCATCTGAAAAGGTCAAATCCATACATCATGTCCTCTTGGAGTTACTCGAGCAGAAAATCTGTATTTGTAGACTTTTTCTAAATACCATGGAAGGCATTAGACAATGAGATCAACTTACCATCAAAATTGTAAGGTTAAAGATATCGGTATGTGATTTTCTTTACATTTTGCTTTTGTAAGTAAGAAATGTTTAGAAAGAAAAATAAAAACAGTGAAAATATAAAAAATTATATATAAAATTTATTTATATTAGTAACAATACTCAAATGATAATTACACGCGCCGCAATAAAGCTACTCGAGTCACAGAACCATGGCTGGTGAATTGATATCCACTCAAAAAGAAACTTTGAATAACTATGTAGGAAAAGGAAAAAGAATTCACCTTTAGAAAATATGCACAGCTGAATCCTTCTCATGAAGTCACTAGCAGTTACCTAAAATTAAAGTTAAATCCCTTTGAAATGATGGGACTTGATGGTAGAAAAAACTGGGTGGTTGTTTGGGAAAAATTAATAATTATATGAATGAAAACATTTATTTATTTGTATTTAATATATTTTAATTAGAAAGTGCTGATTAAATTTTAAAGTAAAAGAATTTTATAACTGAAGTACAGAAAATTTTCTCGGTCGTTTGATATGAAGGATTCCACACCACATTGTGTAGCCCAGACCCAACATTCCAGTACGATTCCCACGCACAGCAATTATAATGAATAAATAAATCATTAAGTCATGGATACATAATTTGTCAAGCGTGCAAAAGCTAACAATTTGAAAAAATAGAGAAGAAAATTAAAATTTATAAATTGATTTAAAAGTAAAATAAAGAAAAATTAAAAAGAAATTGTGAAAGAATATGAAGTATGGGAAATCTAAATTCCTTCCCCTGCGCCCTGTACTAAATAATTAAATGGACTTTAATAGCGATGCTCGACTGCTCATTGAGCAAATGCTCACCATGTTCCCGAACTAAATAATTAAATTGACTTTAATAGCAATGCTCAGTGGGTAAATGCTCGTAAGAATCCAAAAAAGAATTTTGAATTACTCCTTTTAATATTATTTTATCTTTATGGTTCTGTTATCATAATTTTTGACACCCTCGTATCCTTTTAGTTTAGAATAAAAACGAGCTCGCATATTTTATTCTTTTGGGTTCATATTTTGTATGTAAATTTAGATTATTAAATTTTATAAATAAAATTAAAGAAAAATAAAATTACGAGGTAATGCCACTTTTACTTTATTCTTATCCTCCTTTAACGGGTTATTAAGCATATCCTACCGACAAGGGCAGAAGGTGATCCAGAAATTTCCCCTCCCTTGTCTTGTGGAAAAGGACAATCATTTCATTAGAGCCAAAAATAAAAAAGGGACAACGATTTTAAAAATTTTGGTGGCTTTTGCTCACACTTACTTTGTTTTCGTACTCCCACTACCCGTTAGTTTTTGTTATGAACAATCCAACGGCTAACAACCACGTTTGCAACACGTGTCATGATGCATCATTTCAAGGACATAACGGCCCTTTCCAAGTGGCGCCGCTACTCTGCTAAATACACCCTTGACAATTCTCACTTCAAAGAAATAAAAAAGTACGAATTTAACTTCTTTGGAAAAAGCACAGTTCGTTGCTTTCCCGAAATGGCCCTCCATTCTCAAGTACTTGTGACCCCACATCTTCTTCCGGTCCCCCCGTTTTCGCTCTGCAAATTTCAGAGTTTCAAACTGCAAAGCCACTTCCAATGGGCCCTGATCAATAAACTTCCATTTTTTGCTTCCCACTTTTTTCCCAAAGTACGTTGTGACCCGTGACTGCTGCCCTATACTCTATGCTCCCCTTCACGCAGTTTTTATCACAACGGAACGGTATTGTCAACTGCACATATACCCCCGCAAGATTCTTGAACACGATATTTACAATTTTTTCTGGCCACCGTTCTTCAGTTTCAGTAACACACACCCAGGCAAGTTCATTGTCGCCACAGATTGCAGAAAACCTCGAAGTTAGGAAGAATCCTATGACCAAAACACCCTCGTTCTTCTTTTCTTCCTAGACATGATTCTGGTTGCAATTAAAAATTCCTCTGGCAAAACGATAGGGGCATTCTCGACAAGTCACAAGTCACGCGCCACAGCCACATTTATTACGGAAAAGGGTTTGGAGTTTCCATCTGGCTCATGTCACCAGTGTGAGGTTGTTTCGAAAGAGTCCGTATCAGGAGGGGTAACAACTACTTCAATACTTGGCAGATGATAGGGCATTTTGGGTATTGAACGCCCTTTTTCGTAACGGTGGCCTAACGTGGCTTCGTGAGCCAAGCTCATGAAACATCCAGGTACAACACGCATTCCCGTTAGGCAGTTCGTGAAATCTGCCACGTAGGATTTTCACGTGGCTGTTTGTTCAAGTAATCTTATTTTCCCCTTCGTCGCCTATAAGTAGTCCCCGCCCTTGCTTCTGCTTCCCCTCATTTTGTCGTTGCCCTGCAAAAAGCCATTCCCAGCGCCTACAAACAAGGCACTCGTTCCGGAAACCCTGGTCGCCGGTGTTTCGGTTACCGGCGAATTCAATCGAAGGCACGGAGGCATGGAAGCGCCGGCAATTGCTGTTTCACGTCATTTCCTGAGGATCGACCTGACGTTATCGTGCCGTAGCTTATTTCCGGACTCCAACCATATTTGGTAGAAACCCTGAGAAAAAGCGACTTCACTTAGCAGAGTTTTGAAGTTAGTCCACGCTTTTCTCTCAAAGCCGAGGCAAATCATTTGAACAATTGGAGAAATAAAAGAGACCTGTTGTAGTCTAAGCGTCTCCAGTTTTGGAAGAAGTGCATTTTTTATCTCTCTCTCTCTCTCCTCACAATTTTGAAATCGGACGCGGGAATTCTAGAAAGGCAGTTTTGCTAAATTTTAGAGATTTAATGACTCTGTTCTGGCTCCCAATTTGAAAAGTAAACTAGCGCTTAGGTAATGGAGGAGACTAATTGAGTGTTTCTGAGCTCATACCTTTTCTGATGAAAATCCAGCCGATCGATTCTCACATGCCTCCGGAGGCGATTAGGCTTGAGCTGGTCAAACCGGTTGTCAAGTCGCGATTAAAGCGACTGTTTGAGCGCCCGTTCTCCGGCGTTCTGAAAAATTCGTCGGCGGAAAAGATCGTTGGCGGGGAGTCGCAGTTTAGCAAGGACGGCTTCAACGGCTCCAATGATTTTGAACCTAGTTCGGTATGTTTGGCGAAAATGGTGCAGAATTTCATCGAAGAAAATCACGAGAAGAGCTCCGCTTCCATTAGGTGTGGGCGTAACCGCTGCAACTGCTTCAATGGAAACGGTGACGACAGCTCCGATGATGAATCAGACACGTTTGGTGCTTTTGGTGACTCCAACTGTTCTTCGACGGGTGAAGCGTCTGAATTCCTAAAGGTAGATGATGTTTAGAGCAGATTAAGTATAACAGCTTCTGATAAGCTATAAAATAAAATTGGTTGGTTACATTTTCCTAATTTGGACAGGGTTTGGTGGCCTGTGCTAGTGTTTGTGAAAGGGATTTGCTAACGGACACCGCTAAGATTGTTGAGAAGAATAAGATCTGCAAGCGGAAAGACGATGTCTGCCGAAAGATTGTTACGAATGAGTTGTTGGCTCTTGGATACGACGCGTCAATTTGCAAATCTCGCTGGGAAAAATCTTCCTTCTGTCCTGCCGGTACTTTCTATAATTATGTATTGGAAAAATATCTCATAGATCAGTTTGGTTGCTGGGAAAGACGAGTTAAAATAACTACAGAAATGAAGACTATTGGTTCAAGCGCAGAAAAAAAATTGGTTATTTTACGGTTGTGACTCTTAATTTACTTTTAATCTTGAAAATTTTGTTTATAATTTGATTTGGAAGTGTCGATTGATTCTCTTGCAAATATTTCTGTTCAGCGTTTGTGCAACTGAGAAACTGTGGGAAATGAATGAAAAGATTTTATCCATGTGACTATTGATTTTTTATCTGTAAATTTTTCTTCAGGGGAATATGAATACATAGACGTGATCGTTGGGAATGAGCGAGTGCTTATAGACATCGACTTCCCATCAGAATTTGAAGTTGCTCGATCAACGAAGACGTACACGATGGTCCTCCAAACCCTTCCTTTCATATTTGTTGGCAAGACCGAACGGTTGCAAAGCATCATAGCTATTGTGTCAGAGGCAGCAAAGCAGAGTCTGAAGAAGAAGGGCATGCACATTCCGCCATGGAGGAAAGCTGAATACGTCAAAGCTAAATGGCTTTCCCCTTACACGCGAACAGCACCGCCATTGCTTTGCTCGCACGAAATGAAAGAGAAAACGGGAAAACAGCAGCCTTTGATGAGATTCGGGAGTAGTGAATTTGAACCGAATCGCGGGGAGAGGAACTCTGCTGGTGAAGCGTTGGAAGAGTCCGTGTTTACGTTTTCTGATTCCGGGGAAGAGGAGAAGGCAAGGGTGATGACAGAATGGAAGCCCCCGGAGCTAAAGCCCAAGAGTTCAGAGTCCGGGGTTATGATCGTGACTGGTTTGGCAGCAGCCTTTGATGATAATTAACCCTTAAAAT
Organism: Dicorynia guianensis; assembly: GCA_037013595.1. Classification (NCBI taxonomy): domain Eukaryota; kingdom Viridiplantae; phylum Streptophyta; class Magnoliopsida; order Fabales; family Fabaceae; genus Dicorynia; species Dicorynia guianensis. The sequence goes on from JASUAB010000007.1 coordinate 35,614,951, forward strand.
TTTGATTGTTTTCCCCTTAAGGACTTTTTTTGCCCCACTGAAGTGAGAATTAAAAAAGCTTATAAACTGTAACAGCTCCATCCCGTTCTGTTTTTTGATGCAAAGGGATGGATTTTACTAATATGAATAAAATAAAGTCGAAATATAGCTAGCCCAGTTGGGTTCTCTAACGAATTTATTGAGTCGGTTACATGAGGGAAAAGAGAAGGAAAAAAAAAGTAAATTCGATAATTGATAGTTCTATCATTTTCTACATTTCAACATGGCGGAGTTGAATTATTGGAAGAATAGTTAATTCCTTCTAGTATCTTATGCTTGAAGTCGAAGCTTTATTATTCCTTTCTTCCAGAGAAAGAAATAGAAACTGACGAAGAAAACCGCTAGTGCAGTCTTGAGCGTAGGGAGGGGTAGAATTTAGATGCCTTCAAACCACTTAAGACGGTAGAAATAAAATAAAATTCTGATCCCGATCTTCTCTTTTGATTTGTCGCTACAGTTTAGCTTACGCTGACTGGAAGAGCAATATAAGATATAATATTAATTTCCTCGGTCAGAAGTCACTTCAATTGACCATCCATATTTTGTTCCGCCCTTGCAAAATGACATGGTTTTTTTCACGCTCAAGAGATAATCATATCCCGATCAAGTTGCGCATTAATGAATTTTAATTCTTCAGTTGTCGATTTCCCGTTTCTTATAATCTATACATTGGATATTATCGCTTTCAAAGGTTCACTTGAAGGCTGAAAGCGACGGCATTAACTGGGAATCGGAGCGGTAGCTGGCCTGCACAGAATATGCCGTTGAACTTTGGATTCCATTACTGTTTCTTTAATCCTACACTTGTTTTTGATTTCCTTATTCTCTCTGCCCGTTTGCTCAGTTTTAGACAGGGCCTCTGCAGATGTAAGCCATCTTTTGTCGTTTCTGTGCCTCGTACCCAAGCTAGCGCATCCCCATAGTATCTTGGAAATTGCACACCTTTTCAGTTGCAGCAAATTCTGCGCCCCTGTATTTCAGTCGCAGCATGATCATCCCATTTATTTAATTAGTTTTAGACTTTCAGGGTGTACCTGTCCTCCGTTAGATTAAAAAAATTAGAAATAATAATAAGATGTAAAATGTTGATAATATGTAACTATAATTTTTTTAGAAAAGTAAGTGCTACCAAACTTTATCACAAGTATTATCAAAATAATAATAAAATATTAAATTTATTAAATTTAATTATAATCCAAAAATAATAAATTTAATAATATAAACTTTTTTAAATTAATATTTTATGAGTCTTAGTAGAAATACAGTCATTTTTATTAAGATAAGAGAAAGTACTTTCACTATAATTAATTGATACTATTTACTTTTTTAAATTAAGATTTCATTAATATTTTTTCAATCTTATCTCTATCTAATTTGTTTTCCATTAAATACTTAACAAATTTATACTTTTATTAAGTCAAATATAATAATTGTATCTTATTTATTTTTATTATTTAAGTTTTTCAAAGTAAAGGATATCTTACTAAAAAAGTAAAATATTTAATATCAACATAATTTAATTATTTTTATTTCTCATACTTTCTTACAAAAATTTAAAAACAAAAAATATTTAATAAATTTGATAATTAAATTTTCTTCAGTAATTATTATATAAAAGTAAAAATATAATGACAGAAGTACTATTAAAAATATTCACATATTTTAATTTGAATCTTTTAATTTTTTTAATTTAATAACTTTTTTATCTATATAATTTAATATATAAATTTTATAATTTTATATCTAAAATTTTTCTAATTTGAAAGCAAAGTAACCGGTCAGGGAGTATGCATCGCTGTGTCTTTTTACTATCGTATTCACATGTATCAGCTACGTTTAAAATTTTAGAAACACAATATTGTTTTTAAAGGAGGCAGAGTGACAACAATGAAGTTTGTGTGGGGTAACTTTCGCTAGCATATTTTAAGAAGCAAGGATTACTTCTGGAATGTAACATCTCCCCCGCACGTCATAAGACTTTTGAGGATAACGTAAATTATTTGTCACATGCGCATACGTGTAAAAAAATTTTGTCCAACTATGATCTCTGCTAGCTTGTTCAATTCCTTTAATTAGTTATTCGCTGATTGTCCTTACCCTAAATCTTTTCACCGCCTCAACCTAGCTTTCGCCGACTGTTTGATGGTTTCTATCCACTACTTTTCTACTGTAGATCATCTATGCCTTATCTCACCTCGTCACCTTTTGTGGATTACAACCTTATCTTTAGCATGATTTTAGCACTGCAGTAAAACGCGTTATTGGCATTACAAGACAATTGAGAGAATGACTTGACTTCCACAACCCAATTTTGGGTGCGTGGCAAAACACACATGGAAGAGAAATATTGTTTTTATTAAAAAAATTATAAAATTCAATATAAAATGATAAATTTATCAAATTTTATAATTTAAATTAATTTTTTAATGTTTAAATTTATTCAGTAAAATTTTTATTATATTCAATTTATAAGAATATAAAAACAGATGAGTTTTACACTAAACACTATGATATTATTTGATTTCTATAACAATTTTATAACAGAAGGTATAACATATAGTTTATTATTGTTGTGACAAAAGTAGATATAAAAGAGTCAATTGAGCTTAAAGTTCATCTCTCCTTATAGTTTTAAAAATATATAATTGTTTTCTAATTAATGTTTAAAAATTTCTAATTTTTTTTTCATATATATATGTAGTTACTTCTGATTGTTGAGTATTGTGTTAGAATTAGTATATAATAATTAGAGTATTAGTATTAATTAGACATTGGTTCAAGTTGGAATCAAGTGATAGCTAAAACTATGGAGAATCGTAAACAACAAATATAATTAGTAATTGATTCTTTTGCAGAGCCGAGGTATGAATGGATGATTTCATCGTCACATGTGAAGGTTGTTTTTTAATCTGCACGGAGATGTGAGAAATAAAGCCTTACTAACAAAAAAGACGAGCCAAAAGAATAAGGTATATTGAGTTTAACTAGAAAACACCCTTTTCATATTTGTGTACACACAATAAAAAATGTGTCTCTGACTTAGCACTCGCCATTTAACTTGAATAAAGAAGAGAGGGAGCCCTAATCAAGTCTAACATAATTAATAAATACTTGAAATTTTTAAATATATTATTTTAAATTTAATTTAAATTATATATATAAAAAATTATTTAAAGAAGATATATTTATTTTGACAATTTTTTATTACTAACTAAAGGATATCTTAAATTTTATAAAAAAATAAAAAAGATAAGGAAGTTAGCAAAGCTTTAAATTTATTTTCTTTAACTAAATAACATCACATGTTTCATGAACTAATATACAAGTTAGGGTTAACGGGTTGATTTAGTTTATAAAATTTAAAGTATTTTATTTATAATTTTATATAAATTTTATTTTTGACAATATAAAATAGTATAAATATTTATTAAAATCTATAATATACTCTAATAGTAACATATGTAACACTAGCTTCTTCACCATAAACTTTATTCCTTTCTCAAAGTTGTCAGGGTTCTGTCAGCTAAAAGAAACCCCATTTGAACTTGCTTCTTCTGAGGCCATGGCCTTGGCCTTGGGAGTTTGTTCATGCACCTTTTCATAAAGTGGAAAGGTAATAAGGCGCTTGTCAATGATTTTGCCTTTCAGCTTTAATATGATTCTTTTCCTCACTTGACCAAATATTTCTGCTGCAATGTATGCGTATAGATTTGCAGTGACGTTTTTTGTCCCCATTCCGCTAAGGTTTAAAAGGGTTGTAAACAAATATGTCTTTAACTCAAATTCTGATGATGCTACTGTTTACGGACCAAACAAGGAAAGAATCACTTCCTTTATGACGGAATATTTAATTAAATTGTGAATTGTGGGAGCACTGTAGTTTGCATGCACTAAATATAACCTTTGAATGGGGACCAGACACAGAGGGAGAGAGGAGGGGAGAGAGAGAGAAGGGGCAGACATCTCACATCTATCCTGGAAGTAGCAGGGGAACCAGTGCTGATCCTTGCTACAATCCATGCGTCAGTTTTGAAGGAGAAAAAGATAAAGAAGGGAAAGAAGCGGAAGGAAGAAAGAAAAGAGAGAAATTAAAAGGGGAAGGATTCTTTGCCTCGAGCGTCGAGACCTTCAAAGCGGGGTGAGAGGGTGCATAACAAAATTTGCCATTTCAAGCTAGTGTCGGTGCAAAGGCAAAGGATGCGAGAGTTGCGTTTCATGTCTAACGCTGATATGATGTTACGCACACTTGCACAACACAGCCACGGACCGATCACCTGACTTTTTTGAGAGACCTTAGCTTAAAAGAGTGATAAAATATATAATAATAATAATAATAATAATAAAATTTATACAGTAAATTTAAATATAAAATTAAAAATTATTGAATTAAAAAATTTTAAAATCTAAATCTATAAAAGTCACATAACTTGTCTTTGGATGGGCATTTTCAAAGAAAATAAGAAAGAAATAAATTTAGAATTAAAAAAATAATAATAATAAATCAAAATTTATATTAAATTATAAATTAAAAATAAAAAATAATCAAAATTAAAAAATAAAAAAAATTTCAGAATTTAAATTCCTTACATCTACACTTCCCTCTCTTCAAATCTTCTCCCATCCAACTCTAATTAGTTGAAAGTTTCTGAACCCTTTAAAGTATTCCAGCTATAATCATACATATTTATATCAAATCAGCGCTTTTAATAATGTAATGCTATTTGATTACTACTTTAAGACTTTATTTCTTTAATTTAATAAATTTGAATTTAAAATTTTATGTATATATTAAGTGGTTTGTTTTTTTTTTTTTTTTATAAAAAATGATATACTGTTACAAGGTTATGCTTCTTCTACTATGTACATATGGTTCAAACACTGGTTTGCCAATGTATTATAACGACTAGATTTCTCTTTGGCAAATATATGATTTTTAGTTTCTATGGGCTTATATTTATTTTATAGACAAAGACAAACATTTATGATTATGCTGATGCAAATTTTGACTAGGATACATGGTATTAAGATTCCTTGTACAGTGTGTCTCAAGTTCGATTCTTTTGTAACAAGGTCGAATCAATCATTTTGTACCCCTAAATTATTGCCCAATATCTAGTAAAAAAAAAACTGCCCAGCCTGATATGATAGACAAATGGGCCTGAAGCGGAATTGGTGAAGACTAGTTCTACACATGGATATGCCTTCTCTATTGGGCCTAATGATGGGCTTGAAGCTACAATCAACATACATGGGGCAGCCTGCTAGTGAGAAGATGGGCCCTACTTGAAAGGGGTGGGTTTGAAATCTGAACAAGACATTTTAACAAGGACCCTCCGGCCCAAAGAACAACAATCATTTCATTCCAAATTTTTTTTCCTCTTTAAAAGAAAGCCATAAAGTTGAATCAGAATCTTGTACGTCTAACCACACAAGACAGAACTACCAGAAGGGTGTCAGTCAAGCAATGAACCAAGTTGCACGATGTAGATGATATGGTTTCCTTAGGCAAAAGTTGTCCCGTCATGGAGGGTTGGCCTGTCCAAGTAATGCCCTGCTATTAATTAGGGTGGGGAGGGCTAATCCTTATAATTACAACTTAATAAAATTTCAATTCGCGCCATTCAGTGATGAGTTGATAGATTATGTAAGTCAACTTGTTAATTTATCAAATTAAAAAATTATTTAAAATTTATTAAAAATAATTATAAATAAAAATTTCAAATATTTTATAAATAATATAATTATAAATTATGTAACTCTTAATTAATAAATTAAATATATATAACAATTATAAAAATGATGGTAATTTAATTATCTAATTTTGAGTATAATAATTATTAATTTAACAATAAATAATAATTAATACTTTGATAATTTAAAATTATTTTAATTATATTATTTTAACATAAATTTTATGATGAAAAAATAATAAAGAATTAAAAATTAAAAATTATATTAATTTTATGATTATAAATCAAAAGTCTACAAATTAATCTGTCTTATACTTAATCTATAAATTAAAATAACATAAATTAATTTATCTATATTTAAACGGATAATATATCTCTTAACCTATGGTACATGCAATGTGAAATGGACTTAACTTGCAAGTGAGGTCCTTGCCGACTCTAAACAAAAAAGTATTATGTATTCATGGTTTCATTGTCATCTCGGATGACTAGGAAAACCCAACTAATAGTATTAAACATCACCTACTTTATGGGCTGCTTTGGACGTCACTTGGCTTTCCATTTAATGAATTACCTGCTCAAATAAATGTGGTGCAACAAAGTATCTCTTGTTACATCAATAAGCGCACGTTAATATGTGTAATGATATTTGATGTTGTCTTAAAATTTTATTTTTGATGTTGGGTTTGCATCTATAATATGCATTCGATTAAGTTGTTACTCCTCTAGTTATCAAAAAATAATATGTGCAAGTTAAATATTTTAGCTTCAATTTAAAATATTAAAATAAAAAAATGTAGTAATTTTAAAAAAATTAAAATTAAAATTTGATTTAAATGATCAAATTTTATTTTATTAACTTCTTTTCTTAAATTTAATTTTTGTATTATAATTTTTTTAATATTAAAAAAACCCACATAAAAAATAGATTAACCATTAAATAAATCATCCAAAACACAATTGCTTTTATCTTTTTAATGTATTTTGTTTAATTAATGTACCCAAATAAATAGTTAAAAACCCATGCCGGTAGAGAGACTTGTACTATAAAATTATAATACCATGAAATTCACTTTGATTAAAAAGTTTTTCCAGTATCATCTTAATTAATAGTGTAAGTTAAGTGCTTTTAGTTAAAGTATTTGAAATGAAATGGTTACTCAAAAGAAAAATGTTATAGTGAGAATAAATTTGTTAATTTTTTTTTTATGATTTGGGGATATAATGTATTGATTGATTAAATTTATAAAATAAAAATTATATAAAAATATCTATAAAAATAAAATTATAAAATATAGAATTCGACTGAAAAAGTTATCTTTATTTTTAACCAAAAAAAATTGGCCCTCTACTTCTTTTGACCCTAACACCCACGGTGAAATGCCAGTGTTCGCCTGAATCTCCATTCAGTCAGTCACCCCATGTTATAAAATGTCCATTAGCCACAGAGCCACAAACCGTCTTGACTCTTGTCTAGTGCGCTCCGATTCCTCGGACCACTCTGCCGCTTAGAGCTTCGAATGTTAGTCAGACAAGTTAATTTGGCTCAGCTCTGTGACCAGGACCAAGACTAGGTCCTCCCCCTCCATTATTCACCGCCATTACTTCCCCAAATCCAAAACTTTTATTTTTGGGTATTCTTTTTCAGTTTTCCCCTTCTGTTCCCTTTTCATGTGGGTGCATGATTCTTAACGTACGCCCTTATCGAGGATTTCCTTCAGATCCCGTTGTTCTTCCCCTTCTTTTCAAACACCGCTATTTCTGCTTGCATTATTCCCCCAATGGTTATTTCTTTCCTGCAAGCACGTTTCTTTGGAGTTCCTTGTTCAAACGCATTTGGCAGATAGGGGTCTTTGCATTCCAATTATGGCGACTCATGGTTGGCTTCTAATTTTTGTGGTCTTTCTCTTCATCTTAGCAAGTGGGTCATTATCGATTGAAAATTTCCACCAAGCGTAAGTAATTCTTTTAGTTGTTGTTTGTATATAAAGAACAGGCGATTCTAAGATCTGGGAATTGTTTAAAGTTCACAACTGCTAACTTTTTATGTTTCACGCTTACAAAAGTGAAGACTTTTAAAATGTCAGATCCCGTAATACATTTTCGGTTTGCTCCATTGGCAATAGCGAAATAATGAATTTATGTCAATAACAAGGAAGATATGTTGATGAAAGAGTTTTAATCCAGCTTATGACGATAAGCTCGCTAAAGTTCGTTAAAGATTTGGACCAAGGATGAATTTATTGCAGTTTCCTTTATGATAATGTTGGCCAGAAGAATTTGCTAATAGTTTGAATATTGCTTCACTTTCCTTTAGTGCTTATATACTTTAAACAATCTGCTTAGGCCAAGCTTGAACAATTGCCTAATGGTGTCAATGACGGTTGCCAACGTCTCAAAGTAATATGTGTATTATATACATTTGGATGTTAATTTAAGTTTCATCGTATTGGTGTATACCAAGAATTGAGCAATTCTCCAATTTGGAGTTCTCATACTCAAGTTATGATGGATAGGTTGTTCATTTATGGATTTTATTCATAAGAATTTTTTTTTTAAGGATCAATTGGGTAGGATTATTTCTGACTTTATAGTATGAATGTGGAATCTCATCATTACTTCAAGTTTTAGGGTCCTTTCAACAGTCAATTATGCATCCTTTTACAAAAATGGTGTTGCTCATGCTAACTCCCATAAGCTTGGTTCAAACTTAAATCTTGAATGCATTATAATGTGGGATATGTAGAAGGTGTGATGACAAATTCTATGTTTTGTGGATTAGATAGAGGAGATTGACTACATTTTTGTTTTCAGCGTGGTGCTGGTGTAAGCAGCCAAGCACTTGTCCCTAAATTGTTAGCATGGAATTAGAGTTGCATAACGAAGTAGAAATTCAGTGTGTACCCTGGGCTTTTTTAGGAAACCATATGTGTGACATGAAACAACTGTGACAAAATGACTATTCGCAGTTTTATAAGATGGTTCAAATTTTATATATATTATTGCAGCTAAATGCAATATCTTCAGGCTGTGTAATTCTCTAACTTTCTCTCATTTTGACCCAATGATTCATAAAGATAGAAAGGAGGATATTGAATCCTTTTAATTCTTTCAACCATGACCTAAAATAACATATCAGAAATTATGCAAGGGCTGAGTGTAAACTGTAGGGTGTATAATATTAACAAAGTAGGTACGGAAACTAGCAGTTTGTTTGTTGAGAAACAACCTCCTCGTCTTGACATTTGAACATGAAGAATTGGGCTATAGGGTATGTTATATCCTACAATCCAGTAAAGTTCTATCAATCATCTCATAGCTTAAACTAGAAGGTTTATTTTGGTGGTATAATATAGTTCCTTTGATGGTTAAAGTTGGTATGTTGGGTGATCCTTCTTTTACCAGACTACATATTTCCTGATTGTAACTGAACTTGTGGCCTGGAGGTTTCTCACTCTCTTTTGTATCTAGCTTTTTGTATTCTTCATTGTGGTAAAAACAACACTTGATACAGATTTATACCAACAGGTATGACAGCATTTTGAAGCAAATACTTCATATCAGGTGGTAATTACTGATATTTAAATTTAGTGGGCTATATCTGTATGGGGATGGTGTAAAAAAGAACATGTATTGCACATTTGCGTTTCTTTGAATGTTAAGCTTATGTAGCCTGCCCCAATATTTTGCAACAAAGGCTCTCTTTTTGTTATTTTTGTTGATTTGCATTGATAGCATAGCAAGTTGCTTTTTCTGTTGCTTGTGATATACTCTTTATATTTTTTTTAGAAATTGTTTCGGTTACCTCTTCTTGTTCTTGGCTGTTGTGTAGCTAAGTTTCTTCTGTTCATTATGAAGTGTACTTTACCTTTTAGGTATTTATAACTTAAGCTGCTCTAATTGTTGTCCTATTTCCTTGCATACAGGTTTCCTATTGTTGAACCTGATCCTGGTCACACAAAGCTTCGTCTTTCAAGAGAGGGATTGGAGGCTATTGCAAGAATAAAGAACCCAATTGCAGCTGTGGCAGTAAGTTCAAGTGATTGTTAAAGTATTGATTGTTTATTTTAGATTTACCTGATAATAAATATTTTTCTATTAATTTTGAATGACACATCACACATGGAGTGACAAAGGGATGTACAGGTTTCTTTTTGATGAAGTGATTAGTTAATATCATGTTGAACAACATTGTCGGCATTTGAACAAGCCTTTATCCCTGAGTTTTTTATGATTGCTGTATGAACACTTGCATTTATTTGTCTTAATCATTTTAGAGTTGGTCCTATTATTCTTGCAAACTGAATTTTACTAAATCATTACTTAAAAGAATTTGGATCATTAAATTTATTGGGTCTCACAGACTAAATTGTGGGACCACAAAGTCAAATGGCTGCGGGCCTATTTTTGGCAAACTTAGTGTGTGGGATCTACTTTTCTCTTTAGGAGTTGGTTTAGTCAAATGATTTAGATTTGAAACACAAAATAAAAGTAGAAGGCATTAACCTCTAGCACGAGTTACAAAGTGTGAGAAGGTGGAATGTAGACAACCTGAATAAGATGGTCTTTTCATGTAAGTGTTGTCTAAACCATTCAAATTATAATATTTTGCAGATGATAAGTATCAATCTCTTCCCCAAAATGTATGGCTGAAAAACTGAGTCAAGGAAGAATTAGAATTTTGGTAATCTATGTTCAAAAAGCAACTAAAGTGATGATTCTCTTCCTTATCCTTCATATTTATTCGGATATAGTTTTCTCAAGTGCTGTCACATTTTTCCTTTACTTAAATTTCTGGATAGCCTAAGATTTTGGATGTAAGTGGTTGTCTATTGTCTGCTTCTTCATAATTAAAGGCTTTTTTTTTTAAGATAAGTTTGAGATCTAGTTTCTATTTATTTTCCCCTTATTTTTCCTTATAATATGTTTTGGGCCTTTTGTAATTTCTTTCTGTGTATTATGATTTTACCAACATAATCCATGCATGTATTTGACAGTTTTTCTAATTACATCTGATAGGTTTTTAATTTTTTTCTTTCTCCATTGATATCCATCCTTTTTGCCCAAATGGTGGTGTATATAATTTGATAACTTCAACCAGCAACTCATATTGAAGGAGCTTTTTGCACCACTGGATTAAATTGTTAGTACCTTGTGTACCTTGCTGTGGTTTCTAGTTTATATGTTTATGAATGTTTATGTTATCAGGTGATTGGGCCGTACCGCTCTGGAAAATCTTTTTTGCTTAATCAACTACTCTCTCTTTCTTGTTATGAAGGTGGGCTGTCTACAGCTACCAGAGTTTGCCTTATACTCATATTTTAGGAAAAAAATTCAATGTAGGATTTGATTGCTTTCAAAGATCTAATGTGAACTATTATTTTTATCTTGTTAGGGTTTGGTGTTGGGCACATGCGTGACACCAAGACAAAAGGTGGATGAAGATTGACCTTTTTCTCATTGTTATGCTTAGTTGGCTTGAATATTGTTCATAATATTTCATTTTTCTCTTCCTTTTTTCATAATACAGGAATATGGGTTTGGGGAACCCCAATAGACTTGGATATTGATGGTGTTAAAACTTCCATCTTTTACCTCGATACAGAAGGATTTGAAAGTGTTGGGAAGTCAAATGTATATGATGATCGGTAATATCTGACTAATCATGTAATCTGTGGATGGTATTTGATGGTCATATATATTTTTCCAGTCAGCCTTTTCTTATATTTTCTTTTGTAGGATTTTTGCTTTAGCCACTGTTATGAGTTCTGTGCTTATCTACAACCTGCCTGAGACGGTTAGTAATTTATTTTTTTACCCAGTTCTCAATAATTAATGTTTCTTGTGCTCATTTACTATCATGAATTGTTGGTTGTACTGACAAACCAAGTCCTTTAAATTAAGGAACTATTCAAAAAAAGCATAAACGCATGTATTAGTGTTGATTATAAAGTTTTGGGATTTCAGGTGCTTTTAGTGTGCGTATAGGTCTTGGTGATAGTATAACCTTATCATACTTGGGTAGTCTCGAAGACTAACTTTTGTCGTTAAAGTTGTAAGAATGGAATAACAGGTTCTAGGTATGATTTTGAAGGAGAGATACAGTATGTATTTTCTAAACATGATAGTGGGAAGTGGAAAAGGCGGAGAAAGACGTTGGGGATTCCTGGGATTAAATTATCCTCCATCAACAAATTATCATTTGTTGAAAAAAAGAAGGACAAAATATGGCCTGCTAATGAGAACATTTTGATCACCCATGGAAATATTTTATGTTTTGTGGTTTGCAATATTCATGATATTTAGCTCTACAGTGGATTTGCTTGGATTTTAAGAGTTAAGACACCCAATGTAGATAAGTTAATGTGCTCTGACATGATGAGATATAATATGAATAGATACAAGCCTACTATATGTTGTATGACATTGCTTAAATCTTAAACAATTAATGAATTTACCTTTTGGCTTTGAGCCACTGCGCACAAAGCCTTTTTAAATTATTAGGTGGAGGTTAACTAATCTTGAAGCCTGTGTTCAGTGAATATTTCATCATAAATAATTTTTGACATTGTGCTGAAGTGTTTTTCTCTTGTTTGCACAGATTCGTGAAGCTGACATCTCTAGATTGTCTTTTGCGGTTGAGCTTGCTGAAGAATTTTATGGGAGGTTTGCAGCTTAATGAATTTTTTTTTTTTGGTTTAAATCATGTGGATTAGCAAGCTTTTTCTCCTTTTCCTTCTTTTAATAATGGTTTGCAAAACTTCCCTTACTTTGGTAACTAACTTGTTTGTTTGATTTGCTAATTTCACATGTCCTGATTTGCAACTTATGTGTGGTGAATAGAGTGAAGGTAGTCCAAAGGCTTTAAAGCTGTCCTTAAAACTGTCATTATTGATCCAATTCTCGCTTGTATAAATTTTTTAGTTGATTATTTAATTTTTATTTGAATGGGTCAATGCTTTGTAGGGCCAAGATGTTGCATTTGAACCTGCTAAGCTCTTGTGGCTCATCCAACGTGATTTTCTACGTAAGTTCATAAATGCCTTCCTTGATTTTGTTTAGATTCCAGGAAGTGTGTGTTACCTTTTCTATTTCATGTTCTTGTTTTTCTTGGCTCTCTTCAAGTACAACCCCATTAGTGGTCACAAGTGGCAAGTTGGCTTGGGTGGTATTCTATTGCTAGGCACTGCATCTCTTGCAGCGGTCATAGTTCATAGTGTGCTTCTTTGGATCCTAATAATTTTCTTAATCGCCTACAGAAGGGAAATCAGTACAAGACATGGTTAATGATGCGCTTCGACATGTCCCCAATACTGATGGTTAGCACCACTGCTTGCAGCTATTATTGAATCTTAAGTCTAATTACAGTATGACTTTTTCTATTTTAATATCCAGTGATCTGATGGTAGTCTCTTTTGTTATTTTATCAAATTGCAGGGGACAAAAATATTGATATGGTATTTTCTCATCTGAAATTTGATTTCTACATCTTAGTAAAATGTTACTAGTCTAGAATTGAAAGTTTACACAAAGTTTTCTTCATCAGGTTAATCAGATCCGGGATTCCTTGGCTGTAATGGGTGACAACAGTACTGCCTTTAGCTTGCCCCAAGTATGTCTTGGCACCTTGATTAAGTAACCTCTGTTGAGAATATAGAATTAGTTTTTTATTTATGTTTAATTTCCTATGGATGTCTTGTTTCTTATTAGATTTAGTGTTGTAGAGAGGCTGATGTCCCATAGTTTCCTATATAAATAGAACCTACTAGTATGAGATTTGTACACACTTTTAATATCTCAATACAATAGAGTTTCACCCTATAAGGGTTTTTTCTATTTCTTTTTTCTCAATTTCTCATATGATATTAGAGTTTGGTAAGAGAAAAACTTAACCGTTGTTAAAGAAAAACCTTACCACTGCTTGTGAGCAGTCTCAACTTGTATTATTATGATAAGTTAATAACTATTCCAATACGTTTGACCATTTTTTATTTTTTCACATGTAATTGAGAGGCACCAAAACTCCTATTCTTCCCTATTGTGTCACTTTTTGTCTATAACAATGACAGGCGAAGGCATTTGAGTTTTTCATGTCTGGTTATTTGGAAGTCATATTTTTTAAGTCCATGTCTTCATTGGGAATGACTTTTGACTGTTTTAATTTTGAAGATTTTTTAGAAAAATACTTTCTGATGCATGAATTCAAGAAATAGCTGTCTATGTGTTGATTTGCATCTTAAATCCACCTGCCCATGTATGCATTTAAATATATATATGTATATCTGAAGAGAAATATTTCTGCTATATTAGAATGTAACCATTAATTTTTATTTTAGCTACTGCATTGGTTACTTAACTGACTATTGAATATGCTCTTTAAACAGCCACATCTCCAGCGAACAAAGCTTTGTGACATGAAGGATGTTGAACTTGATCCATCATATGTTAAGAAACGGGAGCAATTGAAAGATCTTGTCACAAGCATCATCCATCCAAAGATTGTACGGGGAAAGTCTTTGAATGGGAAGGAGTTTGTATCCTTCCTGGAACAGGTACTTGGTTTTCAAGTGTCTTGGGTAGATGGGTAAGAGTTAAGTTAATATGGCTTGAGATGGATTAAAGCTACTAAACTGTTTGTCAGATTAGTGAACACCTAATGCTTTCCAATATAACAGTTTCCATGAAAACTTTTATAGAGCATTGTGCATGCTCCTTTTTCAATTATTATTATTATTATTATTATTATATAATAGAATCAGAAATTAATCAAGTAGCACAATTTATCTGAATTACATCAATGCTTTATGGTTCTGTCCATGTCACAGTAGCTTGTGACTGTACCAATATATTGAATGTCATGATACCCATGGTTCTAATAAATATACTAGCTATCAACTTATGTATTTCTGTTTTACGTTGCAAAATATTATATCTAATCAAAATTGCATGAGAGATTGATGAAAAAAACTAACTTATTGGAGTTGCTTATGGAGTAGTTTTATTTTGGGTTAACTTATTGGGATAACATGTTATTCTGATTATTTTGTAAAATTTATACCGGGTTACTCATTTAAAGGGCATGTGGTAGTGGTATAACCATTGGATTTGGACAAAGCCATCCCTTTGTTACTTTCTGGGTGTCTCTGATGATAGATTGACTTGTAATTGTTTAACTTCCACTTGTATATCGTTGTAAATATACACTTAATATAGTGATGAATATATATAATTTGAATGTTCTATCCTTAATTTTGTTTAAATATTATTTGATTGAAGATAATTATACAAGTAAAATGAAGTAATAGATTAAGAAGGATGTGGCTTCGTTTTTTCCATCTCCATGAAGCCATTTTATGTTGATATTTTAAATTTAGATACTCGAAGCCTTGAACAAAGGAGAGATTCCATCAACAGGCTCTCTTGTGGAGGTTTTCAACAAGGGTATTCTTGAGAGGTGTCTTAAGCTATACAGTAAAATGATGGCAAATTTGGGTTTACCTCTTCCAGAGGAATCTCTGCAACAGGCCCATGGAAGGTATAGAGGGGAAGCAGTGCGAGTTTTTGATGAGCAGCACTTTGGCCGTCACCACGCTAAGAAATCAGTCATGCAACTGGATGAAGAAATACAGAAGGTAATACTTGAATGTTCATAGTTAGATTGAAAGCTTCCTAGATATAATTCACTTATTGGTTTTAGCAGAATGATTTTCCCTTGTCAATTGTTTTTTTGGGTTGTGGGCTTAAACTATGTGGTTCTTACTCTCAGCACTTATCAAAAAGTGATTAACTAAATAAATAACCTCTCTTGGTATGAGATATGCTTGGAAGATTTTTTATATGATTTAACTGCTCCTTGTTCCCCCTACTGCACTTAACAACCGATGTGTTATAAAGATAAATCACATTGTCTATCTACATGTTTTCTTTTAGAATAGCAAAGAGCTTTTAGTTTATTGAGTCTTGCTGTGGGATAAATATGCAACAATAACAACAACAACAAACAGAACCTTTTCCCACTAGGTGGGTCAGTTACATGAATTAAACGTCGCCATAAAATTCTATTCGAAACAAAATTTTCGAAAATGCCATTCAACCAAAGGTTTCTTTTAATAACCTCTTTAAGTGTCTTTTTTAGTCTTTCTCTACATCTTTTCATGAGACTAAAAACTATTTGATCAACTTTTCTTACTGGTATCTCTTGTGGTCTTCTTTGTACGTGCCCTGTTGAAAAAGATAAGAGTGATTTGTGTAAGTTGTTGTCCCAATTAGATGTCTTACTTTTCTATTTATATTTAAAATTAGTACATAAAATTTAGACAGTATATTAAACTTACACAGTACATTGAACCTAGACAGTGTATTGAATCTAGACAGTACTGACTCACTGACAATATACTATTGACTTATATTATCTATTATAATTCTTAACGCTCCCCTTCAAGCTGAAACTTACAAAAGTTTTAACTTGTTACAAAACATGAATCACCACACTTTTAACTCAACATAAAAAAAAATACAATTACTTGACCCTTAACAAAAAAGACTTACAACAAGCCAACAATGTGCAGCAACAAGCGAGCAACTCCCCCTGAGCACTAAGCTTCACAAATCACAACTATAATATAACATGTGACTGACGTCCTTGGCAAGCACAGCTCTCACAATCCTTTAGTTGCTCCCTCAACCTTCTTTTAACTGTTCTCTTTGGCAACACATCATCACCTATTGACATAGCCTTAAGAAGTCTTTTGCTAGCTTATCTTAAGTTGCTCCCTGGACTTTCTTTAGTAGTCTTCACACAACCTCCAACACCCTCAGTTAGACAGTCAATATCAAACATACCAAATTTATACCACCAAACTATCAACAAAATTGCTCTCCATTGTGCTCATTGTAGCATCAACACCACCAAATCCAGGATTCCTATAGGGAAACTATGCCAAGCTGGGATATCACTTCCCTTCAAGCTAAAAGTTAACTAAACTTTCAGCTTTTTACAAATTAAATAACCAAGATTAACAAAACACAATAAAAATACTGAAACACTAACATTTCATATACCAATTCCTTGCACTCCACCTAACAGCAACCAACAAATGCCAATCAGAACCGAAGAGTCCACATAATTTCTAGCCAAGCCCAGGCTGAAGAAGTCACCACCGTTAACAAGAAAGTGGAACCATACCAGAAATCACACAACCCAGGTCTGAAAACTCCGAAAATCATGTCACCCACCATAGAACACCATCAAATTGACCCAAACACCTTAAGATTGGTCCAAAAAATGTTGCGAATCACATCAAAAACCTTCCAAAACGTGTTTCGCAGCTCCAGTTCGCGTTGGGCAACACCAAATCGTGCCAACCACTGCCTGCCGCCGTCTTGCACTGCCATTTTGCTCCAGACAACACCAACCCACTGTTGGCCAAGGATCCAACACCACAAATCACAGGCATTTGCACCTTCCAAGGCTATTACTAGCCTAAACTTTGCTGTCCCAGCACCAAATCACATCCAAGAGTTACCAAACACCTCAAATTGCGGTACACAATCACCAAGTTGTGCCACCTAATCACAAAATCAATCCGATCGGGCCACACCTTGCGAGTCCACTCCAAGTCGCGTCGTTCTGTGATGCCTGTCGGCTCTGGCTGCACCTCTGGGTGTGGACACTTAGATTGCACAAAATGGAGACAATTGGATGCTCTGATTATGAAATTGCCACCAGACACCGCTAATCAGCCACCAAATGTGCGATACTCGATCGTATGCACAAGACTTTAGCCAATCGAATGCCTTAGACAGCCTTACCCCTGCCGGCTGATCTCCCCACCATTGGTCACTCCCTCTTCAATACCGGTTGCACCACCTCCGGCCTGTTAAGAGACTCAACGTTGAGCCTCTCTCATGCACGACTGTTGGGGTCACCGAAACTCCAAAAAAACTCAGCAAATTCGTGGCTGATTGAGCCACCTAAAGAAGGGAAATGCTTTTTTTTTTTTTTTTAGAATCGATCAGTTAGGACTAGGATTAGAAAATTGAGAATTAGAAGTTTCAGCAAGGAATTGATAGAAATTGAGAATAAGGATTAATAGAAAGAAGAAAAAGAAATTGAGAATTAAGGTTAGAGTTCAAGGTAGATAATATGACTCTAATACCATGTTGGAAAAGATAAGAGTGATTTGTGTAAGCTGTTGTCCCAATAGGATGTTCATTTCCTCTATTTATATTAAAAATTAGTACATAGAATCCAAATAGTACATTGAACTTAAACAGTACTGACAACATACTGCTGACTCATTATCTATTATAATTTGTAACATGTTCAAACTATCGTAATTGAGCTCTTGTCATTTTCTCCTCAATAGATGTCACACCAACTTTCACGAATATAATTATTCTGAATTTTGTCTTTTCTTGTATGTTCACTCATCTATTTCAATATTTTCACCTTTGTCACCCTCATTTTTTGTTTGTGTTGACTTTTCAGAGCCTAGTACTTATTACTATAGAGCATAGCTAGTCTAATAGTAATTTAATAAAAAATTTTTTTTAAATTTGTTTGATATTTTGCGATCACAAATGACCCCCGAGGTATTTCTCCATTTCATCCACCTAATTTAGATCTTGTGTGTGACATTCTCATCAATCTTTCTATTATTTTGTAAAATCGACTTAAGATACCGAAACCTGGATACCTGTGGTATATTATATTCTCAAATTTTTATTTCCAAATCATCATTTTCTCGCCTCATGCTAAATTTACACTTCGTATACTCTATTTTACTCTTGCTTAAACGGAAACCCTTTGATCCCAAGGCTTCTCTTCATATCTTTAATTTACAATCAACCTCCTCTCTTGATTCCTCTATTAGAACTATTTTATCTGCAAAAAACATACAGGTTTCAATATGGACCTTGCTGTGGGATGCATATTTTCTCCAAGTTATTTCTAAATCATTATTTTCTCGCCTTTTGCTATGGAATACATATAGTTGAAGGATATATGTACCTTGAGAGGTTCACACCATCTATGTGTCTGTGACCAGTGTTTGATACTGTTTAGGTAAATATTATGTCAAGATTCAGGTAAGCTGGTAAATATCTATAAACTACAATCAATCAAAAGGCCGCCTTTATTGCTGGTCTTTGGTTTTCTGCACTACTTTGATCTTGGAACTTGACAGTGATAAGTTCACACTTATATTTACTCTGGAAAACTGTGCAGGTATATCAAAATGTCATTCTGCAAAATGAATATCGATCCTCAAAGCTCTGCGAGGCACTGTACACCAGATGTGAGGATGCAATGGATCAGCTCCAAGTTCTTAGGCTTCCTTCTATGGCAAAATTCAATGCAGGTTTCCTGCAATGCAACCAAAGTTTTGAGCATGAGTGTGTTGGACCGTCAAAAACAAAGTATGAGCAACGGATGATGAAGGTCTGGCACAATAAGAATGTTTTGTCCCTTTTTTACTCCTTTTTTTGTGGGTTATCTTTGTCATTCTTTTTTCATTCATCATTTTTCTCCTTCACTTAGAACATTGCAGTTCATATGGATTTAGTTCAGTTACATAGAAATGTTTTTTTTTTTTTTTTTTACCTTTGTCTTTGTGGTTAGTTTATTAGTCTGTCTTAGTGGAACTGGAACAGTGATCTCTCTTGACTTTGAGTAGACTTTCAAAGTGGTAAATACTAAACTTTCTTTTTTCTCTTCATGGGAAGTGGAACTCTTACATTGCTGTATGAAATAAATAAACTCTAGTTCACTATTATTTCCAATTTGCAACTGGTTCAAATGCTCAATGAATGTCAATGCACAAATGAATATGCAGATGTTGGGGAAGTCTCGGGCGCTATTTATAAAGGAATACAACCACAGGCTTTTTAATTGGTTGGTGGCCTTCTCCCTTGTCATGGTAGTGATTGGCCGCTTTATTATAAAGTTCATTCTGATTGAAATTGGAGCATGGTTACTATTTATATTTCTGGAGACCTACACAAGGATGTTCTGGTCAGCAGAGTCACTTTACTATAACCCAGTTTGGCATTTCATAGTTGCAACTTGGGAAACTCTTGTGTACAGCCCAATCCTGGATCTCGACAGGTAATTTACACTATCCTTTTGAACTGTATATCATATTCAATTATCTTATATACCTCTTTTTTTTTTCCCATCTTAAGTTGCTTGTAAGATCTCATTTTCATAAAATAGTAAAGTGTAGTTGCATGGTAACATTGTTGCTTCAAAGCAATGGATACCTAGTTGAAACGAGGGGTGTAGTAAAGTATAGCTGCATGGTAATATTGCTGCTTCGGAGCATTTGTACCTAGTTGAAACAAGTAGTGATCGACAACCTGCGAATGTGTCATTTTCAAGAAAATAAATGTGTAAATTATCTGTTTTATTTTAAATTTAGTTTTGTTATCTCTGTTCGTTTTCAGTTATAATAATATTGTCAGTTGAGTTTTCATTCTTAAATCTTATCAATGCTTCCTTTCTCACTGAATTATAGATACAAAACTTTTATTAAATATTGGTATTTATATATCCATGTCCAGATTTGTGATATAGTTTCTGATTTTTTTGTTGAATGGAACAGATGGGCTATTCCCCTTGGTGTAATGTTGTCATTATTAATTCTTTATTGGCGGTGTTATGGGAAAAGGAAACATGGTTCCCGGTGGTTATTACCTTTATACAACAGCCCCAAAAAAGGTCGAAACCGACCAAGAACAGACTAAGATATGGCGATTATAGGCATGCTTTAAGAACTTGGTTTGCTGCTTAGTAGTCATCCCTTCCGGCGAGCTTTTTCATTTTGTACATGGAGCCCGCTTTGACCCCCCTTTTTTGTTCCACAAAGTTTTCGCCCCGAATATGTGAGAAGGTGATTAGAAGGTGATTGACCTGTCCCGCAGCTTTTGTAAGTTCTAGCTCGATCTTTCCAAATGTTCTGTGTTGCCATAATGATTCTATTGATTTTACAAACTGTATTATTCCACAGTTATATAAGTTGCAGAGTAAATTGGATATTAGAAGCTCTGCTGCGCTACCATTATGTATTGACATGTAAACCGGTGAAGCAAAAGAAAAAAGTGAAATCCAATTATTTCGTTGTTCTTTTTCCTTTACAGTTGGTGGGTGGAAATAGATATTATGCTACGGTAATTGAGATATATAAAATTAAAAGAAAAAAAATTAAAGTGAGACTTACGAAAATATATATAAATATAAATTAGAGAGATACTACACGGATACCAGAGTAAGAAAATAATACAGGTAGGAATCTAAATCTGTCTTAAAGGGGGATCCTTTGTATTTAATAGGGTAAAGGTAGAGGCGCCAAAGAGAGTATTAAATGGGATACGATAAGTTTGTTTATAATTTTGATGGATTAAAAAAATATTAATAAGTTGTGATTGGTTAATTTAGTAAGTTAATATATTTTTATATATTAAAAAATTATTTAATTTTGTTTTATTATAATTTATATATTAAATGAGATAAATAGATGGATATATATTTTTTTCTATTATAAAAATGTAAACTCATTGCCTTTAAGCAAGAAAGGCTAATTTAGCAAATATAATATTGTTACTTTTATTTAAAGTTATGAGGTGCATTAATAGAGATCTAAAATTAAAAAATAAATAATTTAGTAAAAAATTTGAATGAATTAACAAATAAATAAACATTCTCAAAATTATAAAATAATAAAAGTATAAGATCAAGTGCACATCGCTTCAGTATCTTCCTACCCAACCAACAGATGCTGGCGTGGATTGAACCAAGAAAAAAGGGTACTGGTATGGATGGGTGTTTGCCATGTATACCTTAAATATCCCGGGTACGTGGGGAGCCTGGCAACGAATTTTCGTGTAGTTCTCAGGCCGAACAAACAATGGACTTACTGGGTAAGCCTAAGCTTTTAGACCAAAAGACAAAAAAAAGGCCCGAGCACTAATTCGTACTTACCACAATACCCATAAAACAAATATTTTTCCGGTAGCAAAATGTAAATTTTTTGAAAAAATGATCTTCCTAACAAATTTTTTTTTAATAAATCTCACAGCAAAGCACAATCTTACGATACCTTAAAGAATGAACTGGTGCATAGTTTTCCAGAAATAAATTTGCTCGTTATATATATATATATATATATATATATATATATATATATAAGTTGGTTTCATGGAGTTTAAGATGAAAGCTCTTTCTTTTTTCTCTTTTTTTTTTTCTAATTTTTGTTATAAATGAACTATAATCGTAGGGTGAACTGTTTTAACCTTTTTATCTTTAATTTTTATTGGGTTCAATATCAAGTACAATAATCTAAAACTTGGAATTCAACTACATTACCTTTCATAATTTGACAATTCTTTCTGAATTTAACATTAAATAAAAAGCACTGCCTATTCATTAATGTGGAAAACCTATCATGACAAATTTTGCTTACGTTCACACCAAAGTATGTGATTATTACGCGCGGAGCATTTATTAATAATAATAAGAATAATAATAATAATAAATATTGAATGGTGCAAAACATGTCTAAAAAAGAGCTGCTAACTTCTTGAATGTACATATTATTTACATAATCATATACAAAACAAGATTTGGAAAAAAATAACTTGACTTTTTTATGTTAGATATGTAATAAAATGCTTATACTATAAAAGAATGATTGAATTAATTAAATTTTATTATTAAATTTATGAAATATAATAAATTTAATCATTTTTATAGGAAAATACTTATTGGAGACGTTCAATTCATTGAATCAAAACATTGATTAGAACAAATACAAAAAGGGAATGAAATCTTAATTGCAATACTTAAATTGGATAAAACATCACATGCGATGGTGTAATATATTGGGGTAAGATCAGATGTTCTGCAAGATACACCTCTCTGTTCTTTTCTTTTTCCCGCCCTTAATTATGGTGGTCAGTTACAGTCGTTTTGTAAAAGGGGAACCAGCACATAGGTTACAGTGAAATGACTAGGGAGAGGGAATCTTAACAAATGGCTTCGTAACGGCTGGAGACAGGCCACTCGCGAATGAAGCGCGTGTACAATTAGTCAGGTAAACGCGGTTGTTTTTGCCCAGTACGCGCATTACTGGCACTTTCCTTTCAAACCAGATGATACGTGGAAATTGATGATTGGATGCAGTGAAACAGACCCGCATGCAATTCATGGACCTGCATTAACTTTGTTTGTGGAACAACACAGGTGCAGGCGTCGTTTCTAGAACACTGCGCAGAACCAAACGGCTCTGTCGAAATTACATTTAATTTTTAAAAATTTTTTTAATTTAATTTTATTTAATTTACAATATAATGCATAAAATTTAATAATTTAAATATTATATTATAAAATTTAGTAAATTACGCTATGCGAAGTGCCAATGTATTGTAAAAACATCAAGTGCATCTCATGTAAATGCTTGCATTCAGTGAGTGTAAACACACTCTGCTGAGAACTGACTCTCCTCACTGTAAATCTGCTTCTCCAGGTCTGTCTACGTAGGAAAGAGAAAGAGGGAGAGAGAGAGAGGTTGGGGCTACTCTATCTTGATTTTTTTTTTTCCTGTTAATTAATTGTTTTCTTTTGGTTGGTCAATTTTTATCTTACTGATCTAGATTTACTTTTGTAATTCTTGGATTCAACTTGTCTAGGGTTCAAGAACTTCAGCTGATAATGAGAAACTTCAGGGCCAACATGAGCAGCAACGTTTTCAATGGTGAAATCTTCAGCCCTCATCAATTTCATGTTTGATTTGCATGCTTTTGTTTTAAAATAAATAATTGTGCTTTCTTTTTTTTCTTTCGGTTTGATCCTTTTCTCCATGATGAAAGTTTATGCGATTGGTGTGACAGCAACAGTTCTGTGCCTAGGAGAGTGGATTGTTGGACAAACCAGACAAGATCTACAAATCGAATTTCCTTCTTGTATCTCATCTCCATTTGAGTTTTGATACAAAGAATCAGAAAAAAATCGCATTAGAAATGACTCACAAGATTTACATCAAAAACAAAATAAAAGAAAATTTGTGAAAACCTTAAATGGTTAGAAATTCTATTGAAAAAAAAGGTTTCGCCTTTGTCAAATAAATATCCAAGAGTTGGAAAGTTCTTCCTTTAAATTCACCTGCATGCAGTACCCTCTTTGCAAAATGTCTTTGTTGGTTGTTCATCTTCTATACAGCTCGATGGTATCTAAAGTCCCTCCAATTTCTTCAGATATATATATTCTCAAGAGATGTACCTTGGAGAATTTGTAAAATCACTTTTGTCTTTCTCTCTTTGTGTGATATATCTATGAAAGTCGCATAATCAGAAGATTCAAATGGTTTCTAGCTTCCTGTTATAAGTGCTAAGGGTTTATTTAGCGCAAAACTTTTATCATCTGCTAGCTGTAAGTGTAGAAGTAATACATGTTCGTCGAAAGCTATAGTACTTAATTTCTTAAACGAAAGTCATCAAATGATGAAAGAATTTTTTAGTTTGCATGTTGATTAATATTTCATTTAGTGTTGCATTACACTTATGAAGACTATAGTATGTATCTTTTGATGATGAGGGGTTCGGGTAATATTGCAAGAAAAAATTTAGGTTTAAATTTTTTCCCTCACATTTACACGAAAAACTTGCATATATAGTTTTGAATCTTAATTAAAAATTATGGCATTTACATTTTTCTCATATATAGTTCTTTCGTTTAATCCCGGCATGGATGGATGGAATTTAGTACATTGTATCAAATAAATTGCCTAACTAAATGAGAAATGACGAATAATGGTACACTTTATATGTTGAACTTCCATATATATAAAGCCTTAACCTAGCTATGTGCACGAATTCTCTATATCTTCTTGGTATATGATGCCCTCTCCAATAGTTGGTCTTATAGAGAAACACTCAGTTCTGATCGTTTATGGTTCTCTACATATAGCAACCTCTCCAAGACCACCTTCTTATCAAGGTTGTGTCCATCACTCTACTAATTTTCTCTCTTGTTTTTGTTATAGTTGATGATGCTTCATCCTTATTTCAAGGCTCCAACACCATGATTCGAGAGAATCTGAGACATCTTCGAGAAGAAGAAGTTACCCAACCATATGTGAGTATGAATATTGAAAATTAAGCCAGAAGATGAGCAGATATATATATATATATATATATATATATATATATATGATGAAAACTGACAGCAATGAGATCAATACTGTTTCTCTCTAAGCTTTTTTTTTTTTTGGGGCCGGGGGGGGGGGGGTGGGGAAGAGCAATATTTAGAAGAAATTATTTATCTTGGTCATTTACTACATATCTTTACAGAGAGAAATGAAGCTTACACCACCTGCGGCTCAGCAGTTCATAGGAATTGTCGTCGCCGAAGAATATGACGACGTTGTCATACTGGGAACTGTTATTAAGTACGATGTCGATACCGAATGGTTTCGAGTATGAATTCTTTCCCCAACTAATGAACCGTTCTGTAATGCATGAATTCGTATCTTCGTTATGACTATTATCATTTATTATACTATTCTTATTCTTATGGCCGCTTAAAATTTCTAATTACAAGGGTTACGTTGAAGGCAATTCATCAAATATATTGTGATCCTTTTACAATGTAAACTTATAATAAAGATGGGCATTTTTAATGGTGCAACAATACCCATTTATTATCTTGGACTTCTTTCTTCTTTTTTTTTAATAAAAAAATTGGGTTTAAACACAATTTCAGTTCTTGTATTTGTTTAAGTTATTTGTCACCTGTTAAAAATACCAAAAAAAAAAAGTTATTTGACTACATTACTATATAGAATCTCTATATATGTTGATTGTCCTGCACTGTATATAACTTGTTTTGGATGCAGGTCGAGTATACTACTGGAAAGATTGAACATATGAAGGGAGCAGATGTGCACAAGCATCTGGCAACGAATAGGCAAATCCAAAAGGCCCATGGGTATAAATACGTACATGTTTTGCTTAATTATATTAGTATATAATAACCAAAATTGAAAATCATAGATATTTGAATTATCTATCGTAGCCTTTCATGCAAATTTGATTATATATGGTTTGAGTTGGAATGTAAATCTATTAGAGTACGTAGGAATAGTTCCCTTTTAATTTAGGTGGGTGTTTCCATAATTAATGGTAGCACAACCTTTTTATTCTTGCAATAGAAACCCTCTCGCAAACTAGGTCTCGAACTTCGAATCCTAATTAAACTGTGACTTTGTGTCACAATCTCTTTGACCCATTGATCTCTCTGTTACTTGCACAAAGAAAAAGTACACAAAAATTACAGAATGTCATACTTATTCATTTCATTATTTACACTTACCCATTAGTCATTAGCCAGTGTATAATGTTTGTGCACACTCTGTTACTCATTTCTCTTAAGCAAAAGGAACTTCGGCTCAAGTTATAGCTAATAAGAACTTGTATTCATTTTTTCATTTTTCATATAATACATGTTATACAAGTTATAATCTATGATCTCTTTGCAAATGAACAAGTCCTAAACAAATAGGATACTCTTAATTTGTGGCTTAGTTATTTGAAAGTGCTGTTACCGTCATCAGAGTAGATCAAGTCGTTGGAACAAAGACAATATTTTTCTTGTGATTAATCAAGTGCAACTAAAGATTTTTAGCAGACAATTTGATATATGATTTAGATATCTTAGTCTGGATTTAATGTAAGCTGCATTTTCTGTGACAGGCTTGAATTTACTAAACCTAAATTCTAATGTTCTATGTATGTGCACAACTGCAGCATCATCGTAGATGAAACCACTGCTGATGATGGGTCACAGAGGACACCTGCTCCCGGTGAGGGAACATCAACTCGAAGGGCCAGGAGAGCCAGGAGAAACAACAGTTCTTATGTCCCTCTGGCCTTCAGGGAGACACGAAAAGACGCGTACTATTACTATTAATAGAGACCCATCTTTTCGGTTAGTAGCACGTAAACTTCTAAACTTGATTATTAATCATTGTTTGGCCACAACACAGAGATCATATATTATTAATAATATATGCGTGCGAAAAATGATCTTGCTTAATTAATATAAAAATTTTTATCACATATTCAGGTCCAAAAATAAGGGGCTTGTGAAGATGGAGCTAGCATGGGGAGAGCTCCTCATTTTAGTATGTTGCAGATGATGTCGTCCTTATGTTATGTTGTTCCAATTTCGTAGTTGAATTAAGTAATTATCGTTATTCTTCCCTTGTACGCCAGCACTGGCTTATTTATCTTGACTTTATTTCTTATTTGCCTTTAAACTGAACATGAAACCCTAGTGCATTTGATGCTTTATCTATATATATGTGGTTGTTTTTTTATTCTCTCTATAGCTTCCCAAAGTAACAACAGCTATTGCTCGTATATAGATTTTAAGGGAGACTTTTTTTTTTCTTCTTACTGTTGAATTATTATAAGAAATATTATTAGCTGGAGTATGTAGAGTTCTGAATCATTTGATCCCAAACATGGGTGTGTTCATAAGTAGTTCTAGCAAGTAGGTTTGGGCGAGCAGATAATGATACCGGTTAGCCAACATCACAGAGCCAACCGAGAAAGAACTGAGTAGAACTACAATGGGGAAGAAAACAAAACTACCCAAAGGCTCTATCATTGTGATCGTGTGATGTAAAGCTTAGATTGAAAGCACTGTACAGTGTCTAAGCGTAGCTGCTTTATACTTCGCGCAAAAATATCAGTTTTGCAACTGCATGGGTCTCCAGGTCCTGATCCATATTAATAAGAAACAAGGTTTAACGCTTGAACTGGCTTGCTAGTTGCTAGGTCTTCAGACATGAGTGCCCTGTGAGCTGGAATGTCTTTGCACTATAGGCAAAAGGCATAAGCACAAGGACCCTGAACTAAACCGCTGAGATCGTGAACCGTGAAACGCCTCGGCGATTAATCCTTGACTCTCTTCTTTTGTGCAGTTAAATATGCGACCGCAAGGACCAAGGCGGATCGATTACTGGAACAGTGTCTGTGTGGTAGGCCTGATTACCCCGCGCCAGCCATTTGAACTGAAGATGAACCCTAAACCTAGAATTAGCGCAGACCCAAAGATGGAATTTGACAATACTTTTAAATCTCCCGCAGAAAGTTTGACCAACAAAAAGACAAGATCCCACAGAAAGAATGAAAAATGATTCCGAAAAGAATAAGTAAACGCAACGCAGACAGGATTCTACGTGTCTCTAGTTCTATCTTTCACTGTATTCTCTCCAGTTTAAAATTGTATGAGGATTTCAATCTCTTTAAATTGACTAAGCTCAAGATCGTCAAAGAATCAGTTAAGCATAGTTCAATGACTTGAACTTTAATTTATATCAACAGAGGAATTAACATTTGAAATAAATTGAAACTATCCCATGCAAAGAATTAACATACGGCGCAGCGCAACATCCTCTAATCTATATATTCCCTCTCTGTCTCTCTCTCTCTCTCTCTCTCTCTCTCTCTCTCTATATATATATATATATATATAAAAAAGATAAAATTTAAATATTTTTTAATTTGAACTTTTATTATAGTAATAAACACTAACACATGGTACTACCACAAAAATTATAACTAAAAAAGTTAAGTAAATAAAATACGTTAAAAATTAAATTTATTGAAATTAAATGATTTAAAATAAATTAAAAAGAATAGATTTTAAAATTAAATAATGCAAACTAAATTTATAAATCAAAATGGTTTATCATTCAACGCTCTTTAACCAATAGATTAATAAAAAGAAAATCACTAATTTCGTAAGCCAAATTTATTATTGATAAAATTAAGAGTCAAAAAGTATTAATTACTACAAAAATTGTAATTTAAAGTTTAAAATTTAAATAACTAAAACATATATACTAAAAGTAAAAAGGAATTAAAATTAAAATTTGAAGACTTAAATGTTTTAAAATAAATAAAAAATATGAAATAATATTTGAATTTGAATAATGTTAACTAAGTTTATAAAATTAAAGTTTTCTATTTTAAAATTTTTATAATTAATGAAGAAATAAAAAGATTATTGTCTTCCGTGTAACACATAACACTCTAACCACTTATAATACCAAAGAAAATCATAATTCGCAGTTTTTCAGTCTCTTTTTTGTTTTTAATTTGTTAACTTTGTTTCTTAGCCTTGTTTGACACAAAATTACATGACAGGAAAAGACAATAATAAAAATGAAGAAATATAGAACATTTTTATTTTTAGTCTTGCATGCTATAAAATGAATGAATTTAAAAAAAGAAAAATTATAAAAGTATGCATTTGTCTATAATATTTTTATTGCTATCTTAATGATATATCAAGAAACATTATATTGTAAACTACAGAATTTTATATTTATGTTTTAAAAATCTTTTTTCTTTCATATTTTCAAGATAGTAATGTTGTCTTATTTTTCATATTGTTATTTTATATTTAAATATATTTTGTATTAATTTTATTTTCTTCTCTTGATTCTAAAATTATCTTTCCATACTATCTATACAATTTTACTTTTACAAAAATACATTAAAATACATTTATTAGGGAGGCAAGCTAATGCTATAAAACTTAAGTTAGAATTGTCTTGAACCTCTCACAAAAGGTAAAAGGAAGATAAATTTTACTTTATATTTCTTTTCTTAATCTTTCTCTCACGTTCTATGAAAGAAAGACAATCTTACTTTTGTTTAAGAAAGTCAAATAAGTCTAATTCTTTTTTTTTTTTGGAACAGAAGGAACAGAAAGCAAATTACATTGAGACAAGTCTGGGAAAGGCACCCGCAACACGCATCGACCCACTCCCTCAGGAAGAGATACAAAAATCTTAACCCCTAAGGTCCATTTATGAGAATCATTAGCAAGCCAACCAGCAATGCTGTTGGCTTCTCCGTAGACATGAATCAGACTCCTTTCCCAGTCACGATGGATTATCTCTCGAGCGTCTTGTATGAGAGGTACATAAGGGTGATTCTCATTACACCCATTCAATATGAGGTGAACAGCTAGTTTTAGGTCTCCTTCAACTTGCGGTCTCCTTATTCCGTGATCCCAAGCAAGTTTGAGGCTTGAAACAAAATCCCATAAGTCAGCACTAAGAACAATTCCTCCACCTATGTTTTGACAGAATCCCGTTAACCACCTTCCTTGGCTATCGCGGATAACTCCCCCACACCCAGTCATGATACCTCATTGTAAAATCGTACCATCTACATTAAGTTTATGCCAATCCGCTTCTGGATAGGTCCAGCGGATGAGCCCTTCAATTTTCCTATTCTGAGTAAGACCACGAGAGTCTAAGACCGTATGAGCAGAGATGAAACTGGTGGCAAACTTTTTAATGATGATCGCAGTTTCATCTGGTTGCATGTAATCCCCATTAAACATTAGCAGATTACGTTGCTTCCAGATTAGCCAACAAGCAATCCCAAACACAATAGACCACTCCATATTACCAATATTATTCCTGCTACCAGGCTTGAAGTTTTCAAGGAGCCAAGGTTCCAGCTTTAATTCAGAGAACCGGTTCCAGAGATCATGCTTCACCAAAATCATCCACAAATTTGTAGCCCAAGGACAGTCTCGGGTAACATGGATGCACGACTCTTTAATCGTAGGGCATCTTGGGCACACATCCATAGCAAACGTGTCTTTCGAATCTATTGGAATTGTTAGGAGGTTACTTCCTAAGAGCAGCCGAAGATGTGTCTTTGCCTGTTGGGAACCATGCCATTTGCAGATCAACTCCCACTTCGTGTTATGACTGAGTTGGTGATCCCTTTTGAGCATCAATAGGCAGACTTGATCGAAAAGGTTCAATCACCAGATTGGCTCCAAGAAATTTTATCTTCTCTACCCTGCAATAAGGGAGGGGGATGCCGAAAATTTCATGGAGAATGTTACGGGGAAGGAAATTTTATAGTAACCTCCAGTCCCAATATCCCGTGGTTGATCTGTACTGAAGCACCTTAGAGTTGAGTAAGTAGTTAGGGATTGGAGCTGTGGCGAAATTAGCTAAAGGCGCAAAACCTAGTAATCAGTTATTAAGCAGAACCTAGTAGCATTTCCATAACCAATCACAAGCCTGCTGCCCTTTAAAACCTGTTGCCAAACCCTGTTAATTCCTTTCCAAAGGTTGGATGCACATTTTTTGGGAGTCACCTCCGGTACAAAAGAGTTCCCAGTTTTATATTTGTTCCAAAGGACTTGAGCCCATAGAGATTCCTTTTGCTCCATCAATCCAAAGCCTATTTTCATAATAAAAGCTTTGTTAGTCTCATGAAGACTCCGGATCCCTAAGCCACCACCCTTCTATGGTTCACAAACATTGCTCTAAGATGTGGGATGAGGTCTTTCTCCAGATTCCCTCTTACCCCATAAAAAACTTCTAGTATGCTTTTCAATATCTGCACAAAGGTTTTTGGGGAAGGGAGAAGTTTGCATGCTATACATGGGTAAGGCAATAAGCACTGATTGAGAGAGGGTGTTTCTTCTGGCAAGAGAGAGGTTGCAACCTCTCCAGCAGTTTAGTCTTTGCTTCACTCTATTAAGGACATGAATATAAGTGGCTTTTTTTTCACTCTCTTGTGATGCAAGGGACTCCCTAAACATTTCCCAAGATCAGATGTACCTCTGAATTAGAGATCCTCACTGATTTCCGTTCCCCTAGTTTGGTGGACATTCTTGGAGAAAAAAGTTCTCGTTTTGTCCCTGATTACCTTTTCTCTCGATGCATTACAGAATGTATTGGGGCAATCTATAATAACTTGAGCTTGGTCTCCTGAAGCTTCCGCAAAGAGGATAAGGTCGTCTTCAAAGAATATGTGAGATATACTAGGGCCATTCTTACCCAGTTTAATCGGTTTCCAAGCCCTAGCATCTATAGCTTCCTTGATAAGGTGGGCAGGCCTTTCTATGCAAAGGACAAAAAGATACGGGGAGAAAGGATCCCCCTCTAGAAGGCGTAAATAATCCTAATTCTATAAAACTTGAGAAATAAACGTGAGAAAATTAATGCATTTTGGGGCACTTTTTAAGTGAGAAAAGCATTTAACATTATTTGGGGCGTGTAGCCTCTTCACCATAAAAAAAGGAGTAAATTACAATTCATTTTCTTGGTATTTCTTTAAACAACACTAAATTCTATTTTGGTCAAAAACTTATATTTTACTTCAATTTAATTATGTTGATTAATTTTCATCTAAAAATTTTAATTGAATATTATTTTTTAAATGATTTGATATGATTTTTATATATATTCTTTTAAAATTGAACTTAAAAAATGAGAAAATTAGTTATGAAATTCTGATGCAACTAATATTTATGCAAACAAGATTTAAAAGAAAAATCTTATTATAAAGCACCAATTAAAGGATTGTGAATTTAATATGTTTAATTAATTAATTAATTAATTTAGAGATAAAGTTTATAAACTCTACAATTTAAAATACTAAATATTAAAATCTAAAACTATAAACTCAAAACCTTAATTCTCAAACCCAAGCTCTAAATATGATATAACATTAATACTAAACTTTAAAATCTTAAATATTAAACCCCAAATATAAAACTTTCAAATCTTAAAATATAAAATTTTAAATCCTAAGTACGACATGATATTAAATTCTTATTTATAAATTTCAGACCTTAAACTATAAATGCAAATTAAAAACTTACACAAACTTTAAATTCTAAATCTTAAATTATAAAATCATAAATCTTAAATACTTAAAAACTTTATGTAATTTAGTGTTTTAGATGTTAGGATTTTATAGTTTTGAGTTTTAAATTTTAGTATTTAGGGCCTAATGTCATATTTACAGTTAAAAATTTTTAGAATTTTAGATTTAAGATTTAAGGTATAGGATTTAAGAGTGTTTATTTTAGAGTAAAGAGTTTAATGTACTATTGGACTTAGGGTTTAGAATTTTTATGTTTATAATTTTAGATTTAAAGTTTGAGGCTTTAAGATATTAACATTTTATATTTAACATAAAAATTCTAAACCTTAAAATGTTAAATTTGAAATTATAAATATGAAAATTTTAAACTCTAAAATTCTAAATCTAATAGTACATTAAATCAAAAATTCTAAAATGAACATCCTTGAATCTTACTCTTTAAATCCTAAACTTTAAAATCCTTAACTATAAACATGACATTAAATCCTTACCACTAAAAGCTAAAACTCAAAATCATAAAATTTTAAAATCTAAAACACTAAATCATATAAAATTTAAGTATTTAAGATTTATTATTTTATATTTTAGGATTTATAATTTAAATTTTGTGTAAATTTTTTATTTAGATTTATAATTTAGAATTTAAAATTTACAGGTAAAGATTTAATATTATATCATACTTAAAATTTAAGATTTTAAAGTTTTATATTTAAGATTTAGTATTTAAAATTTTAAAATTTAGTATTTAATGTTTTATCATATTTAAAGCTTAAGTTTGAGATTTAAGATTTTAAATTTTAAATTTTAGTATTTAATATTTTAAATTTTAAAATTTATAAACTTTATTCTTAAATTAATTAATTAATTAAATATATTAAATTTATAATCATTTAATTGATATTTTATAATAAAATTTTTTAAAATCTTTTTGTATAAATATTAGTTACATCAAAATTTTATAACTAATTTTTTTATTTTTTAAATTTAATTTTAAAAGAATATATATAAAAATTATATCAAATTATTTTAAAAAATATTTTATTAAAATTTTTAAATAAAAATTAATTAAATTAAAATAAAATATAAATTTTGAATAAAAATAAAACTTAACATTATTTAAAAAATTTTAAAGTGATAGAATGTATTTTATTTAAAAGAAATGTAACACTACTCATTATTTACAGCCACTCAAGGGCATATCTGTCAATTCACTCATACTGTTCTGTGTGGCTCTCCTCTCTCTGGTCGGCTGCCTCGGTCCCTGTCACTGTCTAATGAACTGAAATCTCCCTTCCGGCCAAACCCTAATTCTTTGTTCGTCCCCTGCAATTCTCACTTAAAACGAGTCTACCTCCTATGGACACGCACTCGTCGCACGGTGCGGGTCCCCTGGGTTCCCGGACTTCGCAGTCCCCTTCTCCCTCACACTCTGCTTCGGCCTCCGCTACCTCTTCCATTCAGAAGCGCAAGCTTGCGTCCGAAAACCACGCGCCCCCTTTCCATCCCTCCTCCTTCTCTGCCGACACACGTGATGGGGCTTTGACATCCAATGACGACCTCGAGAGCATTTCCGCTCGCGGAGCTGACTCGGACTCCGACGATGACTCTGAGGACGCCGTCGTTGACGACGATGAAGAGGACTACGATAACGACTCTTCCATGCGCACTTTCACCACGGCTAGGCTTGAGAACCCTGGCTTGGCTCAGCGGAACACGAAGCTCAAAACGGATAATACAACGGTCAAGATAGAGAATTCGGATGGCGTGAAAGACGGTGGAATCGCTGGGACTGGGGCGG
Organism: Dicorynia guianensis; assembly: GCA_037013595.1. Lineage (NCBI taxonomy): Eukaryota > Viridiplantae > Streptophyta > Magnoliopsida > Fabales > Fabaceae > Dicorynia > Dicorynia guianensis. The sequence goes on from JASUAB010000007.1 coordinate 35,649,190, forward strand.
TCGGCCCCACTGCCACCGGGAACTCCGTTCCGGGCATTGTGGTTAAGGAGGAAACAACGAAGATTTTTACTGATAATTTACAGACAAGCGGGGCTTATAGTGCCAGGGAAGAGATTCTCAAGAGAGAGGTAAAGCTTGCCAGTAATGACTTCCATGAATTTCATCAGAGTTGAAATAAATACTGAAATGTATTTATTAATGATTTCTAAAATTCATAATGAATGGGAAGTTTGTCCCAAGTCCAACAAAAGGTGTTTTAATTAGTCGTAATCTGATTATTTTACACTTGGATTTTTTTCCTCAAAGAATTACTCATTACATTTTTGAGTTTCAAGATCTTTGTTGTCATTTTCCCGTGGGAATGTGTATTCATGGTGGTTCCTATTTAATTTGAAAACTTTCAGGAGGAAGCAGGGAGGCTAAAATTTGTATGCCTTTCAAATGATGGTATTGATGAGCATATGGTTTGGTATCTATTTCTCTTTCTTCTTGAATTCATGCGGCACTACTAATCTGCTTATTAGTATTTCAGCACTACTTATTCGTAATATGCATCTCATTCTTACCTTTCTTTCTCGTTCTTCAGGTTGATAGGAGTGAAGAATATTTTTGCTAGACAACTACCCAATATGCCCAAGGAGTACATAGTTCGACTTGTTATGGATAGGTGATGCCAATAATCTTTCAAGTATTTGAACATGCTTCCTTATTTATAGGGTGCTTACGTCAGTGAGTTCATGGTTGTGATCTGATTAACTTAGCAAATAAGAGTTTAGAACAGCATCTAAGATGCTTTTGTTTCCATATATAAGTTCTTCTATATCAATTTTTTAATCCTTGAGTTTTCTTCCTAATTTTCTTTGTGATCATAACTGCTTTTGAATTTGGATTTGCAGGAGCCATAAGTCTGTTATGGTTATAAGGCGTAATCAAGTTGTTGGTGGCATTACATATCGCCCATATGTAAAGTAATAATTCAACTCCATATCATCATCATCTTCTTTTTCTTTAGGTCCCACCATTGGCTAAATTTTAATGTGGTCAGACATTGCCTATAATTTCTTTCTATTTTCATTGTTTTCTGTATCAACATCTGAGAACTGAAAATTTGATATAGCTACTAGAAAAGGTTAGATAGTATGAAAACCTGAACTTTTGTGTATGATTATTTTTCATTCTAAACTGTTTTGATGTTTTTTGGAAGTTATCTTTCTTTGGTGTCGTATAATAAGATGCTTATCATGGTCCACAGTAGTGAATAATCGAGCTTTTACTAGTTTTTTTTTTGGGTGGTGAAGACTTAAGTTTTAATAGATTTGGTATTTCTCATTCCTATTTATATGTCATTTATATTTGTTTTTACCAATACATGGTTTCACTTACTAGGCTGATCTGTTGTTTTATTTATTGATGCTTTGTTGCTTTATGATTGATAGCCAGAAGTTTGGTGAAATAGCCTTCTGTGCTATAACAGCTGATGAGCAAGTAAAAGGTTATGGTACCAGACTGATGAATCACTTGAAACAGCATGCACGTGATGTTGATGGGCTGACACATTTCCTTACTTATGCTGACAATAATGCCGTTGGCTATTTTATTAAACAGGTCTAGTAATCTATACTTGTTATATTTTTCATAGGTAAATTTTCTTGTTTTGAAACAAAATTGTAGTGAGAAAATAATGTTGCTTTCTGAAAGCGAATTTACTGGTTTCTGTTAAGAAGTGTTAAGTGTTACAGTGTTACACTGTAAAGGAAGGTCATGCTTACAAGCTGTATTCTTATACAGCTACGAGCTAGCTAGCTTATCTAATCCTATCTGGTAGTCTTCAGTTAATTTGGTTCTATACTTATCTAAATCCAGTTGGTAGTGTTAGTCTATCACAGCTGTAGGAAGCTTATCTTTATCAAGTTATTAGGTAGTTTATCTTGATCAGTCAGGTTCTGTGGTCTCTGTAAATAGGGAGAGGCTTGGATCATGTTGATCAAGCTCTCAAGTTCTTCATTTCATAAATCTCTGTTTTATCATGAATTTTTACAGCTTCAAAAAAAGTTTTGTCTGATGATGGAGTTTTTTTATTTGTTCATTGTTAATTGAGTTCAAGAAAGGAAAACCTGGATTTAATTAGCTGGTTCTTAAATTAATAAGTATAGCAAAAGTCCCTTGTATGAACTTTCTGTCCTTTTTTAAGATTCACACCATTAGGCCGCCAAGTGCTTGCATCCTGATTGCAGAAAATAACTGTTATCAGTGATCTGGGATTTGTATATATATATTGTATTCAACAGCTTATCATTCATTGGAAGAAGATTATTCAATTATATCTTGTGCTGACTGCAGGAGATTATCAATTTTAGTTTCCCTGTGAAAATCTTACTGATGGATCTGCCTATTTTCTAGTTACGGTTGTCCATATGCAAACTGACTGCTAAAGAAGTATAGTTTGAATTGTTTGTAGCACTGATGTAGGAATCCATTTGATGACCTTCTAGGTCTATCTTTTAATAGTCATGATTTTTTTCTTTTCAAACTATGTTTTAACCGTTTGAATTTGAACTCCTTTCTTTTCTCTCTTATTAATTCCCTTCTGCTCTATTAATTAGATGCAATTTTAGATACTGCATTGATATTTGCTTAATTGCATTCAGGGATTTACAAAAGAGATTCACTTGGAGAAAGATCGATGGCAAGGGTATGGTTATACTCAATTGTTCTGTCAAAAATCTATCAAGTAGCTTTTCTTGCTAGGCCCATGATATTCAGAGTCCTTTTGTTTTGAGTAGCTGTAGGAAGTTAAAGAATTCTTTCTTCACTTTGATATGTTACTTTAATATATTCATATTTGATTATTGGGGTGGGGGGTGGAAGGGAGCAACGAACTACATGGATTTCAAGGATTCTTATTTAGATTCTGAATTGTTACCCCTTAGAAGAATTTAATCACTTACTATTCATCTATGTTTTATATTCTATCGATGAGAATTCACTGTCATTCATTGTCATTGCAGGTATATAAAAGATTATGATGGAGGAATTCTCATGGAATGCAAGATTGATCCAAAGCTCCCTTACACTGACTTATCGACTATGATTCATTGCCAACGGCAGGTAATATAATATCTATTTGATGTGATAGTCTTATTTTGCATAATGATTATTACTTTGTTATCAATGAGGAATGATAAAATACACTTTTGTAGATGTTTTTCCATGAAAAAGTTTACCTAGTTGACCTTAGTTGAGGCTTTTCTTCCCAGAAATTATTTTTCAGTCTTTCCAAACTTTCTTCACACGCAAATGCACACGCGCACACACACACACGCGCACGTGTGAGGGTGTGGAGGGTATTGGGAAACATGTCTCAGCTGGGAAGTTGGACAAAATGGGGCCATAATGGGTAGACATGCATTCACTTCTTCGATGCATATGGATGCAAACTCTATCCTCAATGCTAATGACCATACTATTGAAACTGGAGCCCAATCAGGCAATGGGAATGCTTGCACCCAAAAGTTACAGTAGCACACCCCCCCCCCCCCCCCCCCCCCAAAAAAAAAAAAAACCATGCTGGTGTACTAGAACACGAACATTGAATGAGGTAGTCTTTACATGCATATTTGAGTGTATAAATGTACTTCTTGCGTTTCCAAGGGAAAACACAGTATAATTGTGCAATTAAATGCACAGGTCACAAAAGGAGATAGATAGGCAGTTGTTAAACTTTAGTCTCTTATCCCAAATTAGTTGAGATCAGCTACATGACTGCTTTATTCATTATTAGACATAAAATGAAGTCACTTAGAACTAGAAACTAATTTGTCATACTTGATGAGGAAGAGCAAGACTGGAAATGGAATCATGATTTCCTAATCAAATGGAATTTTGGTTTCCTATTTAAGTGCTGGAGCTTTTTCTCCCCCTCCAGAAAATCTAGCTCTATTAATTCATAAGAAGGTTTTCACAACTTATATGGTGGGCAGAGTTTTGCATGCTTTATAGAAAAGGAGAATAACATTATATGTATTATGCTAAACTTTATGAGATTAAGACAGGATAATGATTGACCTAGGCCAGACGGTGGCTAGGAGACTAACCTAACTTTGAAGCTCAAACATAGCCCATCAATTTCTTTTTATAAGAAAGAAAAAGGAGCAAATTTTTGGGATGTATATGCATGAATATCTTTGTTTCTTTCTGATGTGTAGCTTCTGACAAGTGACAGCCTTACTTGTTTACTGCTTTTCCCTTTTCATTTTTGGAAATTATGATTAACATATTTGGTTTTAAAATTTTAGGCAATTGATGAAAAGATAAGAGAGTTGTCAAACTGTCACATTGTTTATCCTGGGATTGATTTTCAGAAGGTATTCAGCATTATCAGTTGCAGATATTTTCACTGTTTATAATTTTTTATGCTTATGTTCTTTGATGTTTATATGTTTCCACGCATTTATTTTTGATACTTCTATTCATGAATATTTGGGATTATAAGTTCTCTCTATATGCTAGCAGCTTCTACTTATCTCGGACTGTATTGTCAGCTACCAATTTCCTTGATTGTGTAAGAGGGAGGAGTACCTGTTATGTTGGCCAAAGTTGTGTGCTGCTCCTTTTTCACATCATATGGAATATTAATTTTGTCCCCTGATTAACACATTATGCAGAAAGAAGCTGGGATTCCTAAGAAAATTGTCAAACTTGAAGATATCCCTGGTTTGAGTACGTCTTAAATTCCCAAACTCACTTTAACTTACCAATATTCTTTGATTTGGGTGCCTGTGCCAAAGTATTTGCTTTAGCTGTCATCAGATATAGCCCATTTTCTGTCATGTGTTTTCATCTGTGTATCAGGTCTTCAAACTTTTCATCTTTGTAATGGCCTTGTCATTGGGCTTGACTTTTTTATTGCTTTGCTTAGCGGCCATATGAACCTAGTTCTGGTGTTATTGTATCTTCTGCATACAATGGTTTGTTGTTCCTCCGATCAATGAATTAAGAGATCCATATACAAACTGGGATGCGGGTGTTGTTAAAATAAGTGATCTGTCATGATAACTTCCTTATTTTTGTGATTTACAATCTCATGATTGAGATGATACTTCATTTTTACACAAGTTGTTCAGTGAATATTTTTAATTCTGATTAGATATTTGTGGTCATTTCAATAACAGGGGAGGCTGGATGGACTCCTGATCAGTGGGGCCATTCACGATTTAGAACTCTAAGTGCTTCAGTGGACAATGCTGCAAATCGAAAACATTTGACTGTGTTTATGCGTTCACTCCTTAAGGCAAGTTTCCTAGATGCTTCTTCATCTTGAGTTAAACTTGTATTCATTTCAACTCAGTTTCAGAGTTTAAAAATACTGCAAATTCCATGAGAGCAATGATATAGCAATATGGCCGAGTAATTATGTTCTAAAAAATATGGCAACAGATAATTTACCTAGTTGAAAGTGGCTGCTCATTATTGGATCCAGCAGATATTTAAAACTGACCAAAAAGCTTGGTTTATGTTTATTCATGATGTGTTGGTGCAGGACCCATTATAGAGCTAACAATGGAATTTTAATTTTGTTTCAAATTTCTTGCATGAAGGCAAATAAATGGAAGTACTTTTATTCATTTCATCTCTAGTTACTTTCTTGCTCTTCTCTAGTCATATTTATAGATGCAGTTTGGTCTTTATTTGAATCTTGACTTCTTGTGTATGTCACTCTTTTTCCTGTCTCATTAAGCAGTCAATGCACGATCATGTTGACGCTTGGCCATTCAAGGAACCAGTTGATGCACGGGATGTTCCTGATTATTATGACATCATCAAAGATCCAATGGGTGAGAATGATAGGAGTAGTGTATCCGTTGCACTGTGTTGTTAGAAGCTTGGTAACTGCTTTATATGTTGTTAGAAATAATGTTTGTTTTATTTCTCTGGGGGATGTTTTAATGTTTCATGCTTAAACCAGTGTTGTATCTTTTCCACTAGTTTTTTATATGGTTCACTGTGTTGTGACTTTTAATCTATAACACGGATTGCTTTAGTTGCACTTACCTTGGGGGTTAATACTTAACAGACATAATAAAAGGTCTTGTTTCTAATAGATATTTAATGTAACCACAGATCTGAAGACAATGTCAAAGAGGGTGGAGTCGGAGCAATATTATGTCACATTTGAGATGTTCGTTGCGGATGCCAGAAGAATGTTTGCCAATGCACGCACCTATAACTCTCCGGAGACTATATATTACAAATGTGCTACAAGGCATGATGTCCCAGTTCTATGTTTTCCTTTCCATTCCTTAGATCACCAGTGCTTGTTTTCACTTTCCACAGATTTTTATGCAGGTTAGAAGCCCATTTTCAAAGCAAAGTTCAATCGGGTCTCCAATCTGGCACCAAAATTCAATAGGGACACTTCACTGGACGCACATGCCTCGCTGTAGAAGTTATTGTTACAAATATTCTTCATACCATAATTGTAACCTAAATAACTTATCAATCACTTAATGCTAAGAGCAATTGTGACATGCCGTCTACCTGCGTGTATGCTCCTAAACCTTGAGGTAAGATCTGAATATCTTCTACTTAGTCCTGAATTTCTGACTTCTCCACCCCTGCGGTATTGTGGAGATTAGAGCTTACTCCGTTTCTCACCACATCTTGTGAATTATAGAGAAGAGAAAACAAGGAAAGATTAAAAGTATAGTTAGACCAAGAATTACTTTTGTTCGAAAGTAATTAAATGAGTAGTGATATAAGCACATTGTAAGTGCGTACGTGAACACTCAAAGCACCAAGTTTTCATCCCATAATTATGAATGCCATTGGCTTGAGTTTGCTTGCGTACACTTTGTAAACTCTTTTCAATGTGCTTAGAGACTTAATTAAATAGATGTCTACTTTTCCAGGCCAGGTAAACTTTCTTCCAAAACAAATTTCTAAAAGAGAAGAAAATAGAAGAGAAAAGATGTTATCACATCATTAATGGGAACAAAACATTTACATGTGTAAGTCTTGGAATCAAGAGTTTTATAATTTAATTCATAAAATTTGTGATGATTATTTAAAAATAGAAAAACTAAAAATAAAACATGACCAGAAAAGGCAAAGATATTAAAACTATGATAACATTTACTCTAGAAGAAAATAAAAACTAGGGGAGTAACAGTTTGGTGATCTGGCTCTTTCCAGTCGTGAGGAAATTGCTCTATTTGGTTCTACATCCACAGTTCACAATTAACAGGAAATATCAATCCACTGGAATTGATTGTGATTGAAAAGAGAGAACCTAGCAAATGTTATATCAAGATGCTACAATGTATTCATGTCCCTTTTAAGAATTCCTAGGAAGAGGTGTTTTGGTTCTAATTTTCTATATTATGAACATATGTGCAACGATAATTAGATAGAAGTCAGATGTATAAATAATCTGAACTAAATTTTCTTTCTGAATAACATGGCATTTCCCATGCCGGGATGCTAGTTGAAAACTCCAACTCATGAGTATGTACAGGCTGACTTGTACCACAGCTCAGTCAATAGCACAAATTTTTGGTGTAACTAACACCGCCTTGAGTGAAGTTGACTAAACAAAGAAAATAATCCGACAGACTCCAATAAATTTATTCTTAAATGACAAATAATATAATTTAAGCACGCAACAACACGAAAATATCAAGAAATTGCTTTTTGAGATCAACAGAGATTTTAAGATACAATAGCCCACAATTCTACCAGCTGATGCCACCGTGAGGCAACATACTCTATTCATGAGATCTAATTATGGTTGAAAAGGACGAAAGAGCTTGTTTTCAAGGAAGCGCAGACTTGAAAGAGTTAGTGAATTTCTTCAGTTCCTTTAATCCATCCTCAGGAGAGTTGGCCTCACTAAGCAACCTTACCATGGCACTTCCAAGAATTACACCATCAGCTCCCCACCCCGCCACCTGTAGTATATATATGACAAAGTACTTCATAATTTATCTATGTTGAGATAGATGCAAAACAAGGTATAGGAAGAGAAGTAACCTGTTTCATATGCTCAGGTGTTGATATGCCAAAGCCAACTGCCACAGGTTTCGAAGTTGCCTGAATATAAAAACTGAGGCACTTCATAAAGGGTTTAACTATAATGGGATGCTTACATGTGACAATGATGTTATGCCATTTAAAAATACTATGTTCTATAGCAGCCAACTGTATCAACCTTTACATGACCAGTTGTCAGCTCTTGCGCAACCATAGATAAAGGACAAGAAGGGGATCAAGAGATAAGAGGCAAAGTTTCTCGAAGAGATTAGAAGACTTCTATAGCATAATACAGCTTGAGGCCATGATTAAAAGACAAACCTCTTTAATTTCCTTCAAAAGAGCCTCAACCTTATTACTAATTGATGCTCGGGCTCCAGTGACTCCCACAGAACTCACCTGTGTCACAAATCAAGAATAGGTTAATGAAGTTTAGCTGGTGGAACTTTTAACAGAAAAAGAGATGCAAGATATCGATTACTTTCACCATTTTGGCATCCTATTTCCGAAAACTTCTTATTGCTGTGAATTTCTCATCCCAGTTTCATACATGAACTAAAAATTTGGAATAAAAATCTTAAAACAATACAACATCTGAACCCCTCCTTCCAGCCCTAATCTCAAAATTAAAATATATATATATATATATATGTCTAAAGATTTCAATATGCATTAATATAAGCAAACTTGAAGAGCCTTGAAAAAACTAACGACAAAATTTCAAGACTAATGACAAAAAGCCAATGACGATTGTCTCCTTTCAGTACACAGAAGATGGGAAAGAAAAAATAATTTAATAAAATTCAAAAATGAAAGTCACTTGACATTTTAGCGGTCATTTAAGCGTCTTTAAAGAAGAAGCAACATAAGCCCAGAGTACTTGATGCATGTCCAACAAAATTGAGGCCTCACTAACATTTGCAAATGAAAAACAATGCTTGAAGAATTTCTGATTTCAGAAGAATAAAAGCAATAGCATATATGAAATCTTATTGCAGTACAGATATTGGAATTTAACCATATCTGTGGAAACAGCAAGAACGAAATGATATAAAGTCACACACAAACACGCTCTTAACTCTTAATAGGAAAAACCTTGACAGCTACCAAAGTAAATAAACTTACAGAAGATGAGAAAAAGGAGAAAAAAAGAGTACTTATGATTGAAAGAGGTTCTTACAAGATACACAAATCCGTTTGAAGCTTCAACAATGGCTTTCATTCGATCTATTGGAGTGGTGGGTGTTGTGAAGAGTACCTTAATCACATCAGATGAGCAAACATATATGGTCAACCTGATGTCATATTTACAAATAAAGAAAACATGCAATTATAAGACATTAAAAATCATTAAATCAGGACCACCAACAAATTTATACAATATTGCCAAACGTAAAATTTTTTAATAAAAGAAAAGTGAAGTTTACAATAAAGACTTCATTGTTCCACCATCACCACCATGCCTCTTCTGCTTGACTTAAGAGTTACAAATTTAAATCTATTTATTATGAACAAAAAATTCACATTTACTACCATTCTCTAACATTATGACCAGTAGTCAAAGGATATAAAACACTTCAGTTGAAACCCAGGAAAAAAGTGAGAAAACATTTTGAAGGTAAAACAAACCAGTTCAATCCCGTTCTTCTTAGCTTCTGTCCTTAAAGTTTGTGTCTCCTCCAGAGGAACATCTGGGATCATAAGCCCTGCAAAAGGGAAACAGTAATATAAAATATAATTCCCAAACTGATAGGAAACAGAGAAAAATATAATGAAACATTTATAACATAAGAAACTTCCAAGTTGATGCAGCTGATATAACGATCCTAACCAGGATATGCCAGGAGAGTGTAGAGATGGTTTTTTTCTTTTTTCTTCAAAATCATGCATCTGATTATGCATGCACGATGAATTCCACAAAAACTAGACAAAGTCTGCCCCACTAAGGAATTAATATAAAATTCTGGTACAGTACAGTGCACAAAAGGAACCTTTAGAATTATACAACCCAGTAGCACTTTTAAAATGCTGCCCCTCTACAATGCTAGACCCGATAGCATGATGTAGTAAACTACAGGCTATTTGGCAAACTATCACTTATGCATTACCGTGTACACCAACGTCTCTTATGGTTGACATAAATCTCTCAGTACCACACTTGAGTATTGGGTTGTAGTAAGAAAACAGTGCAATTGGACAGGATAGCTGTGGAACAACCTGCCAGAGCAACAATTCCGAATGAACATCAGTCCAAAAATCAAAGAGAACATCACAAGGAACAATTTGCTCATGTTGACATGAAAGATTTTCATTAAAGATTAAAGGCATCATAAAAAGGTATTCAGTATGCTCCTCAGTATGAATGATAGAAGTAGACATTAATGATATCTATTTTCTTATGAAACTGAAAAAAACATGAGTACAAGTTTCTCGGACATTAGTGCATAACTAATTATGAGAGTAGTGTTAATTTAAGTTATTATATTATGTTTCCAAACAAAGCCCCTGTAGTAGAACTCTTGTATATGATAACCATGGTTAAGAGGCTACAACTTTTGGGTCTCAAGAACAAGGGTAAAGGATAGACATCAGAGGTTCATAACATCTTTGGGTATTTTCAAATTTATCAATTGAAAAAATAATAGGGAAAAAAGGATAGACAAATAAATGATCAGTAAAGGAAATTCATCAGAACAGCAGAGGTCACCGTATTAAGGTTTTGACAGTAATTATAAATAAATGGCATGAAGTTACACAAATTGTACCTCTTTCAACATAGATATGATTGAACTGAAATTGGTCCCCCTTGCCAAGGAACGTGAAGCAGCAGCCTGAACATAAAGACAATCAGTTTGAGAATAGAGCACTAAAATGTCATCAAGACAGAAGGAAGCACCAAACCTGGATAACAGGACCATCAGCCAAAGGATCAGAGTATGGAACACCTAGCTCAATTATGTCAGACCCGCAAGAATCAAGGACCTTTAGTGCTTCTGCTGTGGTTGAAAGGTCAGGATCACCAGCTGTGATGTATGGGATGAAAGCCACCTTCACACATGATATTCTTGGCAGATTAACAAATAAAGATCCTTTTATTAAGAACCAGCAATAATTCTTATTATGCAGGTGAAAATGCCATTGTGAAGAATGACCAAGTTATCTAGTCCCCATCTCGTCAAGTGGAAAACTAAATTTTTGTAATTGGTAAAGTAAGAGATGACAATATCATCTTTAAAATAGTAAACTAACTTAACTAGCATTGAATTCAACACCATGCAATTCTATGAGCTGCTTCTGCTCATTATAATTGAAATGCAACATAAAATACCACCTCTTGAAGGAATTGGAACACTATATGACCCGTACTACAATTTTAAACTCCAAAATTAGAATTGAGATGATGGTAAAAGAAGCACACACAACAGAATAATTCAGAACCTCTCAGATTGAAACAATAGAATTTTTTTTAAAAAAAAAAAATAGTTTACCAATTTTTTAAAATAAAAAATTGAACCTTAACTCATATCCCAGATTACAGTAGAAAAAATTTCAATTAAAGATGCCAACTCAGAAACATACTTTAAGAATGACAGGCAGAACTCCATGTAAATGAAATATGAATAGCCCAATAACACAAATTTAATTACAAGGATTAAAGGTATATTCATGAAGGAACAAATTATATGAGATTGGCAGCCTTCTATAACCAAAAGCATTTAATTCATATCTCTTAGCAATGAAGTTGATATAAAATAAGTAACCGATATATTGACAAAATCGATAACCCAGCATAATTTGTCTGTAAAATTCAAAATCGTTAAAAACCAAAGCATAGAAAATATAAAACGATTGATGAGAAAGTAGAATATCCAATATTATTCACATTGAAGTGCGACACATAAAGAAGACCAATATAGCATGAAACCAAGACAGCAAGAGAAGCAAGTGCCTACTTTTCCTTGTTTTTTGAGTCGGGTGAATGTTTCAGAGAGTCCGACGCTTTCCGCACTCCTGATAGCAGCCATTTGAGTGTATCTTCTTACAGCTAGTACAGGTTTCTTGGAGGGAAAATAAACCTGGAAATTGATCTCAGGTTTCTTCAATTGGAGGAAGCTACTTGATTTCAGTGCAATAGCCATAAAAATGATTTGTCTGCCACCGAGTGATTTCACATGGCGTCGAAAAAAGAAGAGTGTTAAATGAAAATGAGTTCAATAACTCAATGTTATTGAAAATATCATAAATTTCTTGGAAGGCCATTAAAATCATTATGGTTAAAACAGACTGGAGTTCCACCGTCAATTTATCAAGTGTATAAATTATATCACTACAATTATATATGTCAAAACCGATCAATGAAATCAGAGCTAGACAACTGCTCTTGAACCTTCACAGATATTATTCCATATCAAGTATTTATTTTGGTCCCTCTCACATAATGAAAATCTTAATTCTTACTTTGTCATAACAAATTGGATGTCAGCAACAAACATTCAATCCTATATCTCAGATTCCGTATTCAGTAAGTTAAACAAATTATAATGAAAATAATAGTAATATAATAATATAATCACAGACTCATCAAAATAAACTAAAACGACTAAACTCTGTAACCAAAAACCTCCAAGCAACTCTACAGGCTTGAGATAGATGCTGTTAAGAGAAGCGCAAGGGGCTAAGGGGCTAAGGAGATGAGGTAGAAGAGGGTAGAGGGACGCTGTCGTTTTAGATTTTCTCCAAATTTCTTCTAATCTACTTCCTATCACAAATGTCTACCAAACAGTAGCGTCTAAAGAACAGCCACAACGCCTTTTCCCGAAAACACGATTCATGAGAAGATTAAATTAACGCAGTCAACCAAAGGAATGGCGTAAACTACATTTTTGTCGCGATTCATTCACTGATTATCCTAATTTCAATTAATTTCCACAGAAACTGCTAATGTTGACAGAATTTCTATCTTCCCAATGTTCAATGAAAAAGCATATGAGAAACTGTACCAAAAAAGCGTATGAGAATAATCAAACCTAAATTTGCGGGTAAGTTATCGATGTATTAATAGCATACATTGAAAGAAAGCATTACAACCCACTTAGAGTAAGTTAAGCATGGGCTGATAGGCAGCTCTATATGCTATTTTATCCAGAACCGAGCGAAAGTGAGTAAAAAGCACTTGCTTCAATGAGATATATAGGAAAAATAGGGATTTTCTGTATGCGGGTTTTGAGCCGTACCGAGAGTGGTCGGGAGGCTCTTTCAGTGAGCAAATGCAGATTCCTTGCTCTTGCTCTTCGTGGGCGGAAATGTGACGCTTAGCAACTAATTGAAGAAAAGGTTTGAGCTTTGTTCACATATATGTAAGCGGGTGTGAAGGAGAACGAATCTCTTGGGGTCTGCTTCTGCCATGGAGGCTACCCTCTTGGCGTGCTCGGGTATTATCTGGTAGAATCCAGCACGAGTTTGTAACGGAAAACGTTCCGTGAGCACGTGAAAAATCGACTATACGAAAAAAGATGAAGATGTAAGAAAATAAAAAAATTATAAAATTTATATCTTTAAAATATTTGTATAGCAGGATTTAATTACAATTATATCAATTTTTAAATTAATATATATAAATAATAAAAAAGTTATATGTTAAATTATAAAAAATTAAAAAATAATGTGAAAAAATTTAAATCCTAACTTCTTATTTATGAAATATTTCTTTCTATTTTTTTGTTAATTTCAATTATTATTTTTATAAAAGTAATAATGTATATAAATAAATTTATATATTAATTATACATATATTCACATTTTGCTCCTTTCTTTTTTTTTCTCCCGTCAAATCTCCTACTCTCTACACGTGCGGGTAACATTTTCCGGATTCTTTTGGTGAACGTGATGGCTGAAGTCACTTTGAGACGAAAGAGTTTGTAGTGCAGATTTTAGGTCAGGAGGCTGCCGTCTTGGCGGGCTCGGGTCACCTTGAATCCAGCACGAGTTTGTGACTGACAATGTTAGGTGAACACGTGCAAAAGAATTAAAATAAAAATTAAAAAATATAAAAATATATACATTTAAATATATATTATAGAATTTAATGATGAATATGTCGTGACTTCTCGATTTTAATATTAAAAAATTCATATATTAATTTATAAAATAATAAAAATTATTAAAAAAAAGTCAATGATCAAAATCTTAACTTCTCACTATGATATATTTATTTCTTTATTAATTTAATTATTATTATTATTTTCAAAAAATAATAATATACATATAAAAAAACTTTATACATTAATTATATATATTTTTATATTTTTTCCTTTTTTTTTTCTCACATCTAATCTCCTACTCTGTACATGTTTAACATTTTCCGGATTCTTTTGGTGAACATGATGGCTGAAATCACTTCAAAACGAAAGAGTTTATAGTGTAGATTTTAGAAGATGAGTTTGTTTTTGGAAGATTTTTATAGGATTCTGCTTAAATTTTGTCTCTGTGTCGCTTTTACACACTTTTGATTTACTAGATAACAATAAATTAGATTTATTTAAAATTTTTAAAAAATAATACATTTGCAATCATTTATTTATTATTTATACACCTTACCCAAAACATGAGAAAGATATATGACTAAAGCAATGAATTGAATCTGAAAAAAAAAAAGAAGAAATGAATTGAAGATAGTTAGCCTTTTTTTTAAGGGAAAACCATGGGAATTTATTAAGAACTAGAAAAGTCCTGGGCTCCCAAGCATACAATATGACGTGGGATTTGATCTCTGTCCCAAATAACATTATGGACAAAATACTGAAATTGGATAAAGTTGCTGCCATAGCTTTGCAGTCTGAGATAGTTGCTCCAAAGTAAGACAAAAGCGCCTTGTCACTATCAATGGCTGAGGGCCTGAGGCTACCCCGGTGGAGTCGGTCTCCGCCAGTAGTTGCCCATGTGAGCACCCTCGACTGACATGTCCAGTATTTTTGTCCCCGCCATCAGCATTGCATTTCTGTCGTTGAATTTCTCAGGACCCATCTAATACTGCAGAACAATAATATATTCACACTTTTACACAAATTTTTTATAATTATAAAGACTAATAAATTTCACTTATTTATTTTTTTAATTATAATTTCTAAGAACATAAGAATAAAAATTTTTTAATACTGCACAACTCAAAAACAAGAAGGCAAAACTTATGCTGTCGTACTTATAAGCATGGAGGCACTGCACCTAGATAGAAAGAGTAGAGTCGAGTTTGACTCCCTGCTGCTCTCTCTTTCTCTCTCTAGATGGAGACGTGCTTAAAGAAAAAACAGATGCACCAGTGTTAGGTTTTAACCATCCACGGTCCGGTGGCTTCCATTTGGTATTGCGACTCTTTTGTTTGATTGGTATGGAACGGACTTTTTAAGTTTCTGAGTATTCCTCTAATATTTGTTTTTTTGGGTAATGAATTCCTGTAACACTATATGAGCCATGGCCTGTGCATCATGGTGGTTGAGGGATTTTTGCTCAAAACATAGTTTGTTTCTAGAATACCATACACTCCATAAAACTGTTGCTGCAGTCTGCATACTGTCTTTTGGTAAAAGATTCTCCATCTCTTTCCACCTCACCGTCAACGATCTCTCCATGCAATTTTCCACCCGAATGGAGTGTAGCTGGGTCTAAACCCCGTTGTGACTGTAAAAAATCAGTTGGTAGAAAGTACTCCTACCTACCGCTAAGAAAAATTTTATCTTCACTGCCCTCGTTGCATACGTGTGTAAGAGAAGTGTACACGCAAGGAATACCGGAAAAAACGTAAAGACAACAGCTTAGCACTAATCACCCTTTACCTGTTAGTCAAGAGCTGCCAACCCTGTTCCATCAATAAGACATCATTAAACGCAGTAGAGTCTCGAAATCCCGCGCCGCCTCTCGTGAATTAAAAGACTTCTTTTTATTTTTAACGTAGGTATTTTTAGTTGGCAGCCGTTGAAAGTTAATTTTTTAAAAATAAAAAATTATTGAAGTGAATATAATATTTTTTAATAAATAACTTTTTATATATATAATTTAAAATAAATTTAAAATAATTTTTTTAAAATTAATTATTTTCAATTATATCAAATTTTGTTGACAGTGAATTAAGGACTTTGAAGTAACTTATAATATAGTTAACTTAATATAATCATTTAAATAAAATTATATATAAGTATAGATAAAGAGTGATTATAACTATAAAAATAGCACAACCCAAAATTTTTATTGAATAATATCAATTCTTCACAAACTCCTTATATGCTAACGTAGGCCTAGGAATCAAATTTTGTTTGTTGAGTTTTATTTTATAAATTTAATTTTATATAATTTTTATAATATAAAATTTAATTTATTAAATTTATAAAATTTTATATATTTTTTGTGAGATTTAATTAATTTAAAAATTTATATAGTTAAAATAAATATTTTATTATTAATTCTTTTTTTTAGATGATCTTAATAATTATTAAAAATATAACTTTGGTTTAGTCTATATCGAAGATAGGTCCAACGGTCATTTTAGAGAGCCCATAATGAAAATCATGGGCCATCATACAAAATATGAACTCTTTATTTCCTTGGCAAAAACATTTAAGTAGTACATCAAACGCTCCCTAGTCCAAACCCGTCTACAACTGTGCTGCATCAAATGTATATAGTGTCCAGACCAAAACATTCCAGCCCAAAAGGTCTCAGACCATAGAGATCAATTGGGTTTAGGGCCTCGAGGGCCCAATTATCAAATATCCAGTACTGCTCTGCTATGTGCAACTGCAAGATCAAGATTTCATCTTCCGTTTGAGCAGAAACCCCCTGCAAAAGACCGCCTTGGTTGTTTCGCGCGGCTTGCAGAAACGATTGAAGACAAGAGACACAGAGAGGAGGAGCAATGGTGTTGGAGCAAGCAGCAGCATCAACTACCTTGAAGAACTTCCTCTTCAACCCACTAAACCCCAATGCAAAACCCAAAACCCCATCTGTAGTTCGATGCCCAATCCGTTTCCCTGCATCTGTGACTTCAATCTGTTCTCCCTACAAGCAGAGTTCGAAAACCCAGTGGAATGGGTGCTTGAAGTGCTCAATGGATGATTACAAAGACCGATTCTTTGGCAATAACAGTTACAACCAAGTGACCTACCCTAAGCCATCGGAGATTCCTTGGAAGAAGGAGCTTTGCAACTCCGTCAATCTCATTGGCATCGTTGCCGCTCCTGTTGAAATTAAGCACCTCCCTACCGGTAAAGTCGTCGCTTGGACTCGTATCGCTGTTAAGAAAAATGCCACACAAACATCCTGGTACTTCATTCTAATTCGTTTTCATTCTCCGGGAATTAGATTCCGATTTATGGCCTGTTTGTATTATGGAATGGAAATGTCATTTTTTCAGTCACAATTGTTGGTTCGCTTACTGCGCATTCAACCATGGTTTCTGGGTTGGTCTGCTTTTTGAATTTTATTTATAGACAAATTTGTAATTTTTAGAACAATGTGGGTGGAAAAATATACTTCCGGCATGCATATCCAGTATTGATTACAGTAGTATGATCCAGTGGCAGTTGAGAAGTGGGATTTTTCCTTCAATTGTTTAAAACAGATAGGTTTTGTGTCGATTTGCTTCTTTGGTACCTTTGAGCTACTGGTTTGTGTTTCCTATTACCTGTGGTGCCGTTTTCATTGTTTCCTTAGATAAATATTTATGGTTGTAATTCGCCGGATGTAGTCTCACCTTAAGAGAGAAAATGAATCTGCTGTACAATTCTGGCAATTTTTTATGTCAAGAATTTGAAAGAAATTTAAAGTATATCTCTTTCTGAAGAAGTTAGTCATTTGAAATATAGGATTAATTTGGCATTCTGGGATGAGCTGGCGCATATTGCTCATCAGCATGTAGAGAAAGGCCAGCAAATTTATGTTTCTGGTCGTCTGGTCTCAGATACGGTTGAAAGTGATGATGGGAAACAGCAGACCTACTACAAGGTTTCGTTGTTGCCAGTATATGTGTTTAATTTATTTTGATATTTGGCCATTCCTCAAGTGTCTCATCGTGTCTTTTATCGACACAGGTGGTTGGTCAGCAGCTGAATTTCATTGAAAGAAGTCCCTTACCAGTGTCCTCAAATAATCACGAGTCTGATTCCATGATGGCTGGCGAGTCATATATTGCATGGAATATAGTCAACTTCAGTCGGTTTTTTCTTTTCCCCGCTAAACACCTTACTTGTTTTTGCTGCCGTTTCAGATAAAAGAGTGAATTATGCTGCAAATAGTACGGGCTCTACAGAAGAATTATGGCAAGCATTCTTTGCTAATCCAGTGGAGTGGTGGGACAACAGGAAAAACAAGGTAAATTATAATTTTTTTCAGTAAAACCAGGTAAGTTGTTAATTAACCTTGTTGATCAAGAAAGGTTGTATAAACAGATGTAATGCTATTCGCTTGTGTCATTAGATGATAGTTTTATGTGTTACATGCCCTATTAAATATTGCAGTGTATTTGGAATCATATCTCCCTAACAGTTATAGGGCTATACTTTCTCAACTTTTCTTCAATGATTCTCCATTTTCTTGTCAGTGAGGATAGCTTTCCATTTAATTAGAAAAGTTTCTTGGCACTGCCTTGTTTTCTTATACTTTTGACGATCCCATTGATCAGTAGTCTGTTCCTATCTTAAGAATATACCCACAAAAGAATGAAGGGGGGAATAATTTTGCTGCTAGATCTAAATTCGTTATACTTTTCATGGGTCTTGCTATATATCTTAAGTATTAATTCAGTGACTCAAATGAAAAATATGATGGCTGCCAGTGTATTCAAAAGATTTGTTTGTGATTATGCTTGCTTGGGACTGACACAGCTGATTCTACTATTTAAAGTAGTTTCTGATTCATAGTTCATGATCACTGATGAATGAGATTTTGTTCCCATCCAGTATCCTTCCATGCATGTTGAAAAGCATATACGAATTTGTTATTTTTTAACATTATAATCTTTAATGCATAATTTGCAGAGAAACCCAAAGTATCCTGATTTTAAACACAAAGATACAGGGGAAGCTCTGTGGGTGGAAGGTAAATCCAATCCACCATGGGTCAAGTCTCAACTGGCAATATTGGATACGAGGATGGAGTCTCTTAATGATCAAAACGCTAGGAGGCCTGCAAATATGGTGCCTGCTGATGAATTATTGTCTTTCTAAAAGCTTGTTTGATTTCAAAGAGGAAGATCCTTTGTACAGCTTTGCCTATAAATTTAAATTCAATATGGGTATGTTTTGTACGGCATCATCTGGTCTGTGGTGGCAATATGGGTTGATTTTTGTGGTCCACTCTAATTTGTCTGCCGAAACTTGATCGAAACACTTTCCGCTATAAGGATATAATTTCTTGTCAAAATTTTGGGTACTGGATATAGAAATGGCTTTATTCATTGGATACTTAATATCATTTGGCTTTATGAAAGTAAATGGGGATATCACTGTAATGTGCTTGGGCCCAAATTTATTCTCCAAAAGATTCTATCCAAGTTAGTTCCATCCGCAATGGAGCTGAATGGGTTTTGATTGCAATCTTTGGGAGAAAATACAGGATCAACAAAAAGAAAAGCCTCATCCGATCGCTTTTGCAAAAGAAAATATTTATCAGCATGCGGTAGGGTTATACTTAAAATAATAAGTAATATATTTTGACCATTAGTTTTCATTTTCTACGTATGGGAAGCGAGGACTCCCAAGACTGAAAGCATATGGTAAATAACTACCAAGTTATAAGGTATTTAAAGGGATTTAATAATTAAATTTATTAAATTTTATAAATTTAATAACTCAAAATAATATTTAATTTGCGCTCTTTTCCATTACCACAACTTGGGAATCCTTTTGCGTTCCTTTGCCATGTTAACGAATTCATTGATTGCATAAACGCGGAAGGAGGATGCTATGATGCAGATAACGTGTCTATATCAATAGCACAAGGGAATATAGCAGAAATCAGAATCCTAGACACAATTAAAAGGTCGTGTTTTGGTAAGGATTGACTAGCAACTGGCCTATCTTAGTTTGACGTGCGCACTGCATAACAGTTCACTGTAAGTACATAGACACTGTCCCACCACAAACGGTGCCAGTGGATTAAAATTTAAACTCTATCTTTTTTTTTAATTTTTTAAGAGTATTTTTTATTTTTTAAATAAAAATTAATCTTAAAAATTATTAATAATAAATTTTTTAATAAAAATAACTTTAAATTTATATTTATATTAATAAATTATTTTAAAAATTTTTTAAAATAAAATAAACTTTTATATCGATATCTTATTAGTATTCTTTCTCTTCCATAAATAAGTTGATGTTACGCGATGATCAATCCCCATAACGACTTTCCACATAGACTTTTATGATGGCCTCAACTTTTTAGTTCACCACTCCATTAGTTGATTCACGATCCCCTATTACGTAAATTTATCTTTTATCTTCTAATGTTCAGATGGGTAAAAGATAAATTGAAGGATAATTAAATAATAAAATGAATTTGAACAGCAATGGTATTTGCATGTAGCTATTTTTTTACGAAGAATGATTAATACCAAATGTTTGTCTTGTATGTAGAGTATAAAAAACTATATAATATGTAACAGTGAAGAGTTAACAGTTTTACCAATATAATGAAATTGAACTACTTTTTTTTTTGAAAATATATCAGTTTTTTTTTTTAAATTAGTAATGAAAACAATAAAATTAATTGTGTTTTATTTGATACCTCCATCTTAATGGGTAAGTGCAATAAGGTATCTAGGGAGTATCACAGTCTGACTCCAAATTAAATTTTGAAAACTCTCGTGTATATTATGAAAAAAAATTGAGTTTAATTCCTCTGAATTTTGTAAATTATATCTTAGTTTATTTGAATTTTGAAAATTTTCATATATTATATAAAATAATTTAAAATGCTTTTCTTAAATTTTATAAAATATTATGTATGACTTATAATAATTTTAAAAATTTTTAAATAATAATTTTTTATACATTTTATTTAAAGTAATTTTTGAATATTTTAAATTATAAAAAAGACCACCCTTTTGCAAGCGACAATGTAACATGTATCAACAAATAACATATCATAACCACCTATAATCTCAATCCTCTTAACACAAATTTTCGCTGCACCCTCGATTGCGATACATTGAGAGTGGTGGTATCCTCAATTGTTGGTAATCAAGATCATTCCAATATCTAATAGGAGTTGGTGTCAAATTTCAGAAACATGCATCAAATTAAAATTTTCCTTGATTTAACACTTGACATCAACAAATTAATTAAGAAGATGAAAATTATATAATCAACAAAAAAAAGCTTGCCGTTTTTTCTTTTGTATAATAGTAACTTGTATAACATAAACAGATCTTGGACAAAATGAGATGTTATATACTCTGGACTATTACAATTACTTCTCGTCTCCCTATCCTCTCTTTAAATTCTAATCTTAGTTTTGAGGATTTGCCAGTATGGTAAAAGCAAGAAAAAGTAAAAACAAGAGTGTGTGCATATAGTTTGATCTGTGTTTCTCTCAGCTATAATCTCTCACAGAGACTAAGAGCCGCTTGCTGAATTGGAAAACCCTAAGAGAGGGTTTCTCGTCGATCTCCCAGCATGCCTCGGAGTGTCGCACTTTGTGGATCATAAACAACCCAATCCCTTAGCTTCTGATCCTTTCATTATTCTCAGCCTCTTGCAGGAGCAGATGAACATACTGCAATACAAACATAAAGCTTTGTAAGATTGAGATCTAATAATATAAGAAAGAAGAAGAAGGAACACAGAGCAGGGAGAACTTACTGCCATGGAACGTCTCCAACCAACATCCAGTCACCATCCTTGTCTTCGTAAGTAGGAGCATAGTCCGATCCATTGTATCCTTCCCTTACTGAATATTCACCTGGAAATTTTTTTTTTAAAAAAAAAAAACCTCATTAATTAGTATATTTCCATTTTCTTTATTTATTTTTACTACAATCGTTAATTATCATATAACCAAGATATATATTCATGAAAAACAAAATGTTTCTTACCAATTCTGCACTTGAACATATTTTCCAAGGCCTTGAGGAGTTCTGGGTAGCTCTTGTAAACGTTGAGATCGATCTTCCTCAAGTAAGGTGCACCAGCCATGCTCACTTTGACGAACATTCCAGCCCCATCACCCTGTTCACCCTTCTTTTGTTGCAGACTGTTCTTCCTGTAAGATCCGATTGGTGGCCATCCCACTACCTGCATCCTGCCATTAACCCAAATTTATATGGTGATCAGTACATATTTAGATTCATCCAATCCATGCCCATTGATGATAAAATTATTTCCTTTCTGAGAAATGAAATATATCACTTACTTGGAGGGTGGAGCATTGTCTTGGTCATCAGTAGTCGTAGCATGATCAGAACCAACATCAGAAGCATTGTTGCTCTTGCTTATTGACACCTCTTCACTCACTTCTGGTGAAGATCTCTTGTTGCTTCTAACACTTGAGATACTGCATGAACCTTTCTCCTGCTCATCGCTACCGGGCAATCCCAGCCTTAGTTCCGTGTCCTTCAGGTTCAGCTGGCTTTCATAGCTCCCCATTGAATTTTCCATTTCTTCACCTCCTTATCAATGTTCCCCAGAAAATGATGAACTTCCTATTATATATAACTCTAGCTTGCCGGCTGATCTTATCAACTTTTGAGTCCTCCAATTTCCAAATCCAAATGGTTCTTCAATATTCTGATTCTGCGTGAGTCTTTGCTAGATCAAAGATATAAGAGATTGAAACCAGCTTTGATGAAAGGAAGGGATGAAAGATATGGTAGCTAGCTCTTTTTTTTTATAGGAACATTAGTGAGAGACCATATCTAGGCCACTTATTCTCTAGGTGCATGAAGTCAACACAATGTGAAATCATAAGCCCACTTATTCTTATGGCACGCGCTTGCTGATCACCGTTCAATCAGACTTTGACAAGGCAGGATCTTGAAAGTGAGACCTGCTCACGCCGCTAGGGCACAGCCTGGCGGAAGTTGGCCAATACAGATACGATTGTCGGTCACATTGGGGACATGAAAGAGGAGGCTGCCTATTGGCGAGGGGACAACGGAGGGACAAGGACAGCGAAAAGTATTGATGATCGAGGACCACCAATGGGCGGACGAGATCGAGCTTGAGGGATCTGAGGAGTGAATCAAGGAGCGTTGGATCACGGGAGGTCCGTACGGAACAAACCCATGTGATGGGAGCGGGTCCCACATGGGTGTCGTTGATTGGATGAGCATAACCATGTGGGTGGATATTACCAGTGACGGAACTTAATTGTGGTCTGTGGATACATGACATGTGGGGATTGCATGAGGCCTTATCCTCTCTCTCTTACTTTTGTTCTACTCTTGTTGTTGTAGCTTGTAGGTGGGCCATCTTCGGATTCGACTTTTCTGTGTAGTGTGTAGGGTGGGAGAAGAGGTGAAGAAATTAAAAGAAAATAAATATAATAAAAAATTTTATATATTAAATTTTAAAAGAAATAAAATAATTATTAAAATTAAAAAAATCTAAATCAGTCATACTGTTACTTAAAAGAAGTGGAAGTAGACTCTGTGACTAGACTCCAATGAGCAAGAATTGAGTCGTCAAGAAATTTTTGTTGGACGATAAATATTATTTATAATTTATTTTTGTATTAAGTATAGTTTAGGAGATTAATTTTTTTAAATGAAAAATCTTTTCTATAAAATATATTTTAAATTTAAATATATATTAACAAATTATTTTTAAATTCTTTAGACACAGCTAATTTTTTGGGCTAACACCTTATCAATTTGTTCAATATTTATGCAAGTATATTATTAATTTAAACCATTACTCGTTTAAGAATGGAACAACTAAGACACTGCACAAAATGAACTAGCGTGATATATATTGTTTGGACCACAAAACAAATCCACAAGAACAACAATCAAAGAACAGCTCATAGGTAGATGATAGATGTTAGGTACGCGTTCTAAAAAGAGAAAGAATGAGCAGAATAGAAGCGAGGCAAACAATAGTGTCACAGCAGAGGCACCATTTGTGATAATAAAAACAGAGGCATTCTTTCTGGTACCAACTCCCTTCTCTTGGAAGCAAGCACTCCACAGACAAGCAAAAGATGAGTAACAACGCTGATATATATACATTGGTTTCTTTGCTTGCCCCTGCGATCTTTAGCTCTCTGTCTTCCATTATTAGATTCCAGAGTAATCCTAAACCGATCCCTGTTTGCCCTTAAAATCTTAATGCAATGTAATCTCCAACTTTGAAAGCTTGTTTGAGTTACGATGAATTAATTCTTAGCAAATTTAGAAGAAGCTTGTGTTTCGATTATGTGCTCTTCGTAGAGTTCTGGCATAAATCTTGATGTAATAACTCCATTAGATGTGATATTAGATTTTCTTCCTTGGGGAAAAAGAAGAACTTCAAGGCATAGGAATGGGTCGAGGAATGAAATGATAACTGGTAAGGTTCGCAACTTTATGCACAATAAATCTTGTTGAGAAAAGAAGGTGATTAGGTCAATGTGCATATGTTCAAATTTTTAAGTTAGTCTTATTGAAAATAATCTAAATCTTCTTATTTTGAATGAGTATCAATTTAGTATTCGTAATAACATAGAAATATTTCGTTAAAATATTTTTAAAAAATTAAGTTATAAAAAGTAAGTAACAACTTATATTTTTTAATTATTTTTTATTTTTGTGTAATACTTAATAATAAAATTTAAATTATTAAATCATTAAATGTTACAAATTAAGTTACTTAAAATTTTATTAAATTATGGAAACAGAATTTTTCACAACTTATTAGAGCACACACGTGGGACGTGATTAATGTTGATGGTGAAATGTGGGCCTTGCGCCAGACGTGAGTGAGAACTAAGCCTTTTATAGCTGGTAGGGAATGAAGGTCCAAACTTATGTAGGCTAATTGAAAGAGAGTCCCAACCCCCACATCCACTTTGCTTCCTTGTTCCCTTGGATGCCTCTTGTTCCATGTGATTGATGTTTTGCCCATCTATGCATCCTCATGAACTGCTATCAATGCACCTTCTTAATTTTTGGAGCCTGATTTGACAGATTTTTATTTCGTTAAAATCCACTACACACTAAATGAATATGTGTAATGGAATCTTGTTTGCATGATATTCATTTAAAATAATTTAGATGTTAAATTTATTAAATTTTATAATTTAATTCATAAATTCTATGATCTGACTTCATTACATAAGAAAATTGTCTTCCACATTCATTAATACTTAACCATTCTCTAATGTTAAACTCGTCATCTTTGAATTGAAATGTAGACTCCAATACTTAACTCCCAAGATATCGATCTAGCTAGTAATTAACTAGTAACATAGCTTGCTCAATGTTGACTTGACTCCCCACTTGTGGAGGTTGAACATGAAGTTAGAAATTATGCCAAATCGACTAACACAAGTTGATATAAGTAATAGATATTTAAATTTTATAAGTATATTATTTTGAGTTTGATTTAAATTATATGTATAAAAAAATTACTTAAAAGAGGACTACCTACTTTAATAATCTCTATTTCTCGAAAAATTAATTTTTTAACTTTCAACTAAAAGAATATTCTAAAGTAATAAACAAAATTATGCCAAACCGACAATGAAAGATGTGCCAGCTTCTGATGCAATACAAGTAGAACATTGAAGTTGACCATCACATTGATAAAGAAATGGAAAACGTTAGCACATAGCCCTTAGCATTCAACACTAGGCCCAAACCCATTTCCTTGATAGTTCTTGCACAGGGACCCGGTTGCATTGGCCTCCATTTCTTACTCTATGATGCCTTTCCTTACGGGCAACTGTAGGACAGGCATCATTCAAAGTGGACGCCTAGATGCCTCCCTGCTTCTGCGAGATCTCATCGATATCAGAAACTTTACTTCTTTTGCTTAAGATCAAGCATACATGAAATAATAAGTTCTAAAATGTTCACCTCAAGGTATGAATCGTCTTATTTAGTCATGGTCGATATGCCCTGATGCTCAATCTCAATCAAATTTAAGAGATGTTTAATTATATAGGTTCCTCTATGCTAATATATCATGTAATTTTATTATTTTCATACACAAAATTTTTCAAAACCATTACCTAAAATTTGAACTATTAGTTCTATTAAATTTCATAAATTAAATTATGAGTATAACGACTTTAATCTAGCACCATAACTGGCTCTAGAAAAAATAAGCTCATAATACTCCTAGCAAAAGTAGAAAAATCCAAGTCTCATATAAATGTACTTGGTAAACACAGTATAGACTTATGAAATTTAGTTAATATGCATATTTTGAAAGTAAGATTTTAAAGTGACAAAATCATGACATCTTGATACTAGGCCAAGTCGTTACACTATAGTATCAAAGGCAACCCCCTCAATAGATGTTGGATTCAAAGATAAACTTGTGAAAATTAATAGACCTGTAACAACCCTAATCGAAACAGATGTATTTGGTGAAGACATACATCTTTGAGCATTTAGTACTCCTACAATTAGTGGAGTACTTTTACTCTATATCTTGACGTTTTTTCATAATACATCCTGAAAAGTTGCCTACTTGGATAATGGGCAATAGGCCGTGGCATATATGTATTGCCAAAAATGTTGTGAATTGAGCATGTGAAATAATGAGTCCAGTGTACCATAACTCAAAATTTCACATAGCAAGTCGATCGACCTTGGTGCCTAAGCCAATGGCAGTGGCATGTGCAGAACTGAGAAACTGAATGTGAAACATTGACAAAACCATGGAAATTCAAGTATCAAAGGCATTTCGAGGTTGATGTAATAGAGGGAGGGAACCTTGATGGCTGTGTGTACATATTTGGTAAGAATAGAATCGAATTTGCACTTTGTCATGGAGCACAACGAAAGTACAGTTGGATTGGAGTAATGTTAAATTTCTTCTCATAAAGCGTATTCATTGAACAGGCTTAGAGAGGAGGTAAACAGTGCTTTTTCACCTCCTCTCTAAGCGTGCTCAACGAACACGCTTTTTAAGCGTAAAGGCATCATTTCTTGTTGGATTGGGATCTGATAAATGGTATCAATATCCGAGAAAAGGTGACGGCTTTTTGCCGCATTGAAAAGCGAGTAATTCTCAGCAGATGGGTTAGGTATTAATAGGTTGGTGTAGGTGGTCTGGCTCTATGGCACCAATAAATTATAATAGTTCTGTGATTCGTTAACACTTGAATTTGTTGACCTTTTTCTGTTTTGGATTTTGTTTCTGATCGTAGCCCGAGAACTTCTGACCGCTAATTTTTAGTAGTCATTCTTTTTTAGTAGACCTGCTTGTTAAATCATGTTAACCACCGTCCAGTCAATAGACTAACAATATCTCTGATCAACAATCATTGTACAATTATTTCAAACAACAATGGGAAATGAATCTTATTGGCCTATTTGTGATCTCTGAGAATATGTTGTAGTATGATGTCTGTCTCTCTCCTCCTCCCATTTCCTCCAAAACCAAAACCAACCTCTTTCCAATTAGGCTTGGTTCTCTTGACCGTTTTTGCTCAATATGTTGTTGATGTTCATTGCATGTCAATGGGTGAAGATTTCAAGGCCTCTGTACTTCAGACGAACAAGAGCAGGAAGTGGTCACTGACTCACGGTCAGTGGGTTGGAAGGGAAGGGAAGGGAAGGGAAGGGGAAGGGCCTGAGGGGTGGGTGGTGAGTGGAGGGCCCTGCAGCGGCGCACATGGGATAGGGTTTAACACAAGGCTACACACGGCCAACAAGCTCACATGGCCCTCTCTGGTGGGCCCTCCCACTTCTTCCTCTAGCGTCTAGCTAATGAATCTTACCACATGCCTCTTCTTACACTGAAATGGGATTGCCTGCAGGGTCATAAGAGAGAAATTTGAAAGAGTTTAGAAAGAGGTTAGAAAAATTATCAGAACTCACTCAAAAAATTTAACTTTAGTTTTTTGTTTAGATGAGTACATCCGCCTAATATCTAACGTCTTTAACAATGGACTAATTTAAACTAAGCTGAGAGATACTATAAAACCGATAAAACTCTTCTATATAAAGCTATTATATTCTCAAGATTCGAACCCAAATAACTTAATTAAGCAAAAATTTAACTTAAGTTTCGAATTGCTTGTATCTTTAACTGCAGGGGATTCTAATTCCTTCTCATTACACTTGAGCTCCACTTATCTCTAGCCCAAGCCTTGTCCATAGTTTAATTAGGGTGAAAGAAAAAGTCTCACAATTCTTATATTTTTATTTTTATTTAATTTTTATAATTTATATAATTAAATTTATTATATTATATAAACTTAATAATTCATATCATTAGACTTCAACTTTTTATAATAAAAAACTCATAAGACTAATTTTTTTGAGGATGGGCAAAAGAGGGATGAGCTGCCAAACCAGTTCCGGTATCCCTCTGCTTGCTTTTTAGTCCGCTACTTTCATTTGATTTCATATTTGACGGCCCTACCATTTTCAAGCTCAATTTTTTTTATTCCCCAAATCCTAATGGCTATGGAGGCGTACGTTTGATGTTAGAGTTCCTAATTTACCCTGCAGAATTAATGGTTAAAAATAATTTCAAGTATTCAATATCTTAATAATTACATAATTAATTGCACATTTAGTGAAATACTGAAAATTTTATTAGAATTTCTAATGACTTCCGAGTTCAAATTTTAGAATTACTATTCTTAGAAGGGACATAAAATGTGAATTAATCTCCTATCTAATAGAAGTATGAGAAAATACGTGAATAACCTAGAAAAACTTCTGATAACTTGTTTTGGCATTGCCCTCAAATGGTCCTTAGCCCCACCCCATTGGCACCACCCTCCATCTCCAACCATTCTTACACTCACGCCCCATCAAGCCCCCCTCTGCACCTTTTCCTAGATTTTGAATGAGCCCTCCGCCTCTTGCTCTCATTCCATAAATTGCAATCTCTCTTCCCATTCTCACCTCAACCCCTTTCTTATTACTCCGCCCAGAACCCAAAGATTTGCACCTTCTCTCTAGCCCCTCCTGTTCGATTCGTGCCCCAACCTTGGACTTCCAGGTCCAATGGATCAGTGGGTGCAATCATTTAGTTGACACCGAAACTTGAGGCAACACTGCCAAAAACATAAGTTAATGTATAGATCTACTACATTGTTTTACTTGATAAGTTCATGTATCCACAAAAGGGAAATGCTTTTTTCCATGTCAAGGGACCAACAAATGGTTCACAAAATATACAATGGATCATGTGTTGAATTTTATAGTTTAATTTATAAGATCTAATAAATTTAAAGGTTTAAATCTTTTAAATAAAATTTTAATGGCTTTCAGTTTGTTTGTGAGAATAGAGTGATCCTTCCCAAAAATCTCTTGAGATGATGTCGTTGAATTTGCGTGCTGAATGAGGATCACAGTCATGTATCCACAAATGCCATGGCCAATTGCGTTGCAAGAGTAGGCATCTCAAAAAACTCAAAATCCTGTGCCCGCATGTCGTTTCTAACATGGTCTTACCTGGGAAAATCTTGGACGCAATCCTGATCGGTTTCTTTTCATTCATTCATTCATTCTTTCTTCTTTTTTCCTCAATGCCCAGTTTGGTTGCCCAAGGTGTTGAAGGGAAGGGCATTAGCAACTAGGGTGAAAGTGGCCAGCATGTGTGCATGCAATTCAGAGCAAGATCGCAGAGATCAACACCATAAATCTAGTATGCACGCCATAACAACAAACAGTTATGCGTTCTCCTGTCAAGTAATTGCACATCTATACATGCTTTTGTTTACACAACTTTTGGTGAACCACTTTTGGCATGCATCCCAACATCATCTTTTTTTTTTTTTTTTCTTTTTTTTTTTGGGATCTCCCAACACTAACTTTTAGCTTGTCTAGTAAAGCTTGTCCTTTACCATTGCATCTAGCTAGGAATGTAATCCTCAAAGAACTGTGTAGGGGGTGAAAGTCGTAGGCTATAACCTACCCGAAGAAACCGAAAACAGGGTGGCTGTGATGATGGACAATCCCCAAGCATGCTATCTTTTTCAGTTGTAATCAGCTTTATTAGGTTGATGATTTGTTTTAATGCCATAGAACATGAACCCGAACTCCATGGTTCTTAATAGGCGACATGTGCTACTTCTGAAATAACCAACACATTAAATTCGACAATTACTCGTGACCAATCAGCCATAGATTTTGGTTTATGAACTAATAGGGACCAACCCGGATACTTGCGTTAACAAAGGGTTAAAGTAAATATCCGCTTGTCATCACAGATCAAGAGTCGTCACTTTCAATTGCATACATGTTGATAGAATATGCATGCTTTGTGTTATGCAAGGCTACTGTGGCTGACAGTTCAAGCTAGTTGATTCCGCTTCATGCCGAACCAAACTATCGTGGGCTGAATTACTTGCATAGAGAATCGGTGCAGAAAAGGTCCTTTGCGATTATCAATTCACGAATATTGGTGGGTCGTTGGAAATTATCATTTTTTTCAAATACCCAGGAGCCTAGCTACTTGGGTAGTGAAGTTTGACATCTATTGATCCTAGGTGTACCATGGATCCGATGCCCATAATAAGCTTGTTACTAAATCAAAAGATGATTGGCCAGTTCATCTGCAACCATGATACCTTTGGTTAATAATAAGAGGCGCATTTTTTTTTTAAGGTAATGTTAAACTACACTTTCTGAAAAAAGATCCACATAACATAATATGAAAGAAGAATTTTATAAATTGTATAATTCTTTAATTTAATAAGTTGTGCAACCTAATAAGAAAACTGTAATCAAGTGAGTTAATTACTATTTTCAATCAAACAAAATCAAGGGTATTAATCAATGTCGAGCCACCATGGTAATGATATATACCAAGGCAAAAATCAAATTATAATTATAGCACATTAATGATGAAAGTTGAGTGTTTTTTTTTTAAATCCAAGGATTGATTAGCCATCAATTAGATGAAAAATGAGTTCAGCATAGGAACTCAAATATTGGGATAGTATAAGAGAGGAGATTCCGGAATACAAACCTTTTCTCTCATGACCAATTAGACAAACCATTGACAAAGTTGAGTGGTTTATGTATGAAATGTTTATATTAATCATCTTTATAACAAAGAAATAATTTGTTTACAATTGATACTTTCTCTCTATCTGTGGTATAGGTAAATAGAATGTTCTACTAATTAAATTTATATTTATGACCCTCTAGGTAGACAGGATAAAAAAGGTTGACATAATTTACAATGATTGGCAGAAATAGTAAATTACCATTATGTATGTGTTAATAAGATGGAAACCTTAGTAGGAAGAATTAAAAAAGAGGGTAAGCAGGCAACATGGGGTGTCTACTTCCACTCCTTCCACTCAACTCCAACAATCATAGGAAGATAGCATCATCTTGTCGTCATCAATCCCAGCAAGCTTGGAAAGTCCAGCTCACAAATTCCGCCACGTGTCAGGAATCCATTCCTTCCAAAACCAGATAAAAAGACAAAGCGCCCCATCCGTGCTTCTTTTAATGCCCACCACGCCCAAACACACCCTCCCTTCCCTGCGCCCCTTTCAAACGTATAGTAATATTACCCCGCACTATTATTATCATCGCAAAGCAACAAATCCTCACTGAATGCTTAGAGAGGGACAGAGAGGTGTGGAGAGAGAAAGAGTGATAAAGTGATAGGAAGAAAGAGAGAGAAAGAGAGAGAGAATTGAATCTGAAAGTTCCATGGAAGTTGGTCTGAAGAAGGAGAAGATGGGGTTTGACGAAACAGAGCTGAGGCTGGGGTTGCCTGGGAATATTGGAGGCACCGAAGGCTCAGAAATGATGAGGAAGAGAGGATTTTCTGAGATTGAGACTGGAACTCAGACTGAGAATACCACTGTGGATTTGATGCTCAATCTCTCATCCAATAAGGAAGCAGCTGCTGTGGCAGATCCATGTGATAAGCCCAAGCCTTTGCCCAAGGAGAAGACCCTTCTCCCCGCTGATCCTGCTAAGCCTCCGACTAAGTAAGTTAATTATGTCGTTAACTCCAAAAGTACTTTTTTCTGTTCATTTTGATTTGAATATTCTTAATTACTTCTAATTAATGATCTTCTATATATATATAGAAGAAGCATACATGATATTCGTGCTAGCTTATACTTATGGCATGGTTAGGGTTAAGCATGACAATGAGCGAGAGACTTATAAAGAGATACAGACTAGAGAGGGAGCAGAAGGAGCTAATTAGATCATGCAGATGGGTAAGAAATTAAAGAGTGAAATACAAACTCATAAGAGAGAGAGAGAGTTGTCTATACTTTTGTAAAAAAGATATGTTATTTTAATTCCCTGCTATATATATATATATATATATACACACATTAAGAATTTTAAACGTCCTGTTTAATAGTTCAAGTCTCGTACAGCATATTGATAGGAATGGAATTATTTTACTTACACGTACGGTTTCTTGCTAGAGCTAGAATATTTCTATAGAATCAACAAGTTTAGCTTCGAAAAAATGAAGTATACTGGTTTAAGATTACAGTTTTCCTGTCCTAATTACAGTAAAACATATATATCATCTTCTGCAGGTTCTTTTAGTATGAATAGTTGTAGAATCTGCAGTAAGATTATAGTTTTCTTTGTGTTTAGCTTCATTTTATATATATATATATATATATATATATATCTATCTATCTATATATATATATATATATATATATATATATATATATATATATCACAATCCTCACACAATCATATATAGTTAAGTATAGAGCTGCAATTAAGGAGATGAGAAATGAATGAAATGGAGTTGAATATTAAATATATATGGATAGGGCGCAAGTGGTGGGTTGGCCGCCAGTGCGATCGTTCCGGAAGAACATGTTAGCAGCGCAGAAGAGCAGCGGAGAGGAAAGCGAGAAAAGCAGCCCTAATGGGAGCTTTGTGAAAGTGAGCATGGACGGAGCACCTTATCTGCGCAAAGTGGACTTGAAGCTGTACAACAGTTACCACCAACTCTCTGATGCGTTAGGCAAAATGTTCAGCTCCTTCACCATAGGTATTCCCATACATGCTCTCGGAATCTCTCACCTATTGCACACCTTGTTCAATAATCAACGGCAGAGAATCCGAATTCCGGTGTAACCACATAAATAATTTCTAATAATAGTATAATTTTTATTTTTTTGGGCTTATATCATATCATCCAAATGGGCAATTTAGTCATTATATATATGGTGGACGGACTTAAAAAATAAAAATAGTTGAATGAGGTGAAATGTATTAAATTGATGATATAAATTAATGTTGAGTTGATGATTGAAGGGAATTGTGGATCCCAAGGAATGAAGGACTTCATGAACGAGAGTAAGCTGATGGATCTTTTGAACAGCTCTGACTATGTCCCATCCTATGAAGACAAGGATGGCGACTGGATGCTTGTCGGTGATGTCCCATGGCAGTAAGTATTTCATTAATTACTTCCATTTCTCACCCAAATTTGAGAGTGCTCCGATCCTTCTCATTCTACAAACCCCAAATTAATCATTTCTCTTCCATTCAATTGATGAGTACAAGTATGAATCATAGTACGATCCTTAACCCCAACTGTGTTTCGACGTCAACCAGGATGTTTGTTGAATCATGCAAGCGCTTGCGTATCATGAAAGGAAAGGAGGCCATTGGACTTGGTAACTAGCCTTCTAATCTTAATCCTCTTTTCATGTGTAAAATCCTTCTATGCTTCTTTAATTAAATCTGGATTATCACAATGTTCTAAATATTGCAGCACCAAGAGCCATGGAGAAATGCAAGAGCAGAAGCTAAATAAATACTACTGGTTATCAGTCTATGATGCTGCTCCTTTGTAATTGTCGTGCCTGCTTGAATTTGCCTTAGTAACTAAAGCTAGCAGCAGACAGGTGGAGTGAGCGGGGTGTTTGGTTTATATATTCGATTTCTGTATCATTATGGTTTGTTATATATAATTAAATATTGTTTCAAACAAATTATTCTGTGAGATACCTAAGTTTTTATTTTGAACAGAAGCACAACTGTTAATGATGTTCCAGGACTTTGCTTGTCTAGTATGACTATGTATGAGTG
The DNA here is from genome assembly GCA_037013595.1 of Dicorynia guianensis. Taxonomy (NCBI): domain Eukaryota; kingdom Viridiplantae; phylum Streptophyta; class Magnoliopsida; order Fabales; family Fabaceae; genus Dicorynia; species Dicorynia guianensis. The sequence continues at coordinate 35,683,412 of JASUAB010000007.1, forward strand.
TTTGCTTGTTCTTATATATTTTTTGGGTTTTCTTTCTTTCTTTTTCTAATCCTTAACGAATTAATCTTTATACTATTCGGTTTAGTTATTTATTTATTAAATTGTAAAATAAAAAAGATAGAGTTTTGATGGATGTTAGTTGTTTAGGAAAAGACGGAGTAGTACTGGAAATGTTTGGTGAAGATGATAGAGAGGGGAACAACATCATGTGCATGTTCATGGAGCATTTATGCATGCCCATCTGTATAGGTTTCTTCAATTCATTACCCTTTTCCAAGAAACACCTTGCTGCTTAGTCATTTATAGAAATGGTCCTCTTATATATTCTCATCAAATCTTTATTATTTTTAAAATTTTATTCTAACTTAACCTTTATAACTAAGAGTATTAAAACAAATCTGACCTGCAAGACAAGTCTACTCCACATTGTTTGTTTGATAGGTCATAGCAGGAGCAAGTTGGCTAACATTTTTGTATAAAAAATATATTAACTTATAAGATGAATATATATTTTTAAGACTGCATAAAATTGGCTCACCCTACTCCATTTTATTTAAATTGTAGATTGATCAAGCCAAGGCGAACGAGCCCATTTAATAGGCCTACTTACAACTCAAATTTTTATAAACTAAATTATGAAATTCAACGTACAATATAAGCTTTTTGAAAATTTGTTTGAATATAGCATTTTTTTTTCAAATTAAATTTTATTAATATTTACTTAAAAAGAATATAAACAATTAAATTTATTAAATCGTATTGATTAAACTGTAAAATCTAAACATCATATCATTCTCAACCTATTTATGTCATATTGATTATTATCACATTTTGTGAAACACTTTTCTTATATAATTAAAATATATATATATATACATAAAATATATATAATAGACTAAAATACATAAAATTCTTTGAATTATAGATTAATTTTAAAAAATCTTATTAAACTTTAAAAAGTTGCATAAAATCTTTTTTAATTATAAAAAATGTGTGAAGAGGCCATTTTGTTACATATTTTGTTAAATAATGGATGGTTTCCCTAAATTAAATCCTAAATTTACCAAGAAAAAATCACCAGAATGAACCTAGCTTATATGAACCCTACTTGCAAAGCCCCTCCCCCAATCTGAACCCTTACACCCAATTGCTTCCCCCATTTCCCCATTTACAACCTTAAATCATCTCATTTCCCCAATTGAAATCCTAACAACTGGAAAACAGCTTGGAAGGAGATTACCAAAGAAATGAAGCTCTTTAGGATTCTGAACCTGTTCTTGGCAGAAAAATGGGAGAGCTAAAACAGCATCTTCCATGTCCCTTCTCGTACCACAAATAATGTGACTCCAAACTTTGAACTTTTCTGAACAACCTCAGTTTCTAACTTTGTTTCTATTGAATTTAACAAAGAAATTGCAGAATGATTGCCAGGTGAGACCGCATCTTCATCGGATTCCTCACTTCACATCTATTCTGATTTTCTATCGCTGGATTCATAGTTCTCAACTGCGTTTTTCACTCTTGGATCTGCACCGGCACAACACAGAGGTCCAACTTTTAGCATTTTCGGTCACTCTCCGATAGTGACACCGCTATGTCAGCCATATATTTCAACGGGAGTAAGTCCAACCTCTGGCGTTGAGAAGCTCATGAGGTAGGCTCAATTGGAGTTGGCGCCTCTCCCTCTCTAACAACACCGCAGCAAATCCCAGCCATTTTAAACTTTACCAAACGTATCAACAAGAAGAACCCATAACAGTTATCTGAGCCTTAATTCAAGTTTCAACCTTCAAAGCATGTCAAAACAGCCAAACAAACAGAAGTGGAAATAGAACTAAAAGGTCAGAAGGGTTTTGGCTTTTATAGGGGCATTTTGGTTATTTTACTTTGGCCAATTTGTGATTTGATTAATGGTTTAAGAAAATCATTTACCATTTAACAGAAAATATAAATGAATGACCTTGCACATTTTTAATAATCGAAGAAAGTTTTGTATAATTTTTTAAAATTTAAAAAGATTTTTTAAAATTAATCTATAAATTAAGAAAATTTTATGTATTTTAATTTATATAATATTATAAAATAGTGCATACATCTAAATTAAATAATTTTTTATGAGAAAAAAATTAAAAAAATATAAAAATATGTATAGTCAACATATAGAATTTATATATATATATCATTATTTTTTTAAATTATTTCAAAGTATCCCTTTAACCAAGAGCATTAATCTCTGTATATATCATTATTCTAAACTAAGTGTGAACGGAGGTGCTATTGAATAAAAATATTTATTATACGCGTGAATGGTGACTGGTCCCTCGTTTTGGTGTCGATTGCGTGTGTAATTTGATGATGGCTAAGCTGACAGAAATTCTGATCATGATAGATGTTTTAATTTTATACCGCCAGCATTTATTTCTTATAGATTACATTCACAAAGTTGATGAATTTGTACATTCCACACTTTATCCCACAAAATATACAATGCATTTTAAAAGTTTTTTTTTTTTTTCAAAATCACACACTAAGAACAACGTAATTACCTTTTATAACCAGAATCACCAACATTTAAAATTATATATTTCTCAAAAATTAATGTATTAATATATGGTCCCAAAATTAAATAATTGCTGCGAAGTCTTGTCTATCGATTCATTGTACAAAATTCTTTTAAATTTAAATTGAAAGGTGATTCCCAAAATGAAGCAACCAAGTCAAAGATGAAAGATCAATACACTTATTTTAGTTGTAAAAGCTTTATTTTTTCAATTTTGTCAGAACTATTGCATACATGTTGTGATGTTTTTCCTATTTTCTAATTTGATAATTGGTGTATAGCTATTGTACTTAATTTTTCATGGTGGGCAAATAAAAAGAGCAGTATTAGTCGTATATAGGATTGTCTCACGCAAAATATATATAATAAATGTGTATAATGTAATTCGTACGTACAGTATGTTTTCTTCTTTTTTTTTTCTCTCTCTCTCTCTCTCAATGTATATTTTACATGTGAGAATTCTGTATACCAATAGTATTTCCCAATAATAGTAACGGCTAATGGGGGATTAACTTGCCAAGAACTATTTAGAAGGAATTGAGGCTGGGTCTTGTGGGGCAAAATTTTGCAATTTTTGCTGCGTTGGAAGTGAATGTTGCACCTCAAAAAGCTTGTGCCCAGCCAATAGTAGCCCATGAGTTATGATATAACGTTCTCGGAACTAGAGAGTTTGAAAATATTGATGCATTTATTATGTAACATTTACGACGGAAAGTGAAATAAATAAAAATTTTGGGCCAACTGAAACTGAAACTCAAGCAAAACCACAAAAAAAATCATTAAAATGATAATGATGTTATTTAAAAATTAATTTGAGAAAAATGAAATGTGCATAATTGTAAGTACCATCAAAACGGTGCCTTCAAGATATGTTTTCATTACAAAGTAAAATATTTTAAGAAGATTATTTCCGAACGGAAATGCTTATACTATAAAAAGTATTAAATTTTTACAGAATATAACGTGATTTGTTAAATTTATTATTAATAATTTAAATTTTTTAAATAAAATTTTTATAAAATTTAATTTATAAGAATAAGAAAATTAATTTTCAAACACATTTGAAATGAAAAGCTATTTGCAATGCGCTGCAGCTGGCGTCTGAGATTCACCTGTGCGTCAGGCATATTGGAATCATATGCTGCTTTACCTTCTGTGGAAGCTTTAACCCTACTATAACTTGGCTAGTTCTTTAATGAAACTTCTGCATGAATTGTTCCTACTGTTTTTGTGGTGACTGAAAACAACATGCAAAAAGCTGTTGGCAATTATTGTACGGTTGGGGAGAAAACCATCATACAGATTCTGGAATTGCAGTCACTGGCCCGGCAAGATTAGGCACTTCAACTACTGCGCTCGGCTCTAGTTGCTAAATTTGGCAAAATACATTAAGAAAAATATATACACTTAGTACAAAATACGTTAGACAGTATACAAATGCATTTGTATGTGGAAATGCAAGAATAAATTGGTGCCGTAATGGTACCATTAGATTGACTCTAAACATAAAGATAAATAAAAGGTTTAAAAGTCCTGAAGGTGGAATTTAGATTTCTACATTGACAATCCTCTTTTCAACACTTGATAAGAAACGAAATTATAATTTTTATTAAAGCCATGTTTCTGAGACTTTCCTTGGGGCTGAGTTACCATGCGAACACATTCAATTTCCCAGAGTAAACAATACAGCGCAATATGCATCTTCAGATATCAACCGACTTTATTATTGTATCAGCATTTTTCCTGGACTTCATTACAAGCTCAGCATTGGGCCTGTCGTTGTTCTCTATCTGCATGACGAAATGGTTACATGTAAGCAATTGCCAACCAAGTAGATAGTCAACACTCAACTGAACTGATCATTAGAAGGGCAACTAAAGATCAAGTTGCAAGCTTACCCTCTGTTTAGCAATATCTGGGAGCTTACCTAATAGATAAGAAGAAAAAAAGAATCACATGTTAATCAAGAACGCATTCCCTACCCAGATGATAGTTGATAAATAACTAAGTATTATACAAACGTACATACCAGTTGAAATGTGTCTCCTCAGAACTCGCTGCATTGCTTTGTCAATGTCCACATCAACAAACCTTCAGAAGGACAGTAAGAACAAATTAAACAAACAGAAATCCCCGAAAAGGTAGTTTCTTAATTTTAAAAAATTACCAAACTTTCTTTTTGATAAAAAGTCCAGGGGACTAGAATGCACTGTCATGGGCTTTAGCTATCATTTCCAACAAAGGGTGCACTAAAAAACGTAATTCTAAACAAAGTTGGACATTTCCGCGAGAAGCCTAATGTCGTGTACAAGAACCAGGAAAATATGCATCACCGGATTCTCAAGGTTTAAATTTATTTACATTTTAAAGTCAGCATAGAGTAGGCCACATCCTGTTGACCCAATGCTACTACTTCTCTATCCCACAGTACCTGTATCTACTTACGCCTCAAAAGCATTGTTAAAACTACAATAATGGCACATTGCCAGCATGATATTAGTAATGGCTGATGATCCACATGCGCACATTGTCTTCAAGCGTATGGTCTAGGCAGAATTCTCACAACAAAAATTCCAAGGCCTGAAGAACCAATAAGAAGAAACACATGCCCCAGTAACACCAATACTTACCACTTCTCATCAAACAAAGATGATATCTCTTTCCATACTGCATCTTCCAAGAGCAGATAGTTACCTTCTACAATAACCACTTTATGCCTACATAAGAAAACAAAGGAATCTGTTTATGCAATAGGTATTAATATAACCAAAATAAGTCAATGTGGTGGCAACAACCTGGAAAACCAATTACCTTATTTAAAAACGGAAAAAGTTCATAGAAGCAAAGGAATAAGACAACAAGTGGTTAAGAGAGTTCAAAATCTTAGATTATTACCGGCATTAATTTTACAATATCAGTATTTACAGCAATAGAATAAACAAATTGGCTGCGAGGGTCTTACTTTGTCTTAGCTGTAAAACATGCATGACTATACCCTAAAGTAGATGTGAAGTTAGCTCATTTCCTTAATGGAAAGTTCTTGGTCATAGACTCATTATACTTTTTCAATATGGCAGACTGGAAAGTTTAGTCTCTTGATACAGCTTATCTATATAACAATAGGCTAGCCTTATGAATTTTTAATACATTGGACTTCATAACCGCTTGGCACAGTTCGGAGATGTTTGGCTCAAATTGATGTCTCAACCTCATCAACTACAGCCCTCTCTTTTCTTTCGAATGTTAGATTTAAACCACAAATCACTTACTTTTGTCCAAAATGTATCCTGTTATGTGTTTATTAATCAGTAAAGCGCTGAAAAATTAAGTGGCACTCATCTTAAGATACTCACCCAAGGCTCACAAAGATATCATCTTCCACTGGGTCCCCAATTCCATGGTCAAATGATGGTGCATAAACTGATCCCTGAAGAATTTGTTTCACCAAAATGCAATATGAACAAAGAAGATTAGAACTTCATCAGTGTCAATGCACAAATGCTTACAGTTCTCCCTCTGCATCCCAGCTTTACAACAAAGTGGACCCAAGAAGATAATCCTCATCACTTAAGAGAGAAAAAGGTCATGCCCCATCTAAACAAATCCTGAAGTTTTTAAACTATAAGTTCTAAATAATTATAACTCTTACCTGACTTCTTAAATTCTGGAGACATGTCAGTAGTCGTGAAGGGTTGAATGTCCATGGAGCTGACATACCAATTTTGCTATCAATGCTCTCTCCATGAATAAAATGTCAGAAATTGGTGAGCATAAAAAAGAAGTACCTCACCTCCCCTTCTAGCATGTGCTTCCTCTGGATCCTAGAAAGCCAAAAAATGTTCAAATTGTATGCTGCATCACAAGGAAAATGGCAGCTTACTGCCCCAATATTGCTACTTACTATTATTCTATTTTCCAAGTAAATTTGATTGTCCTTTCAACTTATTGGCAATAAATATTAAAGATGATATAATGAACAAGCATTGGAATTTAAAAAGGACTGCAAATGTGGAGAGCGCCAGAAGGAAGCTAACCTCCATTGCATCTAATTCAGAACGATAGAGGTGAAAACCATCCATGGGGATAACTATAGCAATATCAGGAGGTTCAACCTGAGAATGTAATGAAGAAGCTTTCTTTGGCCACAACTCATTTACACGTCTGGCTACTTCATGAGCTAGAGTGGTTTTTCCAGCACCAGGAGGACCAGCCAGCCCAACAAAATGCCTGTGGTATAATAGGAATAACAATGAACATGAATAAAATGGAATGCCCAATAAAAACCCTCAACCAATGACAGAAAATGAAGAGGACAATGCCAAAAGAAGAAAGCAAATGGGAGAATTTTGTGTGATGATGAGTACTATCGCTGAACTGATATGTGAGAATAATTATAAATATAGAATATTTTAGCATAATTAAACATTGATTAAGGCCCATATATATTCATCAACCACCAGTTTGCCACATGAGATCTAATCTTGGTGGAGGCTGCCCACACATTTGATGGTACTAAACTTGCATTGAGATGGAATCACATTCATTTTGTTTAAACAAGAAAGAAAATTGTATAGTTTTGACAGTTACTAGTCATCATACCTAACTTTCTATATTGTTTCCTGATTCCAGAAGCAAGAACTTACTTATATTCAGTATTTGACATCACAGTGGCTGTGGGCAGAAGACGTTTAGCCAATGCATCATATACGTCATCGATACGACTGCAAAACAAAAGAAGTAACAGAATCAAGTTAACTAAAACCTTTAAACAATATAGTTCACATGTTTTTTTTCCTCTCATAAACAAGACGTATTTGTTATTTTGCCAGAGTTAAGCTAAGCTCTTCATATCAAGTGTACTGCTTACCTCAGAGCCATTAGTTACAGAAAAGAATGACATCAAACAATAATGTTGTTTTCACCCTGTATGATATGTATGTATATTCACGTAAGTTTTTTATGAGGATTCAACTCTACAACTTTCAGTGCTAGCAGCTAATCAAGCTCTAATTAACTATTGGTTCTTTCTAAAGGAAAAAATGGGAATCCCAAATTTGGCGAAAAGTCGATTAGCTAAACATACTTCTATTAGCTACTGTTTTCACCTTACTTATTTTTTCCAACAAAAATTATATGAGAAAGTGTTCTTACAAACTAATGATGTAGATGTTATTGGAGAATGTGAAAATTCTGTTTATGGCCTCATCCAAACTAACACCATATGAATTTACATCATATTCATTCTGAATCTAATACTATTAATTGTAATAACAACGAGGTAGTAATAGAAAAGGGGAGAAATTAAAGAGTTACGTGTGAACGGAAATAATAAATTAATTTATATCTTTAAATTTTAAATTAAAAAAAAAAGTTGAAAATATCTGGTTCGTCAGAAAATGTTCTACCTGCCCTCTACTACATGAACTTCTCCCTTTTGAAGAGATAAAGCCTGTGAAAAGAAACGGGGAAAAAGATGGGATCAAAACAGAATTACAATGGATATATTGCCGACACTCAAACGAAGACTTAGCCAAGGCTAGAAAATTTAAACCTTAATGTGAGCGCCCTTCCTACTCTGATAGCCAGTTTGACCAAATGAGAGTTGCACAAATTTCTTAGGCCGCGTAATGGACAACAAACATGGCTTCCAGTCACAAACCTCAACTCTTTTAAGCAGCAATGGCTCTGCGCACGAGGAAAGATATACACTCAGAAGACAGTACAAAATGTAATTCTACAAAAATCTGTATTGCCCCATGTCAAACTAAAATGGACGCCATGGAATCAAATAAGGAAGCCAATCAAAGAAGTCTCTTTGGCAAGTGCATGAATCTGAAGAACAATAGACAGCTCAAAGTTATGCCTAGATGAACCATTTCCCAATCCATCTGAATAGCGCGAATATTAATTTATGATGGTGATGTTGAATTCTGCGAAGAAATTAAGACGATCGATGGCAAAGAAGGATGTTAGTCTTTGGGAAAATTATTTATGGGATGATTGAGGATGTATTCGAATTTTCATCACTGTAGCGAATTGCGATCATGCGCTTAACCAAAATGTTCAGAAACAAAAGCAATAATAGGTGGTGAGATGAGAGGGAAGAAGACCTGACAAAGCACGTGTGCGATATCCTCTTGACGCCGTTGAAGACAAGAATACTTCCATTTAATTGAACCAGAAACACCTTCAACTATGCAGGGACTGAATTCTACGAGAGTAAGAACTGAAACCGCCATGCTCAAATGAAAACCTTGACACCGATTGTAGATACATAATTCAGTAAATTAATTGCCACGTTCCAACGTCAAGTCGTTGTAGTATAGTGGTGAGTATTCCCGCCTGTCACGCGGGTGACCCGGGTTCGATCCCCGGCAACGGCGATATGGTTAATTTTTTTTATGGTATAATTCAGATCAGAACTGTTAATCCATTTACTAATTTTCGTCTTTTATATATGTTGATGTTAGATCGGACTATTAGGACTGCTTGCTATTTTCACATTGCACCTGCAGTTGCACATTATTTGGAAAAGAATGATACATCAGAAAATCATATTTTTATTAAAATGGGGGAGTAATTAAAAGTACAAACAACTGACTACTAACTATTATGCTAAAACATTGGTTGTTACAAACAAGACAATTCTAGCTACCAATTCCAGAGCCTATGTTCCTAACTTTGTGGCCTGTTCGGTAATTAGGCATAACACCTTAGGAGATTAGTTACAACATAGAAGATATTGCACATGTATACAGAAAAATCAGTCCAAGAAGAATAGATGATCAGTCCACAAGCACGTTACAGATCGGTCTCTCAATCTTCCTTCGCTTTTTGTCATCTTCAGGCGACTGCAAAAAGTGAAAAATTGTAAGTTGGAGTCTCAAATTCAACATAAAATCCTCTTCATATTCAATAGTGCTAGCCATAGCATGTGTTCAGAAATCTATTCAACTTTTAAATCATTTTCCCGTTTTTGTAAAATCAAAAAACAAACATGAACACCCGCATTCAAGATATATATATATTCCGGTAATAACATCATTGATGCACCAGCAGCACCTTGCTAAAATAACCATAAATGTATATCATTGAAATAAGATAATTACTCCATGGTGTGCATCATCTCGATTGTGTGCACAGTATGGACATTGCTTCCTGCTAATTTCACTTTCAAGTTTTCCCCAAACCCAAGCACAAGTACACCAAAACGAGAGCCCTATGAGATGTCATTTAGCCTTACCTCGCCACTGAGAAAATGAGGAACCCGAATCCTTTTTGAGCCATCAGGTAGACGTTTACAAGGGGATAAATTTTCCATATCAGTAAAAGCATTGCAGACCTGCGAACAGATGATAAGAACAACGCTTAAATAAGTACTTCTGATATTAGATCAATGGAGAATTTCAAAACCATCAGCCGAAGTACATGTTTTATTAATGAACTACTGGCATACTGCTCACAATATGCAGCTTTTCACATATAATTTGGCTCATGATGCCCCCACATTAGAGAACCTACAATATAATTACAGAAGAAAATATTTTAAAAACTACTTTGTTACCTGACTCTGGATAGCACCAATTAACATATCCTGACAACCTAATGCATGCACATTTTCTAAACTGGGGCATTGAAGCAACAATCTCTCTGAAAAAATAGATATAGTCAATCGTATTACTTGTACAAAATAACACGAAAAATAGTATCAAATTTTCAGCTGAAAATTAGCTAAAAGCCAGAGACATGAAATGACTACCTGGATGCAAATTTTTACAAGAATTTAGATTCAGATCGTTGAGTTGTGGGCAGTTTAAATATAGTGCCTGTATATTAGTTGAAAAAGTAAATTCTCAATATTAGAAGCCTGACCAAGAATACGCAAGAAACTTTTTTAGAGAACTGTTACTCGCATCTAAACCACAGCAGCCCCATAAACTGAGTTTCTTGAGACGGCTATGCTTGATAATTAGTTTTTGGTTAACAAGTTGCAAATTAGCACTGGATTTTTTCTGCGTTTCACAGTTATCACCGTCAGCTGAATTTTGGGAATGAGGATCACATATCGTCATACCACAGTCCAGAAGTTCAAGAAGCGGCAACTGAGCCGTGGCAAATTGAATGCCACCTGCAACACGACGGCACATTAGCGGGCAGAAACGAGAGCAAATATGAAAGCTTGTGAAGTAATTGAGTGCATAAAAAGGACAGTACTTGAAGTCACATTAGGGCATAGAGCAAGGAGGAGTCTTGACATTGTTTCGGGGAACACATTGCAGATCATTCCAATACCACTGTCGCTAATGCTAGATCTGTAATAAAAGTGAATCGTTGAAAGAAATTTCTTAGAGACAGTTTAAAGCAAGTTTAAAAAACATATATTTACGAACTGTGCATGCTTGTTTTGGACTTTATATCATGTTTGTGTACAGTATTGGCTATTGAGTTGATACAGGATTTAGTTGTCGCCCAGATAAATGCATTTGAATGCAATTGGAATCGGGAAATAATCTTACCCACTGAGATCAAGCAATTCTAGTTTTGAGTAGCTCGAAGCAATTGCAGCGGCAGATGCATCGGTAATTTCAGACCCAAGAACAAGTGAAAGCATTCGCAGCCCCCTGCATGATGGGAACACAATAAAAACCATAGGAATGACAGTTTCAAATGAATTATAAAAAATAGGCATCCCATAATACAACCTGTTTATAATTACAGTTTGAGACTTTCAAATATACATGTTAAAATTGTTAACAGACTGGAGAATTTGGTCCCTGAATCTTCAAGCTTCATTGCCTAAAATTATGTGGAAGAAGACTGCAAGCTCTAAACCCTACTTAAAAGTGCTCGTGACATACAGGACACATTGAATGAGCTTATTTTATTACAATGCTCTAAAGACGTTATCTAACCTCAAATGCTGCATTTGACTTTCAACAACTTTAGGTCTTGAACTAGAAGCTAGTCATATGATACTTATTTTCCGTGTTATACATTGCAGCAATAATAAACTAATTTGTAATGTCTTTCAGTCTTATTCTTATTTCATTTTTTGTGCACTAAACATGTTATTTGTCATCATGCCATGTAATACGTGTACTTGTTCTTTACCCATAGCCATAGCCATTGCCACAAGCCGACTCCTAGTGGCTTGACTTTGACATTATCTAATGGATTCTATAACATTGCCCCCCTTAAGGCCATCAATAAGCCTTGTGAAACTCATGGATATTGAGAATAAAAGTTACAAACACAAAAAGTCAGAATGCCAAGATTTTGACAGACCTCAACTGAGCAGCTGTAAGTGCAAGCACAGCAGCGTGAGAAAGCCGCAATGAAGCAATATGTATGTTTTGCAACCTGGGGCAACTTTTTCCCAAACCTTCTACCACAGTGGTGAGATCGGTACCATCATTTTCTCGGCGAGAAAACTCTAAGGAAATCTCTCTTAACTGGGGACAGTTAAATACCTACCGGTTCAACGCGTATGTCAGTAAATAGAGAAGAACTCACTCCAAACGCAAGCAATTAGATTGTGATAACTGTACCACACCTTATAAGATTAAAGGAGAGAGTAAAGATAATCACCAGCTTAGAAAGAGAGTACAGATCCGATAGCCAAAGAGTAGAAAGACTAGACGAACACAGAACAAAACCACCCAGATTAGAACAACCTTCCATCTTGAGGCTTTTGAGGCCTTTTTTATCCGCAACAAATCGACCTAATTCATCCCTACATTTTCAAAATGGGGAAGAGCAAAAAATTAGACCTATGCTGGTAACACCAGTGAGATAATTATAATCTATAACATCGCAATCGGCACGCAAGCACTTGAAAGAATAATGATTAACTTAGGACAACACAAGTTAAGTCCACATATTAACACAAGTACATAATCTGGATCCCAACTAGATATTATTTTGTCCATATAGCTGTAACTCCAATCATCAGGTCTGACGCGCTGGATGAATACGGAACAATTTTCACATTTTAAATAAAAAGCACAATTTCTAAACGAAACAGGAAAATGGCTCAGGGAGAGTAAAAAAGAAAGAAAAGAAGATAAGAACATGATTAATACCCATTGATCCGATTAATTGAAGTATTAGATGTTAAAATCTCTATACATTCCAGATTAGGGCATGAGAATGCAATGCAAGCCAGCATAGTTGAATCTACATCACTGCAACATAAACAAAAGGATTAGGTCTATGAAATCATAACAGGTACAAGCTTCAAAAAGGAAAGACGAAAAGACGAGTGCAGGACAAAGCACAACTATTAATGAGTTCTTGCTACCAAACTTAATCTTGATTATTTCTCCCTCATATCCGGGTTTCTTGTCAACGATTATAGCCAATAATATTTGTGAATTAGGCAGTGATTCGAACTGTAGCAGTGGTTTTCTTTTTTTTTTTTTTCTTTTTATAGTTGTATAGATCAAACGTTAAGCGACTGATCGCCGTTGATCTTCAGGTATCAATTCGCATTTCACAAAAGCTTAGCATGTAAAGTTTTAATGACTTCGATTAGATTGATCGAACTTAATTTAATAAACTTAACCGGATCAGCAGCATAGAACCGAAGATCTGAAAGTGTCTGGTGAATCGAACAAAACCCACACCTTTCCATTCTAAGAGAGAGCCTCGTAAGCCCCGGGCACTTCTGCAGCATCGCTGCAACAAACCCGACCTGAACTCTTGCCAGGACCCTAAGCCTCAGCTCCTCCGCCGCCCTCCACAGCCTCCTTGTCGTATCCCTCCACCCTTTACACACCTTCGCCGCTGACAACAGCCCCGCCGGCGGCAACCTTCTCAGCACTTCCCACAGAAGGCTCGCCGGTAACCCACTCTGATCCAGATCTAGCTCTGGTCCCGATGATGGATCTCCGTCGTCTCCACCGACATTGTCATCGACATCATCAAATGACAACGCCCGGCGGAGATGAGACTGCTGACGGACCGCGGAGACAGATGACGGCGCGGAAATGGCAGAGTAGGCGGATATAGATAAACCCGTAGGACTGGTGGCGGAAGCAGGGGTAGGAGTTTTGACGTGGCAGCTGTGGCCCTTCTTGGGAAGACCACAGCGGCCGCAGTTGTAACTGCCACGTTTCTTGCCGCACTTGGAGTCAGAAAGCATGCTGGCCGAGCCACAGGGAGTTGGAGAACCGGCGGGGACGATGTCGGATCGGGGTTGATGGTGTTGCATGGTGAGAGTGTTTTGGAAAGATCAGCGGGAAAAGGAGAGGGTGGCACTGAGAGTAAAATAAAGAGAGAAGGCGGGATAGTTGGCGCCCTTTCGCGGGTTTCCCTCGTCTTAACGTTTCTAATTTTTTAAATTTGGTGCGGCTTCCAAATCCAAACACGCCTTGGAATTTAGAATTGCGATTTTGCACATAACGTAACCTTCCTTAATTACTTCTTTTTGACAATTACTATCACGTCCCTTCCAAATTTGGTACACCACTGTTCCTTTCTTTCTTACTCATAAATACCTGTTTGGGAAATTGATTTTTCTTTTTCGTTGCACATTTCACCTATTCATTTCTGCTGGAGAAGAAAAGAATAAATATTTTCTTACTGTGAATTTATTTAAAAAATCACGTAAAGGAACATGTTTCTTTTACATTATTAGATTGTATGTACAATACACATATAAATACAAATAAATAGAAGAGACGCAATTCAATATATATGTAAATATATAAATATAAAAAAATAAATATGTAAGACAATATTGAAAAATTTTAAAATATATACAAAATTATTATATATACATATTATTATTCCACATAAAGCATGTGCTTAAAATTGAAAACAGAAAATGATATGTAAACAATGATTGTGAAACGTATGTACTAATTTAATTGTTTAAAAAAGGTAATTAAAACTCAATGTAAAATATAGTAACATATAGATTATAAATGATAATTATCAACATATTTTATACATCATTTTTCTTAAAAATAAATACCTCGATTTTGGTACATTTTATTTGTGCACTATTTTCATTAAATCGATGCCCAGCCAAGCACTCCGGCCATACTATATTGGATATTGGAGTTTTTTCCTCCTTCTTTTGAAACTCACTTGGAAGAATTTGATTTTGTGAAACTGAAAACATACTCTCAAAAATTAATTTTAATAAGCACCTCATAAAATAATATCTTAAGTATTATATTTGATAAATCTTATAATTTTAAGTTTAATAATTTAAGTATTTTAAAAATATCTGTTCTAAAAGTTGATTTCTTTTTATTATTTTTAGAATTATATTTTACTTAATTTTTATAATATTTAATTTAAATTATTAAATTTATTAAATATAAAAGTTTATTATTAAAAGATGTGAACATTTTAAATTTTAATATGTGGAATTTAAAGCTTCGAATTTGAACTCCATCCTTTGTTTCCCTTGATACCCAAAGTGGGGTAAGGGAACTGGGATCTCTATTTTAAATATAAGAAAAAACAGAGAAAAATAAATATAAAAAAAGTTATAAAAAATATATTTTATATATTAAATTAAAAATTATTAAAATTAATTTTAAAAAGTCAGTATACAAATTCGGGGACAAGGCTAAAGCCTCCACTTACCGAAGACAAACGCCACTGGTAACAACACCCAGGCAGGCAGGATCAGCCCATAATGTTATAATAACAAGTTCAAATCTATTCCCAAGGCGGCTCATGCAATGTTTCTAGAATTTAGGACAGCCTCAACGCAAGGGTCAATAGGATATTTTATTTTGGAAAATGCTGTTTTGGCGTGGGTGACCAATGTTGTGAAACAAATTTTATTTTAAAAAAATAAATAAATAAATATAAAAAATGATATATTATTTATATTATTTTAATCTATATAAATAATAATACTCATTTTATTTTACAACGAAAAAGCTAATTGCATACGTAGCAAACGACAATTACTAGTTTCCAGGCACAGCCTGCCCTTTGATAATTGCTATCAGCACCTATGTTTTCCAATTTTATCTGATGTCCCCGAAGAGACATCGGCACTTATATTTTATTTATCGGTTTCTATCATCAACAGTCGCACATCTTTCATGAAAATTGTACAAGCCATTAAATACTAGTTTTTTAGTTATGGCTGTCGGTTTTTATTAACACAGACGTATGTGATGTGTCAACTCTACAGCATCTCAAGGCGTAAACTATTGATTTTGATATTTTAATTTTTTATTAATTTTAATAAACTTTTAACTTTTTTTATAATTTATTACATAAAAGTTTTTTATTTTTATATTTATCTTAATTTTATTACACATTTTAACATTTTTAAAAGTGTTAAACGAGAAATGTCCATTTACAAGTGAAGGGTAAAGCTGATATTTACTTGTTGGGTATGAAAAATATAAACAAATTAAAAACATGAGAGTATATCAATTACAAAACAAAACATACTTTAACAATGGCAACCATATTAGATACTTAAATAATTCTGGTCTAATTATTATTAAAAAAATACTTTTATGAATCTTCTTTTATAAAAATAGAGGGGATCTTGTTTATATCATATGAAGCTACACTACTACTCGTCAAGCTTTGTAAAAGTGTGAATAATGGGTCATCTAAATGTATATTTCTATTAGAATTTTTCTTTCCAGAGAACATGGCCACGTCAACTCATCATGAGACATCCTCTTGTGCGTGTGAATACTAGCTTGATTATTATCTGGAAAAAAAAACCCACATGCCTGCTGAGTTTATTAATGCTATATTGAGTGAAATTTGACGAAATTGGTTGGGATATGTGGCATTGTTCCTTTGATCGACGATAGTGAATTCTCCAGAACCATAAGTTACTATCAGAGGTTAATCACTTACACTATGGGGAGGTGACCCCCCAACTTTCACATGGCAATCTAGCATTGGTTGGCGTCACTTTTCCCCAGCTTCCTCACATGTTTACATGACCTTCTTACGATACCAAAATATATACAATCAGATTATGTGCACATTCGCATCATCTTGAAGCATTTGGAGATAAATACATGTGTTAATTAACTTAAGCAAGTTCCCCCTAAACTACGCTCCTAGATCATGCATTTCATTTTTTTTCAAATTAAAAAGTGACAGACTATATAATATACAAATAACATGTTAAATTTAAATATAAAATTTTATAAGATAAGATCTCCAAATTATAACATGTTAATACACCATTGGAGTGCCACTAAATCATGCATGTCATTTCATTGCTACTCCGTCCAGCTCATTCTAGGTACTCATTTTTTGTCTGTTTTCCTACCAGCTATCATATGGATAAAATAAAGAAGATATTATGATATCTTGGGCAGAGTAAAAAATATTTAAATTCCTAACAAAGGGCCCAAGGGTAGCCTGTACCTCCCGTATTCTCCAGGGCAAGGGAACTTTCTTGAAACTCATCTCATGTGGCTGCTTTATTCAGAAGTTTAGTTGTTTATATCAGTTAATTATTCAAGTTATAGACTATATTATTTTTTGTTAGAGATACATAGTTGATTGTTTTTGGTAGAAATTAATTTAATCCAAAGACATCTTCTTATAAATAATGAGTCTTATATTAGATGTGCCATGTGTGTTGTGTTTATAGAGAACATTATTTGTACATATATTATTATTTTTTTAAATATGATATTTTTAAGTACATTATTTATATTTGCATAGTAAATATGTAAATGATCCGTTTCTCAAATGAATAAATTATATAGGCTAAATGGTTATTAAACGGGGCATGTGAACCGTGTGTGGAGAGAACTCTTCATTGATTCGTGACCAAAAAAGTCAAGAGAGGGACTGATAACAACCTAATTCTATTTCACACAATTATACATATCTCATCTTCCTGGGTACCTCTTTTTTTTTTTCTCACTGAGGGGATTGATTCAACATCTCCAATGGCCGCTTCAATCTCAAACATAAGCACGGTCGTTCCCTTGTCCAAAGCTCAACAAGAGGCTAGCTTCCGATCATACACCAAACTTCCAGCTACATTGCCTCTCACCCAAAAATCTTCGCGCACAAACAAACCCATGGTATGCAAGGTGTTGTCCGAAATCAACTCGTCCCTGTCCTCCATTGTCACCGAGCTCGAAAGAGAAAGAGAACGTGACGCAGAAGAGAAAGAACAGGAAGACACGCATCCCAAACAATACGAGCCGCAGCTCGCCGATGTTTGGCGTGAAATCCACGGCGAGAATGACTGGGCTGGGCTTCTGGACCCGATGGACCCGCTTCTACGCTCAGAACTGATTCGCTATGGTGAAATGGCTCAAGCCTGCTACGACGCTTTCGATTTCGACCCCTTTTCTAAGTACTGCGGAAGCTGCCGGTTCACGCACCGCAAATTCTTCGACTGCCTGGGCGTGACGCAACTCGGCTACGACGTCACGCGTTACCTCTACGCTACCGCCAACATTAACCTCCCCAACTTCTTCAAGAAGTCACGGTGGCCCAAAATCTGGAGCAAGAATGCAAATTGGGCCGGATACGTCGCCGTTTCCAACGACGAGACCAGCAAACGGTTAGGCCGCAGAGACATCACCATTGCATGGCGAGGAACAGTGACCCGACTCGAATGGATTGCGGATTTAATGGATTTTCTCAAACCCATATCGTCTAACAACATCCCCTGCCCGGACCAGAAAGTGAAAGTCGAATCCGGGTTCTTGGATGTTTACACCCAGAAGGACGAGAACTGCCGGTTCTGCAAATACTCGGCGAGGGAGCAAATCTTGACCGAGGTGAAGCGGTTACTGGAAATGTACCAAGACGAGGAATTGAGCATAACCATAACGGGTCACAGCCTGGGAAGCGCGTTGGCTATACTGAGTGCTTATGACATAGTAGAAACCGGGTTGAATGTGCTGAAGGATAGTCGGGGCGTACCGGTTTCAGTGATTTCGTTTTCGGGTCCAAGAGTGGGGAACGTGAGGTTCAAGGAGAGGATGGAGTGGCTGGGAGCGAAGGTGCTGAGGGTGGTGAATGTGCATGATATTGTGCCAAAGTCGCCTGGGTTGTTCTTCAATGAGCAGGTGCCGCCATTGCTGCTGAAGCTGGCAGAGGGTCTGCCGTGGTGTTATTCACACGTTGGCGTGGAATTGGAGTTGGACCATAAGAATTCACCGTTTTTGAAGCCAACCAATGACCCCGCTTGTGCCCATAACTTGGAGGCTCTCTTGCATTTGCTTGACGGGTAAGTGCCCATTTATTTATTTATTTATTTTGGTGATAAGTTCCACTCCTTATATTTATATAAATTATTCTTATATGTCTTAATTATCTTTAATTTATTCTTATATATTCTAAATTATCTTTCATATTTTAAATTACTTTTCAATTATCCTTTATGGTATATGGAGTAATTTGCATGTAAGAGATAATTTGTATATATTGAGAATTTTTGCACTTACCCTCAATATTATTATACTATTGTTGGTGGTTTGATCTTTCAAAAATTAGACGATATTTATTTTAGGATGTAGTTTGAAGAAATCTTATCGTTAAAAGTTTGAACAAACGAGCAAGAAAAATGAGGGAATTGGGATAACACGGTTGATTTGCTGGCTTTCTGCTGTTTAAAAACTGTAATTAATAAAGATGAATCCGTAAAATATACAAATAGTATCTTTAGTTTGTAAATCAGTTGCTTCTATCTTTTTGCTCTCTTTATTTATTAATCTTACATCTTTTTCCACCTCTTTCATTCTAATTATTTCCTTTTTGTTGTATTTATTTTGTTAATAAAAAAAACCCCAAACATAATGCTATTGCAATCTGGAGGGATATTGGGTCAGCGAAAGTTAATTTGCTGGTCTGAGATTATGATGACACTTGAAGATTCCATATTATCCTGGATATCTTTCTTTGATGCTTGAAAATTGTTTTCTTTTCCTAAAGATTTGGGCAAAGACCTAAATTATTGGTCAAAAAGAAGCTTTTAAGAGATCCACAAAATGGAAGAAGTCTAGTTGCTGGGATCGGTGACTAAGTGACTAATTTAATGAGTAATAATGAACTATATATATATATATATGTGTGTGTATGTATAGACCACGTTCCCCATCAGGCATCGGATCCTTCTGGACCAATAGCTCATCCCTAAAAGTCTCGAGTCTTAAAAACCAGCTAGCTTGCACGCAATTTACATTTTTTTTTTTTTGAAAACAATTAGAAAAATTGCAAGTTGCTGTCAGCGGTGGGTGGGATGGATAAGGATAGTCGTCAGTGGCATACATGATTAATGTAAGCATGGAGCTGATGAGATCAGATAACTAGCAGTAATATAAAACCAGTTCTGGTGGCGTATTCAAAATGGTCAGTTAGCAGATGATGAAAGGGGTAGATGGTTATTCAGTGGATCTGTATTGTTTAGTTACTTTATTATTGAAAGTGACACTATAAGCGAAGTAGTTGAGTTGCCCGGCAGGCAGGTCAAAAGTCAAAACTTCTATTCAGTTATTCGTGACCTTGTAAATTAAATGAGACAAATTTTGATGTTTCTAGTCTTCATTCAATCAATAGGAAATAGAACAATGACAATGATCGGTCATTTAAATTACTTTATTTATATGGGTTAAGCTTGAATCTTTGTCTCATGTACTTGATGATGAGAAGTTATAGCTTTAATTTGCTGATGAGATTTTAATAAAATAGTAAACCAGAGATGTTGAACTCTGCCGATGCTGTGTGATGACCTCAGTTGCTTAAGTAATATCACAGAGCAAGTGGGTTGATTGTAATAATCAGTTAATTAATTATTAATTAGCTGTGGTATGGGTACCAATGCACTTGATGATGAAATGCAGATATCATGGAAGAGGTCATAGGTTTGTGCTGGGGAGTGGGAGGGACCCTGCGCTGGTGAACAAGGCCTGTGATTTCTTGAAAGATCATTACTTGGTGCCACCTAACTGGAGGCAGGATGAGAACAAGGGCATGATCAGGAACCAGGATGGACGGTGGATGCAGCCTGAGCGCCCTAAACTTGACGATCACCCAGAGGATATGCATCATCACCTCACGCAGCTAGGCCGGGCTGGGCTTTTCTGATATTTGAAGCAACACATGAAACATGTTCTATACCTTCTGGTAGTTGTATTCGTTGTCTTGGCTGTGCTGTGAACTTTTCTGTAGTTACAGGGAAACAGGTTGGATCTGGACTGGAGTCTGTACTTAGAAAAGCTAGTAGATTATGGAGTTGGAAAGTACAAATTAATACCAACTCACTTGCACAGCGACATATATTACGAAGTAGTGTAAAGGTAATATAAAGTAGACGTGCAAGGAGCAGCTCTCCCTGACGCAACGTTCCTCGCTTAAAGAACCATAAGTAAATGTGCAAACGGACGAAATTGCTTTTTGAGTTTTGTTACTTTCATATCTCTTTTTTTTAAAAAAAAAATTCACACTTTACAAGTTTTTAATTTTTGATTAATTGTGTGAGTTATATTTAAATAATTAATTAAGAACCAAAATAGAAAGTTAATTAAAAAAAGTTAGATCTCAAAATAGAAAGTTAACTAAAAGTTAATGGATAAAAGTTACCTTTATACAAGTGTTATATGTGTAACAAATGGTGCCATCTACCACATTGGATAACACATTGGATTGCTCCATTAAATTTGGTGATAGCTTATAGGTGGAGGAAAATTTGGTTAATTTTAAGAAAGTTAAAAGATGAAATTAATAACCAAAAAAGGTTAAAGACCAAAATTAAAATTTGACGTAAAATTAAAAAAATGAAAAGTTACTTTTATCTTAACATTTGTATTATAAGATTAGATGATTATTTAATTTTTTAAATTTAAGTCAAATTTATATCCTTGTGCCATGATTGAAGAAACGTATCAATCCTCAAATGTAAAGTATATATTACAAAAGAAAAAAAAAACAGTATCACAGAATAAAGTAAAGTATATATTCGACAAATTATAAAACAGATATTATAATCATATCATATAGAAATTTAAAAAAAAAAAATAAAAATAGACAACTATGAATAAATAAATATAGGTTCATTAACTTTTTTATACTAAATAGTCACAATTTTTTATATGAATTGTAAATTTATTAGATTTTATAATTTAATTTATAAGATTTAATAAGTTTAATAGTTTAAATTTTTTTAAATAAATATTTAATAAAATTAATTTTATGAGAATAATAAAAATAAATAATTATAGAAAAAAATTATATATAATATATATGACATTAATTATTAATTTTATCAGTTAAAAAAAAAAAAGAAAACTCGTAAAAAAATATCTATCTTTAAAGTGATTAAAGGAGACTACTTTTTATTACTAATAATAAATCATAAGGTAATACATGTTTGCATTTAATCATTGCGTTCGAAGCGATATTTAATCCAGCTTAAGCGTGCTAATTACCTTTCTGTCAAGATACGACTAGAGAAGTCAAAAGAAAATGGCTACCAAACAACTGACCCAAGAAATTGGCATTTTGATGGCCTATTTGTTCGGCCATGGGAAACAATCCTACCTGATTTTTCATTGGTCTGATTGGGCTTTTGGGAATAGCAATGTTGAAGGAATGTAAGAACTTTCTGATTTTCCTTCTGATTATTATTCATATATGAATAAGTATAAGCACCACAAATGCTTCCTCAATAACATTCCATTTCCAGCAAAGGAATTGGGTACGTTATGATTTGAGTTGAGTTAGAGTAACGATAACGAACAGGCATAACGAGCAATCAAGAAAAAACGAGGTTAAGAGTTTAGAGAAGAGGAGTTAATGCCTTGGAACAGACACACAAGTTGTTTTAATACAACAGAAAGAGACTGAACGCTTTGCAATTTTCCACAAATCCATCAAGTTGGATTTTAGAGGGACAATCCTGACTCTTCATCCTCTTCAAGGCTTGAAGTGTATACAATATAGAAAGCCCAGATAAGACCAAAGACACCCAGAAGGATCCAGCCAAGAAGGTTGTTGCTAAGCCCAAAGGGAAGCCCTGTTCCTTCGGTGCTCATTCTATCATCCACCAGAGCCATGGCTGGGCTTGACATGGCTGCGGCACAGGCAGCCAGCATTAAGGATGCACCCATCCCCATGTTTGAGCCGTTCTCCTGCACAGAAGGCTTTCCCTCCACGGAGCATTTCACTCTTCCCACCTTAGCCATTGCCGGCAACACTGTAGAACCATGTTTGCGACAACATTAATGAAATCATTTAGTCCAATGAATAGGTGAATTCTTATGTTGCTTTTCTCACAGCAACTACCAATATCATAATAAATTCAGCAGTTAATTCAAATATGTTACTCTTCAATTTCCTAAATCCTCAAGAAGACTCCTTTAGTTTTATGAGCAACTTTGCAATTGCTAATTGTTTTTCTTCCCTCGTTCTTAATTTGGATTATATTAGGATGTGTTTCACCATGTTGCGATAATTAGAAAATCAGACATGTAAATTGCTCATTCTTGGGGGGAAAGGGAAAACTCACCAAGAACAGGAGAGGATGAGACCCCTAAAGGTCGCTTGTGCACAAGAGCTGCGCGGGTGATGGACGAAGTTGCAGTGCTCGCGGAAATGGTTGCCATTTCTCTTCAGTAATTGGATGGATTTGGACCGGAAAACGAAATGATTAGGAGTATGGGAAAGCTAATTCTGTTGAGGCAGTATAGCCAAAGGTACCAGTTTCCTCCTTGCGCATTAGCAAAAATGTCAAAACTAGTACATAGGTGCAAAGTCAGTCCTATGCACCACACAACATGGATAGATTGGATGCGTCCCTATCTACAGAAACCCAATAAGTTTTCTCCACGCGTCACATAATCCGTCTGATGACCAATATTTATTGCCCTCTTCAAATGACAAGGCTTTTTGCAGGAGAAAATTTGAGCTACAGGATGCTACTTTTCACGCCCCTCCTGAGACGACAAATATCTCTCAACATTGCACTTCGATTTCTTCTATCTTTCCCACGATGCTTGGGAGGGCCCTCTTTTGACCCCTATGTCACATTTTCCACCCAGTAAATAACAACATATTTAAGTTTAGGTCACAGAGCTATAGAAGCGGAGAAAATGAATAAATAAAATTTGTGAAGGGTAGCCGAGATGATGATTTGGATTGGATCTCAACTTTGGGCGTGGCGATTCATTCATTCTGGGCACGTAGGAATGCTTTGGTATTTCAGCAGCAAGACTCCAATGAGAGAGATCAGGTTATGTATATTCTGTTGCGTGTTGAGGGGATTAAAAGAGCTAACATGGAGCGATTCATTAATCACAACAGAGAGTCCAGGCAAGATGATTGTGGCAACTGGAGTAAACCACCCGGTAGATGGTATAAATTAAATGTAGACGGAGCTTGGTCTCCACAAACTCAAAATATCACGGCAGGGGGTCTAATTAGGGGTGAGCAGGGCAGATTCGTTAAGGGATTTATTACTGATCTTGGGCGGGGTTCTATCTTGTCCGCTGAACTTGGAGCAATCCTTAAAGGTCTGCAACTGACATGGAATGAGGGTCTGCGACAGATCATCCTGGAGTCTGATTGTTTGAATGCTGTTGGTCGAGTTAAAGGGCTTAATCAACTTAACACAGAAGCGGCTAGCATTGTAATAGAAATACAAGAATGGCTGGCAAAGGATTGGAGAGTAGAGATTAATCATATCTCACGTAACTTAAATGCAGCTGCTGATAAGTTGGCTACTATGGGAAGAAAAGTTAGCTATTGCATGCATGTTCTGGACGTGGCTCCTCCGCAACTCAGGAGATTTATTAGGAAGGATATGTTGGGGATTCATTCCCGTGGCAGTCTGTAGCTGTTGTAAGGTTTTTCTTTTCTTTTCTTTTATTTCTTCCTGTACCAAAAAACAAAAAAATTGTGAAGGGTAAACCACTTATAAACAGAATATCCGGTTTGTAACTGGCCAATAAACACTCGAATCCTCTAGCTTCATGCCACATGAAGCAAAGAACACAAGTTCAAGCAATAAATGATCAACAATTCAATTACATAGCCATATAACTTCAACAAACGTGTAAGTTCGTTTTTCTGAGTAAAATATAGATCAACTACAAGTCTGAAACGTAATGGGAAAATGGCAGATGTGTTCCAATGGAAAAGAGAACGTTGGCATATTATATAATTTAAAGAGAGCACCAAAGATGAATTTTGTACACAAGAACCAGTACTCTGCAACCAGCTAAAATGCCTCCGTCATTCTTAATTTCATTTTAATTTTCACTATTCAACTACTCAAAAAAAAAAGTCGCTATAAATTGGCTAAGCTTTTAGAAATCTATGGATGGAGAATGTGTCGAGATATGAAGGGCTTTACAAAAAGAACTGCCACAGGACAAGAAAGAATCGAGTGATGCAGGAAATTTATCTGCCATTGGATTTTGGTCAATAAGAAAAGCCTTGGGCTACTCTACTGCTGGAGATTGCACTGCTGCAAAAAAGAGTGGTCATACTTCACATATTTGGACCAATAACTTTTATATCTTCCCATCGCAAGATCCAACCATGGTTTCCTAACTCCATCATAGTGTATAACTGCGGCCCGCTCAATTTCATGTGGATCCACATTTGAGTCAAAACCTAGGCCAAGAACATGCCATCGTCTGTCCAACATCTTTACCTTGCTATAAAAGGTGAGCCAACCTAAAGGAAGATTTCCAGCATTCCACAACGGCCTCTTAGCACCCTGCAACAGGTTACCCAAACGAACATGTATTAGATTGACATTGCATCGTTATTTAGATATGCTTTTATTAGAATAGTTGGATAACTTTTTTAAGAGAAAGAGGGGAATAAATGTTTAAAGTAACACTTGTTCTTCCATCTGTACACAGCAGCTTGAAGGAGAGCGTAGAGACGTTCCCATTTCTCATAATGGTCTCACTTCCAAATTAAAATTTATAAGAGAAGTCATAAACTACTTGTTCAAGCTTTGTAATTTTAGGCAATCCAGAACAGATGCCAACAACAGCTTCATCAAGGATCATGTACATAAAATTTGTGCCCTCCATTACTTCATTAATCCCTAGAGTCAAAATGTAAAAAGTTCGAGTGATTTAAAAAAGATTTGTGATTCCCAACCCCTCCCCCCAAAAAAAAAAAACCCAAAAAGAGAAAAGAAAAAGGAAGAGAGAGAGCGAGTGAGAAGCATAGTACAAAATAGACATTCTTTCTTTCCATACCATTTGCAGATAATTGTGGTAGACAGCAGTTAAATTGTGTCTCCTCCACTGTTGCAAATCAAACAAGTTCATCCCAAATGCCCATGTGCATGCATTGACATCAAACCTCCTTCCAATAAATGGATCTGAGAAGTTGATGAACATGTCCATCCTGTGAAATGAAGTTTCACCTTGCTGACAAGTCCCAACTGCTCCAACAACTTTCCCCTTCATATTGGCATACCATAGCCCACTGAGATCTCGTTGCACCACAACATCATGGTCAAAGAACACAATCTTACCTAGATCTGGGAAAATGTCTGGCAGATAGAAACGAAGGTAGTTCAGCTCAGACATATATCGTGGATCACCAGAATTTTGTTTTGTGATGGTATCATACTTAGACAACCATTTAAAGTTGTCAATGCTCTGTATGTGGATTGTGGCTTTGCCAGGTGGATTTAATAAGAACCACATTGAGATTGCTGGAAAGTTGAGTGAATTGGTCACTACATGAAAAACAACTTTCCTTGGTTCCTGCAATTTACACGTAACTGTCAAGCTTTCATGGTACTACATACCGAATTTACTATTTGAATTGCAGTCCATTCTGAGAACTTTCAGGCAAATTACCAAACTTAAACCTCACAATGCGGTATGTATATAAGTAAAAACAGAATCCAGACTTTGTCTACTCAAGATAAGAAAGAGAGAGAGTTTGACACAAGCACAGGAGCCTGTGTTATTCTAGCCAAAAACTGCTTTACTTATTTTGGTTGCTCATTAAAGATGCCCCCCCCCCCTCTCTCTCTCTCTCTCACACTGGAAAATAATTGTTCCATTCAACATGACTAACCAAGGTTCAACTTCTTTGCTCACTAGTTAATAATGTATGTGGTGTTCATAAGAAAAAAAGGAAGAAACTGTTCAAACATAAAATGAGTATTGCATGCACTGTAATAAAGGTACACAGGCAATTTTGACCAATATGGAGGAGAGTTGATCACAACTCTTCAGAGGAACCACTAAAGTACAAAGTATAAGCTTCCCAACTTGGAAATTAACTTGATAGCCAATTTATTGTTCAATTAGCTAATATTTTCTCAATTTCAGCAGTTGCACCCAGTCAGGGACTTCAGTGCTAGCAAAATGTACAAATAAAGAATGATTTACATTATTTGGGGAGATCTCTCTTATATATTAACAAAGGTCTTTGTTTACCTTGGCATTAGAGACAGTTGAATTAACAACCACTGCACACGCCAGAACATTGTCAGAGAATACAGCATAATGGTAAAGTTCTGGGTTATGAATCTTATTTTCATTTGGCAACTTCCTCTCCTCTGGTTGCAGGGCAAAATATTCTGCAGTCAGGCGCATAGAAAGGCAGTGAAGGCCTTTTGGGGTGGTCCTTCCAGCAAGATGAACAAGATATGTCGCTTGATTTTGCTGGGTCCTAACTTGCTGTTCAGCATTATAATTCATTGCACGGAGCTGAGAAGCCATAACATCGCAATCTGGGAAAGCACGGCCAGCTTTAGACAATGAAGCCTCCATGTGTCTCATTTTCCGCAAAGCACTGTGAACTTCACTTGTTTTAAGATTGAATAAAAATAAATTTGCTTTTAACAATTCATATCAAATCAATGCACTAGAGGGGTTCTTTCTCTATCATTAGAATTGAGATTTCTACATTGTGTTTACTGCACACTGGCAATAAACTTTTGAACAACATGCAAGTTGAAATAAAATGATAATTTACCTCCTTGACAAATCTGAATCCTTGGTCGCTTCTCCAACTGCTTGTTCCATCTCTTTAATTCGTGTCTTCAATTCCTTCACCAAGTGCGAGTAGCCTTTTGGTGGCGCCAAATTCAAGAATGCTTTGGCTCTAATAATTTGATCCTTGATCTCTTCCACCTTCTCATTTGTCACTTTAAATGACTGAGAGGGAGAAGTCTGATGACGTTGGGCAGCTTTACGATTAGAATGGTCTTTTGTCCCTTTACTATTCTCAACTCTTCTTCTTTGGGACTGAGTATGAATATTCTTATCATGTGGAACTGTTTCATAGGATTTTTTCTGCAAAAAATAATAAAAATAAATAAATTAAAATTAAAATCAATACAACACTGCAAATACATAGATTCTTTTCCTTCTTTCTAAATAATTCAACTGCAAAGATAAATAACTCTCCACTGTCTAATATATAAATCCCTCAAACAAATGTAGACAACTAAGAGGAAATTTTGCCACCGTGATTGAATGCTATTTCTTCAAATGTATACAACATTTTCCACTCCTGTCAAGATCTCTGTCTAGCTGAACGCACAGAATACAAACATTACGAAATTCTAGTGTTCAGGAATTGATCAGGAAATCTCTAGTCCAAGTAATCTAATGCAAACTTACCCATACATTTAAATGTTACAAATTTAAGATTCCATCATCCTCCTTGAAATTTTTTAAAATATTTGGATCCATAATAAGCAAATAGATTAATAGCAAATGAATGATCAGCACATAGGCAACTAGGATTCTTATGGACTCAGGTAAGATTGGATATGCCAAATACCTAAAAATCTAGTAGATACATATCCCCAACACCAGCATGATTGTCATAGTTGCATTGAGTATAAAGTCACAAACAAATGGCATTGTTGCCGATACTAAAACCAGAAATATTCAATTGCTCCAATATTTAGCATAAAAGAGAATCCATATAATGATTCATCAATAAGTGTTCCTTATAACAAACTTCTTAGCCCTTCTTGAATTACTCCAACAGCAAACTAGTACACACCAAATCATTGACATTCAAGCAAAAAGCAACCAACAAGATCTGGCTATCATACAGAAGAGCATCACATTGTGCTTCAGTTCAGTTATAAACAAATGATCCTTTTAGAAATCTATTTCTTCCCAGAAATTTCCTAAATCTTTGCAAAAATCAGTAAATGTCGTGCTAGGTACATGGTAAACCTCTAAGTAACTAGCCATTCAACATTTTTGCCTTCCTCTGGCAAGTTAGGTATTAGACAAGGAAAGAATCATATATATAAATAAGGAATTAAAATTTGAAATAAAAATCTCAAAGTATACAAGTGATATTTCAGGTCAATGCACAATGCTTTTTTTTTTTTTTCTTTTTAATGCCAATTAATTGTTTCTGTTACAAAAATGCCTCATCAAGAGCTTATGCTTTTAACACAATTCACAATGATGTCTCTGTACCATTGACATTTATCTTATGTCATAAAACCTTTAACATATAAAAATGACCTTAACAAAAAGGAAGATCAAGAATCTCAGTCTCTTAATACTTGAGTGCAATATATCTTGATTTAAGGTAACTAAACATATATAAACATAAATTGCATTAAAATGTAAGCTATTTTTGTTTTTATATTATAAGGTAAATGTGGAAGCAGGTGCCCCTGCAGTCTTTGGTGATATTATAATTAAAAAATAGAAACTAATGCTAACCTTTTCTACAGCAAAGGAGGATGATTCTTTCTGCTGAACCCGCCGGTTTTCTCTTTGGTCATGCTTAAATCCTAAAACTTGCCAAAAGTGCAAATTTCAGATTTTGGAGTTTACATTATGTAAACACATAACATAAAGGAATATAAATGCACTCGCAGATACTGACCATTTGTATCGAGAAAGTTACTTCTGTGCCCCGCAATTTTAGACTCCTCAGAATCATTAATCTTTTTTGAATAGTAAGTAATATCTGAAACTAAATCTTTTTCTTTATAAACAACTTGCTTTGGCTCTTCTAACCCTTCTGCATCTTCCTGAATCGCAAAATTAGACCCAAACTAACCAGCATAAATTAAGAATCTTAATTTTCTAATTCAATTAAAAAAAAAAAAAAGTTACGCATTGTCCATTAGGAGGGTCTACCTGTTCTAGAGCATTTAGTTTTAAAATATCTGTCCTGTATGTCTGCAAACAAACAAATAAAATTCAATTCGATCTCCAAAGCCGAGTGTAACCAGCTCCGGTTCACCTGACTGCTGAGGAAGTACTAGAGTAAAAGTTCTTCCAGGAAGAAAGCTAAGTGAAAAGAAATTTGAAATCTCAGATAATCCTCAATCGAAATCCGAGAAAGTACAATAAATTGCGGTTAGCGTTTGGTCGGCAAACACTTGGTCTCACCGACGCTCAAAATTTTCTTTAAAAAAAAAAAAAAAACCTTAGTTCAACTTTCTTATACTCATACACTTTCTCAGCAACCAAACAGGGTGAGCGGGAAACATATCTCAACGACAAATGAAGACAAGCCAAGGCAAGAGAGGGAATATTCTTACAATAGTCGATAAATCTTCAATAAACTCTTCCCGCCCTGCAATGAAATTGACACAAAACGCGCAAGAAATTACAATAGCAATTAAAAATGACAGCAAGTGTATCCACATGTTTCTAGCATAAGCGAGTGTGAGACAGAAAAATTTACCATCGGGCTTTAGAGCTTTGAGCCTGTGAGAGACAAAAACGAGAGGAGCAACGACCGATACAGAGAGCAGAGAGAGGATCAGAATCCTCTGCCATCGACGAAATTTCTTCATCGATTTCCCTGGTGGACAATGGAACTGTTCCTCGCTCTATGGTTCCTAATCCTTGTAGACAAGCACATTTCCCCGATTCAGATCACAGCCTAGGGTTTCAGTGATTCGCTCGTCTTTTGTCTGCTTGTGTTTCTTGGCCCTTTTAGACAGAGAAGTCAGAAGAAGCAGCTCCGTCCATGTTCGCCGTCCCGCGAGAAAGAAAAAGGCTCTTTAATTTCTCTATTTTATTTTTCGGACGGGGATTTATATACCTTAGTGCTTTGCCTCGAGATATGGGAAGCTGGTCCGACGAGGTATGATTGAAGCGGTACCCGAACTTGCATTACGAGTAATGAGGACGACAGATACCGTCCCTAGCCTGATGTGATGGTCATACGCGTCGGTACACCGCAGCGCAGACGATCTAGCTTATGCTAGCCGTGCTGCACAAACAAGGGCATCATGGTCCAACCAACCCAAGAAAAAGCTAACCAAACCACGTGAACCCTTTAATAAAAAAATTAATTTATCTAATAAAATGCTGATGTAATAATAATTTAATTATACTATAAATTGAAGGATCTTATATTTGGAGTGAAGGTGCATGGGTCTTGAAACCATAGTTAGTAAAGATTAAAAAAATCAATCAATTTTACGCTCCTCTTTTACCTCATAATAATAAGAGATACCTAAATGCAAACAAATAAAAAACAAACCTAAGACAATATTTGCGGGTTGAGTGAATGGTAAGAATAAGAACCACTGATTTTATTTAATCTCCCTTCTCCAATTACTCGAATTTTGGGCCATCTTTACTTAGTATAATAATACGGCCAGCTAACATAGGTTGGCTTAGTTAATAAAGGAGTATGGATTTTGATTTTTCTTATTAAAATTTGATTTTTCTTAATTAATGTGAAGATTACGTTGATAGGAGATTTGTAAAAGTTTTTATAAACACTCTTTGGTCCTAAAACATACCTTAACCTTGGTGGAAAGTCAGAGTCTAATTTACCTTAAAAAAATAATACGGCCATATTATTGCATTTACAAAAAAAATTACACATTTTGCTTTTTATCTTATTAAATTTTATGTATATTTGTGCTAATATTACATTGCAATTTTTTTTAATAAATTTATATAGTGTAATTATTAGGCTCTAACAAACCTTATCCCATGTGGTAAATGTTTACAGTATGGACAAGGCAGTCTGAGTATTTTCTGATGGCAGAACTATTCAGCGGTGAAATGAGGAGGGACATCCAGAGTGTACGTTATATCACGACGAAATGGACCGCACCAGATTATACTGCATGATTACTGTTTTCTGATTTATTTCCCTAGCAAGATGATGGATTGTAGATTTGGGCTGTAACTTAATTAAGTATTTATATTATAAGAATTATTTGATCAAATTTTATTAATATAAATGTAATTTATATTTAAATATATATTTTAATAAATACTTATATAATAATATAATATTTACATATAAAATTTTATAAATACTTTTAATTATAAAAATTATCAAATTCAATACTAAGCTTTCCTCCATTAAACATTTTTTATTTTTTTTAATAAAAATATAATAATTAAAATTAAGATATATTTCATCTAAGATAAAATTTATATTTATTATAGATATATATGCTTTGGTGCAAAAAGTTGCATGTGTACCTCACGTGTCACTAATAATTGCTATGACGTAACTTGACTATCTCATAGAAGGTTTCCTTAGGATTGCCATTGTAGGCTTTCTTAGTATTTACTTAGAGTTATCATAACATGTTATGACTATCCACATAAGTTCTATGGCATGGCTTGCATGCCAGCATGCCTCCTGTTTGCTTAATGCAACACTCACATTTGCCATGATGTATTTTAACTACTTCAAGAGACATTTACTTTAGACTATTAAGACATTATAACTGTTTTAAGAAAGGTTCATGCAAGGTTGCAATGACATATTGTGCCTGTCCATATGAGTACTTTGGTATGGCTTGCAAGCTAATGTGTTGCGTTGCTCATGACTAACATGACTTTGCGTATCTAATCATAGCTTGGCCTATCTATTAATCAATGTCACTTTATGTAAACTTATTTTTATCTTTATTACTTATCACTTTTGCTGAGACAAACTTTATTTCTATAACAAAAATGAACATCGCCTCTCTTAGTACATAGCATAGATGAATTATATAGCAAAAGTCTATAATTATCAATAAAATTTTATTAAAAAAAAGTTATTATAAATAGTTACTTACTTTCACAAAGTTTTTTTTATTAACTTCAAATTTTAACTTATAAATATAAATTCAAAATAATTTATTTAAATATATAAATAATTTTTATAAATACACATAAATACTTATAAAATATCTTTTAAATACTTATTACTACATAAGTATTTTATAAGGCTTATTCAAACCGACCCTTAGACTTTATTATTTTTATAATTGTTTTATAGTACAAATTAAATTTATTATGTATTATATTTTAATATATAAAATTTATAAATTAAAAATTTTATATTTAATAATATAAATTTTTAAAAGAAAAATAAAATTTTGAAAAAAAAAATTCCAACCAGGTGGAGTGTGACGCATTTGTCTTCGTGCATTCAAGTCAGAAATAGGACAAGAGCCAGGCTGGCAATTATCTTGTGCATACGTTTTGTTGTGGAAAAACATAAAAAATACGGTACAATTCTCATTTATTTTCTCTTATGGAAATTGTTTTAAGGAACACCAATCTCTTTTTATCAATGGAAATTTTGGAGTCTCACATCTAGCTACGTGCAAATTGGATCGATCCGGCTCAAAATAATCTGAACTCAATTTGTAATTCGTGACATAATGTTTTGGTAGAAAATAAATTATATTTTTTATTAAATTTTACCGAAATTCAACAAACCTAAATATATTTTTGTGCAATTAAAAATTTTAAACTCAACAATTAATGACTCGGCCAAATATTTTTTCAACTCAATTCGGGTACATACTTATTGATGAATGTACTTCTATTCAAGCCTTTTGGGCCTAGTTGAACAATATTGACCCACACTCGTAGTTTCAAACCCGATTGGGAATCTTTAATTTTTAAATTTTAAAATTAAAAACGATTTAAGTGAGAAATAATAATAAAATAAAAAAAGAAAATTTAATTTACACTTGAGTTTGGATTTGTGGAATTTTCCATTTGAATTCCGGACCGTAGAAGTTGCGTTGGAGGGAATTTGTAGTTATCTTGATGCGCCGACGACTAGAGAATTTGAGACTGCAACTCAGGGAATTTGTGGTCTATCTCTGTTCATATAAACCACTGCTTCCTTGATTCCAAGTTCTCTGCAGAGTCAGCAAATTCTGTTGAGAAATTGCGCTGATACTTCTTTCGTATTTAATTAATTAATAGCATAAGTAACACTCTTGTGTGTCACCTGCATGCAGCTTGAGAAACCAACGGATTCAGGCATATTTGCACTTTCTGATGTCTTCTTTTAGGGTTTTCTATTGCTTTGGAGACACTACTTTTGAATATTATGGGTTTCTTCTTTTTCTTTTCTGGAAATATAAATATAAATATTGTTATTAGTTTTCGTTTGTGGCTGGCTGCAATATTTGGTGTAACATTCCGCATGAGTGGAAAGAAGGGCATGGATGCTGTTTGAAAAATCTTCCCTTTGACAGCGTGCAGCAATAATTGATGGTAACAAATTAAATAATTAATGAAAATATTTTAATTTAAAAATATAGCGTTGGTTTTATTTTTTTGGCTTAATTACGTTTACTATCACAATCAATCCACTGTTTTTTTTTTTTGGTACAGAATCAATCCACTGTTTTAGCCAATCAAGTAATTTATGCCATAATCCAAAATGTCAATACACTCAAAATCTAAACAATCATCAATCTTAAATTTTTCCCTTAAACTCAAATCTTAATACACCCACAATTTGAATCATTCTTACAAAGAGAACATCAAAATGTATACACACATACTACATGACCTTTCATAAATTCTCAATGAATTATTTTCACTAAACTATTTTTAGTAATAATATTTTTATAAATTAATTATGGCAAAACGCATCTACAACAAAAATTCTCTTCATAATTCTTAAATGATAATTTTATTGACTACTTAGAGACTTTAGCACATTTTCTCAATCAATACGCCACAGTTTCTATTCTCCAACAAGTCTTTATTTTCCTTTTTAGAAAGTAATATAATTTTCTTCTTCCACAATAATTTATATCCTTGCTACCATTATAATTTTATTTTTTTTAGTTACGCAGTTTTTTTCTTTAAATTTTAGCTAATTGAAGCCCAAAAAAACCCCATCAGATACGCATTTAAATGGGTATGTACACAACCGCACCAGAAATATGGTGGTGATGATCACGGGGGTTGCTTGTGCATCCTTGTTTTTAGCGATGGTATCCTATGCTCAACACAAAGGTGTTTGTTGGGTCTTGAAACATATAGGGATATTAATATTTCAAAATGTTACATGTTCGCGTGGAGAGAAAGTGTACATTTTTTTGTCTGTGCAATAACAAAAAAGTTAAAAGTTCAAAAGATAAAGATAAATAAAAATATATGTAAATTATTAAAATTTATTTATATATATTATTACTCATCAAGTTTATTTAATGTTAATTACCTTATATTATTTTTTAAGAAAAATAATAAATTATTTAAATATATATGAAATTTTATATTTTAATTTAAAAATGAAAAAAAAATTAATATAATAATTAATACCACTGCACTATATAATACCAGCTTTTTTTTAATTGTTTATATCAAAATCATAAAAGCAAGGAACAAAGGGTAGGTAAAAAATTAAACCCAGAAAGAAAAGTAAAAAACAGAAAGATAGGTGAATTATAAGAGAAGATATATTTACGTTTTTATTTTTATATTTATTATATTTTTTAAATAAAAATAAATAATAATTTATCTTATTTATTTTTTATATTTAAAAAAATAAAAGCATATCACCCCCCGTAAATTATACACATTTTGCAATTGTGACGGTGGATGCGTGGATTTCATAATCCTAGTAAATCAACAATTCAGAGGCCGTGACCTCAAGTCAAGACGCCCAGACACGTTTGGACTGCAGAAAGTAGCTCTGGGGAACACAAGTTTTAGAAGCCCGTCGAAGTAGCTTTATAGACTTTCGTGCAAAGTCTCAACCGAACTGGATTTGGGGCCTTTAGTTTTTTTTTTTTTTTTTTTTTTAATTTTAATAATTTTTCTTAACTTTCCTAACTACCTCTATGTGTTAAACCTACATACAACGACAATAAATAAAAGAGTTTTATTTTATTAGTATGATAGATTTTATTAAAAAAATAATATTATTTAATTTTATAAAAAATTATTTATTATAAAAAAAATGTAATAATTTTTTTAATTATTTAATCTACTATTTCTCACTCTTTATAAGCTTAAGTATTATTTAATTAACTCTTTTTATTAAAAATTATAATAATGTTCTTTATATATATATATATAATCGCTTTAATTAAATTTTATCATTTTTTTAATAAACACAATATAACTTTCTCTCAAAATATCATCATCCTTAATTTTATCTTGTTTATATCAATTTATCTATTTTAACATTATCATCCTCACTGCTCCCACTTTTTATTTTGGTTAATACTTGAATGCCTAATACTCACCGAAGAACAGTTAGTCTTAAAACTAATTTTTACTCATATAGTTTTAAAAAATGTATTTTCACAATTAAATTTTTATAAGTTCACCCCTAATAACATACATCTTTTATTAGTTAAATTTTATAATTTAATTTATAAAATTTAATAATAAATAAAAATTATGTAAAAATATCAATAAATTTTAATTTTACTAACAATATTTAAAGTACTTCACTTAAAAAATTTAAATCCAAATTTTTTACCTTTGTAAGTAAATTGTAAGTATCGATATGAGTTATCTCGAACCGTCTGATATGTCCAACTCTTAAATGGATTAGCCTATCCTCACTTTAAATTTTTGATATTTCATAAAAAATGTATAAAAATAAAAAATAGCATAATTTTTGGCAATGTGAATGTAACATGGTAACTTTATGAAAAGAATCTGATAATTAAATTTTTATAGAATACTTATATATAGTGGTGTGATTTTTAAATTAAAATTTAATAAATTTAATATTTTAAATTTTAATAAATAAAATTTATGTAAAAATAAAATATGTGAAAATACAGATTATAACTTGAATGAGAAGAGAGCAAGATTGGAGACAGTGATTTGACATTTTAACGTATTAACAAACCCAGCACGTCACAGCTAAGCAATGGTTGTACGGCGAGAAAGATTCCAGCCTGGGCCTAAATGGTAACTTTCTTTCTAAGAAATTAAAAAGATTGCAAATCTTATCATTATTTTTTTTTGTGAGTAATCTCATCATTATTTGTACTAATCTCTATTGTTTATGTTTTATATATTTATCTCTATTTTGTATATTTATAAAACCTAATTTGTTGACATTGCTTTATGTCAGCGACAAAAAAATTTCTTTTATTTTCTATTATTTCTTACATTGTCACGTGTGAATACTCCATCTATTTTAAATTGACTATAATTCGAGAATTTTTTTCTTATTTATTTTTAGTTATAGCTTTTCAAAATGAAGTACATTAATTTTATTTTCAACTTTATCCTATTTATTTTATTATATTTATTAAATTAATAATTTATTAATTTTTACACTTATTCTTTAAAATATAAATATTTTAAAATGGATAAAGTAATATATTATTCTCTTTGTTCTTAAATAATAACCATTTAAACTTTTTTTATTTTATTTTAGGTGTCATTTTCCTAAAACCAATATTTTATTAATTTTTTCTTCTAATTTTATTCTTATCCTCATTAGATGCTCAACAAATGAATAATCTGCTAACATTTATTTTATTGATTTTTAATATATTTAAGTTCTTCTTTGAAAAGAGTATTTTGGTAAAGAAATGAATCTTTTTAATATCAAGGCAATCTAATTATTTCCTTTATTCCTTGCATGTTCCTTAAAAGATAATTATTTAAAAATTGGGGAAGTATTTAAATTTATTAAAAATGTGTCCGTGTCTTTATATTAGTATTTTCTCTTATTCAAAATAGTGGTTGCTTTAAAGTCTTTTTTTGTGATTTTTTATTTACCACTTTTTCAAAATCAAAACAATGTTATTATTTTTTCTATTTTATCCTCATCAGAATTACTAAATTTTTATTGAATGTTTAATTACATTTTTCTCTCTATTCTTAATGTGGAAAAATAATAAAGTATTTAAAACTATTTAACGACTCTTTTAATTCTTGTGCATTAATCTTGATTGACAAATAATTTAAGTCAAACAAAATATAAGAAAAATTATTAGACTACTTAATTTTTTTTACTAAAATAACATAATTTATTACCATTAAATATAATGGAATCTGTTTAGAACCACCATATCTAATAATTATAAATTATTTTTATAAACATTTTAGTAAAAAATTTATCATAAATTGCATTTGTTATAGTATAAGAAGCTTGTGTTGTGTAGTGCATGACAACCATGGATTTTTTCCACTAAAACATTGCATGAAAACATAGTTAAATGAATTTGAAACCTCCGCATTGATGACAAACTGTGAATGTATTTATTTCCCTTTCAATTAATTAATTTACATGGTTAAATAGGTTAAAGTTTAAATTGAAAATGTAATCAAGTTTAGTAACAAACTACATTTTTTATTTATCAATTTAATTTTTTATTACCTTACTCAAATCATTGGCTTCCCTACTTATTTCAGAATCATTGCTCAAATTCTAAATTATACTGGATAGGGATCTTCCTTATTTTAATAAGGTTAGGTAAAATTTTAAAAATAAAAAAAAATATTTGTTTTTGTGATTAAACAGTATCTAAATATAGGTTTCATTATTCCCTCTTGCTAATTTTTCAACCCTCACTATCTCTTGTGTCTCTCACTTGTCAATGTCAGGAATCTAACTCAATTTTTTTTTTACCAAAATAAAAAAAGGAGTTTGGTAATCAGAAGCAGGAAAAGAGTTGAGTTTGCAAAGTTGCTGGTCTATCATGCCACGGATCGCACGTTATACACGACCCCCTTAGGACTCGCCGTCTACAACACGAAATCCAGTGGGCATCTTAGATCCTCTAAGAGCAGAGCACCCCCGGCGCATGTTATCCTCGGTCCCCTAGCTCTAGCTGCCGTTGGTTGGAGGGTTGTCGAGCCAGTCTTTAAATATTTTGTTTGAAAAAAAATTTATTAGAAAAACAAAACAAATACGAGCAATAAAAGGACACAGAAACACTTGGTTCATGCTCTTTTCGA
Source organism: Dicorynia guianensis (assembly GCA_037013595.1). Classification (NCBI taxonomy): domain Eukaryota; kingdom Viridiplantae; phylum Streptophyta; class Magnoliopsida; order Fabales; family Fabaceae; genus Dicorynia; species Dicorynia guianensis. The sequence goes on from JASUAB010000007.1 coordinate 35,722,070, forward strand.
CGAAGAAGAGGTCCTCGATTTGGATCATCCACAACTCACCCTGTCCAAATCCACCAAAACCCACGTCAAATCTTCACAAATCACACCGACCCATTTCATAATCACCCCTCGGAAATCTAAAGCTGCTGTCTTTGACCATCTTCACCGATCGATAGGTCCGTTTCTTCGTTCTACGCACCCGTCTTATGCTTTTTATTCGATCTCTCCTTGTTCCTTTTCCGATATTATCTCTGTAGTTTTCGGTGTTTTTCCGGTTAATGCAGGTGATTACAACGAAATGGACGTAAATTTTGCTCGTGTACGCCTACTCCTAGCATGCACTGGGTGGATACGTGGGTGAGAGAGAGAAGTGAGGTTCAGAGTGAGGCTTGGCGGCAGTTAAGATGGCGAATCAGGTGGTGAAAGTGAAGAGGGAGACGATTGCAGCATGCATGACTTGCCCGCTCTGCAACAAGCTCTTCAGGGAGGCCACCACTATATCTGAATGTCTTCATACGTGTGAGTTCTATAATTTCCCGTATACCCTTCAAATCCTGTTTCTTCTAGCTTAATCTGATGTTAATTTCTTAAATTGTGAATCTTTTTGGCAATTTGCATTCTTCGTGATCTTGGTTGTCCTTCTTTTTGCATTCTCGATAATGGGTTTGACTCTTCTTCAGATGGGCATCTGGTATTTTGCATAATCAGATATTGGGTATTTGTTAATTTTATGCTTCTGAAGATATTTCTCTCTCTTTTTCTTCATCGATGTCACACTATTAATGACGTGAATGCTAGAGAGGAGAAGCCTTATGGTTTAACTATTCAGTATTCAGTCAAGCTGTTCCATTACTGTCCTTTTGTGTAAAGGTGTTTGAACGTTTGACTAGAGGGGTTTATATAGCTAGTAAAATCGCTTCCACTCATACAGGAAGCTCGGATCCTAGAACTTGCAAGATTGTGGTGGCAGCGAGCACAACATGCAATTTCTGCATATTAGCCGTTGGAAAATAGTTTTCTAAGTGTTTATTTTTTCTTCATTTGAAATTCATTGGTTGCCTAATCGGTTATGTTTGCATGCCTTTTTAACAAGAGCTCTAAGCCAAGGCTGCTGTGAGCACCAACGGGGAAAATGATGTCAAGTACAGTGCGACTAATCTTCGTCTGTCCCGAGTAATCTTGCTCTTTGCACTTCTTTATGGTGATTTTAGCTGGCTGACTCTGTCGAAGCAGCCTGTTTTTTGCTTTTAGTGCCTAAAATTGTATAGAAAATCAGTTTTAAGTGTATTCTATTTTATAAGACAGCGCTTGTTCTTATTTACCCGGCCCCATAGCTTATTTCATGAGAAGTTTATTCTCCGAGTAATATGCTTGATGTATTTTCTTATGAAAATTGCAAAACAATTTGTTTAAAGTTTAGTATGTGAAAGTTTATTTCTTATGAATGGTTCATGTATATCACTATATCCAGTGAGCAATAAATTTCTAATAAATTATGTATCTGAACTTCATCCAGTTTGCAGGAAGTGTATCTATGATAAAATTACAGAAGAGGAATTAGAATGCTGTCCAATATGCAATATTGATTTGGGTTGTGTTCCACTCGAGAAATTGAGGTAAGCCCCCACAGTGGACATATTCCTGAGTCTCCTCTCCTTGTACTTTTTCATTTAAAATAAGAAAATTGCACTCCTCTTTCATTTATTTTAATATGGTTGTAAGCTGATGAAGAAGCATCAAAGTTTTGTTTCAACTTGGTATTGTGTGCCAACAAGAAGTTTGTGTTCTGCAAGCCACCCTCCAAATAGATTGTACTTTTACCAGATCTTTTTCTAAGGTGGTATCCTGCTGGCTGCTGTATCAGCAGGCAAGAGTCAGAATTATTGTTTGTGCTATCATGTTGCAATGAAGATAAGGCTATATCAAATTCATTAAATTTTTGAAAACTTACAGCAGAAGAATCCACTCCCTGCATTTTTGTATCTTGTCAAAGTAATATACACATAGGAATTATAGTATACAAGGATATAAAATAAATTCAGTTTGTTCCTCTTTGCTAATATAGCTGCCTATTTATTTATAGGAATTAAAGCTGCCTGTCCTGGAAACACACACACACGTGTGTGTGTGTGTGTGTGTGTGTTCTGGAATAGAAATAGATTTCAAGAGATATAAGAAACTAACATAAAATATCGGTAACTAGTTGTAACAGTTAATATCTTAGTGCCACCGGATTGAATTGGATAGATATTCATTTGAATCATAAGTTGGAAACAAATTAAAGAGTTACAGTGACAAAAGAAGGTTGTAATCCAATTAATTGATGAATTGACTCACATACCCAATTCACTTGGGAGTTAGGGTCTTTTTAACTAGAAAATCTTTAAACTAAATTCATCAACCTAAATCTTCAAAAAGATTACATATAATTAAAATCCCAATGTTGTTATTCTTTGCACCGAGTTTGGTAGATGCACAGAAGAGATTATAGCATTGAGGGTTTTCTGAAAAGGTGACGGTAAACAGAAGAGATGAGTTCTTTTCAGAATAATTTCCTTTACTATCATTCCGTATTTGTTTCAGTTGTATGAACCATTAATGAAGAGGGAAGCTACTGTAATTTTCTTTTGAAGTTATTTATTCTGACTGTTGGTCAGAGATTTTTTACACTTTCTGAGATTGTTCTTGTTATGATTATAGGCTAGCGCAAAATGTTCTTGAGGGTTTTTTTATAGTAAAGCACACAGCTAATGAACTAAGTGTTGTCTTTTTGATTGTTACATGAGAAATGAAGTCATTGTTCTTTGATTACCAGGCCAGACCACAGTCTGCAAGATGTAAGGGCTAAAATTTTCCCATTGAAGAGAAGAAAGGTGAAGGCACCTGAAGTTGTCCCCTCAGTAACATTACCAGCTAGAAGAAAGGAGAGATCACTTTCATCCTTGGTTGTCAGCACTCCCAGAGTGTCAGCACAGGCGACCATGACAGGAAGAAGAACAAAACCTACAAGAAAGGCTAGTGGTCTGCGGGCCTCCAGTTTTTCTGTTGAAAAGCCCATTAAAAAGGAGGAAGAGTCAATTGAAGATCGGCCAGAGAGTTCTGGCTCGCCTGACACTTCTAACAAGTTTACTCAGAAGACTGGGCAGGTAGGAGATACATTCGAGTTCCACTTTGACGTCATCATATATGATTCTGTTTCTTTTGTTTTATTTTTATTATTTTAATTTGTTTGTTTTCCATATTGTATTTCAATTATTTTACATATGTTATAATGCTTGTATCTATGACTGGTGCAGAATTTGTCCCCTTATGAGTCTAGCCAATTGCCCAATAAAGAAACACAGAATGGGGCTGAACCATGGGAAGCAAAACTGGATCTTTGGAAGCCCTTGAATTATTTAGTAGAGGTTGCAAGTAGAAGCAAATCTTTCAAGTGTAACATGCAAGGATCTGAGGCTAAGCTAGAACCCCTTCAAGTTAATGAGAGTGACTCTCAAGTGCATAAATCCAAAAGTAAAGACAATAAGCGCAAGGCAAAAGTTGAGGATGAAAAGGCAGGGACTGATTCTGTGGCTGCAGATACAGCAAGACCCAATAAATTGCGCAGAATTCGCCGGAAAAGAGAACCCGCTGTTGGAAAGTCAGGCGTATCACCCCAGGCTGTGCTGGACGCAAACAGCAGTAAACTCAAAAAAAGAACTGGTCCAATTTGGTTCTCCTTAGTGGCTTCTGAAGACCAGTAAGACAACATAACTTTTGAAACTTTATTTATTCTCTTCTAATCATAAATTTGATGCATACTATACATGTTTTCCAAATACTTTCACGTCTAATTCATACTAATGGTTCAGGGAAGGAGATGCGCCTTTGCCCCAAATTCCTGCAAGTTATGTAAGAATCAAGTAAGTTCCTTCAGAATCACTGCACCTCTGTAGACATTCTTTGTAAATCTTGTTTTGGTTTTATGCATCAAAAAGATAAATATATGCTGCTCGCAACAATGTATCATACCACATGATTTTGACTAATGCATTTGTGATTCTTCCCTTTGTATGTATCATAACATGTGCAAACAGATAACATAAGCTATGTAAGCATAACATTAGTGATAAAAGGGAAAAATAATAAAATAAAATCTCAATAGAGGCTTGCGCCAACAAACAGTTGTGACATGATTGTCGGTAATATGCTTGGCTGTGTGAATGCATTCAATATTTCTACAGTCAAACAAAGATTTTTTTTTTCTTATATAAATAAATATGGCATTAGACTCTTTCTTTTGATTCAAATACATTTATTACATGCCTTATATAAAACGCCCATAAATTTATAACTCACTCCTTCCCCCTTTTATAATAAAGCAGTTTCTCATTCAATTGCATATGTCTATAAATTGATAAGTACCTAATGAAGAAACTAGATCTGTGACTGTCTCTCAGGTGAGTTTCATATATAATATATCAAATTTGTTACATATGAACACGAGGGTGTTTTATAGAATTCATCAAAGTTCATGCCTTTGATAAGACCTGCAGCTGCAATTATGGTTCTATTCAGCATATGCTAACATGTATATTAAGTTTACGTACATACATACATACATGCATGCATGCATGCATATATATATATATATATATATATATATATATATATATGTCAGGCACGCACACGCCCACCTATTATTTAAAAATTACATGAACTTCAAGGTTTCAGAAAGCTATTAGATGACGAAAATATGGTCCAAAAGACATTTTTGCTCCATATTTGCTGCTGCCAAAGCTATATATGCTTATTTTAGAACTAGACTAAGTCTACTGAGCTCAAATATGATATCCTGTTGATGTCTCAATTTTTTCTCTTCTTCTGTTTGCCATAGGGATGGAAGCGTACCTGTATCATTTATCCAAAAATACCTAATGAAGAAACTAGACCTGACTAGTGAAGCAGAGGTGATTCTCTTTATAATTTTTCTCTCTGTCTGTTAAATATTAGTGAAGCACAGATAAGTCACAGGGTTGGAAAATTGTAGCGTCTTGTCAATTTGAATCTTCACTGGCATAGTTTTCATTCACCCTAGGTTTCTGTGGCATCTGTTGAGGGCCTCGTTGATGTTGTCTGCCATGTTGTATTATAAATACTAGTAACATTCCTTCCCCAGTAACAACCATATATATAACTTGTAGGTTATCTAAGTATCTTCTTATTCATCCTGCATCTGATGGGCCAATTATTTATCAGTATCATGCTACTGTTAAAGTTTTCTTCTTTCCTGCTACTACTTTTCGTCCACATGTCATCTCAAGTGCCTTGAACATTTTACCAAGTTTTGCTACGTATTTGTTATCCAATATGCGGTCCCAGCTGCTGCAAGAATATGGAGGCACGAAATTAATTTAAACAACAATTATGCAGACCCTGGGACTTGAAGCCCTAAACAGAAACAATAATTTGTAGAAAAGTACAAGAAAATGCTCTAGGCAGATGATGGGATGATATGCATGTTGCTCACTCTTCAGTTAATTCTTTTGCAGGTTGAGATAAAATGTATGGGACAACCAGTGGTCCCTACGCTGCAACTGTATAATTTAGTAGACCTATGGCTGCAAACAGCATCAACATCACAGCGAATTCCAGCAACCATCGGGTCCTCAGGAAAGGATTTTGTTATGGTCCTAGGCTATGCTCGGAAGATCCGGCACCCTTAATCATGGTTTTTCCATTCAGCCATCATGCACATCTTAAATGCACCTTGAAATCTTCATCCCAAAATAATAACATCATCACCTACAACTGCAAGTATGCTGACCAAGTATTTCGATAGCATGGTTCCTGTCAACATGCTGCTAATGGCTGCATTACTGTAGAGGATTAGATATAGACCAAATAAGTACGAAGATAGCCCTCCGCCTATGGTTTAGCATGCTGTTCCAGTTGGCCATTGCAATGATCAATAGATGCTGGTTTTTCAAGAGCATGCTTTTGTTTTTCATTCGCATATTCCAGTTATTTATGATTGTGCGCATCTGCATGTAACGCCATTTCATATACCTACCATAGCTACTGGTCACCATACTTGATTGCGACAGATCGGGAATTTGACAGTGGAATCAAGAGGATTTTTTTTTTCCATCAGCGTTCAAGTTGTAGTACCTTTGCTTACCATTCACACCCGTGTTGTAGAATAATTTTCTGCGAGCAGCTAAAACTTTCCTCCCCCATTCTAAGATTTTTATGCTTAATGGTAATTTTGATCCCTGCCTTATGGCAATCTCTGATAGCAAACTTCTGCAAATCAAAATGAAAGCTGATATGTTCTCGATTCACATATGATAGCTAGTTATCACTGAATTGGAAACAACTCGTTTCGCACCTGTCAGAAACTTTCTTTCTTCTGTTTTTAATTTCAAGATTAACAGATTTTGCTGTTGACGCATATACCCGTACCACAAATATCCCTAAAATCTGATAGAAAAACTGCACACTGTCAGTTGATCAGGGCACGGAATTGAGACTGGAGGATGCCGTTGTATCAAAAATGCAGTTAGCAGCAAGTGCCTGTTTGTGCCTTCGTCATGCTACCTTCACACTCCTTTTTGCCCATTTTCTATACACATACATGTTTCGCAAATTCTTTATACACATACGTATAATATTACAATATATAGCTTGAAATCCTTCTTACAGAGTTCACAGTATGCAAAACAGATTTCTCTGCCGCTGCTTCCAGTTTCGGATACTGAAAAGTCACGGACTGCAACGTAATCCTGCATAACTTCTGAATTGATTATACGGTACGAATTCGACAAGGTCATTCCTCCTTGCATAGCAAATGCATGTTGACCCCTCTCCTGAAGACTGGAGGACATCCTCCCAAACAGAAAACGAAAAAGTTTAACTTCAAAGAAGGATTTCAAAGTTGCGGACACAACCATAATGAAAAGCATTAGCTTTCCATGGTTCTCTGATAGCGGTAATTCCTGTTTCCTTACATTGTTTCTCACACTTCCAGGACTTTTCAGCTATTTTCACCTAGGAGACAGGAAAAGGCCCTTCTGCTTCCACAAAGCATAACATGCAGATATAATTCAATAGTGTAGTACCTCAAAAGGCAGCAGCCGGACCACCCTGTAAAGCACCCGCAGCCTCCAAATATTAAGTGGAACATACCAGTGGTACGGAACACATGTTCTCAATTTGCTCATGGTTTGGTGCACCCAAAAGGTACCCTTTTAGAGGGGGAGGGGTCAGAAACCAGGAAAACATGTTCTTAATTAGCTTATGGTTTGGTGCCGGGGGGCCGCCGGGGGGGGGGGGGGGGCGGCCGCAGATATGGCCATTGGAACGAGAAATGAAATGAAAACCATGAGTTGAGATCCGTGAGAAACTAAATGAATGACTACTAAACGCATCAAGACATATCTACATAAAAAATGATATACCCAGGTTTTATTCTTATATTTGAGCTACGTTTTGTATTTTCCAAAAAAAAAAACTGCTCTTTTGCTCGATTCTGATCTCTTTTGCTCTTGTCTCTCTCTCTCTCTCTCTCTCTCATGGGTGCAATTGTGGATGCAAAATTATGGGGATAACACGGCTCTATCTACATTTACCACTTAATGAAAAAGTAAGACAGTTTCAAATAATTGCGATACAGTGATGATTGAACCTATCACAAATTCACAATACAAGCATATAAAATAATGCAATACATTGAATTAAAACTCAAATACACAAATTGAGCTCTTCAATTTGTCCAAGAATTTACAGTTTAGAGTCTTTAGACATTAAAACTCCTTTCAAGCAAACAAATTGAAAAAAGAAATGTGCCGGGAAAAAAGAAAGAAAGAATTGATTAATAAAGGAACTCATTTCAAACTAAATCAACGCCTTTACTATCCCAAATTCCAAATATATGCAGAGCCACTATAGCAGTTGTTTCTAACTCATACAATGAAAAATTCATAACATTTTCCCCGTAATTAAACCCCCTAAAATCATCTTGTATATCCATAGTTCAGTGTAAATTCAGTTATATTCCGGTGTACCCTGTTCGCTTTGGGGGGCTACCAACAACCGAAAGCAATCCTCTATCAGAGGCCTCTGTCTCATCAACATACAAATCGTCCGTAGTCCTAAACGCAGCATGCAATCCAACAACTGCAAGCCCGATCAGAATGGAAACCAGAACATTCAACCACACGCCAGTGAGCACCAAGGCCACAATGGTTACGACCCCAAGCGCCCCCAGCATCAGCCGGTCATCTATTGCGCGATTGAACACCAGCACCGGCTCGTCCCGAAAGAAATAGAAGAAGAACCAGGCGATGAACACGACCAAGAACACTATCATCGAGACTGGATGCCAAAGAAGGCTGAGGAAGATAAGAGCGAGAACGATTATTGCGTAGTTGACCCGAAAGTGGTTAAGGTTACGCTTGATGCGCAGGGTGGCTTCTCCTACGGTATACGGGCGGGTGAAGGAGTAAATGGCGAAGACCTCCCCCCATGGGCGGCGCGTGGCGAAAATAGAACGCGTTGTTGTCTTGCCGGGTGAGATGAAGTAAGGGGCAGAGGAGCTGGAGGTTGAGGGAAGGGAGCCGTACTGCGGTGTCCATGAAGACATCGGAGATTAAAAATTTGAAACCCTAAATTGAAGCTTGGAAATCTAGCAGACAGAGATCAAGAAACTGTGCCACCAAAGACTGAATAATTCGAGAAAGGAGATTACGAACCCAAGCCAGATGTCCCGTCCCGCTGATTTGAGTAAGAGCTTGACAGTGAAGCTGAAGCGCTAGTTTGGTTATACAATTTCAGATATTCCAACGGACAGCAATGGCCAACTATAAGAGATGAAAAGGGATGAACGACGTCGTTCGGAGTGCTGTAATTGAAGGAGAAAATACTCACTGTCGTTCAGTTCATAATCAGAAACGCCAGCGCATGAGTTCACGAGCTGCCACTTGCCAGCGGGTTTTTCAGCTAAAACGTCTCCTAAAGTGAGGATTTGATCATTTAAGAAAGTTGGGTGGTCAGACAATAATGAATGGATCATGGATGTCACAAGTCACACTCATCTAACTTGAGCTAAGCTTCTGTTTCATTGATTGCAACTCTCACTCACAGCTATCATTATGACAATAAGAAAATCAAACATCTTTCTTAGTGAACATGTCGTGCTAGCTCTTAGCTTCTTAAAAAAAGTGAAGCGTACAAATTGAAAAGCAGGTAGCTATTAAGGGCCCGGTTGGTGTTTGGGGCTCTTGGGCCTTGAGATGTGCTAAAGCAGGGAAGGCAAAGTCAAGAGGAGCCAATCCTATTGCCCCACTTATGGACACAGTCCCCAAATGGGGATGCTGGCGCAATTAGATTATTAGAGTGACCAGAACCATATACACAAAAGTAAAAGAAAGTCATATGCAAGTTGATTTCTTTGAGGAGAAATTTGCCAGAAGCTTTGTTGGTCTGCATTCTTTCTTCAAAATAGGCATGGTGGACCTTCATAAGAAGTACCGGTGTCAGTTTTTGTACAGGTAATAATTTGGGATCTGGATACTTTTGCACTTTTTTCACGTTTGGATACAAAAATTTTATTATTTTTATAAATAAAATTTTATTAAATTTTTATTGCTATAAATCAAATTATTAAATTTGTGACTAATGGCCTCTTCTCAAATTTGTGAAGTTTTATAAAATAAATTGAGAAACCTAATCCAACGAGCATTCGTGCTTTTACAGTTTCGAGAGCAGCAATACTTTTAGCAGTGTTACACAATGAAAAAGGCCAACATTTTTAGCACTTTCAAACGACAAGAGGTTGAGGACTCTCCAAATTTATAGAGAAATTTTCCGAATTGAGCTCTCTGCGCGCTGTGATGGTTTATGGATGAGTTTGTGGAGCGATCCGTTCAGATGTTCCGTTCGGATCCTGAATCTGTAAGTTCTATTCTCTATTTATGAAACTGGTTTCTTTTCTTTTTTTTTTTTTCGTTCCTAAATTTTGTCCTTATGTTTAACTTCTGTTTGGTTGCCGAGAAAATAGAATAGTAATGAACATAATGCAATTTTCTGTTGAAAAAATTCTTCCTTTTATTTCATAAAACAGGAGAACCTTACAATCACGGCTAGTATTCCATCGGGGGTGGATTTATTGTATTTATGTTAATGCATCAGAAGCAGATAGTGTATAGTCAAGCTTTCTTCCCGTTTCTTATTCACTTTTATCCGCGCCTAAATGTCATTCTTGTACTTTTTGTTCTGACCGCAAGTATGTCATTTAGTACGGGCATTGTGATGGCAAATTGGTACTCTAGGTCATGGATAATAAAGAGGTGGTGGTTATATTTATATCATGCTTTTTTTTGTTGGCCTTCATAGATTCTGTCTTATAGACAACTGCTTGAATAGAGGAATCAAGTAAGATGAATAATAGATTCTAGTTTGCCCTGTAGAGTGCGATAGATTTATGGGTTAGAGTTAGACACAGAAATACACAACTGGTATGAGGACTCCAAATAGAGAGTTAATTGTTGCCTTTTATCATTGGGCTAATGCATGAATTTCAAATTGTTTATGGATAATTTAAAAGTTTGACCTGGATATTAGTGTAACTTGTTAACCGTTGTATATGCTGTCATTCTTGATGGTTCTCTATCAGCTTTCTTTTTCCCTCTGACTGAATTTTACTTTCTGCTTATGATATAACTTACTTTTAATTAGAAGAGTGAGATTTGTACATATATAGCTGCAGATGAATTGTACAACTAGTACGTGTCGTTTTTGGACCAGTACATGCAAGTGATGAGCATGCCCAATGTTTTTATGACTGAACTTTTTACATTGTTTCCTGCAATAAGTTAAGATATAGATAATCTAAGTCATGGCATTAGGATATAGATATGCATTCACTTTGTGGTGTGGGATACAGATGTATGTGAAGCTAGACACTGTGTAGAGTAATGATTTATATTTAAGGGGTGTGTGTCTGTGTTTTAGGGTGGATGAATTTGTGGGGATTCCCCCCAGGGGATGATGAAAACTTGTTAAATTCAGAAGCAGGAGAATATTGTGATTAGCAATTCCTTTGATGTATCTTCTTTTTTTTCATTTGACTACTTATTGAGAATTAGTATTTGGAGTATCTGATTAAATCAATGTACTAATTAATATATGGAATATCATGCATTATAATAAGGATGAATGATGCTGTCTCTTGGAATCTCCCGTAGTGAAGGAATTAATTCAGTGGCACTATATTGCTGAATGCTGATGCACTATAATATCTTCATATTCTGTTTGGCTTTGGGAAGGGATGACGGATGACAAGTTGTTCATCATTGGGGGGGGGGGGGGTGTTTTTCATAGGGCTGTTGCTGAGAAAAAGTTGAGCAAAATATAACTCATAGCATCAACTAAATTCTTCATGACTACACTCACTGCTTAGCCATTTAGATGACAGAATATCATTTTTTGTCACTTTATGAAGACCATGGATGCAGCAATGTGCCATAAGCATATTCGTTGCACTCGGGGTAAAAACTTTATGGACTAACTATTTTCTTCTATTCCTTTGCACTTGACCACAAACTTTTTGGACTGACATTTGTTCTTTGATGCTGCCTCTTACATGATTAGTTATATGTAACCATGCTCCTCAAGATGATTCTTATTGTTTTTTACCAGTGTCTGAAGTATAAGACGGACCAAGCACAAGAGGCTAAGAAGATGGAAAAACTTAATAATATATTCTTTACTGGGATGGCTAGGGGACCTGAAGGTATGTCTTATGCTTCTATTATATATGACACAGTTCACATTTGGGCACCAAGAAATCACTCCCCTTAATATCCATACTGTTCAAATTTATGTTGGTTTCATGGACCGTGGTTTACATTGATACATTGGAATCTTCTTCCGTCCTATGTCATACCAACAAGAATGATTTCTCTCCCCCTCTTTCTTGTTAATTAATCTATGCTCTCTCTTTCTCTGTAGTGGATTTATCAGAAGTCATTGGGAAAGAACAAATGGATGCACAATTAACCAAGAAAGGAAGAGGAAGAAAGCAATAACTGATGTTTCTGCTAGACTAGATGTTCTTGATAAACCTTGAGACTTCGGGCCTCATGAATGATTTGAATAGAATTTTGTCCCCATTTTAAACTCTTACTCCTTGATTGCTTTTGCTAATTTTTTTCAAAGGGTTTGGATATTGAACTTCTCCCCTTTGTCTGTTCTTAATCTTTGATATGGTTTTGCCAACTGCGAATTTATTTTCTCGTCATTGGCATTAGCTTTACCCATGTTACTGTTGCTAAATATTGCCTTACCGTTGATTGTGTTCTAAATGGAAAAATGCTACCTTAAGCCATCATATCTGCGTTATCATTGATTGTGTTCCAAATGGAAAATTGCTACCCCAAACCATATCATCTTCTACTCAACAGCGAAGGGGTGGCTTGGGGTTGAGGAACATAATGGGTTGTCCTTGTTCGTCCTCCTTTTTGGAGAACCGCTCTCGAGTCTCAACATGTGTCCTCTTCTCGGCGTCTTCCGACGCGAACGCATGGTTTGAGCCAAACATATTTTGGGCAAGCAAGTTCTTGTTTCGCCCTGAAATTAGATCGAAAAACGCTTTCATTGAAGGTGGGCCTCCATGGGCACTTGACGAGGAATGCACCTAGCATATATACGCAAGTTTGCAGACTTGTTGGCTTATTATATAGAAATTGCGATGCTACTCCCTTGTTTTTTTTTTCTTTTTTTTTTATTTCACGGCTACTTTATATATTTAGTTAGATTTTTTATAAATATAGATAATATGACAATAATTATTTTCTTGTAATATTAATATTCTAAAATAGAATAGAAAAACAAGGAATAGCATAGCAAAAATTTTATATTTACACAATTTTATATAATCTAAATTATTAAACCTATTGAATCAATGAGATTAAATTATAAAAAATTAAATTGTACAAAGAAATTTTTCCTAATCAAATTAAATGGTAAATTTTTTTCCAAAAACAGTGGTTATGCTAGACCAGTGTTTTCATCTAAGAAATATTTGCTACGACCATGGCAAATTGTGTTCCATTGAATCCCAGAATTGTATGATTATCTTACCAGAGTTTCAGGCTCCAATCATGGCCGTACCTGAATAGTCCTAAGCCTAATCGACCAGATCCCGAGGTGACCGTCTACGCTTTTGTCTGCTTTATTGATTGGCCCATTAAAAAGTAAAAGCGTTAAATCCATGTGCCATGAGGGAAAAGCCTGTAAAATTGTACCCTTTTTCCCCTCCCATGCAAGATTGTAAAGAAACAAAGGCATTCAGGAAAATATTCTTCGATCAAATAAAGGCCACCCCAGATGGACAGAATGTTTTTTTGGTGGGTATTGTGCCAGGACAAAGTGCACCGTTTTGCTTTAATTTAATCATGGTCTGTTCCATGGTCAGTGGGGTCCTGTTCTCAAAGGGTGCTCTAGCTAGTAGCAACTTAGGATCAACCACTACTTGCTTCCTCTTTGAAGGAGCTTGAGCTGTTTACTTGCCTTACAGATTCTCACTTCTGTGGCAAGTGACGTGTGAGTTGGGTCCTTGATCTGGCAACAAGAATTAAATGATCAGACCTCAGAAGGAGTTAGTGATTAAGAATCAAAGCTTTTGGGATGCCTTCCAATTAGAAACAGAGAGGGAAAAAAGAATAGTGGGAAAGGAAAGAGCTGAGAGGGAAAAGGATGGTTGTTTATGACTTGTAGATAACATATGCTCATTTATTTTGAAAACGATGCTGATCAAGAATATGCCTCTTTTGGGTTTTGGCCACTGAAATTAAAACCAAAGAAAGCCATATCAAGAATATGCCTACGTGTCACCTGTGGAAGAAGTTTAACCATAGATGAATAGCAGGCCGCGGCTGAAATAAATAAAACCTATGTGCATCACATTTTCAATTATGGGAAAATCAAGTGATGAATTTACGAAGGATTATAGTAACAACGAAAAATTCTCATAAATTTGTTACAAATTTGTAGATAAAAATATAATAAAATTATAATTAATCTATGGCAATTTCAATACATAAAAAATTTTCAATCACAGAATCGTAAATTTTACGTATTTTAAAACTTAAGTAAGAAAAACATTATAAAAAATAAAATATATAAATAGAAGTTTCAAAATAAGTTGATTTGCAATGACTTACAATAAAATGAGATGAGGTAAGTTAGTGTGTAATTTTGATAAATTAAAAAAATACTAACTCAATTTATTTTTTAAGTAAAATAGATTGATGTGATGAATTAATTTATTTTTATATATAAATATATTAATTTATTTTACCTTATTTTATACTACTCGTAACTCATAAATTAAATAAAATAGATCCATCCATATTTTCATAAGTCAAAATGGAAATCGACTTTACCTTTTTAAATAGAATAGAGTGGGTTAACCTATTTTTGCCACCGAACCGTAAATGTTGTTTTGAAGGGACGAGGAAATTGAGATTAAGTTGTACAAACAATGGAGGTCGACAGTCAACACTGGCTGTTTGAAGTTGAAAGGAAGAAAATAAAAAAGAAAAGAAGAGAGTGGTGTAGTAGACAACAAAGTCAATGCGCATACGCGTGGTTGCGGGTTGGATTGGCTGGAATGGAGGAGAGAATGTTGATTTTGACGAAGGAGGAGGAAGAGTGGAATAGGGTTTTATTGATTGAAACTTGTGGAGTAGAAGGGGACAGTGGGAGGGGTTCTGCAACATGACAAAGAGTGGAGTGGCATACAAGGCATCTGGGTTTTTTGTGTTAGTCTCCAAATGGAAGCAAACTTAATTAGCTTTCGTTCTCACTCATTCCTTAATGCTGATGAATCAATGAACACCCCTACACATGCAACACACCGTCCTTGTCTCTGCAATAACTGCAGCACCCACTAGATCCCAACTACTTATGTCGTGCAAGCCACACTTTCCTGCTCATTTTTTGGACATTCCATCTATAACACATAAAACTACGTCATTCCCATTCAAAACTTATTCAAATTATGATAAAATCAACAAAACATATCGCTCCTAATTAATCAAAGTGGGGACCTTTTCATAAATTAAGGATATAGTAACCCACAACTGAGTGTTTTTCTTCCGCAAATAAATTAGAAAATAATTGGGATAAGAAAGGATTCAATTATTTTAAGTAAAAATTGGGTTGATAAATTATCCTATTTCATTTTGACTTGTCTTTTAAGAGAAATAAATTAATATAATGAATTGATATATTTTTATATTTAAATATAATGCTTTCATGTAACTTATCTTTTAGGCAGTATGAAAGTCTAATCCGTTTTGATATTTTAATAAAAATTAAATTTAAAATTGTTTTATGGGCTATACACAGGCATATTGAATGTGCTATTTGTGCTTTGTATATAATTATAATAATACTAAATAATAATAATAATAACAGTAATCTTAAATGGATTGCATGCAATATAAACTAAATATAAGTAATATATACAAAACTTATGTTATTAGGAAAGTCTTTTTTTGCAATTTTAAATTTATATAATATTTATATATTTTAGTGTGGACATTTAAATTTGTTAATCTGAAAATTTAATAATATAGATTTTATATTATATTAATTAAATGAAAGTAAAATTATAAAAATGATAAAATTTTATATTATTACATTACAGAGAGAATACTGGAGTGCCGGTCATGTTTTAGTTATCAAATAAGACAAATATTATGACCTACCTGAACACACATAGGTTTTTAAGATGAACAGCCGCCATCTGAGCCAACATCCAAATAACTGTATACCATTTTTTGATTAAAATTTAAATGAGTTAATAAATCATTAATTAATTAATTCAATTTGGTCGGACCAAAATTATATACTGTTAATTAGTAACAAATCTCACCTAATTCTCTCAGATGTTGGAGGGAGCATGGGTAAGCCGCACCAGGACTTTGGTGCAATAAATACAAATGATTCAACGTCGTACATTCCACGTATTGTTTGAAAATCAAAGCAGTAGTACTTATCTACTTGATTGCACGCCCACTTTGCAACCAAGGCAGAGGCTGTTGTGACAAAAAAGTCAACGACGTGGGACCCCATGGTGGGGCCCTTCCTGCCCTGTCTGTCACCGAACCCACATTGTTCCTCGGGCGCAATATAGCACCTAGGCTAGGCTGATCGTAGTCAAACTGAAGCACTACCTTGTGTTACGCGTGGGATGACCACACCTTTTTCGCGGCGGTTTCTTGCAACGGCTATTTGTGGCGTTCTACCTGGGCCCCACGTTTGGTCGACATTTTCATAAAACCTCACTCGCGGCTGATAAGGGGTAAAACACTTCATCCCAAGGAAAACTAATCCGCATTTAGATATTTTGTGTTTTTATTTTTTGATTTTAATAATGTTTATTTTTATTTTTATAATATTTATTTTCTTATGTAAACATTTTATTCATTTATTAGATTTTGAATAATAATAAAATTATGTATTTATATCTATATTTTTAATATAATGCATAATATAAAATATCAATTTTAAATTATACTTTATATAAAAATATAAATATAAATACATAATTTTATTGTTATTTTAAAATTCTCCAAAATTACGATTTCTCTTGTGGTTGTCTTTGTTAGTTCTTTCCAAATTTTCCACAAAAAGGAAACTATAAATAGCGGATGCTATACCAAAAAAATAAAAAAGCTATGATAATGCTATTTCATTATTTGTGTACATGTTTCCCATGGGGTAATGGCTGCAATATCTCTCCTTTTTCGCCCTCAATCATGTGTGCTTGTCTCATTTGCAATTGGGAAACGAAGTCAAAAGTACTCTGAACTTTCTACTTCTGGCCGCTCCACTCATAACACTAACAGAATATAATAATCTATAAAGAATTTGTAATAATAGTTTTTATAAAAAACGATGAATTTTTTCAGTCAAGTATATTACAAAGTAATGAACAAATATATATATATATGAACTTATTCGCCAATATATATATATATACATATATGAACCTTCTTCTGTGAAAAAATGTTGAAAATAAACATTTTGATGACAATGATTGAACATGTTAGAAAAGACTTACTTTAAGTAAAACTTCTTTTGGTTTGTATCGTTGTTACAACTAAATTACGTTTTATTCTGAAACAAAAGCAATTTACTTACTAATATTTGATTTTGCATGTGTAGTTATTATTATTGTGAAAGTAATTTCATATGTATCTAACATTATCTGATACCATTTTAGTATTTACATAAAAAATACAATCTAATATTAGAGATTATTTATTATTATATGAAATAAAAAATAATAATAAAACAAAAACAATTTTTTTTTTTAATTTAAGCGTCCAATTCATATAATCATAGATGATATTTTAATTTTTAAACTTTTAGGTTCGATTTCATATTTTCACTCTCTTATCCCAGTCTAATGGCTCATTATATAAAAAAAAAATTTTGTTTAAAAAGCAGAGGCCTGTGTGAGTTAAGTACCAAGTTGCCTGTATGACTACAAGGTTTATAGAAAACTGAAACACTGAAATGGAACGGCGGACAGGGCTAATCCTCCGTAGGAAATTGGTACATGGAAGCTGTAAAATTGAAGCTTCAATGGTAGGTCTGAGAAAATATTAAATAGAGCTCAAATAAGGGAGGGAAAAGAATAACAAAGGTCTTCGAGTGGGCCCCCTTCAAATCTGTGACAGAGACGGCAGTTTCATTTCTCAGCTCTCCCTCTTGGGGTTGGGGCTTTGCTTATTTAAATTCCTCTTTCTTCAGTTCTTGTTCTTTCTGGTTTTGTTCTCTTTCTCTCTTCCTTTTGTATATTTTTCCCCTTCCCTCCTACTTCCGGCTCCTCTGTCTTGTTTGTCTAGACTGCAAATTTAGTAAAAAGATTAAAAGATTATATTTTTTCTCCCTGCTGAGGAGACTAGGAATTTTCTTTACTCAAAGTTGGAAGCTTTGTATTCTTATGGTTGTGTGAATTCTCAAGCGAAGCAAAGTCTGCTCTCTTCCACACCTTTCAATCTCAAAGCCACGGAAGGAGAATCTAGGGTTTGACAGCACCAAGTCCATCAAGGTCTGTGCTTTGGTGATTTTGTTATTATTTTTTCACTGAAAAATTGGTTCAATTTGTCCACTGAGTAGTCAGGTACCTTGCAATCTCTATTTGGTTGATTCTGATCGCCGGGTCTGCTTTATTTTGAAAATCAACCCTCCCATGAATTGATGTTTTGGAACCTTTAATCGGAAATCATTATTTTGGCTTTGTTTGGTGAAAAATGGGATCCTGTTTATCTGGGTCTTTTTTTCCGGTACATAAGGCCGAATGTCTAATATATTTATATAGATATGGGGTTTTCTAGTTTTCTGGTGTCGTTGGCTTAGGTTCTTGGCCCCCTGGGCTTTGAAAATTTTGATTCTATTTTCGTTTATTCCTCTTTTTAACCTTTTATTTTAGAATGGATAGAGGCTAATATGGAGGAGGTTGAAGAAGCTAATAGAGCAGCTGTTGAAAGCTGTCATAGAGTTATAAGTTTGTTGTCTCAGCCCCAACATCAGGATCACTACAGGAATTTAACGGTGGAAACTAGGGAAGCGGTGGTGAGGTTCAAGAAAGTTGTTTCCCTCCTAAATAATGGTTTGGGTCATGCGAGAGTCAGGAAACTTCAAAAACTTCAATTCCCTTTACCCCAAAGTATCCTATTAGACAACCCCAATTGTAAAACTAGCCCTCAATCAAAAAACCTGCAGTTTCCCCAAACTAGCTTTCCCGACAATTCAATTCAGGAACTGGGCTCAACCGTCAGAAATTCATTATATCTGGGAAACCCATCCTTGGAGCTGAGCTCAAATGGGAAAAGTCCTCTTCACCTGGCTCAACAAGCCTCATCGGCACACTATCACTTCCAGCAGCAGCAACAACAACAAAGGTTGTTGCTGCAGCAGCAGCAAATGAAACACCAAGCAGAAATGATGTTTCGAAGGAACAATAGTGGCATAAATCTGAATTTTGATAGCTCTAGCTGCACACAAACAATGTCATCTACCAGGTCTTTCATTTCTTCCTTGAGCATAGATGGAAGCGTAGCTAATATGGATGCAAGTGCCTTCCATTTAATAGGAGCTCCACACTCTGCAGATCAGAATTCACAACAACATAAGAGAAAATGTTCTGGCAGAGATGAGGGGAGCGTGAAATGTGGGAGCAGTGCTAGATGTCATTGCTCAAAGAAGAGGTTATACTTACTTTCCGTGTCCCTGGATTGTTATTGTTTCTTAGTTCTGGTATTAGTCACCTGCATTGATGTCTGTTCCTTGAAGGAGTTAGATGTCTTTTTAACATGCCGTCAATAACGTTTGTGTTCTCCACAGGAAACATAGGGTGAAGAAATCAATTAAAGTGCCTGCTATCAGTAACAAGCTCGCAGATATTCCCCCTGATGATTATTCATGGAGGAAGTACGGCCAAAAGCCAATCAAGGGCTCTCCTCACCCTAGGTTTGTTCTTGGTTTTTGAGCTTTGATTGATTTGAATGTCACATAAACATACTTAAACCGCCATAATTTTGCACAGTTACAGGACTGCTTGGTTAGGTGTGATTTGTGATTTCTATCCAGTTTTGTGTGCATTAATGATTGTTTACCCTTTCTTCTTTGTGGCGGTAAAGCTAAGTGCACGATATATTTCCTCTTCTTTTTTTTCTTTGGTGGGTATTGTGGTGGTAATCGTGGTAACATTGCAATTGGGTTGGAAGTGCATTCATCGGTGTTTCACTCGTTTTTTGGAGGTATTCAAAGGCACATGAGCATTATAAACTTACATGATTGAAGTGGTCCTAGATTTTCTATTGCACACATCTACCTGTAGATGCCATTATCAGGGTTATGTAATATCCTCTATTACAAATATCCAAGTTCTATTCTATCAAGTGCCTTGCTACAGATACGAGCTTGAAATTTACAAATGTATTTTATATTGCTTTTCTGTTTTTGAAAACATATTTGATATATTAGATTGTAGCATTTTGGAAATGCCAGTGTAAACTGCTTTAATATTGCTGTAATTGCATGATTCATGCTCTATAATTTGCATCTGACGATTGATTGCATCTGAGGTAAAGGTGGAAGGCTCCTGAAGATTGATGTCTCTATGACTAAAAATTTGACCTCTGATTTGATATTAATTTGGTTAACTAAGATTTCAATTTTCATATTTAGTAGCTCAATCTTAGGATGTGAATACCAAGTTATATCTTTGAGGAAACTGACTATAGTTTCTTTGTTCAGAGGATACTATAAATGCAGCAGCATGAGAGGCTGCCCTGCTAGGAAGCATGTTGAGAGGTGCTTGGAAGACCCGTCTATGCTAATTGTTACCTATGAAGGCGAGCATAACCACCCCAGAATACCAATGCAGTCTGCAAATGCATGAAGAGGAGAGCTTCCCCAAGACGCCCCATATTTTATTTGTTAAAACCTGTCATTGGCTTGAGATGCCACTGTACATATTTAAAAGTGGTGCAAGCAGGGAAATCCTTGGTGCAATTTTATGGCTCTGGAAGTGGATGGATAGTTGGTTGATGAGCCTTTTAGTTAGAAAGTGGGGATGAGGAGCAGGGTCAAATGAAAATTTCTGTAAAATTGTGTAGTTTCAACTCGTAAGAACTATTTCGTCTTTAAGCATGTTCTATACAATATAGGGTTCTCTAAATGAATCAGATGCCTTCGAAAACGTTTATATTTTCCCATTGATTACTGCCACGAAGTTCTTCCAAGATATTGGTTTGGCGATTATGATACATCTTGAGCAGACGTAGAAAATTCTTAGGGATATTGTTTCAAACCAGGATCTACAGAACATATAAATTAAATGATTTTGTACTAGTTCTAGCAACATAAGCTATATCAAGGAAAACTTAGATGGTTGCTTGTCACAATAAAGTGCCAACAAATTGTCACCAACTATCATTTATATTTTTGTTTCTAGATTCACTTTCCAAGTTAGAAGGTGATTTTAACCATCAAGCTACTGACTTCCCAGATTGGGCAGGTCCTCCATTTATAGATGGAATAATTAAGCACGGTTGCTGAGCAGGATAACTAAAAGCCACAGCCTTTCTAGATTTGTAAGTGCTCCATGCAAAACTTCAGTCAGTTTGTCGTCTGTGTTTATTGGGTTGTGGAAGTTTCTCAACAGAGCACGTGAGCTGCAGGGGACCAACATGGGCAATCATGCTCGACCACAGTTCCCCTGGGTCCAATACACTAGCTGTTGTCAATATAATTGCAGAATAAATTCTATCCTCTGCCTCTCACCGTCTTGCCTGCGAACTGTGGGCTATCTCTGCGTTCATTTTTTTTTTTTAAAAGAAAACTTTGTAAATATTTAGTATGAAGCATTTAATGGTGCTACTTGCAAGTTTCAGCTTCCCAACAGCAAGAAAATGAACTGAAAATGGGAGAATGTCACCTTTTATTATATACGAAGGACTAAAGTTTTAGATGCAGAAACGATGAATTACTTTAAATTTGTAATTAATCCACGAAGCTCCCAGTTGAGGATAAGATAAGGACTGTGCAGAGTTGCGATCAGTCCATTATTGAATCTGCTTTGAGAAGAAAAAATGAAAGCTACAGTTCTGTTGGTTTTATTCGGACCTAAGATTAGGATTTTATATTTTAAAGGATTGATGATGGCTGCGACAAAGTTTTCTAACATTTGAATGAATTTGGGGCTCTTAGGGTCAACCATCATTGTCGGGTTACTCTAAACAGAACTATCCAATCTGGAACCACCAGCATACACTCGCATTAATTATTTTCTTGACAAGGTGGCTTTCTTAAATCTTCTGGTGCAGAGTGAGTATTTTTCCCTTCGTTTCTTCAAATTGTGTAAAAGCTGTGGTTGTGCTATAAGTGGAAAAACACGTGGCATTTTTTAAAACGCTATTTTAATTATAGATATTTACAAGATTATCAAAAAAAATTAAATTTATTAAATTTTATAAATTAAATTTAATAATTAAAATTTTTAAGTGAAATTTTGCAAATGAATTGAACGGCTCAGATTACGAGACAGCCTTGTTTTGACTGGTGATATGATTGTAAATTGCACAATGCGGACGAATGAGTTGTCGTGAGAGGTTTCGCCCAATGGGCCGGAAGTTGAACTGTGGACATCTTCCCTGTTTTATACATGCGAGGCCCTGTACCCAGAAAACGTCACCCTGCAGTTAAGGATGTAATGGAGGTGAGTTTCAATAAATATTATATGGGATCCGGATCTCTTCTCATAGAGACAGAAAAGAGTGAAAAAGAGAAAGAGAAAAAGTTAAGAAAGAAAAAATAATTAAAATAATAAGTAAGTTTTATATATTAAATTTTTTTTAAAAATAAATTATTAATATAAAAAAATAAAAAAATTCAAAAGATTCAAATTTGTATTATATGTTTGTGAATTATTTATTTAACTTTATTTAAGTTTAAGAATTTATCAACTTCGAGTCAAGCATGGATTAGAGTATTTGACTTGGTTTGATTAGTTTTGTCATTCTTTGAGCTTCATAGACGCTATAAAATATAAATAACCATCACAATAAATATATATATATACAAAAACTATTAGTTATCAATTTAATTATAAATTTTACCATTAATATTAACAATTTATCAAATTGAATATATACCAAATTTTTATTCAAATCAAATAGGTTTCTAATATTTATTAGTATAAATTTTATTATTTATATAATAAAATTTAATAAATTTATTATTTATATAATAAAATTTAATAAATTTATTAAAATAAATTTTTGAGTAAAATATTTACGATTTTCAACATATACAAATTAAAAAAATAAAAAATAATATCAATAAGCTTTAGCTTTAGCTCTAGTGACATCTCTGTTGATATCTTCGAATCTTTTCGCAGGTTTGAATTCTCGTTTTCTTATTAAAATTGTCTGACTCCTGTATTAATAAAAAAAAAAAAGTGAGCCGTAGCTCACACTGATGCACTCCCACGAACCCCGACTTTGGTTCGATTCCCCTTACCATACACAAAAGCCTCCGGGCTCCCACTATCACCAAAAAAAAAAAATTAAATAAAAAATGGTACAAGAAAAGTTGCGGTGATAATGATGTGTGGTTGTTACATTAGATTGCGGGGGTAACGTGTTGAAGAAGAATATAATAGTACAGTCAAAATGGAGTGATGAGGATTGAAGCGTGATGGGCGATCAGTTCCAAGGGCCCCGTTGTGCCCTGTGTGCGCGTAGTAAAGTAATGTTATTTGTATAAATTATTATTATATTTTTATTATATAATATTTTATATATTTTTTACATTTTTTATCTATAATTTTTTTATTTATACATTTTATATATTATTGTAGAACATCATTATTAAGTTGTTATTAGGAGTGGGCATTGGATCGTGTCAAATCATTTCAATCTACTTCAAATCGTAAAAAAAAAAATTTAGACTAAGTTAAAATGGGATAAAATAAATATTATGTAATATTTTAACTTAAGATAGGATAAATTGGGTGGGGTTGCATTTTTGTCTCCTCTCCATTGGATTACTGTGGGTACCCAACAAAATTTACATATATATATTTTTAATTCTTATACTATATATATATATTTTCTGAATTCTGATATTATAAAATAGCGGCATTTTACAAAATGATGTCATTTTCTAATTTGCCCTAAAATTTCTGCAAGTACAAACAGGCAAGAGATAGCTCAACTTCAACAAACCAACACTACTCCTCCCTCTCTCGTCTCAAATCCTCGATCCCTCGACTCCCTCTCTCATAAGCTACAAGTCTCGTTCGTTGTCTCGTTATTTTCAACAGTCAACGCTAATCTCTTGCCCCTCCCACCTTGTCTTGACTCACCTCTTCTCATTTTGGTTAATCTCTTATCTAATCATCATACTTCGACACTTTGGGTCCTCAATAGTCGATCGAACCCCATTCTCGTTCCACCACTTGCCTTACATTCGTTTGTCCCCATCCTAACCCAAACTAACCCACCCAAGTGAAACCGAACCATTCCAACCCAAGAATATTAGTTTGAAAAATTTTTTGACTGGGGTTAGATTAAGTTAATAAGAGATTGAGTTCAACTGGGTTGAGAGAATTTTGTCCCAACCCAAACCATCCCACCCAATGCCCACCCCTAGTTGTTATGGTTAGCTCCATTGTCCGAGAACAAACGTAGATCTTTTATTTAACAAAATTTAAAATACATTATTATGAATTCTTTTTATTCTATGACTTCTTTTATATTTATATTTATAAAATATAAATTTTATATTTTATATTATTTTTTATATATATAATATATAAAATTATGTGTACATATTAATTTTTTATTTTATATTTACATTAATTTAATTTAATTTATTAATTATTTTATAACTAACTTTTGACATACTTTGTCTCTTCCTAAATAACTGACACTTCAAAAAAGTGTTTTTCACTTTAATTATCATTTTTATAAAATCTTAGCTTTATAAATTTTTTATTTTATTTTTATTTAACTTATTCCTACTATACTAAGTCAAAATATTTTTTTTCTTATTCAACCAAAATAAATTTTCTTTTACGCACTCCCCACTAAGTTATATCTAAAATGAATTCTCTTTCAACTATTCCTACTAAAATATCTTTCAGTATTTATTTTGTTAATTTTTAGCATATTTTAATTGTTATATAAAAAATATTTCGATAAAGATAATAAATTTTTTAAAACATAAGATAATCTAATATTTTTTTTTATTTTCTGTACAATTTTTTTTGAAACG
Source organism: Dicorynia guianensis (assembly GCA_037013595.1). Taxonomy (NCBI): domain Eukaryota; kingdom Viridiplantae; phylum Streptophyta; class Magnoliopsida; order Fabales; family Fabaceae; genus Dicorynia; species Dicorynia guianensis. The sequence continues at coordinate 35,746,892 of JASUAB010000007.1, forward strand.
TCCGTTGTTTAAAACAGAAAGGACAATATCATGATACCCTTGCATGTTTTCAAGCAGGAACTTAGAGATTTTTGTTATCAAGTTTTTATGCACAAATCAAACACCAAAACACACGCCTAAACTTTTTTTTTAGCAAAATGACAATAGTTAAAAGCAATTATTTCAATTTTCCAGAAGGAATGAAACAGCAAGCGGTTAGTTAGAAGGAATTAAATAATATATGGAATATAGGGAAGATATATGCATTGGACCCGTACGTATATTAACTCCGAGGAAGCTTCCACAGTAAACCGCAGATTTAAGCTAACAGGTCTGCCCCTGACGGCAATCAAAATGCCGCTAATTCAACTGTACATCACAAGGGCAAAAGTAGCACCCAACATTCACAAAAAAGGACCAAAAAACAAAAAATTCAAGCTGAGGCCATTAAGCTCTCCGCCAGAATTAATGGCGGCCTTAGAAGAGGGGCGCTGGCTGATTAAGGTCAAACAATAACGGCTTCTTCTTCTCTTCCTCGCTCACCACAACGTCCACATTCTCTATCTTGTACCCTTTGTACTCCGATCTCACCGGGACTGCCGGCGAGACCTCCGCTGCCGCAGAGGCGAAGTACATCGATGGCCTCCAATACTCCCCGCGGCTCCCAAATACTTCATCGCCACTAGTAGCAGTAGCAGCCACCACAGACGGAGGCAAGGCGGTCGTCGGAGCTCCGGGGGCAACACCGTAGACAAAGTTGGTCTTGGCCTTGGGTCCTTGGAGACTCCTCGCAGCCTCGTCGTAGGCTCTCGCAGCCTGCTCGGCGGTGTCAAAGGTGCCAAGCCATTTGCGCGTCTTCTTCCAAGGATCGCGGATCTCAGCTGCGAATCGTCCCCATGGACGCTTGCGCACGCCTCTAAAATGCGCCCCCTTGTCGAGGGTCCCACCGTAGCGCACGGCCTTGGGTGGAGGCGGAGGAGACTGGGAGGGAGCTCCAGAGAGCGAGTCTCTTCGGAGTTGAAGCGCGTCAACAGCCATGACGGAAATGTACGGAAGCAGAGACAGAGGAGGACGCTGTCCGTGCGCGTGTCCTAATTAGGGTTTGTGCGGGGAATATAAATAAGGGCGGGGACAGTCTGGGTTAACGCCGACAGGTTTGGGCTGCTGGTAGTTGGCTGACTCAGTTGATAACATTGGAATAAAATAAATTATTTAATTAAATAAATGTACATCTTATATATACCATATAATAAAATTACTACAGGTGTCACGTCATAATTTCGTACCTAATTTTGATTCCGTCGAAAGGGACTTTTTTAATTTTTTATAATTAAATTTTTTTTTGGTCCTATAGTGTTTTTTTTCCAAAAATTGTACTGCAGATGAAGCCCGTGTTTGTACATGGGCAGGGCAGGCCCGCACAGAATACGAACCCTGCCATCTACTAATATACGAGTGTTAAAACTTAATCGATTGAATTTGGGCTTCATGGAATTGAAAGCAATAGAAGTATGCGTGTGCCGACGGGAAAGCCATAGTTTTTTTTTGGAAAGGACGGACAGTCATAGTTACGTGCGCAGAACTGGACATTTTCTTTCTGTCACTTTAAATTGAATAATTTTATTTAATATAATTAAATTTTATACATTTTTCTACAATCTCTTATATTTTTTTTTTCTGTTTACTCTTTTTCTTAAGTTTTTTCTTTAATTATACACCTAATATATACACTAACATTATATAATTATCAATTTCCCCTTAAATTATAGGCTTTTGCTACCACACTTTGCCATGTTTAATTCCCTCCTCAGTAGCATTGCTAAGTTTTTAATTTATGTCTTAATTATTTGTACGTAAAGTCAGATTTATGAAAATGAATGGATCAAAATACGGTCCAAACTAGTTCTCGATGGTAACAATTGGAAATTTTCTGTATTCGTATTTTTAAAAAAAAAAATTTTAAATCAAAAAATTATAAAATATATTTTAATATAAACTAAAAAATAAATTAAAAAATAAAACATAAGACTCAGATCCGATTACGATCACATTATACTAGGGGTGGGCATTGGGTGGGGCGGTTTGAGTTGGGACAAAATTCTCTTAACACAGTTGAACGCAATCTCTTATTAAGTTAGTCCAATCCTAGTCAAAAAAATCGTTAAACCAACATTCTTGGGTTGAAATGGTTCAGTTTTACTTGAGTGAGTTAATTTAGGTTAGGATGTGGACGAACGAACGTGAGGCGAGCAGTAAAACGAGGATGATGTTTGATCGACTATTGAAGACTCAGTGTCGAAGTGTGATAATTAGATAAGAGATGAGTCAAAATGAGAAGAGGCGGATCAAGACAAGGTGGGAGGAAGTAAGAGATTAGCATTGACTGTTGGAAATGACGAGACAACGAACGAGACTTGCAGCTCCTGAGAGAGGGAGTCGAGGGACTAAGGGTTTGGGACGAGGGAGGGAGGAGTGGTGTTGGTTTGCTGAAGTTGAGCTGCCTCTTGCTTGCTTGTGCTGAAGTTGAGCCAAAATGAGAAGAGGCGGATCAAGACAAGGTGGGAGGAAGTAAGAGATTAGCATTGACTGTTGGAAACGACGAGACAACGAACGAGACTTGCAGCTCCTGAGAGAGGGAGTCGAGGGACTAAGGGTTTGGGACGAGGGAGGGAGGAGTGGTGTTGGTTTGCTGAAGTTGAGCTGCCTCTTGCTTGCTTGTGCTTGCAGAAGTTTTAAGGCAAGTTAGAAAATGACATTATTTTGTAAAACGACGCTATTTTATAATATCAGAATTCAGAAAAAATATATATATATAGCATAAGAATTGAAAAAATATATATATATAAATTTTGTTGGGTACCCGCGGCAACTCAATAGAGATGGGATAAAAATTCAGCCCCACCTAATTTACCTCATTTTAAGTCAAAATATTACATAATATTTATTTTATCTTATTTTAACTCAGTTAAAATTTTTTTTTTTACGATTTGAGATGAGTTGAAACGATTTGACCTGGTTCAATATCCACCCCTACATTATACGGGGTCTTACTTATTTTAAAAACGTGGCATTGGCAGGTGATCCCCTATCATTAATAAAAAGCAATAGTGTGCAGATTGAAGGTGGACTTTTCTTATTTAGGATTTCTTTAATGATATTATAATTTTTATAAAAAATTATATTATTAAATTTATTAAATTTTATAAATTAAATTATAAATTAATTTTTTAAATTAATTTTTATATTTATAAAATAATTTATATTTTAATTTTTATATATAAAATTATTTTTATTTTATAGATGACATTAAATTTTATTTAAAATAATATTATTTTAATTATACTTATTAAATAAAAAATTATCACATAACTGCTATGTTATAATATTAGTATCCTGATTTTATTATCACATCACAATGTTAATATAATAATTTTATTGATATATCAGATAACTATGTTAATAATGACGTGTTACAGGAATACATAACTTAATAATGTTAATATTGATGCAGGAACTTAATTAAAAGTTATTTAAATTTATAAAAAATCTGATTAAAATTTTTTAAAAATAAATAACCAACATAAAAGATTCCCATATGGAAGGAATCAAAATAAAATTTTAATCAAATGTTAAAAAATTTGGGTTAGCAGAACTCCCCGGCTCCGCCGAGAAGATCGGTCGGTGTAGTGACTGTGGGGAACGGGAACACAGTTTGACACGTAATCATAGGACATAAATGAAAGGGCGGCGGATGGCTGGGTCGGTAATTATGGGTCTGGTGCTAGTGCTACTAGGAGCCAGCAAAGTGAAAGGGCGGCGGCGGCGGGATCAAAAGCGAGGAGTAATGCTGAGTTTATATTAGTTTTATTTTTTAGGTCATATTTATGATGTGATTTAAAATAAAAATTTTAAAAAATAAAATTAAAAAAATAAAAATAATAGATATAAAAAAAATATATAAAATATAAATATAAATACAATGTTATTTAAAAATGAACATGGATATGGGAATACTCATAGAGTAAATTAAAAAAAAAAAACAGTGCATCTGTGTAATGTTTGCACTGTTGGTCGGGAAATTATGTGTACGTAAAAGAGGAGTTGAATATTAATAATGTTTAATATGATTATTAAATAGTTAAAATTTTAAAATATATTATTTTAAAATTAATTTAAATTATACTTATAAAAAATTTTAGTAAAATAATTGTATTTATTTTAATTTTTTATTTAAAAAATTAACTTTTAATTATTGACGGTTAAATATCTTAAATTTTATAAAAAATAAAAAAGTTGAATAACATACGCTTTGTTTATATATTTTTATATTTTTATTTTAACGTTTTAAATAAAATTTAAATAAATAAAGAGGAATCATTTTTTTTAGAAATTGACTATCATAAATATGACTATTAATATTTTAAAAAAATAAAAATATGAAAAAAATATAAATTAATACAACCTTAATTTATATCAATATCAACGTCTATTTTCTTTTACCATATTTTATTGGATTCTCCATGAGACAATGCGCTGCCTTTCGAATCATAGTTTTATTTTAATATTTTATTCTCAAACAAATTTTGTAATAAAATTTAAATTGGTAATTTTTTATTAAATCTAACAAATAAATTGTAAAACCAATTCCAAAAAATATGAAAACATCTAATTACTTCGAAAAATATATGGTTGAAAAGAAGGTAAATATCCCAACAAAAAAGAACAAAGTTTTGAAGAAAATGAAAAAGGGAGAGAGACAAATCAAAACTCACAAAACCTCTGGTTTTACCATCCCAACCTTTTCTTTGCGATATACTAACCACAAAGGTAGAAATAGAGTCGGATACAGATGCTACAGTTAGTACTCAATCTGAGCGCCGTAAAATAGAAGAGAGAAAAGAAAATTAATAAAAGAGTTATAAAATTTATAAGAAGAAAATTATGATATTCGTAAATTAAATATAAATATAAAATAAATAAAATATTAAAATTAAAAAATAAACAATACAAAAATTTAAATCGAAATAAAGTTCTACCCTTAGTTTTTTTTTTTTGAGAAATTAAAAATACTTTAGAAAGATGATTTAATGATTTTATCATGAGTGAAATCTCAAGTCATTTCTTGATAGAGACCGACCTAACACCTACAGCCACCTCCTAAATTCAATTTAAAAGTCCTTAGGTATAACTTCACTTATTCCCCCCTTTTTTTGGTTTGGTATTTCACTAAAATAATTTTGAATTGAAAACTGCTAGACTTGTGACTACATAATTACAAATTAAAAAAAAAAAAATGTATCACAAAAAGTGCGTATGTATGTCTCAGATTTATCCATATTATACAAGTCACTTCCATTACGAATTAAGGTTTCCCACCCACCCATTTATTTTAGCATAGGTCTTATTCTAATAATTTTTATTGAACTTTCACTTTTGTTCTAAAAGACCTTACAAAAAAAATAATAATAATGGAGCAATTCTAGCTCGGAAATTGAAATATTAAATTTCTTAAATTTCTTAAATTTTAAAATTGAAACAAATATAGCTAAACTACCAAACTCTTACTTTTCGTTGTTACGTCTGTTTCATACATTTTGACTCATCATTTTCGTACTTGAAAAATGTTGAAACTTGAAACTCAAGAAGGCTGTTTATTTTTAATGCTTGAAAACTAAGAAAAAAATCAGACATATAATCCAAACATCTGTTCTCTGATTTTCATGAAAGGCATAACAAAATTACCTAGAAATTAGATAAACAATTCAGGTAAAGCAAACACAGGTTCTGCCATAAAGAGAGAAACAAGTAGACACAAAGAAGTTTTCACTTGAGAGGAATGAACCTTGACGAATGAGTAGCACCAATACCGGGCCTTCCGTGCTTAACAGGCTTGTAAGAGATTGAGAATTCAGCTAGATAGTGGCCGATCATTTCTGGTTTAATTTCAACTTGATTAAAGGTCTTCCCATTGTAAACACCGATGATGCTACCAATCATCTCTGGTACAATAATCATGTTGCGGAGGTGAGTCCTTACTGGCTCTGGCTTTTCACCAGGTGGAGCCTCCCGTTTCTGTCTCAAAATAAAAACATAATTTAAATCATCCAAAATCTTTATCTTCAATAGCAATCGACAAATTGATACCAATTGAGTTCAGGTGGACAATTTAGAAGTACTCTCACAAAATACTGAGATTACTAGATAGAAGTACAATGTCGAGCAAAATAATGCTATATTTGCCCTCAGTTCAACAACACCTCAATCCTCAATATTCAATAGGACGAAAACATAAAAAGGTTTATCTCCTAGTGGCCCATTACTTTCTCTGCCATCGGAAGCTATCACTTTACTCTTCATTCTACAACCTGTTCTCTATAGAGTCCCACAACTTTATTTTTACTTCATTATCGCAACTCAAAATCTACACAATTAAATTTATTAAATCCCTCATATCTAATAGCCCAACCTAATGTAGGAAAAAAGTTGTGGGACTAGTTTTTCCCTTCCCTATAATGCCTCCTACTGTGTGTTAAGGCATTAAATCACTTGAACTAGAACTATTTGGTGCTAAAATAATGAACCCTGGATTTGACTGGTTGGAGGAAGACAATCCATGAGGCACACAGAGGAATGCACCCCTTTCCTCTTTCATTCAGCAATGCTGCAAGTATGCAGTGTCTCAATTTAAGGCTTTAGCATTGTTTAAATCCATCAGTTGGCTAAACAACTCTGATGTGAAGTTGCATTTCAAGGCTAACCATTTATAAAGTTATGATGGAATATAGCTGTTGTGGCATTTGTAATTTATTCCGTTTAAACATCTCATGCTTTACTTGAATCTCACGACACAACTGAGCTTTATCAAATGTCTCTCCACAAAATGACAGCAGCACATGAAATGTTTTGGTTATAATAACAAAGCTTAGAAAAACCAGATGGTATATAGCAATACAAACCATTTGACGCATTTATATGATAATTGTCTAATATGGGACCGAGGAAATCTCAATGTCAGAAAACTTCACATAGAAACCAAATCCAACATATACAACGAGTACCACTATATACCTAGCAATGAAATGACCATAAACCAAAACCACATACAATAGGTACCACCATCTATCTAGTAATGAAATGATTATAAACTAAAACTACATTAGCCCCAAATCAATTCTACTGACAGCTAATCCAAACGGGTACATGAACATCATGGCACATTATTGAAACATCCAAACTGGAAAATAATAGAACCAATCATCATAGTAGCTATGTAGCTATAGTCAAATCAGAATCGATTATCACTGAGCCTCATTATATATGACTTACAGCCTTGCGCAGTTTTTTGATTAGTGCCATAGGCTTCCGCGTCAAACCACGTTGAAACCTGAATATGAAACATTAAGCGCAACATGATTTCATGTGAATCTCGGGTAAATGTACCACTACGTAACAGACTGAAGACAAATAAAAATGCTCATGGTCGATTAAATCACCTTCTACGGGCGCGAGCATGGAAGAGCTTGACAAGCTCGTCCGTGGACATGTCCAACAGAGCATCCAGATCGACCCCTCTGAAACTGAACTTCTTGAACGTTCTCTTCTTGGGTTGTCCTGGTGCGACATCTGCCTCAACATCCGCCTGAAAACCCCAAGAGAGAAGAGAGTGAGTAACAAGAGCTGACTAGTAGAAATTCACAACCCAGTTGGTTCCCGGGAAATTGAAGGAAAGAGAAGGGAATTGGCCAAATAGGCCTTTCTTTTACGGAAACCATTCACGGCTTCCTTCCCTTTCCCGGGTATATAACGGCGCATTGATAATGATAAGGTCTTCACCATGGCTGCAACTGAAAATCGAAGCTCGGACACCAGTGCTCGCGCCTCGTTCGGTACGAATGAATGACTAGGGTTTATGGAGACGTCAGAGCCAGCCTTTATATATTGGTTACCGGATCCATATGGGTTGCTGTCATTGTCCCCGGATCCCTCGATTCGGGCCTGAACAAAGACCGTGATCCAAACCCATTTCTGTATAAGGAGACTACGGGAGTCCGAATGGCTCCAGCCCAGAAGAATGGGGGATGGATTGAAACTTGTAACACATTACGTAACTACTATTTTGAAAATAAAAATTCATTATATTTTTATTTAAAAATATTTAAATTATTAATTTTATTAAATTCTATAAATTAAAATGTATAATTCATAAATTAAATAACTTATAATAAACTTTGTAATAATTAAGTAAAATCTATTTTGTAAATTTTATTTTTCTAACACATTATTAGCGTAAATATTATTTAAGCATTTTTGGTTTTTATCTGTGCCTTTATCTCTCAGGCTTAGCAATGTTGCGAGTTTGTGCGCAGGCGACATTTTTAAAATTAAATCAGTTAGCAAATTATTTTGAAAATTAGGTTATGGTTAAATAACTCCGATTGAATATACTTACAATGAAGCTAGATTATATTATAAATATAATTTTGTTATAAATAATATTCATTTGGATATTAATATAATTTTTAAAAATGTTATTAAAGTATTTATTCATTTGTTATTATTAAATTAAGATAAATCTTAATTCACTCAAACGTGTGTTTTATAAAAATTATAAATTTTATTATCATTCTCATAATTATTTTTTTTTCACCCACTCAAAAATTGCTGAATAATGTGTTTTGCAATTGGTAAATTATTTTTAAAATCTTTAGTTGTGGTGAATCGACTAATTCAACAAAATTGAGACTGATTTAATTAATATACTGGTTAAAATTGTTAAACTAGACCATTTTATAACTGATCATCAGTTAAATTGACCGGTTTAAACTTATTTTTATGAATACACAGACACCTCTAAACGTTGTATTCTGGTAATTACATGGGTTGCAATTATAATTCTTGAGTTGTTCGTAATTCTTATCTATTGGGGGAAAAAACCACTCATTTGAAAGTATTGACACTTTATTTGGATATCTATGAATGTTCTCATTTTTTATAGAAAATCAAGGTTCAATGAATAGACAATTTGATTTACATTTTCATATTCTCATATAGATATTATATATATGCATTGTAATAATATAAATAATTATTATTTGATTTTGAGTTGTGCTTGCCCATTAATGAAAACAAACTCGCGAAATTGCATGTGAATTGTTTGTATGTGTAGAAATAAATTTTAAAAAGAGAGAAAAAAAATAATGATAGCGGTATAAAATAACTATTTATAAGGTGTGATATGTAAATAAAAAAACAAAAAGAAAGTAATTTGAATTTAAAAGAGAAGAAAAATAGTTAAAAATATGAGAATATATATAGTTTGTGTATAATTATTTTGTACAATTATCATTACTAGTGAGATGTGCCTATGTTCTTGATGTCAAACTAAAAAACTTTAATTTTCTTATTGCATCATAGGCATATATATATATATATATATATATATATATATATACATATATTTAAACTATTGGCGCTGGACTTCAATCCTATCAATGATTGCAGGTAACATTCAAGAGAATCATCAGTATACTGATTGGACATTGAAGGTTGCCTTTCTTCAATGCCCTGCATGAGAAAATGACAGAAGGGCAAAACAATGGCTCCTTGTTAAAACCCAAAATGATGAGATGGTAACTGAAAGGTAAACCAACTTTAAAATCTCATTTACTGTGTAACACAAGTTTCTTCTGATCGTATGAGACATGCTGCCTGCCCTCTTAGCCATCTACAACTCCAGCTAACCAAATACTTGGCACTCTAGCTGAACTTTACATGCTTCATCTAATTACTAAGATGACGAAGACAGAGAGTAACTCAGTACAATAACTACCTATACTTACAAAGGTTCTTTCCGATTATACAATGCAAATGTTTATCCATTAATTAACACTGATTGTACATAAACTCATTCTATAAGGTCTGTACAATATATCATTAAGAAGAGGTAGTTAATAGAATTTGTGTAGAAAAATTACATGTAAATAGCATTACTCTTCTAAACTAATGAAGCCTTGTATAGAAGAGAAGAGGGTTCAGAACTTGTCCTTGAGTTGGTTTGAACTAATATGCATATGCCCCATGCATATGTGTTGTTAGCATAGATAGGTTCATTAGTCGTCACTTACAAGGACGTCTAACATTGAATTCTCCATATATTAGTCAAATAAAATAGTTTTGAAGTTTCTAATTAATATCACATTAGAGGATTACTTAACCTGAAAATTAAAGTTCTCCAGAGAAAAAAGGCTCTTGTGTCCCTAAAACACTTTGAAAAAAGTTCAAAGTTCTTAAAATGGGAGATTCTGCAAGCTGTTCTGCATCTTTAATTTGATCCTTGCTTTTGAAAGACTATTGCACGACTAATTGATACACGAAAGAATATTAGCTAATCACTATTTCTGTACTGGAGAAGTGGTAAACAGATTTGGAACCACTTAGGCAGCTAAGATTTAACTCCACACATCAGCTAAAACGTGTAAGGTTGTAAAGCGAAGTTCAAATAATGACTATACCATAACACACCTAGCTCATATATCAGTGATTTGGTTTTCACCTATGGAGCTGGGGAGAGGTCCAAATACACAATAAGTCTTCATAAGCTGTCATTCCAACACAACCTTTAAAGTTATCAATTGGGCTTGACTTGGTTTTGACAGCCTCTGTCACTATCTGCTGGTTTTTCCCCTTTTTACACTATTAACTGAATGCAATACATGTGCCAGATCACAGCGTTTTTTTATCAAATACCATAATCTGTCCATGATATTTAAATTTCAGAGTATATATATATGTATGTATGTATGTATTAAAGCATGCTTCATGCTAAGGCCAACACAAATAGACATCAAGTACATATGTAATTACTTGGACCAGGGCACTAATAAAGTATGTGTGTTGTACTAGTGAATTTGAATTGATTATTCTCATCTTTCATCATATTATGTACCCGTTTGAATTAGCTATGAACAGAATTAATTTCAGATTGAATTATTAAAATATGCAAGCTTACTTGATAAAGCAAGTTATAAGAATATTTTTAGAAGAAATAGTGGAACTCATATCTTATTTTTACTGTAAAAATTAATTTTAGATACCCAAGCAGACAATATGTCTTTTTATTGAATAAGATAGCGTATATAGTTTTTCAGCTGCTAAACAGATTGATAAAGAGAAATGTGACCGCTCATCTGGATTCGAATATTTTATATCTCCAAGCTAGAGAAGCATTGACTTGCCAACCTTCAAATTCAGGTAAACACATGGACTTGATCAAGTAAAAATATATGTATCCTATATATAGACCAAATCCACAGGCAGTACACAACTGCAAATTGTACAATTGATCTGTAAATTTGATCAAATGAGTGGAATGATGTCAAGGAGCAATGTAACTTAACATCCAATTTACGGAGGGATATGCCCAACTGGTTGTTACTTGCAGTTGAAAGTTCTAACACCATCAATGGGGAAATCATGCTGTGATCACTGAAGTTTTGGACTGGACATGGTGATGTTAAAACACCATTGATTAGTTATAAGAGTAGACTGATGCAAATGAGTAACAATTAAGCATAATATGATCAAACAACTTTGTTCTATACACTACACATGGCAACACTTGTTCTTTCTAAAGACTTGTTCAACCTTGGTGACATTCTAAAGGGTGGTTACATATTCAAATCTGATCAGATTTTCATGATTCTTGATGTAATTGAATACTCTGTTATCCTGTTATCAGAAGGTGTAGGTTGACCCTTTGTTGGGCCAAGGCATTCTTCTAAATTTCATAATAACCTTGATAACATCATAAGAAACCCTAGTCATGACCATTGTGGGTTCAAAATAAAATTCCTCCCAAATTGTTGATCCATTTAAAGCGCTTAAAAATTTGTTGGAAAGCTCATATAATAAGCTACAAGATGAAAAAAACCCCATTTAAATCTGTTCAGTGTATGTGAAGTTATGATGAAAATAATCCAGCTTAAAAGCACAGCTAAGCCAACCTGAACACCCCAATTCACCCAGAGCCTTCCAAGTAATGCGTCCTTGTTTGGTATTACTAACCGTCGGTAACGTTTCATCCAACGGACCACATTCAAACTTGAAGAAGTGAGCAATCCGCGTGGGGGGCCTCTCGACCAATCAGCGTTTAGTTTTTGGATAGCGTCCTATACACACTTGACTATTTAAACCATCTAATTTCCATCATCTTCTCTCACAGCGAAATTCCCAGTAGCAACGTCTTCTTCCAGATCCCATTTCGTTCTTGTGCATTATCGTTGAACTCAGTCTTCGTCGCTTCCAAATCCTAGCCCTATCTCAGGGTCTCCAATTCCTTCGGCCATGGCGTCGGAAGAGCCCACTGTAGCCGTGGAACCCGCACCAGAACCGGCTAACGTCGAGCCGACCGAGGAGAATCCGGCCACTACCAAGCCTGGTACCAAGGCGAAGAAAGCCAAGGAGCCGAAACCTAAAAAGCCTTCTGTTCCTCGAACCAGGAACCCCACGCATCCTCCTTATGAAGAGGTTTGATTATAAGTGCTTTTTCCTGAATTGGGTTTTGTAATTATGATTGTGATCGTGGAATTGATCTGATTTTGAATTTTTATGATTGTTTTAGATGATCAAGGATGCGATTGTGACGCTGAAGGAGAAGACTGGTTCGAGCCAGTACGCGATTGCGAAGTTTGTTGAGGAGAAGCACAAGCAGCTTCCTTCTAACTTCAGGAAGCTGCTGTTGTATCATTTGAAGAAGCTTGTGACTTCTGAAAAGCTTGTTAAGGTAAAAAGTTCCTTCAAGATTCCGCCGGCCAAGTCATCTGCACCAAAGCCATCTTCTCCACCTAAGAAGAAGCCTGCAGCTGCTAAGTCGAAGCCAAAGCCAGCCTCGAAGTCCAAGGAGACCAAGACAACCAAGGCAGCAACCAAGGCGCCTGCTAAGGCTAAAGCAGCTGCCAAGCCAAAGCCCAAGGGGGCTGCCAAGCCGAAGGCTACTCCTAAGCCCAAAGCTGCTCCCGCTAAATCTAAGTCTGCTGCCTCGAAGCCAAAAGTTGCAGCTAAGCCAAAGGCAGCTGCCAAGCCAAAGCCAAAGCCAAATCCAAAGGAGAGACCTGCTAAGGCTGCAAGAACATCAACGCGGACAACTCCTGGCAGGAAGCCCCCTACCCTTAGAACGACACCAAAGAAGGGTGCGGCTGCCAGGAAAGCCCCTGCTAAAAGCGTTAAGCCTAAGAGTGTAAAGTCACCGGCGAAGAAGGCTACTCCGAAGAAAGGAAGGAAGTGAGGGGGAAGTCAGGGGGAGGGGGCAATCAGAGCCTAGTGTCTGTAGAGTTAGTCTTTGTAAAGTTCTTTATCCTTGCGTTGTAACTTGTAGTTGGATCCACAGACATCCTAAAAGATTATGAAATTTATTAAACTTTTTTCTTTTTTAGTTGCTTGAATCTATTTTGTTTCTCCGGCCTACGCATCCCATACAGTTTCTCTGGCTTGTACTTTTCAGCTTAACGAGTTATGATAAATGAAGTTTAGAGTTTGAGGTTTCTTCAGCTCAGTGTTTTCCACCCATGGAATCCTGGACCAAATGCAGTGTATTTATATTTAGTTTCTCTTGTGTTTTGCCGTGAAAGCCAGTGTTTTCCACCTTTGGACCAAATATAGTGTATGTATACTCAGTTTTTGACATATTTTGCCGTGAAATGAGTTTGCAGATGTTAACAATGGCTCTGCCGAGTCCATTGAGAAGTCTAGTAAATGATATTAGATGGACGGTTACGGAGAGAAATTATTTTGCGTGGCTTGTTCTTTTTTCTTAAGTAAGCTATTTCTTACATGAAGCTGATGGTTCAATGTCTTGACTTCCAGGCTACTGGATTATTGCTTCCTATCCATGCAGCTTTGGTAAAGTCCAAATGTATGTTGTCTATCCTGATTCATTTCCTTGTATTCTCTAGTACATTAAATTCGAATCATACTTGAGGCTTGAGAGTTAAAAATTGTTGCAACTCCGTTAGAATGGATATTTCTTAAAATACGCGGGGCTTGAATATGAGAATTGAATTAGTAGGAGATGCATTTTTTAACCATCTGTTTACAGATACCCTATGTGGGTGACATAGAATACTTGAACTATAGATGGGATAGGAGCAGGGATGGTAGATGGCATTTGCTTTCTAATCAGAAATATATCTTGTATATTAATGAAGACTTTCGCATACTGTAATGGAGATTTGAAAGGCTACTTTTCCTGAATTGAAAAAAATTGAAGAAACAAAGATTAGTTTTACAATGCATATATTGCATCCTAGTCTCTTCCTAGTAATAGTTGTGTACCTTGTGAAGCAGTCATTCAATGGATTAAATGCATATTCTGCATCTTATACTCTTCCTGATATTAGTTGTTGACCTTATGAGGTAGTCATTCAATGAATTTCCATGATGCGCCATGCTTAAAATGTTATGTGTGATATTTTAGGTCATATAAGATGGTGGGTTTGTTGAATTTGGTTCTCCAAACTTTCTTATATTTCCTGATTATATAGTTTATTCAATTTATTGATCTGAATGAAGTTTGACAAAATTTAACTCTTGTTTAATCAGATGAAATCAGTCATATTTAAATTGTTGAAGTGAAGTTGTTAGGTTGTTAATTTGGTGTCATGGTTTAAGAATAAGTGATGAAAGTTTTCGAATTATAGTGCCAAACATCTAAGATGAAATCGATGAATATGGAAATGTTTTGATATTTCTATTATGAATTGGTTAGGCATCATATAATACATCTTTTAGTGGGTGATGGTGTGATGCACTTCTCTCTGTCTCAGTATGGTAGAGATGCTTCAGGTGTTTTGGCAATATTAGGAATGACAAAATTGAAGGCTAAACACTCACTGCTTCAATGAAGTTTGCAGTTATTGTGCCTTTTGCCATTTGTTTGTAGAGAATGTTTCGTTTTTTTGATTGATTTTGGAGACATGGTAACACAGAGTCACAGAGAAGAAAACATCCGTGTTGAAGCAGGAACGAATTATCTGAGTATTACCTTTGATTTAGTGCCATACCCTTTCACATGAATTCTTGTCAATGTTGTCATTATGACTAAAATGAAGGGCTCTGAATTTCTTGAGACTTGGAGAGTAACCATTCTAAATTTTGATGGGAATTTTTTTATTGCTTGTATAATGTGTTATAAAGAATTGGATAAGTTCTCATTTACATTGTTCTGAAGCTTAGAGTGATTTCAAGATTTGATATGTTCCTGTATTTGAATAATAAGGCAGCGGCTGCTTCTTTTTTCTTGGGGATAAGAAGAATAGAAGAGAGGGGGGGGGGGGGGGGGGAGGTTGTTTCTTTTTAACCCTTTCTCTTTCTTGCTCTCTTCCAAGAGTCCTTTTATCTGTCCCTTTCTTATGCGCATTTATTTATTTCCTGCTTGATCGAGCACGTTGCCACCCTCAACCTCTTTTTCTTTTATGGCAACGTTAACCGGAACAAGTTACTACTCTTGGTATTCTATTGACTGTTGGGTTCTAGCCTGTATTCTTTAGTTGAATCTACTATAGTAAATGTTAGTACACATTTACAAGTGAAATTCAGTATCATATTCTGGGTGATATAATTGGTTTGACTGCTAATTCTAAGTTTCCTAGTACATTCTGTTATTATTGGTCATTTTTGTTTTTAGGTGAGAAGGATTCTTTGAGAAAAAAGAAAAGTTTTGCAGTAACCTGACCTCTTCTTTTTATTTGATTTGATGCCATTACCTTACTTATTCTTTCTATGTAGATCACATGCAGCATTTGATCTCTTTTCACCCTGTTGTCATGGTGTCAGATGTCAACTTTATTGTTGTATTATTGCACCTTCACGGTAAGGAAATACTGCATATGGATCTCTTTGGTATTAAATGATATGCTTTATAGATGTGATGTTCTGATTGTAATTTTATCAGATTTCAGGGAAGTGAGATGAGTGAGGGATATTGTAATTGTGAATGTGATAGCTTCTAATGGAATAAATTAGGGTCTTCAAGAAAGGAAAGATTCTGCTGAAGAGATCAATAAGTCAGTAGATCGCTTAGGTTCTATCAGAGAGAATGAGAGGGAGAATCAGCCCAATAATACTGCTGGCCCAAGAGCCAAGGTTTGGAGAGTTTATGAGAGAAGAAAGAAGTTGGGGGCACTTGGGGAGCAAGAGGTACAATTGGTTACCAAGAATTTGGGGTTGGTTCGTGGGGACTACACCTCAGCTAGGGGAGTGATTGTAAAAAGGGAGGGATGAGTGAAGCTATTGCTTGGGCCAGAGAACTTCTCTGAGCAAGGGACAATGTCCTGGAAAGCCAAGGCCCAAGGGTCTCCTTGTGCTTAGTTGTTTTGTTTCTTTATTTCTCTGTTTCTGCTTGTACTGCCATTGAAGTTTATCCTTCTATTCTGTTAATTTATAATACTTTCTGGCTGTGTGAACTCTGTTCTATCAGGTTCTTGGCGTGATTAATCTCCTGTATGATTACTAATGAATCGAAGGCAAGCTTTGTCGATAATGATTATGTAAGCATTCTGTGATTCTGAAAATTTGCATGATGTAAGCTTGGTGTAGTCATGTGTCAGCAATCTTCTTCTGTTTCTCTCTCTTTTGTGCATACCATGCGACTCATTTTTTGATCTTTTACCGCTTTTCTGTCCATATATTTGAAAAAATGCTGATGTTTAGAATGAATCTTTAAATTTATATTTGTGGATATAAGTATCTATATCAGTCCTTTATTGCCTTCTTAGGAATGTGACTTTATCCATATATTTTTTATGATTAATATAATCTACGATACACTATGTGGATCCTGGAGCCCTGGACACTACAGAACACAGCGTGCCTCAAACAACTATGCTTAAGATCAAATATAATCTTTTTCTTTGAATTAGGTCCAATGCTTTGAAGATTACCTTTGCAGAAAATGAGTTAAGCTGTAATTATTGTAACATATGTATAAGCCTTTTTTTTTTTCTTTTTTCGCCTTAAGAGTGGTTTGTGCTCACCTATTTTGACTCTAAATAGGACTCGAGCTGTCTCTGCTCTCATGCTTTGACTGGTTCTCTTTTATACGTGATTCTTTCTCGTTTCGTCCCTTCTTCTGTACTGCAAAAATATGTAATTCCTCAGGGTGTTGGTTTGTACTTTGTAGCATCTGGCTAACTTGATTCTCAGCTTTCTATTGTATTAATGTCTTGATGAGTCAAATATCGAACTCTTTAAATTCCATTAAAATATGCTATCTCCGCTTTCTTATTTGTTTTGGTGGTGTATCAACTGGTTATTGCTGGATGAACAATTGAAAAGTGGACTAATCATTGCTTCATGGCTTTTAATAAAGGTCCTTTGATTGTCCAAGTGCTCACCTTCTCTGTGTATCGGTATCAGTGTTGAAGTATGTGTTGCCTTCAAAAGTTAGTATGCCGTTTAGGAATTGAGGCAGAATTTTATGTTACTGGAGCTTGGGATAACTACATGTTGATCAATGAGATGTTAATACTTAAATCTGATGTGTATGTAAATACGCATTGGCTTCAAAACTAAATGTTTCCTCTTTTCTTGCTTTGTATTTGAAGAATAATTAGTAAAATAAAGATAGGCAGCTTATATATAATGATTTCTTTTGGGTCCAATATGACAAGACGCATTTGTGTTTGTATATGCATTTGTTGATCTGTCTTAAAAGGGCATTTGAACAAAGGAATAGTAAGTTCTTATAATAGACTTATTGTTGCGGCAAGTTAAACAACTGGTTATTTATTGGTTGTCTTTGATTGATCTGTTTGTCAAGTATGCATTATGTCCACCAACACACTGAATTTCTAGTATTGTCAATATTTGCAAACTCCTGTAACATAAACCGAACTATCCTATTCCCAAGCAACCCATGCCATAGATAAGAAATAGTCTAAATTTTAATTTGAAGATCTTGACTAAAGTGCTGTTTGTGTCTACATGTAAGGTTATCGCACAGGTACAACATATATAAATTATCCTGGGTCACGAACTTCAAAACTTTAGTAAGCTTGTTGAGCTCCCATCTTATGCTCTTCTTTGCTCCTTTAGAAGGTTTCATTCTTACGAGCCTTAAAAGCTAAAAATCAAAATGTCATCCCTGCACCATGGAGTTATCATTTGAATCTCTCAACCTTTTGGATTGAATACTTGAGCTCTTGTTGGATGTTCAACCTTGAAGGTGACATTACAATGTCTTTCCATACTGATCCCGCTTCACAAGCTGGGTTTGGCCGCTTGTGAAGTTCGTATATGGAGTTTGCATCTTCATTTAAACTAGCAACCCTTTTCAAACAGTCAATTTCATCTGGATCGACGAGCAATGTCTTGTCTCTCTCCTTCCATCCTATCAGCTTCACGACAGTTATCATGTCAGCACTAGATGTAAATTATAGAGCCATAATACCAACCATGACAACAATAGTAATTATAAATATTTTCTTAACCACGACTTAAATTTAAGAACCTCCATTAGTAATAGAATTATTTGGTGAGAGTATTTTCATTATGTGGCAGCAAAATTTTGTATGGGTCCATGAGCAATGCATTTTTTAACACTTCCTTCTGCATACTTAGTATCGCTTCTCAAATGGGAACTAGATTTATAAAGGTGTGAAAAAGTGGTGCACAAGTGTAATTTCCCTATGATTAGCTTACGGGAAAGAAATTTCAAAATTACAGGTTTGTTCTGAATCCCATAGTCTTTGTTTCTGATTGGCTGGGTTATGACCCTGAGCATATATATTTGCATGTAAGTTTTTAGCACCTGTGGCTAGAGCCAAAACAGCAAATTCTGCATCTAAGTTCATCTCCCAAGAAAAGAAAGTACACAGCAGGCTTTGGCATATGAAAATAACGCAGAAAGATGAGGGAAATATGTGTACCTTGGGTGGGCCTTCCAACGCATTTGTGCAATATAGTCGGGCATTGTCTACTAGTTGACAGTAAGTCAGAAATGCATCAGCAAATCTCTTGTGGGATTTCAATTGTGAGTTTACTCTTACTGCTCTTCTACACATGATAGCTCTCCTGTTGACATTCGAAGTTAGCTTCTATCATTGTGTTTGAAAACTCTCCAATGACATGATTCAATTCATCTATAAATGAATTCTTGTATGAAATTTATTTGAACTGATTTTAGTTTAGGAATTTGATCCTTTTACAAATCGTGTTGTGTAATATTTGATGATTTGCAAATCCTATCAGTTTTTAATATGATTGATAAGTAATACCGTCAAATTAACGGAAAATGAACTACCTTATGCCTCTAACCACTGCTAGGTAAGCATCACATACTACTCCAACCAGCTCTATCCTGTATGGTTTTCTCTTTTTGCCTCCAACTTGTTCTGGCTCCTCATCCTCAATTCTTTCCCAATAGTTCTCAGTTACAGTTCCATCATCATTCACCTTGTAACCAGCTCCCATGCGGTATCGCCTGCGGTGCACATTTCTGGTCATTGTTATTGTCTGCACAACAAATGGTACCCAGGAGAGTGTGCCATCCATTATCACATCCCTCCCCTCGTTCAGTGCTGTTACCAGGAGGGATGAGGCTGCATCTGTGGATGATTGATGTACCTGTTTGAAACATTCAACAATCACTTTTTCATACACAAACGAAAAGCATTGTACAATGATGGGAATGAGTCGTTGTGATGTAATCAATAGGACCATACCATTGTTCAAAACAGTCACCACCCTCAACTTCAAAAGAAGTAAAAATGAGTGACAGTCTAATTTTTATTCTATACCAGAACAGAATGCAGGGAAAAAGGAGGGAAGGGTCTCAACCATCTCACCAGTTCAGCTGTTCGAATCATGTCATGATGCCCTCTTGAGCTAAGGGCTCTATAGATGACATCTGATTCTTTGAAGGCATCTGCTTCAATCACTACAGCATTCCCTGCTGCTCCTGCCCAGAAAGGTCTGTTTAAATTTCATTCGTAAGAGAAACAACATTAGGTTCCTGACGTTTGTTTTTGATGATCTCATAATTGAGATTTGTAAACTAATATAAGAGCATTCATAACAAAATCTATGCACACGCGATTGTTTCATTCTTGTTCAGAAATTATAACTGCACTCTGCACGTACTCTTTGAGAATGTCTTTAAGCACAGTGCTCTTCCCAGCTCCCATGCCACCGCCCATGAGGAGTAGCACTGGACTCCTATCACTGTGGGCTACTGGAGCCATCACCTCAGTGCATTGAGAGTCATCATTTGCTGCAATTCCCATCGCTTTCATCTCTTCTACTAATGTGTTAAAAACTCTAGCCACCTTCAGATCCTTGGTAACCCTCTCAAGCCTTTGTTCACTACATGGAAATGTTACAAAATCAAGAACAATATGAATCAATATAATCATTTTATTTTAATTTTTATCCTGGGCAAACTGATTGTATCAAGAAGATGGAAATAATTTAACTTGAACCACTTAAAATTTTGCACCAGAAAGTTACATAATTCTCTTCCAATGTAATTATAAATACATCTTCCAGTGACCTGTGATGCAAAACTGAACTGTCCTGATCTGTACGCTAATGCAGCCATGCATGCACGAAAAATGTCAAATTTATGCAGAACCACCAACATGTTGAAGTTAAGCCAATTCACAGAGAGCTAACGTTTCAATTACATGAATTTTAGGTGTAACCAAAGTCAAAAAAGAATAAAGCAGATCGATAAACGAGTTCTCCAACCCCTCTAATGGACATTCTGTTTCTTACAGCATATGATCCTCAAACCATCTCCAGAAATGGCTTAGCACATTAATAAAAATACACACCTAGTTGCCGCCATAACTAAGTGCTTGAGCTTCCTTCTGGGTTCAGTTTCAGAGCTCAGCACCTGAATAACAGTGAAACAAACATTTCGTTACCCAGTACAATTCATTGCATATGATTTGGACACTTCCTTATCTGCCATTTTCTGATACCTGAGTTATCATTATATCAGCGTATCTCCAGTGGAATGCAAAGTAGCTAAGGATGCACCTCTCAAACTCCTCCACAAGCTTCACAGGAAGTGAATACGCATCCGGTTCGTTGGCAAAGAACGTGTATATGTCTTCTTCACATCCATCACATTTCCTTATGTATTCAGAAGCTAATTTACATAGATGTGGACAATTTCTTCTATCCTTGAACCCCATTTGCCTTGCTGCACCCAATGAAACAATGTTAAATAAATCAATTCTAATTCATTGCTGCAGTTTTCCCAATTGAAGTCACCATTATTAATGGATCCATGTGCCTCATTGATATTTACCTACATAATGAGAGAACCTCTCAAGCTTTGGGGCGTGGCCTGAGTTTGACAATCTTAAACGGGGAATGATCTTTTGATCTCTTATTTTCTTGAAATGAAAATGCAATGCCACGGCAATTGTCAACCCAATGGAGGAGGCTACCAAGATCTGTGTGAAGGTGGGTTTGCCGTAATCATCCGAAGAAGATTGAGATGTGGGGAACATTTTTGCATGGATGATATATTGAAAGAATACTTCAAAAGAAAACGCCAACACAGAGACTCTTATTTCCTTTTTTCTGCGGAGTATTCACCTTTCTGCATTTCTGTTTGAAATCAAAAACACGACCGAGACTTGTCTGTTTGGAATTTGATTCTGTAGTTACGATGAAAGAAATTATCTTCATTACTCTTCCTTTGTTGCTGCACCTTAACCGTTATAATCGTTTGGGGTCACTTGAAAGGCTGACAGGTGGGATCACTGCTTTGTATGCCATTACAACCAATGATTTACACGTATGAAAAATATTTTGCCGTTAATTCAACAATCACAGACTCAAAATCTATGGCTGGAAATTTAATTGTACAAAATGAAAATATTAACCTCTGTTTTTATTTTTTATTTTTGAAACAGACCTCTGTTTTTATCTTGAATGGTAATATTCTAATTCTAACTTGGGGAGAAATTGCCATAAAATTAAAGCTAGTCATGGGACATAGGATAGATTAGGTCTCACAGTAATATAATATAATTTATAAAATTTTATTATTCATTTATAAAATTTTACTTGAGGAAATGATATGATCCTGTGAAAGAATTTTTTTTAAAAAAAAATTAGTATTACCCCATTATACCTCTACATTTTAGTTGCCCTGCTCTAGCCGATTCTAAGCCCTGCCACCAAAGCCCATCCGGGAAGACAGACAGAAGATGGAGGTGGATGGTGACCGTCGCCGTCCAGTGAATTTCACCCATTAATAACCGGCAGATAGGAATCTCCAGAACGCCGATTTTGTTATCCAGATGGTTTCCAAAGCTTCAGCTTCTTCTGCTGCTCTAACATCGGGTAAGCTGTCTCCTTTATTCCTACAACTCGTGTCTTCAACTTCCTCAAGATTACCTAAAAATTCAAGTAATTTATCGTCTTTGTTCACAAACCCTTCCAATCCCAACACTTCGTGCGAAACTTCTATATCCCATGACTCTGACCAAACCGCACTTCAAAAGTTCCTTAAAGAGAACTGTAAGTTGGGGAAATTTACCGTAGATGAAGCTTTCCACTACTTTGGTCGCATGCTTCATCTGAAACCAACCCCTCCATTGTCATCATTCAATCTCTTACTTGGCGGGCTTGCCAAGAATAAGCAATATTCCGTGGTAATATCTCTTTGCAGTCGACTCAGTTCAGCTGGGTTGTTAACAGATTTTATTACATTGAACATCTTGCTGAATTGCTTTTGTTCTGTGAATCGGGCCTGCGATGGTTTTTCGGTTATGGGGAATATGGTCAGGAGAGGTTACATTCCAAATAAGTTTACTTATACAACTTTGATTAGGGGGTTTTGTAAGGAGCGTAGAATTACTGAGGCAGCGGAGTTGTTTAAGAAGATGATCAGGTTGGGCATCCGGCCTAATGTAATCACATATGGGACTTTAATCAATGGCTTGTGTCAAACAGGCAATATTGATGTTGCCCTTAAGCTGCACGAAGAAATGACTAGTGGGAAGGGTAATTCTAGTTTAATTTGTGAACCTAACATAGTTATTTACAGCACAATGATTAATGGCCTTTGTAAATTTGGTTTGATAGACAAGGCAAAAGAACTGTTCTTCCAAATGAAGGGAAAGGGAATATCTCCAGATGTAGTGCTATATAGCTCTTTGATTCATGGTTTGTATTGCTGTGGAGATTGCAAGGGGGCGGAAGGCTTGTTTGATGAGATGGTCGATCTAGGCATTCAGCCAAATTTATTTACATTCAATGTTCTTATAGATAATTTATGCAAGGAGGGCAAGGTGCAGGAAGCTGAAAAGTTGCTAGAGAGGATAATTCGAAGGGGTGAAAATCCCGACCTGATCACTTATAACACCTTGATGGATGGATACATTCTGGTGGGACAACTCGCCAATGCCAAGGAAATATTTGTATCTATAAAAAATAAAGGGTATGAGCCTGATGTTTATAGTTACAATATGCTGATCAATGGTTATTGCACAAATCAGAAGATAGAGGAAGCTATGAATGTTTACGAGGAGATGATTCACAGGGGTGTTTTGCCAAATGTTGTTACATATAATACCTTGCTGACAGGTCTTTTCCGAAAAGGCAAGATAGAGGATGCATGGAGGATGATTGATAGGATGCAACTTTGTGGCCTGGCACCAGATTCAACTACCTATAAAAAATTCTTGAATGGGCTTTGCAAGAACAATTGTCTTCCAGAAGCAATGGAATTCTTGAATACATTGGAAAATAACGGTGTTAAGCTAAGCACTGAATTTTATAATCCTCTGATTGCAGGGTTGTGTAAGACAGGAAAGCTTGAAACTGCTTGGCAATTAATTTCTAGAATGTCCGCAAAAGGACTTGCACCAACTGTTGTAACATATACCATCATGATACATGGGCTTTGTAAGGAGAGGAATCTTAAAAAGGCAGAGGAATTGTTTCTGGAGATGCAGAAGAAGGGTTGTGCTCCAAATGTGGTCACATATAATGTACTTATGTATGGTTTCTGCCAAGAAAATGATTCAGCTAAAGTCATTGAACTTCTGCACAAAATGGCAGAGAAAAATTTGTCGCCCGATGCCTCTACAGCCTCTATAGTAGTGTACTTACTCTCCATGGATGAAAGATATCGTAAATGCTTGCATTTGGTTCCTACTTTTCGTCCCCAAGAGCCTGTCCATTAACGACTTTATTATGACAAAGTTTTTCTAATGTAATATGAAGCTCCTTTTGTGTCAGACCCTCATGATGGCAAGGTTTCCGTCTTTTGGTTGCTTTGGGCGCGTTGTGAACATGAAAGATACACAGGTCTTAAGATGAACTTCATCTGATAGAAGATTTTTCTGAGGCTGAAGTGATATAGCGTACTTTCTTTCGGATGCTTGTCTAGACATGCTTTAAAACAATGCCATGGATTATTGTTAGGCTTGGAAAGGAGGGCATGCAAGACTGCCGATTTTCATGACATTTTCGATTTGGTAAATGGAAGGAAGGCAATAATGAGGTTTTGACTTTTGAGTAAGGTGCAATTGCTTTGCAGACTAGTGTACAAGGAAAATTATAAGCATATAACTGATTAAAGCTGTGCTTTGTTTGAAAATAATGAGGTGCTGTGGTATGAAACCAAAAGTTTTCTGCTACTAGTTTGCTCTCGACAATTGGATGAACTTTAATCTTAGTGGTAGCTTGCTTGGTGATCTGGGAGAGCAGATTAAGTGGTAGCCTAATGCGCAGTACCCACTACCCGATGCATGTGAAGTGGTAGCTTTCTGCTGCACAAGAAGCCTGTAGCATGTTACTTGAGCTTTATGGAATCTGTTGTCGGTGCAACTTGCTTCGCCGCTTGGTATAATGATCTTGAAATCCGATTCTGGAGAACTTCTCTCCGTTGAACTAATCAGTCATGGCAACATTCGGTTCTAACCAACCAAAGTTATCTTTTCAGTTCGGGTGTAGCTTTACTGTCTTCTCTCCTTTGTGTACCAGAAAGAAGATGATTGCAAGGACGAATCCACAGGCATCGGTTCACTGCGAGCATGTGGAGCACAGAATCAATTTCTGATGAATATGTTGACGCTAATATGAGCACAATGTAAGCATCTGCATAAATTCTTTTGAACTGAAAAGATGGTTCCGACAAGCAGTTTGAAGATTTTCTTTGGAATGTCACATTCTCCAAAATTCATTTTAATCTCACCCTCTTAACTATGTATAAGGACAGGATATTCAGCATTGAATTTGGTTGCTCCTGCACGAGATGTCTAATCTAAAAAACTTTTGTCCCAAAGTATTGATGTCATTATGTGGAATTGTTGCATAATCCTTGTTTGAGTTTTTGGCAACATCTATAATTCACTTAGCTTTGATTTCATAAATTAGATTTTGTAAGAATTGTGTTTAAAAAATTTAAACTATTAAATCCGTTGAATTTAATCTATGAATTAACAAATCCAGTTAACTTCTATGTTGAGAGAGTTTTGAATCCTACATTTTGTACGATAAGGATTTTCCGGATTCGCTAGTTTTGGCTCTCGCAATATATTTTTGACTTGATCTAACATCTAATTAACCTCTTGCATTAGTCCTACTATTAATTTTTGAAAACAGCAGTCATATAGACAAAGTTAAGGCTCTCAGTACGAGTGTTGATTTTCTTACGAGGTTAGATTTATGTTAAAGATACAACTTTAAAGAAAGTGCAGGAGTTAAATATTTTAACTTTAATTTTCTACTCTCAATTTATAAGGCAATTTTTTAGATTGTAAGACATACGTAAATTTAAGCTTGTTGCCTTATCATTTTCCTTTTAGCATTACTATACGGTGGATAATTTTTTTTTTCTTTTTAAATTTCCTCCTTTTACTGGTGTCCTGCAACTTTTCACGGGGTACGATGTTGTTCTTTGCTCATGCATGCTGTCTCTGGAGGAGATCTAAAAGTTGCAAGCAAATATAAAGAGCTTTGAAAATTTAGTCCCTCCATTTTTATAATTTTTTTATATAATTATTATTTTATAAAATTTAAAATATTAAATTAAAAAAATTTCAACTTTAAAAAATTGTATATATGTCATAGAAGATTTTAAAATCTTCTAATTCTATCTCTCCTAAATTTTAAAGAATTTTATTTATACTATAAAAAAACTTTCTTGATCTTGTAAAATTTAATATATAAATTATAATAGCTTTAGAACTTTAAAATAATTATCCATATATTTTATTTAAATTATGTTTAAAATTTTAAAGTAATTTTTGCATATTTTAAGATTATAAAAAATTAATACCATACGTACGTTGTTCCCTACTAGTGCATTAAAAGACGGTTTGGATTGACTGTGCATACTTTGAAGATTGAAAATTGAATGAATCAAAGATCCAAGCAAGTAACTTACTTGGACGCCAAACACATAAACGCGCACTAGTGTTTGAAAACCATCTAGTTTGGGTCAAACTCACACTGCATCAATGGCACGGAATATAAATATACGATACAGTGTTTTATTGCAGTGACTTTTATAAGGGCAAAGCTAATGATACATAGCATATGCGTACTAGGAGGGTCCAATAAGAGAGAGAACAAAATTGAAGAGAAAAAATAAAAAGAGAAAATATGCAAAATTTGTGTAGGGTTAATGTATATACCCATCGTTACTTTTTTTAAAAACTTCTATCAGATTTTTATTTTTATTACAATTACAATTACAATGACATGAATCTATGGAATAGGAAAGGATATGACATTGGAACCCAAACCACAGTTGCCATTGTTGTTTTCCAGAAAGAAAGTAATCTACACCATGATATGATTAATGGCGCTTATATATGAACAAGTTGAAAGCACAGCAAGTGCAGCAACGCATGCATGCATGCAAGGCTGGCTCATATATATAGATTCATCTAACGAGGATGAGTAGGATCGCCGCTTGAGGGTGTGGGAGGGCCTCGTGGAAGGGACTGCAACAGATGCCCACATTCCCTCGCCCATTCTTCAGCTTGCAACCGCCTCGCTGCTCCAAATTGAGCAGAAGAAACCAAGATAGTGAAGCTGATGAGTAAAAGCGTGAACACGATCTTGCTCCAAGACAAAGCCATCATGATCGATATTGACCTCTTCAGACTACATGAAAGAAACAGTTTTTTTGGCTTTATTTTGTACTCTTTCTTGGCGATTCATCTTTAAGAGATTGTGTTGTACATACAAATCGGAAATGATAAAGTTACGTGAGTTACACCCATATAATTTTACAATTAAAAAAAGTAACTCATGTAACTCTACAACTAGAGAGAGTGAAAGTATTTGACTCTTTCTCTAATATTTTTATTTCTATATTCTTATATTTATAATTTTATCTATTATTTTTATTATTTATTTTTTTAATTTTTTAATTTTAATTTTAATATGTTTTACTGCATCCACATTATCAAACATGAGTGTAACCTTGGGACAACGACGTTGTCCCAATATTTCCCCTCTCTCCCTCCCTCCTGTTTCTCTCAATTTTTTTAATGATTATAAGAGAGATGTGGGTGTAATTCGCCTAGAAATAACATCACGCCACACAAATATATAGGGGCGGCCCCAGTTGTGTTTGTCTTGTAAAAGGTCCTACGATGAACTGACTTTACAGTCTGCAGATTTTAAAAATCGTTTAGCTTGGCTGATACGGTTTGAAGGTTGAACATTCCGAACAAACATTTAATTTTTTGAAATATGGGGGTGACACATAATGGCTTGATAGTGTAGGCCTTGCCGCTTCAAAATCAGCTCTAACATGAAAAACTAGGCATAATTAAGATATTTTATATACACATTTTTTTAATAATTTTATTCAAAATTAATTTTATTCATAATTATACCAAATTAAAACATATATAATGGCATGCTATGGGTGCCATTTACTACTTCAAACAATTTTACTAACCTCAAATTTTAGTAAATATTTATTTAAAAGATTTTAATCATTATATTTATTATATTTTATAGATTAAATTTTAAGTCTAACAATCTAATGACTTATTTTATAATCTGTAAATTATTATAAATATATATTTAAAAATTTAATGCAAAATTAATTATATTTATAGCTATATCAAATTGGTACAATACTTGTGCGTATTATATTATTTGATTTTACAGTTGCTTTTTCAAAATAAGTTACGTGCCCAATTAATTGCGCCGACGACTGAAATTCAAAGGATAAAGTCATGGTCTGTTATTTTTAAGAAAAGTGCGCACCTTAGACACCAAATATAAAAACAAGTTATGTTGGATAACTAAATTACTAAATTGAGTTTTTTACATTGGGGTCAACACACGTATAGCAACCAAAACAAGTTGTATATCATATGTGGTATTTTTTATTTTTTTTTCCATATAGTCATTTTTACAAATATGTGGAAGACGTGTGCAGGTACGTAGTATGTATAGTAGAATATGGTTTTCAAAATTCAACAAAGACCAAACCATGGTTAAGAACTTGAAAATACAAACATAATTTTCGGAAATTTTCTTCCCTATTGATTAAGGAGCCCAAAAGTAAAACTACTCTTAAATTAATACTCAAGGGAAAATATGGCATAGATATTCCTTCAGTCTTGGATGATTTAAGTATCTTAGATAAAAATCGAACTTAAAATCTTCTCCTAAGAAAAATGGGTCCGACAACATGTGACCTGGGTGCATTATGTCAGTCATGAATTCTAATTTTATTGTAGAGAAAAAGGTTTCATTTTATTATGGAGAAAAATAAATAAATTAAGGTTTTTTTTATTAAGAAAAAGATAAACTTATTCTTGACCCACAATTCATCTACAATCTAAGAGAGAAAAAAGAGAGTCAACTATTTAATTTTAACTTTTTTCTTTTTGATTGTAATAAAAGCATGAGTGCAAGAGTATATATATAACAATACTCTTTTTATTATATTCCTTTTATCTTAATTATACCCTTTCTTTTGGTTTGATGTTATCTTATAAAAGAATTATTATCTTATCCACCTATTTTTTTCTATTCCATTATTTATTTATATGCTCAGTTATATTTTTTTTATAAAAACGGATGACGAGCTTATATTGTGAAGATTCAAAAATGGGTTAAGAAAATAAAAAGATAAGATAGCAGGTCCCATAAATAAAAACCTCCTCAGTCTATGGAGAAATAAAACAAAAGCTAGTCTGAGTGTCATGGAGTAATACTTCAAGAACACCTAAATATTTATCCAATTCCACCTTTTTCACGTTTCTAAGTGAAGGTAAAAAGTGAGACGATCTAAATATCCAAGATTGGAAGAGATCAAGTGAGAAACGGCGAAGTATGTAATGATTGACTTGCAAAATTAAGAATTTCAACATTTTTGTTTGAAGTAAAGAACATAGTCTTGTGTTAGATTATCACAATGAAATGGAAATGAAAGAAATTTTGGAATGGGAACCCAACTACATACACAGCCGCTATGTATGGTTGTTCCCAGAATGAAAAATCAGGACAGGAAATAATTAATCTACGTACCCATCGAACATTCACTACAACATAGAAAGAAAAGAAAAAGTGTATATAAGGTTGTCATCTCCAATTTGGGATTGAGAACTTGGGGCAAAGATTTGTAGCGAGCTTCGTTAACCATGTTGACGAGTGCAGGAAATGAAACAAGAAGCAGAAAAGCAGAGCAAGTGATCCAATTGCTGCTACGCTTAGGGATGAGTTGGATTGGGGACTGATGGCGTGGGAGTGCCTCTTGGAAGCGTCTGCAACAAATGCCCATATTCCACCAACCACCCATCAGCTCGTAATGGCCTGGCTCTTCCAAAGTGAGGAGAAGCTACCAAAACAATGAAGATGGCCAATAAAAACGTGAAGAAGATGTTCCTGTAACAAAAAGCCATGAAGATATGAAGATGTATCTGTAAGTGAAGGGAGCAAAAATGATGTTTAAGATTCTACTTTGGCTGTTGTGGTTTCGACAGATGAGGTTTCAGGTTTGGTACGTAAAAATGAGAGTTGGTGATATATGGATGGTGGTAGATGAGGGCGCATATATGTTTATATGTAGAGGGAGAGCTATGTATTTGTTGAATATTTTCTGTTTTACGTGTGGACCTAGTCTTCAAGATCTTTTGCAGATTTGTTGCATGAATATTGGAGCTTTGTTATGGCAGAATTTTCTGTTTGTTAGTTGACCACTTTCTTAGGACTTAGTGGTTTGTTATCCTATTTTGCTGCATGTTACCATTAGCAGAAGCTCTATATAAAGAGTTTAATAGTTGTAAGGTTTTCCGAGTGAGTTGCAGCAGATTGAATAAACGACAAGTTTTATTTCCCATTGGTTTACTCTTTATTTCTAGCAAATTATTCTAACAGTATTGACCTGGTAGTAATACCGCTACCAGTTTCAAAACTTGACTGCGTATAGGGCATGGTTTGAAGGTTGACAATTAAAACACCATTTGAACTAATCAAAATACGGTAACTTGAACGCCAAACACCTATCCCCGTTTTCCCTGAAACTGCTCCATCTCTATATTTTTGGGTCCATCAAAGGGGCATACAAGTCCAAACAAAACTGAAACTACAACATATTAATAACACCAGATCTACTATCACCACCAGCCAGATCCGCATTAGACAAGGGGCTAATCCCCGGTGACATGAGAATGAAGACTTGCAGGTCAATGTCCGCCTCAAACTCAAAATTGGCTTGCTAGTCAGCACAAAAATTGTCTTCCCTTTAATTATGATGGAACTGGATTTCCCACGACTAATTCAACCAGCTCGAATCTGAGACACTAGATGGTTCTCTCGAGCAACGTTACTGTTAGTGGCAAGTCAGGTAATAACTGCTGAGGAATCACACTCAACAATAACCTTTTTAAAGCTAAAATACTAAGCAAAGTCTAATCCAGTAAACCCCACCCCCCCCCCCCCCCCCCCAAAACCAAAAGTTCAGCAACCGATGTAGAGCAGATGCCCATTTTGTAATAAAATACCTCAAGCAATTGGCCGTTAATTCTCCTAAAAATTCATCCACGACTCGCCAGACCTAGAGAACCTTTAGCAGCACCGTCCGTGTTCAACTTGATCCACCCCGTAGGAGGAGGCAGCCATGTTACTTCGATATTAACATCACAATTAATAACGAAGGGAGAGGTGGTATGCCCTCCATAGTCCTTCATGCTTAATGTCTTTTAATTACACACATAATCCAATCATTTTATTGTAATTTTTACAGAAACTAATTTGATTTCTGCAAAGTCATCCATTCCTCAATAAAAAAATTACAATAATTACACTGCTATTATTTCTAGTTACATTCTTAATTAACATCTTTGCAAAGCATCAACCTTTAATTCGTGTGAATTTGGATTTACATACTTTAATGGTTTATGGGAGTAAATGTAAAATTTGTATTCTCTATCTTTGTTAAAGGAAGAGAAAATAATAAATAAAAGAAAAGGTAGACAATATTAGTTGTCAAATTCTTAACGATTTAAGTATAGTCATTTTTGTTAAAAAATATTTATCCTTAATAACTTTTATTTTAAAAAAAGATTAATTCTTTATCTAAAAAATAAGAGACACCTTTAAAGAAATTTAAAAATATTTGTCTCATGAGATTTTATTATCGTTTCTCACCATATTTGCTTTTTTTTTTTTAAAGTGCATATTTGAACGCGAACTTTCTTCTTTTTTTTTTTGTATGTAATGTGAACTTTCTTCATTTAATATTCGGGTGACACAAATATAACAGGATGTGGCATGGGAACAGCTTGAAAGACAAGGTAGCTAACAAAATTATATTTCATAGATGGTTTAGGTCAAACAATTTATAATGTAGCCAGCTATTGTCAATCAGAGACCACTGGGCCAATGGGTGTTGGGCTCCTCGTTATCCCAGTTCGTCTATAATTAATGGAAATAGCGCACATAAACCAAATGAAAGAAATTCAAATTCAATAATAAAATTCAATTAATATCATATAAAATTAATATGAAATATTAAAAATTTTAATTTCATAATTTAAATTATAAAATTTAATAATTCTAAATTTTAAATTTTTTAAATAAAATTTAATCTATAAAAATAATAAATAGACGACTCTGAATATAAATATATATTGTATTTATGTCCCTATAGTAGTTTAAAACTTCGTTTGGCTTGACTGCGCGTGGTTTGAAGATTGTTATATTGAATGAATCAAATATACAAAGCAATGGCATACTTGGACGCCAAACACCCATACACGCACAAGTGTTTGAAAACCAGTTATCTTATTCTAATGACCAAGTTTTGGGTTTATGATACCTGCCTGCAAACTCGCACTACATCAACGGCGCAGAATACATAAAAAGATATACCACATATACAGTGTTTTATTGTAGTGGCTTTTACAAACATACAGAGAAACTTTTTGAGTATTGAAGGAGAGATCGTTTTATCAGAATCTGGGTCAAATTTGAGTTCTGCTATTCTAATGTAAAGAATTTCACGCGTACATTACGTATGTATTGGTAAAAGTTTTATCCGTTTTTGAGCTAGACTTCTACATTGCAATTGATGGAACTAGAGGAGTCATGCCTTCCAAAAAAACTTATTTTTAGAATTTTTTTGAATTTAATATAAAATAAAAGTTTAATATTAGGGCTTCAGTTTTTTTAAAATTAATATAAACTCTTAAAACTAGTCAATAAAATTATTAAATTTAAAAATGTATATTTTTTAATATATTAACCCACAATAACACAAACAATACATTTAATCCAAAATTTAAAAAATAATGTATAAAATTAAAACATTGAAAAAATTTCATAGGTAGCACTCATATAAGTATTTTATCTTCACCAATCACACATGTAAACTTTTTATCTCTAGTTGTCATGCATATTATCTTCTTTATCTCATTTTAATTTGTCAAAATCACTTCCCTAATTGTAGTTTAGTTACTCAAATTTTTTGATTTAAACATAAAACACTATTTTTCAATTTAACTATCAAGTATCCTCTCACTTTCTTATATTTTTCTTGTATAAATTAAATGAGTTATAAGGAAACTCACATAAAGTTATAGTTAAAGTGCAAGAATTAAATGTTTTAAAATTATCAATATGTATTTTTGTAACAATTAATGTTTTATAAATTCTTGTATCATCAGTTTTTTTTTTTTTTTTTGTATAAGTCAGTTGATGAGTACTCTTTGGCCTAAGAAGCATAAATACAATATATAACATGACATAAATACAATATTTATACGGTTATATATAAAAAAAAATTTTGAAAGATATTAAACAAACATTGTAAAAAAGTCTTATTTAACTCCAAACACAATATAACAACGATGAATCACAAATTCAATCTCTCTTAACTAACCTAACATCAAATTTATGATCAAAATCCCAGATGTCCCTAATTAAAGAAGTAATCCTCATGAAGAGAAATATTGTTGTGAAAGTTCTAAAGTTTCACTTTATCTCCATATGTGATGAGACATATGAGAAGAAGAAGAAGAAGGAGAAGAAAAGTATCCTTTTGTTTTCATAATATTTCAAAGTAAAAGATAATGAATAGCCAACTATATCTGAAAGTATTATTAAAATATTGATGTTGGATCTATGTTCGGCATCAATAAACAATCTATCTTATTATATTTGCGTTTCCTTATTTGTTCTCTCTCTAAGAATTCATTTTAAGGTCCACCACCACATCCAATTGATGAATTTTACGTGAAAGTATTTATATGAGAATAACATTAGTCGATTATATATATATATAATTGGGCATGGTGCAATATTTTTTTAATAGAAATACTTAAATCCATGAAAGTCTTGCATGCATGCATATGACGTGCCGCTTGCTGCATTTTATGAGAAAAAGTAATTCAATTGAAATACGTGTTTTGGAAAGCAAAATGGCTTAACCACTAAGCAATTACTGCCACGCACAAGAGTGATTTATTAATTGATTTTATTTATACATGATGGAAAATTCTTAATTCCCTCCACTTACAAAACAGTGATATAAAAAATGAGGTACCATTATTCACTACTTGGAAGAATTACAACCTTTGCAAGATTATTATTATTATTATTATTATTATTACAATTACAATTACATGATTCTATGGAGCAAGAAACGATAGTATCGGGAACCCACACCACACTGCTTATGTACGAAGAAGTTGAAAGCACACCAAGTCCAGCACTACATGCATGCATGCAAGGCTACCTCATACATATAGATTAATTGGATGTAAATCATCTAAAACACAGGGTATATTGAATAGAGTATAAAGAGAAAATGAACTGACTATTAATAAAAAATTAATGATATTAATTATTTTATTATATTGTTAATTTTTTTATTACTGATCATCCATTAATATTTTATTTTATAATATATCATGCACTTTAAACAATTTAAATCCAGATGGATTTAAGGAGGACGAGTAGGATCGCCGGTAGAAGGAGGGGTAGGGCCTCGTGGAAGGGACTGCTGCAACAGATAACCAAATTCCCTCGCCCATCCATCAGCTTGCAAGCGCCTCGCTGCTCCAAATTGTGCAGAAGCAGCCAGAATGGTGAAGCCGATCAGCAAAGCCGTGAAAAATATCTTGCTGCAGGACAAAGCCATGATGACCGACAATGATCTCTTCAAACTAAATGAAAGAAACAGTACTTTTAAGTGCTGTTTTTTGGTTTTTTTATGAATTCTTTCTTGCTTTTGCTCTTACGAGATTCTGATGTATGATGGTGGGCAAGAGACACACGCATATATTTATATAGAGGGGCCAGGGTTATGTTTGTCGTGTAAATCGGGCCAGGATGAATTGACTGGGAGGGCCTTCGCAGTTCACAGTCGGCTGCTTCTAAAAAATCTTTTAGCTTGACTAATATGGTTTGAAGATTGACATTCGGATCAACGATCAAACATATACTAATTTTTTATTTTTTTGAAATATGGACACATAATATTGGCACGCATATTATATTATTTAATTTTACAGTTGCTTTTTCAAAATAAGTTACGTGCCAAATTTATTGCTCTGATGACTGAAATTAGAAGGTGCAAAACATGGTCTGGTTGTTTAAATTTTCAACGAGGATGATCCCGTGTCGTGTTGCAACCGAACATGTGTATATACTGAAGTATAATAAATATTTTTGTGTTTCTGCTCACTGTGAAATTGATGGGTTCCTTCCATTTGTGACTTGCATGTCCAACCCAGATATACAACAAAGAGTAAAACAGAGAGGTTTGTGTCTCTTAATTAGGAATTTGTGACTTGCACGGAGATCGATATCCCTAATTAGTTTATGAGATTTTGGATATATAAAATGAATTAAATTTTTTGAAATGTAATAAAGGGTGATCTCCTTATCATGTTCATGGCATACAACAAAAATCAATTCAAAATTTTGAAATCCCCTTGCAGTCAAGTTTTTTGTCCCACCTCTTCATGGATTTCGATCTTGCAGGATACGTGTGTTACGTATGTAAAGAAATTGTCAATTCATGACTCAGTCTTTGATTCAAAACTTAGTAAACAATAAAGAAGCAGCATAGGAAAGAGTGACTAAAGGAATATTGACGACCCACTTTATAGCAAGCAAGCGTATCACCATGTCACATGTTTCCCGTACAATCCAAGAACTACAGGTCAAATATTCTATTAGAAAAAAAATATTTCTACAACATTAATATTTTAAAAACATTAATCTCTTCTTTATATAAAAATATAATAGAACAATCGCATATACACTTTCTTTCACAGCCTTTTTTTTACATAAATTGACAGATGGCAATATTTGAATTTAACTAATCCTATCAAATTTGATTTTAAATTGAGACAGTAATTGAATTCAAATTTTGCCACCTAATAATTAAATTTGAGTATTATTTTTAATGAAACATAAATTGAGCTTAGAATGTTAAATTAAACAAAACGCTTTATTATTAATAATTTAATAAATAAAAGTCAAGAGAAAGGAAAGAAATTAAGAATTAGTAAGAGTCATGAGATTGAAAATGCGGGTTGCAGAGAAGTCAGGATGAGTTTGATCAAACATTTTGAATAGGAATGTCATTGCATCTGAGATTCTTAATTTTCTCTTCACGTCTCTATGACTGTTTCTTTTCTTTTCTTTCTTAGGCCATGAAGCAATTTGGTCTTACGGACCATGTCACATGCATGCATCCTTATACCTTCTCGATTCCTTCATTTTTCCCTCTCTCAAACCAGCAGAGTCTACTCCCAATTCTTATTCTCCATCAGCATCCAGCTATCTAATTCACTTCATAATCTTTTCAAAAGAGAAAATTGAAATGTCTTTAAAAGGAGTAAAATGAAAGTAACTTAGTAATTATGCTTTTATGCTTAAGTGGCAATCGGATAACGAAAAAGGAAAAAAATATATATAATCTTTACCGTAAAAAATTTGAAAAATGAAATCCCATAAATAAGTGCACTATTAAATTATCATAAATAGTAGCTTTGTACTATGATTTGTTGAACCTTATAAATTGCTCCTCTGGTTTATAATTAGTCTTTTAAGATTTAAGTACAAGAAATAAGGAAATTATTAAATAGTCTCAAAAATAATAAAATATTTTCTTATCTTTCTAAAGTACCATTCTTAGAAAAACTTAATTAGTTAAATATTTAATAAAAACAATAATTTGGATAGCAATAAAATTGACAAAGTATAATTAATGTTGCTTTGATTTTGAAAAAGTGATAATTAAAAAGAACCAAAATAAAAACTCTAAAATTTCAGTTATTCTAAAGGAAGTAATTAGTAAGACTTAATAAATTTAATAATTTATATTTTTTATATAAATTTTAATTAATAAAATTTAATTTATAAAAATAAAAGAAACAAATTTAATTAATAGTTCTTTTATTTTTATGAGTCATCTTTATCAATATTTATATTTATTAATTTTAAAATATTGATATAGGTATATAATTTTTTTATACACATTCTTATCTTTTTTTCTCAAATTTTTTTCGATAAAGACAAACAATAAGCACTGCTCATATGTACCTTTAATATATTTTTTTAATTTTAACTTGAAAATTGATGGGATAATGAACATAAACTTATAATACTATAACTTCACATCAAGTAAGAAGATGTGCTTTCAATAACGATTAAAAAAGATGGTCCAAAAGTATCTCACATGAGCTACAATTTGACGTTCCCTCAATGTTTTAACAATTCCAGCAAGAGGATGAATATCCAATGGGCAGCTTACTCTCACAACGACATCATTTTGTCTAGCCTGATAATCAATATCTGGGAATGGCAACTGCCTGCCTTTATTGTTAATCATGTCCTTCTCAGTTTCCAACACCTTGATCATCTGAAGATCAGTGGTATAGGTAATGGCATCACCCAGTAGTGATTGCCTTGTCCACTTTAGATATATATGGAACAGCGGCTTTATCATAGTTAAGGCATAAGACCTTCAATTTTGTTATTGTCAAAAAATTAAATTTTATTAAATATTTATTTAAAACTTTAAACTGATAAATTTATTAAATTTATAAATTAAATTATAAAACTTAACAAATTTATGATTCATATTAATTTTGTTAATTTTGTTGGAATAATTTCGCTTCACTGCAGTCACCTACGCTCCCATTGGAAGAATTTCCACAACATAGCTTGTCCCAAGTGCTTGTACTTCATGTGAGTGTGAAGTGAAACCAGAATCATCTTCCACCTTTGGAGAGAAATTGATAGTAATTGACTAAAATTTTGTTTCCCCAAGGCTTAATTCAAGCCCAAAATTCTTGGGAAACACCTTTGCCTGTCCAGAACCAGATTCCCCAAACGTCTTTCTGATCAATTCTAAAATACTCTGTCCTTCAGTCGTCATATCTATTGAATTGAACCTACCTCAACGGCGCTGGCTTTCATAGGTACAAAAACAACTGCTTGAAAACCAGCCAGTTTTCCCGGATATGATCTTGATTCATATTGGTTCAAACAAGTAGCAGTGTCAAAAGCCCAAATTGATTAACCGGACTTGATTGTATCTGTACTGTAGTTTGAACTGAGTTCACTACCGAAACTAGACTGGTCAGCGCCCCCTTTCATGTCACTTTTAGTTATGTCTCCTTTTGTTTTTAATATTTGTCCTTGTAAGGTTCCTCAGCAATTCCTCTTCATTAACTTCTGGGCTTAATTAAGCCCCTAAACTCTTTAAATTCCAGATCAGTATACTAAACTGTAACTTTCTCCCTTTCTTAAATCATTTCCTCCCCTGTGAAATCACTTTCAGTCATCCTTTTTATTTAGTATAAAGATATCACACTGCCTATCCTTTTTTGGAATATGAAAATTATAGACCTACAAGACTTTATGTCCTTTGATTAATTCTGCCCTGATATTAGAGTGCTAAAAGACACTCAATCAGACCGAAATGATTGAACTAGCAACAGTGTCACACCCAATCCTTCCGTTAATTAAAGGTGGGTTACATCAAAGGGAAAGCTTAGCTTTATGCTGGGTAACCCATAATTGTGATATTAGAAATTTTTTTAAGTGGCTAGTCATTGATTATTAATTTTATTTTATTAAAAATAAACTTGATAATATAGTCATTAGTTAATTTTTAAAAGACATTAACGATAATTTTGTTATTAAATAAGACTAAGTTTATAGATAAAGCGTAGGCCATTATCTAATAACCTGAAATGAAAAAGTTATTATGTAAAAGGTCATGTTATTCTCACGTAACTTGCTTTACCTCTTTGGTTACACTTGTGATAACAAAGAGATAAGATCGGACTTTCAGATAACAAGCAAGTGAGTTGATTTTTTAAAAACTTGGTTATATTACAAACGTGGACAGACGAGTAGAAATAAAAGCGTAGTTGTATTATTTTTGTTATGTAAATCATTTGTAGCTAAATCCCTGTTTACTACTTCAATATTTATTATGACACATTTTTATACTTTTTAATCCTAAAATTATCCTATCAAAGAGATGTCTTATCTCAAGAATAGTGGAAAAAAAAACTTTACTCAACGTGATCTATGTTGCTAATTTTAGTCATCCATCTATAACAAATACATATCACAACACAAAAATTTTAATGTTTTATAATTCGTGTAATCAGGTTATTTATTATACAATAATTTTAACATGTGATCCCAACAAAACCTGTCCTTGGATATTTATGTCCGACAGTGAGTGCTTTCCAAGGTTTTTATTTTTTTATTTTTTTACGTCAGAGTGCTTTCCAACTATTATTTGGGGATAAGTCAAAAAGGTTTATGAGAAATCTTGAGATAATCCGCTCCCTTTTTCCATTTCACTTTCCATTTTTTTCTAATTAATATCGTAGATTTGAACATATGAAATACATTGACACTTAGAGCGGCTTTCTTTTCCTAAGTAGGTTCATTGTGAGATGGACATAAAGACTTCACTTAGCATGAATAGTACCTTACTTCAGTTAGCAAAAGGCAATTGGTTCTGAGCCTTCTGACCTAAGAATTCAGTCCTAAATCCTCATGGGACTCCACACTGACAGGCATATTTTTAGTTTCGGAAATATCGTTTGTGAAACTAATAAACTCAGTCAATAATTTATGAAATTTTGTTTGCAAAAATAACATAAGACGTAATCTTATTTAGTCATACTGTGCAAATAGTTAAGTTCTGCTTTTATCGTAACAAAATTAAGTTTCTGAAACAGCTGCTGATCTTTTTGCTAAATCCCACCTAAAGAATTCCAGTTCCATTAAGATATGACAACGCCCGACAGACCTGACCCACCTGACATGATGAGCTTCACATGTGTAAATCTGATCCAATTCAGTTGCTTCTTTCTCTTTTTCGTCTTTTCTTTTTTGGAATGTTCAAGATGACCCACAAGGGGTAAATTACCTGACACGCCTGGTGGAAATAGTTCAGCATAAAAAAAGGACATGCTATGATGTATTCAGCAGCAGATTAAACTGATTGTCCCCCAACTAAATACACGCAAAATCCGCCACACAGCAGAGCAACCCAAGTTTACAGTTCAACTCCCAAAGACAATAAACCAACCCAAAGAAGAGGTTACCTACAAAATGAATCCACCTATTAACAAATTGGGAAAAAGATAAGAACCTGAAAGTTTTAAGACATACCCACCTGGTAGCTGATCCAATTGCCAACCAATCCTTTGCTCACTGTCACTGATTATGCATTCCTTTTCTGGTCTCCAATGGGTTTAGAGCACAAGAATACTGATTAACAGGATAGTTTATTGTTGATTCTTCTGAAGTAACTAACAAGGAGAGGAAGGTTTGTCTGTGGACTACACAGAGAGAATAGGCTCTGATTGCTTGGTAGCCGTAGCTGAGGGGAATGAAGCCTGGTCCGAAATCACTCAGAGGAGCTATGTTTGAGCCTTGCATGAATGATCTCGAACCAGACGACATTCCCCTCAACTTTTCATGTGCATACGACAGACAGAGGAAGGCTGGGGAGGGGAGAGAACCCAAAAGAGAGCAAAATAGAGAGAGAGAGAGAGAGATGGCTAAAGCTTTTCATGTGGCCATGCATTATTTTTCACGGGGTCCTTATATACGTGAGTTTCAGAGGAGATTCTTTCCTTGGTCACATGATTCGAAGTCCACTTTCTACACTACTCCTATAACTCGCTTTTCACACGTAGGGCTCTCGCAGTTAAACAGTGAGCTGTTTCCTACAAGAATAATTGAAATAAAAATGGATTTCAATTTGAACAAGTGGAAACTTTCTCTTCATTTTTTTTCTTTTGTTTATTAAATCTAGTAAAGCTTTTAGTGATTTAATCAGGTCAACATCAAACCCTGAAGGCTGCAATATTGCTAATTTTGTTATACAATTGTGCATAGGGATTAACCCACTTTGGAGATTTCATCCTGGATCCCTAATTACCGTTGTTTAATATGATAAAGATAACAAACCCTACTGACCAAAACCTGGTTAATATTTGAAAAACGGTGCACCTAATTTGTACTAAAAAAATTGCATTGAAATTGAAGGCACAGAGTATCCTTTATTATATTGAATAGTTTTGAGGTTCTCATCTGATCTGTTAGGGAGATTTTGACCTGGGGTTTATTTTCAGCTCTCAAGTAATGTATTTGCCTTTTGCTTGCCACTTGGGTAAAGAGAAGATGGTAGTGCTGATCCATCGTTACTGATGGCATAGCAGCAATGTTGCCTAACTTGAATACCAGGCTCATCAAAGAAAAATATAATTGATCCATCGTTTTGAAGGTATAAGCATTTTCATAAAAAGAAGAGAGGACAATGCGCCAAAGAAAAGTAGAACAAAAAATCGCAAAGCTTTGTATTAACTTGCTTCTTCAATGTCATTTCAACTTTAATACGTGATTGTCATAATTTACATTTATAATTATAAATATAAATTATGATAATTATGTGTCAAAACTAAATGTAAAAAAAAATAACTCTTTTTAAAATATAATATGTATTAAAAATATTTTTATATAAAATATATATTTAATATGAGAATATTAAATAATTATATTTCATAAATAATATAAAATAAAAATTATATAAAAACAAAAATTCAATAATAAAGGTAATGACTGTACTGGCGATTGAGGTGCCCACGACGAGAGTGTATTCAGTATAGAACATATATAAAAAAACAAACAAAAATCGAATGCTCGCAGTCACAGCCAGTAATGTTCCCTTTTAAAAAAGTAACGAGAAAAGATTGTTCAGGCCTTTTCCAAAAGTCACCTCAATCTTTTTTTTTTTTTTGAGCCAACGAATAAGTCACAATACAGTTCAGTTTAAGGATGGCAATTTTTTCGGTCGAATGGGATTCGTAAGAATTTTTGATTTCGGCTAAAAAATAAAATTTTTTTATGAGGGTGGAGATAGAAAAAAGGTTTTTTGTCATAATTTTTAAAACAAGAATTTCATTTTAATTCTTAAAAATATAAATTTATTATAATATTTGTATGTAATAGTTATATAATATATAATATAAAAAATAAATTAATAATTATATATGATAAATAAATATATAATATAATATAAATTTATTCATATTTTAAAAATTTTTAAAATTTTGAATCTCCCGCAGGAATCGGGAATAGAAAAAAAAAATTTCATGACATTACAAAGCAGAGGACTACTCCGTGCTTCCGCCTCTCTCATTGCCATTCCTAGTTCAGCCTATTACAACTTGCTTCTGTGTTGGATATTTTAAACTTTTCATTTAAGATTATTTTCTTCATATGAAAAAACACCAAATAACGCTTTATATAACTGAATTGGAAAAAGCAAATTAAGTCTCTGATCTCATGCACGAGTGTTCCTTTTATAAATAGAAGCCAGAGCTCAGTCTTCAGATCTCAGCTCTCTGTGCAGCAGAGGTATAAGAATATGGAGTCTCCTTTCATGGTTTTTATTAGATATTGTAAAATCTAACTGATTTAAGCACTTGTTAGATATTTATGACTTTTGATGGTTTACTTGGGGCGTCTTGTATGAGATAAGGTTAAGAAATGTTGGTATAGTTAGAAGACATGTGAGATCCAGCTAAGGAAAATATGTACCACCCTATTCCTGTGGACACAGGGCAGGGTGGATTTCAACCATTGAGTTCCTTATCTAAAAGCAAAGTCATTGAATGGGTTAAGGACACCTCCGTAATACGGCCAAAACCATGTCTGGCCCAGAAATTTATATGATGTGAAGGAAAACACCTACGGCGATAAAGTTTACACGGGAATATTATTTTTAGGTCAAAATGAGCTTTTGGGGGGCCTGTGTTCTCCGGGATTGCTGGCAGAATAAAGTTTTCTTGATATAACTTCCAAGAGCTATAAATAAATATAACACTAAACTAGCCCGACAGAGGAAGGTATAGGAGGAATCATCACCTCTATGCAAATTAGAAGATAGGAGGTTCAATTGTGGTACCCCTTGCACCTTTGTTCATTAAATTTTATATTGAAATTATTGATAAAGTTTTGGCATAGTCATAAGTTAATTTCGCTCTTACTTTGACATAAATATTTGACTTCAAAGTTATTCTTTTTTTAAAAAAAAATTGACCAAATAATTTTTATTTTTAATAAAAATTAATTCTTTATTTAATAATGATAAAAAATATCTTATGAAAATTTTTTAAAAAAAAGTTTATACGTTAACACTTGTTTAGTCGTCATTCAAAAATTGTTAATACTGCTATTTAGGCGGAGTACCCAAAAAGATGTAAAACCCACAAATCAATCGCGTGAACGCATTTGGGGTCTTACCTTTTCCAAAAGATATTATGCTGTAAACCACAAAATGCCGTCTAGTATGACACCATATGCTTCCCCATTTGCAACTATTTTCTCCTCATACAAGTGTCTTGATTTTAGTTTTTTGGTGAATAAGTGTCTTGAATTTTAAATTCTAACAGCGGTGTCAATATTGAAAACAATCCTACAAAAGCACGAGCCTGTTGAATTCTTGGAGGAATATTTTCCTTTTGTTCGTAGAACTTCCTATATTTAGACAGCTTAGC
This sequence comes from Dicorynia guianensis, assembly GCA_037013595.1. Lineage (NCBI taxonomy): Eukaryota > Viridiplantae > Streptophyta > Magnoliopsida > Fabales > Fabaceae > Dicorynia > Dicorynia guianensis. Next base: position 35,790,418 of record JASUAB010000007.1, read on the forward strand.
TTACCATTATTACATTGGCAATAATTTCTATCCTGGCAAAATACAGAGAAGAGCAGGCCCCTCTAGCTGGCGAGCCGTGTGTCATCATCAATCACATCTTTTCAAGATGGCATATTTTTGTTATTCAAATTGCGCTGAAGGTCTAATTCATATTAATTTATACGGTTGTTTTTCTCAGCTAATTACTTTCACTGGGGAATTTTGATAGAAAGAGCAAGAAATAGCACTCTTGAATGGAAAAAGGACCTTAATGATTACAGCCGGTACTTTCCCCGAGTTTTGTTACACTTTAAAATTCCACCAGAATTCTTCTAAGCTGCTTTTCTGCCTCATTTCATCCTGTCCCGGAAAAAAGACGATTGAAAATAATTACATGGCATTGGCAAAGGGACAGTAGAATACGCAGAATCAGGAAGCGATGGAAGTTTATAGCAAATTCTTCTGGCTGAAAAAGTTGCTTAGTCCTAACTGATTCGAGGTGACAGAAGAGGCACAAAACACAAAACTTCATCAATTGTTTGCCGACACAACAAACTGACCGCTTTCTAGTTCTTGCTGGGAAATTTGACTTATCTGTTGTCGGTTTCATCAGCTTGTTTCGACTATAAAATGCTGCTTCATTTGACCTTTCCATAAGCTTAGAATCATTTTACATTCTGTTAGAGTAATGTTATTTACTCATAAAAATTTTAGACATATTTTGTACACTTTTTTTTTTATTTATTTTCCTTTATAAATCTTTTTCTAAAGATGCACTCTTTGTACACCTCTTATATATATGCCTAATGATATCCTTCTGTTAAGAGGACTACAAATCTCTATTGTATAGATAGACTTTCCAAATGGCATTTGATAAGCTTTATGACTTAATGTCTCAAGAATATAGTAGAAGGTAATTGTATCTTAAAAGAATTTAATATTAATATACAAAATTTATGTCTTACCTTATACTTAGTTAGAGGAAAATGGAGAAAAGGGAAGGGGAGGAAAGGGGAAGGATTTTAATCAAAATTTTTTATTTGATTCAAATTTTTAGAAAGGAAAAAAGGGAAAATAAAAGATCTAAGATTTTTTTCCTTCCTATTTTACCTTCCATCAAAAAGTGAGAAATTAAAAGTAAAAAAAAATTTTATTAAAAATTTTAAACTATGATAACTATGTTACTATCGGATATTTTTTTTAATTTTAAAATTATTCTTATTTTCATAATTTAATAATAATTTATTTTTAAAATAATATAATAATAAATTATTTTTAATTTAAAATTCATCCTCTTTCTATCCAAACAAAATAAAAAAATAATTATTTTACCTCCCTTCTGTTCCTTTTTACTAATCAAAATAAGAGAATTTTTTTCCTTCCCTTTCCTTTTCCTCTAGTAAAATTTCTTCCTCGCCTTCTTTTATTTAAATCAAACACTTTGTTAAAAAGACTTTATTGAAAAGAGAATACATTTACAATTCCTCCGCGAGTAAGAAACAGTCTTAGAAAACATACATAATGAGTATTTGTTATTTAATCATATAAATCTTTGTAATATAATTATGAGTAATAATATAGATACAGATAAATTATATATATATTTTTACATTTTCATTGATCTTAAAAAAATTGTTGTTATTACACGCTTCCCTCAACTAAGAAGTAACATATGCTATGATTAAATGCATCCCGATATAGTCATGTGTCTCCTACCACTTGCATAACTGACTAATGATTTGGAATTGGACTTCTAGCATTCAAGTGAAGCCAGAGGAGGAAGAGAGATTATATGCAAATTCAGTTTGTCAAATATGAACGCATTTGTACACTACGCAGATTAATCAAATTCAGTATTTGAATGAAACTTCAAATGATTGGACCGCTGGAGTAGCCAAGGCAAGCACCATCGGAGACTAGATGCTTAATTACGCTTAAGTACAGAAAAAACTGTTTAATTACGAGTTTAAATTCATCGATAAGCCCAGCATGTGCGCGGTCTAAACACTACAACAGTTAGCTGGGCTCAGTTTGATGGGCTGTACCTGCCATTTTTGGTGCCAGGCTATGTCTGGACCTGTTCTGTACATTATCATCATTAGGCCTAACAAGACTCATTTTACATGTCAGTGGCTCCTCTTTTAAAATTAGGTAGTCCTGTCTGTGTTTTTTTTTTCAATATATATTAGTTTTAGGAGAATTTTATATGGGAAAATGAAGTCGGACCAATTTATTATTATCTTTAAATTTTATTATTTTAAAATATAAAATATATGTATTAATAAATAAAATTAATTATATTTTACAACCTACCAATTTCAAAATCTAAGCGTTAAAAGAAAAAAAAAAAAAAAACCAGAACCACCGAACTTCAATATCGGTAAGTTAAAGGGCTCGAAAGCAAATATATAATGAAATCCGAGAGTTTTCCCCATCCCCAACTCTCCGCCCTTGTCCCTACAAAACCTAAGATCTGCACAGCCTCCATATCCAATCTCCCATTCGTTCCTCGCGCTGCGACATATCTCCAATCCTTGTAAGTTGGTTGCACTTACAATTGACTGTTTGTTATGCTCAATACTCTCGATAATCCTAATCTGTGCATTTTGCTTTCCATTTTTCTTTCTTTTTCAATTCATCTGTCTTTTCTCCGCTTCAAGTTCGTTCTAGGGTTTCTACTCTCTCCTATATCTACTCATTTTAGGTCTGCAAAGCTTGGTCCGAAGTTTTTGCTCAATTTCCTGAATTTAATTTATGAGTGTAGATTTTCGTTTTTAATTTGGTAGTTTTGCTTAGAGATGCGTCTATATTCTTTATTTGTCTTAGTTTTCAGCATTTTGGGCTTGGAGATGGAGGTATATATGACAAGAATTTGATGACTAATACGTACCTCTGCTTCACTGGGCTATACGAGGAACGAAAGTTTAAGATGTTGTTGTCTGATGAATTTTAGCTCAATTATATTTTATTTACTCTTATCTTTTTTCTTAGTGGGGGAGGACCGAGGGGGTTGTACTCGTTGCTATAGAATAGAAGACGAAGGATGCGGTAATTCATAAGCTTAGTACGAACCGTACATTTCCAGGTTTTGAAGACATTGTAGTTTTGCTATAGTTTCTGAAACTTGCCGTGTATGTGAGTTTCGACATTTTTTGAAAATTTGATTTTTCTTTAATGTCAAACCATTTTTTTAGTGTTTACTAGTCCTCTCAACCCGAGCGAATGGCTGTTATGTCATTAAACGTTTTTCTATTATTTTCCTTTTATCTTCCCATCATAAATGACATTAATAAGTTGTTGATTCAAATGATTGATTATACAGCAAATATAATTGAGATGGGTGGGGAAGATTTTGATGGGCATGATGCAGGCTATGTGCCTGAAGAACCCAATTTTTCACAAAGCCATTCTGATGAACATGATGCTGGAAATGTGATTGATGACTCTGGGTTTCCTCAACAAAAGTCTGATGAACATGATGTGGGCAATGTGGCCGGGGATTCTGTTCCCCCAGAAAATCATTTTGATGGACATGATGTGGGAGACTTACCCAGGAACTCCGATTCTACACAACAGCATTTTGATGAGCATCATGATGTGGGAGATGTGCCTGAGACTTTAGATTCTCCACAAAAGGAAGGATCTGACAATAATACAAAAGGAAATGAAATAAAAAGGTGGCCAGGATGGCCTGGAGAGAATGTTTTCAGGATGTTGGTTCCTGTGCAAAAAGTTGGGAGTATTATCGGCCGCAAGGGTGAGTTTATCAAGAAAATTACTGAAGAGACTAAAGCTAGGATTAAAATTCTTGATGGTCCACCGGGAACATCAGAAAGAGCAGTAAGTTTACTTCATAAATTTCCTGTTCTTGTTTCATGTTGTGAGGGATATATTGCTGTCTTTTGAAGAATATTTTATGCATATTCATATATTGGTCTTTGTACTTCACTACTTATATGGAAGTATTGGCTGGTTTTTGGTTTAAGGTGTTTGGTGGTTTTTGCTGTTGTTTTTGTATCCTGTTTCATCTTTTTCATTCTTTCAACTGAAGATATATGCCATTATTTAATATAACATTGTCACAATTGATGATAGAATAATTGCTGTTGCTTGGGGTAAGATTTTATATTTTATGAGGATTCTTGGTTCGATTACTTCGAAGTAGACTTACGGAGCATTGTATCAGTTATGAAAGTATTAGAGGGGGGACATCACTAGGTGTTTTGTTAATTCAATATAACTCCCATCAACTACTTTGTGCTTCGATATGGGAAGCTTCAACCTGATAATTAAATCTCCGTATATAATTAATTCGAAATTTGAAACTCTATGACAATTGATTTATTTATGATAAAACATGTTCACATATATATCAAAGCTGTTAAGGAGTTTTCTTAAAGAAAAGGTTGTAAAGGAGGTGAGCTGTGAAAATATACATAATCTTGCAGAACACAAGAAACAATGAATTATATAACAGGTTAAATAGATATAAAAACAGATGCTTTCTTCACGATAACCAAAATGGATGTCTGCAGGTTGTTGGAAACTATGAATGACCAAAGTGGCTTCAAACTGAAGTGCCAAAGTTCAAGTTGCAGGGAAACAGCATTGAGCATATGCAAGTGCTGAAATGTTCTTTTTGTCTTAGGAATCAGAATTAGTTTGTGCAGACTTTGATAGCAAGAAGCTTTCACTGTACCTGGTAACTTCAGAACTTGGTCGATTGGTGTCTTGCTACACTCCCTGAAACTCTGTCCTAGATAACACTCCTAAAGTCATTAAAAGAATAAAACAAAAAGAAAACCAGAAAAAAAAAAGAATAAACTTCTGAAATTACACATATACTAAGTAAGCAGAAAGTATAAGATGAGGGCACGAGAATATGTCGGTGAAATTCATAAATCTGAAATATATCTTTATCCATTTAATTTCTGGAGTGGCAACTAGCATCGTTAAATTAATCCCAAGGTTTATGATTATTAAATTAATTTTGAATTATTGATATCTCTTAGAAGTCTGTCACAGCTCAAAGAAATTGCTTATTTGTTAAACCAGGGATGCTTGGGCCCAAAAATTTGGGAATATATTTTAGAGCTCAAAATGTCATTTTCCTTTTATGCCTGTGCCAATAAATTGTTGAAGATTTAATAATGTTTTAATGGATCGGTTGATGAGTGAAATAAGATTTAATCAGTTTGCTTAAAAATGTCTAAATTTTTTGGTTTTGGTTTTTATGAGAACCCAGTCTATTATACTTAGCATTTATGAATACTCTTTCTTTGGTGCTTTGAAAAGGTAATGGTTTCTGCAAAAGAAGAGCCAGATCGTGCCATACCACCTGCTGTGGATGGTTTATTAAGGGTTCATAAACAAGTTGTCAACCTCGACCGGGATCCTACCGATAGCACCTCAGCTGCAGGACGCTCAGTTGTCACAAGACTTCTAGTGGCAGATACTCAAGCAGGAAGCTTGATTGGAAAGCAGGGGTCTACTATAAAATCCATTCAAGATGCCTCAGGTTGTACTGTACGTGTTCTTGGATCAGGTGTGCTTACCGGCATTGTATATTACATCAACTTGAGAATGATGCTTGTGTATAGTGACTATACCCTTTACCTTTTTGATAGATTCCCTACAGAGGTCTTTTATTTGGTTTAGGGTTTACCTTTTTGATAGATTCCCTACAGAGGTCTTTTATTTGGTTTTCTTTTCCTTGGCTTAAACTCCAAACTTGTCAATTTTTTGTCATTGCATATAGGTGAATTCCACTGTGCTGCCTGTTGGCATTTTTGTTTACCATTGAATTCTGCATTCAGATTGAAGACAGAACCTAATAAATGTGTGAAGGCTGCTGCGTGTTAGTACCCTTTGGGGTACTGTAGTATTTGCCTTGCTTATAATATTACTAGGTCAATGCCTCCTAGATACACCAATTTTCATATTACTATTCAAGCAAGTATTTAAATTTGGTTGTGCACTTTGAGTCAAGCACTACACTTTTTAGCTTTTGTTTGATGAATTCTGGGGCATGATCTAGGATATCCTACATACCAATATAACAAAGTTACTTTTCTGACAATTTCGTAGTTAGTGCACTTGAATTATGTTTTTTCTTTTCTGTCTTTCCTCCAACAGAACACCTCCCAGCTTTTGCTCTGCGGGATGACAATGTTGTTGAAATACAAGGGGAGTCTGCTGGAGTTCACAAGGCAGTTGAACTTGTTGCAACTCATCTACGGAAGTTCTTGGTTGACCGCAGCATAGTTGGAGTGTTTGAAACACAGGCAAGTTTAATTTTTTTGCATCTTTGAAAGTAAGAGGTGTGGGTGGCTGGTTAAGAGTGTATGAAGCAGAGTTATTTTATGAGATTCATTGTGCCATGATGAGTACACAAGCCTCATTTGGGCCCTATAGGTTCTTTATCTATTTCATATTTGATAGCTCAGGTAGAATAGATCGTAGTTACCAAGACACGGTAAGTTCTGGTACAGGGTATGTTCCTTAACAAAATATGTGGTTTGCTAATTGTAGTGTACTGGATCATGTACCACTGCAATCCAGTGCAAGAATGAACCATGAACTGGGACGCATGATCTGGATTGTGGTTTGGAGGGTTAGAGAGAGAATTTGGTAACTATGGAATGGATTACTTTTGTTAGTTCAGGCTCATGAGGTCTTCCTGAATTTGTTGACCTGATTATATTTCCTCAAAACAAGAGTAAATAAAAGAGTGGAAACAAGAGGCTATGACTTGTTAATTCTTCCTTTCTAGCACTTACGGAAAATTTACCAGGAGTGCTATACTGCTTTAATCATCCTGTTAGCATGCATATGTATTCTGATGATGCTGAAAATTGACTATTGATTTGGATGCCTGATTTTTACCATCCAGTGTCTGTTGTATAATTTTCTCGTTTTGGAAGAAACTTCTTTGTGAAAGCTGAAAATAGCTTGTTAACAGCGCTGTTGATTTCTACTTTGAACACAATTAGAAATGGGAGTCAAGTAGGACTTGCATATCAGAGTTAACCCTGTATTTATTGATATAGCTCAACACATTTCTCGAAAGGGATTTTCTTTCCCGTCTCATGGCTTATTGTTTATTCTTTTCTTGTAGTGTTCATAGTGTTTATTTTTTTTTAATTATAAATTTTAAATTTTTAAATCTGGGCAATATTTGCCTCTAATTCTGTGTGTGTACAATTTTTCTCCTCCCCATCCCAATCTTCAGATGCAAATGCAAGATGTTCGTGTTAACCAGAATGTGCCACCACATCAAACTTGGGGTCATCCTCCTCAAGGATTTCCAACTCCTGGTACTGGCGGGCCTCCATTTCCACCAAATCATCAATATGTTCCACCTTCACATCACTATGATAATTATTATCCACCTGCCGACCTTCCTCCTGTGCAAAAGCACCTTCATCAAGGTCCACCTGCCTATGAAAGGGATGCAACATTGGGAATTCATTCATCTGGTGCGCAACCACAACAATCTGTTGTGACTAAGGTGTCTTCTCATTCCTAACTCTAAAATGTGTACAGAGTGAAAATCATTTATGAAGCATTATTACCTTATCATGATTTCATGTATTTTACTTTCTACTGTGAAGGTCACGCAGCACATGCAAATTCCTCTATCATATGCAGATGCTGTTATTGGAACATCAGGTGCGAATATTAGCTACATCCGTCGTGCTAGTGGAGCAAGCATAACAATTCAGGAGACAAGGGGTGTGCCAGGGGAAATGACTGTCGAGATTAGTGGGACTGGTTCACAAATACAGACGGCCCAACAGCTGGTGCAGGTATCTGACAATTTTTAATGCAAATCTTGGATTCTGCTTGTTACCTGTATGAAAATAAGTGAATGATTAAGTAGGAGGAAGATAAGGAAATTGAAGATGGGATTTTTTTTGGTCTTTTTTTTTGTTTGTGGGGGGGGGGGGGGGGGGGAGGGAGGGGGGAGTTCCTGTTATCCTTATATTTTTATTTTACTAGATTTAGAAATGTGTCGCATGTTGCTAAAAAGGAAAAAAAAAAGAAATGTGTTGCATGTGTTGTTTAACTATGTTAATTATGAATATAACTAGTTAGATATATAATTTGCAAAAGAGTGTGATTGATAATTAAATATTTGCTATTGTTTAAAAGAACATTCAAATTTTAATTAAAATAATTTGTTGAAGAAGATTTTTAAAAGGAAAGAAAAGATGAAATTCTAATAGGAAGAATTTGATAATTTTAAAATAATTTGAATTTATAACTATAAGAGATTTCAGTAAATAAATTTATTAGGAAGGGATCAATAAGCCTAAGCTAATGTTTTGGACTTTCATATTTTTATTTTATATATAATATAGTTATAGATTTATTTTATGTGTGTAATATCATATATTTTATTATGTAACAAACATGCCACTAATGTGCGCATTGTTGAAACTGAAAACTATCAGTCGTTTTCTTAATTAATACTGTGTGTAGGGTAGCATTTTATACATTTACATTAGTTGAGTTTTTATAAAAATAAGATTTTCATGTCACCAAAAAAAAAATAAATAAATAAATAAGATTTTTATCAATCTATCAGACGAATTACAAGTAATTAACTATGTTGATATCAAAGATTTTGAAAATTTGATATCAATAAGAGTGTCATGTAGTTGATTTTTTTTTTTTGTTTGAAAACTATATTGTATTTAAATATATTCGAGTGGAAGTTGTAGTTCCTGGAAATATTGTTGGTGGCAAGTTAGTCATCTCACCACCATCTTGATATGCTCTGGTATGTGATGTTTGTGTTAGTTTGATTTGTTCTTATTTGAACTACTCACAGCATGGTGTTTATGATACAGAATTTCATGGCTGAAGCTGCAAGCTCGACGCAGGATCACATGGGGGGATCGATCAACCAAGGTTACAATTCATACCCTGCTAATGCTCCTGTTTATGCATCTCCACAATCAGGGGCTGGTGGTCATCCTGGCCATGCACCTTCTGCAGATTATGGCCCTGTATATGGCACCAATTATGGTTATTAAGAAACCTACATTCAATTTTAGTTGAGGAGCCTTGTGTTTAATTAACAATATCTTTCAGTCTAATTCACCTGGGGATTATGACCATAGCTGGGCGAGCCCTACGGTGTATGTCCCATAGGTTTATGTTGTATTTTCCTTTCGATGCCTACATGAATGGATAGGATTTTAGATAATATGATTATTGGGTAGGTTTTGTGAATTCTATGTTGTTCCTAGTCGGGTCTATCCAATGGGTATTTTTAATTGATTTTTGAGATCGTGAATCCGTCGTTAAAGATTTATTTGATTGTGGCATCTTAAGATGTAGCAGAAAATCAATGACTTAATGTTTGAGGGACTTGGATTGTGAAAGAACGACTTAATAGGGCGATTGTAGATCCTCTTCTGTACGTGTATCATCCGTCATCCAAAACAAGTACAGCACGATGCAGCGAGCGGCGTCTGGACAGAATAGTAAGAAGAAACAGAGATTTTTTTTATTAGGTGGGATAGTTATATAAATTAAATTTTATTATAAATTTTTATTTAAAAATAAATTTTAAAAATATTATTTAATTAAATATTTTTTAAATTATTTTTATATATATTTTTAATTTTTTTATAAAATTAAATATTATTAGATTAATTTTTTTATTAATATCTTTTATAATTTTTTTAGATATATTTAAATTATTATAATGAAAATTTTATTATAATTTTTAATAAATATTACTCTAATTTTTTTTAAATATAATCATTTCGTGTACGCCCGCTGGCAAAATCACAAGTAGCACAAAAAAATGAGCTTAACAGTTTTGTTAACCTCACGTATTCTGGAGAACAGAAGTGGCGGTACTCGAACGAAACAAAAATACAATTTATAACCTTTACGGTAATAGGATTAAGCCTGTGTAGTTTCAAATTTTAAAGTAACTTTAAATAAGAAAGAGGCCCAAAACTTTGACCATGAAAAGTTGACTCAATCATAACCACTGCTTTCTGAAAGAATGAGCAAAAAGTTGTTCGCGATCAACTATCCTTTATAATGAACACTACACAAAGAATTGTCCAACTGAAAATTGATATGGAAGATTTTATATCTTGTAGAATTGTAAAGATACCTCATCCCATCCTAATTTGTATTTATATAGGGACAGTGCATGTATTTCGAAAATGCCCAGTCTGGTTGCAGCGGCTGCAGTGCATAGCTCGTTTCATTCGACCAACATCTTCCGCAGGAGCTCGCTTTCTCCTGGGTCGACCTGTTGGCTTAAGCCAAGTTGGTGGGTTTATAATAGCCTCAATATCTCTGTTACCATCATATTCAAACCCACCGGACAGCTTCCACAAGGTTTTATCTGGAATAGGGTGTATAGTTTGCGAATATGCTTTACGATAGTTAGCTGCAGTGAAACAACTTTCACTGAACTGATGAACATTCTGCCTGCAAGAGAGAAGAGCAGCCACGGCATGAGCACATGGGAGACCACATTTCTGCCGACCTTGACATGAACAACAGCGAGTGCGTATATTCACTGTAAATTGTCCTGCGACGCATAGAACTTCAAATTCAGCGTCATTTGGTGGTAGCACCAGGTAATGGTCTGCATGGCCTATTGCTTCTGACACATGACTTTCGGCGAAAGGGACAAGTGCACTTGACCACTGCATGCTGGCTTCGCGCCGTTCATTAAACCAAGTCATCAATTGCCAGCGGATACGCTCCATCATTTGAATAATTGGAAGTCCAGAGGCTTCAACTATCAAGGTATTTATGGATTCAACTGCATTAGCTATAAGATGGCCAAGCCTTTTTCCCTCGAAATGTGCTGTAGCCCACAAGCGAGGAGGTATTCTTCGAATCCATGCAGCAGCTTCCCTTGACATCTCTTCAATCTCGAGCATTTTCGCTTCAAACTCGAAGGCAGTGAGAGAGTAAGCTGCCTCCCAGAAAATATTGGTGAGAACAGTATTGTTGAATTTCTTCTGGAAACTCTCGCTCAAGTGACGCGTGCAGAATCCATGGCAAGCAGTTAGGAAATTTGCATCTACTCCGTCAACAATACCTTTCTGTCTATCTGACAAAATTGTAAGCCTTGGCATGTACTCAGCATTAATTTCAAGTAGATTACGTAACTCAGATAGGTACCACGTCCAATTATCATCAGTTGCTTCATCGACTACCGCAAATGCCAAAGGATATAGACCTCCATCTCCATCAAAAACCGTAGCCAAAAGCAAAGTTCCAAGGTACTTGCTTTTGAGGGGTACTCTATCGAGTCCAATAAGGGGACGGCAGGTATTTAAAAATCCATAGATAGATGCATGAAATGATATGAATAGACGTTGAAAACAGTTGTCAACAGGATTTCCACATACCAATGCAATACTCCCAGGGTTTGACCTTCTGATCTGATCACAATACTGTGGAAGGAGGCGGTAATCTTCTTCAAACGACCCCCTGACCGCAGCCATAATCCGTTCCTTTCCCCTACATGCTTGCGTATATGATAATGTGATCCCATGAATTCGGTGGATCTCTTCTAGGATCTCCTTTGGCTTGTAATTAGGATTTTCCCTCAGGCTTTTTTCCATAAAATCAGCAACCCATTGCACCGAGGCTTGTTGATAACCAAAACGTGTTATTCCGGCACAAGTATGTGGCTCATGGATGGTCCTAATTGTGATAGTAGGAACACCTGGAAGCCTTGCATCTTGAATTCGCCAAGGGCATCCATCACTCGCACATTTACCAGTGAGACGAGTCTTATCAGACTTAATTGTCTGCATCTCAAAGCGAAGAGCAATGGCTGCCCATCTCGGTGCTCTACGGCAACTATGGACATAAGGAAACTGCTGCCCAACAGTCAAATTATGGCGAGGAGATCAATCAAGGGGCCGAGACTGAAGGACAGGAGGAGTGTAAACCATATCCTGGGGTTGCTCAAGGCCAGTATCTAAAACAGGAAAATTACCCATGTCCACATTTTTATCCAAAGAAAAAGCTGATTTCTGATGAAAATTATGATTCTCTACCATAGCAAATGCACGATCATTAGACAAATTCAACTCATATGCCCGAGTAGTAGCCAATCTATTATAATCATAGTTTTCAGAATAGGCATGGTCTTGATCAACTGAAGTTTCACCATCTCCATCCAAAGTCACACCATTTAATTGAAGATTCTGAGCATCTACAAGTTGAGAAACCATCTCATGTTCAAGCCTCTGACTTAGAACTAGTCCTTGATTCTCTTGGGCATGCTCTAAATCCAAATCCTGAATCCGTTCGGAACCTAAGTTATGACTCCAGGCTATAACTGAATCATGGGTATGCTCAAATCCCAAATGACTAACTGACATCAATGACAAGTCCTGACCTTGACCAAGAACTAAATTATGGGTTGCCATAAGAAATGCACCACTTTGACATATACACAAATTCTTGCCAGGCAATTGAAAAGCTTCATTTACAGTATAAATATACTCTGTCTTGTTATGCAAATCTTGAGGCCTGCTCACATTCAAAATATTTGCATCATATAAATTTGAATTCCCAAAATGAAAATGACATAAAACACGCTATCTAAGCAGAAAATAGAGCACAACAAAATTTCCCAAGATATAGACTACTGAAGTTGCAACCAAAAACAAAACAAAACAGGAACAATACACTGATATTGCGAAACATACCACAGAAGTTGCAACAACAGTGCATTTCCCTTTAGTTGAATGAAGAATATGAGATAACGGATAGAGAAAAGAAACTCACTGAGCCAAAATCCCAAGAATTCTCACTATATGCGACTAAACAATACTATTGCACTCGCTGTCAGTTATTGCGCAATCCTCCACGGGACGGAGCCCAATTCAATTACTTTTAAATAACGATTGACTTCTCCCTTTTATTACCAAGTTTATTTTCTTTGAAAGAGCCATCTTGGAATATCATGAAGCCGTTCGTTTATGGTTCTACTAAATTTTCCGGGAAGCCAAAAACAATGATCGAATTGCAATTTTTTTCCTTCTCTGAATCAGCTTTCTCAGCGACAAAACAGAGGAAAAAGGAAATCCCGCCCTGACACAGCAAATAGAAGCTCTTTAGAAGCAGTCTCTGATGTAAAGAGATGACCAATCAACTATTAAGAAGCAGAAAATTATGGAGTTGGAGAGAGAGAGAGAGAGAGAGGGGAGAGAAGATTTTTTTTAAAAATTTTTTTAAGTTTGGCGGGCGGACGAGACGGAAACCCTGAAAGCAGAGACATCGAAGAATGGAAAGTCGAGGGGTGGGCGCAACGCGTTTGAGCTTCCTACACAAGCCCAAGCCCGGGACCCAATAGGGTTATTCAATTTCGAAAATAATGGTTGCCAGTATAAGGAGCGTATTCTTTCAATACGTGTAGAAAAAAATATAATTAAAAAAATTATAAAATTAATATACAAACTTTATATATAATATATCATTATTTTCATATTTATGTCATGCCGTGTTTTGTTGCGTTATTTTTATTATTAAATTTTATTAAAATATTTATTTAAAAATTTATAATATTAAATTTACAGTTTAAATAATATTTTATTACAATATTTTCATATATTAATTTTATTAAATATTTATTTAATAATTTTAAATAAATCAAGCTTATTAATCTTATAATTTAAATTATGAACATTTTTATATTATTCTTATATATTAAAATTTATTAAATATTTATTTAAAAATTAAATTCATTAAGTTCATATTTAAATTATGAGATACAGACATTCACCACTCGTTTACTATTTGTGTAAATGCCAGGGCTATATTTATATTTCACTCTAATTAATAATAAAAGCTAATTTTCTAAAGTGCCATTAAGATTATTTATATACACTTAAAAGAAAACCTATAATACATAGAAGGTACTAATTCAAAATTTTAATTAAAAATATTTTTAATTCAAAAATATAAAGAAATACTAATAAAATTATATACATATCTTTCTTTAAATAAAATATGTAAATATTATAGTTATACTAAAAGTTTTTTCCTTAATTAGATATTCTTTTAGTCTAAATTAATTGTCATTTTAAAATCTTTTTTAATCTTTTTAATTATTTTTTTAAATTAAAATAACATTAATTATTTTTTAATTTTACTTTTACTAAAAATAATATATGCATTAAATGTTTAATTAAATTTAAATCTCTCTCTTGTTTTAAGTATTTTATAAAAGAATAGTATGAAAAATATTAAAAATTGATTAATAATTTTCTTAATTTTTATGTTTTTTCCTTAATCAACAGATAATTTAGACAAAAAGGTGTATAACCAAAAAAAAAAGTGTAACCTATTCACACTCCTACATAATTTATATTTTAGATTTTAAAATATTTTTTTATAATTTAATATATAAATTCTATTTTTTTCATTATTTTTTTCCTAAATTTTCTTTTGGTCTTCTGCTTTATCGGCAAAGACCCTTATCCACAAATACACTACTAGGTAAGACGGGTAAGACGGAAAAAAGAAAGAAGAACTACTAAATATTATCTTGAATGTATAAATCCGTAGCAAAACTCAAAATTCCAAAATTTTTAGAATTATTTTAACATGTTATTGAGTATGATTTATTCAATTTCTCAAATTGCAATTATTTGATTGTTACCTGAGATATTGTTTTGTTTATATTGATATTTTAAGTTTAATATATAAATTTATTCTTTCTTTGAATTTTTTTATGTATCCTGTTTTACACTTTTATCCACTATTACGGAAACAAAAACCTTTGTTCGAAAATTATCATCAAGTCATATAAATGAATTTGATTATTAAGCTAATATAAAGCATCAATCATGATAAAATCCTATAAATAATAATTTATTATCAAATCAATGTACAACGTGAATCATATTATCATTAAAGATATTCACATTCTCATACTTTTTTACTCACCTTATTCTCACATCTTCAGTGCAAATAATCCATTGAACAATATAAGACTCATTCTATGCAACTGCTCCTTTTAATAATATAAAAATTGTATAAGTCGAAAAGGGTAAAATTCGTGAAGTTCTTCGTGCAAAGGGCCGTAAAATCAACATCAATCAATCATGCTATCATTCGCCAAAAGGCCGTAAAATGGACTTTGGCAAAAGGAGCGGGCGTCATTTCAGCCCAAAAATTATAAACGTATACCTTCGATCCTCCATCAGAAACATTTTGTACCCAAAATGTATCAGTTGAGATAATCTTAGCTTGGGAAGCATTCATCTCACAAATGATGCAAAAATTACAATATAGCAGGGGATAAAGCTCCGCTCGTCTATTTGGGAAGTATAACTTGACATATAAGCAATACTGTTGAGAATTAATCTCAAGCAATCAGTCAATATACTTGATGAGCAGCTAATCAAGAGATCTTTTCAACCACTATATCAATATTCTGGTGAGAAGATGAACTCTGCTGTGGTAATTGCTCAATAAAAGACTTTTACTAACAGGATGCAGGTGCGGAAAACTCTTGATAATCAGGAGAAGAACCAGTTCACAACAGACTTAATAGTTGTGCAATCTATTTGCAAAATCTATCAAGACAGCACTTTCTCCTCTACCTGTGGAAATTCAAGCTTGGGCAATAGTTCAGAGACAACTTTGTGAAAGGAGACATGGTCGAGCCAATTACCATTTGCGTTTATCGTAACATTTGACAGAAATTTTACATCCTGAGCATCCGCATTATTATCAAGTAGGTCATTCCAAAATTCACCAACTTCGTTGAGGTTAGATGATCTCAGTATTTCTATTACTTTTTCCATTTTTGCTACATTCCTACCAGCACCACAACCCATAGCAGTGGCAGCACCTACTGCATTTGCAATTGCTAATGTATTAACTATCGGCATATTACGTATAAAACCATACACAATAGCAGCTACAAAACTGTCTCCACACCCAACAGTGTCAATCACATTCACCTGATGACATTTTCAAATTCAATTAGTTTGCACTAAATTGGAGCAAGAAGGAGAGAATCAATGACTTATTACATCAAAATTTGAAGGCAAAAACTAAAAAAAGGACTGTCAGACATGAATTTAGCATAAGTTACAGTGAGAGGCAAATATAGTAAGTGGAATACTCGTGAAATAACAAGTTATATGTGGAGCATATCAGACCCTTGGGCTCAATTTTATTCCTTTAATATTTGGCTTGTTGCAACTGCATGCAATATTTGATTTATTTAAAGGATCTTCCAGTTGAAGATACAGACAATTAATAAAATACATGTAACCATTTTGTTTTAAAATAGAGACGTTCAGTTCAAGGTAGCAATTTAAGAGCAAAACTGGAATGAGAAGTTAATACCTTGAATGCGGGTGCACAAGCTATACTTGATGTAGTTATTAGAACTGAACCCTTACAACCCATTTTAACTATCACCCATTTTGTGCGGATCGCTCTTTGGATCAACTCCTGCCCTGCTAATATTGGATTTCCTATGCCAGTTAATGACTCAGCCTGCATTTCAAACAATAATATAGAATATGTCATTAAATTCGATATTAGTTTATAAATTACCTACAAATAGCGTTTACTAAGGCATGCCTCATGTATTGATAAATTAAAAACAAAAGCTTTCCATTTCCAAATGAATAATCATTTTAAAGGAACAAAAGAGGTTTGCCACATACGCAGGCTATGAGATTACCAAGTTCAAATCTTAAACAAATATAGAACTCCAATAAAATTGGTATTGCCGAAGATGGAAGCCAGAAAGCCCATGGACTACAACTGAGGCAAGAATAACCAATTTCATCAGAAGTGCAGACGAAGGCAACGCAGAGAACCCTACTTGCGAGAGTTGAAATGGAACAGAAAGCGGAGAATCGTTTGTTAGGTGGCTTGATGTTCAAACTTTTCTCAGTCTAAATACTTTGGATCTATTGGTTTGGAGTTCTTCACTCACTCGCACTTTGGGCCAACCATTTTGGTTTATGCCTCCATGGTCTACTAGTTTGGACCGGATCATTAACTTATCCAACATAGAAAGTATTTTAATACTGGTAAATAGCTGAAAGATTGAAACAGAAGAAACTACACTGTGAACTAGTGCTTTGTGGCATTGGCATCCATTTCAAAAGACACTGAGTTTTAATTTCAACTATCAGGCACTAGTAAAACATAATTCTAAAGTCAGGCTTTACAATTATACTTCCAATCAAAGATAGCTACTCATTTTCTTACAATTTATTTAAAACTCCAAAAAAAAAATTCAAAAAACTAATATCTCTAAAATTCCAAACCAGGCACAATAAAAATCCAGTAAAAAAATTATTAATTTGGCATATTCAAATTCAAATGACATTGTTTTCTTACTCAAAAAGAGATGAAAATTTTAAATTGCACAAGTCCCTTAGATAACTATATTGTGTGTGTGTGTGTGAAATTTTTGACATAAAATCATCCGAAATCCAGACATGCCACTGAATTATGATTGAAAACCTGGGAGGGAGAATGCAGAACAAGGTTATTTGGGCTCTAGAATGTTGACTAACATATGCAAATGAAGCGACAGGCAAACTTTCAGAGTAAAGATAGCCAGTTTTCCATACTTCCGTATGTTTCATAAGATTCATATTAAGAATGAATTTCAAAAGAATACCATTAGAAGCAAGCAAATATACCAAAAGTGCAAAACTACACAACAATTCGAAAGGTGCTTAGATGACATAATTTCACTAGCATTAAAGAAAAGAAGAGCTTTCAAGTCCAAGGGAATGAGGGAGTCCAAAAGTTTGCAAGGAAATGGATAATTGAGTTATTGAACCTGGACAAACAAACAAAGCACACTCATTACCAAGTGGGATGGTGGCCGCACAGCATAAGGTTCTCATTAATACAGAATATTAACATGAAGTTCTTCATATCAAAATGAGAAAATAAAGAATTGTCATGCATCTAAATGCAGGCAGCAAAATATAGCTCATAAGAGATATCAAAGGAGCAATTTTATAGGTCATAAAGTTAAAAAAAGAGTAATTATGCGGCATCACGACAGAAAGAAGCAATTCAATAGTTCGTAAGGAGAGCTATGGGTGAAACCTCATCAGAAGTTAGAAGAAGAACATCACTCATCCTCAGAAACTGATTAAGAGCCTTCTGTTCTTCTGGTATCCCAGTAATGAGACTCTTTCCACGTGGTCCAGGATCAAAGAAGATTGATGTGCCAACTTCAACAGCATATTCCACAACCGAGAGCAGTACATCAGGACAGAGCTCATCAAGCTAAGATAAGAATGTTGAGATAGATAAATAGACATACAAATAAAGACAAGATTCAAAATGATTATATTCGAGAGAGTTGGTATGATACTTATTGAAAAGAAAATAATAGAAACTCGTTTAAGGTAGTTTAGGCATATACAAAGAAGATCATTAGAGACTTCAATGAAAAATGTAGATTAAATAGTTTTTAATTCAATGAGGAAAGATAGAAAAAGACCAAAGAGCACACTTAAAAAATCGTTGAAAGGGATCTCTTTGTTAAATGGTATTTCCGAATGACATCATTTAATCAATGTAACCAACCCATCAAGTGGATAAGGCTGTGTTATTGTAGTTGTTATTGTTGTATTCCTCTAATTAATTCATTTAAAGATAAAAGCTTTCATCTCCGTGTCCTTTCTAAAGAGAAGCGATCATCAAGAGGTAGAATTATAAATTTAGTTTGACAAACAGACCAAAACATATAATTCAGATGACAATGGGGAGTAAATTAAAAAGCGTCCTACAACAATTACATTGGGCGATTAAATCGGAAGATAGCCAAATGACAAAAACGGA
Organism: Dicorynia guianensis; assembly: GCA_037013595.1. Taxonomy (NCBI): domain Eukaryota; kingdom Viridiplantae; phylum Streptophyta; class Magnoliopsida; order Fabales; family Fabaceae; genus Dicorynia; species Dicorynia guianensis. Next base: position 35,809,243 of record JASUAB010000007.1, read on the forward strand.
GATGGTTTTCGTTCAGGATACAAGCAGTCAGCAGCTACCTTGTCAGGAGGAGACGCCGATAACCGTTCCATGAATGCCTTGCGTTCGTCAACTGAAGGAGGCGGCAACTGAGGGACGTTAAGCACAATATCAACGCAAAGATTACCCAGCGTGGCAACGTCAACATCTTTGACTCCGACGCTCCTCAACTTCCAATCAGGTACGGCAGCGTAATTAACAGAGCTGAGTGAGGCAGATTGGAGTTTGTGCACGGCGATTTCCACACCTTTGCTGCCGGCGAAAACGGAGTAGGGGTGACTGACCGGGAAAACTAACGAAGAATTCTGACGGAACGTGGAGTGGGAACGCAAGGAAGGTCCATAGCAGGCAATGGGGGATTCGAGGACTGTTGGTTGGAGAGGCATCCAGCGAAGGAAAGAGCGATATTAGAAGTAAATGATTTTCTGTAGCGCGAGGATAGACCGAGCCCAGAGGCGGATGGAACTGAGTAAACACATAAAGGTAAGTAAATTAACGATTACCCTAAATAAAAAGATTCGAAGTTTGATTCTTGCCCAACATAATTATTACGTTTTATTTAATCAACCAACCATTTACGTAATTATTGTGATTGAATTTATTTTTTTTAAGGTAAGAAGATTTATGGGTAAGTGATTATATTACATCTAGAAATTAACTACTAAATTGTTTTATTTTATGGCTGAAAGGTAAATAGATGTCGAAAAGACTTAATACCCTTCCAAAAGTGAAATTCAGGTCCACTCTTGGTGGCCACATATATTGACATGAAAATTTATTATTTGTATGATTGTACCTTTATATTTCTCAATCCAAAAAAAGTACAAATATTACATTGCAGAATAGGAGATTATGCTTAGAGCGTGCTTACACTCTTATATTCACTACTTTCCTGAAAAGAAAAATACAGAAGAACAAAGAAAAGCGAAGTTCTCCAAAAGTTGAGGCTAGCATTTAAGTTTGCTCCCGCTATGCTGGAACTAAGACTTTCAAAGATGCTCATCCAATTTACCCATTGTTTATTTCACCCATATAAGAATATTATTCCCTAAAGCTAGAATATAAATTGGTTACGCAAAGCAGTAAAGACAGAAAACTACAATATTTAAGAATCAAATAATGCATCGTCCTATCACCAAAATAATAATAATAATAATAATGCATCCTCCTTCTCAAGCTGTTGCCAAAATAGCTCACTCACAATCAGCATATTATTTCTTGAGGTTGCCAAAACTTGACTATAAGACACAGATTCTTTAATTTGAAATCATACTTTATAGGCACTTCGCCAGGCTTGTATATCATCCCACAAAAAATACATTGAAGATAAGTAAAATGCCACAATACTGCTCTACCAAAAACAAAAATGCCACAATACTTGGTGCTTTCTAGAGAAAGGATGTCTATTTACAAAACATTAAGGTAGACGGCATTTATCCATCCTTGAATGATTCTGTTAGAAAGTCAGAATAACAGCTCAAACTGAACTGAAAGCATGTATTGAATAACCTTTCTCTTTTTTGTGAACATGTATTGAATAACTTACTTGCAGACTCACCAAGGCTGTTATAGTAAAGGGACAGCATTTCATAGTATAATCTCTGGTTGAAGTTGTTGTTCCTGGAGTTTCTGAGCAACTTTTAGAGCTACATCACTGTACACTTTGGAAACTAATGAATCAGGCCTGGACAACACTATGGGGTGTCCTTGATCACAAGCTTCTCTGATCTCCACTTCCAGTGGTATCTGGAATCAATACCATGGAATACTGGTTAAATTTACCTAATAGAGATAAAGTTTGCACATGCCACTTAAAAAGGCTGAGAAAAGGGAACGTAACTATCTCTCCTATCTTTTAGTGTGCTTACCATGGTGTTGCTACTTCAACATTAAATTCATATCATTTGTCTATCTCACGTTCCCAATAAATTTAGGCAGCAAAACTATAATAAGCCATAGAGAGAAAAAGAAGTACATCTATGAGAAGAAATGAACAACAATCTAGCTAAAAATTTAGTCCATATTTGCAAGTTAACATTTCCACCAGTTTTCTCACACCAATTAAAAGTTTAGGTGGATATGTTTTGTACATTAGATACAGTCATTTGCATACAGTTCATGCCCCAACAGATAAAACTTTCAGAGAAACATTAAAAGTAAAGTGAAAAATGATTGGCTGTCCCACTAATATTGCAAATCTACATAGAGATGGTCAACATACCTCTCCCAAAAATTCTAATCCCATTTCAGCAGCAGTTGCTTGAGCCCCTCCTTTCCCAAATATATATGAAGGTTCCCCACAATGCGGACATTTATAGCAGCTCATGTTCTCTACAATTCCCAAAATCTGTAAGAACAGTTGAAATTCTCATATAAATGGCCTTTATTAATAGTATCCATTTCTGACTAATCCATGAAAGAATAAGGAAGAGCTGATAAATGGTAGAAATTGTAAACTTTACTCTCAACAGTCTAATTGGAGACATAAATGCTGTGAAATTAATAAGAAAAATCCATGTAAACGGACTGCTTATGTACCAAAGAACTATTTCTCACCATATGCTTCCTTCCACCAGATGTTGAATCTAGGAACAGTTCATATGCTTCTCATCTTTGATGGAAATATTTTTACCATGATAAAAAATTTGCTGAAATAAGCCATTAGGATTTTTAACAGGAAGTTTATATTACTGCATATATTTACATCAAGCACAAATATTTTATAACATTAACTTATATTATGGTATGTCAGAGCAGCTTCTGAGTTGAAATATTAGCAAAGTGTGAAGCATATACAGCAAGGCACTCATTTTGATACTTGAAAACTGATTCCAATTTCTAATAGTCTACTGATCAGCAGAAATGGAATTTTAGACAACAATGCAACTGGACAAAAATGCCACTAGATGAGACCAGCAAGATAAATCACTTTTAGCATGAAAGTGTATTTGTTTCCACAAAGAAAATGTAAATTGACACAATTCGGAGTGAAGCATTGATGCAATTCTCCAACTGCACAAAGGATCCCCAATTAATAATTTCTACATTATCATCAAGTTAAATGAAACCCCAGAAGGGGTTTCTTTGTATATGCATGCTCTGAATGCTGCTCGCTAGCAAAGCACACATGCATTTATATTCTGACTCAAGAAAACAGATAACCATGACATGGGCATGGGTATATGTAAAGAAGATCTAAATACAAGTGATGAACATACTGGGACATCAACTTTTGCGAACATTTTTGCTCCTCTCCTGGCATCCATTAATGCAACATCTTGAGGTGTTGAGACAATCACTGCACCTGCCAAGGAAGCAGCCATGACAATAAACTACCAAAGAAGAAGTTTGTCAATGAAAAGTAGGAAAAAGAAGGGATAATCGAGTGACAACTAGCATATAATATCATATAACATGAAATTTCTATAATTTTATACGTAGTTGATTTAAATAAATGCAGATCCATATTTTTTTCATGCTTATAATCCAATGAATGTCCCTTTGAAAATGTTTTTATTCTGAATTAACAGATGGTGGGAAAACAAACCAACCTACATGCTCCTTAATTGAATTATATAAGCTATATTTCACGTATCAGTTAGACAAGAAGCATGCAGATTCAGAAACAAAAAGCCTGACAAAGATGTAGCTCCAAGCTGTTTGTTGAAGCCTAAGCTTTTAGCTACCCCCACAGATGATTCCCCCATGATTCCCCCATAAAGTCTCTAGAACTGTCTTCTAGATTCTTAACTACCTGATAACTGCAGATTCTGTGACATAGCTATCTGGGTGTCACCAGTGCCAGGAGGCATATCCACCACAAGGATATCAAGGTTTCCCCAGTCAACTCCCCTTGTCATTTTCTCAAGAGCATTTGCTACCTATGATAATTCAGTAACAGAAAGTCGAATAAAACAACAGTGGAGAGGGCTGTATTGCATGAACAGATTGTATTCAACAAGACATCCTTGACAATATAATCCTAACAAATAACTAAAGTTGCAAGAGCCAGTGAAAGAAAGAATCAGTTAACTTCTCAACCATAATGAAACTTCTATATACAATATTTTATTAGATAAAAAGAGGTCAAAACACCAAGAACGGCAGCTTAAATATTTGCAACCTCATGCATGAATTAAATATGCAAGCAACAATTAAAATAAGTCAGTAAATAGCCATATATCTATGAAATTATAGCCATCTTTTAGCTGACTTTTCACAAATTATAGCCACAAAAAAATTAATTAATTCCCAGTTGCAATAACATATGAAACAATGGGGAAATAAACAACACAACATTACCAAACATAAATGCAAAAAGGCTAGTTAAAAGGTATTATTACACAAGGTATTCTCGATTTGGACATACCCATTCCTAGGATTAGGAATTTAGGAAGTCTTCATTTCGAAACTAACACTCAGAAACTCATTAACCACCATTACCATAACATAGAATTTGTTATCATCCAAAAAAGAGGGAAAAATCTGCTCAAAGTAAGCCTCTGAGCCCACATATACTGGAGAAGTACATAAAAATAAATAATTCAAATACAGCAGTAGAAAGGGAAAAGAAGAAGAACCAAAATAAAAGCATGTAAAGGCATACCATGGGACCTCTCCAAACAATTGGGGCATCCTTCTCCACAAGGAATCCAATTGACATACACTTGATCCCATAATTTTCAATGGGAATCATTTTCTTTTCTGCAAAGAAGAGAATCGTGATATAGACTTGAACAGTAATTGAAGTTGGGGGAATTTAAGCATGAAATTAAGCATATATGTAAGTTATAAAGGAATAGGACGATGTGAACAATGTAAAATCACAGTCCTCTGCATATATCTTAGATATATACACTTTAATTAGAAGAAGGATAAAAAGAGCGTAATAGAACCATAGAGATAAAGAGTTCAACCATCTTAATTATCCTATTTGCTTTCATCCAATCATAGGAATAACTGATTTTAATGATTTAAAGCAGCCCAAATGAGCATCACCAAACATATGGTTATATTTACTCAAGAACTTACATTACTGATAACCAGCAACATGTAGAAGAAATTTCAAAAGTTTCAAAATGCCTGGAAATTAATGGAGTTACTTTTGAAGTGTTTTAACATTAAGTCATTTTATAACTGAAGAAGAAGTTTCCCTACACTCCCTGCTTTGTCTGCAGTGCTTGAAATGTGGAAAGCAAACTTTTGTTTGAAATTGGAGGCTTCTATGTCATGCATCACATTAACTACATGCAGTTTGCTAATGGTTGTGGTTGTTTGAAGCTCAAGATGCTGTTTTTATATTCTTCTTTTCAACATCTGATGTCAGGACGCTGAAACAACTTCCGGAAGGTGGATGGAAAAGAAGAAATTACCCTCAGTTACTTCAGGCTTTCTGTTGATCTTCATCATGGTGGGAATATTGGGTCCATATACATCAGCATCAAGTAAACCAACCTTCAGTTGGCACTGATTTGCAAGTGCAACAGCTAAATTGACTGCAAATTCAAACGGCAAGCATAAGACTAAACACAGCACGAAAAGGAGCATGAGAGCAATTTTTACCGCGCAATTAATGAGATATGATGGAAGAAAATCCCCCCTCTCCTCATGAACAACAGATAACCGAATCAACAAAATTTGTTCACATTCTCTACGCAACAAATGTCAACGAAAACCAAATTCCAGAACATCCCTGCCTCCTCCCAAAATAAGAGGACACAGCACAGAATAACAAGTAGATGAAGAAGCAAAATACCAGAAGTTGTAGACTTGCCCACACCCCCTTTACCAGAGGCCACAGCGATAGTGTCTTTGACCCCATCAATTCGAAGATGCTTCGCGTAACTCCTAACACTTCCAAGCCTCTGTACACAAACATCAGTATCAACAGCCAATCACAATCGTGATAACTAACTAAGCCTTCACCGAAGTACAAACAGCAAGGAAGCTATACCCGCGATGCACAGACTCACCCTTAAGGAATTGAACACCTCCCTCATGAATTTCTATTAAGAAGGTAATGTACGCTGGCTGACTGAACAAGAACAGCCTGAATCTCTCTACTACTGGAGTTAAGGTCGTAGAGTGGAAGCCTGCAGCTATTCACACTCTAATTGGGATGCCAATAACCTAAGATACGAGTCCGCGTCTTTTTGTTTTGGTCATAGATAGTCCCACGTCGGAAGATGGAAAAATGCGAGAGGGAAAGCCATTATGGGAAATAGAGTGACGCAGCACCATCCAACTCACTTACGTGGACGGGGTCGATGCGTGACCCAGAAGATCCAGAAGGCCCATGGCCTACGTTAATGACCTCCATTGCATTTGTGATAGTGGGGCCTGCTATCCCTTGGGCTCTACCCAATTTCAAGCCCAACTTCACTGTATGCCTAAATAATTATTTGGGCCACAATTATTTAGGCCTACTACTGTAGGCCCAATAAATTTACCTGGGCTGAGCATCCAAATAGTAAAGCAACTACTTCTCGTCCATGAGCATCCCTGCATTTGGCTACCAAGCAACTAAGCGGTCGTTGGTTTCAACTGGTCGATTCTTATTGTCTTTTATTTTATTTTCAGGAAAAATAAAAAAGAGAAATTCTTTATCTATATTTGATCAAAAATTGCCTCTGTCCCTCGTCCTCTTTCTCGTCAAGCTACAGAACAGGTACCAACGTTTTTCTGTGTTTTCCAGTAATGCATGAATTTCTTGTAATTTTGCGTATTCTCCATGCTTTTCGTACAATTTGCGGGGCCTTGCATCGTCATCAGAATGTACATTACTTTCGAATTGTCACCATCTTGACCTCAATTTACGAATGTGGTTTCTATTCTATCACACCCAATCACGAAAAGGAGAAAAGATTATTTGGTTTCTTGAATTTGTTGAGATTCTTAACATTTATTAATGAAAAAGATGTATACTTGAATTCATCGATTCTGTGTCTGGGTTCACCTTTTCATACGTTGCCTCTTTGACTCTGATTTATATTATTTGATTTTTGGGGTGGGTTCGTATTTAAATTTGCAGTTATTAGTTGATTAAGGAATTATGTGGCACAGTTGGGTTGGTTTGAATTTATTTTTCAAGTTATATTCATGGTTACTCTTGTCTTCCAATTCTACCTATCACTGACAATAAGTAGGGTCAACATAATTGTCACACTGACAATTAGTAGGGTCAACATAGTTCTATTGATCAATTCAAGGAGTAGGTTTCATCATTCGAAGATTTCGGTCTACTAGTCACATAAATGGAGGCTTATGAACGTATAATTGCTTAACATGCGTTCCATAGCCATAGCTTATAGCAGATGAAAAACTTTTGGGATTGTTGTGTTTGATGTTGTGCTTGGGCCGTGTATGATGTTTGAATCTGTTTGTTATGTTCCGTACATTTTGTTGAATGCATTGGCTTGAATTTGGAATTCACTATGGCTGTTCATTTCTTGTCTGTGGCCTCTTCTAATCCCTTGCTCATTGGAATTTACGACACCACCTCAATGTTCAGGCTGAGTTTTCGCTTTGAATTGGGTGGTTGGAATTCGATTAGCGACTTGCCCTACCATGTATCTCATGGATTTGTAGAGCAGAGGTGGTGGAGATGGCATCAGGTGGGACTTTATTTGCCAAAACACAGAGGATACAGGGCTTTACTGCCATTCTTACATCTGCAGCTTGTGAGTGGTTTTTGATATTTCTGCTGCTTATCAATGCCATTCTATCATATCTGCTAACAAAATTTGCAAGTTATTGCAATTTACAAGCATCTTGTATATTCTGCTCTAGACTTGATCAGGTCTTAGGGAGTGAAAAACCAGAATCCTATCAGAATCTACTTTGCAGCAATCATAGATCGGAAACATCATCTTTAACATTATGTCACATTCACAGTTAGGTCGCAGATGGTCACGGAATGTGTGATGATTGTCTCTTGTCATTCACCACAAAGACTAAACTCAACCCAAAAACTCAAAGGCTATTGGTGGGTAAATTGGGGCTGGATCTTGGGGGTTGTGGTTTCCAAAGTTCATTACTAAGCAAAGATTTGTTCTGTAGAAGCTCCAAACAATGTACCTGTTGTGGTAAGCTTTGGAAGTCAGGACAGTCCGCCCAAAGTACACCACAACAAAAATCACCCCGCAGATCTGTTCTTAAGCCATGCATTGCTTTGCCACCTGTACCAAGGCAAAGCCGTTTGAATACCCGGGATAACTTGAAGAAAACAAGGGATAAATTTTCTGGATCAGTAACATCTCATTGCCAAGGAAAGATTAGTTTTGATCCATTATCTCATGTTGGGTACAGTGAGCTGAAACTCACTTCTGATTCTGAACCTGAGTTTCCCTTTTCTGATGATGATGATGTTGTTAGCGTAATTCATGAGAACAATGAAGCTGGCAGTGATCCTATAGCTCAATGTATTTCAGTAATTCCACCGAAATATCTTCTGAGTGATTCAAATCCATCAAAACCAAACGATAGCTTAACCAATCCCATGCCTTTGCTTCAAGATGCATGTGTGGAGCCCAACATTAGCAAGCATCACGATGTGAAGTTCCTGGGTCCAGATGTTGCTAATAACTATGGTCTAGGAGATTTTAGTTGGCAACAAGCCACCCAAAAGTCTTCAAGTTCTAATCTACCTGCGATCATTTCCCTAGATGTTTCCCCATCACCTGGGATTATTGACATTTCTAACAAAGAAACAGAACAGAGTAAGAATAACCTGGTCTTTCTCAGAATTCTTCAAAATTCAGTCTCAGTAGAGTCTGGTCTTGAATCTCTAGATGGAAGTAATGTCAGTGAAATTGAAGGGGAGTCTATTGTTGATCTTTTAAAGCGACAGATTGATTATGACAAGAAATGCATGAGTTCTTTATATAAGGAACTGGAGGAAGAAAGAAATGCTGCTGCTATTGCCGCAAATGAAGCAATGGCTATGATTACAAGGTTACAGGAGGAGAAGGCGGCACTACATATGGAGGCCCTTCAATATTTAAGAATGATGGAAGAGCAAGCAGAATATGATGTAGATGCATTGGAGAAGGCTAATGATCTACTGACAGAAAAGGAGAAAGAGGTGCAAGATTTGGAAGCAGAGCTAGAATTTTATAGGCTAAATTTGATAGATGAACCTATAATAGAGGATATGCATGGCAAATGTTGTGATTTGAAAGAAGAAAACATCACAGCACAAAATGTTAGTGTGCCTCACACAAAAAATTTTTCCAATTCAAAGATTAATGAGGTGTCCAAAGGCATGATGAAGCTGTGCACGCTGAAACTTCATCTTTAGAATTTGAGGAGGAAAAGATGTACATTTCACAATGTTTGAGAAGCTTGGAAAATAAGCTTCTTCAAATTTCTGGTAATAGGACTTCTTCTAGTATGCCTAATGGTAGTCCTAAAAAAATTAAGGACAACAACTCTGATCGACAAGTTTCTTCTGATGGGGAAGAGTCTCAACTGAATGGTCAGACAGAAGAGAGTGATATGTCCATGAAGAAAAATTCTAATGTATGGAATGGAAGTCTTCCTGGTCAGGATGGCTCGATTGCTTCAAATATTGATGATTGTTCTCTCAAAAAAGAAAACGATCATTCTTCATCTGCTGGCCCAAAATATTCCCTACACAAACAAGAAGTTGATATGGTTGCTGTTGAAAACGAAATATCGGATATTAATGACAGGTTAGAAGCACTTGAAGCTGATCATGATCTTCTTGAGCATATACTGCATACTCTTCAAAATGGAAATGGAGGAGTACAACTTATTCAAGAGATAGCTCATAAATTGCACGAGTTACGAAAAATTAGGATAACGTAAAGATGGTAAGCATATAAAGAATAGTTTTATTTAAGTCGTTTCTCATCCTTTCTTTGCACATTAAACTTCATATTGTCTATCATTAGACATTTCCCTAATGTTAACTAACATAACTCTAATTTTAATTTAACATATCAAATTAATAAATTACAAGTGAAAAATCTTCACCATTGGCTAACAGTTATACAACTTGAGTATTTTAAAGCAACAATTAAGTTGTATTATTTATAAAAATTATTTATAATTTTATTTATAAAAATTAATTCATAATTTTATTTAACTATCAATCCTAATCTAATAAATTTAACTTTAAAATAATTTTCTTTTTATCTTTTTATTAACTATGGTCGTAATTGTAGAATTGGTTAGTACCAATGATATTGTATCAGAGTAATTATTTCATTTCGAAAGATCCATACAGAAGGAAGAAGTGGAGATTATCTGATAATATTTTTTTGATTAAAAAGTATAGAATTTTTTTGAATTTTAAGTCGATTTTAAAAAATCTTTCTAAACTTTAAAAATTTTCAAATGATGTTTTTGAACTATGAAAAATTTTTAAAATATCTCATTTCGTCAAGTTTTCTGTCAAAATTTAAATATTTTTTAATCAACCTCTAATTTGACCTGATAATAAGACAAAAATACCTTTCAAATGTACATAAATTATTAAAATTTGTCATAAATATAAAAGAAGAAAACCTAGTGTAGATTTGTAATTTAGAGTTTAGGGTTTTAGGATTTAGGATTTAGGATTTAGAGTTTATGATTTAGGGTTTAGGTTTTAGGGGTTAGGGGTTTAGGTTTTAGAGTTTAAGGTTTAGGATTTAGGGCTTAGGGCTTAGGGCTTAGGGCTTAGGGTTTAGGGTTTAGATTTAGAGCTTAGGGCTTAGGGTTTAAGACTTAGGGTTTAGGATTTTAGGGTTTAGAGTTTCAAGATTTTAGGGTTTAGAATTTAGGGTTTAGGGTTTAGGGTTTAGGGTTTAGATTTAATGTTAAAACTTTAAAATTTTACTGTTCACGACCTTCAATTCCTCAACTTTACAATGAAAGTTATTTTTATCATTTTTTTAAATTTTAACGAAAAACTTAATAGAATGAGTTATTTAAAAATTTTTTATAGTTCAAGAGGGTTATTTAAAAATTTTTAAAGTTTAAGAGGGTTATTTAAAAATTTTTAAAGTTTAAAAAAATTTTTTAAAATCGACTTAAAGTTCAGGAGAGTTATGTGTATTTTAATCTATTTTTTTAATAAATAAAACAAAAAAAAGGGGTCAAAATCCACTTTTTAAAGTTGGTGCATCGGTACAATGAATCCATATTTATTACTGCAAAAATGATAACCCGATTTCAAGTATCCATTTTATGATTTGTTTCGAATTTTCTCATTTAAGTATTTAAAGTAATTTTCTTAAGCGAAAATATCGTTTCTGAATTTCAAAACACAAGAGCGCTATTATTTTAACACAATCTTTTCCGTATTAGAAATATTTTTTTAAATAATTACATAATTTTTTAATATAATTATGAAACAACGCATTACAAATTTTCTCATTTTTAAAAAAAAAATATATATATATATAAATATATATATCGTTTCTCCCTCTAAATAAGGCAACGCTAATTTGGTTGCGGGGTCGACAACAATCTGATCGTCATTTTGTCACTAACAGCTATAGCTCGGGCAGCCGTTATCGATGGCCTTGATGACAACCTTGCTTACGTTACGCATCCAATATCTGAATTTGTCTCTATGGCGCGTCCAATAATTAGATGATCCTTCTTTGACATTTGTCAAAGTGTCCTGAAAAAGTAAAACTCGTGTGAAACATTCACATTAAAATCTTTGAGAAGGCTTCTCTTTTGTTTTTTTCTTAACCATCAAAATCAAACAACCTTGTACTTCAAGATAAAAGCTGCCGTAGAAGATTAGCTACACACGAATGCCGGCGCAAATTCTAAGCAAAATTCAATGCAAAATAAATGCAAAGTAATATCCAAAGATTGGAAATCTTTTATCAAAGTTGATAATTTTTCATTAATTTGAACAATTGTGAAAAAAATAACAGCAAAAAATGGTTGGTTCTTAAAAAAATCTAATTTTAATAATAATAAAAAAGAAAAAAGTTAAATGCAACTGCTTCACATGTAAAAATAAAATTTGAGTAAAAAAGTTAAAAAAATGTATAAAAGAAATTTTATTTATGTAAATATCATAACTTACTAAAAAATAACAGCCAACGAAATAACGAGGGAAAAAAATTAAAAGTGCACATAAATGTACATGCTGAAATAAATAGTTAAAAAAAAGAATAAAAATATGAAAAAAATGAGAAAATATAAAAGAGTGTTTAAAAGATATTACTTTCGTATGTGATTGCGCAATAACAAAACGGTTCGTTCTAAAGTTTGGTCAACATTCATCACACGTGAAGGATCTGTATTGCTGTAGGGTGTGAACAAACTAAAAAATTCTTGCAGCGCCTACCTTAGTGGCTAAGGAGTCTTACTTACAACGAAAAAGTCATGGCTCGAACCAGCACCCAACAAAGAAAGAACCTAGAAAAAATTCTTGCCGCATACTCCCATGAAATTCTATAAATACAGAACCGAGGCATGCTCCAATAACCAACAAGGCAACAATTTCTATAGTCTGTTTACCTTGACAAACAATCAATGACGCTTCTGCAACTCTTGCCTCCTTTCCTCTTCCTCTTCTTTGTTCCTCTGCTCTTCTTTCTCCTTAGAGCTTCTTCCTTGGCTTCCCATAAGAAGCAGCCACAGTCGTCTTCTACCAAAGCCATCGCCCTCCCAAAATCTTACCCTCTTATTGGTTCTTATTTAGACATCATAGCTCACAGTGAGAGCCGCATTCAGTGGTTCTCCGATATTATCCATATCTCACCCTCCGCCACCTTCGTCCTCCACCGCTTCTTTGGGCAGCGAACTGTCTTCACCGGCAACCCCGCTATTGTACAACACATTCTCAAGACCCGTTTCCCTATCTACCAAAAAGGCAACACCTTTCGTGAGCCCCTCACAGACTTTCTGGGCAACGGAATCTTCAACACCGACGGTGACACCTGGAAATTCCAGAGGCAAGTAGCTAGCCATGAATTCAACACAAAATCTCTGCGTAAATTCGTTGAAAACGTTGTCGACACCGAGCTCTCCAATCGACTCCTGCCCATCCTCGCTATGGCCGCTACCCAAAACCAAATTCTCGATTTCCAAGACATCCTGCAGCGATTCGCATTCGACAACATTTGCAAAATCGCATTTGGATTCGATCCAGAATACTTGTCACAGTCTCTTGAGCAGCATAAGTTCACGCAAGCTTTTGAAGAAGCAACGGAGATCAGCAGTAACAGATCGCTTTACCCTATAAACCTAATCTGGAGAATTCAGAAGCAATTGAACATAGGAGCCGAAAAGAGGCTAAAAATTGCAGTTTCGGAAGTGCGTGAATTCGCTAAGAACATAATCAGAGAAAAGAAACAAGAGCTGAGCGAGAAGGCTTCGCTTGAGTCTGTGGACATACTGTCAAGGTTCTTAAGCTCTGGCCATTCCGATGAGGACTTCGTTACAGACATAATCATAAGCTTCATATTGGCTGGCAAGGACACCACATCAGCCGCTCTGACGTGGTTTTTTTGGCTGCTATCGAAGAACCCCCAAGTGGAGAAAGAGGTTCTGAAGGAAATTAGAGAAAAATCCGAAGCCCCTGTTTACGATGAAGTTAAGGATATGGTTTATACTCACGCTGCGCTGTGCGAGAGCATGAGGCTGTACCCACCGGTGCCAATGGACTCCAAAGAAGCCGTGGACGATGACGTTTTGCCGGATGGAACGGTGGTGAAAAAGGGGACGAGAATGACATATCATGTGTACGCTATGGGGAGAATGGAGGAGCTGTGGGGTCCAGATTGGGCCAAATTTCGCCCTGAGAGGTGGTTGGAGCGGGTTGCAACACCGGATTCGGATACAGCCAAATGGAGCTTTGTTCCAAGAGATTCTTTTAGCTATCCAGTGTTTCAGGCGGGTCCGAGGATTTGTTTGGGGAAGGAAATGGCGTTTCTGCAGATGAAGAGGGTGGTGGCTGGCATTCTGAGGAGGTTCAAGGTGGTGCCGGCAGTAGCAGAGGGAGTGGAACCAGAGTTCATTTCGTTCTTGACCTCGAAAATGAAGGGTGGGTTCCCTGTGAAGTTCCAAGAAAGAGCAGAAAAGGACAAGAACTACTGACGACTGAGTAGTAGGTAGACTTTGGTTTGTTTGACTGGGCGTCACAATCCAACAGCTGTTGACCATTAGTACAATTCGTATTATGTTGTATTTTTTTTTTTTTTTCCTAGGTGAACTTATTTTGTTGTGTTTAGTGATGGTGTTAGACAACATTTGATTTGTTTAACTTAATATAAAAATACATGTATCTTAGGAATTTCAAAGAAGAAATAACTTTTAATTATTTCAAATATACAAATATTGTTCTAATAATATATATACCCAACAAAATGGTAGATCATGTGAAAGAAACAAATGATAAATAAAATGAAAACATCTTAGATAAGTTTGGTTAAATTAATTCTAGCACTGTTTCTTTCATTAAACAAAAAAAAAGGATTGCGTTAGCCAAAAGAAAATTCTGGCATTAAATAAACTAGTCTTCAAACTTTTATTTGTTCATATGGGTTCTATTTAAGAATTTAGAATTTATATATATACCGCATGCTTAAAATGTGAACATAAATAAGTATCTGTTAACATTTAATTATTATATGACTGAACACACAGCATATTTGATGCTTTTCTCCCAAATAAAGTTGAATTATTCCATTTGAGCTTATTATCTAAAAAATATTATAAATGCATAACCATACTTTAGGAAATCTGATTTTCCCAAAAAATAATAATTAACCTTCACATTCACTGTTATTATATAAATTTTCTTCTGTTTTAAAAATTTACACAAACTTCATTGAAAAATAAAGAGTTATAATTTTTTTAATAAATAATATCTTCTAGTATAAATCATAATATTAAATTACTAAAAATGTTATGATATTAGTCTATAAAGATATATGTAAATTTTATCAAAATAATTGAAATTTATCATACTTAAATACTAACAAAAATTTGAAATATTTACATTATTTATTTGTATATAAAAGGAAACATATTTTATTTGATTTAAGAGTCTTAATTTTAGAATTTAAATAAAAATTATACTAATTTAATAATAATCAAGGATTAATTTATTTAAAAAATCAAGAGATGTTTATGTAAATTTTAATATTTCTTACTGAAAATTTATGTATGCTTTTTATATAGACAAAAATTATGTAATAAAAACAAAACACAAAACAGGTTAAAGTAATTTATTCTTAAAAAAAAGTGCGATACGACGGCGTTGAAGAGCAGTAGTGGGATCGCGAGCTGCCAGATTGTAATGCAGGCCGCCCATAAGAGAGTTTCTGGTTTGCTGAACCAAATTAGTTTAGGTACGTTACACCGTTGGGTCTTGGGCCTCCGCCCATTGTCACAGAACCTATTATTGGGCTTCTTTCATTGTGTTGAAACAATTGGATAAGCACGACTGATTCCACACTAATCCATTAGAGATCATTTGAGCACAAATAGAAGTGCTGAGCAGAATCACATACTCACATTCACAACTTGTTTTCTTTTGCCCATTACGCTAACACGCGACAAAATTTACTTGTAAATGCCGCCATATAAGCAGTTATCCGTGCTTTGCTTGGATTTGACAGTGCAAGTTGACCCTATCTCATCGCACTAATTTCCTCATCCAAACCAATGCTCCTTACATGCAACAATTATAATGGCTAACTGACACTTACATATTTTTTTTTTCTAATAAAAGTAACGAGTTAGTTAATACAGAGTTATATTTTTTTTTTCACACTTATATTTTGCATTTAGCATAAAGATGATGGCAAAGCTAAGTGATTGATTAGAAATGGTGGAGACAGACATGATGCATGGACATACAACACCGTCCAACTTTTCTCAGTGGGATATCACCTCTAGATGGATGTTATAAGGTTGAAAACGAAGCACTAGTTCTTTAAGATAAACCATCTTTGTGTCCACGAATTATATGCGGTATTTTTCGTCTATCCCATATCTGTTATTACTTATATATAAATATTTTTCTATATATATAGCTGAAAGTCAATAGTGGTTGCGCGTTGCTTTCAGAGCCAAACCTGATCAACAAGTCATGCTTCACGTCGTCCCCTCATTAGCATGTGCTTTTTTTTTATTTTGTATCGATTAATTTCCCCAGAAAAAACGAACTGGCGTTTTCCGGACTTAGTAGATGTGCATTACGCATGTAGAATAGTCTACGTGTGTTTGTAATTATTCAAAAACTCTCACTCCAACTGTAATTTTCTTTTGACATTTCTTGTTCTTCCAGATAACATGCTCGATGACTCGGTATATCAACCAAGCCATCTATGACTTAAAAATGATCATGTATTGAGATTTAATTCATTTATTCTCAGAGAATTTGTATTTAATTAAATTTATATTATTAAACTTATTAAATCGATAAAATTATTATTACATCTTGTTATGCGGATTGTTCAATTAGAATAGCGACTTGGTCACGAATATCATGTACCACTCATGCACCATACAAGTTGATGGACAACACATAACATCATATTCAAAAGCATGATCATTGATGAGCTAATGACACGCGCCCACATACATATATACATATATACATATATACATATATACATATATACATATATATATATATATATATTTCTAGCACCAACCGCTGTTTGTGTTATGACTGCTTGACCTTCATTTTTCTATATGATATTTTTTAAAATTTTTTTAAAGATATTTTCTTATATCAATCCCCTTCAAAGCAGGGATTATAAATAGATAGCCTTTCTAAGCAAAAAAGAATTTTAAATTTAAACTTTAATATAAACTGTTTTAAAATTCTTTGAAGCATAATTAATTAGAACTGCACAAACACCTTATTAATTTTTCCCATATAAATTTTGCCTCATTAAAGGTGGGACATTCCACCTCGTACGAATGTTGGTACAGATCACTCATTTATATCGTTTATAAACAATACATGTTTCTTGTGTCGTTACGTGCGAGTTTAACAAACATTATAAACCTTTTTAATGTTGGAAAAACCTAACATTCAAATGAATAACAATAAATATATACTGTTCTATATAAATGGAAATTATAAATCTTAAAGCTCACAGTAAACTCCTTCTTTCTCACTTGGTTTATCTTTCTCTCCCTCTTTAAATTATACCCACCACCAGTCGCCACCACTGTTCTAAACTTTCGAAGAATTTTATGGTAAAAGATAATGCTTGAATTATTATTTGATATTGCGTGAATGTTGCTATATATAAATTAATATATATTTGCATGCGTGTAAGAGTTTTAGTAATTGTTAAATTAGTATTGCCTTTTTATGATATTATAATTGGTAGGGCACACTGAGTAATTATTGTTGTAGTATAATTAGAAGTGTTGGAAGTGTCCTGAATTTGTTAATATGGAAATCTTAGAATACTTTAGGTGAGTAACAAGGTTTGCTTGAGTTGAGGGAAAATTAGACAATAAGCGTTGCCATAATATTTGAATGAAGTGACAGTCAGGCATCTTTGTGATGAACATTGAAGTGAGATATTATTTGACTTTTGACATAGTTAAGTACCATCTACTTAAAATTAATTCAAATTTATTTATCCAAAATAAATGAATTCAATTTTTTTTAGTTGAAAAAAGTTTAGGTGACTTGAGTTCCAAGCTACCATTAGGGTCAGGGTATGTTTACAAACCTGAGGGATGTGTATATAGTTCTTGTAGATTACTTATCAATGTTGTCCTCACATCGATTAGTAAGAGGGATCCAACAGACAATCATATAAAAAGTAACCTATTTTTTTACCAACTGAACCAACACACCTTGAATTTAAATTTGGATATAATATTGGACATGATTAATTATTTAGCGATAGACCAATTCAACAACAATCTTCAATTTTCCAACGTAAAAAAAGATGGCGACATTTTCAGTTTGCAAGGCTGCGATTAGGATTCACTTAGATATGAATTTATGAACTTTAAAGGAGTGATTCAACATAATATATTATCTCCAATATATATATATATATATATATATATATATATAGAGAGAGAGAGAGAGAGAGAGAGAGAGAGAGAGAGAGAGAGAGAGAGAGAGAGAGAAAGAGAGAGAGAGAGAGTGTGTGTGTGACAGTGATCACTACATATACTTTATATTTTTTGGATTAATTCAATGATAATGAAATGAGTAATTATTGAGGGATTAGATATTTAGATCATCATATATTTTATATTGAAATGAGATAAGTATTATAAGTTTACAAGCAACCGCACGGTCATCCCATTAACTTGCGGGAAACCTTATATTTTCCTTTATAGTAAACATTTACTATTTATATTTTTGTTTGTATTCAGCATTTTTGTCAAATGTTAAATTTAATAATTAAAGTGTTCGTTTAGTAAAAATTAATTATATTTTAAAAAAATTTGATATCAATACATTTAAGTTTAAATTTTTAAAAAATATTTTTTTTGAAAAAATATTATCTATAATTTTCTTTACTTAAATGAGAATTAATCTCAATAATGTAGAATACCTTACGTGAAAAAAATTAAAAAGGAAATATGATACGTAATTGAATGTTGATATAAAAAAAAAGGAATTTTGTACTTAAAAAACCCTATTTTGGTCCCTCAAAGATGAATAAACTTCTATTTTAGTCGCTCACTGTTAAATTTTTCTATTTTGGTCCTCCAGAGATCAATTAACTTCTATTTTAGTCCCTCACTGTTAAATTTTTCTATTTTGGTCCTCCAGAGATTGAAATTGATATCAATCAAGTCTCTCAATTAGGATAATTACTAACAAGGTCAAAATTGCTGACGTGTCATGATGACGTGGCAAAGCTGGCTGACGTGGCCGCTGACATCAGCATGCCACGTCAGCCAAATCCAGCCACGTCATCATGACACGTCAGCTAATACACTGCCACGTCAGCAACTTTTGCCTAGTTAGCATGCTACGTCATCCAAATTCTGCTACGTCAGCATGACACGTCAGCAAATTCTGCCACGTCATCATGACACGTCAGCAATTTTAACCTTGTTAGCCATCATCCTAACTGAGGAATTTGATTGATATCAATTTCAATATCTGGAGGACTAAAATAGAAAAATTTAACAGTGAGGGATTAAAATAGAAGTTAATTGATCTCTGAATGACCAAAATAGAAAAATTTAACAGTGAGGGACTAAAATAGAAGTTTGTTCATCTTTGAAGGACCAAAATAGGATTTTAATCTAAAATTTAAGGTGTTTAACGGAACAAGGAATCGAAGGAATCACGGCACGGAAACTGTCTATGAAGTATGTAATTTGGGGTAAAATATTGGGTAGAACTGTAGACTCTCGCACCGACCACATTATTATCTAATTTGAAGGATTGAGTGAGTCACTTTCCAATAATTGAGATCGGCGGGTACCTGAGACAGAGAGCTGTATGCCGTTCAGTGACCAACAAATGTGAGAATGAGACGGCATGAAAATCGGCTCACCTTGCGGTTTCTCCTTCATTCATGATTATTTAATGGGTTCTACTTTCTCTATCCAGCTCTTTTTTTTTTTTACACGGATTTCTGGATTTCTCCCCCCCGGGTCCAGGCGAAGACTCTTCTATAAAAATCACCCTTTGACTTTTGGTGCACTGTAATTAATTTACTGCATGTCTCGTGCCTTATCTCCTGGTCATCGTTAGGAGTTGCATGTTGCGTCAGTCATCTCTGTTGATTTTCTTTTTTGAGTCACATTTACAGAAACCTTGCACAGAAGGGCTTCTATTTTGTTTCGTTCATTAGAGATGGGTCTGCCGTCTGCGTCTGCAAACTCAGCACAGAATGACCTGCTTAGCTCTTCTGGCATATCATTATATAAGCTCTTGCATTCCTTATAATTTTGATTGAACAGATCCAGCGAAAGGGGATCGTCTGGACCTGTTCGTTTATATGCAAATTGGGCTCCGTCTGTCTGTTTGGCCGTTGTCCTATCCCACCTTAATTCAGACAAGGAGAACTTGGATGCTTAGCCCTACCCTTGGTGGTCATATTATTCGATTGGAATGATAATGTTCAAACTTCCGGGAAAAGAAAAATTGTTGGCTTTTCTGCTAAACTAAAGTTTTATCGTGAAAACAATGGAATTTAGAAGAACAATTAATATGAAATGTAGTTATAATTTCAGATTTAATATGAAAACATTCCCTGATATAGTCATGAAGACAGAAACACACACAAACAATGGACCATTGGAGCTTAACCCTAATCATATATGTGACGTAATATCTTAAACTAGAGAACCTTTTACCTAGGAATTAGCAAGGACGCTACAACTGATATCTCTCTCAATCCTTTTCTCAATTCTCACCGGAAACCCACCCTTCATTAATGACGTTAGGTGCGCAATGTATTGTGGCTCCACCCCGTCCCCTATCGATGGCACCACCCTGAATCGCCTCAGCACTCCCGCCACTATTCTCTTCATTTGCAAAAACGCCATTTCCCGACCCAAACAAATCCTAGGACCCGCCTGAAACACCGCATAAGTAAACGCATCTACCCCCACGAAGCTCCACTTCCCGGCTTCCTCGTCTCCCGCCTCGACCCGCTTCAGCCACCTCTCAGGTCGAAACTCAGCCCAATCCGAGCCCCAAAGCTTCTCGGACCTTCCCATCGCATAAATATGATACGCCACTCTCGCCCCTTTCTTCACAAAAGTCCCCTCCGGCAAAACGTCATCGCTTGCAGCTTCTTTTGTGTCTACCGGGACCGGCGGGTACAGCCTCATGCTCTCACACAACGCAGCGTGAGTATAAACCATGTCTTTGACTTCGTCATACACAGGTGCCCCAGACTTTTCCCTAATTTCCTTCAGTATCTCTTTCTCCACATTCGGGTGCTTTGATAAAAGCCAGAAAAACCAAGTGAGAGCCGCCGACGTCGTATCACGCCCCGCCAGTATGAAACTTATGACTATGTCCATGACAAAATCCTCGTCGGAGTGGCCAGAACTCAAGAACCGTGATAGCAAGTCCAATGAATCCAGTGAAGCCTTCTCTAGGAGTTCTTGCTTCTTCTCTCTGGTAATTTTTCTGGCTAAGTCACGCACTTCCGAGATCGCAATTCGGAGCCTCTTCTCGGACCCAATGTCTAATATCTTCCTGATTTTCCAGAACAAGGGAATTGCGGCGTTGAACCTTTCACTGCTGATTCTGGTACCGTCGTCGAAAGCTATGGCAAAGTTGCTTTTGGGAAGAGACGGTAACAAGTATTCCGGGTCGAACCCGAATGCGATTTTGCAAATGTTGTCGAATGCAAATCGCTGAAGGATGTCTTGGAAATTGAGGAATACGGATTTGTTTTCAGCAGCCGAAGTGAGAATGGGGATGAGTCGATCAGAAAGCTCGCAATCCACGACGGTTTCAACGAACTTGCGGAGAGATTTGGTGTTGAATTCATGACTAGAGACCTGTCTCTGAAACTTCCAAGTTTGACCATCGGCGTTGAAGATACCGTTACCGAGAAAATCGCCGAGTGCTCGGTGCAAGGTGGAGCCCTTTGGGTAGATGGGGAAGTGGGTCTTGAGAATATGTTGGACGACGGCTGGGTTGGCGGTGAAGACTTGGCGGGAGCCGAAGGAGCGGCGGAGGGTATAGGTTGCTGAGGGGGAGTTGTGGAGGATGTCGGCGATCCATTGGACCCGGCGGTGATAGTTGGCTGCAATGGATAAAACAGATCCAATGAGAGGATATACTTTGGGGAAAATGGCGGCGGAAGAAGGAGGTTTGTCGCGGGCTTTGGGGGAAGACGTTGTGGTTAAGAACAGTAGTAGAGTTACCAAGAAAAGAAAGCACGAGGCTAGAAATTGAAGATCCATTTGGATGTGGCTCAGGCTTCCTCGTTAGAAAGATGCCAAAAGGGAAATATCCACCTGGCTTATCCTAAAATTTGGTAACACATGCCACCTCTATATAGCAGTACAATAATTAAAAAAAATAAAATTAATTTAAGATAATTAAAATGCCATACCAACAGGAGTATCCCAAGAAAAGATTCCCTCACAATGAATTCTCCGTTTAATAAGATAATAATAACAACTGTGTTTGGGTATGGAAAGATAGAGAAAGCAACGGGACAAACATAGTAAATGCACGAGAAAATTGGAAAACGCATGAGGCGAGGACCCATTGGGCAATTGTGGGGGAACTGTGGGACGCATACAGTGTGATGAAGATGTTTTAAAATGATGAGTATATTTTATAGGAAATGAAATATAAATATATTATTATTAATAAAAATTTAATAGTATATATTATTTTAAATTTATAAATTATTATTTATTTATATACACATTTTATAATAATTATTATTAATATTAATTTTTTAATTAATAATTATTTACTTACAATAAAATAACCTAAAATCAAAATCCACATGCTGTCAGGGTCGACAAGCACTTTACAACTGCTCAACGGTCCTTCGCTCTGCGCCTCCGACCACATCCATAAGGTTCTGTTGGTAATGGTGAGTAGTTCACGTAGGGTAATGGTGTGGACCTCGATCAGCTAGTTGCCACTTTGGTAATGGCTCTATCAACCTCAATGAGTTGATTCCCACGGAGTCTCCATCATGTCATCTTCGGGATGTCATCTGTGCGCGTGATACGCACCATTCACTTATTTTCAGTCACTCATGCATGTGGTTCGGTACTTCAGCAACAACATGTTTGGCTGACAGGTACTCTCAAATTCAATTTGGTTTGTTTCCCACAACTTCATTTAGGCAGAAAGCTAATATCTAATGCGAGGTATGTATAATTGTGTAAATGAGGCTTTCATGATGAAGGCTTGCTGGGATTTAATTCAGAATAAGGAGGTCATCTGGGTGCAATTTGTTCAAGAGAAATACAAATGTGGACATTCTGGGGTTCCTAACATTAGTCCAGTCAAAGGAATTGATGTTTATTTCTAGCTTAATTCCTGAATAAAAGGACTTGAACCTCTAATCATGTATACTCTCTGCCAGCTAGAGGATCATATAAGAGAACAAAAAGTGGTGGAGTTAGTAGATCGAGAAAGAGGATGGAAATAGAATATTATCAAGGCCTATCTGCCAGAAGAAATATGTGCTAAGATTGCTCTCATCCTTATTCCTACTTTTAAGAATGGTCCAGATGAATGTAAATGGAAATTTGGACCTTTGAATTTGTATTTTGGTTGCAAGAGAATTATAACAATTAATAAATTTAATTATTTAAGTTATATATTATACAAATAAAATTATAAGAATAATAATGTTAAATTCAATTTACCTGAAGCCCATTTCACCCTAGTTCATTGATGGTCCAACTCCACCAGCGGAGACTTCCCCACGTATCCAACTCATGGTCCCCACGTATCCAACTCATGGCCATTGGCCCATATCCAAACTCATACTATAGGCCCATTATTGTTGGGTTTTGTCTGTTTCTGTTTCCATACCCGGCACTTTTGGTCTTAGATTTCTTGATTTTGAAAATCTCTTAATTTTATTGATTTAAAAAAAATGATTCTTATTTATGTATTAAATTTTCTCTTTAAGTTTTTAACTTTCTTAAGTTTATTTTTATCTCTCTTTTTTTGGTGCAATTATTGTTTATCTTTCTTTTACTACAATTATGATGTACTCTTTTAAATCAACTATGGGTAGAATTAATTTTTAATAAAATAATCAAAATACATGTATATAAAATATGGTGACCTGCTTAATGAAAGAAATTATAAGAATATTTAAAAAAAATTGTGAGATTTGTATACACTTTTACTATAAAAATTTAATTTATAAGAATTTAAATAAGTACAAAGTCAAAAATATTTCGATCGGTCACCTTAGTGACTAGTCCATCAAGGATCTTAATTTTGAAAAATGAATGCATGAATAAATTGCATTGACAATCCATTATTGCACCGAATAGCATTTGAAAACAGAAAATTGTGCCCAAACTTCCACAATAGACATGCTCCATGCATGAAACCCGCAGTAGCAATCCAAGGGAACCA
The DNA here is from genome assembly GCA_037013595.1 of Dicorynia guianensis. Classification (NCBI taxonomy): domain Eukaryota; kingdom Viridiplantae; phylum Streptophyta; class Magnoliopsida; order Fabales; family Fabaceae; genus Dicorynia; species Dicorynia guianensis. The sequence continues at coordinate 35,833,274 of JASUAB010000007.1, forward strand.
AAGCAGCGAAGGAGTTCAAACAAACATTGGATCTTGCTAGCTAGCTAGCTAGCTAGCGAGCTAGGTCCTGTTCCACCTGCTAGTGACCCTTGAATGTGTACCCTCGCCCCAACATAATTGCAATCGAAACTGCTATTCCACCTTCCGGTGCTAGTTCCCGCACCCACATCCGGGGGTGGCCACTGTGGTTGCACCATATAATGTCTCCTGTCCTGTCCCCGCTGGCCTCCACTTGAACCGTTACTTCTAACAAAGCATGCTTTTACAAGGGCTGCCCTGAATTATTATGGATTCCAAGGAGTGTAATGGAAGACATGTTTTAATTATATGTAAATAATAATAGAACTTCTATTTTTTAAAAATTTTTTATACTATATTTTTATATTATTATTAAATATAAAATTAATTTATAGTTAAAATTTGTTATAAATTATTTTTTTAATAAATATAATTTTAAAATTTAAATTTAAATATTTAATTTTAAATCTTTCTATCTTAAGTGTAAGTAATAATTATTATATTAATACTTTTGTATAATAATAGAACTTCAACCATAAATAGGCGAGCAATGCAATCCTTGGCCACAAAATTATAATCAAGTGTGGTAGTATATTTCTGTTTTCTCTGGCTGGTTGAATCTTTCTTGGTTGCAATACAGTAGCCATTACCATTTGTCTTTTCTCTAACAAGCTAGCTATTAACAAGCTGGAAATTATCTACAAGACTTTGAAAACGGACTTGTTGATCTGGGTGGTGCTATTTCTGAACTTGTCCAAGCCTCTTTCACCATCTAAAAATGCCATCGAAGCTTCTCTTCCAAAAAATGCGCCAGTACCTGATGGTCCTTCTCCGGGGCAAAATGGGTATCATGGAGGAGGATAAAGCTGCCCCTCGCCACGCATGTCTGTCCAGCAATAGCTGTGTAATACTGTATGTGTGGTGCTGAGGTGATTTACAGATAGAATAAGCGTGTCGTCGGTACGCATGCAGTGGCAGAGTGGGGTGCTTGTTGCCTTGTTGGAAACCTCCGCCCCAATATTCTTGCCTTCCCAATTTTCTCACTTTTACTATTTCTATAAACTAATTTTCTTAAATATTTATTAAAAAGTTTAACTTATTAATTTTATAAATTAAATTATAAAATTTAACAAATCTTATAATAAATTATAATTTTATTAAAAAAATTCTTTCTTTACTGAATTTCATAAAATATTTACTCAAAAAATTCAAATTAAATTTTAAAAACTTAATTGTAAAACTCAATTGATCTAATACTCTCATAACACATTTTATAAGTTTTGTAATGTATTGTAGAAAAATTTTTCCTAAACAAAAAATTATTACAAAGAGACTGTGTAATATGGCTTAAGGAGAATAAACTCTCACAACACAATTTTTATTTAAAAGTTAAATTTATTTAATTTTATAATTTAATTTGTGAAATTTAATATATTTAATAATATAAAACCTAAAATATATGAAACTCTTTTACACTTGTTGTTAATAATTTTTTATATTTTTAATTGTAACAATGCACATATTATACTTTTTTGATGGAGTACAAGACTCTTTATTAAAAATTAAAATTTTTTTTATTTATTTTTATTAATAAAATAAAATTTTATGGATTACTTTTCAAAATTAAAATTAAATATAAACTTTTAACAATAAAATTTTATTTATAACTACATAGTTTAAATATTTATAACTTTCAAAAAATCTATTTTTATAAACTAATATATTTAATTTTATCCGTTAGAAGGGGCTTTTTATGTGAGAGATTCTAATTTTTTTATAAAGAATTATATATTCTATTAAAATTTGAATAGTTCTTTAATAGAAAGAGGTAAATTATTATAATTTTAACATATAATATATTTATTGTTGTAATTAAAAATATAAAAAAAATTTTATAATAAAATAAAAATGTAAAATTTTTTTATATATTTGAACTTATTATAAATTTATATTGTATAGTGGGAAATGGAAATATTGAGATTTTAAGCCTAATGGACTTTGGGGCGTTGGGCCTCTGAATGCATCTGGGTTCTCATGGCGTTGGTTCACTATGCCCGAGGATAAGCTCCATCAACATCACTTCCACATTGGACAACTTGAATCCCAGCCCATGCACCAAATATACAATGAATTATGAATATTTCAAATGATTTAAATACCTTAATAATATATATATATATATATATATATATATATATATGACAACTCCTTCACAATCACATTTAGAACTCCATATTTTCATTGCAAGAATGACAATGAAATGTTATTACCAGCAACATGAGAATTGGCTGTTTGATATATGTGAATTTAATTTTATAAATTCAATATTAATTCTTTTGTGATATTAAAAAGATAAGAGCAAACTTACTGTTTGGAATCCATTTTATTCGATATTAAATAAGTATTAAAATATATTGTTAATACTTAAAAATAACTTTATGCCAAAAAAAAAAAAAATCATCACTGAACTTGAATAAAGAAACAGCTGATATTTTTTTCTTTTCGCTTCAAAAGAAAAGTTTAAAATACAATTTAAGTACTTAAATTTTAGTTGCATTCTTAAATGGGTTTTTAGAATTTTAATTGAGTCCTTATTAAGTAGTATTATATTAATCATTTATTTTTGATAGAATTATGATTTTTTGTCTATTAGCTATTTAGATATAATTAATAATTTCATCAAAATATTAATTAATTAAAATAATAATATCTGATGAAATTTAAAAGCTTGGTTAAAATATATTTATAATAAAAAGATTAAAATATACAGAATTTTTTTAAATTTTGAATTAATTTTAAAAATTTTTTTTAAATTTTAAAAATTTTCAAATAACCCTCCTCAATTATAAAAAAAATACAAAAAATTTTTTTCATTAAATTTTGAATATTCTGTCAGTTTGACTAAATAAAAAGATTAAAATATCCTTAAAGTATACTTAAATTTTCATAATCTATCACAATTTATCAAAAGATAAAATTTATAAATAACACACCTTACCATGGATAGACCCGGTTTGATATAAAAAATCTAGGCTTGATCATGGGTTCAACTAATTTAATTTATAAATTATTTATTTTAAAAATTTTATCTTTTGGTAAATTATAATGAATTATAAAAATTTAAGTATATTTTAAAAATATTTTAATCTTTTTATTTAGTTAAATTAATAGAATATTTAAAATTTGATAAAAAATTTAACGAAAAAAATTTTTTATGTATTTTTTATAGTTAAAAAAATTATTTAAAAATTTTTAAAATTTAAAATTTTTTTTTAAAATCAATTTAAAATTTTAAAAAAATTTATATATTTTAACTTAATAAAAATATACTGAACAAAGGAAAAAAGAAAAAAAAGTTGAGGCAGAGATTACCTGCCAGGCGACCCAATGTCCTAACCGATGTCTATGGGAGAACATAGATTATTTAAGGGAAAAAGGAAATAAACAAAGCCCAGATTTCAGATCTGGAACTGACTGAAATCGAGCCTGTTCTCCGGCGTCTTTGTTGTTCTCTGGTGAAATTGAGAAATTCTACGATCTCTCTTCAACCTTACATCTATCTTCAGGCAATCATTTCTTTGCTTCCTTTTTCGCCGACTCTGTATCTTCGACCACACCGAGCATTATCTATGACCCAGTCAACTTGAGCTCACCAGCAAGTAAGATTCTTTCTTTTCGTATCCGAAATTTCTGATTGTATTGTGTAATTAGGAACCTCATCGTGTTAATAGGGAGCTGATAATTTCGGCTAGTGCAAGTTTTTCAAAAATTTTTTCATGGTTTAGGGCAAAAGAGATTCAATTTTGGTGCTCATAGTGTTAGATTTGTCTTAGAAATTTCTGAAGACCTGCTTCTAAGGTTATGTATAAATTTCTGAGCTTTCTTTGATGGATAAATAGGCAAAACTCAAATCCGGGTTCGATTGAGATCTTTGTTGAGTAGGTTTCCAATCTGAGATTTATGAAATATTAGTTGTGGGGGAGAAAGATGGCCGAGAAAATTTATGTCAACGAAGAAGAGAAAGATATGGTTGAATCTGTATTGGGTACCGAGGCTTTTGCTTTCTTTATCTCGGCGGTTTCTAACAATGTCTTTTCCGACGTAATTTTTCCATCTGGTGAATTGGGTCTCCAGCAGCGGTTGTCCCAGCTTGTTGAAGGCTCCAAGTGGAACTACGCCATTTTTTGGCAGGTTGTTGGATTGAAATCTGGAGGGTCTGCGTTGATTTGGGGTGATGGGCACTGTAGGGAATCCAAAGGGGGAGGGAGCAATCCCGTAGGCGAGGTTGAACTAAATTTAGTTGAGAAGGAGGCAGAGGGGAAATGGCGGGTGCTGCAGAAGCTTCATGCCTGCTTTGGTGGGTCAAAAGAGGCTAGTTTTACAAGGCTGGATAGGGTCTCTGATGTGCAAATGTTTTACTTAACGTCAAGGTATTATATATTTGGTTTTGATACACCGTGTGGACCGGGCAGTTCATTCAAGTCTGGTAAATCAATCTGGGTTTTTGACACTGCTAGTTGTTTGAACCAATATGAATCAAGATCATATCTGGGAAAGTTGGCAGGTTTTCAAACAGTTGTTTTTATACCTATGAAAGCCGGCGTTGTTGAGCTGGGTTCAATAGATATGATGCCTGAAGAACAGAGTATTTTGGAATTGATCAGAGCAACGTTTGGGGAATCTAGTTCTGGACAGACGAAGGTGTTTCCCAAGATATTTGGGCGGGAATTAAGCCTTGAGGAAACAAAAAGTCAGTCAATTACTATCAGTTTCTCTCCGAAGGTGGAAGATGATTCTGGTTTCATGTCAGACTCCTATGAAGTACAAGCACTTGGGACAAGCCATGCTTATGGAAATTCTTCCAATGGAAGCATAGGTGACAGTAGTGAAGCAAAATTGTTCCCACAATTAAATCAAATGACAATGGGGAATTATAATACTCAAACAAGGGTTTCCTGTCTGGATCTTGGTAATGAAGACTTGTCGGCCCATCCAGATGAGAGAAAGCCCAGAAAAAGAGGGAGAAAACCTGCCAATGGGAGAGAGGAACCACTGAATCATGTCGAAGCAGAGAGGCAGAGACGTGAGAAGCTTAACCAAAGGTTTTATGCCTTAAGAGCTGTTGTTCCAAATATATCTAAAATGGACAAGGCATCTCTGCTTGGCGACGCCATTACCTATATCACTGATCTTCAGATGAAGATCAAGGTGTTGGAAGCTGAAAAGGACATGATCAACAATAAAGACAGGCAGTTGCCATTCCCGGACATTGATTTTCAGGCCAGACAGGATGATGCAGTTGTGAGACTGAGCAGCCCATTGGATACTCATCCTGTTTCTGGAATTGTTAAAACGTTGAGGAAGCATCAAATTGTAGCTCAAGATTCGAGTGTTTCAACTGCAGACAATAAGGTAATTTATACATTCTCCATAAGAACTCAAGATGGTGAGGGTGCTGCTGTACAGTTGAAGGAGAAGCTTGAAGCCTCCCTATCAAAAGAGCAACTGTGAAATTATGTTTATATTGGAGTAACTCAATGCAAGCGATGGTTAAGTTATTGTATGATTGTTTTGTTTCCTGACATAATAGTAATTTTAGGTATATTTGTTACATGTAATCCTAGCTTCTAAGTTTAAGATATGAAGATAGCAGACTCCTCTTGAACAGTTATGGAATGAGTGGTCAGTCATCGATCATCTCTGTTCTTTGTGGACCTCGATCATGTAGATAAAGAAAAATTAACGCATGATATGAACTATTTCAGATGAGATATTTTGGACCATCTGTTTTGGTTGTCATTAGGAGCGATCATAAATTACAGTTCTAGCTTTATAATTGAGATTTCATCTTACTTACCCCGTCTGCGAAACTATTGAAAGTACATCCTATTACTTTGTGTTAATGTTATGTTCATTCTCCCATCAACTTTCACGTTAAAAAAAATTCGATGAGATAGGCACACAATCATAGCTTTGTTGGGTTTCAGTTTACTTTATAAAACTTGATGAATTTAATGGTATAAGTTTTTTTAAGTTAGTATTTAATAAAATGTAATTTGGGAAAATAATAAAATTAAAAATAAATTAATGTTAAGGTTAATAAAGTCAACACGTAAGCATAAAAGAATTGTTACTAATTAAATTCTTTTTAGTGAAGATTATATTCTTTGTTTTTTGTTTCATTATTCAGTTGCCGCTTAAGCATGAAAGGAGGATTACTAAGTTATTGTTTCTTCTAATTTTACTCCTTTTAAAGACATTTTAATTTTTTCTTTTGGAAAAATTTTAAGATGAATTAGACGGCTGAATGCTCATGGAGGAATAAGAATTAAGAGTAAACTCATCAATAAGATGTTAGTTTAGTAAATCTACATTGATGTATACAAGCTTTAGTTGTCAAAACATCATTAATATTCTAATTTTTGAATGTTATCATTTACCCACCATTAAATTCACCCAAAAAGAATTAAGAGTAATTTAAGAGAGAGGAACAAATTGAAGGAAACAAGAAGGTATAAGGATGCACGCATGTGACAGGGGTCCATGAGACAAAATTTCTTTGTGGCATAAGAACGAAAGGAGTCATAGAGACGTGAAGAGAAAATTAAGATGCAATGCAACTGGGCAAGTAAAACCTTCCAATTCAAAATGTTTGATCAAACTCTTCCTGACTTCTTTCCAACCTGCATTTTCAATCTCATGCCTCTCACTTTCTTAATTGATTTCTTTTTGTCTTGACTTTTATATATTAAATTATTAATAATAACAGTTAATTCACCATTCTAAGATCAAATTATGTTTTATTAGGAAAAAAGGTTCAAATTTAACTGTTATGTGGCAATATTTGAATGCAATTATCACCCTGATTGAAAATCAATTCAAGCAAAATCAGTTAAACTCAAATAGTATCATTTATCTTCTTGTGTATATGTTGTAGAAAAATATTGTGAAAAAAGTTACGTATATATCATTATTCTATTATTTCTATATAAAAAACACTAATTTTTTTACCATATTAATGTTGTACAAATATTTCTTTTCTAATAGAATATTTGACCCTGTTCTTCTTGGATTAAGGCACGGGAAACATGAGACACAGGTGATACAATTGCTTTTGCTTTGCTCGGGTCCTGTTTTCGCTGAATTACTACTTCCTACGCTGCTTCCTTCTTGTTTACGAAGTTTTGAATCAAAGACTGAGTCATGAATTGAGAAATTCTTTAATTACGTAATACACATATCCGTCAGCAAGATCCGAATTCATCAAGAGGTGGAAAGAAAGCTTTTGTTGTATGCCACATGATCAGGAAATCATACACTTTATTACCATTTAAACTATTTAATAATACAGCCCGAACTCTTAGCTCAGATGGTTATCTTGTTATTTTTTATCTTCAAACTTGCGAATTCAATTATTTTTACTCTTATCACAGGCCACTAAATTTCCTTTGTTACAAAAAAAAGTTATTTAATAATTCATTTAAAAAAAATAGGATAACTAAAATATATATATACATATATATATATATATATATATATATAATATGTGAGTTCACCTTTTAAAAAGAATAATGGAAATACTTTTGAAAGAAATAGTGAAACCCAATTTACTTTTTATTGTAAGAATTAATTTTAAAATGATAAATGCTTCGTCTTAATTATGTGTCATCCACAAATTTCAAAAAATTGCTATAAATCTATGCAATTAAATGGTAATATACATATATATATATATATATATATATCTATATATATATTTGATAGAGTTGGTCGTTTTCAAACACTTTATGCGTGTAAATGGGTGTTCAAAATTGCATGTGATTCGTTTGATTCATGTTTGGTCCGAATGTTCAACCTTCAAACCATCTGAGTCAAGCTGAACCATTTTTCAATTCATCACAGCCGCAATTACAAGACAAATACAACTATGGCCCCTATATATATGTGTGTGTTTGCGTCTCTTCCCACCACCATTCATCGCAATCTCATAAGAGCAAAAGCAGGAGAAAAATTCAAAATAAAGCCAAAACACAGTACTTATAAGTACTATTTCTTTCTTCATTTAGTTTGAAGAGATCATCACCGTCATGGCTTTGTCTTGGAGCCATATGTTGTTCACGCTTTTACTCATCAGCTTCACTATTCTGGTTGCTTCTGCTCAATTTGGAGCAGCGAGGCAGTTGCAAGCTGATGAATGGGCGAGGGAATGTGGGCATCTGCTGCAGTCCCTTCCACGAGGCCCTACCCCTCCCTCTACCGGCGATCCTACTCATCCTAATAATTAAATGAATCTATATATATATTCGCCAGCCTTGCATTGCTGCAATTGCTGTGCTTTCAACTTGTTCATATATAATCGCCACTAAACATATCATGGCGTAGATTATTTTCTTTCAGGAAAACAGCCATGGCAACTGTGGTTTGGGTTCCGATGTTATCCTTTCTTATTCCATAGATTCATGTCATTGTAATTGTAATTGTAATAAATAATAATCTGACAAGAGTTGTGTTTCTTCCAAGTAGTGAATTATTTTTACCACTCTGTTTTTTCAATTGGTGGCAATTAATAATTTTCCGCCACGTGCAATTTAGCACTGTTGTGCATGGCAGTAATTGCCCGCTATTATTTGAGTTGAACCATTGTGCCTTCCAAAATACGTATTTCAACTTGGTTGACTTTTTTTTCGTAAAATGCAGCTAGTGGCACATTATATGCATACGTGCAAGACTTTCATTGGGTAATAATTATGTTAGGCACGAATGGTCAAGCATATTTTTTTTGAAAAGTACTTACCGTGATCTGGACTTCGATCCCAAATCTATTTGTGCTTAAAACTATATTGGCACGCGGCGGATCAAGATTCTAGACGAAGATATAAAGTCTAGTGAAAGAGAAATAAATATAAAATTAAAAAGTAAAAATTAAAATTTATAAAATATATTTTCATATAATTTAAAAATAAAAATAACAAAAATAACTTATTTAAATTCGCACATGACGCGTTCTATTATTAGAGTAAGGTAGTGTTCCTTGTTCTAAATTTTTTATGTAACAGTACACAATTGATTAAAGTTAACATAAAAGGAAAAGTCCTAAAAGTATACCATACAAATTTAGATTTTTTTATTTTTTAATTTTTCAATTGTAATATTTTTTAAATTTTATATATAATAAATTTAATTTATCAAATTTTCTTCATTTTCTTATTAAATTTTTCTTTCAACTCTATTTATCTCTCTTATATATTGCTAACTTACTTTAAAAAGTAACCAAGATCTATAAATTTTATGAAAACTTTATAAACGCGTTGAAGCAAGACAAACATTTCCCACCAATTCATATAAATGGTTTTGCCTTTCTACCTACCTACGTGTCTTTCCCAGTGCATTCTAATCGTCATCTTCATTCAATCTCCAAACAATTATTTCAGTAAAACCTTATTTTGAATGAGAAACGTTACATTCATAATTTTTATTTATAATTTATTCATATTAATTTTATTTTTTTCACTAATTTTTTTTGTTTATTTCTTGATCTCATTTTTTTCGTGTTTATTTCTTTTATAACATAATAAATGTGGATAAATTATGGATATAAAAGTACAGATAAAATATTTCTCTTTTAAAATACATTTAGCTGTTAAAAGACTTTTAAAGCACCATTCTTTTTTTTTAAAAAAAAAAAAAAAGAACTGTATAAAAAAAATCACTCCCAGCTCAGAAAAGGTGATTGAATCAATCAACCACTTTGCAAAAGACATTCAAGGCAGACACAGGCTAAATATGAATGAGCCCCTTCCCCCAGCATGTAATCCTGACTCCTAAGTTTAAGATATCAAGACAGCAGACTCCTCTTGAACTGTTATGGAATGAGTGGTCAGTCATTGATTATCTCTGTTCTTTGTGGACCTCGATTATGTAGATAAAGAAAAATCAATGCATAATATGCACTTAGATTTCAGGTCAGATATTCTGAACTATCTGTTTTGGTTGTTATTAGGAGCAATCATAAATCACAGTTCTATTGAGATTTCATCTCACTTACCTCGTCTGCCAAACTAATGAAAGTACATCCTATATTACTGTGTGTGTAATGTTATGTTCATTGTCCCATCATATTGCACGTTAACAGAAATCGGATAAGATAGGCCCATGAAAATTTTCATATCACAAAATTTAACTTAGGTAATAACTTTGTCGGGTTTCAATTTAGTTTATGAGACTTTCTTTTTCATTGTCCGGTGGCCACTTAAGCATAAAAGGAGGATTACTAAGTTGTTGTTTAAAGACATTTCAATTTTCTCTTATGAAAAAATTATGAAGTGAATTAGACGGCTGGATGTTGATAGAGAATAAGAATTGGGAGTAGACTCTGCTGGTTTGAGAGAGGGAAAAAATGAAGGAATCGAGAAGGTATAAGGATGCATGCATGTGACATGGTCCGTAAGACCAAATTGCTTCGTGGCCTAAGAAAGAAAAGAAAAGAAACAGTCATAGAGACGTGAAGAGAAAATTAAGAATCTCAGATGCAATGACCTTCCTATTCAAAATGTTTGATCAAACTCATCCTGACTTCTATGCAACCCGCATTTTCAATCTCATGACTCTTACTAATTCTTAATTTCTTTCTTTTCTCTTGACTTTTATTTATTAAATTATTAATAATAAAGCGTTTTGTTTAATTTAACATTCTAAGCTCAGTTTATGTTTCATTAAAAATAATACTCAAATTTAATTATTACGTGACAACATTTGAATTCAATTACTGTCTCAATTTAAAATCAAATTTGATAGGATTAGTTAAATTCATATATTGCCATCTGTCAATTTATGTAATAAAAAATGCTGTGAAAAAAAGTGTATATGCGGTTGTTCTATTATATTTTTATATAAAGAAGAAATTAATGTTTTTAAAATATTAATGTTGTAGAAATATTTCTTTCCTAATAGAATATTTGACCTGTAGTTCTTGGATTGCACCGGAAACTGGTGATACGCTTCCTTGCTCTTGCTTTGCTGGCTATAAAGTGGTCGTGAATATTCACTGAGTCACTCTTTCCTATGCTGTTTCCTTATTGTTTACTAGGTTTTGAATCAAAACTGAGTCCTGAATTGAGAAATTCTTTACTTACGTAATACACATATCCCGTGAGCAAGGTCCGAATCCATCAGGAAGTGGAAAGAAAACTTGGTCTACAAGGGATATCTCTATTTCTTATTATTTCAAAATTTTGAATTGATTTTTGTTGTATACCACAAGATCAGGAAATCATTTACTACATTTTAAACTATTTAATCATAATTTTTATAAATTCCAAATCTTATAATTTAATTCATAATATTAATTTTTGGTATATAAAATTATTAAAAATATATGTATATAAAATATGCAAGTTCATTTAATAAAATAAAGAATAGAGATACTTTTAAAATAAATAGTGAGGTCCATACTCACTTTTTATTGTTGGAATTAATTTTGAAGTGGGAAAAACGCCTCTTAATTATGTGTCACACACATGTTTCTAAAAATTACTTTAAGTCTATGCATTTAAATAGTACTTTATATACATGTTTTGATAGAATTGGTTAGTCGTTTTCAAACACTTCATGGGCGTGAATGGGTGCTCAAAATTGAATTTGATTCGTTTGATCAAATGTTTGATCCGAATATTCAACCTTCAACCCATATCAGTCAAGTTGATCCATTTTTCCAATTCATCATAGCCCCATTTACGAGGCAAATACAACTATGGCCCCTATATATATGTGTGTGTTTGTGTCTCTTCCCACCACCATTCATCGCAAATCTCATAAGAGCAAAAGCAAAACTCAAAATAAAGCCAAAGCACAGCACTTATAATTACTGTTTCTTTCTTCGTTTAGTTCAAAGAGATCATTTTCGTCATGGCTTTGTCTTGGAGCAAGATCTTGTTCACGCTTTTACTCATCAGCTTCACCATTTTGGTTGCTTCTGCTCAATTTGGAGCAGCGAGGCGGTTGCAACCTGATGCATGGGCGAGGGAATGTGGGCATCTTTTGCAGTCGCTTCCAAAAGGCCCTACCCCACCCTCGTCCCCTGATCCTACTCATCCTAATAATTAAATGAATCCATATATGTTCGCCAGCCTTGCATGCATGCATTGCTGCATTTGCTGTGCTTTCAACTTGTTCACACATAAGCGCCTTTAAACATATCATGGCGTAGATTACTTTCTTTCTGGAAAACAACCATGGCACCTGTGGGTTGGGTTCCAATGTTATCCTTTCTTATTCCATAGACTCATGTCATTGTAACTGTAATTGTAATAATAATAATAATAATAATAATAATCTGACTATGGTTGTATTTCTTCCAAGTAATGGTTTATTGTACGTCAGATTTATCTTTATTTCTCTATTTTTTAATCGGTGATAATTAATAATTAATCTTTTACCATGTATAATTTGGCAGGGAATGTTTGTGGCACAATTAAAAGCTTACACTCCTGATACAGTCAAAAACAATTATTTTATAAAAGAGAAAAAGAAATAAGTGAAGATGTTAAAAAATTATAAAAAAGTGCATAAAATTAAATTATACAAATAACATTGCTTTAATTTAGCACTGTTGTGCATGGCTAATTGCCCGCCGTTGTTTTAGGTAAGCCATTTTGCCTTCCAAAATACGTATTTCAACTTGATTTACCTTTTTTTTCCATAATAGGAAGTGACACATTGAATGCATACGTGCTAGACTTTTATGGGCAATAATTATGTCAGGCACGAAATGGTCAAGCATTTTTTTTTATAATAAACTTACCATTTTATCTGGGCTTGGATCCAAATCTATTTGCGTTTACAACTTGCATATTGCGACGTGGTGGATCAAAGATTCTCTATTATTGAGATATAAAACTATAAAGTATAACAAGAAAGAAATAAATATAAAGTTAAATAAAGTAAAAATTAATAAGAATAAAAGTTTTAAATATATTTTAATATACATTAAAAATAAGTTAATAAAAAAGTATTAAAATAAAAGATAAACATAGATAATGTAAATCCCCACATTACACATTCTAACATTGGAATAAGATAATTTTCTTACTCTACAACTTTTGATGTAACAAAAAATTAAGTACACAAATTTTCTCACTCATAATTTTTGATGTCACAAAAAAGAAATACACATAATGGTCAAATTTAACATAAAAGGAAAACTCCTAAAAATACAACATACAAATTTAAAATCTCTTAACTTTTTATTTTCTAATTTTAAAAATTTTTATTTTTTAATTTTATATTTAATTTTACCTTATAAATCTTTGTTTTTATAATTTTTTTCTAATTTTATTTATCTCTTTTATAAATTGTTTACTTTCTTGAAAAAAGTAACAATAATCTATAACTTTTATGATTATTTTATAAACATGTTTTACCAAGACAAACATTTCCAACCAGTTTATATAAATGGTTTTGCCATTCTACCTACCTATGTGTCTTTCCTAGTACTTTCTAATCGTTCCCATTCAATCTTCAAACAAATATTTCAGTAAAAACTTATTTTGAAATGCAGCTGTTAAAAGACTCTTAGAGCACCTTTCCTTATTTTAAATGAAAGATAGTATTAAAAAAATCACTCCCAACTCAGAAGGTGATTGAATCAGTCAACCACTTTGCAAAAGACATTCAAGTCGGACGCAATGTTTGTTCGCGATGTGATTGTGTGTACGTACGGCTTGGTCATTACATATACAATCTTATATGCAAATTTTATTTATATATATTTTTATATTTTTTCACATCTTAATTTTTTTTTTTTTAGTATTTGTACATACATAACTTGTGCACAAAATCTGAATACATCTATTATCTTTCTTACATAATGATGGTGGAGGAATAAAAATTGCAACAATGCTATTTCTAGATCCTTATACTTTCAACTTCACCTATAATTTTCATCTTCATCCTTCATTTTTTTTAAAAAACTTTTACACTTCATTTTGTAATGGCTTTGCCTTGGGGGCGTGGGGATATTGACTTATCCCCAGCATTTTCCTAAAAATTGGGAGCGGAGTGCGCTGGCTTAAGAGAGGGAAAAATGACGGAAACGTGAAGGTATAAGGAATAACGATGCAAGTAAGATGGTCCCCTAGACCAAATTAAATTCCTTTGTGGCCTAGGAAAGAAAGAAAGAAACAAAGAAAGAGTCATAGAGACGTGAAGAGGAAATTAAGATGCAATGCAACTGTGCAAGTAAAACCTTCCTATTAAAAATGTTTGATCAAACTCATCCTGACTTCTTTGCAAACTGCATTTTCAATCTCATAAGGCATGGGTGATACGTTTGCTTTTGCTTTGCTTGCTGTAAAGTGGGTCGTTCGGGTCGTAAAATCACGGAATCACTGCTTCCTATGCTGTTTCCTTATTATTTACTAAGTTTAGAATCAAAGATTGAGTCATGAATTGCAAAATTCTTTAATTTCGTAACACACAAATCCGTCACCAAAATTCGAAAGGTGGAAAGAAAAAAAAAATTGACTACAAGGGCTTTCTATTTCTTATTATTTCAAAATTTTGAATTGATTTTTGTTGTATACGGCATGATGAGTAGAACACCCTCTACTACATTTTAAACAATTTAATAATTTTTGAATTGATCACCAATTGTATAGCCTTACAAGAAATTCTTAAGATTTGTTATCTGAGTTGGACATGCACGTCACAAATGAAAGAACCCATCAATTTCACAATGAGCACAAACACAGCAATATTAACTGCATACTTATGTTCGTTTGCAACACGACATGGCGTGAGGTTATCATCGTATGTTGAAAATTTTAAATTAACAGACCATATTTAGTACATTTTAATTTTAGTCATCAGGCAATTAAAGAAAATGTTAGGAGTATCTAAAAGCAGTTATATGTTTTGAGCATCTTTAAAAGAGAGAAAAAATTAAAAATATAAAAGTACGTATAATTATTGAATATAACTATAATTATAATTTATTTTAGATAATATTATTAAAAAATGCTTATAAAATATGTGAATTCAGAAGATAGAAAAATAATAGAAATATTTTTGAAAAAAATAGTGAACCTTATATTGACTTTTTATTGTTAAAATTGATTTTAAAATCACGAGCGTCACTTTTGGGGGGTCAAAAAATACTATAAGTCTATGTAACTGAATAGCAATTTGTATTATTACTAATATATATATATATATATATATATATATATATATATGTTTTTATAGAATTGGTTAGTCGTTTTGAAACCCTTTATGCGCGTCAATGTATTCAACCTTCAAGCCATGTCTGTCAAGCTAAACGAATTTTAAAAACTGCAGACTGTAAATCGTAGCCCCATTTACAAGACAAAAACAACTCCGGCGTCCCCTATATATGTGTCCCTAATTCCAACCACCATACATCACAATCTCTTTAAGAGCAAAAGCCAAGAGATCAAAACAAAGCCAAAAAAGCACCACTTATAAGTACAGTTTCTTTCATTTAGATCGAGATCATTATCGATCATCATGCCTCTGTCTTGGAGCAAGATCTTGCTCACGCTTTTACTCATCAGCTTCACTCTTTTGGTTGCTTCTGTTCAATTTGGAGCAGCGAGGTGCTTGCAAGCTGATGAATGGGAGAGGGACTGTAGGCATCTGTTGCAGACCCTTTCACGAGGTCCTACCAAACCCTCAACCCCTAATCCTCAACAGCCTCCATTAAATTAATCTATATATGAGCCAGCCAGCCATACATGCATTGCTGCATTCATATTATGGCGTCCACTACTTTCTTTCTTGAAAATAAACCATGGCAACTGTTGTTTGGGTTCCAATGTTATCCTTTCCTATTACATAGATTCATGTTATTGCAATTGCACTTGCAAGAAATAATAATCTGACAAAAGTTGTAATTCTTCCAAATAGTGAATTGGTGTACGTCAGTTTTATTTTTATCACTCTTTTTAATTGATGGCAATTAATAATATTCCTTCATGTATAATTTAGCACTCTTGTGCATGATAGTAATTACCCACAATTATTTTAGTTAAACTATTTCGTCTTGTTATATGATTTTATTTTTATTTAATTTTTATAACATAGATAAAATAAATTTATTAAATTTTATAGCGTTAAACTCAAATTAACATAACACACCATATAAAAATAACATTAATTTTTCAAACCATTTTGCCTTCTAAAATACGTATGTCAACTTGATATCCTTTTTCCTCGTAAAATGCAGCAAGTTACACGTTATATGCATGCATGCAAGACATTCAATGGTCAAGTATTTATATTAAACAAACTTACACCAAACCCAATTATATAATTAAACAAATGTTATTTCCAGGTATAATAATTCTATATAAAACTCATGGAATTGCATGGTAATACTCCACTTATAAAGAAAGACAAAAATAAAAAAAAAAGAAAGAAATTTCTTTTTAACTTTTACGAAAACATAAGTGAAATATCCCTAAAATAATTTAGGTTGGTATAGCCATACTCTATAGAATTTAGGGTTTGTCCACTTGGCCCAAGGTCAAATGTCTCGATTTACACATTTAGCGAGTTTATTATTAGACAAAATTGGACCCAACTTCAGATAAGATTTGCATATTAATACTCTATATTAATATTGGAACCATTAAAATCAAAGAATGTCTTAAAAGATAACAAATACCTAGTTATTGAGATTAAGAAAAATCCAACAAAAATTAGATATCATTAATTACTGATCAAGATAGGTTGAATGCTCCGAAGTGAGCAGATAAAAAGCTTGAAGTTGCCTGTTCGATGAAAAGCAAATGTTGAACTTTTCTTTAGCGAAAACACGATAACCATTAGAATTAAGAAGAGAAATGAATTTTGAGTGGAATACTCTGATAGGAGAAGCTAACACGTGACACAACACAAACACAATAGTCATTAGAACAAGAAAAGGAATTCTGAGTGAAAAAATTTGCATCTTCGTTAAACAACACAATGACAATATATAGAACTTGACCAATCTAATTGATCAAAAATTAATTATTAATGACAACACCTCTTTAATTTATAATTCTAAGCTCAATTATGTTTCATTAGAAAAAAAATGCTCAAATTCAACTATTATGTGGTAATATTTGAATTCAACTGTCCTAATTTAAAATCAATTGTAATAGAATCGTTAAGTTTAAATATTGCCATATGTTAATTTGTGTCCATGTTGTACCAAAAAAATTGTTAGAAAAGAGTTATGTATATATATCATGATTCTGTTATTTTCATACAAAAAATAATGTTTTTACTCTATTATTGTTGTAGAAATATTTCTCAAGTAATAAAATATTTGACTTGTGGTTCTTGAATTAACACATGGGAAACGTGAGACATGGTCGATCGAATCGGGAATGTACTGAATCACTGCTTCCTATGTTGCTTCCTAATTGTTTACTAAGTTTTGAAATAAATCAAGACTGATCGAGTCATGAATTGAGAAATTCTTTAGGTACGGGATACAAATATTCCAAATCCGTGAAGAGGTGGGGGAAAAAACCTTGACTGCAAGGGGCATTCAAAATTTTGAACTGATTTTTAAAAGCTGCAGATTGTAAATTACAGGGTGCCCCAGTCAATTTATCGTAGCCCCATTTACAAGGCAAACATAAATCGGGCGGCCCCTATATGTATGTGTCTCTTGCCACCACCATACATCACAATTCACAATCTTAAAGAACATAAGCCAAGAGATAGATCAAAACAAAGCCCAAAAACAGCACTTATGAGTACTGTTTCTTTCTTCATTTAGTTTGAAGAGATCATTATCGATCATCATGGCTTTGTCTTGCGGCAAGATCTTGTTCATGGTTTTACTCATCAGCTTCATCATTTTGGTTGCTTCTGCTCAATTTGGAGCAGCGAGGCGGTTGCAAGGTGATGAATGGGCCAGGGAATGTGGACATCTGTTGCAGTCGCTTCCAAAAGGACCTACCCCACCCTCATCCCCTGATCCTATTCATCCTAATAATTAAATGAATCGATATATATTCGCCGGCCTTGCATGCATGCATTGCTGCATTTGCTGTGCTTTTAACTTGTTCACTTATAACCGCCTTTCAACATATCATGGCGTAGATTATTTTCTTTCTGCAAAACAACCATGGCAACAGTGGGTTGGGTTCCAATGTTATCCTTTCTTATTCCATAGACTCATGTCATGGTAACTGTAATTGTAAGAATAATAATCTGACAATAGTTGTATTTCTTCCAAGTAATGAATTATTGTACGTCAGATTTATTTTTATCTCTCTATTTTTTAATCGTTGATAATTAATAATTAATCTTTCATCATGTTTAATTTAGTAGGGAATGTTTGTGGTACAATTAAAAGCTTACACTCCTGATATAATCACAAACAATTATTTTATAAAAGAGAAAAATAAATAAGTGAAGATAAAAAAAATTATAAAAAATTGTATAAAATTAAATTATACAAATAACACTGCTTTAATTTAGCACTGTTGTGCATGCCTAATGGCGCGCCATTTAGGTAAGCCATTTTGCCTTCCAAAATACGTGTGTCAATTTGATTTACCTTTTTTTTTTCCCATAAAGTGTAGCAAGTGGCACATTGAATGCACACGTGCTAGACTTTTATGGGTAATAATTATGTCAGGCACGAATTGGTCAAGAATTTTTTTATAATAAACTTACCATTTTATCTGGACTTAGATCCAAATCTATCGGCGTTTACAACTTACGTATTGCCACGTGGTGGGTCAAGGATTCACTATTTTTGAGATATAAAGTATAATTAGAAAAAAATAATATAAAATTAAATAAGATAAAAAATTAATAAAAAATAAATTTTAATATAAATTAAAAATAAATAAATAAAAAATTATTAAAATAAAAAAAAATAGATAATGTAAATTCACACATGACACATTCTAACATTGGAATAAGATAACTTTTCTCACTCTAGACAACTTTTGATGTAACAAAAAAAAAAAATACACAATTTTTCTCACTCATAATTTTTGATGTCACAAAAAAAATATACATAATGATCAAATTTAACATAAAAGGAAAAATCCTAAAAATACAACATACAAATTTAAAATCTCTTAACTTTTTATTTTCTAATTTTAAAAATTTTTATTTTTTAATTTTATATTTAAATTTACTTTACAAATTTTTATCTTGTACACATTTTTTTCTAATTTTATTTATCTCTTTTATAAATTGTTAACTTTCTTTAAAAAAAATAACAATAATCTATAAGTTTTATGAGTATTTTATAAACATGTTTTACCAAGACAAACATTTCCAACCACTTTATATAAATGGTTTTGCCATTCTACCGACCTACATGTCTTTCCTAATACATTTTAATCGTCCCCATTCAATCTTCGAACAATTATTTCAGTAAAACCTTATTTTGAAATGCATTCAGCTTTTAAAAGACTCTTAGAGCACCTTTCCTTATTTTAAATAAAAGATAGGATTAAAAAAATCACTCCCAACTCGGAAAGGTGATTGAATCAATCAACCACTTTGCAAAAGATATTCAAGTCAGACACAAGCTAAAAATGAATGAGCCCCTTGCACCGAATTAACATTTTATGTTATCCTTTACCATATAAACAACGTTTGTTCGCGATGTGACTGTGTGTACGTACGGCTTGGTCATTACATATACAAGATTATAGAAGAGTAACAATATATATATATGCAAATTTTATTTATATATATCTTTTATATTCTCTTTTTTATTTTTTTTCTATTTGTACATACATACCTTGTGCATAAAATCTGAATACATATATTATCTTTCTCACAAAATGCTGATGGAGGAATAAAAATTGGAAGTGGCGTGTGCTGGCTTAAGAGAGGGAAAATGAAGGAAGTCTGAAGGTATAAGGAATAACGATGCACGTAACATGGTCCCTTAGACCAAATTAAAATCCTTTGTGGCCTAAGAAAGAAAGAAAGAAAGAGTCATAGAGACGTGAGAAATTAAGATGCAATGCAACTGTGCAAGTAAACCCTTCCTGTTCAAAATGTTTGATCAAACTCATCCTGACTTCTTTGCAACCTGCATTTTCAATCTCATGAGGCATGGGTGATACGTTTGCTTTTGCTTTGCTTGCTGTAAAGTGGGTCGTTCGGGCCGTAAAATCACGGAATCACTGCTTCCTATGCTGTTTCCTTATTGTTTACTAAGTTTTGAATCAAAGATTGAGTCATGAATTGCAAAATTCTTTAATTACGTATCACACAAATCCATCACCAAAATTCGAAAGGTGGAAAGAAAAAAAAAATTGACTACAAGGGGTTTCTATTTCTTGTTATTTGAAAATTTTGAGTTGATTTTTGTTGTAAACGGCATGATGAGTAGAACACCCTCTACTACATTTTAAACAATTTAATAAATTTTGACTTGATTGCCAATATATAGCCTTACAAGAAATTCTTAAGATTTGTTATCTGAGTTGGACATGCACGTCACAAATGAAAGAACCCATCGATTTGACAATGAGCACAAACACAGCAATATTAACTGCATACGCATGTTCGTTTGCAACACAACATGGACATAAGAATATCATCGTACTTTGAAAATTTTAATTAGCAGATCATATTTAGTACGTTTTAATTTCAGTCATCAGACAATTAAGGAAAATGTTAGGTGTATTTAATGCAGTTGCATGTTTTGCGCACATTTAGAAAAGAGAAAAAAATAAGAATATAAAATTACATACAATTATTGAATATAACTATAACTATAATTTATTTTAGATAATATTATTAAAAAATGCTTATAAAATATGTGAATTCAGAAGATAGAAAAATAATAGAAGCATTTTTCAAAAAAATAGTGAACCTCATATTGACATTTTATTGTTAAAATTGATTTTAAAATCACGAACGTCACTTTTGAGAGGTCAAAAAATACTATAAGTCTATGTAATTAAATATCAATTTGTATTATTACTAATATATATATATATATATATATGTTTTTATAGAATTGGTTAGTCGTTTTGAAACCCTTTATGCGCGTCAATGTATTCAACCTTCAAACCATGTCTGTCAAGCTAAACGAATTTCAAAAACTGCAGACTGTAAATCGTAGCCCCATTTACAAGACAAACACAACTCCGGCGTCCCCTATATATGTGTCCCTAATTCCAACCACCATACATCACAATCTCCTTAAGAGCAAAAGCCAAGAGATCAAAACAAAGCCAAAAAAGCACCACTTATAAGTACAGTTTCTTTCATTTAGATCGAGATCATTATCGATCATCATGCCTCTGTCTTGGAGCAAGATCTTGCTCACGCTTTTACTCATCAGCTTCACACTTTTGGTTGCTTCTGTTCAATTTGGAGCAGCGAGGTGCTTGCAAGCTGATGAATGGGAGAGGGACTGTAGGCATCTGTTGCAGACCCTTTCACGAGGTACTCCCAAACCCTCAACCCCCGATCCTCAACACCCTCCATTAAATTAATCTATATATGAGCCAGCCATCCATACATGCATGGCTGCATTTATATTGTGGCGTCCACTACTTTCTTTCTTGAAAATAAACCATGGCAACTGTTGTTTGGGTTCCAATGTTATCCTTTCCTATTACATAGATTCATGTTATTGCAATTGCACTTGCAATAAATAATAATCTGACAAAAGTTGTAATTCTTCCAAATAGTGAATTGGTGTACGTCAGTTTTATTTTTATCACTCTTTTTAATTGATGGCAATTAATAATATTCCTTCCTGTATAATTTAGCACTCTTGTGCATGATAGTAATTGCCCACAATTATTTTAGTTAAACTATTTCGTCTTGTTATTTTTATATGATTTTATTTTTATTTAATTTTTATAACATAGATAAAATAATAAATTTATTAAATTTTATAACATAATTAACATAAAACCCCATATAAAAACAACATTAATTTTTCAAACCATTTTGCCTTCTAAAATACGTTTGTCAACTTGATATCCTTTTTCCTCATAAAATGCAGCAAGTTACACCTTATATGCATGCATGCAAGACATTCAATGGTCAAGTATTTATATTAAACAAACATACACCAAACCCAATTATATAATTAAAAAAATGTTACTTCCAGGTATAATATTTCTATATAAAACTCATGGAATTGCATGGTAATACTCCACTTATAAAGAAAGACACAAATAAAAAAAAGAAAGAAATTTCTTTTTAACTTTTACAAAAACATAAGTGAAATATCCCTAAAATTATTTAGGTTGAAATAGACATACTCTATAGAATTTAGTGTTTGTCCACTTGGCCCAAGGTCAAATGTCTCAATTTACACATTTAGCGAGTTTATTATTAGACAAAATTGGACCCAAATTCAGATAAGATTTGCATATTAATACTCTATATTAATTTTGTAACCATTAAAATCAAAGAATGTCTTAAAAGATAACAAATACCTAATTACCGAGATTAAGAAAAATCCAACAAAAAATTAGATATCATTAATTATTGATTAAGGTAGGTTGAATGCTCCGAAGTGAACAGACAAAAAGCTTGAAGTTGCCCGTTTGATGAAAAGCAAATGTTGAGCTTTTCTTTAGTAAAAACATGATAACCATTAGAATTAAGAAGAGAAATGAATTTTGAGTGGAATAATCTAAAAGGAGAAGCTAATACGTGGCACAATACAAACACAACAGTCATCAGAACAAGAAAAGGAATTTTGAGTGAAAATTTTTGCATCTTCGTCAAACAACACAGTGACAAATATATAGAACTTGACCAATCTAATTGATTGGAAATTAATTATTAATGATAATACCTCTTTAATTTACAATTCTAAGCTTAATTATGTTTCATTAGAAAAAAAAAATGCTCAAATTCAACTATTATGTGATAATATTTGAATTCAACTGTCCTGATTTAAAATCAATTGTAACAGGATCGTTAAATTTAAATATTGCCATATGTTAATTTGTGTCCATGTTGTACCAAAAAAATTGTCAGAAAAGAGTTATGTATATATATCATGATTCTGTTATTTTCATACAAAAAATAATGTTTTTACTCTATTATTGTTGTAGAAATGTTTCTCATGTAATAGAATATTTGACTTGTGGTTCTTGAATTAACACACGGAAAACGTGAGACATGGTCAATTGAATCGGGAATGTACTGAATCACTGCTTCCTATGTTGCTTCCTAATTGTTTACTCAGTTTTGAAATAAATCAAGACTGATCGAGTCATGAATTGAGAAATTCTTTAGGTACGTAATACAAATAATTATTTTATAAAAGAGAAAAAGAAATAAGTGAAGCTAAAAAAAATTATAAAAAATTGTATAAAATTAAATTATACAAATAACACTGCTTTAATTTATTTGTGCATGCCTAATTGCGCGCTATTATCTCAGGTAAGCCATTTTGCCTTCCAAAACACGTGTGTCAATTTGATTTACCTTTTTTTTTCTTCCATAAAATGTAGCAAGTGGCACATTGAATGCACAGGTGCTAGACTTTTTTGGGTAATAATTATGTCGGGCACGGAATGGTCTAGAATTTTTTTTTTTATAATAAACTTACCATTTTATCTGGACTTGGATCCAAATCTATCCGCGTTTACAACTTACATATTGCCACGTGGTGGATCAAGGAATCTCTATTTTTGGATATAAATATATAAAGTATAATAAGAGTATCAGTATGATTACGTGTTGGGTCAGTTTTGATTCTGTTATAATGTTGCTGAGTCATGGTCTGATTTAATAAAATTTTCTAGAATTCTATGATCTGATTTGTAGCCTATATAAATAATGTTTCATCTGATAAATGAATCAAGTCATTTTCTTGTCCTTATACACTTTTTCAACTCAAGCCATGTCTGTCAAGCTAAACGAATTTTAAAAGCTGCAGACTGTAAAGTCAATTCATCATAGCCCCATTTACAAGACAGACACAACTCCTGCGTCCCCTATATAAGTGTCCCTAATTCCAACCACCATACATCACAATCTCTTTAAGAGCAAAAGCCAAGAGATCAAAACAAAGCCAAAAAAGCACCACTTATAAGTACAGTTTCTATCATTTAGATCGAGATCATTATCGATCATCATGCCTTTGTCTTGGAGCAAGATCTTTCTCACGCTTTTACTCATCAGCTTCACCCTTTTGGTTGCTTCTGTTCAATTTGGAGCAGCGAGGTGCTTGCAAGCTGGTGAACGGGAGAGGGACTGTGGGCAACTGTTGCAGTCCCTTCCACGAGGCCCTACCCCACCCTCAACTCCCGATCCTAAACGTCCTCCATCAAATTAATCTATATATGAGCCAACCAGCCATGCATGCATTGCTGCACTTATATTATGGCGTCCATTACTGTGGTTTGGGTTCCAATGTTATCCTTTCTTATTACATAGATTCATGTTATTGCAATTGCACTTGCAATAAATAATAATCTGACAAAAGTTGTAATTCTTCCAAATAGTGAATTATTGTACGTCAGTTTTATTTTTATCACTCTTTTTAATTGATGGCAATTAATAATCTTCCTTCATGTATAATTTAGCACTCTTGTGCATGATAGTAATTGCCCACAATTATTTTAGTTAAACTATTTCGTCTTGTTATTTTTTATATAATTTTATTTTTATCTAATTTTTACAACAAAAAATAATATAATGAATTTATTAAATTTTATAGCATAAAACTCAAATCAACGTAACACACCATATAAAAACAACATCAATTTTTCAAACCATTTTGCCTTCTAAAATACGTATTTCAACTTGAATTCCTTTTTCCTCATAAAACGCAGCAAGTTACACGTTATATGCATGCATTCAAGACATTCAATGGTCAAGTATTTATATTAAACAAACTTACACCAAACCCAATTATATAATTAAAAAATGTTATTTTCAGGTATAATATTTCTATATAAAACTCACGGAATTGCATGGTAATACTCCACTTAAAAAGATAGACCAAAGTAGAAAAGAAAGAAATTTTTTTTTTTAAACTTTTACGAAAACATAAGTGAAATATCCCTAAAATTATTTAGGTTGGAATAGCCATACTCTACAGAATTTAAGGTTTGTTCACTTGGCCCAAGGTCAAATGTCTCAATTTACACATTTAGCGAGTTTATTATTAGACAAAATTGGACCCAACTTCAGATAAGATTTGCATATTAATACTCTATATTAATATTGTAAACATTAAAATCAAAGAATGTCTTAAAAGATAACAAATACCTAATTACTAATATTAAGAAAAATCCAACAAAAAATTAGATATCATTAATTACTGATCAAGATAGGTTGAATACTCCGAAGTGTGCAGACAAAAAGTTTGAAGTTACTCGTTTGATGAAAAACAAATTTTGAGCTTTTCTTTAGCGAAAATACGATAACCATTAGAATTAAGAAAATAAATAAATTTTGAGTGGAATACTCTAAAAGCAGAAGGTAACGCGTGGCACAACACAAACACAACAGCCATCAGAACAAGAAAAGGAATTCCGAGTGAAAAAATTTGCTTCTTTATAAAATAACACGTGACAAATATATAGAACTTGACCAATTTAATTGATCGTAAATTAATTATTAATGATAACAACTCTTTAATTTACAATTCTAAGCTCAATTATGTTTCATTAGGAAAAAAATGCTCAAATTCAACTATTATACGATAATATTTGAATTTAACTGTCTTGATTTAAAATCAAAGGTAATGGGATCGTTAAATTTAAGTATTGCCATATGTTAATTTGTGTACATGTTGTACAAAAAATATTGTCAGAAAAGAGTTATGTATATGTATATATATATATATATATATATATATATATATATATATATATATCATGATTCTGTTATTTTCATACAAAAAATAATGTTTTTACTCTATTATTGTTGTAGAAATATTTCTCATGTAATAGAATATTTGATTTGTGGTTCTTGAATTAACACACGGGAAACGTGAGACATGGTCGATCGAATCGGGAATTTACTGAATCACTGCTTCCTATGTTGCTTCCTAATTGTTTACTAAGTTTTGAAATAAATCAGGACTGATCGAGTCATGAATTGAGAAATTCTTTAGGTACGTAATGCAAATATTCCAAATCCGTGAAGAGGTGGGGGAAAAAACCTTGACTGCAAGGGGCATTCAAAATTTTGAACTGATTTTTAAAAGCTGCAGATTGTAAATTAAAGGGTGCCCCAGTCAATTTATCGTAGCCCCATTTACAAGGCAAACACAAATCGGGCGGCCCCTATATGTATGTGTCTCTTCCCACCACCATACATCACAATTCACAATCTTAAAGAACATAAGCCAAGAAAGAGATCAAAACAAAGCCCAAAAACAGCACTTTTGAGTACTGTTTCTTTCTTCATTTAGTTTGAAGAGATCATTATCGATCATCATTGCTTTGTCTTGCGGCAAGATCTTGTTCATGGTTTTACTCATCAGCTTCACCATTTTGGTTGCTTCTGCTCAATTTGGAGCAGCGAGGCGGTTGCAAGCTGATGAATGGGCCAGGGAATGTGGACATCTGTTGCAGTCGCTTCCAAAAGGCCCTACCCCGCCCTCATCCCCCGATCCTATTCATCCTAATAATTAAATGAATCTATATATATTCGCCAGCCTTGCATGCATGCATTGCTGCATTTGCTGTGTTTTCAACTTGTTCACTTATAAGCGCCTTTCAACATATCATGGCGTAGATTATTTTCTTTCTGCAAAACAACCATGGCAACTGTGGTTTGGGTTCCAATGTTATGCTTTCTTATTCCATAGACTCATGTCATGGTAACTGTAATTGTAAGAATAATAATCTGATAATAGTTGTATTTCTTCCAAGTAATGAATTATTGTACGTCAGATTTATTTTTATCTCTCTACTTTTTAATCGTTGTTAATTAATAATTAATCTTTCATCATGTTTAATTTAGTAGGGAATGTTTGTGGTACAATTAAAAGCTTACACTCCTGAAACAATTACAAATAATTATTTTATAAAAGAGAAAAAGAAATAAGTGAAGGTAAAAAAAACTATATAAAATTAAATTATACAAATAACACTGCTTTAATTTAGCACTGTTGTGCATGGCTAATTGCGCGCTATTATTTTAGGTAAGCCATTTTGCTTTCCAAAATACGTGTGTCAACTTGATTTACCTTTTTTTTTTTCCATAAAATGTAGCAAGTGGCACATTGAATGCACACGTGCTAGACTTTTATGGGTAATAATTATGTCAGGCACGAAATGGTCAAGAATTTTTTTTATAATAAACTTACCATTTTATCTGGACTTGGATCCAAATCTATCTGCGTTTACAACTTACATATGCCACGTGGTGGATCAAGGATTCTCTATTTTTGAGATATAAAGTATAATAAGAAAAAAATAAATACAAAATTAAATAAGATAACAAAATTAATAAAAAATTAAAATATATTTTAATATAAATTAAAAATAAATAAATAAAAAATTATTAAAATAACAAAATAGAAATAGATAATGTAAATTCATACATGACACATTCTAACATTGGAATAAGATAATTTTTCTCACTCTAGACAACTTTTGATGTAACAAAAAAAAAAATACACAATTTTTCTCACCCATAATTTTTGATGTCACAAAAAAAATATACATAATGGTCAAATTTAACATAAAAGGAAAAATTCTAAAAATACAACATACAAATTTAAAATCCCTTAACTTTTTGTTTTCTAATTTTTAAAATTTTTATTTTTTTATTTTATATTTAAGTTTACTTTATAAATTTTTTTCTTGTGTACATTTTTTTCTAATTTTATTTATCTCTTTTATAAATTGTTAACTTTCTTGAAAAAAATAACAATAATCTATAAGTTTTATGATTTTTTTATAAACATGTTTTACCAAGACAAACTTTTCCAACCAATTTATATAAATGGTTTTGCCATTCTACCTACCTACGTGTCTTTCCTAGTACATTCTAATCGTCCCCATTCAATCTTCAAACAATTATTTCAGTAAAACCTTATTTTGAAATGCATTCAGCTGTTAAAAGACTCTTAGAGCACCTTTCCTTATTTTAAATAAAAGATAGTATTAAAAAAATCACTCCCAACTCAGAAAGATGATTGAATCAATCAACCACTTTGCAAAAGACATTCAAGTCAGACACAAGCTAAAAATGAATGAGCCCCTTGCACCGAATTAACATTTTATGTTATCCTTTACCATATAAACAACGTTTGTTCACGATGTGACTGTGTGTACGTACGGCTTGGTCATTACATGTACAATATTATAGAAGAGTAATAATATATGTATACATAAATTTTATTTATATATATATTTTTATATTTTCTCATATTTTAATTTTTTTAATTTTTAATTTTTTCATTTTTACATACATATCTTGTGCACAAAATCTGAATACATATATTATCTTTCTTACAAAATGCTGATGGAGGAATAAAAATTGGGAGTGGACTGCGCTGGTTTAAGAGAGGGAAAAAATGAAGGAAACGTGAAGGTATAAGGAATAACGATGCATGTAACATGGTCCCTTAGACCAAATTAAATTCCTTTGTGGCCTAAGAAAGAAAGAAAGAAAGAGTCATAGAGACGTGAAGAGGAAGTTAAGATGCAATGCAACTGTGCAAGTAAACCCTTCCTATTCAAAATGTTTGATCAAACTCATCCTGACTTCTTTGCAACCTGCATTTTCAATCTCATGAGGCATGGGTGATACGTTTGCTTTTGCTTTGCTTGCTGTAAAGTGGGTCGTTCGGGTCGTAAAATCACGGAATCACTGCTTCCTATGCTGTTTCCTTATTGTTTACTAAGTTTTGAATCAAAGATTGAGTCATGAATTGCAAAATTCTTTAATTACGTAACGCACAAATCCGTCACCAAAATTCGAAAGGTGGAAAGAAAAAAATATTGACTACATGGGGTTTCTATTTCTTATTATTTCAAAATTTTGAATTGATTTTTGTTGTGTACGACATGATGAGTAGGACACCCTTTACTACATTTTAAACAATTTAATAAATTTTGAATTGGTCACCAATTATATAGCCTTAAAAGAAAGTCTTAAGATTTGCACGTCACAAATGAAAGAACCCATCGATTTGACAATGAACACAAACACAGCAATATTAACTGCATACGCATGTTCGTTTGCAGCACGACATGGACGTAAGATTATCATCGTACGTTGAAAATTTTAATTAGCAGACCATATTTAGTACGTTTTAATTTCAGTCATCAGGCAATTAAGGAAAATGTTAGGTGTATCTAAAAGCAGTTACATGTTTTACGCACTTTTAAAAACGAGAAAAAAATAAAAATATAAAATCGTGTATAATTATTGAATATAACTATAATCTTTTAGATAATATTATTAAAAAATGCTTATAAAATATGTGAATTCAGAAGATAGAAAAATAATAGAAATATTTTTGAAAAAAATAGTGAACCTCATATTGACTTTTTATTGTTAAAATAGATTTTAAAATACGAACGTCACTTTTGGGAGGTCAAAAAATACTATAAGTCTATGTAATTGAATTACAATTTGTATTATTACTAATATATATATATATATATATATATATGTTTTTATAGAATTGGTTAGTCGTTTTGAAACACTTTATGCGCGTCAATGTATTCAACCTTCAAACCATGTCTGTCAAGCTAAACGAATTTTAAAAGCTGCAGACAGTAAAGTCAATTCATCGTAGCCCCACTTACAAGACAGACACAACTCCGGCGTCCCCTATATAAGTGTCCCTAATTCCCACCACCATACATCACAATCTCTTTAAGAGCAAAAGCCAAGAGATCAAAACAAAGCCAAAAAAGCACCACTTATAAGTACAGTTTCTTTCATTTAGATCGAGATCATTATCGATCATCATGCCTTTGTCTTGGAGCAAGATCTTGCTCACGCTTTTACTCATCAGCTTCACCCTTTTGGTTGCTTCTGTTCAATTTGGAGCAGCGAGGTGCTTGCAAGCCGATGAGTGGGAGAGGGACTGTGGGCAACTGTTGCAGTCCCTTCCACGAGGCCCTACCCCACCCTCAACTCCCAATCCTATCCGTCCTCCATCAAATTAATCTATATATGAGCCAGCCAGCCATGCATGCATTGCTGCACTTATATTATGGCGTCCATTACTGTGGTTTGGGTTCCAATGTTATCCTTTCTTATTACATAGATTCATGTTATTGCAATTGCACTTGCAATAAATAATAATCCGACAAAAGTTGTAATTCTTCCAAATAGTGAATTATTGTACGTCAGTTTTATTTTTATCACTCTTTTTAATTGATGGCGATTAATAATCTTCCTTCATGTATAATTTAGCACTCTTGTGCATGATAATAATTGCCCACAATTATTTTAGTTAAACTATTTTGTCTTGTTATTTTTTATATAATTTTATTTTTATCTAATTTTTACAACATAAAATAATATAATGAATTTATTAAATTTTATAGCATAAAACTCAAATCAACGTAACACACCATATAAAAACAACATCAATTTTTCAAACCATTTTGCCTTCTAAAATACGTATTTCAACTTGAATTCCTTTTTCCTTGTAAAACGCAGCAAGTTACACGTTATATGCATGCATGCAAGACATTCAATGGTCAAGTATTTATATTAAACAAACTTACATCAAACCCAATTATATAATTAAAAAATGTTATTTTCAGGTATAATATTTCTATATAAAATTCACGGAATTGCATGGTAATACTCCACTTATAAAGATAGACCAAAGTAAAAAAGAAAGAATTTTCTTTTTTAACTTTTACAAAGACATAAGTGAAATATCCCTAAAATTATTTAGGTTGGAATAGCCATACTCTATAGAATTTAAGGTTTGTTCACTTGGCCCAAGGTCAAATGTCTCAATTTACACATATGGCGAGTTTATTATTAGACAAAATTGGACCCAACTTCAGATAAGATTTGCATATTAATACTCTATATTAATATTGTAACCATTAAAAACAAAGAATGTCTTAAAAGATAACAAATACCTAATTACTAATATTAAGAAAAATCTAACAAAAAATTAGATTTCAATAATTACTGATCAAGGTAGGTTGAATGTTCCGAAGAGAGCAGACAAAAAGCTTGAAGTTGCTCGTTTGATGAAAAACAAATTTTGAGCTTTTCTTAAGCGAAAACACGATAACCATTAGAATTAAGAAAAGAAATGAATTTTGAGTGGAATACTCTAAAAGGAGAAGCTAACACGTGGCACAACACAAACACAATAGTCATCAGAACAAGAAAAGGAATTCTGAGTGAAAAAATTTGCATCTTCATTAAACAACACAATGACAAATATATAGAACTTGACTAATTTAATTGATCGTAAATTAATTATTAATGATAACACCTTTTTAATTTACAATTCTAAGCACAATTATGTTTCATTAGAAAAAAAATGCTCAAATTCAACTATTTTGTGGTAATATTTGAATTCAATTGTCTCAATTTAAAATCAACTGTAACACGATCATTAAATTTAAATATTGCCATATGTTAATTTGTGTAGATGTTGTACAAAAAACATTGAGAGAAAAGAGTTATGTATATATATCATGATTCTGTTGTTTTCATACAAAAAATAATGTTTTTACTCTATTATTGTTGTAGAAATATTTCTTATGTAATGGAATATTTGACCTGTGGTTCTTGAATTAACACACGGGAAAGGTGAGACATAGCCGATCGAGTCGGGGATAGTACTGAATCACTGCTTCCTATGTTGCTTCCTAATTGTTTACAAAGTTTTGAAATAAATCAAGACTGATCGAGTCATGAATTGAGAAATTCTTTAGGTACGTAATACAAATATTCCAAATCCATGAAGAGGTGGGAAAAAAACCTTGACTGCAAGGGGATTTCAAAATTTTGAACTGATTTTTAAAAGCTGCAGATTGTAAATTAAAGGGTGCCCCAGTCAATTTATCGTAGCCCCATTTACAAGGCAAACACAAATCGGGCGGCCCCTATATGTATGTGTCTCTTCCCACCACCATACATCACAATTCACAATCTTAAAGAACATAAGCCAAGAGAGAGATCGAAACAAAGCCCAAAAACAGCACTTTTGAGTGCTGTTTCTTTCTTCATTTAGTTTGAAGAGATCATTATGGATCATCATGGCTTTGTCTTGCGCCAAGATCTTGTTCATGGTTTTACTCATCAGCTTCACCATTTTGGTTGCTTCTGCTCAATTTGGAGCAGCGAGGCGGATGCAAGGTGATGAATGGGCCAGGGAGTGTGGACATCTGTTGCAGTCGCTTCCAAAAGGCCCTACCCCACCCTCATCCCCTGATCCTATTCATCCTAATAATTAAATGAATCTATATATATTCGCCAGCCTTGCATGCATGCATTGCTGCATTTGCTGTGCTTTGAACTTGTTCACTTATAAGCTTCTTTCAGCATATCATGGCGTAGATTATTTTCTTTCTGCAAAAAAACCATGGCAACTGTGGGTTGGGTTCCAATGTTATGCTTTCTTATTCCATAGACTCATGTCATGGTAACTGTAATTGTAAGAATAATAATCTGGCAATAGTTGTATTTCTTCCAAGTAATGAATTATTGTACGTCAGATTTATTTTTATCTGTCTATTTTTTAATCGTTGGTAATTAATAATTAATCTTTCATCATGTTTAATTTAGTAGGGAATGTTTGTGGTACAATTAAAAGCTTACACTCCTGATACAGTCAAAAACAATTATTTTACAAAAGAGAAAAAGAAATAAGTGAAGATATTAAAAAATTATAAAAAAGTGTATAAAATTAAATTATACAAATAACACTGCTTTAATTTAGCACTGTTGTGCATGGCTAATTGCCCGCTATTATTTTAGGTAAGCCATTTTTCCTTCTAAAATACGTGTCAACTTGATTTACCTTTTTTTTTAACTCCATAAAATGCAGCAAGTGGCACATTGAATGCATACGTGCTAGACTTTTATGGGTAATAATTATGTCAGGCACGACATGGTCAAGAATTTTTGTTATAATAAACTTACCATTTTATCTAGACTTGGATCCAAATCTATCTGCGTTTACAACTTGCATATTGCCACGTGGTGGATCAAGGATTCTCTATTTTTGAGATATAAATATAAAGTATAATAAAGAAAAAATAAATATAAAATTAAATAAGATAAAAAATTAATAAAAAATAAAAATTTTAAATATATTTTAATATAAATTAAAAATAAATAATTAAAAAATTATTAAAATAACAAAATAGAAATAGATAATGTAAATTCGCATATGACACATTCTAACATTGGAATAAGATAATTTTTCTCACTCTGGACAACTTTTGATGTAACCAAGAAAAAAAATACACAATTTTTCTCACCCATAATTTTTGATGTCACAAAAGAAAATGTACATAATGGTCAAATTTAACATAAAAGGAAAAATCCTAAAAATACAACATACAAATTTAAAATCCCTTAACTTTTTGTTTTCTAATTTTTATTTTTTAATTTCATATTTAAATTTACTTTATACATTTTTATCTTGTATACATTTTTTTTCTAATTTTATTTATCTCTTTTATAGATTGTTAACTTTCTTGAAAAAAAATAACAATAATCTATAAGTTTTATGATTATTTTATAAACATGTTTTACCAAGACAAACTTTTCCAACCAATTTATATAAATGGTTTTGCCATTCTACCTACCTACGTGTCTTTCCTAGTACATTCTAATCGTCCCCATTCAATCTTCAAACAATTATTTCAGTAAAACCTTATTTTGAAATGCATTCAGCTGTTAAAAGACTCTTAGAGCACCTTTCCTTATTTTAAATAAAAGATAGTATTAAGAAAATCACTCCCAACTCAGAAAGGTGATTGAATCAATCAACCACTTTGCAAAAGACATTCAAGTCAGACACAAGCTAAAAATGAATGAGCCCCTTGCACCGAATTAACATTTTATGTTATCCTTTACCATATAAACAACGTTTGTTCGCAATGTGATTGTGTGTACGTACGGCTTGGCCATTACATATACAATATTACAGAAGAGTAATAATATATGTATACGTAAATTTTAATTATATATATTTTTTATATTTTCTCATATTTTAATTTTTTTAATTTTTAAATTTTGTATTTGTACATACATATCTTGTGCACAAAATCTGAATACATATATTATCTTTCTTACAAAATGCTGATGGAGGAATAAAAATTGGGAGTGGACTGCGCTGGTTTAAGAGAGGGAAAAAATGATGGAAACGTGAAGGTATAAGGAATAACGATGCATGTAACATGGTCCCTTAGACCAAATTAAATTCCTTTGTGGCCTAAGAAAGAAAGAAAGAAAGAGTCATAGAGACGTGAAGAGGAAGTTAAGATGCAATGCAACTGTGCAAGTAAAACCTTCCTATTCAAAATGTTTGATCAAACTCATCCTGACTTCTTTGCAACCTGCATTTTCAATCTCATGAGGCATGGGTGATGCGTTTACTTTTGCTTTGCTTGCTGTAAAGTGGGTCGTTCAGGTCGTAAAATCACGGAATCACTGCTTCCTATGCTGTTTCCTTATTGTTTACTAAGTTTTAAATCAAAGATTGAGTCATGAATTGCAAAATTCTTTAATTACGTAACACACAAATCCGTCACCAAAATTCGAAAGGTGGAAAGAAAAAAAAAATTGACTACAAGGGGTTTCTATTTCTTATTATTTCAAAATTTTGAATTGATTTTTGTTGTATACGACATGATGAGTAGTACACCCTTTACTACATTTTTAACAATTCAATAAATTTTGAATTGGTCGCCAATTATATAGCCTTAAAAGAAATTCTTAAGATTTGCACGTCACAATTGAAAGAACCCATCGATTTGACAATGAGCACAAACACAGCAATATTAACTGCATACGCATGTTCGTTTGCGGCACGACATGGAAGTAAGATTATCATCGTACGTTGAAATAGCAGAACAAATTTAGTACGTTTTAATTTCAGTCATCAGGCAATTAAGGAAAATGTTAGGTGTATCTAAAAGCAGTTACATGTTTTACGCACCTTTAAAAAAGAGAAAAAAATATAAATATAAAAGCGTGTATAATTATTGAATATAACTATAATTTTTTAGATAATATTATTAAAAAATGCTTATAAAATATGTGAATTCAGAAGATAGAAAAATAATAGAAATATTTTTGAAAAAGTAGTGAACCTCATATTGACTTTTTATTGTTAAGGTTGATTTTAAAATCACGAGCGTCACTTTTGGGAGGTCAAAAAATACTATAAGTCTATGTAATTGAATTACAATTTGTATTATTACTAATATATATATATATATATATATATATATGTTTTTATAGAATTGGTTAGTCGTTTTGAAACACTTTATGCGCGTCAATGTATTCAACCTTCAAACCATGTCTGTCAAGCTAAACGAATTTTAAAAGCTGCAGACTGTAAAGTCAATTCATCGTAGCCCCATTTACAAGACAGACACAACTCCGGCGTCCCCTATATAAGTGTCCCTAATTCCCACCACCATGCATCACAATCTCTTTAAGAGCAAAAGCCAAGAGATCAAAACAAAGCCAAAAAAGCACCACTTATAAGTACAGTTTTTTTCATTTAGATCGAGATCATTATCGACCATCATGCCTTTGTCTTGGAGCAAGATCTTGCTCACGCTTTTACTCATCAGCTTCACCCTTTTGGTTGCTTCTGTTCAATTTGGAGCAGCGAGGTGCTTGCAAGCTGATGAATGGGAGAGGGACAGTGGGCATCTGTTGCAGTCCCTTCCACGAGGCCCTACCCCACCCTCAACTCCCGATCCTAAACGTCCTCCATCAAATTAATCTATATATGAGCCAGCCAGCCATGCATGCATTGCTGCACTTATATTATGGCGTCCATTACTGTGGTTTGGGTTCCATTGTTATCCTTTCTTATTACATAGATTCATGTTATTGCAATTGCACTTGCAATAAATAATAATCTGACAAAAGTTGTAATTCTTCCAAATAGTGAATTATTGTACGTCAGTTTTATTTTTATCACTCTTTTTAATTGATGGCGATTAATAATCTTCCTTCATGTATAATTTAGCACTCTTGTGCATGATAGTAATTGCCCACAATTATTTTAGTTAAACTATTTCGTCTTGTTATTTTTTATATAATTTTATTTTTATCTAATTTTTAAAACATAAAATAATATAATGAATTTATTAAATTTTATAGCATAAAACTCAAATCAACGTAACACATCATATAAAAACAACATTAATTTTTCAAACCATTTTGCCTTCTAAAATACGTATTTCAACTTGAATTCCTTTTTCCTCATAAAATGCAGCAAGTTACACGTTATATGCATGCATGCAAGACATTCAATGGTTAAGCATTTATATTAAACAAACTTACATCAAAACCAATTATATAATTAAAAAATGTTATTTTCAGGTATAATATTTCTATATAAAACTCACGGAATTGCATGGTAATACTCCACTTATAAAGATAGACCAAAGTAGAAAAGAAAGAATTTTTTTTTAACTTTTACGAAAACATAAGTGAAATATCCCTAAAATTATTTAGGTTGAAATAGCCATACTCTATAGAATTTAAGGTTTGTTCACTTGGCCCAAGGTCAAATGTCTCAATTTACACATTTAGCGGGTTTATTATTAGACAAAATTGGACCCAAGTTCATATAAGATTTGCATATTAATACTCTATATTAATATTGTAACCATTAAAATCAAAGAATGTCTTAAAAGATAACAGATACCTAATTACTAATATTAAGAAAAATCCAACAAAAAATTAGATGTTATTAATTACTGATCAAGATAGGTTGAATACTCCGAAGTGTACAAACAAAAAGTTTGAAGTTACTCGTTTGATGAAAAACAAAATTTGAGCTTTTATTAGCAAAAACATGAGAACTATTAGAATTAAGAAAAGAAATAAATTTTGAGTGGAATACCCTGAAAGGAGAAGCTAACACGCGGCACAAACACAATAGCCATCAGAAGAAGAAAACGAATTCTGAGTGAAAAAATTTGCTTCTTCATAAAATAACACGTGACAAATATATAGAACTTGACCAATTTAATTGATCATAAATTAATTATTAATGATAACACTTCTTTAATTTACAATTCTAAGCTCAATTATGTTTCATTAGAAAAAAAATGCTCAAATTCAACTATTATGTGATAATATTTGAATTCAATTATCCCAATTTAAAATCAATTGTAACACGATCGTTAAATTTAAATATTGCCATATGTTAATTTGTGTACATGTTGTACAAAAAAGATTGTCAGAAAAGAGTTATGTATATATATCATGATTATGTTATTTTCATACAAAAAATAATGTTTTTACTCTATTATTGTTGTAGAAATATTTCTCATGTAATGGAATATTTGACCTGTGGTTCTTGAATTAACACACGGGAAACGTGAGATACTGAATCACTGCTTCCTATGTTGCTTCCTAATTGTTTACAAAGTTTTGAAATAAATCAAGACTGATCGAGTCATGAATTGAGAAATTCTTTAGGTACGTAATACGAATATTCCAAATCCATGAAGAGGTGGGGAAAAAAACCTTGACTGCAAGGGGAATTCAAAATTTTGAACTGATTTTTAAAAGCTGCAGATTGTAAGTTAAAGGGTGCCCCAGTCAATTTATCGTAGCCCCATTTACAAGGCAAACACAAATCGGGCGGCCCCTATATGTATGTATCTCTTCCCGACACCATACGTCACAATCTTAAAGAACATAAGCCAAGAGACAGATCAAAACAAAGCCCAAAAACAGCACTTTTGAGTACTGTTTCTTTCTTCATTTAGTTTGAAGAGATCATTATCGATCATCATGGCTTTGTCTTGCGGCAAGATCTTGTTCACGGTTTTACTCATCAGCTTCAATATTTTTGTTGCTTCTGCTCAATTTGGAGCAGCGAGGCTGTTGCAAGCTGATGAATGGGCGAGGGAATGTGGGCATCTGTTGCAGTCCCTTCAACGAGGCCCTACCTCACCCTCATCCCCCGATCCTACTCGTCCTCCATAAAATTAATCTCTCTCTCTCTCTCTCTCTCTCTCTCTCTCTCTCTATATATATATATATATATATATATATATATATATATATATTAGCCAGCCATGCATTGCTGCACTTTGCTGTGCTTTCAATTTGTTCATATATAAGCGTCATTAAGCACATCATGGTGTAGATTACTTTCTTTCTGGAAAACAACCACAGCAACTGTGACTTGGGTTCCAATGTTATCCTTACTATTCCATAGATTCAGGTCACTGTAATGGTAATGGTAATAATAATAATAATAATCTGACAAAAGTTGTAATTCTTCTAAATAGTGAATTCTTGTAAGTCAGTTTTATTTTCATCACTCTTTTTTTTTTTAATTGGTGGCAATATAATTTTCCATCATGTATAATTTAGCACTCTTATGTCTGACAGTAATTGTTTGCTATTAGTTTAATTACACATTTCTAGCTCACTATTTTTTTAATTTTATTGTCATTTTATTTTTATCATATAAAATTTAAATACTAAATTTGTAAGATTTCATAATTTTATTTGTGGAGCTTATATTAATGGGTCTACACATTACACTTGAAAAAAATATGACAAATAAAAATGAAAACATTTTTCAAACCATTTTGCCTTCCAAAATACGTATTTCAACTAGAATTACCTTTTCATCATAAGATGCAGCAAGTGACACGTCACACGCATGCATGGAAGACTTTCAATGGTCAAGTATTTATATTAAAAAAAAAAAAAACTTACACCAAACCCAGTTATATATAATTAAAAAAATGTTAGTTTCAGGTATAATATTTTCGTATAAAACTCACGGATTGCATGGTAAAACTCCATTTCAAAAAAAATATAGAAAAGAGATTTTTTTTTTTTTTTTTAACTTTTACCAAAACATGAGCGAAGTATGCCTAAAATTATTTTGGTTGGAATAGCGATAGTCTACATTATTTGAGGGTTGTTCACTTGGCCCAAGATCAAATGTCTCAATTTACATATTTAGCGGGTTAATTATTGGACAAAACTGGACCCAAATTCAGATAAGATCGATCTTCATGTCTCTTTCAATATTTGACTTACAGGGTTTTGTATTGTCTATTGTATACAAGATTTTTTGTTGAAGCGAACCTCTTCTTAAGTTCTGAGGCTTGTTAGTTTCAGATGAAATGGGTTTAATTTAATTGGTTGTGTAAGATTTTGTGATGGGAGATTATTTAATATTGGGATTCTCCGACTTTAATTGATTACCAACGTTAAGAGTATAGTAGATGAGAGAAAGAGAAAATTATAAAAAATTTAAAAATTAGTAAAAAAAAACTTTGTAATTAAAAATATTTAAATTTAATAAAAGAAATTGTCTCCAAAGGAGAATATCTTAAATTTATCTAAAAAAATTTAAATTTTATTAAAAGTCATAAAAATTCAAAATTCCGGACAGCAAAGAAATCCCTATCTGCTTACTTACCTCATTTTGCTTTTGAATGAAGCCGGCTGATATGAATGGCTTTGCCGTTCTAATGTACGTGTCCTTCCAATTCTTACATTCTAATTGTTCCCATTCAATCTTCAAACAATTATTTCAACAAAACCATATTTTGAAATGCATCCCGTCAAAAGACTCTTAGAACAGTAATAAAATAATAATAATAAAAAAAGTCAGAAAAGATGATTTAATCAACCAACTATATGCACAACGACATTCACGCAAGTCAGATGCAAGTCAAAATGAATGAGCCCCTTCCACAGAATTGACATTTTACGTCATCCTTTAATCATACAGACAATGCTTGTATGCGACACGACATGTGTACGGCATGGTTGTAAATCCAAGTTTCTGTATGACTGTAAAAGTCACTACAACGTGTCTGGGTGTTTGGAGCCCAAGCAAGCTCATTGCTTTGTATATTTGATTCATTCAATATTTCAATCTTCAAACCACGCGCAGTCAACCCAAACGATCTTTTAAAGCATTACAGATTTGAATGTTTTGAAGTGTAAGGTATATTTTAAAAAATAAAATATAAGTAGATAATTATAAAAAATAATTATAATTATTATTAAATATAATTAAATAAATTATAATTTATAAATTTAAAATAATTATAATTATTAATTTTTTTATCAATTATTATTTATATATATTATACTTTGAAAGATTTTAATTCGAAGCGCTGCTGATAGAAAATGATGGTAATACATAATCAATGGTACATTAGCTACATAATAAAAAAGAAAAAAGATTTAAGAAAAAAAGTAGACAAAAAAAATGTAAGAAAATATATTAAAAATATGCAAAATTTGTGTGTACTACTAACATTACTCTTATAGATATAATCCACTTAACAGTGGCAGACCTTCGTGAAAATTCTTGGGGCCATAGAGTATTTATTAATTAACCAATATATAAAAAAAGGTTTATGATGATATAATAATTTTTACAACATTCATAGTTCTAAAAATACATATTAATAATTTTAAAATATTTAACTTTTTCAGTTTAACTATCAATTTGCTTAAATTTGTAATATTTTTCAGTTTATATGAGAAAAATATAAAAAAAAGTGAGATAGTTAAATTAAAAAAAAGTGCTTTGTATTTAAATAAAAAAAATCTAAATGATTAACAAGAAAAGAAGTAATTCTAAAAAATTAATGAGGGATAAAAAGGATAATGTACGTAATAATTTGAAATAAGAAATTGGTGCGCAAGTTAAGAATATACAAATGTTTATATTACTACAATCTGTGAAATTTTTTTTAACTTTTTAGTTTTATATATTACTTTTAAATTTTAGATTAAATATTCAATATGAATTATATTGTTATGAGTTTAATATTAAAAAATATAACCTTTAAATTTAATATATTTTTTTGACTAAGTTTGAAAATAAAAAGCCCTATATTAATTTTTGAACAAAAATATTAAGGTAACCAACATAAAATTTTACCTTATATCAAATTTAAAATGTAAAAAATTTCACAATCAATTTATCCTGGGGGCGCCATATGGTCCCCAATCTCAATAAAGATCTCCCTCTGCCATTTAGGGAACACAACACCGAGATCAAAACTCATACATTTACTTCAATTCTTTGCTTTTACAAAAGAAACTCCACACTATAGACTTTAAAAAAACGCAAACATGATAAGAAACAAACACAAAATCTTACCAGACAAAACTAATACATTTAATCTTTCTTTTTGCTTCCTTTTACAAAGATAAAGAACCCAAATTCTTCATTTACTCCCCAATAAAGGCAACACATTAATTATGTAGCATAGAATGAATTTTATAATAAATACAAATAACCATAATACTATTTCAAAATCATAATTTTGATGAAAACTTCCATTGACAAAAGCCACACAATTTGTATAGCTAGGCTGAGTCTATAAAACTCGTATGACTGTACTATATCAAAAAAGTAATTTTTATTATATTATTTCCTTATAAAATACTCACATTTTATTATATGAGTATTTAAATTAGACATATGACACAGTTTAATACTTAAAATTTAATAAATCTAATGATTTAAATTTTGTTAAATAAAAATCATATAAAAAATAAAGATAGGTACTATATGTGTACCCATACACCTGTGTATTTGGAAAAGAGTAAATGAATATAGTACTTAACAAATTATGATTTGAACTGGCTCGTAAATTCACCAGTGGGTAACTATTATAATTACTTTCTTGTAAATATTCAGTAAAAAAATATAATAAAAGTGATTTGATTATGTATATATGTGAAACAGATGGAGCAGTTTCATGGAAACGGGGAAAGATGTTTGAAGCACAAGTTACCGTATTTTGATTCGTTCAACTGGCGTTTTAATTGTCAACCTTCAAACCATGCGCTATGCGCAGTCAAGTTTTGAAACTCGTAGCTGAACTACTTCCGGGTCAATGCTTAGTTCTCTCTCTCTCTCTCTCTCTCTATATATATATATATATGCGCCCTCATCGGCCACCATCCATACATCACCAACTCTCATTTTCTACGTACCAAACTTGAAACCTCATCTTTCGAAATCACAACAGCCAAAGTAGAATCT
This sequence comes from Dicorynia guianensis, assembly GCA_037013595.1. Taxonomy (NCBI): domain Eukaryota; kingdom Viridiplantae; phylum Streptophyta; class Magnoliopsida; order Fabales; family Fabaceae; genus Dicorynia; species Dicorynia guianensis. Next base: position 35,875,467 of record JASUAB010000007.1, read on the forward strand.
TAAACATCATTTTTGTTCCCTTCAGTTACATATACATCTTCATGGCTTTTTGTTACAGGAACATCTTCTTCCGGGTTTTATTGGTAATCTTCATTGCTTTGGTAGCTTCTTCTCACTTCGGAGGAGCCAGGCCATTACAAGCTGATGAGTGGTCGGCGGAATATGGGCATCTGTTGCAGTCGCTTCCAAAAGGCACTCCCACAACGTCAGTACCCAATCCAATTCATCCCTAAGCGTAGCAGCAGTTGGATCACTTGCTCTGCCTTTTCTGCTCCTTGTTTCATATCCTGCCTCTGTCAATATGGTTAACGAAGGTCGCAACAAATCTTTAACACAAAGTTAATTCTCAATCCCAAACTGGAGATGACAATCTTATATACACTTATTCTTTTCTTTCGATCTTTTGTAACTGTTCGATGAGTGTAGATTAATTACCTGCTTTCCAGATTTTTCATTCTGGGAACAACCATATTTGGCGACTGTGCACGTGGTTGGGCTCCCCATTCCAATAATTCTTTCATTAACATTTCATTGTAAGAATCTAACACAAGTTGTACTATATATATATATATATATATATATATATATATATATATATATATTCATTACTTCAAACTGAAATGTTCAAATTCTTTTGCAAGTCAAATTAGTTCGCCATTTATCACTTGCTCTCTTCCAATCTCGAATATTTGGATCCTGTCACTTTTTTTTTGAGAGAAAAAAAAAAGATCAAGATCATTTTTACCTTCACTTTTTTTTTTTTTAAATAGATCAAGATAATTTCATTATCAGTAAGCACATAAGAAAATCATTGCAGTAAGTCATTGAGAAAACCTCACAATATTCAAAGAAAGAATAGGCCTCATTGCCAGTCAATACAAAAATGGACAATATAATCATCAAACTTCTAACCTCTCAATCCATTGTTTACAGAAAACCAACAGACTCTAATAATTTATTAATAGCAATTTTTACTAATTTATTACCTTAAACATTTGCTTTCTACGGGATATATACACAAATAAGACCCTACCAAAAACTTAAGCACATCCTCAATTTGATCAAAGATGTGGGCGAACCTCCAAGGTCTTGAAATTTTAATAGACAACCATCATCACTGCATTCTGAAAATCAATTTCTACGGTAATTTCGTAGTGCCTAACACAGTTTGGAAGACTAATTGCTTTAGGTGTTTTCATTTAGGTGTTCTTCATGTATTATTCCGTTACACTCTATGATGGGTCCATCTATATAGGCGTACTTATCACAAGATTGAAGGAAGTTATGTTTATAAGTCTTCTCACGACTCAGCCAAGCTTATATTTTATTTCTCCATATATACATGCATGTTTCAATTCATTGTGAGACTGAGGAGGTTTTATTTTATCTCCTTTTCTCCATAATAAAAAGTAACCATTTTCTCTACAATAAAACTCAGAATCCATGCTTGAATGACAACACACAACACACCTCTTGCAAGAATCATTTTTGACCTTTATACCTTGTGCAACATACAACGTGTATATTATGTGTAATTCAATGTTGATTGGTTTGCAGGAGACAGCATGATATGGATTTTTGACCTTTATACTTTTTGCATTATGCTATCTTTAGTGTTCACGAATTTGACTATTACTTTTACAATAGTTTTACTTTTGGGCTCCTTGTTCAATAAGGAAGAAAAATTCAAAATATTATGTTGGTATTCTTGAAGTTCTCAACCATGGCCTAGTCTTTGTTGAAATTTGAGAATTAAATCGTATTCTAATACATGTACTACGTACCTACATACGTCTTCCACATATCTGTAAAAATGTCTATATGGAAAAAAAATTATAACATGTAATATACTTCTTTTGGTTTAATAAAACCCAATTTAGTAATTTTGTTATCTAACATAACTCGTTTTTATGCTTGGTGTGGAAGGTACGTACTTTTATTTGATTCATTCAATATCTATTTTTTCCAGTTTCAACCTTCAAACCATAAACGCAGTCAAGCTAAACCATTTTTTAAGTCACATTAGGCAACGGTCAATGTGTAACACAAATACAAATAAAATTAACCCCTCCTCTCCTACATATATGTGTGTGGGTGGGTGTGTTCTTTGTCCATATCAAAGCTAGCAAGTTTTCACAAACTCTCTCACAAGCCTGCAAGAGAAAGCAGAGTAGAGACTTCAAGCTAAGTACTAAAAAAGGGCATTTTTGTTTCGCTGCTTCAGTTACGGAGAGATGGGGGTTTTGTCTTGCAGGAAGATGTTGTTGGTAGTTCTGCTTATCAGCTTCACCATTTTGGTTGTTTCTCCTCGATTTGGGGCAGCGAGGCCATTGCTAGGTGACCTGTGGTGGAGGGAATATAGGCCCTACCCCACCCTCATCCCCTGATCCTATTCATCCTAATAATTAAATGAATTTATATATATTCGCCGGCCTTGCATGCATGCATTGCTGCATTTGCTGTGCTTTCAACTCGTTCACTTATAAGCGCCTTTCAACATATCATGGCGTAGATTATTTTCTTTCTGCAAAACAACCATGGCAACTGTGGGTTGGGTTCCAATGTTATCCTTTCTTATTCCATAGACTCATGTCATGGTAACTGTAATTGTAAGAATAATAATCTGATAATAGTTGTATTTCTTCCAAGTAATGAAATATTGTACGTCAGATTTATTTTTATCTGTCTATTTTTTAATCGTTGTTAATTAATAATTAATCTTTCATCATGTTTAATTTAGTAGGGAAAGTTTGTGGTACAATTAAAAGCTTACACTCCTGAAATAATCACAAATAATTATTTTATAAAAGAGAAAAAGAAATAAATGAAGGTAAAAAAAATTATATAAAATTAAATTATACAAATAACACTGCTTTAATTTAGCACTGTTGTGCATGGCTAATTGCGCGCTATTATTTTAGGTAAGCCATTTTGCTTTCCAAAATACGTGTGTCAACAAGTGGCACATTGAATGCACACGTGCTAGACTTTTTTGGGTAATAATTATGTCAGGCACGAAATGGTCAAGAAAGTTTTTTATAATAAACTTACCATTTTATCTGGACTTGGATCCAAATCTATCTGCGTTTACAACTTACATATTGCCACGTGGTGATCAAGGATTCTCTATTTTTGAGATATAAAGATATAAAGTATAATAAGAAAAAAATAATATAAAATTAAATAAGATAAAAAATTAATAAAAATTAATTTTTTAAATATATTTTAATTTAAATTAAAAATAAATAAATAAATAATTATTAAAATAAAAAATAGAAATAAATAATGTAAATTCACTCATGACACATTCTAACATTGGAATAAGATCATTTTTCTCACTCTAGACAACTTTTGATGTAACCAAAAAAAAAATACACAATTTTTCTCACTCATAATTTTTGATGTCACAAAAAAATATACATAATGGTCAAATTTAACATAAAAGTAAAAATCCTAAAAATACAACATACAAATTTAAAATCTCTTAACTTTTTATTTTCTAATTTTTAAAATTTTTATTTTTAATTTTATATTTAAATTTACTTTACAAATTTTTATCTTGTATACATTTTTTTTCTAATTTTATTTATCTCTTATATAAATTGTTAACTTTCTTGAAAAAAAAAACAATAATCTATAAGTTTTATGAGTATTTTATAAACATGTTTTACCAAGACAAACATTTCCAACCAATTTATATAAATAGTTTTGCCATTCTACCTACCTACGTGTCTTTCCTAGTACATTCGAGTCGTCCCCATTCAATATTCAAACAATTATTTCAGTAAAACGTTATTTTGAAATGCATTCAGCTGTTAAAAGACTCTTAGAGCACCTTTCCTTATTTTAAATAAAAGATAGTATTAAAAAAATCACTCCCAACTCAGAAAGATGATTGAATCAATCAACCACTTTGCAAAAGACATTCAAGTCAGACACAAGCTAAAAATGAATGAGCCCCTTGCACCGAATTAACATTTTATTTTATCCTTTACCATATAAACAACGTTGGTTCACGATGTGACTGTGTGTACGTACGGCTTGGTCATTGCATATACAATATTATAGAAGAGTAATAATATATGTATACATAAATTTTATATATATAGATATATATTTTATATATTTTCTCATATTTTAATTTTTTTAATTTTTAATTGCATTTTTACATACATATCTTGTGCACAAAATCTGATTACATATATTATCTTTCTTACAAAATGCTGATGGAGGAATAAAAATTGGGAGTGGAGCGCGCTGTTTTAAGAGACGGAAAAAATGAAGGAAACGTGAAGGTATAAGGAATAACGATGCATGTAACATGGTCCCTTAGACCAAATTAAATTCCTTTGTGGCCTAAGAAAGAAAGAAAGAAAGAGTCATAGAGACGTGAAGAGGAAGTTAAGATGCAATGCAACTGTGCAAGTAAACCCTTCCTATTCAAAATGTTTGATCAAACTCATCCTGACTTCTTTGCAACCTGTATTTTCAATCTCATGAGGCATGGGTGATACGTTTGCTTTTGCTTTGCTTGCTGGAAAGTGGGTCGTTCGGGTCGTAAAATCACGGAATCACTGCTTCCTATGCTGTTTCCTTATTGTTTACTAAGTTTTGAATCAAAGATTGAGGCATGAATTGCAAAATTCTTTAATTACGTAACACACAAATCCGTCACCAAAATTCGAAAGGTGGAAAGAAAAAAAATATTGACTACATGGGGTTTCTATTTCTTATTATTTCAAAAATTTGAATTGATTTTTGTTGTATACGACATGATGAGTAGGACAACTTTTACTACATTTTAAACAATTTAATAAATTTTGAATTGGTCGCCAATTATATAGCCTTAAAAGAAATTCTTAAGATTTGCACGTCACAAATGAAAGAACCCATCGATTTGACAATAAGCACAAACACAGCAATATTAACTGCATACGCATGTTCGTTTGCAGCGCGACATGGACGTAAGATTATCATCGCACGTTGAAAATTTTAATTAGCAGACCATATTTAGTACGTTTTAATTTCAGTCATCAGGCAATTAAGGAAAATGTTAGGTGTATCTAAAAGCAGTTACATGTTTTACGCACTTTTAAAAACGAAAAAAAATAAAAATATAAAATCGTGTATAATTATTGAATATAACTATAATTTTTTAGATAATATTATTAAAAAATGCTTATAAAATATTTGAATTCAGAAGATAGAAAAATAATAGAAATATTTTTGAAAAAAATAGTGAACCTCATACTGACTTTTTATTGTTAAAATAGATTTTAAAATCACGAGCTTCACTTTTGGGAGGTCAAAAAATACTATAAGTCTATGTAATTGAATTACAATTTGTATTATTACTAATATATATATATATATATATATATATATATGTTTTTATAGAATTGGTTAGTCGTTTTGAAACACTTTATGCGCGTCAATGTATTCAACCTTCAAACCATGTCTGTCAAGCTAAACGAATTTTAAAAGCTGCAGACAGTAAAGTCAATTCATCGTAGCCCCATTTACAAGACAGACACAACTCCGGCGTCCCATATATAAGTGTCCCTAATTCCAACCACCATACATCACAATCTCTTTAAGAGCAAAAGCCAAGAGATCAAAACAAAGCCAAAAAAGCACCACTTATAAGTACAGTTTCTTTCATTTAGATCGAGATCATTATCGATCATCATGCCTTTGTCTTGGAGCAAGATCTTGCTCACGCTTTTACTCATCAGCTTCACCCTTTTGGTTGCTTCTGTTCAATTTGGAGCAGCGAGGTGCTTGCAGGCTGATGAATGGGAGAGGGACTGTGGGCATCTGTTGCAGTCCCTTCCACGAGGCCCTACCCCACCCTCAACTCCGGATCGTAAACGTCCTCCATCAAATTAATCTATATATGAGCCAGCCAGCTATGCATGCATTGCTGCACTTGTATTATGGCGTCCATTACTGTGGTTTGGGTTCCAATGTTATCCTTTCTTATTACATAGATTCATGTTATTGCAATTGCACTTGCAATAAATAATAATCTGACAAAAGTTGTAATTCTTCCAAATAGTGAATTATTGTACGTCAGTTTTATTTTTATCACTCTTTTTAATTTATGGCGATTAATAATCTTCCTTCATGTATAATTTAGCACTCTTGTGCATGATAGTAATTGCCCACAATTATTTTAGTTAAACTATTTCGTCTTGTTTTTTTTATATAATTTTATTTTTATCTAATTTTTACAACATAAAATAATATAATGAATTCATTAAATTTTATAGCATAAAACTCAAATCAACGTAACACACCATATAAAAACAACATTAATTTTTCAAACCATGCCTGCAAGACATTCAATGGTCAAGCATTTATATTAAACAGACTTACATCAAACCCAATTATATAATTAAAAAATGTTATTTTCAGGTATAATATTTCTATATAAAACTCACGGAATTGCATGGTAATACTCCACTTATAAAGATAGACCAAAGTAGAAAAGAAAGAATTTTTTTTTTAACTTTTACGAAAACATAAGTGAAATATTCCTAAAATAATTTAGGTTGGAATAGCCATACTCTATAGAATTTAAGGTTTGTTCACTTGGCCCAAGGTCAAATGTCTCAATTTACACATTTAACGAGTTTATTATTAGACAAAATTGGACCCAACTTCAGATAAGATTTGCATATTAATACTCTATATTAATATTGTAACCATTAAAATCAAAGAATGTCTTAAAAGATAACAAATACCTAATTACTAATATTAAGAAAAATCCAACAAAAAATTAGATATCATTAATTACTGATTAAGATAGGTTGAATGCTTTGAAGTGTACAGACAAAAAGTTTAAAGTTACTCGTTTGATGAAAAACAAAATTTGAGTTTTTTTTTAGCGAAAACACGATAACCATTAGAATTAAGAAAAGAAATGAATTTTGAGTGGAATACTTTAAAAGGAGAAGCTAACACGCGGCACAACACAAACACAACAGTCATTAGAACAAGAAAACAAATTCTGAGTGAAAAAATTTGCTTCTTCTTAAAATAACACGTGACAAATTTATAGAACTTGACCAATTTAATTGATCGTAAATTAATTAGTAATGATAACACCTCTTTAATTTACAATTCTAAGCTCAATTATGTTTCATTAGAAAAAAAATGTTCAAATTCAACTATTATGTTGTAATATTTGAATTCAATTGTCCCGATTTAAAATCAATTGTAACACGATCGTTAAATTTAATATTGCCATATGTTAATTTGTGTACATGTTGTACAAAAAACATTGAGAGAAAAGAGTTATGTATATATATCATGATTCTGTTATTTTCATACAAAAAATAATGTTTTTATTCTATTATTGTTGTAGAAATATTTCTTATGTAATGGAATATTTGACCTGTGGTTCTTGAATTTGTTGGGAAAATAGATCAGAGGCTTGATAAAAGCGGAAGCACCTCAGGATCACTTTTTCCCACTGTGCAAATAAATTATACACAACAAAATTTAAGCAGAAAAAATAAATACAAGAGGCACAAATATTTAACGTGGAAAACCCTCCAATATTGAGGGAAAAACCACGGGACAAGCTCCGAGAAAATGTTCCACTATAATAAGGATAATTACAAATATCCTTACAACACACTTTACTCTCTTTCAAGTGATACTAAAATTATAGTGGCACTCAGTGAGACCCTCTAGAGATGACACCCAATATTTTCTGGTGTATACCCACACCCTCACTCAATTGGGAATTACTCAGACTCTCTTTTATCTCACACTCTTAGAGAAATAAAATTTCTCTCAAAGGCTTACCACTTACACTTGGCTTTAGCCTTATTCTCTCTACTTGAGACTTGAGCCTTTCTCTTTGGCTCTCCTCTTGCTTCTCTTGCTTGTGCTCCTTGTGCTGAATGAGGCATCTATTTATAGGGAAATGTTGGGACTGTACAAATTTCAGCTGTCCACCAAAATTGAAAAACTTCTCTGCAGCCAGCTTGCATTCAAACTTGCCTTTGCTTCTTTTCAAAGTTGGCTGCCACCGAAAAGAGGTTGGGTGCTGACATGGGGTGGACTTTTAACAATTCTCCCCCTCCAGCCCATGAGGAAGGAAGAATAATCCTAAATGCCATCAAATAGAATTTATGCCAGCCAACCTGGCACAAGTTTGAAGCTTCTCTCGAGTTACGACTTTTGTCATCATATCAGCAGGATTGTTATTAGTGTGAATCTTTTCAAGCTGGAACTGTTGTTCTTCTACTGCTAATCGCAGCCAATGATATCTCACATCAATGTGCTTTGTACGTGAGTGGTACATCGTATTTTTACTCAAATCAAGAGCACTTTGACTATCACAGTAAATCACAGACCTTTGCTGCATTATTCCCAATTGCTGAAGAAGTCTAGTCAACCAAAGCATCTCTTTTCCTGCCTCGGTCATGGCAATGTATTCTGCCTCAGTTGTAGATAAGGCAACACACTTTTGCAATTTAGACTGCCATGATACAGCTCCCCCTGCAAAAGTAAACAAGAATCCTGAAATAGATTTTCTACTATCCAGGTCACCTGCCATATCTGCATCTGCATAACCCTTCAAAATTGGTTCTGACATACCAAAACACAAGCACAATTTTGAACTGCCTCTGAGATATCTTAAGATCCACTTTACAGCTTCCCAATGATCTTTACCTGGGTTGGAAAGAAACCTGCTGACTACTCCTACTGCGTGAGCAATGTCAGGACGGGTACAGACCATGGCATACATCAAACTCCCAACTGCAGAGGAGTAAGGAATCTTAGCCATGTCTTCTTCTTCTTTTTCACCAGTGGGACAACTTTTCCTACTGAGTTTAAAGTGATTGGCCAACGGCGTGCTAACTGGCTTAGCACTTTGCATGTTGAATCTTTCCAGGACCCGCTCCACATACTTTTCCTGTGACAACCATAGCTTTCTAGCTTTTCGGTCTCGCAAAATCTGCATTCCCAGAATTTGCCTTGCTGGTCCAAGATCTTTCATGTCAAATGCCTTTGACAACTCCTTTTTCAAATCACCAATCATCTTTGTGTCCTGCCCCACAATCAACATGTCATCTACATATAACGAGAGAATAATGAATTTGTCATAAGGAAATGTTTTAAAGTATACACAATGGTCTGTATCAGTTCTGGTATAACTATGACTCATCATGAAGGAGTCAAATTTCTTATTCCACTGCCTTGGAGCCTGCTTTAATCCATACAGGCTCTTTTTCAATCTACAGACCATGTGCTCATTCCCTTTCTCTTCAAACCCTTCTGGTTGAACCATGTAGATCTCTTCCTCCAAATCACCATGAAGGAATGCAGTTTTCACATCTAACTGTTCAAGCTCTAGATCTAAGCTGGCTGTCAGACCTAGTATAGCTCTAATTGAGCTAATCTTGACAACTGGAGAGAAAATCTCATCAAAATCGATTCCTCGCTTTTGTCCAAAACCTTTCACAACTAAGCGAGCTTTATACTTCACCAGCTTGTTGCAATCTCTCTTAAGCTTGAACACCCACTTGTTCTTTAAGGCTTTTCTGCCTTCTGGAAGTTCCACAAGCTCATAAGTATCATTTTTCTGCAAGGAATCCATCTCGTCTTGCATAGCTGTCAGCCACTGGGCTTTATCCTTATGAGTTTGTGCTTCTTCAAAATCTTCTGGCTCCCCCTCATCAGTAAGGAGGATATACTCAGAACTTGGGTACCTAGTTGATGGATGCCGCTCTCTCTCTGTTCTTCTGAGCGGCAGTGGAGGGGGTTGCTCCCCCTGCTCAACAACTTCATCATCATTTCCAGCATTATCCGCCCTTGGTTGGTCATTAATCTGTTCCCCACCTTGAGTATCATCATTGACTGGATCAGGCAAGTTCACCATAGGAATTGGGTTTACATCAACCAAGCCGTCGCTGCCATCAGACACTTTCTTTTCAGCTTTTTCTATATCATCAATGGTTTGGTCTTCAATAAATGCTACATCCCGACTTCGAATCAGTTTCTTCTCAATCGGGTCATATAACCTGTAGCCAAATTCATCAAGACCATAACCGAGAAAGATGCACTGTCGTGTCTTAGCATCAAGCTTTGATCTTTCATCCTTCGGAATGTGAACAAATACCTTACATCCGAAAACTCGCAGGTGATCATAAGAGACTTCTCTGCCATACCAAACTTTGTTAGGAACATCACCATTTAGAGCAACCGCTGGAGATAGATTGATCACATATACTGCTGTGAGCAAAGCCTCCCCCCAAAAGTATTTTGGCAACTTTGCTTCTGAAAGCAAACATCTGACTCTCTCTAGCAAGGTCCGATTCATCCTTTCAGCTAGACCATTTAATTGTGGAGTCTTTGGAGGCGTTTTCTGATGCTTAATGCCCATCTTTCTGCAGTATTCATCAAAAGGACCACAGTACTCGCCACCATTGTCAGTGCGAATACACTTCAACTTCTTTCCAGTCTCCCTCTCAACAGATGCATGAAACTGTTTGAAAATATCAAGGACTTGATCTTTGGTCTTTAAGACATAAGCCCAAAGTTTCCTTGAATGATCATCAATGAATGTCACAAAATAAAGTCCACCGCTAAAGGACTTTACCTTCAAGGGACCGCAAACATCGGAGTGCACCAATTCTAGCAGATCCGATTGCCTTGAGGGAAAGCGACTCTTGAAGGCAACTCTGTTCTGCTTTCCGGCCATGCAATGAGCACATTTCTTCAAGCTCGTGCTCTTTATACCTGGAAGTAGGTTTTTCCTGGCCAAGCAACTGAGTCCCTTCTCACTGATGTGGCTAAGTCTTCTGTGCCACATCTCAGCTGTCTTCTCATCATCCATTGTGTTGATGAAGTCACCAGAAATTTTAGCTTGTGTTAAATACAAGCTTGGACTCTTCTCTCCTCGAGCCACAACCAACGAACCTTTAGTAAGCTTCCATTGCCCATTACCAAAGGTATTGAAGTAACCTTCATCATCTAGCTTCTTTACTGAGATTAAGTTGAAACGGATATCAGGCACATGCCTAACATCCTTGAGAATCAGCTTTGCTCCTCTGTTGGTCTCTAAGTGGATATCTCCCATGCCGGCAACATTTGAGAAACCATTATTACCCATCTTTAACACCCCAAAATTACCGGGTGTATAAGATGAGAAGAGCTCCCTGTTCGATGTAACATGTAATGAAGCTCCACTATCCACGACCCAACTTGTTTCGTGACAGGCAAAATTAATTACCTCTTCGTCACAAACAATGACCAGTTCGGCAGTAGCAACCTGATCTTTCTTCTCTTCCTCAGTGTTGCCATTTTTCTTGTCTTTCTTGTATTTGAAACACTGCCTTTTAAAATGCCCCAACTTGCCACAATAGTGACACTCCATATTTTTGGATCTGGGCTTGGATTTGCTCCGGCTTTTGTCTCTGCCTTTCAGACCTCTACTATTGCTTCTCCCCCTATTATCGGTGACAAGAATATCAGGCTGTGAAGACGAAGCTTGAGATCTTTTTCTCATCTCTTCGTTTAAGACAGCACTTTTAACATGTTCCATCGTCACTACGCCATCAGGAGCGGAGTTGCAAAGTGACATTCTGAATGTCTCCCAAGAGTCTGGTAGAGTACCGAGCAGCCAAAGAGCTTGAATCTCATCTTCAAACTTTACACCCATGGAAGATAACTGTTGTAAGACTCCTTGAAATTCATTTAAATGATCGGAGATAGAGCTATCTTCTTTGTAGTGTAACTTTATCATCTTCTTAATCAAGAAGAGCTTGTTGTTGCCGGTCTTTCGAGCGTACAGAGATTCAAGTTTCTCCCATAACGTCTTGGCATTTGTTTCATCATTAATGTGGTTGAGCACGTTGTCATCCACCCACTGCCGAATAAAGCTGCACACCTGGACATTTTCAAATGCCCACTGATCATCGGTTTTTGATTCAGGCTTTTCTGAAGCAAATACTGGTAAGTGCCAACTTTTCACATAAAGGAGATCTTTCATTTTTCCTCTCCATATGTGATAGTTGGTACCGTTCAAGCTAATCATTCTGCTTGTATTAACCTCCATCTGATATAAGCCAACAATTAGTGAAACAAATAAATTAGGCGGTAAAACCGGCCAATTACAGAGAAAACAAATTTGGCGGCTTAGCCAGACCAGAGGCGGTATAACCAGCCAATATAAATTGCAAAATAAATTTCAGCAATATAACCAGAGGCTCTGATACCACTTGTTGGGAAAATAGATCAGAGGCTTGATAAAAGCGGAAGCACCTCAGGATCACTTTTTCCCACTGTGCAAATAAATTATGCACAACAAAATTTAAGCAGAAAAAATAAATACAAGAGGCACAAATATTTAACGTGGAAAACCCTCCAATATTGAGGGAAAAACCACGGGACAAGCTCCGAGAAAATATTCCACTATAATAAGGATAATTACAAATATCCTTACAACACACTTTACTCTCTTTCAAGTGATACTAAAATTATAGTGGCACTCAGTGAGACCCTCTAGAGATGACACCCAATATTTTCTGGTGTATACCCACACCCTCACTCAATTGGGAATTACTCAGACTCTCTTTTATCTCACACTCTTAGAGAAATAAAATTTCTCTCAAAGGCTTACCACTTACACTTGGCTTTAGCCTTATTCTCTCTACTTGAGACTTGAGCCTTTCTCTTTGGCTCTCCTCTTGCTTCTCTTGCTTGTGCTCCTTGTGCTGAATGAGGCATCTATTTATAGGGAAATGTTGGGACTGTACAAATTTCAGCTGTCCACCAAAATTGAAAAACTTCTCTGCAGCCAGCTTGCATTCAAACTTGCCTTTGCTTCTTTTCAAAGTTGGCTGCCACCGAAAAGAGGTTGGGTGCTGACATGGGGTGGACTTTTAACAGAATTAACACATGGGAAAGGTGAGACATGGTCGATCGAGTCGAGAATAATACTGAATCACTGCTTCCTATGTTGCTTCCTAATTGTTTACAAAGTTTTGAAATAAATCAACACTGATCGAGTCATGAATTGAGAAATTCTTTAGGTACGTAATACAAATATTCCAAATCCATGAAGAGGTGGGGAAAAAAACCTTGACTGCAAGGGGAATTGAAAATTTTGAACTGATTTTTAAAAGCCGCAGATTGTAAATTAAAGGGTGCCCCGGTCAATTTATCGTCGCCCCATTTACAAGGCAAACACAAATCGGGCGGCCCCGATATGTATGTATCTCTTCCCGACACCATACATCACAATCTTAAAGAACATAAGCCAAGAGAGAGATCAAAACAAAGCCCAAAAACAGCACTTACAAGTACTGTTTCTTTCTTCATTTAGTTTGAAGAGATCATTATCGATCATCATGGCTTTGTCTTGCGGCAAGATCTTGTTCACGGTTTTACTCATCAGCTCCAATATTTTTGTTGCTTTTGCTCAATTTGGAGCAGCGAGGCTGTTGCAAGCTGATGAATGGGCGAGGGAATGTGGGCATCTGTTGCAGTCCCTTCAACGAGGCCCTACCACACCCTCATCCCCCGATCCTACTCGTCCTCCATAAAATTAATCTCTCCCTCTCTCTCTCTCTCTCTCTCTCTCTCTCTCTCTCTCTCTCTCTCTCTCTCTCTCTCTCTATATATATATATATATATATATATATATATATATATATATATATATATATTAGCCAGCTATGCATTGCTGCACTTGCTGTGCTTTCAACTTGTTCACATATAAGCGTCATTAAGCACATCATGGCGTAGATTACTTTTTTTCTGGAAAACAACCACAGCAACTGTGACTTGGGTTCCAAAGTTATCCTTTCCTATTCCATAGATTCAGGGATTGTAATGGTAATAATAATAATAATAATAATAATAATCTGACAAAAGTTGTAATTCTTCCAAATAGTGAATTATTGTAAGTCAGTTTTATTTTTGTCACTCTTTTTTTTTTTAATTGGTGGCAATATAATTTTCCATCATGTATAATTTAGCACTCTTATGTCTGACAGTAATTGTTTGCTATTAGTTTAATTACACATTTCTAGCTCACTATTTTTATAATTTTATTGTCATTTTATTTTTATCATATAAAATTTAAATATTAAATTTGTAAGATTTCATAATTCTATTTGTGGAGCTTATATTAATGGGTCTACACATTACACTTGAAAAAAATATGACAAATAAAAATGAAAACATTTTTCAAACCATTTTGCCTTCCAAAATACGTATTTCAACTAGAATTACCTTTTCATCATAAGATGCAGCAAGTGACACGTCATACGCATGCATGCAAGACTTTCAATGGTCAAGTATTTATATTAAAAAAAAAAAAAACTTACACCAAACCCAATTATATATAATTAAAAAAATGTTAGTTTCAGGTATAATATTTTCGTATAAGACTCACGGATTGCATGGTAAAACTCCATTTCAAAAAAAATATAGAAAAGAGAATTTTTTTTGTTTTTAACTTTTACCAAAACATCAGCGAAGTATGCCTAAAATTATTTTGGTTGGAATAGCGATAGTCTACATAATTTGAGGGTTGTTCACTTGGCCCAAGATCAAATGTCTCAATTTACATATTTAGCGGGTTAATTATTGGACAAAACTGGACCCAAATTCAGATAAGATCGATCTTCATGTCTCTTTCAATATTTGACTTACAGGGTTTTGTATTGTCTATTGTATACAAGATTTTTTGTTGAAGGAACCTCTTCTTAAGTTCTGAGGCTTGTTAGTTTCAGATGAAATGGGTTTAATTTAATTGGTTGTGTAAGATTTTGTGATGGGAGATTATTTAATATTGGGATTCTCGGACTTTAATTGATTACCAACGTTAAGAGTATAGTAGATGAGAGAAAGAGAAAATTATAAAAAATTAAAAAATTAGTAAAAAAAAATTGTAATTAAAAATATTTAAATTTAATAAAAGAAATTGTCTCCAAAGGAGAATATCTTAAATTTACCTAAAAAAATTTAAATTTTATTAAAAGTCATAAAAATTCAAACTTCCGGACAGCAAACAAATCCTTATCTGCTTACTTACCTCAATTTGCTTTTGAATGAAGCCGGTTGATATGAATGGTTTTGCCGTTCTATGTACGTGTCCTTCCAATTCTTACATTCTAATTGTTCCCATTCAATCTTCAAACAATTATTTCAACAAAACCATATTTTGAAATGCATCCCGTCAAAAGACTCTTAGAACAGTAATAAAATAATAATAATAAAAAAAGTCAGAAAAGATGATTTAATCAACCAACTATATGCACAACGACATTCACGCAAGTCAGATGCAAGTCAAAATGAATGAGCCCCTTCCACAGAATTGACATTTTACGTCATCCTTTAATCATACAGACAATGTTTGTATGCGACACGACATGTGTACGGCATGGTTGTAAATCCAAGTTTCTGTATGATTGTAAAAGTCACTACAACGTGTCTGGGTGTTTGGAGCCCAAGCAAGCTCATTGCTTTGTATATTTGATTCATTCAATATTTCAATCTTCAAACCACGCGCAGTCAACCCAAACGATCTTTTAAAGCATTACAGATTTGAATGTTTTGAAGTGTAAGGTATATTTTAAAAAATAAAATATAAGTAGATAATTATATAAAAATAATTATAATTATTATTAAATATAATTAAATAAATTATAATTTATAAATATAAAATAATTATAATTATTAATTTTTTTTATCAATTATTATTTATATATATTATACTTTGAAAGATTTTAATTCGAAGCGCTGCTGATAGAAAATCATGGTAATACATAATCAATGGTACATTAGCTACATAATAAAAAAGAAAAAAGATTTAAGAAAAAAAGTAGACAAAAAAAATGTAAGAAAATATATTAAAAATATGCAAAATTTGTGTGTACTACTAACATTACTCTTATAGATATAATCCACTTAACAGTGGCAGACCTTCATGAAAATTCTTGGGGCCATAGAGTATTTATTAATTAACCAATATATAAAAAAAGGTTTATGATGATATAATAATTTTTACAACATTCATAGTTGTAAAAATACATATTAATAATTTTAAAATATTTAACTTTTTCAGTTTCACTATCAATTTGCTTAAATTTGTAATATTTTTCAGTTTATATGAGAAAAATATAAAAAAAAGTGAGATACATACTTAATAGTTAAATTAAAAAAAAAAGTGCTTTGTATTTAAATAAAAAAAATCTAAATGATTAACAAGAAAAGAAGTAATTCTAAAAAATTAATGAGGGATAAAAAGGATAATGTACGTAATGATTTGAAATAAGAAATTGGTGCGCAAGTTAAGAATATACAAATGTTTATATTACTACAATCTGTGAAATTTTTTTTAACTTTTTAGTTTTATATATTACTTTTAAATTTTAGATTAAATATTCAATATGAATTATATTGTTATGAGTTTAATATTAAAAAATATAACCTTTAAATTTTATATATTTTTTTGACTAAGTTTGAAAATTAAAATCCCTATATTAATTTTTGAACAAAAATATTAAGGTAACCAACATAAAATTTTACCTTATATCAAATTTAAAATGTAAAAAATTTCACAATCAATTTATCCTGGGGGCGCCATATGGTCCCCAATCTCAATAAAGATCTCCCTCTGCCATTTAGGGAACACAACACCGAGATCAAAACTCATACATTTACTTCAATTCTTTGCTTTTACAAAAGAAACTCCACACTATAGACTTTAAAAAAACGCAAACATGATAAGAAACAAACACAAAATCTTACCAGACAAAACTCATACATTTAATCTTTCTTTTTGCTTCCTTTTACGAAGATAAAGAACCCAAATTCTTCCTTTACTCCCAATAAAGGCAACGCATTAATTATGTAGCATAGAATGAATTTTATAATAAATACAAATAACCATAATACTATTTCAAAATCATAATTTTGATGAAAACTTCCATTGACAAAAGCCACACAATTTGTATAGCTAGGCTGAGTCTATAAAATTCGTATGACTGTACTATTCAAAAAAGTAATTTTTATTATATTATTTCCTTATAAAATACTCACATTTTATAATATGAGTATTTAAATTAGACATATGACACAGTTTAATATTTAAAATTTAATAAATTTAATGATTTAAATTTTGTTAAATAAAAATTATATAAAAAATAAAGACAGCTACTATATGTGTACCCATACACCTGCGTATTTGTAAAAGAGTAAATGTATATAGTACTTAACACAAATTATGATTTGAACTGGCTCGTAAATTCACCAGTGGATAACTATTATAATTACTTTCTTGTAAATATTGAGTAAAAAATATAATAAAAGTGATTAGATTATGTATATATGTGAAACAGATGGAGCAGTTTCAGGGAAACGGGAAAGATGTTTGAAGCACAAGTCACCGTATTTTGATTCGTTCAACTGGCGTTTTAATTGTCAACCTTCAAACCATGCGCTATGCGCAGTCAAGTTTTGAAACTCGTAGCTGAACTACTACCGGGTCAATGGTTAGCTCTCTCTCTCTCTCTCTCTCTCTCTCTCTCTCTCTCTCTCTCTCTATATATATATATATATATATATGCACCCTCATCTGCCACCATCCATACTTCACCAACTCTCATTTTCTACGTATCAAACTTGAAACCTCATCTTTCGAAATCACAACAGCCAAAGTAGAATCTTAAACATCATTTTTGTTCCCTTCAGTTACATATACATCTTCATATCTTCATGGCTTTTTGTTACAGGAACATCTTCTTCGCGGTTTTATTGGTAATCTTCATTGTTTTGGTAGCTTCTCCTCACTTCGGAGGAGCCAGGCCATTACAAGCTGATGAGTGGTCGGCGGAATATGGGCATCTGTTGCAGTCGCTTCCAAGAGGCACTCCCACAACGTCAGTCCCCAATCCAACTCATCCCTAAGCGTAGCAGCAGTTGGATCTCTTGCTCTGCCTTTTCTGCTCCTTGTTTCATTTCCTGCCTCTGTCAACATGGTTAACGAAGGTCGCAACAAATCTTTATCACAAAGTTAATTCTCAATCCCAAATTGGAGATGACAAACTTATATACACTTATTCTTTTCTTTCGATCTGTTGTAACTGTTCGATGAGTGTAGATTAATTGCCTGCTTTCCAGATTTTTCATTCTGGGAACAACCATATATGGCGACTGTGTACGTAGTTGGGTTGCCCATTCCAATAATTCTTTCATTTACATTTCATTGTAAGAATCTAACACAAGTTGTACTATATATATATATATATATATATATATATATATATATATATATATATATATATATATATATATATATTCATTAGTTCAAACTGAAATGTTCAAATTCTTTTGCAAGTCAAATTAGTTCGCCATTTATCACTTGCTCTCTTCCAATCTCGAATATTTGGATCCTGTCACCTTTTTTTTGCGAGAAAAAAAAAAAGATCAAGATCATTTTTACCTTCACCTTTTCTTTTTTTTAAATAGATCAAGATAATTTCATTATCAGTAAGCACATGAGACAATCATTACAATAAGTCATTGAGAAGACCTCACAATATTCAAAGAAAAGAATGGGCCTCATTGCCAGTCAATACAAAAATGGACAATATAATCATCAAACTTCTAACCTCTCAATCCCTTGTTTACAGAAAACCAACAGACTCAAATAATTTATTAATAGCAATTTTTGCTAATTTATTACCTTAAACATTTGCTTTCTACGGGATATATACACAAATAAGACCCTACCAAAAACTTAAGCACATCCTCAATTTGATCAAAGATGTGGGCAAACCTCCAAGGTCTTGAAATTTTAATAGACAACCATCATCACTGCATTCTGAAAATCAATTTCTACGGTAATTTCGTAGAGCCTAACAGAGTTTGGAAGACTAATTGCTTTAGGTGTTTTCACTTAGGTGTTCTTCATGTATTATTCCGTTACACTCTATGATGGGTCCATCTATACAGGCGTACTTATCACAAGATTGAAGGAAGTTATGTTTATAAGTCTTCTCACGACTCAGACAAGCTTATATTTTATTTCTCCATATATACATGCATGTTTCAATTCATTGTGAGACTGAGGTTTTATTTTATCTCCTTTTCTCCATAATAAAAAGTAACCATCTTCTCTACAATAAAACTCAGAATCCATGCTTGAATGACAACACACAACACACCTCTTGCAAGAATCATTTTTGACCTTTATACCATGTGCAACATACAACGTGTATATTATGTGTAATTCAATGTTGATTGGTTTGCAGGAGACAGCATGATATGGATTTTTGACCTTTATACTTTTTGCATTATGCTATCTTTAGTGTTCACGAATTTGAGTATTACTTTTACACTAGTTTTACTTTTGGGCTCCTTGTTCAATAAGGAAGAAAAATTCAAAATATTATGTTTGTATTCTTGAAGTTCTCAACCATGGCCTAGTCTTTGTTGAAATTTGAAAATTAAATCGCATTCTAATACATGTACTACGTACCTACATACGTCTTCCACATATATGTAAAAATGTCTATATGGAAAAAAAATTATAACATATAATATACTTCTTTTGGTTTAATAAAACCCAATTTAGTAATTTTGTTATCTAACATAACTCGTTTTTATGCTTGGTGTGGAAGGTACGTACTTTTATTTGATTCATTCAATATCTATTTTCCCAGTTTCAACCTTCAAACCATAAACGCAGTCAAGCTATACCATTTTTTAAGTCACATTAGGCAACGGTCAATGTGTAACACAAATACAAATAAAATTAACCCCTCCTCTCCTATATATGTGTGTGTGTTCTCTGTCCATATCAAAGCTAGTAAGTTTTCACAAACTCTCTCACAAGCCTGCCAGAGAAAGCAGAGTAGAGACTTCAAGCTAAGTGCTACAAAGGGGCATTTTTGTTTCGCTGCTTCAGTGACGGAGAGATGGGGGTTTTGTCTTGCAGGAAGATGTTGTTGGTAGTTCTGCTGATCAGCTTCACCATTTTGGTTGTTTCTCCTCGATTTGGGGCAGCAAGGCCATTGCTAGGTGATCTGTGGTGGAGGGAATATGGGCATCTGTTTCAGTCGCTTCCACGAGGCACTCCCACACCCTCAGGTCCCAACCCAATTCATTCCTAGGCCAGCCTCCAATAATGGACTTGGCTGCACCTGGTGTTCTTTCGGCGTCTCTTCTTCCTGGCTCTGCCCATGCATGGGGCTTACAACGATACAACTATTTGTTGATAGCCAGATGGAGATAATATACATACTTAACATTGTTTTTTTTTTTTTTTTGTATAATTCACATTTAATCAATGCAATAAATGTCAACAGAACTTTTTAATATGTTTATCAATATACTTATATTTGGAGAATCATTGCAAGCACACTTATATCTGTATGAATTCCTCTTGTTGCTCCAACATTTTGTCGTTAGTTTTGTAACAAGCAAAAAGCTAACCCATTAAATTAGGTTTACAAAATTCTTATAAAAATTTAATGATATTAACCATTAATTATATTTAAACGGTGTGATTTAATAAAATTAATTATTTAAATATTTTTTACATAAAATTTTTATGAAAATTAATTTGTAATAGGAGAAAGATTATTATAAGCTATGTGGTTAAATTTGACTTTAGTATATCGATACCAATTTAATGTAATTTTTAGTGAGATTAATTAAGTTTAACTAGATATGCGTGAAGATTGTGCTTAAAATTAAAAAATAAAAAATAGTCCGAGGCCATTTACTTTTAAAAGGGTTAGCTCAAATTTGATTGGTTAGCCCACGTTGCAAGCGTGCATTAAAGAAGTTTCAACACAGTACATATGAACTACATGTCAGATATGTCAGCCGGAAAATGGCAGAATATTCAATCTTGTGCCAATTATTTCCTTGCTGGGAATTGCTATTTACAAGTCGATTTTGGGTTTTCAATAATCTATGCTAATAAATTTCATTTAATTTGTTATTAGTAATAATTTAGCAGCTGAGGTACTCAAATTTTGACATTAGGGTCTGATGATGGTAGCCATTAGCTAACCGCGACAACATGACTAGCAATTAGGGTATTATTATTTGTATAAATTATTTTTATATTTTAATTGCACTGACTCTCACAATTTTTCTTTATATTTTCTCTCGTTAAAAAATTCTCTTTATCTACTTGTACGCACTGACGCAAAATGTATAACAAATATTACTCAACAATTGGCATGCCTCAAGCGGGTGGAAAATGGAAAGTAGCTGAATCAGTACTTATTCTATTGAGATTTAGAGAAGAGTAAACAATTGGCGATTTAACAATAAATTCATATTTAATAGTATAAATTTTATGATTAGTTAAATCTTAGAATTTAATTTATAAAATTTAATAATTTAAATTATATTATAAAAATTAATTAAAAATAAAATTATAAAAATAATTGACCTGTATAAAAAGGGAAACAAGACTTGAAAGAGGATTCTCCTATCTTTCGGGCTTTTGACTCTTGACTAATGTCAAGGGAGACATATTGAACGGGTCAGTCACAACCCAAGAAAGTAGCTCCGCCAGTTTCAGAATGAATGAAGGTTTCAACCACTTCTATGAAAAAACACGCAGCTATTCATGGTGAATTTTGGACCCATAAATATTAGAGCAGCGTTCAGCACGGCCTCATTCTTTTTCCTTTTTCTAATGCAATATGCTCAAACTTATAAAAAAATTGGTCAAACGCTGTTAGCCCAAGTTGTCAAAAAGAGTGAGGAAGAGAGTCCGAGTTGGATGGAGTGAAAAATATAGATATAACGCGTTGGTTGTGCTGCTTTCAAACCCATTTGTTGACTCAGACCTATTTTTTTTCTATGGTTTTCATGGATCATGTTGAAATTTTTATTATTATTATGCATTGTTGAATTAAGCAAGCAGCTAAGTTATTTTTTGAGAATGCATTTGCTTAAGCATCGCAGATTCAGTAATGGGGTGTGTCATAAGACACTTTCTTTTGATATGAAAATGCTTCTCCATTGGGGTTAGAATTGGCTAGGAAATGGGGAGCCAAGAAGATCATTTTGGAATCAGATGCGTTGATGGCGGTGGATTTGGTGGGAGGTAGGCAAGGAGCACAGCCTGCATGTGCAGCACCTGCTAGATGTTATAAAGGGGTGGATAGCAAGAAATTGGGAAGTCAAAGTAATCCATGCACGCAGGTAAGTGAACATAGCGGCTGACATATCGGCGTCAATGAGTTTAGTCAGAGAGAATAATGTAATGGAATTTCTTGTCCTTCCTCTGGAGTTATGCCAGATTTTGAGGGAAGATAGGATAGGAAGATTGTAATTGAGAGATTGTAGGGCGTACTTTTGGTTTCTTTAGTACCAAAAATAAAACTTCTCCCACTTACAGGGCGACTGGAAAAAGGCATGCAGCGTTTGTTTTGTTGCCCAACCTTTCTGAGAAATAATCTAGATGCTCGTACAACTATAGTAATGGTTTTAAATGGTGCAACCACTAAAATAACTCTAGTGTTTGACTGGAAAATTCCCTTCACCCATACAGTAAAACTGTATCTAGCTATTAATATGACAATTTATTATGTCAATTAAGAACTTATCAATGGACACCACTTACGAACTTCCTATCTGAGTAACTTCGTTAATACTACTCAAACCTCCAATTGTATTGAGAATCCACTCTTCACGTAATCAATGGTCAGTTCTCCGGTGATGCACCAAAAGCGGGGTTAAAAACGGCACAGAAAAAACGGGGGAGGGAAGGAGGCAGCATAACAATCGAGCAACAATTCCAACTAGTTCCTATTCCTTTATTCATAGAACGCATCAACCTTTACACATTGAACTTTCAGTTTGCTTATATCTGTAATTCAGAAGGTGACACACCTAATGAAAAATAAACTAAACCATAGATAAGACTCGATGCACATACAGAAATCTACAACTAGATATAAATGCAAAGAAGTAGGTGGATCAAATAGTATGGTTCCACAAGAAATTATGCAGAGATTCCTCGACCATACAGTTTACAAAGTCACAGCAAAATTGAGCTTATCACTGCAGTATTAATATCTATAGGGTAATCAAAGGGTGTCTTTGTGTTGATTTGCCTCCACATCCTTTTCTTCGGGTTATAGATTAGCATGTGCAGATTCCCTGGTTTCTTTATGTTTCTGAACCTTCTTGTTTCTGTAAAATCAATGTCACTTATATGTGCCATTACATACAGTTCCCCGTCTACTGCTACAATACCAAATGATGAGTTGAATGGAGGACTTTTTGGCACACGAGATTCGTATAGCCAACGATTTGAAGACATTTCATACCTGCAAGGAGTGTACATATGCATATAAAAAGATTAACTTTAAAAATTAAGAAAATTAAAGTTAGCAGTGAAAGCCTAAAAGGCAGGGAGCTCAAGAATGCTGCGAGGTACATGACATCAGCTCTACTCAGTGCGCAGATTGCCAAATATTCATGCAATCCAGTAGCCGTACATGGAGTTTTGAAAAAGGAAATAAACTCAAGCACAGAAATCAATCAGATGAAAGTTTGAATGAACAACAACAACAACAGATATCAAATAAGTTATAACAGTGAGTAAAGCTGTTCAGGAAAATGGCTGTCTCATTATGGGAATTGCTTCTGCAATATAATTTCTTTTGCAAGAATCACCATTCGAAAACAAGCATATTAGCTAGATTCCGCTTCTAATATCAGCAGTCAGCAAAACCTTCAAATGCCGATTTCCATTCCACAGCAGGAAAATGACTTCTGCTGTCAAGTTAAAGCAAATTTAGTTACTCGGCAAACTATGTACCTGAAAGTGCTGTGTGCAACAGCATGGCCAAACAGGCTTTGGCAATTGGCATTCCACTTCAGATCCACCAGATGATTGATAAACAAGCTTTTATCTTAGAGCCAATTCATATCATCTAATCAGTTATGAAATGTCAAATGAATGGAGCTCAAGCAGCCTGGAAAGTAAAAACACTCCCCAAGGCATATTAATGCCTCGTGAATCAGGTCAGCAAGGCATTTCACTACTTAAAATATCATACGCCTCTAAAGAGTCATACAACACATTTTAAAGGTCTTTAAATCGTCAAATTGCTATAGAAACCTGGCTGCAGGCATACAGAAGATTTGCCCCATTAAAACCCTAGCTTTTTAACCAGAGAACCAGGAGAGATAGAGAGAGTAAAAGTCAAATCTCAGAAGAAGTTGAACTTTCAAGGGTTAAAATGCAAACAATCACATGAACAATGAACACGCTACTCTCAGTAAAGAGTTGTCTACATTTCACCTACAGCCCAAAAGATATCAGTGAGAGAGAGACATTTAAACTTGTTCAAGTTATAGACAGACATATGACCTGCTTCTAGTGCTACATACCAAATTTAGCACTTCCTTTTTCTAAACATCATGGATTTATTGCCTCATTATGTACAGAATAATCGACAATCAGTGCTAACATAGAGAAATACAACTTGATACACAAAAGACAAGAGATATCATAAGATTATAGGTAAAAGACCATAAAAATGCAGACCAACATCAACTCCAACCATTTATTAGGCAAGGAAAATAGCGTTCAACAACCATCTCTGTTACCCATACATGTGAGGGTTAAATCTTCTACTAAAATTCACCTCACAGTTTAATATTGTTGTAACCATACTCAAACCAAAAAGATATATTTTTACTTTCCGGTAAAAAATTCAAAATGGATCATGCGCAGGCCCCTCGTAAAACTTTTGTTTTGATAAGAATATACTTCATCTGAGGTTTGAAATGATGACACAACTAAGGTTCTTTTTCCGGGAAGAATAGAACAGAAGAAAACATGGGAGGCAGCAGGACATAACACAACTCATGGCATGGAAAATTGTGCCATACTCATAACCACACACAGATTGCTAAAAAGTTTTGTTCCATTTCTAATTAGCAAAATACACAGTACTAAAATAGCAGATTGGATTCCCATTCTTAACTGTGTACTGTATATGGTACAAAGATTCAACTATAACGAATCAGATAATATATTCCCATTATACTTATCATATAATCAAAGCCATATATAAGATTACAAAAGAGAATTTATAAATTCATTTATATTAACAATAGTTACTTGCTCCAAATGAAAAACAAGATCCGATTCAACTTTACTAATTAAACTCAAGAAAAATTAGTAGTGTTGTGCAGAAACATAAACTTCAGGCTGCCAATAGTAACTCAATAATTAAGGTTTCAATCATAATTAATTAATTAGGAACCATTACGAATCATCTCAATACTCAGAAGTCAGAAATTACCTCCAAATATCATTCTCGTGGAGCGTGAAAACCCCAGGCCAGCCTTGATCTTCGTCCTCGACCACAACAATCTTTCCAAGCTTCATTTCCTCCCCTTCTTCCCACATATCCCCAACCTTTCTCCAAGTCCCATCCCCATTTTCATTCTCCAAGTCCATCATTAACGCGTCCCTATAATACTCGTCCACTGGAAACACCCTTGAAATGGTTCGAAAACCACCATATCCACCCATCACCCAGAACTCCCTCCTATCCTCATTTCCATTCCCAACGAAGAAACCAACACATCCGGCTCGAGAGCTCGGTAAATCATGCATTTCAACCCACTCGTCCTTCCCAATATCGTACCTCTCCACAGAACGAATTCGCGTTCCTGCGGCTGCAAACATTGTATGCCTGGACCCACCACCAGCCACCAGAATCTGGTCGGAATGAGGGACTGCAGCGCATGCAAAGCTGCCGCGCGGCGTCAGCATAGGGGCAAGTGGTTCCCACGAGAAGTCATTGAAATTGAAACGGAAAGTGGACGAAGTCGAGGTGGGACGATCTATTGGGAATGATCGGGTGTCAAATAGGGATCCGCCGAGAATATAGAGGTAGCGCCCGATTGAAATTGCTGAGAAATTACAGAGGCCATAGACATGTGGGTTACAAGGCATAAGGGGAAGAGGACGCCAAGCAAGGGAGTTGGGGTCAAGGAGGAAAGGCGAAACTACGGAAGGGTCTTGGGGGAAGATACAGAGAAGGGGAGAGAGGCGACGGTGGTGAAGGCGGTAAGCGATGAAAGCTTTGGAGGAAAGGAAGAGTTTCCATGATTTGCATGTGGATTTGAGGCGCTGAATGTCGGAGTAGGGGACGAAGGAGAGGACGTTGGCTGCGACGTCGTTGGGGAGGCCGGGAATTAAGGTTAGGGTTCGATCAACAACAGGAAGAGCGGATGGCAGTGAAGCTCTCGTTGGTCGCCGACGAGCAGAGTGAGACGAAGGCGGAGGAGAAGATTCTCCCATCTTCTGGGTGAGCCTGTGAGTGTGGCCTCACTGTCAGTCAGAGATATCTCGCACTGTCAGAATGGAAAGGAACGCAAGCGGCGGCGGAAGTGGAAAGGCATGCCTCTTTCCCACAGGCCTTCCTGTCTCTGCAGGCTATTGGAGCGGTTGTTCGAATTTTTATTATTCTATTATTATTTTTTGATCAAAACGCAAAACAGACCCCAGTTTTGCATCCTCCAATTCGAAACGCCTAACGCCATGTGGCTTGTTTGCTCGTTTGACCAGATAAAGCGTGAGAATTAGTTTTTTTTTTTTTTTTTATAATACAAAGAATCTATTAGCTTGTGATAGGACGAAAGAGAAAGAAAATTAAATTCAGAGTTTGAAAGTCATTGCGCTAAACGCTCGGATCCGTGAGAAGTAGTTTTTAATTACAATATTAAATTATTAATCCAAATAATCAAAAATAATATATAATATTGTAATATATACATTACACTTAATATAAAATATAATGATTTGTTAAAAAGTATTTATCCACAAACTATTATACAACATTATTTTAATTATAATAACAAGTATAAGTTTTCAAAGAATTAAAATTTGTGTGTACTGAAATTTTAAAAAAAAATCGTTATTTGTTTCACTTCAAGCTTGTAGGGTGAATTGTTTGCCTCATTTGCTTATTAAATCAATTCAAAATAAGGATGAAATTAGAAAATAAAAAAAAATGGTAAGATTTTTAGGTTTGTCATCAACTTGTTGTTCAGGTACCTTTCATCTGATAAAAAATAGGCATTCATGAAAAATATCAAGACTTTAAAGTCTAATATTATTTCTATAATCTTTTTAATGTTTTTAATATAAAATAATTAAATAGATCAATATATTTTAACATCTACTTAAAAAATTATGTAAGAAAAATATAATGAAAATATTCTTTTCCATTTTAAAGAGTGCAAGGTTATTTTGTTTTCCATAATTAATTACTTATATTGGTTTATGAACCAACCATTTGGCCCATGCCCTACTTCACTTGATACTTCTCTATTAGTTGAATATTGACATAATAAAATAGAAAAGCCTTTACTTACCAAAAAAAAAATAGAAAAGCCTTTTAAGGTTAAACTAGGAATGGATTGAGCATAAAATATATGATGTCTTGATGGGAGGTCTGCTTAGTTTATATTTTCAAAAAACTTTTTAATGTCGGTGTGCGTTTAGTCAAAATACATTAAGAGGTTGTTTCTTTTTATATTATCTGATGTTTGGCGTAGAATTTTGTTTCCTTTGTCTTTGGTGTTTGACGCCAAAGCTTATTTTAATCTTGATTAATGCTCCTAATCTTTTGCAAAAGATAACTTGTATATACAGTAAATATGAATCTTTTGTATTTGAAATATTTAATCTTTGCATTTGAAATATTTAAAGTTGAAGAGAAATAAGAGAGATGGATATAGATCAAATGAGTAAAAAAATTAATAAAAAAATGAGATTTATTAAATATATTTTAATATGAATTAAAAAATTCTAAATTCAAAAAAATAATAAAAACAAGAGAGCTCCAAATATTATTCATTCGCATAATTACAGGATTGCCACCGTCAGATGGCCCTTCACGTAGCAGCGTAAGAGAGACGGGAACTAGGGAAAGTTTAAACGGTGGGCGGTGGGCTAGTGAAAGAAAGGAAGAAAGAAACGCGTTTCAACTTTCGGCCAGAAACGGACATAAATATTCAAACGGTTTTCTTGGTACCCGCGCACTCCGCGCCACGCCGGGGGAGAGGGGGAAAGAGTAGGAGTGAGAGCCACAAGAATGTCCACAAACATGGCGAATTTGGAGGGCCTTTGGAAAATGTCACTTCCACAAACCAAAGTATGCAAAGACGAAGAGAACTCCAGGGTTCATTCAGAGTATTCTTCTTGGTCCTAATCATCACATTAACCCGCAAAATAAAGGTATTTCGTTTCACTGAATTCAATCTTTGATTTCAGGAGGGTAACGTCCGTAGATTTCTATCTAAGATCAGGTTGTGAAATTGACTCGGAGACACCGCGACTTCGAGTTCAAGTTCAATATTTAATGGTTTGAGATTTGAAGACTGAATTATGTGCAGGCGAGCTTCATATTGAGAAAATGGTAATTGAACTCCCACATATTGGTTGATTTTAGGTAGATATAGAATACTGGCAGTGCAAAAGTTCGTTAGTCTCTCTGATTAAATAATTAGAAGGAGTAACTGCATGGTTTTCACTTATTCTCTGGAATCGACTGATATTGTACAATTGCATGAATAGAGATTTGTAGACTTCTTAGAGTCTGGCGAGTTGGCATTGATAAATAGCAAAACGGATGGGAATATGCTGGAAACCATGTAAATTTTAGGTCTTTGTTACCAACACATGCATATGTATGCATGTTCTTCTCTAGATTGTGTTGAAATAAGTATGAGACTGATGTATGAGTAAAGATTTTATGGTTTACATAGACTGGTTACTTTTGCCAACAGAGGCTAGCATTAAAAAGATATTAGCTGTAAGCCTAGAAATATGATTGTTCAACTTCAACTGCCATAAAGTGTAGAAGTTCTCTGGTGAGATGTTTCAGAGGACTGACATATTTTATGAAGTACTAGTATTCTGACTGAGATGCCCGTCCAGAACAAAAATGGAAAGGAGAGTGCACCTCAGAGTGAAGATCAAGTGAGGAGCAATATGCACTGCAAGATAACAATGCTGACATCAAAAAGTTAGTTGTGGGAAGATAGACATCCCAACCGCTTGCAATATAATAAGTTTGACTGTACTCATTTACTTGTCTATGGTCTGATTGTGACTTTCCTATCAGAACTAGAACTGTCATATGTAGGAAATACTTCATAGATAATCTGTACACTAAAAAAATTACACCTAGGACTCTCATAAATACCTAAGGTTGTGATCTTTAATATATTATGAAAATAAAAGCTGTGTGTAGAAATTTCCAAAAACTTCAAATATGGCCTTCTAGCTTAAAAGGCCTAAAGTATAAACCAGAAACCATTTCTTGAAATTCACCTACCCCTGCGCTGATATTTAGAAGCAAAGATGGTTTGTTTTGCATTGTTATCACATGGTCCTTATAATAGCTATCAATGGAATATACCTTTAAATATTAGTGGATATTAAGAATACTCTGCAAAGTAATTTTATATTGAGAAAATGAAATAATGTACAGGTTGTTATCTGCTACATATATTGTTAATCGATACAATCATACAATTTGAAATTTTTGATATTGTTCCAAGTTCGTGCTAGATATTTTCATTGCCAAGAAATATGAAGGATGATTGTCTAATTTGTAAATCAGATACTAAATTCTAAGAACTCTCATAATACTTTTGATTTTGAATGTGCAGGGTCTTCCAGAAAACATTGTTGTTGGCTCCTATGTTTGGGTTGGAGATCCAGAACTAGTTTGGATTGATGGACAAGTTTTGAATATCAATGGAGAGGAAGCTGAGATTCAAACTAGTAATGAGAAGCTGGTAAATTGAGTTCTTTCCATATCATAGGTTTTCATTCTTATGGTTTCAGTTGTATCCAATGCCACTTTTGTCATTCCTTTGTGTGGGCTTCATTTTCATTAGTTGTAGATATTTCAAAACACTAGTTCTTATGGATAATCTAGTTTCAAGAAACATGTATGCCGGCAATAATTTTCTTTTGAGGATGGTGTTGTTCTTAAAACACATAACACAAGTTAGACTGGAAAACTTTGTGTCCATAAAACATAGTTACATGGCTTTCCTTAACATTTTCTGTGAACAGCTTTGGGACTGCACCACATTCATTATTCTTGTTCGTAGAACAAAGGTATACATTTCATTGAAAGATATTACTTTCTCATGAGCATGGGAATCTTAAATGCAAATAAGTTACGAGTTATGAGAAAGGCAGTTGGACATAGTTTGTGCTTCCCATTTATATGGAGAAAAGGCTGATCACTTTCTTAAATGTACAGCAGATTGGCTATGACGGTTTTGTCCCTTTTTTTTTAATATATTTCCTTTTCTTTTTCCTTCCCTTTGTGGGAGACATCTGGTTTTAGGGTCCTACAAAGGTGGAAAGGATTTGTTAAAGTGTACAAAAAAGGAATGAAATTAAGTGACTTTCAAATGATTGATGAATTAATGGAGAGAGATGACACAGGCAACTTTTTCATACTTAAAATACCAAACATTCCATTCTCAATTAAAACTTTCATCAGTTTTAGTGATTAGATATATATACAGATCCAAGGATTTTTAAAGCCGTGCATGTTCTGAAGACATCAATTTGAAACCTTATTTCTGTCAAGAGGCACTCATTATTTCCCAAAAAGAATAAGAATGCAACTGATTTCGGATCACATTTATAATATAGCTACTTACACATGCATATGTGTCTTGTGATATAAATATGTTATTTTCACGTCTGTTCTATATTCATCGTCATCAGGTTGTTGCCCAATTGTCAAAATTACATCCCAAGGATACAGACGCCCCGTCTGATGGAGTTGATGACATGACCAAGCTTGCATATTTGCATGAGCCAGCTGTACTGAATAATCTGGCAACTAGATACATGATCAATGAAATATATGTAAGATTGTCCCCACCATTAGTTTAAAATCAGTTAATGTTCACCTTTGCGAAAGAGAATGACTGACTACTACAGTTGTGGGTGGCTCTATTATAATACTTTGACATCATGGCAGACTTACACAGGAAATATTCTTATTGCCATCAATCCTTTTCAAAGTCTTCCACACTTGTATGATGCCCATACGATGCAACGCTACAAAGGAGCAACACTTGGAGAATTAGGCCCTCATGTTTTTGCTATTGCTGAAGCAGCATATAGGTGAGGTTCTGCTGCTTTTTACTGATAAATGTTTTTTCTTAGATGGTATTCCTAATGCCTCCTGTTTGGTCAAATCAGGGCAATGATCACTGAGCAGAAAAGTAATTCCATTCTAGTTAGTGGTGAAAGTGGCGCTGGTAAGACAGAAACCACCAAAATGCTTATGCGTTACCTAGCATATCTGGGGGGACACGCTGCAGCTGAAGGGCAAACTGTTGAACAACAAGTTCTAGAAGTAAGGTTATCTGATTCTGAATTATAAGATTGTAACAATAAAATTGTTAGAACCACTTGGAATAGCTAATGCGAGTGCATGGTCCCTATATTACTGTTCGAGAGTGACTGAATGGAACTTTAAGTCTGAAACCAAACTAATATAAATTCTGTATTTTAATAGTTGTTAAATGTTAAGTTTTGGATTCCTATAAGTTTTTGTTAAATTGGTTATGGTGCAGTCAAACCCAGTTCTGGAAGCATTTGGCAATGCAAAAACCGTTAGAAATGACAATTCCAGGTGAGAATTTTCTGTTTATGCTAGACGATAATGGGCTTAAATTATATGTGACATGATGTAAATTTGCATACTTTTTCTTCTTGAGTATTCTGTTTTCTTTTTAGCACATCCTCTAATTTCATATGGGTTTTGCAATACCTCATTAGCCAAAAGAGTAGACAAATTAGTTTTTTTCTTTGTTTAGATGAAATAGAAATGCATATTATTTTGGAACATCTGCAAGGGCTGCCTGAAGCACAACAGGTGGGACTTTCTTGGAGCCCAATTACAGCAGAAAGACCTTTAACTGTCATAGTAACTAACCAATCAGCAGGGAGATCTCCCTCTTTCTTTGCACTTGATAAGAACAATAAGGAGCAGAACAAGGTGAATGGCACAGTCCTGGAGAATCAACTGATAATAAGAGCACACATTGGCATTCATAGCGTGGACCACCTGAGCACATTGTGATTCAGCTATAATCTGATGAAGGTTAATTTCCATTGCTAGTGGTATTGTCTACCTTAAAGCCACAGCCTCTGCCACACTTGATTCTAACAAAACTTATTCTCGGCGACAAGTAGCAGCTATTATTTGCCCTTATGTCAGAAAACTGTCCCAATACCACACCCTTTAGTCTCGAAAACACCTGTATCAACATTCATTGTATAAACCCAGAAGGCGGGGGTTTCCATGTAACTGCATTACGTATAGCTTCTCAGTACTCTTCTTATTTGTTTCTCTATATTCATTCAACATAAGAACAGCTGCCCCGCATTTTATTCTTCTTGACTATTTTATTAAAAAAGAAAAAAATACTTCTAAGTGAGAACTCTATGGCTTCATGAAGAGCTGTTTCATTGATATGATTTGTGAATTTAATTAAAAGCAGTAGTTTTATGAGTATCTACTTCTGTTCCTTTTAATTTTTCCTGCAGCCGTTTTGGAAAATTCGTTGAGATTCAGTTTGATAAGTATGGAAGAATATCCGGCGCTGCCATTAGAACTTATCTCCTCGAGAAATCTCGTGTTTGCCAAGTCTCAGATCCTGAGCGTAACTATCACTGTTTTTACCTTCTCTGCGCTGCTCCTCCTGAGGTAGGAGTGCCTAAGCATTGTCTGGTATTCTCTTTTCTGTATGCCTTATATGAATTTATCAGTGACGATATGAAACTTCTTTCTTTTTTTTTCTAATATATTAGGACAAGGAGAGATTTAAGTTGGGAGATCCTAAATCATTTCATTACCTTAATCAATCTAATTGTTACGAGCTAGTCGGCGTTGATGCTGCTCATGAGTATCTTAGCACCAAGAGAGCCATGGATATTGTCGGAATCAATAGAGAAGAACAGGTATGGTTATAAACTTTATTAGTAATTCTGAATCATTCTTTTAACTGCATGCATTGCTAATAAAATTTTAACTAAAGCTAGTAATTAATAAACCTCCTTCTACTTTCCCTCAGGATGCAATTTTCAGAATTGTGGCTGCTATTCTTCATCTTGGAAATGTGAAATTTGAGAAATGTGGAGAAACTGATTCGTCAGTTCTGGCAGATGAAGGGTCCAATTTCCATCTTCAAATGACAGCAGAGCTCCTCATGTGTGGCCGAATCTTTACTATCATCATATTATGATGTCTTTTCTAACTTATTGAATTTTTTTTAACTTATTGAACTTATTCATGTTTCAGGTGTGATTCAAGTGCTTTGGAAGATGCACTCTGTAAGCGTGTGATGATTACCCCGGAAGAAATCATCAAGAGAAGTCTTGATCCTCTTGCTGCGGCAGTTAGCAGGGATGGTTTAGCTAAGACGCTATACTCTCGTTTATTTGACTGGTAATATAATTTTTTTCCTTTTGTAAAATATGAAAGGGATAACAAAGTGATGTTCAATTTTTATTTTTTTGATATTTGATTAGTTAAGCCTGAATACTTTCTTATTTCACCAAAAGAGACTAAAAGAAAAACATCATTTAAAGCATGTGTTTTTTTTGTCATGTCCAGGTTAGTAAATAAAATTAATGTCTCCATTGGGCAGGATTCTACCTCAAAATATCTGATTGGGGTTCTTGACATATATGGCTTTGAAAGCTTTGAAACTAATAGGTAAGGATAGATCACATTACTGGTTATAAATTTGCTATTGTATGTTTTGTTTTAGTGTACTCAAAAGTAGATGTACATAGACACAAAAACTTTCATACAAGCAGAACTCATTCTTATGATTTATGAATTTATATGTACACTTACATATATTTTCACTTTTCCCATTGCCCTTATACTTATCTGCTTCAATGACCCTTGGTGGCTTGAACTCATGTTCCTGTACATTATCCTTTCCTTCCGTACCATTGATGCTTGCAGTAAACAAGTGATAAAAACACAAGCAGTTCTTTACATTCTGATACTTTGGCAATTAAATATACCAGGGCTAATATTTAATGCCTTATATGCAGTTTTGAGCAGTTCTGTATTAATTTCACGAATGAAAAGTTGCAACAACACTTCAACCAGGTATGAGGTTAGTTTTTCATAATTTTCACAACATGAGCTGTAAGTTTTTCTTGACATGCAGTTTAAATTTAATGGTGTGTTGCAGCATGTGTTTAAGATGGAGCAAGAGGAATACACACGGGAAGGGATTGACTGGAGCTACTTAGAATATGTAGATAATCAAGATGCACTTGATCTCATTGAAAAGGTTTTTATTTACAATCTTAGTTGTGTAGCTTTCAATGGAACATATGAGAGCATACTCTATAGATTTGGTTTTTTGGTAATCTAATTGATTTCAGAGGCAAACAGAATAGTAAAGATTATGAAATATTTACTCTGGTCAGGAGTATGCAATTTCAAGAGGGATCATCAAGTTAATTGGGAGGTCTATCGCAAGTCTAAAATGGAGGGAGGTTTTGGGTCTTGGTAATTTGGTGACTAAACACACTGCCTTGGCTAACAAATAGTTATATTAGTTTTCTGTGGAAACACTATGGCTTTAAATTATTTGGAGCCAGCATCAGATTCAACACAATGGATGGAATGCGAGGGTAGAAATTAATGAATACCACTCAAATTCTGGAAATTTAATTCGGGGGTATTCTTCTGTTGCTTTTGCCCCCTAAGTTTAGGGTTGCATCAGATTTTGGGATCCCTGTCTTCATTGTTTATCCTCTTTGCATCACCCCATGGGAAATTATATCAACGTAAAGTCAGCCATGAAAGTCAATTAATGACCGTGATTGTTTTCGTGACATTTTGGTGGGCGGCTTTTCATGCAAATAGCACAACACCACCCCAATTTATGCCTTTATTTTGTCCAAAGTTCTTTCACTACTTGGAATTTTCATTTTATTTAAACCTTAGTGATCGAGAAGCTTTGGAGTATCTCTTCTTGGTTTACTTGAATCTTTCATACGTTTCATTCATGAACATTAGAATTTGTACTCTAGTGTTGGATCTAGCTCTCACTGCTAGCCAAAAAACTACAGCTGAAGGCCAGGATGAAATTTTTTTTACTTAAGTGCACCAGCCCTAGCATCACAGTTTAATTTGATTCTAGCCCCACTTGGGCCTTGCCAAAGCTGGCCCACTGCCAACATCTATACCCCTTTGGATTGTATTCAAGTAGATCCTATTTTTAGTTACTCATTCTCTAAATGGGGACAGCCTTCTTGTTGTTTGAAAAGAGAAAAAAAATATTGAAAACTGTTTTGTGTTAGTGTTAAATCAGGAAAGTCTTATGAAGTAAATACTTTACTGGGATATGCAATTAATATTTGAAATGTACTTATAATTTGAAAAATATCAATTACAGCTTCCAACATAATCTCTTATGACATATATCAACAAAGTTATTGGCTAGAGTACAATGTTAAATGAGCTAGAACTGCTGCATCAGCACACTAGGTCCTCTCTATGATTCAAAGGAGGATTAACATTATGTGTCTTCAAGAAACCAAATGGGTTGGAGAAAGGGCTAAAGAACTAGACACTTTAGGATTCAAACTTTGGTTCACAAGGAATGTTAGAGCAAAGAATGGAGTTGGTATTAATGTGGACAAGACTTGGAAGAACAATGTGGTGGTGGTAAAAAGGATAGGTGATCAGATCTTATCCCTAAAAATGGTCACTGAACTATTACAAAATTTCAAACTACAAAATAATCTGTCAAACTATTCCTAACTATTGTTTATATTGAGTTTCATGAGATTTAACCAAATTCCTAAGATATTTTATCACCTATGTTTGAAAATGTTCCTCAATTATTTATGCAGCAATTTGGTATAGATTCTATCTTCTGGTTCTGGTTTCAAAATGTTAGAACTTGTATTTCTAAAAAGAAGTGGTTTGGTTATGCAGAAACCAGGAGGAATCATTGCGTTACTCGATGAAACTTGGTACGGTGGAATTTCTTTATTCTTGCAGTTTTGTTTGTGCAACCATTTATGCTAAAAGAAGAGAATAAACAAAATAGGGGATTGAGGGTGAATTGGAGGGAAAACTTATGAGATTAGCCTCTCATAGATTGTATTATATAGAGGTTAGTAACAAAATTACAGGCTTATCCAGTGGGCTAACCTAACAAGCCTAATTACGTACAATCACCTAGACCTATGTGTAGACATGTACATTCCAACACTCCCACAAAATAGGGAAATGAGACTATGAGAGTGAATTGGAGAGAAAATTTGTGAGATTAGCCTTTCACAGATTGTATTATATAGAGGTTGGTAACAAAATTACAGGCTTAATGGGCTAACCTAACAGGCTAAGTACATACAATAACCTAGACCTGTGTGTAGACATTACATTCTAACACTGCCTCTTAAGTTGGAGCATATATCACAAATGCACCAAGCTTATTATAAATGTAATTTATCTAAGGACCCCTAAGTGAAGGCATCCGCTAGCTAACATTGGAGTTGACAAAGTCTAACAATAACAACTTTAGCAAGTTCCTTTTTTTTTTTTTTTTATGAAATGATAATCAATCTGAATCTGTTTGGTACTTTCATGGAACATTGGATTGAAGCCAATATGTGGGGCAGCTTGATTATCACAAACCAGCTTCATTGGAGACACTTCACATGGAAGAATTAAACTAGTTGTTTTTGCTTGCAAGTGATGTGATGTGAAATGTTGATTTGAAAGGCCTTTGATATTCATTTTTATATAAATTTGAGCAGAAATAATTTATATGTTTGGTCTTTGGTTTGTTTAATATTTGGCCTGCAAATTGGTGACGATAATAAAATGCATAATCTAATGGTGGCTTGCAGAATTTTTATCTTAAAACTGTTGACGTTTTCTTGCAACATTGTCAATAGGCAGTATGTAATCTTGTTGCACTTTTATTTATATTTATTTGTTTACTTTTAATCATTGATTCCTCTTTGTGACATGTTCATTTCCTATTTGTAGTATGTTTCCAAAGTCAACTCATGAAACCTTTTCACAAAAGCTTTATCAAATGTTTAAAGATCACAAACGCTTCATCAAGCCTAAGTTGGCTCGCTCAAACTTTACCATTGTTCATTATGCAGGGGAGGTGAGTTTGATTCTTCAGCATTGCCGTGTGGGTTGTTATTTTGTACAGTGAGTTTGTGTTGAAAGTTATTATTCATGCACTTCTTTTCAGGTTCAGTATCAGTCTGAACAGTTTTTAGACAAAAACAAAGACTATGTTGTTCCAGAACATCAAGAACTGCTGAATGCTTCCAAATGTTCTTTTGTAGCAGGCCTTTTTCCTCCACTTTCTGAGGAGACAGCCAAATCTGCTAAGTTTTCTTCTATTGGTACTCGTTTTAAGGTATCTAACATATAGTTCTTTGCTTTGTCAGATGAAAATATGTTATCTA
This sequence comes from Dicorynia guianensis, assembly GCA_037013595.1. NCBI lineage: Eukaryota > Viridiplantae > Streptophyta > Magnoliopsida > Fabales > Fabaceae > Dicorynia > Dicorynia guianensis. Next base: position 35,913,013 of record JASUAB010000007.1, read on the forward strand.
AAATGCCTTACTTCTGTCATGAATGCTGTTGTACATAACTTGTGCAGCTACAATTACAACAATTGATGGATACACTCAATTCCACAGAGCCCCACTATATTAGATGCGTGAAGCCAAATAGTCTATTAAAACCTGCTATATTTGAGAATATGAATGTCATCCAACAACTGCGTTCTGGTGTAAGTACAATTTGGAATTAAGCTGTACTATATTTGATTTAGACTTATGGTTATACATTTTACACTCATTGATGGTGCAGGGTGTTCTTGAAGCAGTAAGAATTAAATGTGCTGGATTCCCAACTCACATGACCTTTAATGATTTTTTAACTCGATTACGTATTCTTGCTCCAGAGGTCCTCCAAGAGAAGTGAGTGTACTTGAATGCCAATTATGGCTATGTGAACCTTGTACTTGGTAGCCTTGTTTGTGATTTCTTTATATTCTGACATTTACTTGGTTACTTACTTAAAAAAAAAATCCACTTTTAAGGAGCCTCAATGAAATGGAATCATGTAAAAAGATTTTGGAGAAGGCTGGCCTCACAGGTTATCAGGTAGATCTGGAAGTCCATCTAGAATTTGTATTGTATAATATTTTATACTAAAATCATTAAATTTTGTCATCCTGTACACTTTAGTTTTTTGTTTACACTCTGGCATTTGGTCAGGGCATGAAATGAAATATTTACTCTATTCTTGTTGTGTGACAAAGGATGCATTTTAATGTTGCATGAATTGTTTTATTGCAAGGTTTTCTTCAACATTGAATTGAAATGTTTGTGATTTTCCTAATTTTGTAGATAGGGGAAACACAGATATTCTTAAGAGCTGGTCAGATGGCTGAGTTGGATGCTCAAAGAGCACGCTTGCTTAGCAACTCTGCAACAGTTATCCAGAAGCAAGCTAAAACTCATTTTGCTCAGAAAACTTTTGTTACCTTGAGAAAGTCTTCTATCTACTTGCAATCCATTTGTAGAGGTGAGGTATCTGAATTTTTTTAATTTGTGAAGAACAAAAGACTTATTGACTCTGGCTTGGTCTGTGGCAAAATACAGTCACACACAATAAATATATGCAGTTTGTTTCTTATGGAAATGGTAACTTCATGAAAAAAGGATGAAGCCAAAATTGAGTCTTTGAGATGCTTCTTCCTTTTTAATAAGTCTTTCCTTTTATGAATGAAATAGTTTTCAAACTATGTGAAAGTTAATCATCAAATGACGAAAAAGATATAACAGTGCATTCTCCTAAAGGCTAATCCCAAAAAGAGGGGGGAAAGTATATTAGCTCTTGTGTCCCTTAAGACGTTGAAGTAGATTTAAATAGGCATCTAATGATGCTAAATATTTTTTCAAAAGTAACTTTCTCCAATATCCAGTGAATGCTTTTTTATCAGTGAAAGGAATTGTTTTTCCTAAGCCGGAGTATATAAATGGATGCCAAGTATTTGTAGCCCTGTGTTATTTTCCCTTTTAGTTCTTCATGATTTTAAAAGAGTCTTCAAGATAGTGTAATTCACACTGAACAATCAAATTTTTTTTTATAAAGATCACATTCTTACAATGTATGTGGCAGGCTCCGAATATGTCAGTCAATGAAATGTGTACGTCATAAATTCTTTGTTGATTGCTGTCTATACCTTCAACTGGTCTTTAAATGATACATTTAGAAGTTCTATATACAAAATTATGCAAGTACATGGTTGTTGTGACTTCTAGGAGAATTGGCTCGGAGATCATATTATCACATGAAGACAATGAAGAGGGAGGCAGCTGCTGTCAGAATACAAAAGTATATGCGTGGAAAATTAGCCAGAAAAAAGTACAACCGAAAAATGGTTTATATCTTGCAGATAGCTTTTCGGCTAAAGGCAGTTCGAAAAAGATTAAGATGTAGAAAGCAAACCAGAGCAGCAACTAAAATACAGGTTCAAGGAATCCTATTAATGTTAAACGTGTTTTGTCATTTATTTTTCTTGTTGCCTGAAATTACGAAACTACAAAAAATGCAGTCCTATTGGCGCCGACATAGAGCTCTCTCTGACTATAAGAAGCTTAAAAAAGCATCAATCATTTCGCAAAGTAGGAGTGTGGCTAAGGATGAGCACGAACAGAAGGTTGTATATATTAATGCTTTTCCTGGTTGTTGAATTTTCATAGTGAATCTATATCTGCCAAGTTGATGTTCCTCATCTTGATAATTTTAAGTAGTAACTGCTAAGATTTATCATTATGGGAATACGTAATTGTTGGGGATATAAATCAAAACCATATTAGAGCCTTCTCCTAACAGCTAAGCATTTAAGATGACTACTTTTTGACAGTAATTAATGCTGCAAGGACCATTATTTTGCATTTCTTTACCTATTTGGTTCTGCAAAAGGCACTCGTGACAACAAATAGTGAAAAATCTGAAGGGTCCTCTCTCATTATAATTCTTTTGAAGTCCTTGCAGCTGACATAAAAAATGAATTGGTTTCTGTCATGGAATTCCAGGTCTTGGAGAAAGCAATGAAAGCTGAAAGCTCTTCCACGGAAGAATCCTCAATTCATGTCCAAGATACCGAAAGAACTGAAGTTGTCAGGGAATCTTCAAGTCCTTACTTAGACAATGAAGAGATAGAGGCTCTCACTGCAGAAGTTTTAAATTTAAAGGTAAACTGATTAAATGTATTACGCCCTTGTTATGATCCATTGAGTCTCATATCAAGAAGTATGAGATGCTTAAGTGGGCTTATAAATCTCTGGGCTCTTTCTCCTCAACAACTAACAATCATTTGGTTTTTGTGATGTCATACCTCTATGTGATTCAGTATTCTTCTCATCTTCCATCTTGGATATCTGTCAAAATAAGTGCCAAGTAAAAACAAGAGTTAGAGCGCCAGAATAATTAGGAATTTCTTGATATTTTAAGGCTACTAATGTTTTTGGATTAACTTTGAGGTTACAATTGTCAATATGATGTTGCTCACTAGAGCAAACTACAGATAAAGTTTATATAAAGTATTTTGGTATCATCACAGCTTTAGATTTTGGCATGCAGAGAGTATCTTCCATTGAGTCATTGGGTCTACTTCCATCCTTTATTATGTTTTAATCCATAATATCTTTTGACTGAAGTTACTTGTTTTTAATAGAACCCAATGGTGCCTTTTGATCCATATCACTAATCTCACTTAATGGGATAAATCTCTATGTGTTGTTGTATCTTTTGACTGAATTTGCACTATTTCTGCTTTCTAATTTCTCTTTTTAATTTTTTCAGTGTCTGCAATCTTCTTTGGCATTTGATTGAGTAGTTTAACTACTTATCATCTTGTCGCCTACAAGCAAGTTAGTGCTAGACATTATTAGAGATTGTTGTACATATTTTACATGTGTTTAATATGGTTTAAATTAGGCCTTGTAATAACCTTAGATTAGACCCTTAGGTTAGGCCCATTTTTTATTGATTGATTCTATAGTCTATTATAAATAGCGAGTTGAGAGGCTAGTCTCTCAAGTTTTTTCTTCCAATTATTCTTTCATATGATATCAAAGTTTCCAAAGAGAAAACCTTTAACCATCACAATGTGTCCTCTTCTAGTCATACCAGATCCCTAAATTTCCCTTACTTTGCTCTCTCATCCCTTTTTTTGTCTCTCTCCTTGCCACTACTATTTAAGCCCAAACACCACTTTCCGGCTGTTGTTTGCTAGATTTGACACCACCATTGTGTTCATTGACATCAGATTGGTCAACCATTGAAGACCTATTGTGGTCCACTCACCTACGCTGCCATGTATTGCCATTCATTGCCAACCACACTAGTTCCACTCGCAAGAGCGATTTGAGCATGTTTTGGGGCCAGTTTCCAAAAAACCATCCCCAAGTTGTTGCTGTTTGTTTCCCAAAACCTTTTTCACCTTTTTTAATTTTCCAAACATCTAATTTTTAGTATCTTTGCCTAAATGCACACTATGTCATCCCTGAGTAATTCCTCCTTTGACCTTGGTGTCTCATCTGCATTTCAACACTTCACCATCTCCAATGCAAGGACTCTTATTATCACATCTATCAAACTAATAGGGTCTCCTAACTATTTCCCAAGGGCAACCTTTTTCAAAATGTGGTTCAAGGGGCAAGGCCAAGTAAATCATCTCACCAAGAAGGCAAAAGACATTGCTAGGGCCGACAAGGCCAAATGGGAATGGTTTTATGCTCAATTATGTAATGTATCATGGAACTCTATTGGCCCTTTTATCTTGTAGGCCATTTGAAACTTGTCATGAGGTTTGGAAGGAAGCCGTCAAATGTTACACTAATGATATTCAGCGGCTATAGTTGTTGGCAATGTCAAGAACCTCAAGCTGAAAATTTCAATGGAGTCTTATCTGAGACAAATACGTGCCCTCATGCAAGAATTCGAAGCTCTTCTTCAATATCCCAAGACCAAAGTTGATCACAATACCAAAAAGGAAAAATTTTCATGGTAATTGCTCCATCTGGTCTCAAGCCTGAATTCCAAGCTGCCCACCTTCAGATCTTAACTAGGTCCACCAATCCCACTATGAAAGATGCCTTCAAGAGGTTACTCAGTGTGGTTGGTAGTTCTTCATCCATGGTTTTTTCTACTAGTATTCCTTTCGAAGCTTTTGTTCTTGTGTCCTAGATTTCAGGAGATAATCAGGACAAATCCAATGGCTGTTCTCATCCATAGTTTAGCTTTTGTGAAAAAGAAGGGGCATGAGGAAGATAAGTGTTGGAAGAAGCATGGCAGACTAGTTGCACCTCCTGTCACTTAGTCCAACTCATCCTAAGCGGACCATGTTTTATCCAGTGATCCTAGTCTGACATTAGGCTCTCAAATGGTGTTTATGCTTGCTACTAACTATGAGGCATTCTTGAGGTTCCAGGCTTTTCAGCAATCTCTTACAGACATTTTTATTTATTAGTGAAGTAGGTATATCGATTTGTTTTCTTTTAACAGTCAATGGAGCCACAAAAATTATCAGTAAAACCTAGATACAGCCATACAGGTTATTACTGGCCATGGATCTGATTTGAGGTGAGAAGAGACCTGAATAAAAAATTGTGGTTTTAGACCAATGCACCATGTAAAGAATAACGTGGTCACTGTCATATGAAAATGGTGCTCTTGTGTTATACATTTCGTATGTACATAACATGTTTTGCCATATGGTTGTATAATTTAAACTTATTTTCATCTGTTTTCTACAATCCACAGGTTATGTTGCAGGCAGAAAAACTAAGAGCTGATGAATGTGAACGGAAATATGTAGAAGCCCAAGAATCTAGAGAAGAGTTGAGCAAAAAGTTAGAAGAAACTGAAAAAAAAGTGTATCAACTTCAGGACTCATTGAACAGGTAGTATTAGAACTATGTTATATTCCCTTGAGGATTCATGTGATTTTGCAGTTTTGGTTTTACAAATACCAGGAGTCATCAATGATTATATCAACATTGCACTATGATACCTAATGGAAAATGCACCATAATCAGTTTATAGGCAAGGAGATACCCTTAAAGATTCGAGCATTCTGCTCTAGTCATATACACTAAAGAATTGCAAAAATTGCACAACGCCACAAAATTTTGGCGTCCTAATTTCTGCCAACTCCTTTGTGACCCATTGCTCACCAACAGCCCCAAACTTAATTTCCCATAGGTGAGTAGCAACTTCACCATATAACTCTTTCTAGGAAGATTATGAATGAATGATAGGCCCATAGCAGGAGGGAATGAGGAAAGGCTCAACGGTGGAGAGTCTGTTAGGAAGAAATTTAGAAATGCTGAGAAGGGACAGGTCAGCAATAGTTAGTTAGAGGAGGTAATCATGAGAGGGACAGTTACCAAGAGAGTTGAGGAATAAAAGTTATTGTGTGGAGCAGAGGTGAGGTATTAGATCATTTTATTAGTGAATTGTGAGGAGCCTTGGCTCTGTGAGAGTAAGAAGCAATAGCTCTGGGAGGGTGAAGGGTCTTTCTCTGTCCAGGGATTACCTTTTTCTCTGTAATCTTTCCATTTTTCCTTCATTTCTAAGTGAAAGGCTCACTGTTTAATTTCCTCTGTTGTTCTGAATTCTCTCAATTCCTAACAGTGAAGTACTGATCATATTAGGATTTGGTGAAAATTTCTAAGAATTTCATCCATTCATGAGGTTTGGTAGATCTGGAGTTGACCTCTCAGAAGATGCTTTAGCTTCGGCCTTCGGCCTAGCATTGTGAGGAACTGAGAAATTTATACTTACACAAGATTTGTTTGTGCCAAAAGTGTTGCTGGAAAATATGTAAGGTATTGTACAAATTTTAACGTTTGTAGAGAGGAGAATGTACTATTCATGTTCAAACCTTCAAAGGATAGAAGCATTCTTGGAACAATAACAAATGATATGTCCAAGATTTACCATCAGAATGGAATGGATACTTCTTTCGGAGGCCACAGTGGAAAAGATGCTCTAAATAAGATTAGCTAGGGAAGAAAAATGAGAAGTAGTATTGTGACAATCTCTCTGGAATTGTTTTCGTTTTCTGCTTTTTATGGATGTTACTTCAATTTCAGTTATGACTTTTAAAACTGAATACTATTTGATTAATGCTATATCTGATCTAGTGTGTCTCAGGATGATATCTTCCATGTCAAGCCAAGTTGCGGAGCTGAAAATGATTTTGAGTACTTCATCAAGATTGAGTTCAACTTTTCGACCTATTGCTAGAGTTGATGTTGCTTCCAGTAATTCTGATACTTCATCCACAGATTCTGATTTTACATTCCCTGCTCCTGTTTCAAGTCCTGCTAATTTTTCTTCTGTCAGTCCTAATTCTGTTCAACTTGTAGTTCAGGACATCTCTGCAGTGGATGGATTAGGTCAGTCCATCTTTCTTTATTATCGTCATGGTTCAAGTTTTCTTGCCGTTAAACTTCCTTACAGCATCTAGGGAAAATGAATCTGATGTCCAGAGGAGTAAAACCATGCATGTATGAAGATCGTGTCTTTGGATGGGAAATTTTGCCATATATGTGTAGAAGTCCTAGAATTCAGACCCTGGGGCCTATAGTCTGAGGTTTGCATGGATAATTACAGCTAAGGAAGAGGAGAGGAGGATTTTTTTGCTTCATGCGATGAGACAACTTATATACATCTTGATAATTATATTATGCTAATATAGAATAACTGTTAGAACATGGTTTATGTTGCCATTTACTTGCCTTCAAAATGTTCTTTTTTTTCTTTATAAAATGCGGAGATTTATTTGACAGTATCTTTGTTGCTTTTCCAGGATCTGAAGGTGGAAAGGAGGGTTCATTTGATGATTTCTTCTAGTAAACTTGTATTCCTTTATTCTGCCTTTAAGTGTTCTTCTCTCTTTATCTGGGAAAACAACAGGGCGACGAGTTGGGTTTCGATCGAGTCTTGCCATTGTGGTTAGGCACGTCCACTCTTTTTGACAGATACACTGGGTACAAATATGTAGATACACAGTTTATCTCAGGATACTGTAGATCAGCCAGATAAAGCTAGCGAGATTCCATCTATGGTAACTTTATTGGTTAGTGTTTCTCCGTGCATGTCACATTTGAATTCATTCCAATTTAATGATGTCAAATGGCAGATAGAATGAAAATATTGTATATAACAGCTACTTTATTGACGTTTTTCCTTGTTTTCTGCCGAATGGTTTTCATCAGTATCAAGTTCTTGTGGATTTTGCTTGCACTTTGGTACCCTCTAGACATCATCCGGAAGTAGTGACACTAACTCTTTGATTGAAATTGCGGCGAACTCAAGCATCTGCACTTTAGAATGATTTCGTCAAACAATCAGCTACATAATTGCGGTTTAATCTGCTTAGCACTGAGCTTACGTAGTGTAATCCCAAATGTTCATCGAAGATATCTTTTTAATACACTTATAGTATTACTACAACCTGAGACTTTTTGAACTTATGGTTCATGCTGTAACTTGTGGCAGGACAACTTGCTATTTGGTCCATCCGCAACAATTTTGCTGTAGGTTACTTTGATATGTTGCTGATGGAGTGCGTATTTATCGCGCTACTGTGGTCGATTACCTCCATCTCGTCGGGCACCACCATAGGCTCAGTGAGTTTGCCCTGACATTTGTGACTCAGTCAAATTCTGCCGTACGTTCAAAGATACTAGTGTGCCAAATATAGAGCAAATTGCAAGACCCAACAAAACTCATCATGGTTCGTAGAAAAACAACACTTCCTTGTTTAGTCTGCTATCAACATATCTTCTTTTATCTATAAAATCAAATTTTAAAAAATACACTTCTTCCAAATATCACAGTACAAAGTTAGTCCTATTTAACAAGTCAGATTAAATGTTTATAAAATCAAAGTGTCGAATGAGATTTATTAAATTTTATAATTTAGTTTATAAATTTAATTTTTAATGAAATTTAAATTTTAAGTAAATATTTAATAAAATTTAATTTACAAAAATAACATAATTTTTACCTTTATGCCTTCTCTATTGCTTAAAAGTTCTGTTAGAATTTTATTGAAGATAAGTTTCACGTGTTTATGCAAATAAGATATTGAAAAACATGCGATACATCTCGTAATAGTGGAGTAAAATAATTATCTAAAAAAGTAAAATTTAATTTTTAATAAAAATATTTAACAAATTTTAAAATTTTAAATATTTTGAATTATGATTAAGAGATGTGTTAAAAATTAATTCATCTTATTTTTGTTTAAAAATTATACTCTACCCTAATAATCTATTTAACTAATAGAAAAAAAAATATATATATATATATACACACACATACTAATGAAAAAGTCACATGAGTTATAGTAAATATAATAAATTTATTTTATTTCCATTCAAAAATTGCATTTTACCAAAAAAATGTCAACAGTGTTAGATTTTAACCCTAAACCACATTTTTTTGGTGATGAACCCAAAATCACATTTATTGTAAGGAGAGGAGTTAAAAATTTGTGTTTGTAAGGAAAAAGACTTTTAATGTAAGTAAGGGCACATCTTGGAATAATACTATGAGAAATTAAAAAATTATTTACCGAATATTTCGTCGGTATAAATGAAAATTTTGTCAATAAAGTGTCTTTGTCACTAAAATTTATTGACAGAAAAATCTTTTGAGTAAATTAAATTTTACCGAATGAAGTCCATTAGTCTAAATGAGAAACTGCTCAATAAATGAAAAAAATTGTTAGTTATTTTTATTGTATCAACTACATAATGGATTATATCAAAGAAATTTGTATTAGTAAATTTTTTTACAAATTAAATTCTATCCAAAAAAATATATATAATTCTAGATATGTCCGTACAGTTATCTAGAAAAATTTTGTGGATAACACTGGATAAAACTACATAAGGAATTCCATCAATAATATTCAAATAACCTTGCTAATTCATCGAAGGGAAATTTCATCTATAACAAAAAACTTTAGTTTTTAAAAATTAATTATTTACAAAACAACTTACAATATATTAAAAACCAAATAAATAATTATTCAATAATTAACATTAGCCAAGAAATCATTATCATTTGCGATAGTCTCATCAAAATTTCGATCGTCTCTAGTAGCAACGGATTGGTTAAGCTTGTCGACTGACGCTAATGGCAGTTGATTATAAACTAAATATCCAAATAGACCACCATGCATAGCACCACCTCCATGACTATAAACAATGAGGCTCTCCAATTAGACTATTCGCTCTTGCATGGTGGTCATTTCTTGTGAAAACAAAAATATTTTCTGTGAATATTTAGTCAAAATACTTCTTGTAGTTTTAATAAAATAAAAATATAGTAAAAGGTTTTATATATTTCTTTTACTAAACTAAGTCATTGGAGTGAAGTATAATTTTTTAATAAAAATGAAATATAATATCATACACGATTACCTTGAGTTTAATTTACTCAACTTCTAAAAATGGTATTATAGACAAAAGTTATCATTTTTCTTTCATGTTTTTATAAATATTATTATATAAACATAGATATAAATAAATAGATAACACAGCTACAATATATCATATTCATTTAAACATATTAATATAAAAAAAGGTTTTTTTTTTTTTTAACGCTTGTGATTAATATCAAAAGTTAAATGTGCGCACTACTAATTCCTAACTTTCTTTTATTGCGTACATAAAAAAAGGGCATTGCTACTCCACCCGATCCATGTGGAATACTGAACCGAAGGAAATCCACATTGGGTGGAATGCAACACATTCGCATTTGAAGCATCGTCAAAACCCGAATAACCCGGTTTAAGTTATAATTGGATCGGGTCGGTATTCAATGCGGGAAGAAGTATGATTTCTCATAGAAGAAACAGTAGGGAGTGCATTAAAAACGTTCCTCCCACGTAAATGTAGGGGAACCAATGTTTACAAATAAATTTAGATTCTTACATTTTTTAATATCACAATTTTGTATATAAAATTTATTAAATTTAATAGCTTGTACTTTTTAATAAATATTTGATAAAATTTGATTTATAAAATAATCAAGTTGGAGTATATTTACACCCTAAGATATGGAAAAAAAATTTCATTTCTAAAAACACCAACTTTTTTCATTTATTTTTTTTTTCAAGATACAGGGATAATTGATATAGTTTCTAAATTCAAAGCCCACGTTATATAGTAAGGACTAACTTATCAGTACATCTGAAGAGCGTACTTGCTCCTTACGTTCTTTCACATTGCAAACATCAGAGAGAAAATAAAAGAGAAAAATGTATGCAGGAAAGAAAAGGAGAAAAATGTATGCTATAAACATGCAAAAATGCGTACCATTAAGATTGCTCATTGGCTTGGTTGCAAAACTCAAGGCTGAGTCCGTGGATGTAGAGGGTTGAATTCAATTTTAATGTAAACTACAAAAATCTGCTAGTTATGTGTAAGATTTAAATTAAACTAAATTAATTACTTATAACATGAGATTTTTTTAATTTAGATTTTTTTACATGATATCACTGTATTCTTACCGATTTTAAGATTAATTTATATTTAAAATAAATCACTTTAAGTCACTTTCAATAAAGATGACTTTAAGGTTTAAATTTTGAGTCTTTAAATTTAAATTTCTTAACTTAAAAGATAAATAATAATTATTATACCAACACTTTATTAATAAAATAATTTTAAATAAACAATCATCAATATACCGAAAGGCCTTTTAATTATCAATATAGGGAATAATTAACTACAGATTGCAATAGTAAGTTCAATTTCACTTTTTCATTAAAAAATGAATCTTATTCTTTAGAAGAGTCAAATTCTCTTAAAAGTAATCTGAGTATTATAGTAGAAGAAGCATTAACTGGCAGAGCTTTGCAGCACGAGGCAAAAAACGGAATAGTGGAATACCGCAGTCACACTGTTCTCCATTATATTTGCTAAGCAAATGTAAAAATACAGTAGCTGCAGACAGTAGGTGGCAGATGAAGTACGCATGCCGAGATCTTCACTTTCTGTTCTCAGAATATATGAAGCCTATAAGCTTCAATATGAAGCAATTCTTGGATCAACAATTTCTCTGTCTCCTCCTCAACCCTGAAGTCTGAACTCTTTAGGTGTCTTTTGCAAGAGATCCTTACTTCCCTTCCTTTTTCTTATTTATTCTATTGGAGCAAAGTAAAAGAGATTCAATTTAATTCAATAGTGTATTTTTATTCCTCTTATCCTCTCTACACAGGTTGGACTGAACCAAGACAAGAAAACACTATGGATGCAAACTACCTGAGGAGAATTGACAAGCATAGAGATCAGGACAGGTTCAGTTTTGAAGAGCATCACCACCATATATGGCCAGCAAGAAACTATGCTTGTAGTTTTTGCAAGAGAGAGTTCAGGTCAGCTCAAGCTTTGGGTGGCCATATGAATGTACACAGAAGAGATAGGGCAAAATTGAGATCGGCCTTACCCTTGTCATGGGTTGATTCCCAATGTCTTAAACCTAACCCTATCAGTAGCACCATCCCTAACCCAACTTTTCTTTCACCATCTCCTTTGTCTGACAAGCTTCTGAAATATTACACACATCATTCTCCACTTTGTAGCTCTTGTCTGACTTTGTCTTCTTCCCCTTCCTCAGCCTCTACCAGTGATGGCAATAAATTTTCATTACTCACGTCTTCTCGGGTTCCACTTTTGATGAGTCCTCAAAGCCGGGAAATGAAGATGGAAAAGAGCACAAGGAGTGGTTTTGGGATTGAGAGATTGAAGGATTTCTCAGCAAAAGAGGATAAGCAAGAGAGTTTGAAGAATAATGAAATTAACAGCACGTTGGAGTTGGGAATCGGGTTGCTAAAACACCCAAAGGAGAACTTAGATTTGGAGCTTCGACTTGGGTATTTCTAGCTAGGTAGGTGCGCAATTCAACCAATTACTTATGTTTAGCTTCTCTTGCGCCACTATAGCACTCCATTCAAGCTGCTTCAAATTATTTATATTCTGCATTCAAGGATCTTAAGATATTGAGCTTTTCCATTTTCTTGGGGTGAGGTTGGAATATAAACTTTTATTGCATCCAACCCATGGTATGGGTGATTAAAGGAGCCATAAATCATGAAAAAGAGAGGGAAAATTCAAGTCTTCAAGTTCATAAGCTTGTGTAGGTCTTGAACATTGGCAGCCAAGTTTTGTTCTTCTTCACCTTTAATTAGCGTGTGTAGAGTTCTTCTTTAGTTTGATGGAATATTAATATCGAACATGATTTTCTAAACTATTTTTAATTTTTTCAGTCTCTCATGATCTAGAAAGATGGCCATGTGATTCAGATGAATATTCTTCATAATATCAAAGTACTTTTCCTGGTTATATGCACCCTTTGATGTTAGTTTCTCTGTCATGCTCGTTCTTGGAAACAAGCGATCACCTTGATTCAGAGATGAAAGAAATCAAAACATGTTTGATCCTCAAGTATTGTCAATAAGGTTGTATGTATGTAAGGTGCACATTATAAACAATTCATATACAAGGAAAAATCTATAAGGTTGTCTTTATAAAGCCGAATCTATACAACTTGAATCCTAATTAGCAATATCTAAGATGAAGTTACCACTTTGTTTTCATTAGATTTTTCCACTTGTACACATGGCAATATATAATTTTAATTAGATTCATTTAAAGTTCATCTAGGTTCACTTAAAACTTTCTCTTTAAAACTCTCATTGGCTGCAAACCATCTTTTGACCACTCAATAATGTGCAAAAAGTGTTTACGCTACTGTAAATTTTTAGACACTAAAGCTTCAGCTTTGGGGAATAAACGTGGAAAAGTGAAACATAAACATCAGCTTATGTGGATCTACATATTTTTCTGAAAATTGGCGCTAAATGAGTCAAGATGTGTATATATTGTTTATTTATATATATACATGTATAACGATCTAAACTGAGTGAATAAAATATAAATGTTAATGCTGATAGGTTAAGTTTATGGTGCAACGTGTGCTTGAATTTCAAGGAGAAATAGTTATAAGAGTAGTAAGTGTCCATTAGCCAATGGTTTTGTTGGATTCTAAAGACATGTGAAAAATCAAATTTTATGTTATAATAATGAAATAAAAATAAAATTATAAAAATAGTACATCTAAATTTTATTTTTATATTGACATTTTGATATAGACATGGGAATAGTTGAATCACAACCCAATACTGACATTTGTATGAAAAAGTTATAAATGTCTGTTACAAATATGCTTAATTTTTCATCTATGTGTGAAGTGAGGGCGACATGACATTGAGCAGTATACCTACACTTGCAAGTCTCAACAGGCCTAGCTAATTATTTTTCACTGTTCCCTTCATTTTCATTCCTCTTATGTGTATATTTTGATTCATTATTTCCATTCCTCTTAAATATAACTTGAAATCATCCATTCTCCCCTCAGGGATCTTTTATTTTCTTTTATGATAAAGCCAACAGTTGGTGTTAGCGTACATGCGTAGATGAACAAGTTAACTGTTACCTCCTTATATTTTGTTGTCTTGCCATTGCTTCCTTTCTTGTTTTGGTATGTGATGAATTTGAGATCAAAAAGTGTATGCATATAAGAAACAAACATATATATTATTAAACATGATACAGAAGGAAAATGAAGGCCCAGAAATCATGTCAGGAGGTAATTCAACATGTTATGAATTTGATGCATTTCTCTAAAAAAAACTTTCTGTCAAACACAGGACATGAGAATATGGAAAGCAAGGGCTGGAGAGAGACAGGAAGGGGGGTCGGGTGGGGATGAATTTTGCTTAAGAGTGAAGCTCTATAAAAGGGTGACCCAGACCCTTTTCCTTGTCCAATATTTATTTCAAAGTGTTAGTCTGGTGTCGGTATTAACGACTTTGTGTTCCCAACATCTGGATCTCTGCATGTTCCCTCTAATGCCAGGCTTCTCTACCATGATGGCCTTTCCCTAACTAGAAACTATTGGTTTCCGTCAGTACCAACCAAAAGAAGATATGTTTCTTTCTCTCTCTTTTGATGGGGTCTGTGAAAACCAGTTCACAAAATTTAATTTTGGGTCTCTCCGTAGTAATGGGGTTTGAAATTTTAGGCCATTGCAGGGGCAGGGGAGAAGGTTAGAAGAAATGTAGTACATAATGATGTCACTAAAGTTTGAAAATGAGTAATAAAGGTTGGGAGGATATGATGGACATCTGGGTGTGTAATATAATATTGTGAAAGAAGGGATGGGTAAAAGTAAGGTAGTCGGCGCACGTCGCTGTCCTCTGCCATTCATTCTCATGACCTTTCCGTTCTTTACCCGACCCACCTTTCCGTTCTCATCACCTGTTCTCCCCAATCCCATTCACAACCAAATTTTGTCCAGTGACATTGTTTGAGTTTGAGGTTGCGGGGCCCAGGTAACTGGGTTGATGCCAGTGTTGTCACTCTCAATGGGACTACAATGTTGTTGGTAGCTTTGGTCTACCAGACTTCATTGCGACTACCTTGGTTCCGGTTGCTTTCAATTCGTTTTGTAACGGGCCACTGGGTTTCTTCATTCAAGCACAGGGAAGCCCATTAGCCAATGGGTTGGTATTAGGCATGCTTAAAAGTGGCAATTATGAAGGAAGAATTTTTCTTTTAGATTTCTTTAAAAGTTTTTTTTTTTAATTTTTTGATAAGAGACCTTGAGGCAAAAATTGCAAGCGGTAAACCCTTGCAATAAAATTGACTCTAACTTTTAATATTTAAATCTTAAAATCTCTTTTGAATACCATTTTAATATTTGAAAGACTGATGGCAGGGAAAAAAAGTCCATTAAGACGTGAAGTTTGAGAGTGCAGCAGAAGAGAACTCTTGAAGTAAAATATTGAAGCCTTTTCATTCGTTGAATAATCAATAAATATTGAAATAGACACCAAACTCAATAATTGTGGGACCAATTTTCTGACATTTTCCGTTTTAATTTGTCTTTTTTTAAAATCTTTCTTCCTTCTTTCCTTAACGTCAAAACGTGAAGATGTTCAGAATAAAAAATAAAAATTACGTAGATGTCTGATTGATTCAACGGATCAGAGATGCCGGTCGGTCTAGTGTTTTGACCATCTATTTTTCGAGTTTCTCCCTCTATCAGACCCATCGCTTATTGGTTTGGATTTTTATTTTTTTCTTTAATTTTAATATTTTTTTTCTCTGTCTCTTTATATTTAACATATAAATTCTACTTTTTTTCATTAAATTTTCTTTCTCTTTCTCACTTGCCCTTATCCACTTATATAAGTGCTACCCTTGTTTTACCACGACATTTGAATATATAATTTAGTAACCTGCAGTAAACTTCATTATTTGCTTGTCGAGGGATAATGAGTTCAGCATAAAGTATAAACCCTAGAATCTGTTTGGTGAGAGCACAGATCTTAACGTATGAAATCGCCTCATCAGTACAGATCATGGGGGCTAGTCCAGAAGGAAAAGACAGATGGGAGCTTATCATGCTAAAGCTGCTTTCTTGCTAACGAAGCCAAACAAGCAAACAACGTTATTCATAAACATGGAAAGAATGGAAGTAAGACAGCTCAATTTTGATGGTAAACAAAGAATTTATGACACTCGTGTTATTATCTTTCCTTTTCTTATTATTGTCCTTGTCTTTGCATCCCATCTCTTTCCTGTTATCAGTTTCTTGCAGACTAAGTCACAAATAATTCATCCATACCCCAATCATTTCCATTTATTGAAATTCATAAAAGTTTGATTTAAAAGAATTTAAACTATAAAATTTATTAAATTTCATAATTTAATTTATAAAATTTGATACATTAATAATTTTTGTAACGGGGCTAAACAGTGTTTATGGGAAACTGCATATTTGGGAAATCCAGCTAGGTAGGAAGAAGGTTGTTGGGGAAACAAGCTTCATTCTCAATCATGTTTGTACCAACTGTGAAATGAAAGTCAGAATAGACCTTAAGCAACAAGAGTCGTCAACTAATCAATCTCGTCACTACAGGTTACCAATAATTCAAATATTGTTCTGCGTAAAGAATTTAGAAGGTCAATTTTGTACCTCGTAGTTTAAAGGCAATAATTGCCAACATGGAAGCAGCAGCAAGTTACGGCCATATTGAAGCCTCATTATATATTTGTTAAAAAAAATTATATGTATACATAATTTTATAACTATATATATGCATGTGTAAAATTACATTAAAAAAATAAATATGCAAAAAAATATAAAAATATATAAAATTTATATTTTTAAGAATATATGTATAACATATTCTTTATTAATAGCTCAAATTTAAAAAGGAAAAAGAGAATTTTAACTAAATAAGAGTTATTAATATCTTACAAAAGTTTCTATAGATTGTTAGATTTATAATTTTATAATTTAATTTATAAAAATAATATAATTGTTTATAATATTTGTGTATAATTGATAGGCCACAGAACTCTGTCGCTTTTACTTGACAATAAGGGAGCTTTGTCCTTTTGTACGGATATAATAAAAAAATAACACTTATTTTTTACACTCTTATATCTATCACTATTATTATTATTTTTAATTATTTTTAATATTTTTTGGTTCACTCACATTATCATGTGGATGAAATGCAGCCCTTTCAACGTAAAAATAACATTTTTTGTAAAAAGAATTTGATACATCAACGTGTTAGAAAAGAAAATACAATTAGATTATTCTCACAAGTTAAACATTAATTTAAATATTTATTTAAAACATTTAAGTTATTAAGTTAATTAAAATTTTAAATTTTATAAATTAAATTATGAAATTTAATAAATTAATATATTAAAATTATTTTTATGAATTTTATACATGTTAGATTTTGGAAGAAAATATAATGAATACATAGACCTAGTCAGCTTACTGTATTTGTTAGGGCTGTTATAACTGATGCAGAAAAGAAAACTCTCTCTTTCCACAATCATAATTATTATCGCTCAATTAAGTGGGGAAGGTATTCTATTCAATAGCATCCCTGAGCCGAATCACAAGTTGAATATTCATGAGTTGTTATTGTGAACCAGACAGCTAAAGGCCAAAAGCACAATCTACTGGAAACAATGATATCCCATACATATTATTACATCGGATACCATATATAAAGTTGGATTATATAACTCAAAGTTTTAAACTACAGAGCAACCCTGGGAACTTTGCCCTTGTTTGTTATAGCAGAAGGGTTGTTACCTTATCAATTTCATGTTTAGGCCAAAACAACGAAGGCTGTTTAGCCTTAGGCATGAGGCATTTATAAGTGTAACTAGGTGGGTTTTTTGGTTGAGTGACGTTGATTGAGATGGCATAAAGGTAGATGTGCTGCCACTAATTTGGGTGCAAAGGGTTTAAACTTGAGGATAAGTACAAGCTACAAATTGGCAGAGTCTCTTTCTTTAACAATATATGTCCTGCACGAAGGTTCCTCCATGTTTCCTCGCAAACACTCTGTCTGACCCGTCCCTACAGGAATAATATTATATTTATGCATTTATATTTATATATATTTTATATAATTTAAAATTAAATATAAATTTTTATATAATTTAAAATTAATTACAAATTATACTTTATAATTAAAATATAAATATAAACACGTAAAAATAATAATCCTGCCAGTCTTTGTCGTCATCAAGGTTCATTGAGAAAACTAAGCCATGCGTCACCTCGGTACCTCCGTAAGCAGAAATATTCTGTGTCATACCTGAAGAAAATCTATCTGGTACCTTTTTTGACTGCGTTAATTAGTTTTTACGCACAAGTAAAACTTTGAAGAGATAAAAAAAAAATTGAGAAATTGTATCTGAGGTGTCTCACGAAAGCAACAAAATTCTCTCCGTGCTAAAGTCATGTGAGCAGGTTGTGTATAAGAAAAAAATGAATACAGAATTCTGTGTAAATTTTGTATTTCTGTATCAGTAGAATCTCCGTAACCATATTTTTCATATTAAAGTTATTAACTATTTTTTAAAAATTTTATAAGACAAAAGTTGAAAAAAAAGTTAACATCTGTTTGTAGGGTACCCAAAAATTAATTGATATGTAAACTTTACCGGTGTTCAATTTCATTGCTGGCTGAGGGGCCTTCTGTGTAATCCTTTTGGATCATGTCAGGGATGTAAGTACGTACTCTTTGACGTAGACATTTGGTTTTGTTCAAAGAAGAAAGAATCGATGCCTAGTTACTTATAAAATACCTGCTAAATTCATACCAGGATGTTTTTACATGACAGTAACTTCGGCTGGAAAAGTTTTCAGTGGAAATAGCTTATTGAATAAATATATTTTATAGTTTAGATAGTTATCGAGTAAATTATACGTGAAATCTATAATATTTTTATAGTGTTTGATTTGTTCTGAATAGTAGCTTTGCTTTCCCTCGATCGTCAAATAAAAGAGGTAACTTTTTCCATGAAGTTACCTTCTTACACTATGTTGATAGTAAACTAAAAATTAGTCCATTGCTTCATGTGTGCTTTGTGTCCCCAAAGATGATTGAAGAATAAATTAAGGAGGCAATCAGTTTTCGGATTAAAAAAAATTTGTCGATGATGTTATATAAATAAATTATTTGCATGCAGTAATATATTTATATAGAGAGAGGGGTTGAAAGAAACACAAGGCAAGACCGCGTTAAGAAACCTGGATTGAAAGAAGAGCCCAAAAAAAGACGGATCACAATTTAAAAAAAAGAAATGGAGAGAAATATAGAGACAGAAAAAAGGAAAAAAAAAAAATGGTGTCCGTGTCCGCTCTGGAGATGGATAAATCCACAGCCGGCTAACGGGGTAGTTTCTCTAAGTAAACTTCCAAGACTTTTCCACTCTACAGATTACCCACCAGACTTGAATGTCCTTAGGTTATGCCTATGTCCTTCATTTGTCTCTTTGCTCAAACCTTTACCTCCACCTTTCTATTAATACCCCCACTTCCTCTCTCTCTCTCTCTCTCTCTCTCTCTCTCTCTCTCTCAGAGTGTCTATATTATTTCTCATAATAATAAAATTATTGCCAACAAAGTAATCTCCGCGTTTACCATGGAATTCAGCAACCCAGAAGAGTCCAAGAGCTCCAGCAGCGAAGAAACTGATCGATCAGCGCAAAACGATCAGGACACGGGCACCGGCAGATCCTACGAGTGTGTCTTTTGCAAGAGAGGTTTCACCACAGCACAAGCTTTGGGTGGACACATGAATATTCACAGGAAAGACAGGAGCAAGACCAAACCCCTTAATCCTTCAACTTCGACCAAGCTCGATAACAACTATTATACCCATCTTGGCTTCTATTCAGCACTTCGAAGCCATCCTGGGAGTTATTGTAACACCGCTCCTGATGAAGATACTAATAATTACCCCCCAATTTATTTTGCTGCACCCTCCTGTGGCCCTAGACCTTCACATCTGCAGTATGGTGAGGTTTTCTGTGAAGAGAACCAGCGCCATCGGGACTCCTATGGAGAAGACTGGAGGAGAAGCTTGAGCTTGCATACTAATCCATTCTGTGTACGTGAAAATAAAGGCAAGGAAGAAGTCAGTAGCGAAGAGGATGGGCTGGATTTGGAGCTTCGACTGGGTCATCATCCATAGCATGTATTTCAATGATCATCAATATATATGAGCTTATGTCGGTGACCCATATATTTTTTCTTTTCCATTTGCACAGGCCTTAAAATTTGTCAGCACACCATTGTTTCGTTTTGTGGGATCAAAAGGGTACGGAAGCTGATAGCTAGATAGATATATAAAGCATGCGCCTTTCAGGCCCTATCTTGATCCTGCGGCATTCAGTTGTAAAGGGAAGGCTTGCAAGCTGGAAGCGCACGCAGGAGAAGAATGATCTATACGCTTTGGCTTGGGGCTTCTTCACGAAAGGAAAGGTGGAAATTTAAAAAAAATTGCAATCATGGTTCTGAGGAAGGTACCTGATAAGTTTAATTACTCAATTGATGATATATCTAGCCCTAATTCTACTGGCTAGATAGCTAGAGTTCTAGCTAGCTAGCTTTGCTGCTACCAATTTTCGTGTATTTTTTGTATGCAGCTTGCTGCTTGTGGCAATGAAAATTAGGTTTATGCATATCTTTCCAAGGGTTTAAATATATGCTTTGAATTACATGAAGTCTTTTTAATTAACACCAATGATCAAATGTATGTCACTATAGTTTCAGTTTCAACGGGTTGCAGCTCTATATTGTAATGAACTGAAATCAATCAATACTATCTACCTGGTGTGAACTTTTCTTTTGTCTGGGTTTGGGGGCAATGCAGAGGTGGGGATAGGGATGGGGATGACGGGGTAGGGTGTCAGCTTGATTAAGCTTTTGAAGCAAACTCCTTGAACTGTTGTTTGTTTTATGGGTTAGTATGATTTCACATGCTTGTGTCAGTGGATCCAATGAAGCTCTAAAATGCTTCAAACAATGAAGTAAGACCCTTGCAGTAAATTGTTTTACTTAGTTTTGAACTGGGAAAAGTTTTCAATAAAGCATGCATTCGAAATCTCAGTAGGTAGGTTCCTTTTTTAAATCTCTTTTGATGCATCAAGGTATTATGACCTCGCCTGCAGCCTTGCCAGATTGAATTTTAGCTGAAATTTTCACTGCTTCCATTTGAGAGCCTTTTTTTTTGTTTTTGTTTTCCTTTTTGGTTTTTCAATGCTGCCAATTGATATGAAAATGTGCAGTGGTGGCTTACCATAAACAACGACTTTGTAGTAGGATTTGTTAAAATTTACGATTTATTCAATGAAATCTCGGTAAATTTAACAATTCAAATTTTATTAAGTATTAAAGAAGATTCAAGAATAGCATAACTATACTGATATTGCGCAGAAAACATTCAAGTATATAATGAGTTAATGTTGCACACTAAGAAGCCATTTTCTCTGTCCATTTGCACAGACATTGAAGCTTAATTAATGTATAATATCATCTGTCCAGCTATGCTTGACTAGTATTCTTGAACAGACAATAGCTAGGCCACATCACTTTTCCTTATTAAGCTGGTTAAAACCTAGTAAACAATATAAGATCAAACGCATTTTTGAACCTTTTGTTTTGCCATAAGATAACTTACTCTAATATTTTCTACGGAAAGTGTGCCTGCAGTGTATCCTTAATACTTTATAAGCAGTATTCTTAAACTGTAGCTTACGTATGTGTTGATCAATTAAACTTTCAAAGAAGATGGAACAAGAATATAGAAATTAAAGCCTGCCGTTTGATTATCTTAGAAAGTTGGACGAAGCCGGCGATGGACGGAGCTTGACTGTCTCCAACGAACGTATCGCTTGTTTTAGCACATGTAGCACCCGGCTTGGTCAAGCTTCTTTTCCCATTTTAAACCAGAGGATGAATCTTACATGTACTGCTGCTACTGCATAATGTCTTCACTTAACAAAACATTTGCATATAATTCCTAAGATAAAGAAATGCTGACAAGATGATCATTCATATGAAAAATATTTACATGCTCACGAAAGAAGAAAAATTCTTCGTCTTTCACAAAACAATCCCATCCCACCTGTATATATACGTGTGTCAGTCATGGTACAGAAATATATTAAGACGTCAAGACAGATGGGCAAAATCTTTTTCCATACAAAAGAATTTTCCCGAGTATACAAAAATTTACATATTTTGATATTTGTTCTTCCAAAATTTATTTTGATCTCTTCTAGTAAAGATATCCTCAAAAGCCACGCAACAAAGCACCAGTGGTCTAGTGGTAGAATAGTACCCTGCCTCGGTACAGACCCGGGTTCGATTCCCGGCTGGTGCACGATTGTTTTCAGTTTTTTATGAATCTTGCATGGCCCAAAGAATATTCCACAATGAGACCACCTTTCAAGAGGGGCGAAAACCGAGACATCGTAAGCCGCAAATGAAAAACAAATAAATTAACTTTTTTTTTCTGGTGCTATAAAAAAACTAACAAGAAATAATTTTTTTTAAAAAAAATAACAAAAACAACAATAATTATGAAAATGAATTGGTTGAGTGGCAAGGATGTATTATTTTAAATAAATTATTTTAATTTAAATTAAAATTTTATGTATAAAAAAATTATTTATTTAAGATCTTCACTTAAATATTTGACAGTAATTTAAAAAATTGAATTTTTATATATTATACGAAGAGTACTTCAAATCAAATAAAAAAATAACAGAAACAATTTACAGAACCCCATTCGTATCCCTATTAAGAATCCTAACAAATTCCCATGGAAGATTTTTCCCGGGCTTTCAGCTGTCTCTGAAAGCTTTTATCTGATTTGGCAAAGCCAGTCTGCCGCTCTATTTGATTCTCTGAATATGTGCTGAATTTTGATCCCCCAATCCGTACGTATCCAGTCTTTGATGACTTCCGCTAGCAGCTTCACGTTGCCATTCTGCATGAATTTCCTGTAATTAAACAAATAAATCAACTTTATTTTAAGGATGACACCTACGTGCTGCAATGTGAAGCAACAATTTCTGAAACGAATCGATCCGGACAACCTCCAACCTGAAAAGATGTGTTACGTGACTCATCACCTAATGTACCAGAGAAGAATAATCATTGGTTATAATAGAAGAAAAATCTTAGTTCAAGTAATTGTTGGGTTTTGTACAACATAAGGAAGGCAACAGAACAGCAAGAATATAAATTCTCGTTCTTTCCAAGGGAAGCCGGGCTACAACTCATTTTTCGGAAAGGCTGCTCCCCTGCGATGGTCGTGTAATTGAATTTTATAAGTTTTATAGTATAATTTATAAAATGTAATAAATTTAATAATATTTTATAAAACAAGAATTTTATAAATTTAAATGTATAAAAGTAAAAAAAAAAAACTACATATTACCAAGAATGACAACGGAATCAGAAGTAATCCTCCCCCCCCCCCCGGGGACTCCAAAGAGAAAATTTGTTTCCACTCTTGCTCCAAACTTTGAGGAGGATAGAAAATTTTTCCTCCTACTCCTAAAGATCTAAAATTTTAAAATATTTTAGATAATTTTTTGAAATAATAAATTAAAATTTTTTGTTTATTTGTTTATTCATGATGTATATAATTATTAATTTACCATACATATTATACATTATTCAATTATTATATAAGAATATTACAATAAAATTTTATTTTAGGGTTCTACGGCACCACAAATGTGATCCCTGCCTTCATCTCTAAAATAATGATGGAGAAAATTTTCTCCTCATCTTGTAAGAAGAAAATTCTCGTGTTCCCGGTTGAAATTGGAAATTCCTTGCAAATCCTTGTCTAACCCGAGAAAATTACCATCCCTATCCATTACTATTACTGACTGCGATGGCGGTATCATAGAAGTTGATTTAATAATGATTGTTGTGACGCAACTGAAGCTCCAACCAATAACTTACAATCTGCCGTCCCAGGATGAAGGCAGGCCGTGACTAAACCTTGGAGCTCTGTTACTTAGATGAGGTTCAATGTGTAATTCCAAGCGGCTCAAAAAGGGTCATCGCCATGCATTGGCAATATACTTGAGCTAACCGAAAAGGAGTGGGGTACTACTTCAATATAGAACAGATCAAGGGTTGAAGCTTGATGAGCCCTAAAACACCAATTGGACTCTATTGGAAAAATATAAGCAGACATTAATAGACCTTTCTTGGACTTTTTAATAGACCTTTGAAATGCTTGCAAAATTTGATCCGACCCTTCAAAGGTCTTTAACTAAATAAACAATACGAGGGAAGCATGCATCAGTGTATGAACATTACTCATTGGCTTTAACACACGTTTGAAACGTCAAAACCTTTATACAAACATACCAGCATATCTTACAGGTAGCATGAGTATGATTAATTACAGTAACACAGAATTGCCTCCTGCCAGATCTAATACAGAAGAATGAAAGTTCAATTACCTAGTTAGATAATATACTATAAGAAAGATAACAACAAGGGAAGCTACAAGTGTGAACATTTTCCGGCTGGATTTTGTCTCAAATACCTGGAAGATGACAAAAGATCGTCAAAACAGGCAGGAAAAACATACATTTGATCCCAGAGCAATACCACTGTAATCATCCCCACCCTTAACCTTATCTCTTTCTCCTCAAACCAAAAAACAAGAAAGGAGAAGATGATGATTAGTAGGAACAACACAGATAACCCTGACGCCTCACCCCACCCTCACCCCTTCTCCAAAAGAAATCATTCCTTGAAAAGGGAAATAGGATAGGCTGGTTACCATTTTGAATTTGTCCATAGTGCCGGAGAGGACTCCTCTTGATGAATCCATATCGTTGCCCTAAATCAATACCTCTAGGTTACTAAACAGAACTAGAAATAGCAGAGGAAATGTGAAATAGGTTCAATAGTTGCAACATACACACCATACGGTCCAGCATGCGGTTATGACTATCCACCTCCTCATGTATATCACCTGACAACTGTTTCAATCATCATCATTTCTACGCTAGTCAGCACAGCTAAAATAATAGACCATCCACAAATTTGTGTGCAACATTTATCTGTATGAGATGCAATTTTGAAAACTTGCCAGATTTTCTAACACTTTAGAAGGACTTTAAATTCCAGATAGAGAAGGATGTCTAGAGAATGCCACCTCTCATCTATTAGAGAACAAGATATTATATGTAAGTCCAGACAGCAATGTAGAAGATGGAAGGGAACACTAAAATTTTGAAGACGTATTAAACAAAATAAGGGTAATAATTGTATTCCAATATCAGGGTCAGAAGGTTGACAATTTCTGTAGTAGAATTTGCTTTCACTTCTGCAACACATGATTTTTAAGGCACACCCTGCTATCATAAACAGGGGGTCATGTTAATAGCCATGGTAAACTTACTCTTTTCAGCAGATTGACCCTGTCTTGCAATCCGTCAATTGCCCTTTCATTGTCATGCTCATCAATTTCATGGGAAGAGTAGGATGATGATGCTCTGATGCCACCCTCCTCAATACCGTCAAAAAGAGCAACTCTGCTGTTTCGGTGGTCCCTAAAGAGTGAACATAGAAACAATTTTCAACCCAAAATGCTTAACAAAACATAAGCAACATCAATTTTTTCCTTCTAGATATTTGAGCTGTTTTAAACTCATCAGACAACTTCATAATTGCATAAGTTATCAATGTCGATAGAGAGTAAATTGTCAAAGAAAAATATGCACACCTAAGTATCTCCAGATAAAAATCTTACAAACAGAGGCTAACTAACCACTAACAACTGTAAGGAAAATAGTAAAAGAACTTACTCAGAAGAACCCATCTCCCCCTAGAGAAATCACTGTGTTTACATGTGTTTTATTATAAAAAAAAGGTTGACTGATGAAGCTATAGATTAAAATACAACATCTTCTGTCACTCGGATCCTGGGCAACCAAGGCACCTAGAATTAGAATGCTAAATGGTGAGAAGTTAACAACAAAACATCAATTCTTATTCTGTTACATATTCATATAAGCAACAGCAACTTCAACAAAGCACTTTTAGTGCGGTAGCATATTGGCATAAACTTATTTCCTGATGGGCTTCACTTATCTCATAGTTTCAGGTACTTATTAGAGCATCATATATGTTTTGTCAATTTATGTTGCTTGCATTTTGGCACAAGTACCGTACACATACTGAGGTACAACACAGGTGCACTCAATTTTTTGTTTTTTCTTCCCTCACATGTGGATAATCATCTGTATACACATGTCCACCCGATGCCTCCAATGTGTGTCTGAACCAGCACACTAGGGGCAAATTGAAGAGTTGGATTAACAGGAATCAAAGGTCGAACAGCAAGGACAAATGTTTCATGCAAGGAAGTCCATCAACTAATAAAAGATGGATTACAGGCAAAAAGATGAACAATAAGTTTGATTGCATCCTGATTTAAGGGTGTTTAATAAAGCATAATGAACTACCAGCTGACAAATGGTTATACTGGATGAAAGCACAGGTATATATCTATATAAAGGAAATCATAAAATTGCATCAATAAATATTGATAAGGAAATCTATAATTTTACTTCCTTGAAAGAAAAAGAAGTGAGGTGATTTTGTATTGGATCTTGTTAGTCACATACTACATCGCACATCTTCACAAATAACACCTGGGTAACCAGAGGAAGAGAGACCGAAGGCAAAAGTTTTGCGGTATCTTTCCTTGGCATGTTTCACATAACCAAATCTATGTCAGAGGAACCTGGATCCAATTCTGCAACTTCACACTCAAGCTAAATCTTCTCAAGCAATAAAGTTGACCATACCAAGCTAGCATATACTTTTTCTACTTCAGACACCAAAGAAGCTGCGTGCCACTGATAGCTCGGTCATCAGATTAACAATAGTTGGAACAAAAGTTGGAGGACTTAAGAACTAATAAATTGTGGATTTTACGAAAGAACAAGAGCACTCAACACTGACACTTTATTTGTACTCCACCTAGTTACTTCCGGTCAATTCCACTCAGACTAAGCAATGCGTACTTTACACTAAAAGTATTCCGAATGGAAACAAAATCATAGGTTTTAAACTATTATTTATAAATCATTTATGGTTAAAAAAACGAATTACTTTTCGTCAAATTGAATTCCAAATCCTCTAACTATGCCATATCCATGGATTTGAATTAACAACTACCGCTAAGCACAAACGAATTTTGGACATACAAAACAGACCGCCACGAGTTGTCGAAACTTGTAGAATATTTTCCAGAAAAGGAAATAAATATATAATTCACACTAACCTTCTCGGATTCATAGCTCGCGAGATCACAGATTCTGAGCGTTAGCGAGTACTCGATCGTTCAATCTCTGTTTCAAAGAATTAGATTGTCACAGTCAATTAACTGAAAATTTTCGTAGTTTGGTAGAAATTAATGCAGATAGTCAAGAGGCAAAACAACATGCATTAAACTAGAGAGACTATAACAAATTATATTTATTGCACTCCGTAAAACATAAATCAGATCTGGTAATTATCCTGGAAAATGAAAGAAAAGCCAAAACCAGGAAGAAAATCCCAGTGCGCAGCGCAGCGCACGCTAACCTCGGAAGGGAAGCTGAAACTCTTTTCCTGTTTTTTTTTTTCCAGCAACGGCGAACTTCGAAGAGAGAGAGGAGTTAGAGTGATGGAAATTTATATAGGTGGCAACTTAAGGAGCGTTACTCGAAAGGTTAAGAGGACGAAGGAACAGAGACGGTAAAGCAGCATGACCTAACCTTTCTGCGGGTCCCGCTAATGATACTGTCCCCTCGGTTTACCTGCCTCTTAACAAATTAGTTCTTTGCGCCCTTCAAATAAAATTTTTAAATGAAATTTTTTAATTGAAATTCAATATGATTTTTTTAGAAATACACAAAAGATGCCTTAAATTAGATGAATTAAGTTTATGTAAAAAGTTAAGAAAATTAAGATAATAGTAAATTTAAAAATTTTAATTCAAAATAAATTTTAAATTTTAATTTTAATATTTACAAAATTTATTTTATTTTAAGATTAAACTTTAAATGAGTTTAGAGTTTAAGTTATGCATGTAATTGATGTGTTTGTTTTGTTGAGAAGTTGATAAAAAAGAGTTAATTATATATTTATAAAAATTTAGAAGATATCTTATCATATTTTAAAATGTGAAATATAAAATATACATTTAAAATTGTTTATATAATTCAATTTAGAATTATTGTAATTAGCTTATAAGTAATAGTTTTATTATAAATTATTAATAAATGACTTAATAAATTCGAGTTTTCATTAATCCGTTACTCCGATTAAAGATTAAATAAAAAAGAAAAACTCCACGAAGCAAAAGAGAAGAGAAAAGCATTCATAAGCTAGCAGCGCCTTCTCCGTCTTCTTTGATTTTTTTTCTCTCTTTCTTGGAGTATCGGATTCGCTGGTTCATTGTGGAAGGTGAACAGAGCTGCATTCCACACTAACGTAACAACAACTTCTGATTCTGAAGCCTGAAATTCTGATCAGGATCTTATGACTTCCTTGAACGATAGCGGTATTGTGTCCTCCCTGGACATGGAAAAGTTCCTCTGTGACTTGTTACTAGATTCGACACAGGCAATTTCTGAGCGCTTTAGAGCCCTCTTCTCTCTCCGCAACCTCAAAGGTTCCGGCCCTCGCAACGCCCTTATTCTCGGTTCGTTCAAGTTTCCAGCTTTCGCTTCTTTCTTTTCCCTCCCCAGTTCTCATTTTCTTTTTTTTTTTACTACGTATATTGGATATTGGTGTTGATTTTTATTAGAGGCGAAGGAAAAAGCAAGGGTTTTCAAATACTTGGCGGACACAATTAGGGACAGATGAGTACGTGCAAAAGTTTCACGGCAAAAAGGCCTTGGATTGAGCTCAGAAATTGAAAAAAAAAAAAAAAAAAGAATGTTCAGCAAGTTCTTTAGTTCAATTTTAACCTTATGTGCTTTAAATTTCACTAAACTTGACCTGATCCACATTGACGTTTCTCGTGGAATTCCTGCTATTTTTTTTAGAATATATTATGAAGTTATGGTCTAGAATTAGAGCCATATTAATATGGCACACTGCGTTTGGAAGATTGTTTATAGTTACCATTTTAAGGGCCACATCAATGGGGCTTGCGGAAGCACACCTTCTGAATATATTAGCTATATTTGAATCCTTTTGTGTATCTTTCAGTACAAGGTCTGGAGAAGCCTCTGAGGTGGGTTTTAGTACGGCACCTTAATTCAATTATGCATTAATATGATAAGAGATATTGTTTTTCTTTTCATTATAATTTGTCAATCAATTGCGGGAATTTTGTTTACTTTGACCCATCAAAGTGACTCACACTTCAAGCTAAATCAATTGGCTGTTTCCTAAAAGGAACTATGTCCGTGTCTGTTTTAATTGTATTGATCCGAACTAGTTTTTATCCTTTGCAGCCACAAGGGATTCTTCAAATTTGTTGGCTCATGAGGCGGCATTTGCATTGGGTCAAATGCAGGATGAGGAAGTTATCCCTGCTTTGGTGTCCATTCTAAATGATCTTTCTTTGCATCCCATTGTTCGCCACGAGGTACCCTTTCCTTTTATACTTTTGTTATACATTTTTTTGGCCCCTTCTTTTCCTTATTTTATCATTCTTTAGCTTTGAAGATAATTGACGTTGTCGTAATTGCATAGGCAGCAGAAGCACTTGGTGCCATTGGGTCAGCTGGTAATGTTCCTCTGTTGATGAGTAGTTTGGATTTAGACCCAGTTCAGGAGGTTCGAGAAACATGTGAATTGGCTCTTAAACGTATTGAGCATTTAAAATATGTTAGTAATAGCGATGAATTATCTGCAAGTGATATGTCACCTTTTAAGTCTGTTGATCCAGGAGCACCAGCTACTACTTGTTCTTCTGTGGATCAATTAAGGTTTGTCTCGCCTTTTAGTTAGTCTGGTTTATGCTAATAGATAGAAGCTCACTTGAACTTAATTTCAATGATTAAGTTGCTAACTCACATTAATCAACATCAGAAAAGTACTTATGGATGAAGAAAAAGGGATGTATGAGCGGTATGCAGCTCTTTTTGCCCTTCGAAATAATGGTGGAAATGAAGCTGTTGCCACTATAATCGATTCCTTGGGTTCAAAAAGTGCTCTTCTGCGCCACGAGGTTTGGGACGTTTAATGCTATCTTATTTTGTTGTGTGAACTTTATTTGCAGAGTATGATTTTCTGAATGGTTTACAAGTGATTCACTCATTTTGTTTACATTGAAGAGACATAGAAGGTACTCTAGAAGGTCACATGATGATATTATAACCTTTTTATCTTAGACAAAAATAAATATATGATTCTCATACATATTGTCCAGTTAATAATAGTACTTTTAAATGCGCATCCAATCTCATCATTTTCTGGAACAGAATAAACATGGAATTGTCATGGTAAAAGTAACCAACCGTTCTTAGGTATTCTAAAAAAGACAACTAAACTTGTATAAATAATTATATTAAATTTACCTTTCAAATTTTTGATTCTACCAGTTGGAATCTCTTGATTTTTGAGTGCTGACAATTACAGTGTTTATCAGGTTGCTTATGTTTTGGGCCAGTTGCAAGACAATGCTGCTTCAGCTGCTCTTTCTAATGTACTTAGAGATGTGAATGAGCACCCAATGGTTAGACATGAAGCTGCGGAAGCTCTTGGTTCAATTGGAGGTATTACTACAGAATGGTTTTGAATAATGTGGGCTCTCTTTCTCTCTGGAAGTAATATAATGTTTTAAAGGGCGTTATGCCACGTGGTGCCATCTATATACAAAAGGCAAAATTTAGAAATATTATACATCCATGTAACAAATAACAGTTAAGTGAATGATAGCAGTCTCTTTTTTTCTAATGAGTGATGATATTTGCATGCAGAGAGTCTGCACTCTTTGCGTACACACAGAAAAAAAAAAAAAAAAGTGGAACAGTATTCCACTTCTTTTTCTCTTTCTTGGTGTACGTAGAGTCAGTACCCTCTGCATACACCGAACATTTCCCTTTTCTAATGATTCTGTTTATGTTGGTTGGGCATGACTGGTCCCAGTGAAATGCATCCTCTGTCTCATCTAGTGACAATAATACACAAAATCTTATCTCATAAGTGAGGTAAGTTACATAGATCAAATAACGTCATTGAGTTCTTTTAAAAATAAAGTTTTTAAAAATATTATTTATTAAAAATTCTTTTTAATAATTTCTTTAAGTATCATTTTTGGTTTTCCTTTATCCCTCTTCATTAAGCTAACAGCCATTTGATCACATTTTTTCACTGTAGTCTCTAGCAGTCTTATTTGCACATGCTCAAACCACCGTAATTGAGGATCTGTTATTTTCTTGTCAATAGGTGCAATATCAACTTTCTTTTGAATACAACCATTTTGAAGCTTATTCTTTTTTGTACGTTCACTCATTCTTCTAAACATTATCATCTCCATAACCCTTTTTTGATATTGTTGGCTGTTCAAAGCCTAACACTTACTACAATAGAATATAGTTGGTTTTATCGTAATTCGGTAAACCTTTTCTTTAAACTTGTTAAGTATTTTGCGATCACAAATAGCTCTCGATATGTTTGTCTATTTTAATTACTCAGCTTGTATTTTGTGTATGACATCCTGATTATTTTCTCTATCACTTTGTAAAATCGATTTAAGATATTGATGCCTTGATGCTTGTGGTATAATGTGCTCACAATTTTTACCTCTAAATTATTATTAGCTTATTTCTTGTTGAACTTGTACTCCTTGTGCTCTATCTTGTTCATATTTAAACGGAAACCCTTTGATTTCAAGATCTCTCTCCACACCTTCATTTTAGAATTAGCGTTTTCTCTTGAATCTTTAACTGGGTCTATATTATCTGCAAAAAGCATACATTTCAAAACTACTTCTAAATATGCCTTGTAAGTACGTCCAAAATTAAAATGAAAAGACATGGATTTAAGGATCACCATTAATGCAATTCGATCTTTATAGAAAAGTCTTTTATCACATCTCCATGAGTTTTTACGTTGTCGTTGCCTTATTATACATATCTTTTATAGCTTGAATACAAGCGATACGAAGGCTTTTCTTTTCCAATACCTTTCATAGAATTTCTCTTGACTCTCTATCATAAGTTTTTTCTAAATCAATGAAGATCATGTGTAAGTCTCTTTCTTTATTTTAATACATTTCCATCAAATCTCACAAAAGATATATAGTTTCCGTGATTTATCTTCGTGATATAAAACTAAATTGATTTTTTGATATATTATCTTTTTTTTTAATCTGTGTTTAATCACTTTTTTTCAAAATTTTATAGTATGACTCATGATTTTGATTCTCCAATAGTTTCCATAACTTTGTATATCTTTCTTATTTTGGTAGATAGGTATCAAAGTATTTTTCATCTAACATCCTTTTAGATCTCAATATTTCATTGAATAGCTTGGTGAGCCAAAAAATACTTATATCTCCCAAATACCTTCGAATCTCAAATAGGTATGTTATCAAGACCAATAACCTTATTGTTGTCCATTTTCTTAAGTATTTCCTTTATTACAATTTCTCGAATTCTAAAAAAAAAACAAAGTATTGATCTTCCTCTCAAATAATTAAATCTTTCATATCTATTCTTGTTGTCTGTTTATCATTGAAAAGCTTGTAAAAACAAACCTTTCATCTTTCTTGGACATCTCCCTTGACTACTAAGATTTTTCTCTCTTCATCCATAATACGTTTCACTTGATTCATATTTCTTATTTTCCTTTTTCTTCTTTTAGCAAACTTGTGTATTTACCATTCTCCATTTTTCATACCTAAAGCTTGGTAAAATCCCTCAAAAGCTTTATATCTCAGCTCACCGACTACTTTATTTGTCTTAGTTCTAGCTATTCAATATTTCTCCCAATTTTCTGTATTGTTACCAAGGTGATGCTTTGAAATGTTTTATTTTATATTTAATCTTCTCTTACATTCTCTCATTCCACCATTATGATTCTTTACTTTTAGGGCCAAATCTTTTAATTCACCCAAAATTGTTTTAGCTGCCTTACCCCATTGATCATTTCTTCCTACATAAGATTGGTACACCCTTGTATCTTCCAAATTCTTTCCCCAATTAGCTTTCTTTGAAATAACAATTTTTTTCACCCTTTAGTTGTTACCATCTGGTTCTTGAGTTTATAACTTGTTGGATTCTTTGTTTTCAACTTTTAACATGTACATCAAAGATCAAAACTCTATGTTGTGTGATCATGCTCTTACCTAGTATAATTTCGCAATTCTTATAAATCCTTTTATTAGAATTTCTTACTAAAAAGAAATGTATTTGCAAACTTGAAATTCTACTCTTGTATGTAAGTAGATGCTGCTTCTACTTCTTAAAACAAGTATTTGCAAACTAGTGACAATAAAAGATATGTATGAAAAATTGTGAAGGTATTGAAAAAGGCACCTGTTACTGAAAATCTGAAATTGGCGAGACATGCTGCTCTGATCAAAGTGATATGATAGTTGTTTTGCAAGATTTAGTGCACAATGCTTGTTGGAGTTGGATGATAAGCTCAAAAGCTTTTGAGAAGCTTTTTATTGGTAGTACATGAAGGAAATCACTGTCAATCACTGAGAATTGAATTCTGTTTGTATTATGTCTTTCTTTGAATGTCACTGTCCTCCGTGTATACTTGTAATAGTGTGTGGTTCATTTACCGAGTTTTGGGATGAAACGTTCCTAAAATTATCACATCTGGCAACTCCCTTGAATGGCACCTCTCTCGAATTTGTCAAAAAAATGAACAGCATAATCCTTTCTTTTTCTATCAAGAAGTAATTTTATTGTAAATCTAGGGTAATTCCATATGCTAAGCTCTAGTCAAATTTACAAAGTTTTTCCGAGAGACTAGATTCAGTCTCTAGTTCTTTTGCTAAACCACTTGACTGGTTGTAGTTGGCATCAATTTTGCTCCTGCATGGTATTTAAGTAGTAGCATTTTTTTGGATTATTTACATAAATTCTTATGTTGGATGCACTTCTAGATGACCAAAGTGTAGCAGTTCTGGAGGAGTTCGCAGCGGATCCAGAGCCTCTTGTCTCACAAAGTTGTCAAGTTGCTTTAAGCATGCTAGAATTTGAACGGTCAGGAAAATCATTTGAGGTATACACCAGAGTAGCTGCTGAAGTCTAGCAAATTTTGCTTCACTAGATACTGACAAAGGTTTTTTCCTTGGTTGCAGTTCCTCTTCATGCGGACTCCTCTTGTTCATTAAATGTTCGGACTTTCAAGTTATATTTTCTGGTTGCAATACCTTTCATTAGTGCGAATGCCTGAGGAATGAGTGGGTGCATTAGATTGAGGAGACGCGAGGAAAATGAGAAAAACATCTGTAGGATTTCTGGATAGAATCATTAAACAAACTATTTTGTATTTTCTTTCAAGGTAAAGCTGATGAAAATGCGAAATGTTGGCCATGTATAAATTATAAAATATATTTAATGAACTTTAGATGGCCATTAACTTTTTCTGGTAAGTAACTTATTATATGGAAAAAGATAATTTCACGACTTTTTTGGACAAAGTTTATAATTAATAGGATGAGTTTTGAATATATTAAGTTGTATAATTTAATTTGTAAAATTTAATAATTTAGATTATATATTATAAAAATTAAGTAAAAATAAAATTATAAAAATAAGAAAATTTTATTATTATTGTCAAAACATTTTTTGTTACTAGAATTTGATTATGCCACTCAAGACTTTTGTTGTGGGCATGTAATTGTTGTCTTTACAGAATTCTCAACTCCATGAAAAACCGAAAGAAAATGTTTCTCTCTTTTGTGATTTTAAAACACATGCCATTGCTTGGCCAACAAAACAAATTAGGGAGAAACTCGCCAAGAATCTTTTTTGAAGTGGAAAAGGATGCATAAGAAATTGGTGGAAGAATTTTCTTACTGTGACGGAAAGTGCTTGCCACTCCATAAAGTTGTTTCTGGCATTGAAGCGAGTGCCAAACATTTAATAACACATAATTTTCTTAGAGTGATGCTTTTCACTTTCTGACACAGTATATATAAACTCTATTAGGATCGCTATCTTATAATATATTGTGTACAACTTGAATAAAGAATTCACCTGCAACTATTTAGTCGCGTGCTTCCATGTTTTAGCCTCTGCACTAATTGAAATAAATAAAGATGTAATCGGATCAAGATACCTAAAGGCTCTAAACCTTTTATTTTAAAATTTTATTGAAATGATAAATCATGTATATATATATATATTATGGAGTAAAGATATTTTTGTACTCTACTAATCTAAAAAAATAATTTAATTTTTAAACTTGATATTTTAATTTTTTATTTATTAATTTTTTTAAATATAATTTGACTTATTATTCATGATGTAAATATAGTTTTTTTTATTATAATATGATATATCATTTTTTGACTAAAATAATCATTAAGATTTATAAAATTAAAATTTAAAATTCAGTAAAAAAATAACTTTATATTAAAAAAATGTTAAAATTTTTAGATTAAAAATAAAATTTAAATTATTATAAACAAATTATATCATGTTAAAAAAAATTAAATACAAAAATTAAATTATTTTAATTAAATTTATGAAAAATTTAAATTATTTAAATAATTTTATAAAAAATATAATTATTTTAATTATAATTATAAAAAAATTAAATTATTTAACTTAAAAAATTAAAAAATAAATAAACCAAAAGAACGCTTAATTCCCACACGCGCGTTTGACAGAAAGGCAGCAGGAGACAGGTAAACGTCCGTCATATGGAGAGGGAGCTTCCCTGTGTCAGTAGGAAAGTAAAGCCTGCTGAATTTGTTTCTAATGAGCGAGACCCGAAATCCAACACTAGCGTTCACTGTTCAGCAGTAGCCAACCCACGATGACAATCAACATCATTGAAGAATCAATCACCAAGATATTTCTATAGACTCTATCCAATCCGAATTCCTCTGCCTAGAAAGGGAAACACTGTGGAAGAGTTGAGTGAGAGCCTGAGAGAGAATGGCGAACCCCCCTAAGCCATGGAAGGCAGAGTACGCCAAGTCAGCGCGATCGTCATGCAAGACTTGCAAGAGCACCATTGACAAGGAAAAGCTCCGCCTTGGCAAGATGGTCCAAGCCTCCCAATTTGATGGCTTCATGCCTGTATGTGTACCCATTTCTACCACATTCCCTTTCCTTTTCTTTCTCGTCTACGCCTTTCATGTTTGAAACCCTTTAACCACGCCCGTCTGTAACAATAGCTATGTTATACTTTGTAAGACTCCGCCTTTGTTATTATTGTTTACGTTTTGCTGGATAAAGGGGCGGGTGATCGAGTTTTGCGTGCTCGCATTGCTTAGCTTTGTAGCGTATGCGAGTATTGTTTTGCTTTGATAGATATTTTAACCAAAGTTCGTTCTTTGGGGGGTCCTTGTTTCTTGAACAAAGTAAGCAAAGAGGGTTTTACAATTTCATAAAATATGGGGTTTGTTTGTTTTTGTTATTTTCCGAGATAAAGGGGGGATGGGCATATATTTTTCAGCAAACGCTCTATTGTCAAACATCATGTATTTACATTTAACGCCTTTCACGTTTGAAATGCTGATATTTTCTCATCGATTTTTGTGGTATTATTATCTACTTTTGGACTATCTAATGTCTCTGCAATGCCATTTGCTTTAAGCGGTTGTATATTGCTCAAGTTGAGGATTCACTAGGAAGAAGTGAGGCAAAGGGAGAGAGACAAAAACGGAAAAACAAAAGGGATGAATTTGGCATTCATGGGTTGGCAAACGACCATGGTTATTGGACTTGTACTTGGTGTTCATTGGTCTCTTTATTGTGGTGAAGTTTGCCGGCAACTGGAAGCTGGTTTAACTTTCATCTGAGCATATAAAAATTGTTTTCTTAAACTCCATGTTCTTAAGAGTGAATGTTGACAGCATATCCACTTGTAAGGGCTCAAGATTGTCTGGAATCGATTGTTTAGTAATATTATCAACTCAACTAGTACCCTGGGATCTTATTGATGCGTGGAGCACTAAGTTACTAGATTTATGCTGATGCTAATGGACATAAAAGAGTCTGTTGCAAATATAAATTTCTGTACAGTTGAGTTAGCTCTTTCTGATATTCTGTATGCCCTTTTCATGCTGCTCCATACAGAAAGTTCTAACTTTTCAAATGTAAAAGTAGTTCATGCATTTTTGGAGGGACCATTCTCTTTCACTAATTTCTTGTTTTTCATTTTTACTTTTTGGAAATTTAGTATTTAATTGATCTCCAATAAATATAGATGTATAATAATCTGCTTCTACTTTTGGTGGTTATCTTTTTTAAATTTAACTCCATGTTTTTAGTGTTCTGATCTGTGCACCTTTTTTACCCTTTTATCAGATGTGGAATCATGTTGATTGTATATTGAGGAAAGCAAATCAGATTAAATCGTAAGAATTCTTCTCCTTTTTCATTAAAGATGTGTTTGATGATTTGGCATGTTCAAAGATTTGTTGTTATGCATTACTGTCCTTCTAGAATTGATGATGTTGAAGGCATAGAGTCTCTTCGTTGGGATGACCAGCAGAAGATTAGAAAATATGTAGAGAGTGGCGGGCCAGCTAAGTCAAATGTCACCAAAAATACAGAACATGGTATTGAAGTATCACAAACTTCTCGTGCTGCATGCAAGCACTGTGGTCAAAAAATTATGAAAGGAGAGGTTGGTATTTTGGTTTCTTCCTATTTCACAGTATTCTGAGAATTTGAGGGCAATGGGCATGAAATATTGGAGTTTTTAAGTTGGATGAACCTTATGGGTTTTCTGGTGTGAGAACATGATCATAAACCAAGGCACAATTTGATAATAGTTTGGATGGAAAACTGTGTAAACATTGATCTTTCTTTCTTCTTGCTTATCAGAAATTAACTTCTGGAAATTAATGTATTTTGAATTTAGTAATATCCTGAGGCATTGCAGATTGATGGATGAAACTACCACATGTCCAAGATGATAATGTGTATCTCATCAGAATGCCATTTAATATTCAGAATGCTTATTCATGAGTACATTGATACAAGTAGATGTGTGATTGGCTTTTGAATATCTGTCCTTGGTGACTGTTTTCATTTTTAGGTTCGCATTTCCACTAAGCCTGATGGTCAAGGTGCTAAAGGTCTGGCTTGGCACCATGCCAAGTGTCTCATGGAATTATCCCCATCAACTCAAGTGGAAAAGTTGTCTGGATGGAATAATCTCTCACCTTCTGATCAATCATCTGTCAGTGCCTTGGCTGATAAGGTTCCCTCTACAGCAAAGACAGGTATCAGAATTGATATGTTTAGATTGGCTGTTTTTTTTTTCATGTTGTATTGATTGCACCTCCTTTGTTTTCTTTGTTATTGCTTCCTCACTGTTTTCCTCTTTCAGGAGGTGCAAACATTGAGGCCCAAGAGGTTAAGGAAGCCACTGAACAATCAACTTTCAAAGCTGGCTCAAAACGTAGGAAAGATGCCGGTGGTGACCAGAAGTCAAAAATAGCTAAGGCTGAGGGAGATGTGTCTGCAGGCAGGGCAGCATCATTGAAAAATGCTAATGACTCAGGGCAAGCATCTGATCAGGAGAATAGACTGGAGGCTCAGACCAAAGAATTCTGGGCTCTTAAAGATGATCTTAAAAAGCATGTGACAACAGCAGAGTTGCGTGAAATGCTGGAAATCAATGGTCAAGATTCAACAGGATCAGAACTTGATTTGCGTGATCGCTGGTAATTTAATCTTCCATGCACTTTCTTTGCTGATTAGTTTGCTGGATGTACTCTAACAAGATTCAAAGGGAAGTTTTGCTTTCATCTGCCCATATGATTTAAAGCAAACAACTTCTTGTGCATATGTTATTCTTTTTCTTTTAAGTTGTCAATGATTGTATTGTCGAATGATGATGTTTGATTTGTTTGCCAGTTCCCCTCCATAATGCTCGCTGACCTGTTGTGAGCACTATTATGCTTTGTTCATCATGAATTCATTTATCAAAAGCACATAAGTATGCAAGCACAGACATTATTGTCTGGACTTTACTGATGTATTTACTTTTCTTTTATAAATATTTCTCTTCATATGCATTATTTTGCCAACTAGGATAATGATAGGCTTGGGGATTGGGGGTCTAGTGGAGAACTGTATCAAGGAAATGAGTATGAGGCTAGGAGGCCCATAACAGCTAACCAACCTGCCATGTGGAGGATATATGTTAGGCAGAGAAAACGTGGGGTCCAGCAGGTGAATGAGCAGGCAGTAGCGGGATTCTGTTATATACTGAGTGGAAGAGAGAGAGGGGTATCAATGAGCTTGTTGTTTTTGTGGGTTTGGGAGCAATAGCTCTGGGTAGGAGGATTTATCGTCTTGAGTAGTTTCTAATTTACTTTTCTTTCCATTCCATACTGTAATCAAGGAGTTTTCATATCCTGCTATGGAATTTCTCCTTCTATGATTTGTTGAAATAATAGAATTACAGTAAATTTACTCTTGAAATCCTATCAGATAACTAATTATTAATGCCTTGAGAGTAACACATCTTGTATCATCATGATTCTTAGTGCTGACGGAATGATGTTTGGAGGACTTGCTTGTTGTCCAATATGTTCTGGTTCGCTGCGTTATTCTGGAGGACTGTACCGGTGCCATGGATATGTCACTGCCTGGAGTAAATGTTCCTACTCTACCTGCGAACCAAAACGTGTTAGAGGGAAGTGGAAAGTCCCAGAGGAAACAAACAATCAGTACCTTAAAAAGGTGTGCAAGGAATGTTCTTGTCAGTTTTTTTTTTTTAAATCTTTTACTTGAATTTTCTTCTACTGTTTGCAGTGGTTCAAGTCACAAAAGGCTGAGAAACCAGTAAGGATATTGCCACCCCTATCATCAAAGAATTCTTCTGAAAGTCAAACTACTACATGCCAGCATGAATCATCAAGCAGCGGAACTTTGGCAGACTTGAGAGTTGCTATCACTGGATTACCTAACGAATCAATTGTATATCGTTCCTTCCATTTTTACTTTCATATGAATTATATCTGTGTTTTCACATTCCTAGTTGAAGTTGTTTTCGTAAACCATCGTAAAAGTCTGTCATGTTTAATTGAGCTGTATAGCTTTCATTTCTGAGAGGTAATAATGCAGGAGGAGTGGAAATGCAAAATTGAGGGGATTGGTGGAGTGCTTCATGCAAAAGTAAAGAAAGGTATTGCTGTATAGACCAGATTGGTTTATGAAGATGCCATAATAAAAGGATCTGTAAATCTTTTTCCTTTTTTCAACAATAAAAAACAAGGAGATATTGTCAATACATACTTTTGCCTCTTTATGTGTATGATTTGTTTTCTTATTAGCTGACTTGTTTACTTGCAGATACTAACTGCTTGGTGGTGAGTGGAGCATTGGATGATCAAGTCACTGAGATGCGGAAGGCAAGGTATGAGTGCTCTTAAATTGCTATTCTCTAGTATTTTTGTCTCTTCTTAATAATATCTCTGATTTTCTGACTTCGGAGTGTTTCATGTCATCAATAGGAAGATGAAAGTACCAATAGTTAGAGAGGATTATCTGGTTGACTGTATGGAAAGAAAGAAGAGGCTTCCATTTGATTTGTATAAAGTTGAAGTGGTTGGTGAGGCCTCTTCTAGTATGGTCACCATCAAAGTGAAAGGGCAAAGTTCTGTTCATGAGGCTTCTGGCCTTCAGGATTCTGGCCACATACTTGAGGAAGGGAAAAGTATATATAATACAACTTTGAATATGTCTGATTTATCTACTGGTGTTAACAGGTTGGTTTATTGTATTTTATCTTTCTTCTTTAGCCTTTAACATAAAGGGTGTGTTTGTTTTGTAGGAAATAAAATGAAATTATTTAAGAAAAATAGATTAATACACTTTTTTATAATTAAAAGAGGATAACATGTATTTATGAAATTCAAAACAGAAATAAAAAAGCTATATACTTTGCTATATGATGGTATAATCCTATGCCTATATGGCTAAAGTAGCATACTTGGAAGGCTCTGGAAAATAACTTCCACCATGTCAAAGGGGAGGTTATGTTCCACCTTGACATGCATAGTTTTCTGTTGATTTAATTTTGTTTTTCCGAATTGGTATTACTTCTATAAATTAAACACTAGAAAGTATTTTCCTTAACAACAAATAGGGCCAAAATTATGTTTAGTTGGCTAACCAGGAAAGAGCAACCCATCGTTTATGTCATTGATTAACACATTTGAAGTAGGCATTGTAGTTTTGCTATGCCATGCAATATATCATACAATTCACCAGGCTCTGAGGAATTTAAGAGAATATATTGTGGTCTATTTGTGCTTCATGAGTTGACTGATATGTCTGCTTGGGGAATAGTTTGAAACTGATCTTATTATACCATAATATTTGAACACTGCATTAATCTAATAATGACATCCTAAAATTTTTCTATCAAATAATAAAAATTATTTATATAACTACATTCCCGCAAAAGATAATTGGAAAACAACTCACTGCACCCTTGTAAATGAGTCAGTATAATCTATAAGATAATTGTGTGCAAATGGATGTTTATATTATGGTTCATTGATTGGACCTTTGTGTCTAATTATAGGCTTATTTTGTTATTTCAAGTGTACTCTATATAGGTTGCATGGAAAAGAATTATGGTGGTCAAAAATAAATTCCATTTTTTTTATTGGCTGATAAATTTGTTGAGGTTTGGAATACTGCTCATGTTTTCTCTGCCGTGAATAAACTGCACCAACAATTGGTATTCTAGAGTAATGTTTTCATTTCTTGAGCATAGTCCTATAAAATAAGTTTTTTGTTTGCCTTAAAGCTTTTTATTTTGATTATGATCTTTTTATATTTTACTTAGTTGGTGAATTGTTAATTGGGTAGTAACTGCAGCAGGTTTCTCATTTTTATTTTATGGCCTTAATGTGAACTTTCTGCTGCTACCTTCATCTTCATCTAACTTTTGCTTCTGGTGTAGCTACTATATTCTCCAAATAATCCAAGAAGATAAAGGGTCTGGTTGTTATGTGTTTCGTAAATGGGGTCGTGTTGGAAATGACAAAATTGGAGGAAAAAAACTTGATGATATGTCAAAGTCAGATGCAATCTGTGAATTCAAACGATTGTTCTTTGAGAAGACTGGAAACCCTTGGGAGGCTTGGGAGCAAAAGAATTTTCAGAAGCAACCTGGAAGATTTTTCCCATTGGATATTGTACTTATGACATCTTCATATTCTTTATAAGATGTAAAGCTGCATTACAAGTTTGGTATGCAATAAGCTGAATATGTTTGCTTTTAAAATGCCTGACTTTGCAGGATTATGGAGTTAACAAGCAGGTCTCAAAGAAAAACAAAAATGGTGCAGACAGCAACCTGGCTTCTCCATTATTGGAATTGATGAAGATGCTTTTTAACGTGGAAACATACAGGTTATACACAAATACCTATTGATGTTATTGAAATATGTGTGTGATGCAACTCAATACTGAATCTTGACTTTCACAGAGCTGCTATGATGGAATTCGAGATTAATATGTCTGAAATGCCACTTGGGAAACTGAGCAAAAGTAATATCCAAAAGGGTATGTATACAAAGATTCTTTTTATTAGTTTTATATTTTGATAGCTGCTCTACTTATCTAAATTATTTATTGATGACATATTAGGCAACCCCGCATTATGTGTTAACTTACTGAGAAATATTGATTTGATGTTGGTCTGCTCCCCCTTCCCAGGATTTGAAGCATTAACGGATATACAGAATCTGCTAAAAACTAATAATCCAGATCCTTCGGTAAGAGAAAGCTTGCTTATTGATGCCAGCAATCGGTTTTTCACTATGATCCCTTCTATTCATCCGCACATTATTAGAGATGAGGATGATTTTAAGTCAAAGGTATGTAGTGCCTCTGTATTTGTTTCTCAGGTTGTCTCTTGGTAATGTAAAATGAAATTAGGTTGATGTTTAGTAGTCTCTTTCATATGAGTTCCTTGCCTTCAACGCCCAGCAATTGTTGGTAGTCAAAGTTTACAATGCAAATATTGAAATTTATGATTTTATTATGAGTCTTTGCAAATCATTTGTGAAATTTATTATTGTTTTAATTACTAATACAATGTGTTTAATTACTAAAGGTTTGATTGGAGCCCTGCAAAAAGTGATGCAAGATCTTCCTGCTGCATGATTTCTTGAAAATTGTATATCCATTATTTTGAATGCATATTGAGATTATTTACAATAACAAACAATAATCGACTATATGGATTGAACGATGTCATTGTGCTCTATCCGAAACTAAGTTTTCGGAAATACCATTTAACAAGAGGTTCCTTTTAACAACTTCTTCAAGTGTCTTCTTTGATCTTCCTCTACCCCTCTTCAATGGACTAAAAACTATTTGATCCACTTTTTTATTGAAGTCTTTGGTGGTTTTCTTTGTACATACCTAA
The DNA here is from genome assembly GCA_037013595.1 of Dicorynia guianensis. NCBI lineage: Eukaryota > Viridiplantae > Streptophyta > Magnoliopsida > Fabales > Fabaceae > Dicorynia > Dicorynia guianensis. The sequence continues at coordinate 35,956,481 of JASUAB010000007.1, forward strand.
ATCACCTTCAACAAGTTGCTGTCATTTTTTCTTCAATAGGTGCCACACCAATTCTCTTTTGAATACAATCATTTTGAATTTTGTCTTTTTTTGTATGTCTACTTATCCATCTCAACATTTTCATCATAGCCACCCCCGTTGTTTGCTCTTATTAACCTTTTAAAGCCCAACACTCACTATTGTAGGGCATAGCGGATCTTATAACAATTCGATAAAACTTCTCTTTTAGCTTGCTAGGTATAATACAATCATAAATGACCCTTGAGGCACTCTTCCATTTTGTCCACTCTGTTGCGATTTATTTATAAGAAATTTCAAAGATATAATATTAAAATTACCAAATTCTAAGGGGACTGTAGTTGATGAATTTTGCTGCTGTAGTTTGATGCATTTTGGTGTCGTTGCTTTTGTTGCAGGTGAAAATGTTAGAAGCACTTCAAGACATTGAAATAGCTTCAAGATTAGTTGGATTTGATCTGGATAGTGATGATTCCATTGATGAGAAGTACAAGAAGCTCCACTGTGATATTTCTCCACTTCCTCACGATAGTGAAGATTATCATCTAATTGAGAAGTTTCTCCATACTACTCATGCCCCTACACATACGGTGCGTTCATAGTTTGCTAACACATGAATGTCTATTTGTGTAGAGGGCATGAGTTTTTCATTTATAACATTGTTTTGGATTCCCATACTCAATGTGATATCATCAACAGGACTGGAGCCTTGAGCTAGAAGAAGTTTTTTCACTTGAAAGGGAAGGAGAATTCGATAAATTTGCTCCTTACAGAGAAAAACTTGGTAACAGAATGCTCCTATGGCATGGTATGTTGTAAACTATAGGTGCTTACCAGTTTACTCTGATGTTTACTGCAATGAGATATTCTCCTGTGACTTTATGAAGATAGAGAAGGAAATTTGAAGACTTTGAAGTAAAGTAATGTGAAAGAATTTCGTAACAACATCATAACAATAAAAAATTACAACCTATGAATATCTTTCATGGAATCTTCTCATGAACCTGATTAATTGTGAACCAAACACCATATGGATGCCATGATGAGTAGACTAGAGGAGGTCTAAAGGCTGAAATCCCTTAGTTGAAATTCTTGCATGTCTCTCCAACCAACTACACCATTTGTGTGGTAAAATACAATTATGTAGATGACTGTTCTGTTGCAATGTGCTTATCAAAGTTCACCAGAGTCTTGGAACATCAAGAAAATGAAATTTGAGTACAAGTTTAGAGCCAGACCTATAACTAAAATGCTTTCTATTGCAGGTTCTAGGTTGACAAATTTTGTGGGCATACTTAACCAAGGACTCAGAATTGCACCTCCTGAAGCCCCAGCAACTGGCTATATGGTTCTTTCTCTCTCTTTTCATATCTCTTGTGTTTATATTATTGTGCATGGGCATGTAATTACCTTATCTATAGCAGTACTAAAGTGTGGATTCTGAATATTTTGCATTACAGTTTGGCAAGGGGATTTACTTTGCGGACTTGGTCAGCAAGAGTGCTCAGTATTGCTACACTGATAAGAAAAGTCCTGTGGGTCTAATACTTTTGAGTGAAGTTGCCCTAGGAAATGTTTATGAGCTCAAGAAAGCTAAGGTCTGTCTGGTTTAATTCTAATTGTGCAAATGGGTTTATGTGGCCATATGGTTGATTGTTGGTTGTTATTGTGTACATGCATCTAAAAGCAATAGCTTTGATGTCATGTAAATTTTTCTTTCGATTGGATTTGCAATTTCTCTGGTTTTGTATTGATAGCCTTGCCCCTATCTGCCTTTTAGTATATGGATGGACCTCCAGAAGGAAAGCACTCAACTAAAGGACTGGGCAAGAAAATACCTCATGAACCAGAATATGTAAAGTGGAGGGATGGTGTCACTGTTCCTTGTGGCAAACCAGTGTCATCAAATGTCAAGACTTCTGAGCTGATGTACAATGAGTATATTGTTTATAATACTGCTCAAGTAAGTTTCTGGCTAGGTTATTTAGTATCTGTCATATACTGCCAATGAAGCAAGCTTGGATACTTGTTTTAGTTCTCAAATCGAAGTTAATTGAAAGATTAGGAAATTTCTACTGAATTCCACATTAATTGGTTTTGTTTTCTTAAAATTGCAGTGTCCTGCTCACAACTTACAGCTCTGATGAGTGACATTCTTTTCTCGCCTTGATTATATATACAATTTATATTAAAACTTCTGCAGAGAAAATTAGCAAAAGCTAAGAATTCTTTTTATATCAACAGCAAAGTACAGAAGCTTAGCTAATGTGATGTCTGAGTTTGTGATTTATGTTAGCATGGTTTATAATCAGTTCTTTGTGGGCACGCGCTGCCTGTTAATTAAAAGTTGATTCATAAACGTACTTGCACAATGTTCTTTTTCAGATTGTTTACTTGGAGCTAAGCCGGAGTGGATTTTTGGTGCAGGTTAAGATGCAGTTCTTGTTGAAGGTAAGATTCCATCACAAGAGGTGAGGACTGGAAGTGAACTAGACGAATATGGTGGTCGGGTATCATCCTTTCGAAGCAGTTTTTTGACCAGGACTTGTATATTGTCCATCTAGGATTCTCAAGAATTTTGTTGGAAAGGTCTCATTTTGAGTTGACTGGGGATCTTTCTGCTCCTGTTTTTGTTGTGTTCGTAAGTAAAGAAGTAAAGGAATCTATCAGAAATACGTTTCTCAAGCGTTCTGTGATATGGTAATGTGTATAGAACCACTGTTTTATCTCATGCTTCTCGTTACTGGCCTCTTGGTTTAGCGTGGTCACATCACCTGAGTCCCTTTTTCTGCTAAGGACACAATAGTCACGGTTTTCTATGTCTTCCCTTAGTCTAGTTATCTTACATTCTAGTAAGCATGCAGGATGTAAGAGCTGCTTTTATACGTTCATAGAGTAATGCTACCTTTATACGTTTTGCATGGAAGAAACAACGGCACACCCGTCTGCTAACTACGTAATAGGATCAGGTCAATAGCATGTATGACTGGATATGGTTTTTTTCGTACGCAAAGTAGGTGTGAGCAGCAATACTCTCGATAATAGATTGTTGTCTATACTATTAACTAGTATTAAAGTTGATCACGAGAGCTGTCTCGTGATTAGCAATTTTTACAGATTATTGTTCCTAAATGAGATGGTTTGAGTGTTTAACTATTGTTTATAGCCTTTTTTTGTCAGAAATAAGAACCCTAAAAGTTGGTCCTTCGATTCTTTGGGGAAAAGGGACAATTTTTTTTTTTAGAAAAAGCAAAAAAGCTTTGCTACACAAGATATTATACATTCTGTGGCTACCATGTGTCAAATGCTTAGCCGAAGCTGTTAATTGACGCCCCAATAGATGTTCGTTATGTTATGGGTGGGGGTGGCTATAAAAATTTGCGTGTTACATTCGGCATACCAGTCAAGCTCTCAGCCCTATGGTGGATTACGTACTTGGAGTAATCTTTAGTTGCGTTACTAGTCATAGATCTGGGCGAACGGTTTGTAGTTTGAATCTCGAGTTTCCTAACAGAAAGCATAACAGAAGAAAAGGAAGTGCATTGAGGCAATGAAACCTCATAACCATTAATGCATCAGTGTTAGGAGTTATAACTGTCTTTCTTCAAAGTTCAAACTGACAAAAAGTCGCAAACCTTGAAGAAAAAAATATAACAGACAACTAAACTTGTTTCAACATTAAAACTGGCCTTCGTTTTTAATGGATCTGACTTCTAAGCCTTCTGTTTAGACCCTTAGAGACTTGAGCTGATAACTTCTTATTTGAATATTGGTCAACCGTTCAACGTTCTATGTTGTTCTAAAAGATATGGTTTGAACTGAAGAGTTCGTCGTTGCTGCCATTGTAAAATATTTTTTTTATCAATTACTAAATTTTCATAAATTAAAATTAACAAAAATTTCAATGTAAAAACTCCAAAAGACACTATGTTTAGGACAATTTTGTCAATTCATATTTATTGTTTTTCTATCTTTCTTTTGTGGACGTTCTTTTACAATGAAAAATAAGACCAACTGTCCTTAAAATATCATCTTAGATGAAGTTTAGAGCAACACCATAAGATGACCGACGCGTTAAGAGTTGTATAACTTTTGAAGATTGCACTCTGCACGTTTCAATTGTTTCCTATTTACTACTTTTGTTGACCACGCGTTTCTTTGATCTTGACAGGACTTTAAGCATGCAAGTACCCAGAACAGTTCTGAGAAAATGGCTGACAAAGGAAAGAAAGATTCAACAAGAATGCTTGTCTTCTTTTAAAATAAAATTCATAAAATATTGCAATATGTTATATATATATATATATATATATATATATATATATATATATAAACTCCTAACGTTTTGCTAAACAGAAGCTTTGACGAAACTTTCACTTTAACAAACCGAGGCTTTGGAATTAAGGCTTCATAAATTTAATCTATAAAATTTAATAAAATTAATATTTTTAAATTTTTAAATAAATATTTATAAAATTTAATATATGAGAATAAAATAATTTTATACTAAATTAAATCACTATTTGGATGTTTATTTTAGTTTTTTAATTAATGTTTAAATGATTATTACAATTAAATATACAAATATTGTTTGTTTGGACCAAAATGAATAAATGAGTAGTATTAAATTAGTTCTCAATGGACAGAGCTGTTGGTAGACTTTACTGGCAGGTGGCAGTGGGCTGACTAAGCGTCAGAAAGCGACAAAAGCAGCAGTTCCCAGGTGCGGCGTTCGGCGGAAAATTAAGGTGAACTAATCAAAGTATCGAACAATTAATTATTTAATCAACCCCATAAATCAGTCTCATTACGAAACAAACAACATAAAAGACTTAAAAAAATGGGGCAAAAGTCGAAGAAACTAAATAAAGTCATCAAAAACGAACAGTCCAAATGACATTAACTTGGTCTAACCCCATTAGAAATAACAGCCCATATTGCATCCACCATCAATAAATGTCCCCTTGGAACCCTACATACGGGCATCCTATGTCCCCCATTCACATTTGTTATAAGACTAGGACCCCCTTCCCTCCCCTTTATGTCCCTTGTTCAATTGTTCCGAATGTCCCACTCCCCCTCACCTTCTCATCTCACTGCTCACTCGCTTCCATAGTCCTCAGACATTGCACCATTTCCTAGTGTGCCCGTGCGCCTAAAATTTTATTCACTTCTTTTTTCTCTCTTTTTCACACACGCGCTTTCTTTCTCTCTCTAGTTTTCATCCTACAATGGCTTCTGCAACTGGAAATGGAACTGGCACTGGCTCTGGCTCTCCTTGCGGAGCATGCAAGTTCCTCAGAAGAAAGTGTGCAGCAGATTGCATCTTTGCGCCTTATTTTTGCTCTGAACAAGGCCCTGCCAGATTTGCAGCCATCCATAAGGTGTTTGGTGCTAGCAACGTTTCCAAATTGCTCTCGCATATACCAGCTCATGATCGTTGTGAGGCTGTTGTCACAATTGCCTATGAAGCTCAAGCTCGGATTAGAGACCCTGTTTATGGCTGTGTCTCCCACATTTTTGCCTTGCAACAACAGGTACATTACTTAGAGGCTATAGCTCATCACAGGTTCTCAATTTGTTCTTCATTTTCATCTGTTTTTTCTTTTTTGGAAAATATTAGCCCAAGTTGCCTTTCTCTTCATTTTCAGAACGGGTGCTTATGGCAAATAAATTGTTCTGATTAAAGAAAGGGCAACTACCGAATTTTTTATCATTTCAGTTGATGTTTGTTCTTCTTCTCTGACAGTTCTTTTTAAATTTAGGTAGCATGTTTGCAGGCACAACTGATGCAAGTGAAGGCTCAACTGGCACAGAACCTAATGGATACCAGGAACTTGGAGAATCAGTGGCCAGGGATCAATGGTGGTGGACAAACGCCAGCAATGAATCCATTTTGTCCCACTAATTACGTGAACCCTGTATCTCCTCAGAGCTCGCTTGAGTCAATTGACCACAGCATCAATGATATATATACACAAAGCAGAAGAGAAGATTTCTCATTCCAGCCTTGTTCTAAGAAAAGGTCATTCAACAATAATGACTTGGGTGAGCTGCAAGAACTGGCACTCAGGATGATGAGGAACTAGCAGTGCTAGCTATATATACAGCTAGTCACTATCTTTGTTTTCTTGAAGGATATTCCCTTGATCTTGAGGGATGCTCTTTGCCTAGTGTTTGTATATATACAAGGAGTGTCAGGAAGAACAATTGCCATGACTGATTAGCCTAAACTAGGCATTTAGGCTTCTATGTTTGTGGGTTCAATCCAAAAACATAAAATTTTTGCAGACTAGCTAGAAAATTCTCTTCCAAGTGAGTTACTGTATTTACTCAAATTGGCAAGGTGGTTAACTTAACAGTGCGGAAAGCAATGCGGTTTTGATCTGAACTACAATAATAGAGACACCCCTAAACTAAAAAGGGAAGCCTACAAACACGGATTGTCTAAAATTATTATTCACTCTTTACCTGTCCAACTTCAATTATGATACGTTACTTTTGAATTATTAGGCGTCCTTCGTTCCTCTCCTCCCTCCGGTCTCAATGAGATTTGATGCACGGGTAACGCAAGAGCAAAAAGATAAGAATTTTTAGAAATTAAATTATACAAGTGAAACATCAAATAGTTTATATATTAGTAATTAGCTGCCTCTTAAATTATGTTGACACAAGTCATATATTTAAAAATTAATTTTAAAATTATTTTTCTTTAAAAAAATTTATTATTGCATTCTCGCATTGAATGAGAATTAGAGACTAATTTTTTAATGTATACAATTTAATCAGAGTAAACAAATTAAGAATAGTTAAGTACAGATCCCAATTCCTTTTACTATAATTTTGTTTCGTTTAAGAAACTCAAGGGACAAAAAAGAGATCATGCATGAGCTTTAATCATAACATTTCAATCCATGTCTATGAATTTTTCTCTCTTTTTTGAAGTTGTGAGAATTTGTAAACAAGGAACTCAAGTCAAAAGTGAACAAGTTGCCCCATTCATAAACATGTTTTAGATCCAAATGCAATGTTCCCTCGGGTGTATGATGAGACAGCTTTTTAAGATTTTGTTTTGGGAAGGCAGGGGCTAGAGAGGACTTGGATGCTATCATTATTGTTAAAGGCAAGGACAACCTTAGGGTGAGTCCCTGACGGGCCCACTTTGCCTAGGTTTTTGTCTTAACAGGTAGGTTTACCTAACATTAGTGTGCTAATCTAATGCTAATACCAATTCACTATGATTTTGTATTCATACAAGTAGACACAGTGTCCCCTGGATTGAATGCACAGTCCACATCAGTAGTTCTGTTTATCACCATATTCTATATCAGCAAAGAAATAGAGAGAAACGCCTACCCATGAACCCCTATTGATGATTTTGATTGTTTAAGGAGTACATATATTGCACATGATTAGAGAACTTAGCTTAGATGTTTAAACTTCATTTCCATTTTCAAGGATTTAAATTTATTGGCTTTTTTTTTTTCAAAATTTTAGTGATTATTTATTTTTTATTTTATAGTTAAATAAGTATTATTTTTTATTAATTTTTCAATTCATTTAATTTTTTTTTTACTACGTCGTTGACTTTAGACACTAAAAATTAAATAATCATAGTCCAAGTAAGCTAAACTTTTGCTTCGTAGGATTCAAATCTTTTATTTTGAGAATTTAAAAATAAATAGTGTAATAAAAGAAAGATAAATATAAAAATAAAAAAATAAATGATTTATAACATATATTTAAATATAAATTAGAGGGATAAAGATAGAAAATTATTAAAATAACAAATAATAAGAAGAGAGAATACGAATTCCTTTTTGTAATCTTTTATTAGATTATTGGATGAATGTGAATTGGTATCGCATGCAAAGATTCAACCAATTGGTATTCATTTTTCTCCTTAATTGTGGAAGTCTCGTGCTCCATAAGTCATGGAAACTGATAATTGAGGATTGCTAATTCTTTTCTTAAGTGGTAAAACCTAATCCCTTCATCCCTTGAAGAAATAAAGAGTTAATCAATATAATGATAATTAAACAGACAGAAACAGAAAAAGAAAAAAAGTTGTACATCGAATGGGTTGGGTCTTGTACAGTGACATTCCAAGTTGACCACTTTTGGTTGTGAAGTAATATCCCTATTTAATGATTTCCTTGCATGCAACTGAACTATAATTGGTGAAATCCATAATAATTTGCCGGATGAAGCTAAGCATGCATTGTACACCTTCTAACTTACTGAGATAGCAAAAATATAATTTGGTCTCAGAATTGCATACAGTAATAGATTGTACCTAGACAAGGGTAGAAAGAAGGGTATGGATATCGATAGGCTGTGGCATGTAATGATCTTGTTCACCATTTTCATGATGGAATCTATGGGGACCATATTTCTAATGAGAACTGGACGTTGATTTTTTTTTTTTTTTAATCAGAATTTTTGTTGCTAATACAGGAAATGAGTAATAAATTGATCCCACTTAAATAAGTAATGTTGGTTATACATCGTATTTCTACTCTGCATAACATATAAATAAAAATCGGTCACTAACTAGATTAACTACAATATATCAATGAGAATTAATATTTATTTTTATATCATACAGACATTATAAAAATGTTTAATGTGTAATCAATATTTTTTCGTCCTCTTTGAGATGAGTATATTTATCTCCATGATTTAGCTTAGATTTAAAACTTGAAAGTATGTCTTTATTTTTTAATTGCTTCAAGATATCTTCTAAACCGAAACCAATAGACTAATCTCAAAAAAAAAAAAAAAAAAAAAAAAAAAGAAACTTTGAAAGAATGGCTTATCAAGCAAGTACAAAGGTATTGCAAATGAGAGAATAAAGAGTAGGAAAAAGATCTTCCATAATCAGTTGTGTAAAATAGTGGGGAGAGAATGCATTATTAAGTGCAAGCGTGCAGGCCACTGAAGACTGTGTTTAAATAAGCAGTGATGGAATCAGTCCAAAAAAGAATTTGTGGAGAATAAATAACCTCAGTAAAATAAATGAATATATAATGCCCCTTGGAGCCCATTGCCATGACATAACATAACCAGTCCAGTCAAGCGGCAAGTGATCGTTCCACACGCTGTTGAAGCAATAAAGAATGGCGAAGAAGAAAAACCAGAATCAGCAAAGAATAGAGGTTAGGTTCTAGAGTCTAATTGGCACACATGAGACTCCATTACCAGCAGCACCTGGAAAAAGTCATTATTCCAGAGAAAACATTAGTTTAATGGGGGATATGAGTGATGACTAGCTAAACATGTCTGTGACAGCAAAAGCTGTCCCGCAAAGTGGAGTGGACCAACATAAAGAAAAAGGACAACAAATTCAGTCTCATTGTTCCTGTAATCGTATTTTTATTTAATTTTAATAAAATATAATTTAAATTATTGAATTTTATAAAATAAATTATGAAATTAGGGTTAAGACCTCTATGCGGGGTGTGCACTTTGGTGTCCTCACTCCTTGGATTAGCCAAAGGACTGCAGTATGAAATATCAAATTAGGGTTAGAATCTTGAAGTGTTCTGCAACTTGAGCCGTTTAATTTTGAAATTTGAAGGTTAATGACGTATTAGACAAAGGAGTGAGTTTGTCTCCACACGTAGCTGCCATTCTTTTGTGGTTAAAAAATAGGATTAATAATATATGTATTTATAAATCTTGTATATAATTTAGATATGTTTTTATATTTTCTTTTTTTTTTTTTTTTTGGTCTAAGATTTTGACCTTCCACAGGAAATCGTGTGCTTCTCATATGCACGACTATCATTTCTAAAAAATGGCAAGCACAGCTGATACATTATTGATTTAAAAATATTCTTTATTATTTTGAGATTACTTCTTTAAGATTTTAAATTTAACATATTAAATAAATTGTCACCCGTTCAATTAATAAAAAAAAAAACGCATGCAGAAGAAAAATATTGCAAGTTTGGCCAGCCTGCAACTTAGCTTAATAATTTGGTTATTTAAAAATACATACGTTTTAGGAGATGAGATGATAAAATAAATTTGAATAATTAAATTTATTAAATTACTCATATTAAATTTTAAACCTAAAATTTGAGTTGGTAAAAGTTTTGTGAGAGAGATGTTTTCTTAGTGGTAAAGTTTTTTGTGAATACACAAACACAAAGCAACTCTCATTAATAAAATAGAAATCAAATTTTCATAAATATATAGACAATGGTAAGATTTATTAAGACTAGTAATTTAATTTAAATAATTTAATAAATTTAATCATTTAAATTTTGTTAATGAGTGTTTAATAAATTTTAATTTATAAAATAGTAAGAATTTTCTTTTATAGAAAAGCAACTCCCAATAATAAAATAGAAATTAAAATTCTCATAAATATGGAGGAACCATGCAATGTATTAGATTTTATAATTTAATTTAAAATTTAATAATTTAAATTTTTTTAAAAAATATTTAATAAATTTTAAAGCTCATTCTTTTAAATGCCTTTTTAATCATGTTATTCACTAAACCAATACACTCAAAAATAACTAACACTTGAACTACATATGTTGGAGTCAAATCCAACATTACTTTGCATTATTCTATGTGTTTTAAGTTCTTTGCTCATTATTCGTACATAAAAATGCTTAGTTTTGTGTTTTTTTTTTAATATTTCATTTTCGAATTTCTAATTTTATGATTCTCACTGGATGGGCCAAAGCACGTGGCGTTGTTCATTATAGAATTACGTTAGGCCCAGGATGAAATTTTTTTAAGAAAAGCGGTGCACTTCACAGTTGTGGATGTGGCCCAGTTCTGAGTCAAAATATGATTGGGTCTGAAATCTGAAAGCGGCTGGAAAGATAATTGTCGCGCCCATCAGACCTGACTTACCAACGACAACAGCATGGAAATTTGATGGGTATGTAATTTTGTGTATTATATATATATATATATATATATATATATATATATATAAATTAATTAAAAAAATAAAATATATATTTTTTAAAAACATATAAATAATAGAATTTTCATATCACTCGCACCTTCCTATCAGTTGTCTTCCTCTGGGTTCTGACCCTCCACATGCTTGTTTATTTAATTCTCATCTTCCTCTTATTAAGATTTTATTTTGAAACATCTATTATTTTTATAAGCAGATTTTATCAAATTTTTATTTAAAAATTTAAATTATTAAATTTATTAATTTTTATAAATGAAATAGTAAAATTTATAAATCAAATAATTAAAAATTATTAAATTATTAAAAAAAGAAAAACAGTAAAATAAATTTTATAATTCAATTTATGAGATAAAATAAATTTAATAATTTAAATTATTTAAATAAATATTTTATTTCATAAGTTTTAATATGTAAAATCAATAAGACAGTATAAATTACGAAATTTTTCAAAAGCTGTTATTAAAAGTTGTTATTAATAAAAAAAAAGTTAGAATATCAAATAAGAACAACACAGTTAAAGTTTTTGTAAGTTATATCTGATAAAAAATTATAAAAATTATTATCCGTATCTAAAATTACCAAAGCAAATAGAGATGATATATAGTTTCAATTAGAGTTTGATTGGGAGTGGGGAGGGAAACAAGGGAAGAAATTAAAGGAAAAAGGAAGAGAATTGAACGAAAATTGAGGGTTAATTAGGTGATCATTTTCTCTCTTCTATTCCTCTAAAATATATTTCCCATTCCAATGAACCCTTAAGAAACTATACAATCGAATGATTATAGTTTCAATTAAGAAACTTATAATATATATAAATATATATGTATGATGAAATATGGATATACGTATCTGAAATTAGTAAACATTTCTGATGTCCAAGTCTAACTATCAATTGGTGCTATTCAGGTCCTCTAAAAACTGTATTATTCATACATATTTGCTACAAAACTTATGGTTTAGAACGTATATCTTACGAAATATAAATTAAAATGAAGGACTATCTGTTAAAAGTTAATTAAAACCATTCATCTGTGTGCATGAAAACTACCATTTATCAGCATTCTAAATTTTAATTCAGATAAAACATATCCCAGATATACATTGAACCAAATTACTGTTATTAGATAAAAAATAGCCAGGTTGACCATATCTAGGCTTAAATCAGATGTATGGGGTGAGTTGAGCTTAAGTTCCATTCTCAATTTAGCTATAAAAACAAGAAAAAAAAAAAAAAGAAAGAACTCATAAAAATGTTTGGGCAAAGGCGCAGATGTACAATAGATTTAATGCAAGTTCTTCAATATAATTTATCTTTTGTTCATTGTTTCGCTTTTCGTGTCACAAAAATTCTGTGGCCCATCAGATAGAATGAGACTCATGAAGTTCACGTGAATCGATCTCAACTCATCTGATGGTCTACAAAATTTTTATAATACATCTGTACCACAAAAAGGTGGTAAAAAATTCTGTGGGAATAGCAAAGTTTTTAATGAAATTTATAACCATTATTTTTTGACTTACCAAATTCCTTTTGAATAATGATAGCATCCTTTTTCATATAAAGATCAATAACACATGGACCTGCTCATATGGGGCTCATTTTATAATAAACAATGGCAAATCTCAAACTCTCAAGTGTATTGAACTTAGTGATCAATCACAAAATTCCTGAGATGTTTTCAAACAATCAGCACTGCCCTCACCAGATGCCTTTTTAGTTACCTGAAAATCTAATCGAAAGTAATGTCACCACAAAGACACCCTGTTATCAGTTCCACACACAGGTATCAATTATGGGAGTTTCACCGGACGCTTCCCATTTTAAATATCAAAAAGAAAACGAAAATGTAGTCAGAATCCAGGACCTTCCAAAAGAAGTGGGGAAGGGGCCAGCTTTATCAGATTATAGTAAAATAACTAAGGTGTAAGGACCACCATTATGCAGAAGTAACTCAATATTCGAAAATCGTGATGAGACAGTGCCTCAAGTGTCAATAATGATAGCTAAGATATTAGTTTTTTATTTTATTCTCAAACATGCAATTTTATCTGTCAACAGGGCTTACTTCAGCTCATAAAGTTTGAAATTAATATATATTTTGCTTGTAAAATTTAGGTTCTGCCAATAATCTTTTTTAATAAGTAATTTATAATTATCATTATAAGTTTTCGTTAAAGACTGTAACATGACTTTTAGACCTCTCCTCACTTGAAACTTTCTAATTCCAAAAAAAAAAATGTTTTATCCCAAGTAATACAGAGAGAAAAGAAATAAAGATGCAAAAGAGATATAGTATTGTATCAATAGCTCCTAATATATGCAGAACAAGCTACACGTAAGCAAGTGAATGAACTTTCTGTACAAATGCTACTATATCACAATAATCGATTGATGAACATTTATATTTCAGATCATCACTAGTATATGTGTATAAGTGTGGTCCTTGGCCTTTGTTGTGCAAGAAGTTCAAGGTTTTCTTTTGGCTATGGAGGTGGAGAGACATCGCATCCTCTCTTTTAGCTTTTGCTTCTATCTCTTATGGGTATGTTACTATTCTGATGTACTAGCAATTACTACAAAATGAACTGTAAGAAGGGGCTTCACGGACTTTTAAGTCAATGGGTGAAAGTCGAGACTTAAAAATTGCAGGGAATGGATGGAGAAGTTGGCATGAAACTTGATAATGTCTCAAACCATACATCATTTCCAGATGTGTAGTGTCAATTAGTTTTCACTCCTCTCCACTTCTTCCATTTTGGCACCAAACCAATCATTCCCTGTATGTTGAAAGGGGTTTTTCTTCCAATTGATGTCGAGACTGATTCACGCTGTGGTTTTGGGGCCTAACTTCGTATGTAAAGAACCACTGGCTTATCATCATCCAACAAAGACCTCGATCGAAACATTAACAATTGTGATAAACTGGATAAAAACTGATAAGTGATAACTAATGACACGAGGTAGAAATGATTTTCATTTGGAGTGTAGTCTTGGAACTTGGAAGTCTGAATATATATCCAGAAACACATAAACTCATCACTCAAATAGACAATACATTGGAAAAGGAGAAACTCCATCAGCAAGGAAAAAGGGAAAAAAAAAAAAAAACAAGGGTGTCGAAATTGAGGACCGAGTTGGTTTTCCCACTTACCAAACAGCGGAGAATAGTTATATATTTCTTCAGTAGCATATCTCCAAATCCAAGGAGCGTTGGCAGATGTTTTTACTTTCAGAAATCATAATGCACAATTTTATATTTGTATATCACCTGGTTTTGATCACACACATGCTTATGATTCAGCATCCAACGCTCGGGTCCCTGTGCCTTGCCCAGAAAACACATTCAAAGAAAAACTATATGGCAAAGATAAAAATATGCTAGTCACACCACCATTGGTCTGAAGAGAATCCCGTGCCTGAGAGGCTGAGACTCTCTGTGCTTTTGGCCTCTATTGATCTTAGGAATTATTTATTTCAGAGAGAACAAGTTGGCAACTTTGCCCCATATAGGGTTTCTAAATTTGTTTCTCATTTAGTTTGGGATTGCCATGCTCGCTTATTCTATTCCAAATATTTGCCAATGCAAATAAGGAAGTAAATTAACATATATCGGAAAAGTATATAGGTGACTGTAATTATTAGGTCAAATTTTAGGATCTTTGCTAGCTAGGTCCATAAACAAACTAATTTAGCTCATACAAAACCAGAGTTTTAGTTATCTTTTCTCTAGTACGACTTACACTACTATTATACAAATTACCAAGGTTACACTAGTTTAAACAAAACAATACTAGGTTGGGTTTCACTCTGAATCATATTTAATATATATGAACATTTCAATTCTAGACTTCCTAGCTAGCTTATTTATAGCAACATAGAAGTGCATGCTTCACAATATGCAGCAGCAATTCAAAATTGATCATAAAGTCTTCTTCACCAGTTCTTTCATGCAGATTGATTCTTGTCCTTCATGAAGACGATCCACTGTAACCAAAAGCCACTGACTGAAGGTCATCAACTTCATTTAAGGCCCAGTACTGCTTCCTGCTTTGCATGTCATAAGACATTGAGTTACGAGTCTCGTCAAAGCTAGAAAATGAGACACTTTCTTCCAGGGTTCCTGAATTTTCACAATTCCCAATAGGGTTTGGATCCATGAGATTAGTATTCCCATAGTATTGTGTTGTTGAGGAATTATTAGAAAAGTTGGGAAGAAATTGAGGTCCCATGTTGGAATTTTCCATCTGGAACCAACTCTGAAGATCCTGAGGGATTAGAGCAGCGGGTTTTCCAAAGTATCTTTCATTAGGGTTTTCGGTGGCAGAGGCATTGAGAAAGCTCTGAGCTGCTTGTTCCTTTAGATATGCTAGTTGTGCTTGTAAATTGACAACCTACAATGGTCAAAGTGCATCTATTAATCTATAGTACTAATTAGACACAAATTAGGGCTTTTAATTATACTAAATTACTAAAAAATAAAAATTGCCTGCGAAAGGGCATCAAACCTGCTGCTGTAGAGCGAAAATATGCGAGACACAGCCATAAATTGGATCTTGAAGTCTGGCTTGAGCTTCATATGAGATTGTAACAGCAGCTTCGCAACGGTCATTTACAGGGAGGTGGGCAAGGAGCTTGGAGACATTGCTTGCGCCAAAGACCTTGTGAATGGCTGCAAAATGGGTAGCACCCTGCTCATGGCAAAAGTAAGGTGCAAAGACACAACCTCTCACACACTTCCTTCTCAAGAATTTGCAGGCTCCACAAGGAGAACCAGAACCAGTCATGTTGGTGGTCTTCTTGGTGGGGGATTTGGTTTGCGTTATTTGAGAGGGATAATTGGTTGTTTCTGGCTGATCTCTTCTGCTTTGTGCAAATCATAATCATTTCTCATCATCTTTATATACACCAGAGGATGAACAAGGGGCGGATTAGAATAAGGAATAATTAACTACATTAGGTTCCCTTAATGGCCTACACTGTTCATTATTTTTTTATCCCATACACAATTTTTATTGTCTGAAAAATGAGATTCCTTTCAACAATCCTTATACGACAAAGGAGGTAGCATTAACCGAACCATTTCTATTTGCTTGATGATTTGGATCTATCTGCTCTTGTCCTTTCTCTTCTGAATAATGTATTATTTGGTACCTTATACATATGTGATAGCCGCAAGTACATTATCAGTGGTCGACTTATATTTGACCCAGAGAATATGAGAATAAAATCCCTTAACTTGTTAATTATTGTTTTCTAATTAAGAACTCATCATTCTTACAGCTTTACTGCAAGATAACTTATTTATTGTAACATGTCGGATTACCCTCTTCAATATAAAAAAATTGATTCTAACTTGGAAGCAAGAATCATCTGCCATTACACGACAAAGAATTATTCTAAGAATGATGCCCAACTGTTACCCAACACAAAACTAAATTTTTTCCTCACCTTGGATTTCTATATATGCTTATATCATATAGTATTGTGATTATGAGTGAGCTTAGAAAAGATAGTACTGTCCTTTTACATATAAGAATGTGATGGGGGAGATTGCATTTTAACATTAATATATGCTTGTTTAGCATAATTCTAAATCTCCTTACTGTTGAATAACGAAATTGGCCAACCTCCTGTCCTAGCAAGGCTTGGAATAATGGGTCAGAATTAGATTCACACATTAAATGGTTGATAAACTTAAGTAAAAAAAAAATGTGCCTTTTCTAATAACTATAACTTTTGATCTAATAGTTGCACTCAATTTAACAAGTGGCATATATTAGAGCCATGACTAATAAGTTTAATTTCCGAAAATTGATTCGTAATATTTGAGGGTGGTCTAAGGAGATTGTTGGAGAATATATCTGACTAACATCCTGCCTTAGTAAGATTGAGACAATAGGTCAGATTTAGATTGGACCATGATGCGTTTAGTATGTTGATAAATTTAGATAAAAAATTGTACACTAACTAATAACTATACCTTTTGATCTAATAATAACGTCAAATCCAACAGCACCATACTACTCTTAACTAAGAATTTTCTTTATAAGCCAAATCTCGACATGTTCCCTCCTTGCTTAGTCATAAAGTAGTAGTCAACTGAGGTAGGGAAGGGCAAATTTAGTTCAGCTGAAGTATAATGGGACCCCAAAATCAGATAACAAAATAATTCAGGGTCAATTTCATAACAAAATTGTGTTATATATATGTAAAGTTCTAAATAAAACAACCTCAGAGGAAAACAAAAATGTGTTCATATTTTACACAAGGGTCCCTCCAAACACTATATACTGGTCACAAGTAGGGCTTCAGTGTAATTTTTTGACATCAAAACAAGGATTCATGTCTGAATGTGTCCCATTAGCACAATACAGTACAAATTCAATAATTTATCACATTGGATCATTAACAACCAAAGTTATAAAATGATAACAAGATTAAAAGGCTTTTTGTCAATATCGATGGACGGCTGCACAAATTACTATGGTACGTACTTGTATAAAAATATATAATTAAAGGAGCATAGTGAATTGGGATAATTAATTGCAACTTTAATAGCATGTCATTTCAGTTAATCAAGTTTAAAACATGTTGTAATGTCTTATAGACCCTGCAAAGCTCAATAATCTGGGGACACTTGCCTCTTGGAGGGGCTCTCTAAAAACCAAGTGGGGGACTGGTGTCCTCGTTGATCATGCACTAATTATGGTTGTTCATATGATTTGAAATTAAAAATGCCACAAATGTTCAACATTTCTTGGTGGATCCTGGTTAGGAGAATATCAACAGCCCTGTAAGTACAGATAATCAAAGTGTAAAGCAGGGAATAAGGACACAGAGAAAAGAAGCAGATTCCAAAAATAGATGAATGGAACAAAAGATAGTGACACACTATGTTTGGAACACAGGAAGCTAAGCAAGAGTGAGGGAGGGGACGAGGGGGAGAAGATTTTGTTGCCCTACAATTGTTTAAGCCATTGGAGGCCACTGTTTGTCGACCAATACTGTACGATTATCACTAACTAATAGTATATATACTCATTCTTAACTTATAATTACTTTCTCGTGTCGACTATAGGCACCAACATGTAGACCTCACCCAAATGTGCAATGAGGCCCCACACCCAACCCTAGC
This sequence comes from Dicorynia guianensis, assembly GCA_037013595.1. NCBI lineage: Eukaryota > Viridiplantae > Streptophyta > Magnoliopsida > Fabales > Fabaceae > Dicorynia > Dicorynia guianensis. The sequence goes on from JASUAB010000007.1 coordinate 35,974,583, forward strand.
TCATTATGACACCCCAACCAAAAGCTACAATATTTAAATCAACGTTGATAACTTTTCTTTTCTGCGAAAAGGGGGGTGGACAAGTAAACGGTCATAATGTTCTTTCTTTTAATTACCTTTGCAATTTCTTAAAAGGACAAGAATTTGAATTTTCTGGTCGAGTTTTTTAATTTTTGAAATTTTGAGTTATGCCAAACAGGTTTATGCTTTTTTTTTTTCAGTTCCATAAAAATGTTTTGAGTGGCTTTTTAATATTTTTTTACAAATTAAATTTTATTAAATAATCACTTAAAATAAATTATATCATGAAATTTATAGAACTTTATTTATTAAATCTATGATATTTAACAATCTTATAGCAAAGTCATTATTTACAAAAATTTTGTAGTTGAAAGTAATCCATATGCTCAAAGCTTAATTTTAAAATTGTCCTTATTAAAAAAAAGTTTATCATTTAATTTCTTCTTTAAATGAGAGTTAATCTCATTTAAAAAATGAAGATACCTTATGAAATTTTTAAAAAAAATTAATAATTCATTTCTCAGTGAGACTACACTTTTTTCCAAAACTTACTCCCCTAAAATTGAATAATGAGTATATTATAATTAAGATTGGTTAAAGTCTCCATCTTTTGGTATTCTATAAAGATGAAGGTTGCAAATTTCTCAGAAATGTTAACCGAAAGGGCTGCTGTAAAGTGGTGGGTGAATGGATTTTAGCATTTAGGGGTGATTACAAGGCTGCCCTATAGATGGGCACCTAGCCAGCATTGGATGACAAGCATCCATGCGTACACACACCAGTAAAATGAAGATTTTAACCCTGCAACCTGCATGCACCTCAATGGAAGCCATTATCTCCTGGCAACAAGGCAAATGGCTTTGTGCCCGTATAGCTATGACTAAAATAATTAATTTTTAATAAAATTATTAAAAAGAATGTAAATAAAATATATTTTGCTAAAAAGAATAAAAGAAATATCTTTAAAAAAATGGTAACTTTTTATTGTTAGAATTAAATTTGGGATGGTGTCGCTTTGTCTTTGTAAGTAGCTTGATTATTCTCACTAGACATTAATAACTTTTACACAAGTATTAGAAGAGGATGAGATCAGAGGCACACTAGGGGTGCGTAAATAAGCCTGATTCGAAACACGTATATAATCTGCCAATTCAATTATATTCAACCAACATGGTCTTTATGCTAACATCGTATTTTTGTAGATTTAATGGTCTTCCCAATTGAAGACACATGAATTCAAAATAATTGACACCCAACACACTTTTGAACCGATTAATTTCTGTTTCTTTCTCCATCAGGTGTGACCTCACACGGTGCATCATCAGCACAGAAATGAGTGATTTGAATAGTGGGTAACTCCAGCAGCAAACAACTCTTTATTCATATGTAAATGAAAACACCGGACACCCCAAATAAAAGAATAGGAAACTGATATCTAATATGTTCCTGTATGTCTGATTCAATAGCTGCACGAATTTGCTTGTCAGAAACTATCATCTTGACAATTATAAAGGGAAGATTGCCGTACTATAAAGGAAGAAGGTGTATGCACTTTACAGGTGAAGATGTCCTCCAACCAATGCGCTTAGAAGAGGAAGCCTTTTCTTTTGGCTCCGTCCAGAGTGGCATCGTTGTCTTCTTGGCTTCCACCCATTGTTTCTCTCTATTTTTAATAAGGCCATTTTCTCTAAAAAATCATTAGAATATGAGAAGATAATGTTCTTCCATACTATTATAATAATATTCTTTCTTGCCATAGTTACGGGTATTTGAAATTCACCTTATACTAGTAAACTTAAAATATGAATAATATTTATTTTTAGTGAGTTATCTATGTATAGAAGTTAGTAAGAAAGTTGTCGCGTCCTAGTTTTCTAACTATCTTTTCTCTAATTTTTTTTATAACCTTTTGTTATTATTTACAGTTGTTGTTTGAGACTTACGCTTTACGTCACATTCTGCATGAGGTAGTTCTTCGCAAAACACAGGCTCCTTGAATAGTTAACCAAAAAGATAAGTGACTGCAATTGAATGTAATTATGTTTTTGTTATTCTCATAAGTTATTTTATAAAATATTTATTTAAAAAATTTAAATTATTAAATTTTAAGAACTAAAATGTGATCTCAATAGATTTAATAAATTTGCTTGAATTTGTGACAATTTAATCTCTAACTAGTTGGGAACTAAATTTTTGATGTAATTATACATGATTATATTATATTATAGATGTAAAAAATGTGCCACGAAAGTTTGTCCCATTTAATAAGTGGAACTAAATGCTTATTAACTTAAAAATTAATCATAGAAGTGTTAAGTTATATAATTTAATTTGTAAAATTTTATAAATTTAATTAATTAATTTTTTAATAAATATTTAATAAAATTTAATTAATGAATATAGCTAGATATAAAAATATGCTAATGACATTTTTCAAGCCTAATTTATGATTAATTAGTACAAAAATATTAGAGAGCGGCCGTTATTATTCATCGGGATTGAAGCGCACGTGCCCAATAGACTAATAGATTGCTTTCACCTAATTTCTGAATAATTGAATGTTGAATCGATGAAAAATGGAAGCTGATGGATGATCTTCATCCTGTTTCGATCAGTAATGAAATGATTATGATATTTCTGTTTAGACTCTTTCGTATCTGATCATGTCCCTAACCCGCCGCACGGGTGGTACTATTCTTAAACTTTAACCCGTGTGGTCCCCCACCGCCCCGTTTCCAGGTCACCACCAACCCTCGAGCATTTTCGTGCAGCACTAAATAATGCTTAAACAATTTCTATGGATTAAAGAATGCTCAAAATGCACGCACAAATAAAATAACCAAACTGGATCACAAGCTTAAACAATCACAAAAAGTTAAAATAAGAGTCAGGCTTTCTTGAGGTCTCCAATTCTGCAAGACAACCAAACCAAAGATGACGAAACTCACCATTTTTTAACACTCGGAACCATCCAACATCTTCTGTCAGTGCATTCTTTCTAAATAATATCCCAACCCCAGACAAAACATGGCATTCAGTACGCATGAAACACTTCTTTTCTTATACTCAACATCATTTTAACTTTTTCTTTGGGTATTACAATTATCAATTATATATCATTAAGCCCTTAAACAAACAAGGTATTCTAATTAGAGCCATCAACCAGCTTAAGTTTTGGGTCATTTTAGCTTGATATCTTACCATCACCATGACTGTTATAAGACATAATAGAAGCGTGCTTTGTAGCAGTAAAAATTAATGGGCAGATAACGATAACTAGTATTTAAGCATATTAGAAATCAGGATACACATTGTCATGTTGTATTTCTTCAATTCTAACTCTTCTCGCTTTATTATTTCCATCAAAATGGTAATATATCCTATATTGGCCCAAATCCTCATGTTACTGATAAGTGGAAAACCCAAACTTATACCCATGTTGCATGTAAGATAGAGGATCCGAATCTCTTGCTATTAGTATCCAATCGTAGGAGGTGTAGTAGGTGAGAGAGAGTAACAGTTTTGAGAGAGTTGTAAAAGTAATGAGAGAAAATAACATAACTCATAATAAGGGACCACTTTCAAATTTATAAAACAACAACAACAATAAACCGAGCCTTTTCCTATTAGGTGGAGTCGGCTACATGAATCAAATGACCTCATAAATTTCTATCTAAAATTAAATTTTTGGATATACCATTTAACCAAAGATTTCTTTTAATCACCTCTTCAAGTGTCCTTTTTTATCTTTCTTTACATCTTCTCACAGGACTAAACATCATTTGGTCAACCTTTCTCATTGGTGCCTCTCGCGGTCTTCTTTGTACATACCCAAACCACCGTAACCGGATTTCTGTCATTTTCTCCTCAATAGGCACCACCCCAACTCTCTCCCGAATATAATCATTTCGAATTTTATCTTTTCTTGTATGTCCACTCATCTATCTTAACATTCTCATTCCTGTCACTCCCATTTTTTGCTTTTATTGATCTTTCAAAGCCTAACACTCACTATCATAAAGTATAACTAGTTTAATAGCAGTTCGATAAAACTTCTCTTTAAGCTTGGTAGATATTTTGCGATCACAAATAACCCTCGATGCGTTTCTCCATTTCATCTATCCAGCTTGGATCCTGTGAGAGACATCCCCATCAATCTCTCCATTACTTTGTAAAATTAACCTAAGGTACCGAACTTGGATATGCGCGGTATGCTTTGCTCTCCAATTTTTATCTCCAAATCACTGTTTTCTCCCATCTTGCTAAATTTACACTCCATATACTCTGTTTTATTCTGACTTAAACGAAAATCTTTTGATTCCAAGGCTTCTCTCCATATTTCTTCTTTACAATTCACCTCCTCTCTTATTTCCCCTACTAAGACTATGTCATCAGCAAACAACATATATTTCGGAACTGCATCTTGGATGTGTTCAGTAAGTACATCCATCACTAAAGTGAAAAGGTATAGACTTAAGAATGACCCTTGATGCAGACTGATCTTTATGAAAAAATCTTCTGTTACCCCTCATTGAGTTCGCACTTTCAAATTTATAAAATTAACTAAAATTACTAAAGTTAAGGATTAATGTAGAAGATCCCTATTCATAAGACAACATTAACCAGAATTACAGCCCTAAAATCAAAGAATAAGTATCAGAGATATGGAAGTAGTTAAGGGTTTAGCAATAGTAGCTATATATTTAGCATATTAAGTTGAAGAAGCAAGTATGCACTCAATCAATCATGATTCCTTTGCCAAGTTTTTAATTAAGATTGTTTGTCTGGTTTGCACTTTGCAGGAGAAAAGGAGAGAGTTGGGCATGGACATGGTCGTTGAATGGACAAAGATGTTGCTGGAAAATGATGCTGACAAGTGACTCAGCAAGACTAGTCAAGCCGACACCAAGGGTTCCATATGGGGCCATTGCACGTGTATGGATGATTGCCAGATATCTAGGATTTAGATCTTCCTTTTATTCTTCTCTAACCTCAATCTAGAAGAAGACTATAAGAAATTCCATGTAGTTCTTGTTCTTATTGCACTATAAATATTTTTTGTACATTATTGAACATAAATAATGATAGTGAAACTCAAGCAACCCACCTCCAATAACATGAGTCATGACTTAACTAATTTTAATGTTTATAAATATCATTAATCTACTATGCAACATGGTTAATCAAATATAAAATGGTATAATAAACTAGGTCTATATCTCAAAGATAATCAATGATGATGCAGCTTAAAAGCGACTCCCTCTAGATGTTCAACCAAAGGGCCTTTTGATCTACATAACACCAACTATGAAAGAACATGATGTTGCTTAATGATTACGAAACATTTGCAGAAAGCTTCACTTTCAAGAGGATAAACAAATGTTGGATAGCAATATATGTATATACAGTTTGCATAAACCTGTTTAATTATTCACAAGAAATTTAAAATTAATCAAATGTAGGTTGAACAGGGAGCAGTTGTTCAAACCTGAGAGCCATGATATAGGGACTGGTTGAATCTATTATTTAGAAATAAATTAGGGCAAAGGTGGTCAATTAATTCTTGAGGGTTAACAGAGAATGAAGCTTTTTGAGAGAGATGTGTTTGTCCTTGTTGGGTTTGTTTTTGCTTGCAAAGGACGCGGAGGAGAGAACTTTCCATGACCATGACTGGTAGTGATCACAGGTGGAGACAACCTGGAATAGCTTAAAAGTAAGTACTTCAAGGCTCAAGTTAACCTCATTTGGAATGGCATTTGACTAAAATGGCTAACATGTATGTATAAACATGTAATGTAAATGAGGAACTAGTGGTGGTCCTACAACCCAGTATCTAAATGATAATAACAGGAAGTCCAAGAATAAAAACCATACCTGGTTGAGGCATATTTCAAACAAGTTACCTTCCTGTTTCCCATCAGATCTTGACTTGACTCTTGGCATGTCGCAAGGCCCACTCTAACTAAAAAATTATATATTTTTGCCTACCCACTTACCCAGAGACTAACATAGACTTTCAGGTTCACCATGTTAATGGGGGAAGGAAGACAATTAGTTCCTTGATTTAGTAACGAGTTGGGCAATTACTTTGAAAAGCGCATTGAAAGACTCGGGTCACGTGGGATGAATAGAGAGGTCAAATGTCACATCAAATTCGGTGGTGCCCTACCCCAAATTTGGTCTGAACTCGTTTTCGCCGCCCACCAAACTGACGCCATTCCCTACCTTTTCAAACCTTTGCCGAAAAGCTTCGATAAAATGACAAGCGGGGTCTCCATGCACTAACGTAATACGTCCCATTACAAGTCATAAACTACCGGTAATTTATGTTACACAAATTATTCATTAATTTTATGAAATTACAAAAGTTATATGATTTTTATGCTAATAACATTACTTAATATTTTAGTACTGTCACTTGAATCTTCAACTCCATCAATCACATAAAAAATTGCACACATTTTTTGTTTCACCAATTTAAAATAATATTTATAAAAATAAATTTTTATTTCTTTAAAATTTTTTAAATATTAAATTATCACAAAATATTCATAAGTGATTGTTAGATTTTACAAAATTTAATAATTTAAATTTAATAGTGAGTGTTGGGCCATCTACGAGCCTATTAAAGTCTTGCTTTGGATTCAGGGCTCTTACTCGTACACCATAGCCCGACCCATGAGAGATATCTGTCACTAACTTACGTTAGTCAGCCAGCGACACCTATCTCCACAATCGGCAATTGCCATAAATTTCGCAGAAATACGTGAGATTTTCTTAAGAATTAATTAAAAGGTTGTGATAATTACGTAAAAAGATTCACACCTACAGGGCTTGAATTTGATTCAAGTAATGGAATATAGCTTTATTATAACTTTTTAAATATTTAAAAAAAATTACACCCACACTTGTTAGAGTAATTTAGAACTCAAGAATAATTTTACAAAATGAAAAAAATGCATTGTAGAAAGTATCATATAAATTTAAATTGTAAAAAACAATTATTTTTCTTGATAAATAAAAATAAAATTAAAAAAAGTATAGATACAACATAATCGTTGTGTGAATTCTTTTACAGAATAATCTTAATTCTAATTCTTATCAAAGATTTGATTTATCTTTCAAGAAAGAAACCAAAGAAGTATAGAATTGTTATTAGGCTTATCATAGGTTTGGGACACCAAAATTTTATATGTATGTTTGAAGAGTGTGGGCTGCTAAATTGCATATACAGAAGTAATTTGAAGAGAGAAAAATAAAAAGAAAAAAATAAAAATATATATAAAATATATACAAAATTTGTTTATATATGTAACATTATTTGTGAACAAGTATCAAGAGGGGCAAAAGACAAGAAATTTACGGGTATGAAATTTTATTTTGAAACACGTGTCAGTGCTTACTTGCACTTCTTAAATTTATTTAGAGATTTTCACTGGGAAAGCCAAAAGTGTCTTTTTCTTTTTCTTTTGTTTTTGGTAATGATGTTAGACTATATAGGATATCTAGAACATAAAATGACATCCAAATAACATTAAATGCGGAAGAAAACTGACCTCCAGCCATTGCAAATCTTGAAGTCGAAAACCGCCTACGGGATGCTTCTAACTCAGATTTTCTCACTCAGTGATGGTGTAATGAAGTATTTTTAGCTTCTGGCTTGTGAGAAACTGAGTTAGGGACCCCGTATATATAGTGTTCAGGGTTGTTGCAACGTCTTTCCATCAAAGACGGCAAACCTGATTCCAAACAGTCGTGGAAACGTCAGAAACGGACCAAACTTGATTTTCAACATTTGCGGCATGTCGGTAAGGTGAGTTTCAACATTTACGTCATGTCAACAGTGTTCTGCTGACTTGTTGAAAATCTCAAACTGCCGACATGTTGAAAGTGTTACATTCTCCCACTTGGTCCGTATACTCTATATGTTTCCATAGTGTGGATTTCAATAGAAGAAACTAAATACATGAATCATGGCGATAAGTCCTCTTAATGCGAGTATTACCTTCCATGTATTACAATGTACTTTGTTTCCTCAAAAACACTATAACTTAATGAATAAGCCTTATGCTTATTCTAGGTCACCTTAATTGTTGTTATTCTCAAAAATACAAATGTGCACACTGAAGGAGAAAACAACATTCATAATGATAAGAGCTTTATTACAATTGATGAATAAATTACATCAAAATCTTAATGTGGGACTAAGTCCCATTCTAGTTACATGATCCTTAAACCCTGTTGGTGGCATGCCTTTGGTCAAAGGATCGGCTATCATCAACTCAGTGCTTACGTGTTCAATGGTGACTTTATTCTCCTTGACACGTTCCCGGATGGCTAAGTACTTAATGTCGATATGCTTGCTTCGACTTCCACTCTTATTATTCTTAGCCAGAAAAACAGCAGCTGAGTTGTCACAATATATTCTTAATGGCCTTGAGATAGAATCCATTATTTTCAGCCTAGAGATAAAGCTCTTTAGCCATACACCATGAGAAGTTGCCTCAAAACAAGATACGAACTCAGCCTCCATGGTAGAAGTAGCAATTAGAGTTTGCTTTGCACTCCTCCATGACACAGCTCCACCGGCAAGCATAAATATATATCCTGATGTTGATTTTCGTGAATCAACACATCCGGCGAAATCCGAATCAGAGTAGCCAACTATCTCAAGATTCTTAGTTCGTCTATATATTAGCATGTAGTGTTTAGTACCTTTAAGGAATCTCATCACTTTCTTTGCAGCTTTCCAATGGTCCATTCCTGGGTTACTCTGGTATCTTCCTAACATGCCAACTGCGAAAGCAATGTCAGGTCTTGTGCAAACCTGAGCATACATAAGGCTTCCAACAGCAGAAGCATATGGCACGTTACTCATCTGTTCCTTCTCAAGGTTATTCTTTGGGCACTGGTTCAAATTGAACCTGTCACCCTTCACAATAGGTGCTACACTTGGTGAACAGTCCTTCATCCGAAACCTCTCTCAGACTTTGTTGATATAGGTTTCTTGTGATAGACCCAATATAAATTGAGTTCTATCTCTATGGATCTTAATGCCAATGACATAAGATGCCTCACCCATATCCTTCATATCAAAGTTCTTTGAGAGAAACTGTTTCACCTCATATAGCATCTGTCTATCATTGGTTGCAAGTAAAATATCATCCACATATAGCACCAAGAAACAGATTCTGCTCCCACTGACCTTCTGGTATATACATTGATCCATGACATTTTCCACAAAACCAAATGAGGAAATAATATCATGAAACTTAAGATACCATTGGCGTGAGGCCTGTTTCAATCCATATATGGATTTCCTAAGCTTGCAAACCAAATGCTCACCAGCACTAGAGGAGAATCCTTCAGGTTGTTTCATATATACCTCCTCCTCTAATTCTCCATTGAGGAATGCCGTCTTCACATCCATTTGATGCAGTTCTAGGTCAAAATGGGCAACCAATGCCATTATTATACGGAGGGAATCTTTTCTGGATACAGGAGAGAAGGCCTCTTTGTAATCAATTCCTTCCCTTTGAGTGAATCCCTTGGCCACGAGTCTTGCCTTATATCTCTCGATGTTGCCAGATGAGTCTTTTTTAGTTTTATAGACCCATTTACATCCAATGGCATTAGAACCACTAGGCAATTTGACAAGATCCCAGACTCCATTTGACGCCATGGAATCCATCTGTTCCTTCATAGCATTGTGCCACAATTCAGATTGTCTGCAACTAATGGCTTGTGAAAACGTCTCTGGATCATTTTCGGCTCCAATATTGTAGTCAGATTCTTCTAGATACACTGTATAGTCACTAGGAATTGCTGACCTCCTAATCCTAGTTGATCTTCTTAATGTTGTCTCAACATCCTCTTGAGGAGGTTGTTGGTCAACTGGTTGTTCAACAATTTCTGGTGATTGTTGATCAACCGGATCAACTAGGTCATGGTCAACAGGTTGTGGAGTCTCAATGATTGGTTGTTCAATACCCGTTTGTACTTGAGGGGTATGAATTATAACCAATCTATCACTTGATGTGGAAGCTTGAGAACCAAAGCGATCTTGTTCAGATTCTAAGTTCTGAATTTGATCACTCCCACTGATCAAGTCATTCTCAAGAAATTTTGCATTTCTTGATTCCACAATCCTAGTACTATGAGATGGACAATAAAATCTGTATCCCTTAGACCTTTCGGCATATCCAATGAAATAGCCACTAATGGTCCTTGGGTCTAACTTCTTTTCTTGTGGATTATAAACCCTAACTTCTGATGGGCATCCCCAAATGCGCATATGTCTTAAACTGGGTTTCCATCCTTTCCACAATTCAAATGGTGTCTTTTCGACAGCCTTGGTTGGAACCCGGTTAAGAATATACACAGCCGTCTTAAGGGCTTCAGTCCACAAGGACTTAGAAAGTTTGGAGCTACTAAGCATGCTCCGTACCATGTCCATTAATGTTCGGTTTCTCCTTTCAGCTACACCGTTTTGATCCGGAGATCCAGGCATGGTGTATTGGGCAACAATCCCATGTTCTTGAAGAAACCTAGCAAATGGACCTAATGCTTGTCCATTTTCAGTGTATCTACCATAATACTCACCACCTCTATCTGATCTCACTATCTTAATTTGTTTACCACATTGTTTCTCTACTTCTGCCTTAAAAACCTTAAAGGCATCTAGTGCCTCATTCTTGTTATTCAGTAAATAGAGAAACATATATCGTGAGTAATCATCTATAAAGGTGATAAAGTATTTTTGACTACATGAGTCTATATCTAGACTACAGATATCTGTATGTATGATCTCTAATAAGGTAGAACTCCTCTTGGCACCTTTCTTGGTTTTATTAGTCTGCTTTCCCTTAATGCAGGCTACACAGGTGTCAAAGTCAGTAAAGTTAAGAGTACTAAGTACTCCATCTTTTACTAATCTTTTCACCCTCTCTATTGAGATATGCCCAAGTCTACGATGCCACAAGTTAGAGGAATTTTCATCAGTAATACTTCTCTTAATACCTATGTTGCTAGAAACATGCATTGAATCATAAGATGTACTGTCTTGTAATTGAAGTTGAAATAGACCATGATAAATTGTACCTTTTCCAACAATATTAGATTTATAAGATAATTGAAATAAATTATCTGAAAAGTTGAAAGAATATCCAAATGGTACAAGTTTTGAAACTGAAATTAAGTTTCTAGAGAAACTTGGTACATAAAAGGTCTTTTTCAATATCAATACATAACCAGTATCTAAAACTAATTTGCATGTTCCTATGCCTTCTACTTGTGAGCCCATCCTGTTTCCTGAATAGATGTATTGCTCACTGCCCACCGGCTTCCTTAGGTCTAGAAAGCCCTGTAAGGTATTAGAGATGTGAATTGTAGCACCAGAATCAATCCACCAGGTATTACTACTAACATCTACCATATTAGATTCATAACAAAAGAGTGAGGTTGAGTTACCTTTCTTTTCCAACCAAGCTTTGAATTTGGCGCAGTCCTTCTTTATGTGTCCTTTCTTTTTACAGAAAAAACACTTGAACTCTTTCTTGATGCCAGCTTGAATGGGTGCCTTGCCTTTCCCTTTGGCCTTCTTTTGTTTTTGACCTTTTACTTGTATGGCCAAGTCTGCACTTTCTCCCATATCAGCTAGGAGCCTTTCCTCTTCTTGAACACACATGGTCAATAGTTCATCAATAGACCATTTCTCCTTATGTGTGTTGTAGGAGATTTTGAAAGGTCCATACTGAGATGGTAAGGAGTTCAGAATGAAGTGCACAAGGAAAGACTCAGACATCTCAACCTCCAGACTCTTTAACTGAGCCGCTATGTCCCTCATTTGCATTATGTGCTCTCGCACACCCCTTATGCCAGTGAATTTCATAGTAGATAACCTTGTCATTAGGGTGGTTGCCAAGGCCTTGTCAGATGACTCATATTGCTTGTCAATGGCCTTTAGCAGGTCTTGGACATATTCATGCTCTCCTAATGATCTTTGAATACCTTCAGATATTTTAGTCATTATATATATCATGCTGAGACGATTAGATCTCTCCCAGCGTTCATAAAAATCTATCTCTGAAGTACTGCTTGTGTTTGTGGGTGTAGGAGGCTTTTGCTTTCTTAATGCATAGTCAATGTCCATCCACCCTAATTGTAGAAGAATTTTCCTTTTCCAAGATTTATAATTGTCCCCTCTTAGTTCAGGAACTTGGAAGTCGGAGACACTTACACGTTGAAAAGCTGCAAAATATGCTATATCAAAATCTGAGGCAACTAATTATTCCATACGATATGTTTTACCAATGAAAAACATATCTATTCAAAACATGAATCTAGTAACAAATAAAACTACCTGTGGGCTAAGTTTTACTCAATTAGGTTCATGTAACTTTATGATGAAACTAGTAAATTATTTCTAATTCATAAATCCTGTGGGTAATTATGAAAAGAAAAATTTACCATCCCATCCTAATTAAACATACATAATATGATAACATTCCTGTGGGATAATGATTATCATATCATATATATTAATTATAATTTTATGCCATTACTATACGTGATTTATTTCATAATGTATTATTTTAGAATAATTAAAGCTGCTGTGGCAAAACTTCAATTAAACTAAAATTTACACTAATCACTTGGCATTTGAAAAGAGCTTAATGCTTGCAAAAACAAGCTTGCATAATGGAAATTGAAACAGTTAATTAATCAACTTAAAAATTGTGACTAATTAATTAAAATTTTCCAAATCAAATATGCCAAAATACTCCCAAAATAAATCATAAATATTGGGCATACGGCATCATGAATTTTGGACAAAATAGATCATTAATTTCTAATTAAAATTGGATTTTTACAAAATTTTGTCCAAACAAAATTATTTTATTTATAAAAATATATTCAATATGAAATTTTGATGGTAGTAGGCTAAATTCTCAATGAGCCATGTCAAAAAGCCTAAAATTTGGCCCAAATTCGAAAATCCAGATTTTTTTTTTTTTTGGAAATAGGGCCAAAAATCGGACAGGCAAAATAGTAACAAATAGTAGAGGCCTAATAGTAATAGTGCACAGTCATGAACAGTGTAGTAACAAACAGTAGAGGCCCAATAGTAACAGTGCACAGTCATGAACAGTGTACAGTCATGAACAGTGATGAACAGTATACAGTATGAACAGTAATGAACAGTGTACACGTGTGGGTGTGGCAGCCGGGTCGGGCTTCATCTTCCTCGCCCGGCTGCTCTGCAATCCGGGTCGCCCGGAGCCGACCCGATCCGCATCGGACCCGCTAGATAACCCGATGGTTTCTGGCGATTCCGTATGTGTTTTTCGAAGTTTCAAAAGCCTAAACTCATCAGAATTTCATTAGGAATCCATTTATGCAATCAAAACATGAAAAAACCGAGTGCATGAAGCAACCCAATGACCGAAAGTTTCAAAATTTTCCAGTAGAAAAACGCAGCAAGGCAGAGGCCTTTTGAGGCTCTGATACCAACTGTTAGACTATATAGGATATCTAGAACATAAAATGACATCCAAATAACATTAAATGCGGAAGAAAACTGACCTCCAGCCATTGCAAATCTTGAAGTCGAAAACCGCCTACGGGATGCTTCTAACTCAGATTTTCTCACTCAGTGATGGTGTAATGAAGTGTTTTTAGCTTCTGGCTTGTGAGAAACTGAGTTAGGGTCCCCGTATATATAGTGTTCAGGGTTGTTGCAACGTCTTTCCATCAAAGACGGCAAACCTGATTCCAAACAGTCGTGGAAACGTCAGAAACGGACCAAACTTGATTTTCAACATTTGCGGCATGTCGGTAAGGTGAGTTTCAACATTTACGTCATGTCAACAGTGTTCTGCTGACTTGTTGAAAATCTCAAACTGCCGACATGTTGAAAGTGTTACAAATGAAAGACAAAAGTTGCCACTTTTAATGATGCGTATAGGTGATTCGATTCTTATTAAATGATGTGTATATAATTTAAAAAATTACAAATAGTGTCCAAATTATTGCATAAAATAATACACAAAAAACATAACTTAGGCATATTTTACCTTGAAAGCTATAACAAGCCACGGCCTGCCTAGCCATGACAACAAACACAGCTAATTATTTTCATGGACACACCCTTCTGACTTAAATAATGCTACATACCAAAACAAAATATAGCTTGGTCCCGTTGCTCCACCAGAATATGGGCTGGTAATGATGGGTAATTCCATTATTATTTACGGCAACAACAAAAAAATTACAATCTAAAATATTGATAAGCAATTGGATACTAATAAATACACTATAATTTCCTGAGATCAGCACTTTTACTTGATCCAAGTTGGCAATGATTGATTAATTTAGTTATGATTATAATCACTTTATTATCACAAATTAAATCTCACAAAAATTTCATATAAAATCACCCTCTTTTCCTCGTTTTATGCTTCCATGATTTGGCCCCGACGAATAATAATTATCAAAAGGGAATTCTAAACAAAAAGTGATTATCACGCAGATGGGGATTAGCAAAAGCAAAAAGTGCCCCAAAAAAGTGGTGAAGTATCGCACGACAAACTACTAGAAGACATATCACAACTGTTTCAAAAGCGGTAGGGGAGTTTAACAGTGCGTTAAACATCCCCTGAAGCACATTCCACACAAGTTTTCTTTAATAATTTGTGTTTAAAATGTCAATTTAAAGCAAGGTGAGATGAAATCTTGATCATTCCAGCCGAGTAAAGAAAGCAAAGTGCATGGCGACCGCCACGCTATTGTTTTATCTCACTGGGAACAAGTCTCAGTCAAATATGGAATGCATGCTCGCAAAAATGATGTACAAGAATGACAATTTTCTGCGTGTCCAGCTTGACCTTCCTTTTTTTTTTTGGGTCAAAATATTTAAGCAATATGTTAATCTGCAATTCATGCGTTCAACAGTTTTCTACTCTCCAGCGTTCAATGGCATACGAACTATTTAGCATAAATGGAAAAGGAAATGGATTATTTGACACAGAAAACTGGATAACAATTTAACAACACAGAAATGAACAAATTCAGACACAGACCTCTACCTTACATAGAACCTGAGCATATGAAAACTTTCTGACAAGGAAATTGCAACAATAGCTATCTACGTCTTCACGGGAACATGACAATGATTGGCTTCAGTTCTTGTTACGTTGGACGGATTGAAATGAGAGTTAGGGCAATCGATGGATTAACCCATCTGCGCAGCCACAAATTCGATGGGCTTCTGAGGATAGGTACAACAAACCCTTAAAACATACTAGTGATACATATAAATTGACTTGATCTACAATGCAGTCCCTATGGCCTAACAACTGTGCACTCACTGCCAGGGCTGCTAGTGCTAAGACACCATGAAAGGGTCGAAAACAAGTTATACAATATACAGTTCATTCCAATTGGTAGTTATGCAATTTACAGTTCATTCCAATTCCTTAAATTAACATCACCGCAAAAAAAATAATGACAACAATAAAGAACCAAAAAAGGGGACGTTATTGAAAATACCTTTCTCACCAAACCATGGCAGCCCTTGAAGTACGTATCTCAAAGCGTAATAATGGCTATCACATCTGTGGTCTGCGATCAAATTACTTTTAAGTATAATCCACCAGGATGCCTCATCATAAGTGTGAAAAATTCCTTTCTGCAATCTGTTCGGGAGCACGAGTTTCCTTTTAGACAATAAACAGTTCCAGGTATAAATAACTCCTCAGTTACTGTAGAATCAGTCCCCTCAGGTTGCAAAACAACAGGTTTATTCTGTACTAATTTGGAGGCCACAGGGGACCCAGAGCAACTGGCAACTCCTTGCCAATAGAACCAGCTGCTTACACCCACCAAAATAGCTGATTAAAAATAGATCACAAGATACAGGAAAGCTAAACAAATACTACTGCAATTTAAGCTACTACTAACTACGTAAGTATGTTTTCTTAAAGAAATCAAATTTTGATGTCAGAACATTCTGAACATTTTGAGAGAACTGTGATTTTGGAACTCTTAGTGAAAGTATCTCCAATTTAGCAACATTAAACAAAATAGTGGTTGACAATATTCAAAGAATAATCAATGTGTTAATCATGTATTAACATAATTAATAACCTTTCAGTTAAGGTTCCCAAATTGGAAATATCTCAAGAGTTCATCAATCACAATTACCCATCGATTTCTGGCTCCTTAAAAGATCCTACGCCCATAAATTTTATGTCGAGCACAACAATGAAGTTGTCTTCGATTGGTACTCTTCAAAGAGGCAGTACCATTGTAAAAGAATAAGTTAAAGAATGGAGATAGGGTAGAGAATTAATTTTCTTTTTGTTTAGGGGTGGGGGATGTTTAGAGATTAAGAAAGCCACCAGAGGCACAAATGCTCTGATATAACTCTAAAGTATTTGATTTGATCATTTGGAAGTGTTGAATTTTGACAACTCAAACTATCAAATTAAAATAGCAGAAAACAGCACCAATAGGATAAACTTGAGTCAGTAAGGCCATTTGAAGTTTAACTAAGGTATAAACTGGCAGCACTATAACTTGGGCTTAGCCATTAACCAACTGGGCTATTGCCGTAAGGAATTGAAGTGGACACAGGCACAATTCAAGCTCTAATTTCACCTTTTAGGAGAAAAAGACAAACTTGAGTCAGTACAGAAAAGCTTACTAGTCGAACTTCTGTTTATCCTGAATTTTGCATAATCAGCAAGTTTGTGAGCAACATCTTGCGCTGAAGACACAACCTGCCATGCATTTGTAAACAAACCTATGATGCTTTTCCAGTCTTCTTTCTCAATTGCACTCATACCGTAGAAAATGAAATTTTAATTGAACATTCACAAACTACCAAATGCATATAAGTGTCTTGTACACAAGACAGTACAGTTTACATGCCAACAAGTTATACAGTTTCCTAAACATATAAGCTTATTGGAAATGGCTTATGCCTTTTAGAGTTATTTACTGTCCCTCTTTACGGTTATCTTAAATGCTTGTCAAGAAATTAGGGGAGCAAACACAATCAAATTGCAAAACAAGCTTCTCATGAATCAAATATCATCAAAGATAAAGCTACTCTTCAGACTCTTCTTCCCCAAAATTCAGACGAATAACCCCCTCATAAAGAAAGGAACTTTAAAATAATTATGGGAGCTAGAAAAGTAAAAAAATTAAAAAAAAAAGAAGATAAAGATTAGGTCAAAGTTGCAACATTGACATTAACAGCTGGCATTATACACTATTGTACCCTTTCATTCATGAGTGCAGGCACAGAAGCATGTCTCAAGCAAAATCAATGGCAAAATTAAGCCTTGATGCGATGGCATCATCCACGCACACCCAATTACACCACCAACGCCAAAGCCGTTAACACAGTTTCTAGAGAAATTCAAGCTCTATAGGTGATTATACCTAATTTGCAACAAGCTAACTTACCAAAAAAGTTTATTTAGGTCACTTTCTCTTAAAATTGAAGTTGTTTGTGAAAATAGTTATTCACCATCCATACATCTCCGCCTACATAGATAACTCACTTAATTCCTACTCCTGAATAAGCGAACTCTTTACAGCTTCCTATTCCAAAATCCAAGGACTAGACAAAACAAAAAAAATTATATATAACAGCACTGTTACTATACATAAGTATTCCTTGATAACAAAGTTGCAGTTGATTCCTACAGGAAGAGACGGGTTAGGAAACTAATTAATATAATTCTGTAAACTAAATTTCACTCACCAGTCAGTTTGAAGGATTTCATTTCTCAGCCTTGCTAAGGAAGCTACACTCAGTTCAGGTATAATATCATCCTGCGCAAAACTAAAAGCAAAAACCAATGAAGGAATCATAACAGATATAAACAGATAAAAAATGAAAATAGAATCTGACTCATTTAAAAAACTTATACATATTTAATTTCTTCCAAAATATAGACTGTCATATAGACATAGTTAAATGCAATCACCACCTTCATCACAACTGTCATCACATAACCAGAGCAGCTTTCAGCAAATTCTCTAGAGACACAAGGTGGAGTTCCGAATCCAACAGCAGACACAACATCAGGGCTAAACCCAGTTCCTTAGTTAATTTTCTATGAATCATTATTGCTAATAAAGAAGCTATAGCACCTCCAAGCGAATGACCCAGCAATATTAACCTATATCCCTATTAAAGAGTTGATCACTTGGACTAAAAGAAAAGCTAAACTAAGAACAGGACCCAGAACATCAAAAAATGAATAAAATTAAGATCGTCCCCAGTCCTTAGTCCTTACCTCATATTTCTCCAAACATTTGCTAATGGTTCCCATCTCATGATAAAGAAACCAACGAGAAGATTCAGCAGTGCCAAAGTGGGTTGAATAACCTTCAAAAGTGACTTCACCATCACTTGACGAAACAATGTCTATAATAAGGTCATAGACAGTATGTGTGCCGTGGATGCCAAGAATCACAAGTTTCTTAACAGGATCAACCCCTTTATAATATCCAGGCCTCATAACACTGGACCCATTAACAAATTTCTAGACGGTACTTTATCGGAGCATGCTGTTCCTCGTGAGGCCTACAACATTGCCCCAATAAGAACCTTTAGCCAACTCAGAATGGTAAATAAGATCTTGAACCTGAAATCGAATAAGAGTCCCTAATAAGGATCTAGCATATGAATGTGATGGACCATATAATACACAACAATAAGCCCACAGTATAAAATATTTCATTATACCAATAAACATGTGTGTATGCCCTTTGGAATACAGTTTAAGAAATTACTACTGATTCTGATGAAATCTGAATCCCTTTGACATCTCCAAATGAATTTATAGAAGCTTGACGAAGATAGATAAGATACAAGCCAATTGTAAGATCACTCAAGCTGCAATCTTGGATTCCAATCTTGCCTCGTTGAATGCTACCAATAATTTCCATGAGGGATCTACTGCTTGGGGGGGGACTTGTTTCCAATAGCATCTCCTGCATAAGGTTAAATTCAAACTCATCCATCACTGATATAAAGCAAACAGAAACCTTGTACAATCATAATTTGCAAGCAATAAAAATAAATAAATATAACAATGGTATGCTTATAACTAATTAAAGAGTATATTAAATAATTCTTAGATGTTAGTCATTTCCTCTCACAACTTCAAGACAGGTTTAGAGAGTAGAGGTAAAAATGGAAAAAAGAAATAAAATAAAATGAGACTTTAAGCAATGCATACAAACATTGATGTTCAATATTCTGTATAAAGTGTAAATGTGTCGTCTACTACTCATAACTTTTTCTTTGTCTAAATTAAATATTTGGCTATTTAATTTAGAACATGTTGCCTTAGATTCGATTCAGACTGTGTGTATAGAAAAAGTTTTGTTGAAATAAGTAAAGCTCGATCTCTACATTTCGAAAGGGATTAATCTCTATCTTCTTGCTAAGGGATATTCTGGATTCACCTAAAAAAAAAATATTTGGCTATTTACTTGGTATAATTTAGAAAGGTACTTGCAAGTTGTAATCATCCCTGCCGTCTAACTTCATCAGATGGAACATGTTTTATAGGTTAACAGGCCAGTTGGCAGAGCCCACCTACACAATTGCAGAGCTGGTTCAAGTGCCTTTGTGAGCCAAGCCAGCTCTAAACCCCACTCACTATCAGTGTGATCTTCATCATCAGAACTGCATTTGCTTATCCCGGAATTGTTGTCTACCCTCTTCTCAACTTTAGACTTGAAAGAAAAGAGGTTTTTCTTCCACTTCTTATGGCTTATTCCCTTCTACCTTATGGTCCTTATCTGTTATTGACCTTCGCAGCTGAAGTTGAAGCCACTGAAAAATACTATGCATATATTTCTGATATGGTTCCTCTCTATTGAAATAATATTTAGTACTCTCTACGCATTGAATAAAAAGAAAATAAAAATCCAGATAGAATTTATTAGCTGAAAAACTGAGTTCATGTAATTAATGGGACATAAATACTATGCCATAGACACTTTGGGCACATTCTGAGAAGACATTAGGTGATATCAGTTCTTCACGAAGCCTTTTAGTAAGATAATATATGGCTAATTCTATGGTAACAAGACTAAAACTTGTAGTATACATACTTGGAGCAACGTATTCAAACAAGAAGAATAGATGAACTTTTAAACAATCTTATCCATTAATATAACTTCTTGATAACTTTCTGATTAAGTAAAAATAAACTCATTACTTGTTAAAATAATTTATGTGGACATGTGTCCTAAATGTGTGGCATGATCATCTCTAAGTTTAAAAACTTTGAAAATTGATGAATACCATAGAAACCTCCATTATTAAATTTACCTCATGCAAATTTTGATTTTACCTAATCTCCCGGTGGAGACAGGCCTCTGCCCATCCTCCAAGATTTTCTAACTCTGGTAAATCTTTTTTATAAACGAGGAATTGAACAAATCATAGCACATTGCCAACAAATCTTTGAGAAGGTGGTGTTTATGATGTCGAATCCCGTATGAAAATATTAATTGCCAAAAAGAGACATAGTCAAAATGGATAATTACATAATATAAGACAGCGTCTTGCTGGACAAAGCAGCAAGCTGCACTAGTCAGGAATGGGATAAGATGGAAGAGCCGGAATTATGCAAATTCTAAATTACATAGAATGGTCAGTACATCACTTCCCAGTTACAATGATGCTGGTATAAATTATAGCATTAGACAGACCCGGGATAACGATGATGCGGGTATGATTTAAAAGAAAAAACTGAAAGACGAAGAGTAAACCAGAAGAGAATGAACTTACATATATTTGGAGAAGTCGCTTCACATGTTGGCTCGTCATTTTCAAAAGGAGGGAGAGAAATTGCAATCGGGTTTTCGCTCTCAGAGAAGCGTTATCGAGAGATGGAAATATGTGACGGTTGTGAAAGTTCCTGAGCACTCGTGCTGGCGCATGGCGCGTGACTTTCGGAGTATCATGTCTTCAAGTTTGTGAACCGCCGTGGCGGCAATGCCGAAACTTGAGAAGATAGCGGTGGGATAGAAATAGGTGGGTCGAAATGTGGTCTAGGAAGCGCGAATTGGATTCGACCAAGATTATTCACCAGAGGTAACAACTACCGGGGACGAACAAACGAGTTCACAAAAGAAAGTAGAAACCAAACAATGCGCACCTGCCCCGCGTCTCCGGAAGAAGACGACGACGAAACGCCGGACCCTGGCCCTCATATAGTACTCAAGTTAGTTATTTCATTGGCTAACATCAGGAACAATATTCGTACATATAAATTTAAATCACGATAGTTGTTGTACTCCTACTAATTATGCTATGGTATTTAAGCTAGCTTTTTTTAGTTGAGCTTTTTTAGAGTATTTTTTTATTTAATAAATTAAAAATTAATATCTTAAAATATAGATAAATAAGTAAAGTTTTTAAATGAATTTTTTCTTATACAAGAGTAACATGTACTCGAGATAATTAAATTTAAACATTATTATTGGATATTATCAAGGTTGTGATAATAAATATGTAATATCAACAAAATTTTTATTATTTTTTTTGTAAGAAACAAAGGTTTTATTGTTATAAAAATTATTAAATAAGAAAGAAATCCACTTATATGTTTTTTTAATTGTTTATTATTCATTATCAAACTAATTCTATTTTTTTGTGGAATAATTAAGATTATTTAGTTAAAAATTTTTAATTATTTTCTGTACAAAATAGATAATTGAGAATTAATCATTTAAAAAAGAAAAAAAAAACCCGTGCCGTTCAATAAACCAGCTCATTGTCACTAAAGATTTAAATTTTTAATTTTTTTATTAATTTTAATAATTTTTTATAATGTAATATATAAATTTTTTAATATTTTATTTATCTTTTTACTGTTCTCCTTAATTTCATACCAAAAATCTAGTTCCCACTGAAGTGATATTTGCCTCGTGAGTGGTTATATTTTTATAATTATTTTTATCATACAATTTATATATTTGTAAATTTGTAGTTATTAATTATACGTGTAGGTTCTATTTATGTATTTAATTAAAAGTTCTGTTACATTTATTATCGTTTAAATATACTAATTTATATTTATTTTATTATAATTATTAATTAAATTAGTGAATATAATTTATATAATAAATTAATAATTATAATAAAATAAGTATAAAAATAATATAAAAAATATATATGAAAGAAGATATATTCGATAATTAATTGTTATAATTGTGTAAGTGTATAAATTATATAATAAAATGGTATGTGAATATCCTTGTCTCATTGTCCTATCGGGTCTAGCAGGATACTATGCCTTCTTTTAAAAGAAAAAAATTTGGATTAATTAGAGAAAAATAAATACAAAATTAATAAATAATAAATTAATAAAATATGAAATATATATTAAATTTAAAAATAAAAATTATTAAACTAATAAAAAAATAAGGATCCAAATCCTTAATCGATGCCCTTTACGAATAAAAGTACTAGATTACCCTTCTTTATGTTTCTTTCTCTTCTTTCAAATCTCGCATCGGTCTCTTGCTCTGTCCGGGAAAAAGAAAAAGACAGCCTTCTCGGGGCGCCCCTAGATTTTCTCTTTCTCTCTCTCGACGCTGTCTGCAACTGCAAGAACCTGCAATGGCCTTTGCTTCTTTTCTTGGCAGAGTCCTCTTCGCCTCCGTGTTCATACTCTCTGCTTACCAAGAGTTAGTACTTACTGTGTCGAGCCTATCTGCTTTTTGTGTTTTTCCCGCATTTTGATTTTTCATGCTTTCTCTGTTGAAATTTGGCATATCTGCCTGCGATTTTCGTACTATTTGAGGCAAATTTTGGATTTTTAATTAGTATTTCAACAGATTGGTTGTTGCAGTAGATGCTCTGCTTGGATCTGTTACATTTAAGGTTTAAACTCTGCCTGGGCAGTTTCGAGTAGAAGATTAAATAGATCTACGTTTCTCTCATTGGGTTAAAAAGAAAGAAACGTTGCGAAGAAAAGGTTTCTCGGTCGTTAGTCATCAAACGTTATTATGAAGCTAGATGGAATTCTCTAAGTGCTTCTCTGACTTCTTTAAGTAGGAAATGAGCTTGTGAGAAATATTCGCAAATTATACATTAGATGGCTTGCGCTAATTAAAACGTAGTCTAGATTACACCATTAGTGTCTTTGTATGGAATCGGTTCATATAACAGGTTCTTCTTGTTTTCCAAGTCTAGAGAAGCTAACTTGCTAAGCTTCTGACATGGTTGAAGTGCATGAAACCATTATTAATGCAATACACACACACGCACGCACACACACACACACACACATAAATTGAAGGAAATATTTACATTACCTTGTACTAATACCTAATCAAGTAATTTGACCGAAATGGGTCTTTTAATCTAATAATTGATGGTTCTCTTCTAGTTTGTTAATGTTTGCTGATGATGCGTAGTTTATAACCTTAACTAATGTTATTACCAATTGCTTGGCACAGAGTACATGTTACACGCTCACACATATTATGATTGTTGTATTACCATGTTTAGATGTCTTTGTATTTGGGAAGCTTAATTAATAAGAACAGGTGATTGTCATTCAATGTTTAAGTTCCTACTTATTGCATCGTGCATATTTGTATGTATAAAGTTCAAATAACAAATAATGGTTCTTTATTTACTTTTTCTAATGAGTATCCTTTTCACCATACTAAAGTCAGTATAAAAAATCTGATGTAATGGTGTGATGTTTTATGAGAATGCCGTCATGCCATGTATAAAATACCAATACAAGGGTGAATGTATGATGCCTTAGGAATTTTATCATTCTAGAAGATACTAAGTATCTTGAATTTTTATTATTTTATCATTCTTTTGATATATAAATGATTGGATAAATACCTTTTTTCACTGTTGTGTGTTCATTAGTTGACTGTTGACCTTAACCCGTTTACGTAGAGCATTGGAGCACCCTTGTCTTATTTATGATATGTAATATGTGAATAACTGAAGGTTAATATTGAGTGATTGTATGTCCCAGTGCTATTCTAGAAGTAGGGGTTGATTAAAGAAGACAAAGTTATGATCCCTCTACTATTTTAAATTTCTAATTTAATGTATCTATGGACTTTGTCCTGTGGTTGAAGATGGAGTCAAGTGACTATAGTTCCTCTTTCATTTCTACGGTATGCCATGCTTAATTATTTCTCACGTGAATTGGATTGGTTTGAGATTTTGTATATTGAGATTTGTGATTGTGATATACATAAGTAGCAGATTCAAGGGGTGTCTATTATGGGTTTGAATAAAGTTGATAGTTTTGCATTTTTTCCTGTTTACCTTAAATAAGGGACTTTTTTCCATTTGACACCATACATGTAGAAGCACTTTATTTAAAAAATATATATATTTCTGCCAACAAAATATTTGGTGGAATTTCTTGGTGATCTTGTGTTTTGTAACCTTACAGATTCAATGAGTATGGGGTTAACGGGGGACCTGCTGCAAAGGCACTCAGACCAAAGTTTGATGCTTTTTCGAATCGTGTGCAGTCTCAAGTTGGATTTCAACTTCCAGATATTGATGTTTGTCTTTCTCTCTCTCTCGCTTGATGTCACTCATTTCAGGAAAACATGGTTAAAAGTTTAAAACACAACAAAACAGGAAAAAAAATGGTAAAACAAGAAGATTAAGGACCAAGTGCTTCAATGAAACAGGAGATATTGGATTGAAGATGGAGATTGCCTGTAATTTTGATAATGTTTTTGCTTTAATTTCCTCCTCTCTTATTACGATAAATTATAGCTAGTAGTTGATTAGACTTCTACTACAAGATTAGATAGTAACTTTGCCTTTGTTGCCCCACTAGTGTTAGATGGATTAAGTATTAACTGATATAAGATATACCTTGAGGCTTGTTAGTGCTTACTGTGTGCCCATTATTAAATTTTGATACTCTATAGGCAAGGTGATTGTGTTTGTGGTGGCAATAAATCACTGAAGAGGCAGAGAAAAGAAATAAAATGGGAAGGGGATTTGGGGTGGTGGCAATGGAGTCATTAAACATTCCAATTGAAAACATTTGAACGCCAAACCTTTTAATTTTCTTGCGCTATTAAAACTGTTATGTGCATAGGCACCCTTATTTAAAATTGTTTATAACCTTGTAGCACAGATTAAACACTCTCGTATTGATGCATATTTCATTGTTATGTATGCTGGACTGTTTTCTAATATATTTCTTGTCATGAGCAGATGAAATATTTAGTTGCTGGGGCTATTGGTTTCAAGGGCATTGGAGGAATTCTTTTTATCTTTGGCGGCACATTTGGAGCTTTTCTTCTGGTTGGTAGTTAGATTTTTCATTATGAACTGATTATATTACGTTGAAATTGCGTTTTACATTATATGCTTACTTTTACAAGCCATGACTTGTGTTATTTTTTTCTTCTCTCTGTAGCTTTTGCATCAAATGTTTGCTACTCCAGTTCTCTATGATTTCTACAATTATGACAGCGAGCACAAAGAATTTACTCAACTTTTCATCAAATTTACTCAGGTCAGATCAATGAAATCATATATAGTTATTCTGTTTTCATGCCTGTATGCCCAAAACCAAGCTGTTGTCACTTCATGTATTGTTGCAAATTCCACCTGTTCATCAAATATAAATTTTCCTTGCAGAATATGTCTCTTTTTGGGGCACTGTTGTTTTTCATTGGGATGAAAAACTCCATTCGGAGGCAACCCAAGAAGAAAGCTCCCAAAACTAAAACCTACTAAATGCAGCTATAGAAAGGTGTCCCTTATGATATTGTCTGGTTCTTCATTATCTCCATTCTTTAATCCACTAGGATTGGCTAGGGTGTGTGCCTCGTTCTGAACCAATTTTCCCCTCCCGGTTTGAGTATGTAGCTGTAGCGTCACACTCTTTTCATGTACTATTTTCTTGCTTATAATTTTTTAAATATTTATTATCTTTTTTTGTTAATTCGAGGCTAGGGTTTAGGAACTATCTTTTAAATGCTAAGCTTGTCCGTCCAGATGGTAATGGATCGGTGAACCTGTGCGTTCAAAATTTATAGTGCTATTTTCATTCAGTTCTAGCGATCTTGATATAACTCAGACGGATATAAATTGAATTTTGTTGAATATTTACTTAATAGAATTTAGAGTATATTTTTCCTAACTTATAAGGGCATCAAGATTTCTCTCCGTGGGCACGTTTAATGGGGTTCCTCTACCCCCGCTGCCCCTTTTTGTGGGATCTGTATTTCAAAGACGTAATCACCACTTTTCTTTGTTGATTTCTCCACCTTACTGAATGTGTTGTTTTGCTTTTAATTGGGGAATGTAAGTTTTAAGATGAAGGGTTAGATAATTGATATGATTTCAATTATTTGCCAGTTAATGTTATTTTTTATGAATGGAATAAAGCTACGGAGACTCTTGACTGGGTGCTGGCAATGTATTTAGAGTCTTGAATAACACATTTTTTGGTTCAATGCAAATGTGTGTTATGATGATGTCTTTGAGAAGCGTCTTGTTTTGCTTCTAATTAGACTCCCGAAAAACAAGCTCAAAAAAATGTCAGAAGTAAAACAATTTAAGTTGAAACCTAGGCTGACGGAAACTTCCACGTACAAGAGTGTGCACAGCGTTCCAGTGCTCCCAACCGAACGTCAGGCTGCTAAATCAGAAGCAGGACGCTCCATCGTTTATTGGGGGTCAAGTTGTCGAACTATTTCCAACAAGCAAAACCTCCAAAAAGTTGAAAGTATGTTAACAGAAGCATTTCCTAATGGTAGTGATGGGCCAAAACCAATGGACACAAACATCATAAAATATAATTTCATGAGTATTAAAAGCCGTCTAATATTAACTCGTTGCTCTTAATCAGAAAATAGCTTCTGGGAAAGGTTAAAAGTCATTAAACCATGGAACTCTTTAATATTAAATATCTATCGAGTAATTTATATGCATATTCTATATATAAATAAACATTATTCGGCCGCAGTGTTGCGCCACATGAAGAAGTCTATGAATGACGCAGGTAGGTGGGTGTTATGGTAGAAGCAAAATGAAGCAATTAACTTGGTTGATGGTGTTACTGTATGCAGTTTTTTGTTGTATACGCATTGCAGGCCATCAAATTTCCCAGTAATGAAACCACTGCACCTCCGCCAGCAGCGTCGCCGCCGTCAACATCAGCCACTATTCCACCTTCTCCGTCAGCAGCGCTGCCGCCGCCGCCAACTTCAGGCGCTTTTCTACCTTCTCCGGGTATTGGCAATCACTCAGTTTCCCTCTTCCCACAGATTGGAAATGCTACTGATGATGAAGCTGAGGTGAGAAGTAGAAGATGCAAGAAACTATACCCGATGAAAGCACGCAGATACCGCATGTCTAAGGGAAGCTTCGTGCACTTCATGTATCTTAAGGATTGCTGTATCAGATGTGTCAAGAATGGTCTAAAATCATAGCTGCTTTCTTATTTTTTCCACACTTGTATCGAAATTTTTTTTGTTCATGTTAGGCATATATTTTTAAAAATTTTCAGATGACCGACTCTAGAATTTGTATTTATGGGATCGAATAATTGCCCCGCTCAAATATTTGCTCCAAGCCTCCAGGAATTTAAGATAGTTTGTATGAGACATATTACGTTTGACCTTGCCTGCTTGCTGCATATGTAACAGAACACAAAAATAAATGACAGCTTTAATGTGTCCAAGTCAGACCATCTTTTTCTCCGAAAATAAGTCACTAAATATAATCTAGTAGTGAGAAGTTTGGATAGTATAACCAAAAGACTTGAATTCAAATCTTCTCTGCTCCATTTGTACCAAAAAATAATCTTTTTTGTTTTTTCAAAAACAATCAATTCATAAGTCTAGAACCCTAGTGATTGTACCAGCTATTAAAAAAAAACAGGCATTCAAACCCAAATCCCACACAATTCTCTCACAACGATCCAAACAAGCCAAGCTTGTATTATCCAAAGAGCAATCATCCACATTAACCTTAATTAATAAAATCAGCTGGAGTTATATTAATTAATTAAGTTGATATATGACTTTCTTATAGTTTTCTAGCTAAGTTAATTAAAAATATCTGCTGAAAAACAAGATTCACCTCTTTTAAGTGTTAATTTCAAGTATATATGATCCTCTGAACACTTTTTGGAAAATTAGCAATTCCTCAGATAATTAAGCAATAATTCCTCATTACAGGTAATTAAGGTGAGAAATGGATGGAATAATATACATATATATATATATATATATATATATGTATGTATGTATTAAGCGGTTTGAAAAGACACTTGTATTTTTTATTCCCACTCAATAATTATAACACTCCAAAATAATGATAATCTAATTCAACTGGGTGACTTCAAAATTAACAACAAATTAATTTAGTCTCAATCGGCAATTAATATTTCTCTCAAGGGATACAGAATTTTGATGACATCCTATGAGATTCCTCCTACTTAAGCACATAATTTTTTTTTTTTAATTACAGTACCAAAAAGCTTCAGGGATAATAACTAAAATGTTCGTACTGTACTTCTTATATACCTACTCTTTATAGATTCACTAAAACTTCATCTTTCTTTCAAACGAGATGGATTCGTTGCGCATTGATCTGGTCTCTTCTTCTTGTCATTCCTTGCAGAGCGCTCTCACCTCCATTCATATAGATAATATTCAAGGGCTATTCTAATTTTATAAAGAGAAATCTCTCTTGGTCAAATCTTTATGAACAGAATTCGACTTCTGCATGATTCGTTCCCCTTATTTTTCCTTCTTTGCTACATCTGCAGGACGTGAAATACCCTGTCAAATTGTGTTTGATCCCTATGTGCATTTCACTGTAAGTATGCAAGCAATAAAATGGTCTAATGAAACCATATTTCACCGCAATGGTGCATGCCTTTATCTCCTATTTATTTATTTTCTCTTTTTATTCATTCATTCAGGCCGTAACCCCCACATTATAATTTGTATGACAATTTTAGCTGCTGAGGTGACTCAATTTTTTTGTCAATAAAGATTACACAAAATCAATATAGAGGCCATTTTTTATACATCAACCTTACTTACTCAAAGAATTATCTACATATCAGATTATGTAATATTTTTAAGCAATCACACGATATACAAGTAACATTTTTCTGATGTCATGATTGCAACGAACCAAGCTTTGAAACAATATTAGCTATCTTTTCAATTTTTTAACGTAAAAGAATATATAAAATACACGAGTCATATTGACCCTAACCAAAAGACAAGTTTTTATGTACGTGATATTTAAAAAGTTGAATATATTGAATATCTAAATCATGCACGACTTGATCAATGGATATTTGTACATATAAAATAGGCGCTGCAGGAACCTTCACCTGCAACTCAAGCAAATTAAAACTGCTCAATTACAATTACAATACATATACAGAATGAGAAGAATCACATTGTTATTGCTACTCATGACGCTTGTGTTAGAAGCTATACAAGAATGCTCAACAGAAGGAGAAGTGGCACATGGCAGGGAGTCCAATTACAACTTCAATTTGTATCCTATGGGACGAAACGAAGGTGATCATGGGAAGCTAGTAGGAAAATTTCTGACGCGATATTGTCTTTCCAGGTGTGAAAAAGAAGCTGAAATCACACATGCGAAGGCAACTTCTGGGTACGTTTTAAAGCTGGAAGAATGCTTCAGAAACTGCATGAAGGAGGCTCGTGGAGAAGAAGAGAAAACAAATATGGAGCTGAGAAATCTCAAATACAATCTGGCATGGCGGCGTCGACCTCAAGCTCCTTAAATGTTATTCTATGTATGTCACACCACCCTGCTCATAAATGGCAAAATAAGAGTTTGAATAACAACTTTTATCTGGTTTATAAAATGTTAATTACGCTACTCACGAAGAATTTAGTTCTTTTGAAAGAAGTTTTAAGCTCTCGTTGTATATGTAAAGAGTCACATTATAATATCTATGAAGTCAGCCAATAACTTATAATACTTAGCATATTCTTATTAACCTTTTAACATAAATCACGGGTTTAACACGCATTTTTATGTTTTATTTAATTTTTTCTTATTTGACATATATTTTTATGTCCTACATTTTCTTTATTTTTGTTTTCGTATTTTGACAAGCATCTTCATTTTTTTTACTATTCCTTTTTTAATTTACAAAAAACAAATTTAACAGATAATTAATTTTTTAATTAGATAATTATCATAACTGACACCACCACCGTAGCAAACACAAACGCCACTACTGCTGATCTTGTACTCATTCTTGATTCCCCTTAATTCTTCTGCTTATCAAACCATATTATTGCTCATTTTATAAGCTGAGTGCATCAATTTTTAATTCTGATCAATTTTAAACAGCCTGTGTTTGTGGCAAATCAGATATATCGTAAAAATTTTAATAGTCAAGCTATTTTTGTAAAATTATAAATAAAATTTTATTTAAAAAATTTAAAATTTATTATATTTTATAAATTAAACTATAAGACCTATATAATTTCATAACATTCAAAAATTATATGTAAGATTTATCATCATGCAAATTAACCTTCCAAAAATTTGATTTGCAAAAGTTAAATCTCTAATGTACTACTGAAATAATATCATTGACATTTGCAATAGATAATTTAGTGTTTGGCAGGTTATGATTGAGGGGAAAACACTAATAGAAGGGGTTCGTGAACTCATCAGAGTTACAATCTATATCTAATTAAGCCCGGATTAATTGAATGCAAATGATTTAATCAAATACTGATTAGGCACATGATAGGGACAAATCAAAGAATTGGCCACTAACAAATCCATGGGCAATTTTAATTTCTATTTTCCATAACTTTACTTGGAAGTGGGGCAAAGGAAAATGATAGAAAACAGCACAGATTTTAAATCCCTATATGCTTTTGCCCCATGATTGATACTGCAAATTTGTATACATTGTAGATGAACGGAAAGCTAAGTTCCCACTCTTCCAAAATAAGAAATCTCATGCAGCAAAGTCACCTTTTGATATCTGACATTTTGTTAAAGAGTCCTGTTTTTGGGCACGCTCATTAAGTGCCTGAGTATACCACAAAAGACAACTCAAATTTTTAAACCAAAATCAAAATTGCCTCATCCAAGAGCAAGCAGAATGGTTGGGAGTTTCTCCAATCAAAAGGTTGGATTCATTATTTATATAATGCTTTGGATTCAAAGATGAGCTTTAAAAAAAATAAAAATATCAGAACCTTAAAAACAGAACATTTTGATTGAAATCCAACTCTTAATTCTAGATATGAGAGATCAACAAATTTATGACTCCTTTTATTTGGTTTTAAGAAAATTTATGACTCCTTTTGTATGGTTTTAGGAAATTTTATATATAGTTTCTGACATGCTAAGCAATATAAAGCCTGTTAATACAGAAAGAAAGAAAGAAGATGCCATAATCAACAAATAGTTTCAAAAAAGATTGATTAGCATAATTTTATGCGAACAAATTGCTTCCGTAAGAAAGTACCCGTGCAATGACGACAGATCCAGGTTCTAGAACAGATCCACGGGCCTTGTGACCAGTTGCTTCTATAGTTTGTCTCTGTATATTACAGTAATTAGTATCATTAGGAGAGACACCGATATTGCCAATCTTCTATAAACAGGTACAAAAGAAGTCAAAATCACTTTAAAGGAAATGCCAGGAAATATTAAGATCTTCCACTAAGCACACAAGCCAAAGACAATCATCTACTCGTTGACTCTAACCCTTCCCTTCAATCCAGTAAACTTTTCTTCCGTAATATGAACAGGGCCGGAATGGGATAACAAATTAATTACAGATTGTGACGAAGGAAATGGAACCCATATCTGTGTCCATAACTGTTTGGCTCAACTGAGCTTCTTGCTTTTCGATTCAAAGCTCATCACAAAATTCCAAAATCCTTTCCGCATGTGAAAAGAAAAAAGACAATTTGTTAGTTTTCTCGAGAGGAACTTTACCAGCAGTTGTATGAATCTCCATACGCTTTTGTTCCATGCAATTTGAGCTATGAAAATCATCTGTAGTTCTCTTCCTTTTGACTTATAAACCATATTAAGTCCGATCAAGATATGAAAAATAACAAATTCTAGTAAAAAGGAAAAATCGAGAACAGAGAAAAGAACCAAAAAAGAAGTAGAAAGAAAAGGTATAAAGCACAATTTAAAAAAAAAAATACCGTAAACGTGAAACTAAACTACTTCAAATAGAAGATATAGAATTCAGGAGAGTTTAAAGAGATGCAAACCTGAGACATCGTCAGTGGCAAGAACCGTAAATTAGAGGGCATAAATTTGCAAGGGGTCCTTGTTTTTTTGGTGAAGAGACGGGGCCAAAGGCCCAAACACTAGCTATTATTACTTACACGGGTCAAAAAGAGTACCCCTCATATCCTTTAACTACAATTCCAGAAGGCCCAGTGGAATTTCTTGATAAATTGTCAAACCTTGCCTTCCATAAACAGCCTAGTACGTAAATCAATCTGCACATGAATTAACTTCTCTATATCCATGCACAACCTGCACTTCTCATGCATTCCTTATGAACTGCTTTATTTTCTTCACAATCTGTGAGTCTCTTTCTCTGGTCTCGGACGATTGAAGCATCTGAACAATTTCCACTGAATCAGATTCAACCAATATTCTCCCTTGGCTACTACCCCAAGCCGCCTGCAACCCTATTAAAGTACCT
Source organism: Dicorynia guianensis (assembly GCA_037013595.1). Lineage (NCBI taxonomy): Eukaryota > Viridiplantae > Streptophyta > Magnoliopsida > Fabales > Fabaceae > Dicorynia > Dicorynia guianensis. The sequence goes on from JASUAB010000007.1 coordinate 36,007,357, forward strand.
CAGAGTTCAGCCTTAAAAGCCGAACAAACGCCTATATTATATGAGAACCCCAGCACCCATCTACCTTGCTCTTCCCTAATGATCCCGCCACAACCAGCCTTGTCAAAGGAATTATCCACTGCACCATCTATGTTGAGTTTGATCCATGGTGGTTGAGGTGGCATCCATCTGACTACCACAAATGTGGTAGGCAAAGTCTCCCTAGGTTTCCTTATATCTTTCCTTTCTTCAATTATCTCCCTCACTCGATGCATGATAATAAAATGGACTTTCTGTGGTCTTTTGAACATCGGTTCATAAAGTGTCTTGTTTCTCCAACTCCATATAGTCCAACAACCCACAAGGAAATAGCTCATCCAATTCTTTCCAAGCACGATACTCAACTCTGCTGCAAATTTATTTCACACCAAGTCTCTAAGTCTCCATTCTAGAATGTAGTCCTGTTAAAGTTGCTTATCACCAAATCCCATATCTTCCTGGCTTCATTACAATCCCTTAAAAGGTGAAGGATGGTTTCAGGTTCCTCATTACAAACTGGGCAGATTATAGAACCTCTACCCTAATCTCTTGTCACCTGTCTAGTCGGCAATTTTTGACCCATATGGACCAATAGGGGAGTTCCCATCTAAAGACAACCCACCAATCTATAGGGAAACTCATTTTAGAGAGTACCTTGAGTACTACAGGTCTAAAGGGCTAGATGGCAACAAAGCCCTCCCCTACTTTAGACTACCACCTGCATCTCTCTAGTGATGGAATAACAAAAAATCCCAGCACGAGCCTCGTTTAGTCGTTGTGCATTCAACATCCTCGTACTTGCCAAATAAAATCTCCATGTTTGTTCTTTAAGCTTAGTACCCCATATTTTAACGGATCATTATATAACTTCTTCATCCTCGATGATAGAAAGCGCAAAGACACGGTAAAGACTTCAATAAATGCAATAAATAAAATGTGGCGCTGAGATTTTTTCAACACAATCTATTATTTCCATTGTCAAACCTTTCTTATCAAATGATAATCACATTCCAACCAGAACACTCGAAATATAACGAATGGTAGCTTAACACACTATAAGCCTTCAAAACATAGCTCTAAACAAATGTATGGTGTTTTTTAACTTTTCGTTTGAATCTCCCCAATCTCCCTTCCCTCCAAACTTTTCTTTGCTGGAGCAACAGGGGTAGATGAAAGGGAAAGGGAGATTTTGATCATCATTTTGAAGATTAAGAATGAGTTACAATAGCCAGAGGGAGAGCCTAGAAGTTTCCATGGACCAACCAGTTATTATGAATGCATTGTACTCTTGGACTGCAGTATTTGAACAAGCGGCCACAAGATATCCAATCTGTGTCATTTCTGTTGTTTTGGCCCAGTGACAGTTCACTCATCGAAATCAATCATTTGGAGAAACGGAATGAATACTTTCAAACTTGAATAGTACTTACCTCTTATGCAAAATATTTAGAATTAGCAGTGCAAGACTCTCTTAATGAATATGCTTGCTTGTATACAATTTCTCAATAATAAGCACTGATACTTCCACGTCCTTCTATCTATGTTACTGACTACGCTTGTTATCTTAAATAAAATAAATAGAAATAAAATGATGTGTTTTGCTCTTCAACACTTACTTATTTAGAAACGTAACCAATGATATTGTCTGAACAGCCGTATGACTATCATTTTTATTAATTTAAATTATCTTGAAAGATATAATTTTGCTAAACACCCAATTTGTTAATCAACATTGAATTGAGTTCAGAAGCGGGATAGCTTTCAGGGAAGTAGTTTACCAAAAGGGGATTGGAGATGATGTAAAATAATCGGGTTTATTGACATCCGTACTATGAGATGAATAGAAAAGAATTGCAAAAACATCACGGGTTTACAACAACCTCGCCCCTTCTTCTACATTAGTTGGTGCATATATACAAATGGGTGCTGTAAGAAATTATCAATGTTCTTTGTTCTTTATTGTCTGCAATAGATACGTAGCTGTGTGTGTAGCAAGAGTATATATGTTGCGTTATATATAGTAACATGCAGCTTTTGTTTGTTTTTCTGGATTCCTCTGTCTGTGGCAAATAAAAAATATTGTAAAAATTTGATGGTTCTATTATTTTTATAAAATTACGAATAAATTTTTATTTAAAAAATTAAATTATTTAATTTATTATATTTTATAAATTAGACTGTAAAAATCATATATAACTTTACGGCTGGTGAAATTATATGAGATTTTTAACACAAGAAAAGTTTCTAAAAATTTGATTTATAAATGTTAAATCTCTAATGTACCATTGAAATAGTAAATGAGATAATATCATTTATACGTGATTTATGCTTTTTACATGTCCCATCTATTTGCCATATATAATTTGGTGTTTGGCATGTTATGAATGAGGGGAAAACACTAATAAAGTAACTAGGGGTTTGTGACCTCATGATAGTATTACTATCGGGGTTATGACATATTTATGTTGTAATATCTACGTTATTTATTACATTCATAACGCGTCATCCATCCAGAATAAAATTTAATTTTCTTTTTTAAGTTTTTGTTGTCATGAGAAACATAAGTTTAGTAATGTAAACCTAACATTTTCCTTACTATTTTTATCTAATTAAGCCCGGATTAATTGAATGCAAAATGATTTTGTCAAATAGTGATTAGGCAGCCAATGAGACACCATGTTGATCTTTTACTCACGATAATTAATTACATAATTTAGGATTAAATTGGACATTTTTATTAATAAGTAATAAATAATTTTATCGAAAATTTTTATTAAAATTAATAATTTATTTAAAATTTAAAATAAAAAGAGTTTTCTCTTACTTTAAATTTTTTAATTAAAAAAATACTTATTAGACACATGATAGAGACAAATTAAAGAATTGTCCATCAAGAGATCCATGGGCAATTTTATAGTTTCCATGACTATACATGGAAGTGGGGCAAAGGAAAACGACAGAAAAGAGCAGAGTTTAAATCCCTATGAGCTTTTGCCCCATGATGGGTACTGCAAATTTGTTTACATTGTACATGAACGGAAAGCTAACTCCTCTCTCCTCCGAAATAAGAAATCTCGTGCTGCAAAGTCAACTTTTGATATCTGGCATGTTGTTCAATTAACAGGCAAGAATTGAGATTGTCTTGATCAGATATTAGTCATAGGGCGGGCCAAATATCATTTCTCAACTACAAAAGTAGTACTACTACAATTAATAATCCTATAATTAATCAATATCAAGTTCTAAAGTTGTCTTCTTTAACCCTAATTATGTCATATCAAGTTTTTGCATTTTTCAGTGGATTATCAGTTATAACTATTCCGAATGATGGATGGCATGACATCGGAGCATTTATCAACAAATAACCTTGTATCTTTTTGGACATAAATGTGTGTTGGTTTAGAGTCCCGCTGGTTGAAGCGAATACCATTTTCAGGTTTGGGTACTATACTGAACCAGAGCAGGCAGAACCTTTCAAAAAGCATCTCTAAACAATTTTGAGAAAGAAACATGAATGCTTAACTTATTATATTGTTACTATAACGTTTAAAAATCTTCAAGTTGCCAAAAGTGGGTATCTCACCGTATTGGCCTTTCCCTGCAACTTTTAATCTTTCCATATATTTTAAAAGAACAGAAAGGAATTCATGGGCATCTGTTTTGCCATTTTTCTTCTCTATTCAACGTCTGGCATCTTTTCTTTTGTACCCTGCTTCATTTAATGGCCAGCCTATGTCTAAAATTTGATGCAAATTCCTTCTCTCTTATGTGAACCTGAGTTTAGGATGGAAGCCACGCCGGTTGATGAAGATGAAGGAGCACCTTATGACAGAGCTAAGGAAGTGAAGGAATTTGATGAGACAAAAGCTGGAGTAAAAGGACTAGTAGACTCAGGTATTTTCAAGCTCCCAAGGTTCCTCATCCATCCCACAGAGGCCCTCCCAAGGTTATCTACTGCCAGTGCTACTTGCTTCCAGGTTCCTGTGGTAGATTTTGAAGGATATGAAAGATCTCGCCGGTTAGAGATAATCAATGCAATTCGTGAAGCATCCGAAACATGGGGTTTCTTCCAAATGGTCAATCATGGAGTTCCAGTTTGTGTCATGGACAACCTGCTAAAGGTTGCCAGAGAATTCCACGAGCAACCGAAGGAAGTGAAGAAGGAGTGGTATTCCCGTGATCATAATGTACGAGTGAGGTATTTCTGCAACGGAGATCTCTTTGTATCCAAAGCAGCAAACTGGAGAGACACCTTAGCGTTTGACTTCCGAGATGGTCCCCTCAACCCTGAGGCGTTTCCTTTAGTATGCAGGTAAACAAGTGAGCAAAAGCAAGTGTTGCTGTTATGTGTATCAGACAGGCAACCTTGTGGCTCGTGCTAGTTAATTTTAATTATTCACGCAGCTTTAGATTCTTGGGTATAAGATCCACAGTTTCATGCCTGCAGAGAAACAGTGAGCCAATATGTGGAGCATCTGATCAAACTAAGAGAGGTAGTATCAGAATTACTATCAGCGGCTCTGGGCCTTAGGGGTGACTATCTCACAAGCATGGAATGCGTGAAAAGTGAGACACTGCTGTGCCACTATTATCCGGCTTGTCCTGAACCGGACCTGACAATCGGCACCAGCAAGCATTCAGATCCATCATCTCTGACATTTCTCCTCCAAGATAGCATAGGTGGTCTCCAAGTCCTTCATCAAGATCAGTGGGTTGACGTAAATCCCATACACGGTGCATTAGTGGCCAACATCGGAGACTTCATGCAGGTAACATCTGGTTCCCTACATTAGAAGTGAAACGAAGTGTCTTCCACTACCCTAAGGGTTTCCAACAAAATCAGGAGAAAAAAGTAACTTTCGTTTTCTCAAGGGAGCAAGGTCCAGTGAGTTATGACTCCCCTCATGGAGTTCAGCTGTTGATTTAGATAATCATCTGGCAATAGCATCAAGTAACTATTTTCTTTCTTCTGTCATTTTTCTGTAGCTTATCACCAATGACAAGTTCAAGAGCGTTGAGCATCGAGTACTAGCTGGACGAGTTGGGCCAAGGGCATCGGCTGCTTGCCTTTTCTATCCAAGCGCAAGACAGAAACACAAACCATATGGACCAATAGAGGAGTTCACATCTAATGAAAACCCACCAATCTATAGGGAAACTCATATTAGTGAGTACCTTGAGTACTACAGGTCTAAAGGGCTAGATGGCAACAAAGCCCTCCCCTACTTTAGACTAACACCTGCATCTATCCAGTGATGGCATAAATAATAGGTGGTCAGTGATCACAAAAAAATCCCAGTACGAGCCTCGTTGAGCATTCAACAGCCTTCGTACTTCTAAATAAAATCTCCATCTTTGTTATTTAAGCTTTAATGCCCTATATTTTAGCGGATCATTACATAAAATCTTCAGCCTCGATGATAGCAAGCGCAAAGACACGGTAAAGACTTCCACAAACGCAATAAATAAAATATGGCACTGAGATTTTTTCAACACAATCCATTATTTCCATTGTCAAACCTTTCTTATCAAATGATAATCACATTCCAACCAGAACACTCAGAAATATAACAAATGGCAACTTAACACACTATAAAGCCTTCAAAATATAGCCCTAAACAAATGTATGGTGTTTTTTAACTTTTCGTTTGAATCTCCCCAATCTTCCTTGCCTCCAAGCTTTTCTTTGCCGGACCAACTGGGGTAGAGGAAAGGGGACGGCAGATTTTGATAATCATTTTGAGGATTAAGAATGAGTTACAGTAGTCAGAGGAAGAGCCTAGAAGTTTCCATGGACCAACCAGTTATTAAGAATGCATTGTACTCTTGGACTGCAGTATTTGAACAAGCGGCCACAAGATATCCAATCTGTGTACATTTCTGTTGTTTTGGCCCTGTGACAGTTCACTCATTAAAATCAATCATTTGAAGACACGAATGAATACTTGCAAACTTGGATAATACTAATCTCTAACGCAAAATATTTAGAATTAGCAGTGCAAGACTCTCTTAATGAATGTGCTTGCTTGTATAAAATTTCTCTAAAATTCAAATTATTATAAAGAATATAATTCTACTAAACACCACATTTGTTAATCAAGATTAAATTGAGTTCAGAAATGGGATATCTTTCACGGAAGTGGTTTACCAAAAAGGGGATTGGAGGTGATGAAAAATAATCGGGTTTTATTGATGAAGGGTAGACAGAATGTGTAACTGCTGAATAGATTTGAATTTAACGAGCAACCTTTACACAGGCTAAATAGTAGACAGAAATCATGACAAGCACTTTCAAGTAATAAGATATGGAATTATACAATGAAAAATTAAATGTGACTTGAAACCAAATGAGTCGAATTAAGTTCCAATCCTTCAGGTCTTTCAGTAAAAACACGGACAACTTGATTCATAATAACAAATCGAACATCCTAATAAGTTAAGAACGCTGACGCAGTTTAAACAGCTGATGAAGCATTCATTCAGCATAGAATTATTATAAATAACATTTTAATTAATGCTGTAAATGTTGCCAGCAATGCTATGTCATTTGTCCAGTTATATTAATATCGAATAAGAAAACAGTCTTGTAAGTTTGATTTCACAGAAGACAAAATTTTACGATTTTCTGATCCTACCTCAACCACAAAACATATCCATGTCTTCTCGCCATGCGCTTCTGTTGCGCCCTTCAAAATTGTCAGGCCCAAGCTTCTTATGGCTTCTGCTATCTCAAGAAAATGGCTGCACTCCTCACACAGCATCTGGCCCATAAGCCGTAATTAGAATATAAACAATATACTAAGCATTTATCTTTGAAGGACCTCCAACTCCCAGCCCATTAACCTACCTCTATCTCATCAGGAGAAAGTTTTGCTCTCGCTCCCAAGTGTTCAAATTTTTAATATAAAATAAATCAAAACCGTAATTTTCAACTAGTACATACCTCAACAAGCATCTGCCCATTCTTGTTAAGGTTCTCAACCAATATTGAATGAACTTTCAGATGGCCACCTACCTCCATTGCCCAACTTGAGCCCTGTTCATAACTAGAGGATCCAAGAGCATCTGCTTCCACATGATGCAACTGTAAATCACAGTAGTGTCAAACAATGAAGATTATCATATACGCCCAAATGCAGAAACATTGTTTCTGTTTGTACAGTGTTAAATGATGGAGATAATAAATAAGCCAAATGAGGAAACATCAATTCTGTTTGTTTCTTCTCTTCCAAGTTCCAACAATGGGGAATAGATTAAGACAGTTTGTAATTAGTAATTGAAAATTAAAAGCTTGCTATCTACAATAGCAATATCATAAATACATAACATCTTATCTTCATTATCACTTTCTTAAAGTGTAAACCAATCTGAGAAACCTGTAAGTTTGAACTTAAAGATGACCATTTATATATCCCATAAAGTTCTATATCACTTCGTCATTGATCAGAAATGTAATCAGTCAACTTCTTTATAGATCATGGGCCAGAAGATAAACCATTGAAATTCCCCATAACCTTACCTTTGCCTTTGAATCAGAGAATTTATTTAGCTTGTCAGCATGCTTAGTTATGCTCTGCAGAAAGAGCATGTGCTTTATTGTACGCTCCAGTAGTGAATCAATACTGCACTGTTGGAGTTATCACAAAATATTTAGCCACATGCACAGTAATTGTGAGTCAGAAAATCGCAGCTGACTAACTGAGACAGGAATAGAAAATAAAGTACAAGGAGATACCTTTGCTCCATTTGGCACCATCTCTCTTAACTCCTTAATACGATCTTGGATAAGTTGTCTGTCCCTTGGCCTAGGCCTAGAACTTTCCCCAGGTCTAGCCCTCTTTTTGTTGTTCTTAGTTGGTTCCGAAGATCCTTTGGGGGAAATCACGCCACCAATACCTGATGAACTCAAACAGTTCTGTTTGTCCTCTTCAACAAGAGAGGGCTGGTCGATTGAATAACCTTCCGAGTTAATAGTGCGCACAGTGTGAATAGAACCTTCAGGATTTCTTCCAGATGCCAATGCAGACTGCACTGATGTACAATATGATAATTCACTATTAACATCATTATTACTATGGCAAACATTGGCCACTATTGCTTCCAAAAGATGCGCTGGATGAGATTCAGAAGTCAACTGACTATGGCTTATGTCATCTGGCATCTCCATAGTTTTAACATCTTGATTCACCTGCGCTTCCCAATCAAAATGTTTAGTCCTTTTCAAAAAAGCTGGTCCAAGTGCTTCATGTAGCTCACAGCCAATAGGAAACTTTAACAATGTGCATGACGAATCGATGCAACAAGGCTCAGTCTGAAACTCTGACATCTCTGTATCCATTTGGGAGTTTGCATCTGAAGGTCTGGGGACATTCAATACCCCTTTTTGATTAAGATCCGTATAATTTAACTGATCACTTTCACAAAGAACAGCATTAAGAAAGTCTGAAGGAAAGCAGGCAGAGTCAGCTCCAAATTTTTCAAATGAGTGTATTAAATTACTAAAACTATTATTATCCATAACTGCTCTGGGCACATATGATGTGACATATTTTTCTGATTCTACCCTCATATCTTTGCATCCACTACTTTCCCCTTCACGCTTCCTCTCATTTAGAGTTCTCATCTCTACCACTTTCTGATGCTCCAGATTCATCATATTTGATACCGACTGAAGTAAAATGGAACTTTCATTGCCGTAAAATTCAGGTGCCTCATGCTTGGTCACATCAACAGCCATTTCCATATAAACATCAGAAGGTGAAAAGTTCTTTCCAAAGCATGGAAATGGCATAAAAGTATCCACCGTTTCACTTTTCATGGTTTCCTCTGTATCACGTAAGCAAGCAGGTATGATTTCTGAAGACAATTTTTTTGTCAATGCATCCTGCAAAAAAAGCAAAATATCTAAACATTTATATAGCTCAGTGCATCTGGGTTAAAAATAACTATGGCAGAGAACCACTTGCCATGTTAATATTAGCAAATATTGCACATGCCTATGGCTGCACAGACCCCTCATCCCTATTCCCACTCATAAGCACATTCATACAGATTGCATACTCAATAGACATATAGAGACAGGTGGAGGCAGAGCATTACCAGGGATGCAGAAGTCTCCACACTACTTTGTATTTGACTAGGAACATGGCCTATCAAGTGATTTTGAGCAGCCAAAAATAGACTTCTGATATGAGTTACAACTCCCATATCTTCAATCAACTGTTATCAGGAATGACAAAAGTGGAGATATTTGTCAAATCGTTGAACAAATTCACTTCCATTTAAAGGATTCAGCAAATATACAAAATATATTTTAAATCAATCAAAATCACAGATCAGCCCATGACAGGAGAAAAATATAATCAAATCCGTTTGAATCATAAACTTGAAACTATGTAAAAGATCTAGCAGCTTTATTAGGGAAAAGAAACAATTAGGCATTAATCCCTAATGAAAACTAATCAGGTACTTCAGATTAAGTTATCAACTAATGTGTTAGATTGGGTAACCAATTCAGAGAACAGTGAAGATAGAAAGACACCAAGAGCAAGGGTTCAGTGGTATCTAAACTATCAACTTGTTGGGTGTGTGTGTGAGCCAATATTCATAAAGATATGTCTCTTAAAAAGAACATCAGGGTGATCATATGTGAAGTTATCTGCAGAAACAGCCTTCAAAAATGTCTTAACATTTTATGTCAAATCTTCCAGTTTTGGAACCTAGAATTGTAAAATATAGTTTTTAACTTTGGTAGCCTGAAGTAATTAAGTTACGCCTAAACCCCCCTTGACATAATCAAGCAGAATTTTATATAAGTTCTCATCCTTTAATCTTAGAGATTTTTACTAAATTACATATACACATATAACTAGGGCATATTATTAGGATTAGGTAAGTATTTGACCAGTAACAAGCAATTACCAAAATTAGGTGGAGAACAAATACTGGGCAAGTCACGCTATCAGTATGATTATGATGTACCCAAGATAAGTATGTCAATAAATCTTAAAATACTGAAAATAATAATTGTTGTGTCCAACATCATAAGAGAAATGTATGCTATCACCAGCAACATAGAGTTTAAGCAATGCAAGTAATAAAACAAAACTGAAATCGTCTTACTTTATTTAAAGAGCCAAGCTGAACAACTCCAAGCGGGACTATGGCTACAACAGCAATGGTCTACAAGGCAGAAGAAAGCTCTGTTAGAGAAAAATCTAACGCAAGCATGCAACACAAAGTAAGTGAAGTGATGCAACCCAGTAAATGATGTTCTAAAAGAGACTTAGCAGATTTTTTAAATAAAGTACACTGTCTTTTTATCACCCAGAAGAAGTCCAGAACCTCGATGTTTTCTTTTTCCTACATTTAACAATCCATCTGATCTAACACACAAACTTCCAAGTCTAACCTTTTTAAATAATCAATAAATAAATAACTCTGACAAAACAAAGAGACTCATTTAGCATCTACCACTGTAGAACAGCTGAATTTGAATTATGAAGAAAAATTTTGTAACAAAACTATGAATACAAAGCAGCACACTTGACTAACTATAATAGTTAATATGACAAGATCTAACATCACTTTATATCACCATATAACCCAAAAAAATTCTTAAGATTACCAAAGGAAGTTTCCCGAGTCTAGTTGCATAGTGTATAATAGGAAGAATAAGCCAAGTCCTGTAATGCCCTAATAGCTTTTCATATCGAGGGCCGAGGCAAGAACCATATTAACCAGGATATTCCGTATGAATTTTAGAAATTAAAACATCTACTATCATTACTAATCTAATATCAGTGTAAATATAGAAAGTTCTCTCTTGTAGCAGCAATTGGTCATGGCTTCATCAAAGTTTTCAAAAATGATTTACTTACCCTAATTCCAGCAGAAAACTGAGATTGCCACGCATCAGTGAACTGAAAATCAAACCAAATGGGGAAATGTAAGAAGAATAATTAGAAATTCAGTTGAAAAATGAAACCAGACTAATCAAGTGCCAGTTAAAGACCTTCCAATCTTACAAGATGGAGAATATAAATGGCAACATCAAATAATTAAGATCCTCACCTCTACTGATGATCCAGAACTTGTAACTTGATTATCTGCACTTATCCATTGATGCTTTCCAGTAACAGCTACCTGTCCAACTATGCTGTAAAACAAAAGATCAATGTAGTATGAGAAAGTATGCTTATCAGGTAACATAATTGTGTGCAGTATACAAACTTGTTGTGAATAAAGGGTTGTTTGAATTAAACAGACTGGATAAAAGGGTAGAAAAGAGTAATAGTGGAACAATTTAAAAGAAAAAGAAAGCCATGCATCTTCACCAAAACAAAAAAAAAAAAAAAAGAAAGCCATCCATTGTGCAACGATTTACATCTTAGAATTAGAAGTACAAAAAAGATACAGTTAATTTTAAATAAAATCAATATTCATAGCCTTAGTCATACCCTTCCCCTAACGAATATACTTGATATGGCATCTGTGCCATGGCTAACCCAAGAGGGTCATGCAAAAAATGCCCACCATGAAATTGTTCCAAGGTCTTCTGGCAGGACTTATTCTCATGATCATCAGGATTGTCATAGTAAGCATCCTCCCACGTCAAAATCCTGAAAGCAAGTACCGCATCCAGAAATTAATTCAAGGGATGATATTATGGAATTAAACTTGGCTGTTTTCACTAACCACTTCCTTAACTAACAATTTACTTGTCAAATTCCAAGCAATATTAGATTACTACACAGTAATGCGTTACATTGCCATCCGCACTAAATGTAAAACTATTACAATCCATTAAGCAAGATGCTTTTGGAACATAATAGTTTTCCTTAAATCAAAATAGACTACACACAGTAGAACACACTTCCAGAAATGTCATGATTTTATGCCCTTCTAAGTCCAAAACCTAAACTGGTTAATTAAATAGGCAATATATCCTTTCATCGCCTAGAAGTCATCATTATTGAACAAATTTGGCATAAGAATGGAAATGACAAAACTTCAAGTACCCCATACAGAAGCAGTTAAATTATTTGAATTATTCAAACCAGAAATTGATAAATTATAGTAGAAACCCAATTATATCAGGAATAGCTCTGCAAATGTAATCAACTCATTAATTGTCCCGGTGAAAGAAGTAAGCAAAACTACAATTATATCTTGTTTAATACATTTTAACTCGTCAACATCCAAAAACAGGGTATATATAAACACACGCCAATAAATTGAGGCCATATATAAGCTTAAAACAAGGAGAAGTGTGAAATATTAACGTACATCCGAGCACGATGTTTGAGTTTCCAAAAGATGGCGTACTTCCAATCAGTATTCAAACAGAGACTTCTGAGTAGTTGGTGCAAGTTGGTACCCATCTTCTTAAACTTTGGCAACCCGAATGATCCCCGAAAATGGGCAGTTAAATTAATTCTCCCAAAAAAAAAAACAACAACAAAAACCTCCAATTCTCACAATCCCCTTGCCCTAGCTTCCTCTGTAAGATCCTCTTCCAGCCTGCTTCCTCCGCAACCCTGCTCGCCGTTTTAATGGCGGTCCAACTGTTGGCAGTAACAGGCGATCCCTACCCATTACTCACACAACGAGCACAAATTCCAATACCCCAAGCTTCGAGCTTTGCTTCACAATACTTGGAAAGATTCACAGACGCGAAAGAAGAAACGAATCCACTATACCGATAATGACAACAACTGCAGCACAGAATTTAAGCATACAATTCTTGCAAATATCCATCGAATGCGTAGGGAAGTTCCTTAATTATTTAAGGAAAATTCCAAGGGAAGCGCCAAACTAGAGTAGAAAGGAACAGAGGTGGCAGAGAATCTAGCTTATATCCGACGACATGGATGAAACGGAGAGTGTGAGAGCTGAAAGTGTTTAGTGAAATTCTCCGGAAATACGACGGAATTTCCAAACAAGGAATCAAACTGAAAAGGGGCCGAAAAAGATGGTAAAGTGATTTCAAATGTTTAGAAACAGAGCAATGAGGATTGAACCCAAAAATTTCTAATCTTTGAGCTACATTTGTTGAAGAAAAGAAGCTTCAGCTTTTCCCTGTTTGCTTTCTCAGATGAAGAAAGAAATAGTTTTTTAAACTCCCAATTGCTCCTCCTTCTTACTTTCTTTGCTCACTCGCGGTCGCTGGTAGGGGAGGGAATGTCAATGGTGGAAATATGGAAAGGGGAAGAACAGAGTAATTTATACAGGAGTTACATGCGCACTCTGTTCCTTCTAGCTTTCCCGGAGAAATGGGCACCGTTGATATAGGCAATAATGCGCGGCATGGCGTAATACGCAGACCTGGATCAGCACTATGATTCTACGCATAGCGCGCATGTTAGCACACTCACAGTCATAACCTTTTTTTTTTTTAAGATGGAAAACTAGACAAAGGGCAGGGGCATGGGCACGGGCACATGCCCTAGAGGTAAGACTAATGAAGGATTAGAGACTAATCTAAGCTTATATTTAGCATTAAGTACCCCATAGAGCCAAAACCAATAAAAGAATAAGGGGGGAACAATCCAATTGGGTTATGAGTGCACTTTATGGGTGGTGGCATTTGATGGCCAACAACATCATGCCCAATTGAGGAAAATGCTCCTTATCTTCCCCTCCATTTTCAATCTTTTCTTTGAAACCCTAGTGAACTCACGTTGCCTTTCAGGGTCCTTTTCAACAATGATCTTATTGCCCCTAAAGTTGTGACATCTCCACCCTCATTTTTCATTACATCCCTGCCGACTTTACCTTATTCACCCTTAAGAGTTCCAACCCTCGATAATTCAAGTTTTCCTTAAGGGCTGTCTTTGGGCCAACACATGTTCATTGAATAGCGGTCACAGCCTATGATCATCCACCATTTCATCTTGGAGCCTTCAATTCGATCTTGGCTCATCTGGGACAAGCCTAGCATGTTTATGTTCTAATTAAATGTTTTATTTTCCCTACCAAAAAAAAATGTTTTATTTTGACATGTTTCTTGTCCTACCACCTTCTTGAAATATGTATATTCCCTTGCCTCGCACCAACTAAACATCATTTTTGGAATCCCATTATTTGTTTTAACACTGCGATATGGAGTCATTATGGCCATTGATTTCGAATCATTTTTTCCTCTTTTTTTATTTATAGGTTTGTTTTTGTGAGATCGTAATTTATGGGTAGACGGCTGTTAAGTTGGATTTAGTCATTTACAACCCATAAAGAACAAAATACAAACTAGGTTTAAAAAGTGAGACGACCATGTTGTTGCATTATACCAGCCAATGTCTGATATGGTCGTAAAAAGAGATTCAATTTGTCGGAAGTGGTTAGATACAGTTTAGCCCGTTGCTTAGCAATATCAAGAGGCACAATTATGCAGCTTTGCTTTGCTGCTAATTGGTTGAGTTTACATAAAAGGAATCAAATATCTCTCTAGGTTTCCTCAATGATCGATCATAATAATGGTTCATCGATCATCTATAGGCAACTTCATTTAGGTTTTGACCGCCAGCTGGTACGTATTTGTAGTCAAATGGGTTTGCAGTTAGATTGCATAGGTACGAATAGGTATTTGATATATAAATGGGTATTTTATTTAATTAATTTTATAATAAAAGTTTCATATAACTTTTATATGAAAATGGCATTTAAAATAGTATGAATACTTTGTACAAAATAAAATTTTGATGCTTTATACTAAGTTGCAATTTTTGCTTCAAATATTGCATTGGTCAAAACCCAAAAACCATATAATTATATAGGTCCATAAATTATAGAACAAACGCAATATGATACTATTATTCTTCAAAGGTGGCAAGAACAAAATCTCTTTGAACGGTTATTATTTCTCCTAAGTTAAAAAAGTTGATTCAAGAGTTATCAAAAGCTGGCCTGTGCAATGGTTAATGGCCAAAGTCAACTGGGTTATGCATGAATACGCTAAGTTAGTGATTCTAATGATAGGCTTTCCTGTGTAAAGATAGTGTAAGGAGAAATGAGTATTGTCATGAATGCAAAGTGACAAAGAACAATGATTTCTCTTCCATTTATTCTCCTCATTTTTATCTTGAGAAAATGGAATTTACCAATTTCTTATTCATTGAAGTCATTCCTTGGTCCAATTTTCCCACGAGGTAAGTATTATGCAATGCCAACAGAGGAAGAAAGTGGGATGACAATCTTTCTTTTAGGTTTTCAATTTGCATTTAGATTCCAAAGGCCAACTTTTTTTATCACGCCCATGGTCTTCTTTTTCTTGCTTTCCCCTTTTTTTTCGTCCCTCTTAACATGGTCTGGAGCCAAAATCATCCCAAGTAGATCTTGCAGCTGAGCTTTTCACTAACACGTAATCTGGGAAGGATGACTCCTTAGTCTCCAAAGTCATGAGTAGTAGTTTGATCTCACTCTCACTCTCTCTCTTGGTCAATATCGACGGGCGTGAAAATGGAAGACCCATAAGAAATCCAGTTTTAAACGGAGGGTCTACTTTCACATTTGTTATTTTATAATATTAATGTTCATATTTTTTATATAAATTTTTAAATTTATTGAATTTTATATATTATGAAATTTAATAAATTTAAAAATATAAATTTTGTGTTATATAAGTTAAGTAAAAATAAATTTTAAAGATAGTTAAATTCATTTTAAATATGCTGAATAAGTGATACTACTGACCACCATCTGAATAAATCAGCTGTTAGCTACAGGTAACTAGGATAATCCTTTTAAGGTGCAATAAGATATTTTATGAAACTTGCTTAGAATGCATAATAATAATAATAAAAACTTGCTTAGAGAATATGCCTAGACACAAAAAGATTAGTATTTGGCTCAAGTTTTGTTTTCTGCTCTTTAATGCTTATTAACTCACCCGAAGTCAGTGGTGTAACATAGGTATTGTGAGGTTTACCAAAAAACAAAAAAAAGGTATTGTGAGGCAATGATTTTTGAGGTTTAACTTTAGGAAAAAAAGATATATAATCCCTCAAAAGGTACTTAAAAAAGTTTAGTTCATGAAAGTGAATTTACACAATTGTCACATATGACTTGTAAGTGTTTAATTTTGTGAATATTATAATTTAATTTATAAAATTTAATAATTAAATAATTTAAATAAAATTTATATAAATTTTTATTAGAAATATATATTTTCTCAAAAAATTTAGGAAGTATTGTGTGGAAGTAATTGTAATGGAGGAAAGTCATCATAAAGAATAGGAATTTCGGATTTGGATCCATTGACTCTCATTTTTTCTAATTTTTATAATTTTCTTTCTATCTTTTTTTATATTTAAATTTATGAATTTTATTTTTTTCTTATTAATTTTTCTCACTCCTAATTCTATTCTTATCTTTCTCTTACCGCATCAAGTGAAAGTCACCTGATCCGTTTCCGGAATCCTGCACCCATGTTTGCCAACATGACTTGGTGAGACTTTGTAAGTATTAATATATCAAAATTGTTAAATTTGTGAATTTATAAAGGATGATTATTTAACAAGTTTAGCACACACAAAATTAATTTATACCTCTAAGATACTCTTTACACAAATGTTTAAACACAAGTACAATAAGAATAGCTATCTTAAAAGTTTAAATTTTATTAAATAAAAATTCAAAAATTGATTTGATTTGTTCCTTTTAACACATCAACACAAATTCTTCTACCTTAATTAAGATCAAAGATTGTGAAAAATCCCTTACTCTCCTGAAAATGTAAGCTATCTGGTGTAAAATTATGGATATATTTATTTGATTTTTAATAGAATTTAATGATAAACATTAATTCAAAACTTTTTCTAGTCCCTTTTTCTTATTGGCTAGAGTAATGATGTTTGGGTCCTTGAGTGCAAAAAAAAAAAAAGGAAATTTTGTCATCTTGTAATTAGTAGAATATTGGATTTCCAACTACAATAAGGAATATCACAATTTAAAATGCAAAATGTTGTTGTCCATTCTTCAACCACTAATCATGTTATATGATAACTACAGGGGTTAATATGTTGTCATTTTCAGTAAAGGTAGATTCGGCTAGAATAATGAAACTACTACTAATATCTATTGGGGTATGTACAAAGTAGACATTGACCATATCCAGCAGCATGTAATCTCAAATGATACTGTTGCAAGGAAAGTCGAGCATTATGTGTTTTAAAATTCATAAACTTTGTACTATGAAAAAGTTATGCCTACCGCCATTAAAGGTACAAATGCTTTTGTAACCACAAGTAATTTTGGCTAGTTTAAGTGCTTAATCCAATAAGTCCCCTCGGAAGATAAGGTTGGTTTAGTGGCATTTGTCATTTAGTACAGCTTCCACCGATTTGTGGGTAATGGAATGCTTTCTTCTTGTTCCTATTTTTATATATCTAATTCCGCAACTAGGTAATTTTGGGATCTAAAGTCAGTAGATGCAGTTAGAAAATAAAATAAGAGAATTAAAAATTTAGTAATAAAAAAGTGGAATTCACAAAAAATATAAAAAATATAGAAAGAAAATTATCAAAATTATACAATAATAAAGTAGGATTCAAATCCCTAATCCTGATCCAGATTCTCAATTTGTGAAATCCAAAGTCAATGTGTACTTAATGAGAGAGAGAGGAAAAACAATGAAAGAGTTAAAAGAAAAATAAAAGAAAAAGTATAACTCATAATTATAACTCATTCTATACTCTCTTAACTTTGCATAAATAAGCAAATGACTCCCTCTCCTTTCTCCATTGAAATACTTCTTACCAATGATTAAGGAAAAGGAAGATTTTCTCATTAACAAGAAAGTGCGTTGTGTGAGTGTTCAACACCCAAAATACTTCCATGTGATAAGATGGAAACTTTGACGATCAGCAACAGTTCTGATTGAATGTTATGTCATATTAAAGCACTAAGGATAAACAATGGTTGTTGGAGGTTACCAATAAGCCACTAATCCAATCTTCTAAATGCAGGAGAAAAGATCTTCTGCTTTTCTTGGTGCTGGTAAAATAAGAAGAATTATTTTTGCCCAGAACGGTTGTTGAGAGAGGACAGTTGCTCTGTACTTTTTTACCCTCTTCCATTAAGAATACATAATTAGAAGTGGGGTCATAATTTAGACAAAACAATTATACCTTGTAAAGTTATTTTACTGTAGCTAGGTAGAAACCTCTTCCCCTCTTGGGTGCTGGGTTCTTTTATCATTTTGTTGGACCAAACTCCCCAGGTTATCATCAGCTTGACTTTAAATCATAATGCATGTCACTACGTTAATTTAGTGGATCTTAACTGATCTTAGTGAGGATTCAGATGTTGTTTTGTCGTCAGATTAATCAACATTCTTTGTCATATGCTATTATGTATATGGGAAAATGTTCAAAACAGCACCAAGCACTAGCCGCAAAGCTAGGACAAGAAGATGCACTAGTAATTTTTTTTTTTCTCTGAGAGTTGGGATTTTATATATGAACAGAGAAATGATCTTAAAAGTGGAATTCATTGGATTTTAGCTAGTCAAAGAGATAGTAAGATGAGATGAATGCAATCATGTATATGAGAAAATGTGCAAAACTACACCAAGCACTAGCCGCAAAGCTAACAAGGAAAGATACACCAGTAATTTATTGTTCTGTAAAATAGATACTTTCCTAACTTTTTGTAATTTTTAAAAAATAACGATCAAAGTCACTATTTGTGGTGAGACATAATTTCTTACTTAGTTTTTCAACCGCACAAACTCTTTCTTTCTATCTAAAGTCATTCTTATCGTCAAAATCCATTTTTATGAGGGTTGAGATTTTATATATGATCAGATAAAAGATCCTAAAAGTGAAATTCATTAGATTTTAGATACTCAGAGATAGTTGGAGGAGATGAATGCAAAGTTGATATGTCTACTTCCCTCTAAAAGTGTTGCTTTCAAATAGTTTACTGAGTGCACATTTCTGACAGCAGATACAAACAGTCACCCGGGCCTAGCACATAACTGAAATACTGTTAGGTATACCAACAGAACCGATGATATTTAGCCCAGTGATCCCCATTCACCCAACCGTGGCCTTCAATTCACGTATATCTGTCAGAGACAGACATTGTTACCAAAGCTTGTATCGCTCAAGTGGCGGCAGTCTTGCATGAGTATCTGCTATGTAGTCACTAAGAAGTCTTTGTATTCAAAACCCTTAAACAAAGGAGGGCTGCTCTCATCAACTAGTGCATTTGCAGGCTCAATATGGCAATTGGGGGATGGATGGATGAAGCTAGTAACTGTTGTCCGTGCAAGTCTTTCGTTTGTCACCACTCTGTGGTCAGCATTCATCAGCTTCCCATTGCTGATAATCTAAAACCATAGCACATTGAATCAGTGGTTTGAAAATCAGTCCACGAATTGTAGTTTTTTTAATGTTGATCTGTAAAAGTATATAAAAGTAAAAATATGTCATCTTATGGCATCATCAAAAACAAAATCAGCTTCAAATGGTTTGAAGATCAACTTTCTGACAGTAAAATTAAAATATTATTATTCTATAACTTTATTCTCATTTGATTTTCATAACATAAAATTTAAACCATTAAATTTATAAGATTTTATTGACTAAATTATGAAATCCACAAAAATCAATACCACCTCATAACAAATTGTGGAAGTAATATTTCTTGTAAAAAGAGAATCTAAAATAAGCCGAAAGTTTTTGCCTTAACAATGAAGAATTTGGTAAAATATGTGAAGCATATCATCTCATAATTTATGAAATAATGAGCTTTTAATCAGTGCTTCTGGTGAAACAGAAGAAATATCTAATAAATGCTTCAGAACAGGTTAAGTGGCGGTAAATCTTCACTTTTCTTTTCCTTCTTTCTCATCAGAGTAATCATGGTGCAGGCTCAACCTTGGAAACATTAAAAGCGATGGACTTATTTCTAGAAATCGTAAGGATCAATATAAGTCCAAAGGATAAAAAGTACCGCTTTACCAAGAAATCAGGTTCTGTACATGTTTATAAAGTATGCGTTTATGAGTCCATAACACTATGGTAAAACACCTTCACTCCACAAACCAAAATCTGTTATTCTTACAAATTAAAAGGTTCGTTCCTCCCACAATTTCGGAGGAGGAACTTTTCTGAATCAGAATGCTTTCTCTACCAGTTGTTTCTTATACAAGGCTATGATCCGTTGAACAAAAACGTTAAATGATTAAACGCGCCCACCAACTGTTTTTGGTTTATTTTTCTGAGAAACACAAACAAAAAGAGGGCTGCTTGTATACTGTGGGAAGACACAGTGTACACACAAATTAACAGATTTCAAGAACCTCGTTTTCTATGTTCAGATCAATTGAGAACCAATTCTACTTCTTTCCCCAACGTAGTCCTAAAGCTTCCTCTTGTCGTTTTCTAAAATCATGTACTATTTTAGTATAGATCAACATGATAAGACATCCTAGACTTAGCAATCTAATCAGTAACTTTATCAATCACAAGTTAAATCTTAACTCTATGATAGAATGATATCTTTGAACAGAACAATTCAAAATTGTGATTTTCACAAAAAAAAAAAAAAAGGTGAAGAATACAGGTGATGAAATCTAGCAAGAGAGAATAGGATTTTAAAAAGTAAAGGGTTGAGTTAAAATAGGGATAAACCTGCAACATCTGGCCTATGTTAACCACAAGTGCTTTTGTAAGAGGCTTAATTGCAAACCATTGCCCATCCTTCAAGACTGGCAGCCCATGCACTTCACCTGGAAGAAGAACGGTTATGAGGTTAACATCACCGTGTTTGGGCAAACCCAAAGTTAAACTTGGGTCTGGACAAGGTGGGTAATAATTTGTAGCCATTAACTGAACTCTGCTAAGTTCATCATTAAAATATCTGGATTCAAGTCCTAAGCCTTCACAAATTAGGTCCAAAAGCTGCAGGCTCATCTCCCTCACTTCCACTGCGTAGCTCCCCATCACGTCTCTGTATGTCAATAGGTTAATCTCTGAAATTATTTTCCTAAAATCAAATCATGCATAATTGAATGGTTCAGCAAACACAGATGTACTACTGTGTATATATAGTATATAAACAATTCATGGCCCTATATGAACGCTTAGATACCGATACTGAGTTGGCTTTTCTGGCCAATTTTGAATGTATTCCTCTAAAGGATGACAAGGGTGCCTCAGAGAATCTCTCCAGTAGTGTACGTCCTCACTAGCATAATCGATGCTTTTATGTAGTCTACAACTTCGTTTTGGTTCTTCAGAGTATAAACTTGCCTTGTCCTCTATCGGCAGCTCAAAGAACTTCCTGGCTACCTGCACTGTATCCTCCAATAGCTTCTTTGGAATCCCATGATTAACTAACTGCGATTTCGTCACGGAAGCAAAAGCTGTACACATGGTTCTTCATTTACTAATAATCTATTTGAATAACGATTCATTCATAAATTTATCTGATTGTGCTGAAAGAAAAAGGGTACCAGAGCTGAAGGAACCCAGAGTCTTGGGCAGCCTTTATGATATGTTGAACTAGATTTGAACGGTTATAACCCGGTTCTTCTCCGAGATCATTTGTTGGAAGGATGTTACAAAGTGGAACATCTTCTGTGCCAGGTCTGCTTTCTGGTGGTAGTATGTAAGTTTCTGGCCAAAATGCAAGTCACATCTGTTAGAGATGAGCCTCTCCATGTGTCTGAAATTCATTTTCAGTGCTACTGATTTTAGTGAATGGGGCCCAGAAACGTCTTGTAATTTGTAGGTAATTGATTTTATTAGTAAAAAATACCTAAGTTGGCCTTCGTTCAAAGTCAATTCAATTGGGAAACATTTTGTTTTGTTGAAAAATAAATATAAGAACGGATGTCACATGGAAGCTTAGATGAGACCAAACCTCAGCCACCTGAGAATCAATATACTTTGATTCCTCGACTCTAATAAAATAATAATAAATGATAAAAAAGAACATTACGTGACCGGTACATGCGTCCAACTGGATACCCACATGGGCCCCATCTGTTCTCACTTTGTGGGCCTTCAGAATTGTTAAAGACCCAGTTCTGGGCTTCGGAGAATATTAACCCAAAGTCGGTCCATGAAACTGAATCCCCCAGAAAAAGGGGAAGGAACCCAAATAAAAAAAACAAAGAAAATGGTGTTAAAAAAATCCAAATCTTATATTTTGTGAGGGTAATGAATCAATGATAGGAGACTTTTATGGGCAACGGCCTATTGGTATAAATCTTTTTTTGATAACATATGAGTGACATAACATACATATAAAATTTTAGGTTTAAATTTAAAATTAAAAAAAAGTTCTAAAATAACAATAAATATCATTATACGGATAAAAATATTGACCCATTGGTATAATTTTGAATCCTAGAGGATTTGATGGTTCAAAATTTTTATAAACTTGAGGGACTTTTTGTTCTAAAAAAAAAAACCGAAGCAGTCAAGCAATTTAAATCTATAAAACAGAGAAGTTATTGACAGCATATATTATTGAAAATAAACAACAAATGGGTGAGAAAAGCAAGAATTATGAATGTTTTGATTTGATATAATGAGATTTTTTACACTCAAAAATAGTCATCTAATACTTGTCAACATGTTTATAGTTTAGGTCCTTGTTTAATCTAAAAGTTAGATGGTAAGCAATAGTTGAATTTGGATCGCTATTCTTATGACATTAAGAAAACTTATTCTTATAAATTGAAAATATTATGATATCACACATAATAAATAAAGATATAATATAAAATTTAATTTTTATTTATTGTGCGTGACATGTTTATTAAAAAGATGATGGTGGGAATAAAATATTCTTATGATATAGATAATCATCTACAATCATCTATTACATACTATTATATAAAACATACATTAACATACTATGAAGCTTTATACCTTTTATAAATCTATAAGCAGTGTTATAGCTATGCTCAAGCATTGATAATTGATATACGTTCTTCACATCTTAGTTATCTATTTTTTTATTTCACTATTTTATCTCATTTTTTTATATTTATTTATCTTACTATCTTATACACGCAAGTCAAATTGTAAGTTTAAAAGTGAAAGGGTCCTAAATCTATCCACATTTTCCTATCAAAACTGGCATGATCTGAACAATCAACACCAGCTTTGAGGTCACCTATTTTGAGGATTCAATCTAGGAAGCCATCTTCTCTTCTTTGAATTCCAACCCAGAACGGTAGTCTTCTCCTTCCGTAGAAACTGGAGCTTAAACAAAAGTCCTCTGCTACTTTCTCACTTCTTGGCACTCTATTCATGTTTGGATGCATGAATTTGCGATTAGTGATTCAAACAGTCATCATCAGCAGGAGAAATCACATCTCGGTTTCAGGCTGAGTTGAGCCTTGTATACTTCTGTTCAAGTGATTCCTTGGGTATGTTCCTTGCTAACAAAGGAGATGCACCTTCCCAATTATTTGTGGCCAAAGATGGCTGTTGGGCTGTCTGAACTCCAACAGTTCCCTTTGCCTCATGATTCTTTCTTCAAACACCTTTGCATCGTTGTCCTTTTTGTATAGGAACCCTTGTTATCTTCTCATGCCAGATATATAAAGTGAAAGTTTCAAGGACCATTTGATTCTTCAAAATTTCCAATAAGATGATGTAAAGGTTAGCTTTGGTTTAATTGCAAAATGACCACAACAGCCGAAAGAGGACAGGAACAGGGCGAGCCATTTGCTTGAGGCCAATCTGTTCGGAACAGCCTTACCTTACGAAAAACCCATGGTGGAATTCTCCTCCCATTTACTTGAAAACTCAAAATTCCTACAATATCTGTGTCTTTTCTTAGATTGGGTGAGACTCACATTTTGTGAAAATTCAGTGTCTCCTAGAAAATAACTTTAAAATTGCTCAAATTCATGAAAAGTTAAAGCCAACTAAAAATTTTGGACCTACAGAACTGATGTATGCAATAAATGAACTTAAATAACCACTTAAGAATGGTTATTCCTCCCATTTCTTCATGGCTTTTGGCCTAGCTACTTTCCCTCTCCTTTTTCGATAGCTGAAAACAGCTTTTACACACTATGAGCCTTCAGGATATAGACTAATTTATGTAGATTATCCGCATATAATTAGCAACCATGGCCAGCAGGAATATAGTGAAATTACTCTATTTAGTGTAAAGCTATGTGAGTAAATTTCAGTAATTAAGATACGTCAAGTCACCAAATTTTTGTCTGATAAAGATATTCCACATTCGAGGGTATCCGTGAGGGAACAGAACTGAGAAGAGAGCTTCAAAAGCAGGTGATGCAAACCTCCATTTATGTTAGTAACAGAAATACGATTAGATGCCGACTTAATGGAACAAAGCAGGCTAACACCTAGTTAATGGTCCTCGTTTATTGAATTATTTGACCATTGGAGTATTTTTTTAATTATAACAGATAAAGGGTTTTCAAGAACCAAAGATTTGTGGTAAGGTTTTATTCCCAGTTAAGGGAGGGAATAAAATCCTTAGCATATGAACCAAAACGTGATGGACTGCAGAGTTAGGAAGGGCAGGAGGACAAGACAAATATAAAGCGAAAAAGAAAAGGGGAGAAAATAATATAAGAACAGCAAGGGCAGGATAAATTCTGCCAAAAATATTTTCAATCTGTGCAGATGAATATGATGCATAAAAGAAAGAATTCAATTTCCATCGTAGTTCTTATGCCTGGATGCCTGGAGCAGACAAAAAGAAGTGATTCCTGCAATAAAGAAAAAAGAATGACCAAAAATTTAGAGAGCTAACCACAAATGAAATAGTTGCATTATACTTCTGCATTTATTTAAGACAAAATGTAAAGCGAGCATTACTCAACTGATTCATATCAGATATTTGCAGAGATAAGATCAGGAAACAGCAAAAATCACCTTGAGTCTGCTACAGTTTCTTATTTTTTATATCACTGGTTCCTCTGTTGCGTCTGCACCATTAACTTCAGAAATACCCTCTTGACACAACACAATTCGCTTCACTCAGGAGTTAAAATTCGCTCAACTCAGGAGTTAAAATTCGCTCAAACAGTTTCGTTTAGAGTTACCAGTGTCACCCTAAAATGACAGCACCTTTTATCATAAGATATTTTAAAGGAAGAGGGAGACAGAAAACACAAAGGAAAAAGTGCCAAGAGTCAATGTATTTTTTAGGGAAGGAATCTGTTCTACGTCCAGCTAGCAACAGTAACAAACAATTGCTATCTTTTTCTTCTCTATTTATTTAACAATTAGAATTGACATATATGACCAACTCCTCAAATATTTCATATTTGTCAATAACTATTAACATAAAACATTTGAAAAGTTTATGTAATTACATATTAGATTTTATGGTGTTCAGTTCAGGCGACATGTTTCAAATGAGGAAAGGCCTACTGTCAAAGTCTAATGGAAGGAGCTTGGATATACAAATACGTTAAAGCAGCTGGAGCTACCACTTTTCTCCGTTGACATCGGATGTTACAATATTACTTTCAACTGAATAAAAAAACGTTCTTTCTTTAGTAAGGTATCTGGTCAACACAACCATTAACTTTCCGAGTCAGTTTCTATTAGGAAGTTGATGCACACAACATGCAAGAATAATTTGGAAAAAGGATATTTCAGCAGCATTTATTAATCCTAAGACCTTGCACCCGAATTTCTCAAATAAGCAGGGAGACAGTAGATAGAACTCAACATTTTAAAGCTGTCTCACAGAGAACGTGCATGTGGGGTGATATATAGGAATTTCAAGCCTCACCTTCTCATGGTCATTGCTCAGATCACTGTTACATTTCTCTATTTTCTGACAGAGGCTTCGTTCTGTAATGGGATGAACCCTCACGTCTTCGTAACTTATCGACATGCTATTGGTAGTAGCGTTTCCTTTTGCTTATTTTCTTGAAACGTACATCCTAAACCCATCTGATAGTCTCCAACTGTATTATGATGGCTGTATGATCCCATGTCTTATGGGTCCCTTTCAAGACATCTCTAATTTTCTTTTTTGCAGAACAGGAAGGCCAAGCTGACTATATCAATTTTCTTGGAGCTATTTTTGCTTTCCCTCTGCGGGTATTGTACTCATGTATTATGTTTTTAAATAGATTGGTAGTAATTCAGGTCTATCCTAATCTGTAAGAAAACTTACATAGATTTTTCTTTTCCCTCACTTTGTGAAACAGGGTCAGCCTTACCCTAAATATGTGTTTTGCCAGTTTGAAATATACCTCTCCTTCCTTTGTGGCATCAATGATCAATACAGTTTCATCTATTACATTTATAATTGCAGTTGCACTCAGGTAAGTATCTAAGGTCAAAACGCCCATTGAGATTGATGTTTTGTGAAATCATCTAAGCTCTCCTACAAACTACTTTTCATGTTTGATCCATATAGGCTAGAGGCTGTTGATGTTAAGAAACTGCATGGCCTAGCTAAGGTTTTTGGAACCCTACAATCACTGGCTGGTGCCTTCATTATGACTTTTTATAAAGGACATGCATTACGAAGCTTGCAGGGTGCGCCAGTCCATATCAGAGGCAAATCTTTTCGTAGTAGCTGGATGAAAGGATCAATTTTGACTGTTGCAAATTGCATAACATGGTCTTTAGCATACATAATGCAGGTACATTTATCTATAAGCAAGTTCTCCTCTCCTCCCCATACCCAAACAGAAGAAGAAATGGAAAATAATAATAATAATAATAATTCAAAAAACACATACACTTTTCTTTATCTTTTTTTGTGTCGAGATAAATTGATAAGGAACTCCCCCATCCCACTATTGTTTCTTTTCTACTTGCCTACTGATCAACACTTTCCTCAGTATGACTTGTTAAGAATTTTGCATGGAGTTCTAGACACATCAGATCAAATAATGATATCCATTTTTCACATCATACTAATATTATTAGGGTTTTAATATCATTATGCCGAGCATCAAAAAAATTGAGAGGTTAAGGAAATGATTTGATTTGTATTAAATGGGTTGAAACAACAAAAATAGATGACTGAGAAGGGAGATCAGAGTCTGAAAGAATAAACCAGACACACATGAAGGGTATGACACTGTAACATATTTTGTAAAAAGTTTCTTACTTTCAAGAAATTTGAAGTGCCGGCAAGCCAATCTGGTTATACAGAAATAATAACAACAATAATAACCTGCCACTCATTAGTAATGTAATAGTAAAGAATAAAAAAAGAAGCAACTAAAAGAACTTCTAATAGATAAAAAGAAAACCATATATCATCAGAGCTGATGCCTGTTTCCATACCTTGTAGGCAATTATGGTGAAGAAATATCCAGCACAACTGTCACTAACTGCGTGGATGAATTGCATTGGTGCAGCACAGTCTGCTGCCTTTACTGTACTCGTGCAAAACAAACCTGAAGCATAGTCCATTACATCCAGGATTGAACTCTGTTGCATCTTATATGGTGCAAGCAAGCATGAAAAAGTCTGGAATTTACATTGTAAGATCAAATGTTAACTGCAATCTTAACTTAGTTCTACATGAGTATTGGCAGGGAGATGTAAGTTGTGCTTTGATTGTGTTCATTCAATTTTGGACCATGGAACAAAAAGGGCCTGTCTTTGTGAGCATGTTCAATCCCCTCGCAACAATTTTAGTGGCAATCCGGGGATATTTTTTTTGGCGGAACAACTGCTTATCGGCAGGTAAACTAGTACACTTTACTATTCAAGCACCATTATTATGTCCATGTTTCTACAGTTTTAAATCGATGTTTGGCTGTTTCAGTACACTGGGTGGAGTCATTTAATAATCGGTCTCTACTTGCTATTATGGAGAAAGGAAAGAGAACAAGATTACAAGTCACGGCAACAATCTTCATGAACACATGATGAGCAGGACGCAGACAGCGGCTTCAGCTGAACAAGAGGTAGCATAAAGGAACCTAGCCAGGGGATCTTCCAATTTGCGGATATTGAAAGATGCCTGTAGTGAAATTACTAAGCTGTTATTCATCTCGATGAATTAACCAGCACGATTATGAGTTGATCTTTATAAGAGACTGCAAACTACTCAACACAGTTGCGATATTCTATTGAATGGTTGGATACAATAGAATCAACCTTTCGACCACAAAGGTAGCGGATAATGCGTCCTCTTCTATTCTTCTACGTTCTATTGTACTTTGTACTTTTTTTTTACCTTTTTGGTTCCCACCGTTGCAGTGAACTAACGTTTGTACGTATATTTTTTAGCCCAAATGGCATCTTACTTTCCAGACATTTTTTTTGGTATTAAGACGGACCAATAACTTGGGTTGTTTCCTTGCTGAGAAAATTGTGGAAAGGGTGGATAGTTAAAAATGTGTTCTAATTCTTTAGCTATGCAACGGGGACAACAACATGAATATATGGAGGCAATATTGAAAGACGTTACTAACGTTCATCAGTAACTTCCTACTCCTCTTCTTTTTATTAGCATTCACATATAGGCAGACAAAATCATATACCACAGCTGGATCTCATTCACCAATTGAACAATTAATCGACTAAAAAAAAAACTAGAATGTTAGAAAGCATAAACTAAACCCACATACCAAACAGTTAAACATTCAAATTTGGGGCTGATATTAGTGAAAGTTGGAGTAGAGCCTCAACCGAATCGAACTATCCAAGCTGTCGAAGAAGTCAGCGAAATTTCATACCTGTTCTAAAGCCCCTAAAAACTAGTATATATAATAGAAATAAACAATCAAAACTTAATATGAAAAATCCGAAAAAAAAAAGAATTAGATACTTTTCCGGCAGCTTCGTCAACCAGAATCTTGAATTTAGGGGGCGTGATCTCGGCGGAAGACATCGTAATTTTTCTTCTAGCAGATTTGATCTGCCCGTTCGGTCATCATGATGTTACGGCTGGCGATTTTGTTCTTGAATGCTTTCAGCGACCTTCCTAACTTCTTTGATGTAGAGTGCGTGCGACCCCAAGGTTCCTCGTTGGGGTTTTGGTGTTCAATAGAATGGGGTCTGGTGATTGGGATTTCCCTTCGGAGGCTGAGTGATGCGGATGGGGCTTCTTAGATCTGAAGGGTAAGAACGAAGCGTCTGAGGAGCTCATACTTCTTTCGGAAACGAAATCTCTCCAACAAACAGATCTGCAAAATCTTACAGAATTCAAGATTCAACATATGAGAAGGAATAGGGATCGGTTACCCTAGGGGTTTTTGAGCGGGAAATCTGAGCTGGTTCTCCCCTGGCTCGTTGCCAAATGAGATTCCCGCCAAATCGACCCGTTGTCCCCATCGATTTTCCCTGAATGCACCAGACAAGTTTGGGTATGTCGGTCTAAGGCCCAAACACTGAGTTTATGGACCATGGGCCCAGAATATCTTAAACCACAGTCCACCGACAAGTTCACTTCCCCGTTGGAAGGCCCAGATAGCTATTCCCATTTGTAACGTTTATCCTGTCCTACCCAACAAGAAACGAAAAAAAAATAAAAATCATTTCACATATTTCGTGACCACCTAAGCAATTGAAGTAAAAAATTGATGATTACAAGTTAAAATTTGGCATTACAATGCCGTCTAAACCAAAAAGAAGTGGAACACAAGAAATTTCATTTTGAAAGCTCTAATCATAAGTTTGAGAATTTGTGTTTTAAGACTTAAAAATATGCTTTTCAAAAGATTAAATGAAAAATAAAAAAAATTAAATAATATTATTTTTTGCCTGTTAAATAAAAATACTTTGAATCAAACTAAAAAAAAAAAAAAATCTAAATGAAAAACTTTTAGATTTTTTTTCAAACTTCCAAAAGCTAAATTTTTTAATGCTTTAATGATTGATTACCGCAATTAAATTTATCAAAAAATAAAGTTAATATTTTATGTTAAAAAATATTTTTGAACACTTATTATGATCTTTTTATTTTTATAAATTAAATTTTATAAAAATTTTAATTATTAAATTTATTAAACCTAATAATTTAAATTAACATATCATATTAAATCTTATAAGAAATTATAAACTTAATTTGGTGGGTTTATTTTTTCCCTTTCAATTTTATTGCACTAAGAATGGTAGACCAAATGAGTTAGATCAAAGCCAAACAAAACCTTAGCTTCTTAAAGGCTGAAAAAGAGAGGTATTACCCATCATCACGTCTCCTTCCAAACACCTATTGGACAATCCCTGAAGGAAGGAGGCGAGGAGAGAAAGAGAAACTCAATAAACTCAGGCATATGCTCCCAAGTCATATTTTATAAGAATTTATATCCACTGTATATTCATCTTCCTCTACGCAACCGAACCCTTTTCGTCTCTTGCTTTCTTTCTGTTCGTTTTCTTCTCCGCTTTGATTAATGCCTTTTGCTTCTGGGAATTCACCTCACCTTTCTCTGAACTGGTCTCTACCTCTAAATTCTTCAACTTTCAGTGGCTTTTGTTCAGATTCTATTACTGGGTATCTATAGCTTCACTTAATTCCGTCGTCACCGAATCATTATCTAACTTGTTCAATGTTTTCTGCTTAGTCCAAGGTAACTTTAATGGTTTCCTTGTATATTTATTTGTTGTTTTTATGTGCCGTGTTTAATAATTCTTCTTATATGCTTAAATTGTTGCATTTTGTATGATTTTCTTGATAAGAAGCAATGGGTTTGGATAGTTACAGCTTACTTTTTAAAATTTTGTTTCATGGGGTTAATTTTGGTAGTCAAAAGTGGCTTTTTGCTTATGAAGTTTTGCGTAAACGTGTTAATCAGTAGTCATGCCGTGGTGATCGTTCTTGTTTTGGACAACACTGTTTGATAATGCATTTGTGCTTTAATGTCTCGCAGAATTGGCCAGTTAAATTTTGTTATTATTTATCGCTAGCCACTGAGGCTTTTGGGATTTTACGTGCCAAATATTTGGTTTCACAACGTCTCACCTGCCCTACCGCCTTCCAAAAACAAAAAAAAAAAAAGAAAAAGAAAAAGTCTACATGCTATATAGATACAAACTGTTGCATTGCATTGCATTTTCTTTTGTGCTGTTTCTATATTTGTCTCTTTTCATCTTTGGCATAATGTTTACTCATATGGTCTCTTCCTAGGGGTTAACATAGGGGTGGTCTAGTGTGTCCCATCACAGATATATAGATTGAAATGATGTCTAATGTGGAATTTTTTCACTGTATGCATATTTTGTAACATTGGATTGAGAATTGAAGTCTTTATAAATTTGAAAGTTTAATGGAAAGTAGAGAGATAAAACTGAACTTTTCTTTCTTTGGGCAGACTATAAGCTAGTTATAGATGCCAAAAACTGGGAAATTAGGATACAAAATGAAATGAGATTATGAATTTCACCAGGTAGCCCAAAGCCAAAATTTGTTGCAAATTTTTATGTCAAAGAATTCGTTTCCAACTACCAAACAGTCATTATTTAACTGGTGTATTGAGGTTGATAAATATAGATGTCTGGCACTTGACATTGATATCATATCCTTTAATTTTAATTATGTTAGAAGAGAAAGATTGCTGAAAGTGTGGCATGCCATCAAATTGACTCAGATTTCACTTCCCAAAGTTATGGGATCTTGCCCATTGGGTTTCTCAAAACTGCCACCAAATATATCATCTTACCGATTCTGATTCTTTCCAGCAATTAGGGCTGCATACAGTTCCTAGCATCAACTTCTGTTTTGTGTATGCTTTTGGAAACTGGTGCATGCTGACATCATGGGGTGACACTTTATGTGCCACTTCCACTTTCCCAACATGTTTGAAATGTCAGTGTTGATACTCAGAAAGATTATAATTTGATGTGATGTGCAGAATTTGGGTAGAGACTTTACTATATAGATTTCTACCATATTTTTGGGGCAGACTCCAAGAACTTGATGTAAGATCTTGTTGAGTTGTCCATATTTCTGTTTTCTTTTCTTCTTCTGTGTGTTGGGGGTGGTAACTAGGGTGACTACAGCCTCAGTTGTGGCATAAAGCTATAAATTTTGCACTTCTTGTTCAATTTGATTGTTTTTTTAAGCTTTGACTTAGAGCGTCATCCAAGCCACATTGTAATAATAGTGAAAACTATCTTTTGACGCCCACACCCACCCCAACAAAAAGATAATAATTTACTGAATGTTATCTTACAGTATTTCCTTTTATGTTTTCCTTTTGGAAGATACTAATCTTGACTCTATCTTGATTAGAATCTTGTCATAAGCATATAGGTCTTTGGGGCATGGGCTGGCTGTTTATGCCTATTTTCAGTGTCTGTGAACAATGGTTAGCAGGCCAACGGGGACAACTGCTTTTAGTATATTCAAATGGAAAGGGCAAGGTGAATCATCTTTGACAAGGGGTTTGCTTCAGGATGTTCCCCCAGAGATTGAATTGTCTGACTATGGAAGGATCCCAAGTCCAGGTAGTGAAAGCCCTTCAGGTCTTCTAAATGGCGAGAGCTTAAACGTGGAGCCAATTGCCGATTTGGACCTTTTCTTTGAAAGGCTTTACAGCTACTACTGTGAAAAAGGGCTTTGGTGCATCATTGTAAAGTGGATTGTTGAACTTCTGAGTCTAGGATTCACCATATGTTTCTCAGGATTTTTCTTACTATATGTTGATTGGAATGGACTTCGTAATGCAAAGTGTGGGATGTATGCTGTTGAATCTGGAACTAAGCCCTGTGATCTAGCAAAAGAAGCTCTTCATCAACACCCTTTAACCCCACTAACACTTTCCAGGGCTATTATTGTTGGATATTTGGGAATATTTTCCATCTACTGGGTGTTTTGTTTCTTGAGGTTCTTTGTTCAACTAAAGGACACTCTTGCTATCCGTCAGTTTTACTATAGTAGGTAAGTATGAACAACAAACAGTGATAGAGTATTAGAGCAAATGATATCTTTTGCATGATTCATATGGTTTTGTGATAATGTACCATGATCTTCTTGCAGTCTTCATGTTACTGACAATGACATTCAAACCATGCCCTGGGCCACAATTCTTGAGAAGGTTGTTCTGGTACAAAGTTCACGGCAGCTGTGTGTGGTGAAGGATCTTTCTGCTCATGACGTGGTGATGAGATTGATGCGGAAGGAGAATTACTTGATTGGAATGCTTAATAAGGGGGTGCTTGCTTTCCCCATTTCTCAGTGGGTCCCAGGTGCTGGTCCTTCTGTGAACTGTGGTTCAAATGGAACGCCATATCGTCTAATATTAACAAAGACTCTTGAGTGGACTTTGAATTGGTGCATCCTGCAAAGCATGTTTGATCGGTAATTTATATACTATCAGAAGCTTTTTCATAACCTGTTCAATATCATTTGATCCTTTTAATTGTATGTATAGTGTGTGCACCTTTTTGTTGTCTCTTATCTCTGTAAGTGATGGTGAGAAATAATGATCTGTTGGTCTGAAGGATATAATCAACATTTGGGAGATATAAGACAGTGTTGTGTTCACAGAAGGCTACACTTGATATCTAATTATCTGGTTGTCTATGGATCTTAAGAGACACATGTCTTGTTGCTCTGGACATTATGCTTGGAATTTAGAGGGTGGTTTGTTACCTTAAACAACTGTGATTGAAACTTATAACTCTCCTGTTTAATATGAAGTTATATATTGCCATACACTACTAAAAAAATTTCAGCAGCCTAAAGAGCAACTGTTCTTTCGAAGATATGGCATAGTGATTATAGTCTCTTGATACTTACAGTACTTTTTTGCTTTGCATATCAGTTTCATCTCTCACAATTTTATATTTCAGCTAAATATGTTTACTTTCTAAAATAAATAGTTAACATCTATTTTCCTAGTTTAACAAAAAATAGATATAATAATTTCATCTTGTGCTTCTAAACAATGAGAATTTCTGATGCCACATAGTAAAACCTAAAGTAACAGGTTTGATGTATCTATCTTATAATATAGTAACTTCTGGGGAAATGGGATGGCTTAATGTTTTGTAAAGTTGCACCAAGGTCAAAATTAGAGAATAGTTTAAAGATTTTTTATGAGCACCTTGTTAATAAATATCCTGATGCTTGTGTGCAAATTGAACGTCACACCTCTGAACCAATTGAGAATTAACTGGATTAGTACAAGCTTGACAATATGTTCATTAGGCAGATAGCTGTTGGGCTTATGCTCCCATTCCCCTCTAGCAAGAAAGAAAGTGGATTGTAGACTCCTCTAAAATTCCAGAGTGGTATTTATTTGAAGAAATAGGGTCATTTGTATTTTATTGATTAGTGCTAGAAAAATTTTGCTTGCTTTCTGTCTGTTCTATCAAAAATCTTCTCTTTATTTTTCTTTGTTTTGGTTTGTGAACAAGAAGAGGAGCGGGTGTCTTTTACATTCATGAAACTGTTTAGTTCACATGATGATGTCATGATAGGAGAGAGGTTTCAATGGAATTGGTGGTAGATGTGATGATGTCAAACCTGTGAGTACAAGGTCAAGTAATAAATGATATCCTGACTGATTTTTCTTTCTGCGTGGTTAACTGTAATTTATTTAGTAACAGATGGAACCACATAAGGAGGCATGTGGAGACTATATATATCAAATAAAAACGTGGATAGGAATTTTTGAATAGTCATTCCAGGAGTGTTTGGGTGCTGGAGTGTTAGAACCCCAATCCCAATTAAGAGGGTGTATGTTACGAGGAGGGGACATGCGGGCATGGGAAAATCTCCAATGACAGGAGAACTTTCTAGCAGGGCTGCCAATAATTATTCAGCAGAGTTGGGCCAATTCAGTTATGAGGCTAGTTAGGCAATGAGAATAAGTAGCCAGTGAGGAAGGTAGGAGAGGTAAGCAAGAACTGAGTGGTGGGAGGAGAGACTGGCCTCTCAAATGCCAAAGGGCTGCCTTGTTTTCAGGGTAGAAGGTTCTATTTTCTATTTCAACAAGCTCATCTGAGTTCCATTTGCTTTGTAACTTTCCTTTTAGTAGTAAGATCCTATCAGAGAGGGTAAATACTCAAGTTCACTTCAATGAACATTTTTGGTTTTCTATTTGTATTTGTCATGAATGATTTGAGTACATTTATTTGGTGCTTCAATAAGTAATTGTATCAGATTGTTCGGTATTCTTCACCTGTGTCCAAGATTGATGATGATGTTCTCCTTTGAACATGTTTTCTCTGCAGAAACTTTTGTGTTAGAAGCGATTTTGTGTCCAATCCAAAGACTTTGAAAAAGAGGCTTATGGTAGTTGGACTTGCAATGCTTTTACTTTCTCCATTTCTTGTGATATTCATGCTGGTATATCTCTTTCTGAGGCATGCGGAACAATTTTATAATCATCCAAGCACAGCGTCATCGCAAAGATGGTCAAATTTGTCAAGATGGATCTTCAGGGAATTCAATGAGGTAACAATATTCTTTTCTTGTGTTCTTATTTTGTTGAACCTTTTTTTTTCCAGCTTATCTGCTACTTATTTTCTTGCCCATATGAAATATTTATTGTTGAAGAGGGATTTTGAGTTACTATGTATTTATAAACAATTATTAATGAACAATAAGAAAAGTAATAAAGTAATACAGTATCATTTCTTGGAAAGATGATATTATTCTACTCACTTGCCTGCTTGTCCTATTATATAATCTAAACCAGATCTTAGTTCTCTTTTAAATGTTAACGAATGAATTGGAACTTCAGTGTCTTCCATTGAAGCATTTTACTCATTTGATGTAAGCTATTTGAAGAGAACTTATGTGTTAGTAACTAATGAAGTAGTGCATGACATTTTGGGGAGTTACTGGGATTATGTTCTGCATTTGTAATCATTTCCTACTTATTTGTTCCCCCATACTTCCATTTTTTAGGTATTGAAAGTTTGAAGCGCTAGTGGCTAGTATAACCATCAAATTATAACGTCATTTTATTTTCATACTTAAGCTTACTAACAACTAAACTTGTATCATAGGTGGACCATCTCTTCAAGCATCGGATTAATAGCAGTGTAGTGCATGCTTCCAATTATCTCAAGCAATTTCCTTCACCTATCATATCTATCATTGCCAAGTTCATCTCTTTTGTATCTGGTGGCTTTGCGGCAATCCTGATCATAATTGCTTTTCTTGAGGAATCTCTGCTGGAGGGCCAAGTAAAGAATTTCCGTTAGTTTTGCCTAAAACAAGTTATTTTTATATGAGTTCAAAACAATCGTTAATGAGATGACATTTTTCAAAATGATTACAGATATTTGGTCGAAACTTGTTTTGGTATGCTGCTGTTTTTGGAACTATAACTGCTATTAGCCGGGCTGCAGTTGCAAATGAGCTTCTGGTCTTAGATCCAGAGGGAGCAATGTCTATGGTGGTTCAACATACTCATTATATGCCCAAAAGATGGCGTGGCAAAGAAAATACTGAAATGGTCCGCATTGAATTTGAAACCTTATTTCAGGTACTCTCTCCCATTAATCCAGACCTGCCATTATGACTTATGAGTGTTGTTATTTCTTTGCATGGGGCATAGGTTTGGTTATCACTTCTTCTCATGCTACCATACTTTGTGTGGTGCAGTATACTGGGATGATGTTACTTGAGGAGATGGCTTCAATTTTCCTCACTCCATATTTACTATTGTTTGTTGTACCAAAGGTCATTGCTGTACTTCATGAGGTTCACTTTGTTTGTACTCTATTTATTATGATGTCTTAACCAAGTGTTCTGTCCAATTTGCAGCGGGTTGATGACATTTTGCAGTTCATTGCAGATTTCACAGTGAATGTTGAAGGTGTTGGTCATGTTTGCAGGTTAGTATGGAACATTGTTATCATCACCTTTGTATGATTTGCATTCCCCTTTGGCTCTGGCAATTCTTATGGACCCCTTAAAATGATTGTTTCTTTTTATTTATTTATTTATTTTCGTTATGATGATAAACATGGTAATTATCTTGTCTTATCCTTTGTTTTTGTCAGTTTTAGTGAGTTTGATTTTCAAGGGCATGGAAACAGCAATTATGCATCTCCATATAATGCACCTCGCCATCGCAGGAGTTCCCAGGGAAAGATGGAGAAATCATTCTTGAGGTAAGATGATTACAGAGTTTGCTTAGAGTTTCTGTTATGTTTCATGTTCAATCAGGTTGGTATGAGCGTATGAGGAACTTGTCAGGTGTTGTATATAGATATTAGGACATGCCTTATAAGCTGTGATAGGACTTAAGTACTTGTAGTAATTCTGCCTGCATTAGCAAGCAAATACAAACACAGACAAAGCCTATTCCCAGTATAGGAATACTGATCCCTAGGATGACAGAAAGAAGAAAAAGAAATGATAAAAACCTAAACAAACTACAAAGGACAGCAAAGCTGCCTCCTAAGGATTTCTCCCTCTCAGATAGTAGTCACTCCCCCGAGCCCAGTGCAAATGCTCCTAACCAACGCGGTAACTGAATTCTCACATACCCCACTCTCATGTTCCACTCCTCCCTAAATAGTATCCTTCTTCCCTTCAGCATGATCCCAGTTCCGTAATTAACTACTGCCAGCTGTCCACTCGCTGCTTTGGGCTGATCCTGAGGCCCTATGGGCTTTTGAACCTCATTAACAGCTCTTTTGGCCCTCAGGTTCCTAACAAGCTGCTTTTCTCTAAATTGCTTTGCTGCATACTGCCTTCAAACTATAATAGGAATCGCAATGCGGCAATGTGATTATTGTGCTTCGGGATTAAAGGAAAAAGAATGAATATTACTAGAAACAGAATATCAGATAGTTTTCTACTGATGCCAACTAAGTTAAATAATTTAGTATACTAATTTTCGGACAGCAGTATAGATAATTATATGCACATAAGATTGAGGCACCATCTTACTGGAAATAAAATGCTTCTCTCATGCCACAAGCAGGCAAAAGTTTCATTAGTTGTCTGATAATTTGTTTTCGCCGTTAATAATATTTTCCATTTGCCTCCATTATAAATTTTCAATAATAATTGTTGAAGCCCACATTTTTTATAAAAAGTAAAAAATGGATCAAATTTCTTTCATACTGCTGTGAAAATCAGAGGGATGGGCCAATGAGCTAACAATTAGAAAACATTTCAAAAAGTTTTTAAGGTAGTTTGATCTAATAGATTCCATAGATTTTATATTTCATTGGAAAGTTTTAATCATTATCAAGTCTGCAATTAACAGCTAGATTCCTTCTAATATCTATGTTATTTTTCTCTTGGTTATGCTGTTTCTGCCTATGGCCATTGTATAAATCATGATCATGCTAGAAAAAATAATTGACAATAATAAGAAGCATCAAGAGGAGGGGAGATTGGATGTTTGGAAAGACTGGACAATATGCTTGATTTGGAAGAGAACTACAATTATGCTTTTGTTCTCCAAGTTGGATTTAGTCAATATAATAAAGCTCCTTCTCAAAACCATATATGATTATATGTTTTAATGTTGCTGTACGAAAGCAATTGTTCTCTTACTTCTCTGCAATATCAATTACTCCTGTTATGGTTGCAGCTTTCGGAGTAGTTACCCATCCTGGGAACCAAATGCTCAGGGGAAACGGTTTTTGTTAAATCTTAGAACCTTTAGAGAGCAAAATTTGCCAGGGCGTGGAAAAAGAAATGCAGTTTCCCCTCCTAGAATTTGGAGGGGCAGCCCCAATATGAGGAGCAATGGAGACAGAAACAGCTTTATATCTAGGGAAATGCCATATAATTTAGCAACTGGAAATCACTTTGGTTTATTGTGGCTAATTGATGCTAATCAAAACAGTCATCCCTATCTTCTTGATTGGTACTACACTGCACGAGCTCACTACATGACTTTGAAAGTTGTTCCAAGAGAACCATTTGAAGTAACAGAACGTCATTCCAGAGAATATTGGATGCCCTCTAACTTGACACAGACTGAACGTGGGTATGAAGAAGACTTAAATGAGTATAGGGGGGATCGGGCGGCATCTCATCTGGGGGCTTCTACATCATCTCCCGTCTTCAAGGAAAGCCTGCTTCAGGATCGAACTTCTAATGATATGTCACACCCTGGCCAAAGTCATTGGTGGGCTAGAAGTCACCCACATGGTGGACAGCCTCAGACGAGCTTTCTTGAACCTCCAGGTTTCCATCACAAAGTATCATTTAATTATTATGATGATAAGTTTTCTGACAGAGGCTCAGAAGATCAAGAACAAAACTTGGACTGGAGAGATCATCACCAGTTATCTAGAACTACGTACATAGATGACATAGAGGCAGGAGAATTTAATCTTCATTTTGATGATATTTATACCAGACCTCCAGAAACGCCTACTGTAAATCCAAGTACGGCAAGCTTCTGAGTGATGTTTTTGTCCCTCACGATTCGTTGGGAGGTTCTTACTTGCACGCATCTGGACTGCCATGAGTTTCCAAGTCGTGATTGTCCATTCTGTTTTACTTATAATATGGAAACTCTGTATTCTTTGCTGTATATAAGAATTCATCGTTATGGGTTCTTCTGCATAGGTTAAATTCTTAATGATCCTCTGCTTGATGTCGGAAGGTCAAATAGGGGCTAAATGGGGTCCTGGGCTGCCTTCCAGTTGTAAGAACAAATGAATTCATTCATGATGTCTAGCGTTCTATTTCATTCACCATTTCTTTTTGCATTTTTTCTGTGTTTTCCTCATCACTGAAGTTGGATTGGGTTT
Organism: Dicorynia guianensis; assembly: GCA_037013595.1. NCBI lineage: Eukaryota > Viridiplantae > Streptophyta > Magnoliopsida > Fabales > Fabaceae > Dicorynia > Dicorynia guianensis. The sequence continues at coordinate 36,046,989 of JASUAB010000007.1, forward strand.
TCACAGTTTTTTGAGACCATGACGTTAGAGAGAGCCAACTCTCAAGTCGTTTAAAGTGTTTACTCATGAAAAGTATGATGAGGTTCAAACTAAAATTTTCGTTTAATTTCTCTGTTTTGGAATCAAATTCAGTTTTATCACTAGAGGTTTTTTCCTTTGTGGATTTTGCCTTCAAATTTTACTTTTAGCGTCAATTTTTTTTCAAACTGCATGTCCTTTTGTTAAGTGACAAATTTTTTATTTTGCTATGTAACCCTGATTTGTTTAAAGTAGTCTAGTTTAATTTGGCCTTTTTTCCCATTCAAAGGACCCCGAATGCCTTCCAAAATAAGTTAGTTAGGTGAAAAAGCAAATAACTATAATTATCTAATATTTTTATTAATTACTTTTAATTATTATTATTGATACCAATTAACAATTAATTTTTATTATTATTTATGTTTAGTTTAGTTCTATTTTTATCATAAATTTAATTTAGCTGTAAATTATCCCTATTATTTTCTAAGTTATTATATTTATTCTACTTATAAATACTATATCTTATAAATAGTTAAAATTTATTTTATAATTTGTTATGTTTATAAAATTTATTATTTTTACAAATTATTTAATATAATATCAATTATTTTATCTAAAAATTGATAGCTACTTTATAAAACTAATTGCATAAAACTAGCTATATATAAATTAAACATCAAATAAATTTCGTGAAATGGATATTTTTATTTATTTATTACTTCCGCTCTAAATATAGCTTTGCAATCGAAATTGGGTTTAAAAACTTTAATTTAAATTTAATTAAATATATATAAATTTGGGCTAATCAAATTGATAAATTATAATAATATTTTTTCAATTGGTCCAAATTTTATATCGATCCCAAATTTTAAAAAAAAGGCATGATTTGACAATTGCGCATATATATATATATATATTGAGAGAGAGAGAGAGAGAGAGAGAGAGAGAGAGAGAGGAATCACATTAAATTAGCGGAAGGTTTGACGGAAAACTCAACACTTCACACCGAAGTCCTCAATTTCCACCATGGGAAAGGCTTCGATCACATTGTTCTCGCATCTCATTCGTTGCAGATCAAATTCTTTTGCTCCTCTCATTTCGAAGTCGTACAGTTCTGATCCTTCTTCTTCTTCGTCTTCTCCGTGTCCGCCAATTATTTCTCCTGCCCATCTCAAGCGGTGCACTAAAACCCATGGGTTACTTACCAAGAACCACAAATTTGTGGCAACCTCTTCTCGAAATTTGGATACCTTTATCAAAAACCCTCTCAAATTGCCTCAAGGCATTGGAAAATTAAGGAAAAACCTGAGCTTGAGGAAGCTTTTGAGTCTGCAGAAACCACAGAGGAAATGCTCAAAGCATTCAAGGATATGGAGGCAGTTTTCGATGAGAGAGAGCTCGGATTGGCTTCCTTAAAAATTGGTCTCAAACTTGACCAAGAAGGTGAGGACCCTGAAAAAGCCCTATCTTTAGGCAACAGAGCTTTGAAAGCACTAGAGAATGATAACAAACCTTCTTTACTTGCTGCCATGACTTTACAACTGTTGGGCTCTACTAGCTATAGTTTAAGAAGGTTCAATGATAGTTTAGGATACCTCAACAGGGCAAATAGAATGCTGGGTAGGTTACAGGAAGAGAATGTTGATATTGATGATATTAGTCCAGTGCTTCACGCTGTGCAGCTTGAGCTGGCAAATGTCAAGATGGCCATGGGGAGGAGAGAAGAGGCCCTCGAAAATCTTAGGAAGTGTCTTGAGATTAAAGAAATGACTTTGGAGGAAGATAGTAGAGAGTTGGGTAAAGCAAACCGTGATTTAGCAGATGCTTATGTTGCGGTGTTGAACTTCAAAGTGGCACTGCCTTTTTGTATGAAGGCATTGGAGATACATAAGAAGCAATTGGGCCAAATTTCTGTGGAGTTTGCACATGATAGAAAGCTTCTTGGAATTATATATAGTGGGTTGGAGGAACACGAGAAAGCACTGAAGTAGAATGTTTTGTCACAGAAGATTTTAAAGAATTGGAATCTTAACTCTGATTTGTTGCGTGCTGAAATCGATTCTGCCAATATGCTGATTGCTCTAGGAAGATATGATGAGGCTATTGGTACGTTGAAGGGTGTTGTACAGCAAACGGATAGGGATAGTGAGACTAGGGCACTCGTACTTATATCAATGGCAAAAGCATTATGTAATCAGGAAAAGTTTTCGGACTGCAAAAGGAGTTTAGAGATTGCTTGTGGGATTCTTGACAAAAAAGAACTGATCTCCCCTGTGGACATTGCCGAGGCATTCTCAGAGATATCAATGCTGTGCGAAACCATGAATGAATTTGAAACTGCAATTTCATTGTTGAAGAGGACGGGGCTTTGCTTGAGAAGCTTCCACAAGAACAGCACTTAGAGGGAAGTGTCTCTGCAAGAATTGGGTGTTTACTCTTGTGGACAGGTAAGGTGCAACAGGCTATTCATTATTGGGAAAGTGCTGCCGAAAGATTGAGAGATAGCTTTGGTCCCACACATTTTGGAGTGGGGTATATTTACAACAATTTGGGGGCAGCATATTTAGAGTTGGAGAGACCCCAGTCAGCAGCACAGATGTTTGCTGTAGCGAAGGACATCATGGATGTCTCTCTTGGTCCTCATCATGCAGATACAATTGAAGCATGTCAGAATCTTTCAAAAGCTTATGGTGAAATGGGATGGGATGAATGATTTTAATTTCTGTATTTTTTATATTGCTTCTCTTAATTTGTTGATCCTGAAAATAATTGAATTTTACTATTTTAGTACTATACTATGAGATACATGAGCCTCTGTAAGTCTAACCATTTAACTGTTGAGCATATATTTGATAGGGTGCCATCCAAATTCCTTATGAACTATCCTTGCGAAATTTTAGGATGGCAAATCTATAATTCTATACGCATTTTCTTCTTTTCTCTTTTCAATCAGTTTCCATTACTCTTTACAAAAAATTATCAAATGACTGTTACGTCTGTGTGTGTGTATTTTCTTATTTGGTTTCCAGATTCTAAAACTAAATAAAAATTATGCAAGGGTCCTAGTCCTTTTACTTTGTGTGTGTCCCTGAGTCCCTCCCATTATATAATCCCCAAGATCTATCAAAGTTAAAGTACATCGGACATTTGGAAAGATATACATTCTACCATGAACTCAGATTCTGGCATTCTGTTCTAGCTATTTGCATGAATTTTTGGAATACTTTTTAGCTCATTTCAGCTGATTCTCATCAATAACTTTTTTGCCACCATTTAAGAAAGAGTAAATTTGTAAACCACAGTACTTTCTTTGATACTTTACCTAAGGATTTGTAATCGAATGGTTAAGCACGGATGTATAATCCTCAAAGATAAACTATAATGTGAAAGGGTAGAAATTGAGTACAATTTTTTTGTCTTAAGCCCATATTCGCATTTGGAATGCAACTCTGACAATGTAGAGAGTCTGAGGCTCAAAATTTCTCCCTTTTTGAAATTTCTTACAGTAATTGGCCGCCAGACCTTTTTTCTTTTGGCTTAAATGCAGATGCTATCTGACCGAACACTAATTGTATTTATAAAGTTGTTAACCTTCATGATCCTATCCTGGGCAAGTATATTAGAACTTTAATCCTATATGAAGCTGTTGCAGTTTATAGAACATGCGAGATGTATATTGTGAAGATATAAAATCGTTCATAAATTTGCACCCAACAATTTAAACTTTTGAAATAGTTTATTTTTTATATAATATCTAAGTCTACGATTAAGAGTTTGATTCTTATCACTCTTATTTTTAAAATAATAAAGTTGAATTTTTGTGTAAAGTTTAGTAAGTTTATGTGCATTTGGTGGGCTTGTAGGTTGTCTACATTTGAGTTCAAAAAACTTTTGTATGAGAGGATTTGATAGAGATATAAAATTATTATTAAATCTATACTTAACAGTTTAAGTTTTTAAAATAATTGATCCTTGACAAATATAAATACCTGGTTCATGTAAGAGTATCTATACTTAAGTATTGTAGGTATCATTATATATGTTATGTATTTCTACAAGTTGATACAAAGATGTTGCTTTAATAAAAGGTTGGCTGCGTTGGCATTTTACTTCATTAAGCTTTCTTTCATGATTAAGTTGGATTTTATAATCTTTTAAATTTTAAATTTTTTTGTTCTATCATATCTCCCATTTCTCCTTGACATATATTGGGGAAATATAAAACAAATTCAGTTTTGAAACTATAAAATTCAGAGGACCTATTTGTGCCTTGGTTGGTCCCATTTTTCTTGCTGTCTCTCTGATGAGAATGTGCAACAATCTGTATACCTGTTTAGTTCATTTTTCATGGATGAAAATCTGGTTGTAGGTGATAGGTGTAATTTATGTGTGTTAAAAAATTATATCTTGGTATTGCAGCTATGCCCTTGCTATAGATTTTTCAACAGCTAGTTATAGATGCTTGGGAAAGTCATGGAGCAAGTGCTGAAAATGAACTTAGAGAAGCCCAACGACTTCTTGAACAGTTAGAGAAAAAAGCCAGTGGTGCCTCTGCACATGAGTTTCCTGCAGCCAGGAGCTCCCAACCTGATATGTCGATCCGTCAATCCCGAACAGTTTAGTAGACTCCCTCTTTCACATTGCCATTTGCGTAATATAATGAATGGCTATGCTATTATGGGTAGTTGGTGCCGGTTTTGAGTTTCCATCCAGATTTATGTTGGTAATTTAATTAATTTGTCAAACGAATTTGCTTCTGTTGCAGTTAAATTCTTATGGTCCTGCAGTTTTTAAAAATAAAATTTTTAAAATTTTTTATTTAAAAAAATTTAAATAATAAAATTTATTAAATTTTATACATTAAATTACGAATCCTAGACATACTGCCGAAAGTAAGAGTTATGATCACAGAGAGGTAGTAATCTTTATAGTTTGAATTCAGTAGATTGTGACAGGTAATAAACCTCTTTCTCTACCGCATCATGCATATCATATGTTGTTGTCAATTTTTCTCACATTTGCACTCTGGCAAGCTGAAATCTATTGTCGCAAGGCAGATTGATAGAAGTGAACCTCTGCAGCCCAAGAAGTTAGCATGATGTACTTGAAATTGCTAGTGTAGTTACTAGACGTTGTAAAGCCAATGCAGGGGTGTTTTATGTTTATTCCCCTGCATATTCGGTTTTAAAAAGTGTTGTTTCACGTTATTAAATTATCATAATCAATGATGTTGTCTCAATTAATTAATTTTTTTAGTTTAGTTAATAAAATTTAAAAAATTTAATAATTTATATATTTTAAGTAAATATTTGATAAAATTTAATTTATAAAAATAATATAACTGTAAATTTTTTACTTATTGCCTCCAATCTTTTCCTCTGGATTTTGTTGTGATGGACTCATGGTTGGTTTCGGCTAGTGGGAATGAGGGGAAGGCATATTGTTCTTGATCTTGATTGATCTCCGCTGTTGAGTACGGTTAATTACAATAGGAAGGGCGACGATCGCAGGGGGGGAAGGTAAGAAAAAAAAAAGTCAATTCTATATTAAGGGCGCATGGTGTTGGGGCAAGTTGCAAGCCTTTCTTTTATACCCTGTGCAGAGTTTACAGTTTAGGTTTTTTTAATATAAAAAAATGAAATCATCAAGAGTCTGAACTTTTTGTCCACTGATTCGCTTGAAGTAGAGCTCGAAATAGCTAATGTCTATTGGATTTGTAGTTTGCAATTCGGTGCCAATATTTTCTTAAATTCACAAAAATTTTATAAAAATTTATATTATAAAATTTTATTAAATTTTACGGTTAGCATAAATTTTACAAAATTTTTGTGAGCTTAATAGCATTTTCTTAACAATTCCATAAACTATTCTCAAATTTTGTTAAATATTCATTTAAAAAAACTCAATTCTATTCTTTTTTTTTTTTCATCTTTAATAGTTGTTGAACCCCCTTGTATAAATCCAACTGGAAGATATGCAAACGTCAACCTTGGAGTGTAAACCAAACGACACTTGTTGGTGTTTTCTGCACTACCCTATCGTCCATATCCATCTGATTGCACAGAGACAAAAAGAAGCCGGAGATTATAGTCAAGAAGACGTTTTTCATGCTGCTACTCATGGCTTCTCATTCTCTGGCCCCCTCTGCTCTGTCTTCCAATTAATGGCTTCTCCCAGTCCCACCTGCTCGCTTTGTTCTGTCCCTCTCCATCCTCCCTCTCCCCATAAACCTTCACATAATCACATTCCCGGGGCCCAATCGACTCCCAAAAGGAAGAGAGAAAGTTGAGAAACCACGAGCATGAACAAAAGTCAGGAAGCAATCATTCATGATCATTCACACCCTGTGAGTAAAATCTATTAAGAGATCGGAAAAAAAAGATGCACCGTGTGTTTTAAGCAATGACACACTAAAAGCTATGCCTCTATTTTCAATAACAATAACACCACACGGACTATCATTGCAAAATCACTCTACATTTGCTTCTATCCTTTTAGTTGTCTCTCCTCATATTTGAAGATAACTGGAAACTTAGAAAACAAAAGAAAAACAATAAAGAGACAAATATTTATCTTACATCAAATTTCCAGAGGAAGGACTGCATTTTTGGATCCCCGACCATAACGAAATGGAAAGAAAGATCTTCGACCTCTGCTGACACAGTTTCGATCTTCACTTGCACTAGCCAGTCTAGCCTCGTTATTTTGGTCCCTATTTTGTTGCATAACGGCTTGAACATCTAACCAAACTTGTCTATCATTTGCAGAATCCAATGAGAAAGATCTTCGAATGGGCTGAATAGAAAACTGGTCATCTTTCTTTCTAATATCAATGCACTCATCTCCCATGCTGGAAACATGGTGGCACTTTTTGGGTTTCAAGTTGCCAAGTTTCTGCTCCATTTTCTTTGTAGAATGACTTCTACTCTGTGCTAAGCTTCCCCTTGAGTCATTCCTTTCATGCTGCCTCTGTGGCAATATCCCCCCACGTTCTCCCTCCAATTCTATTACCACAAAATCTTCCTCGCTACCCATGTTAGAGAGCAACTGAGAATGTTGAGGAGAAGAGCTAGGAGCTATGATATTGTCGAAAGGACAAGGTGCAGTGCCGGAAATGCTTGATCTACAAAGAGGGCAATTTGCATGGCTCTGAAGCCAAATGTCAATACAATCCAAATGAAAAGCATGGCTGCAACTGGGTAGAACTTTGAGCATGTCCTGTTCTTGAAACTCTGTCAAACAAACCACGCAGCCACAGACACTTTGGCCCTCACCTTGTGGTTTGATGAATTGGAATGTTGGGATTTCTCTGATGACAGATTCATCAAGCCCACGATTCCACATGGTGGGAGACAATGCTATGAACGGGTCTTCGGTTTGCCGAGATCGGAAAATGGAGAGCCATCTAAATGGGTTAACTTGATGCCAATTGGAGCAGCATTTGGTCACAAAGATGAAGTAGCTAATGAGTAAGAAAACCGTGGCCATGATGCTGAGCACAAGAATGGCAAATATTGGTAAAGAAGAGTCTGATGGAGCAGGTTGTGGTGGGTGATTCTGGTTCAGTGCCATAAGCAGAGCTCTGAATGGGAAATTGTGGGGAGAAGCTTGAAGTAGAGATGCATAGATAAATACTAACAGGTTTGACTAACGGTCCTGCAAAAGTAAAGATTAACATTATCATAATATTAAAAGAAGACCATATGAAAGTGACAAATCTATTCCTCTCAAATGAATTAAACTGATTTAAGTAAGACCGGTTGCAAAGGGGATCCAAACGTTTGATTAAAGAGATATTGCGGTAAGCAAGTCTAATCAATTCTTTGATAGAAGAACGCTCCCACACGCCTCATACGCTCGTGCTCACTTTTTTTCTTTGGGTCCTTAATTCAACTTCCTCTGGGCCTCCATCTATAGCAATGTAAAACGATATGAGCACTTCAACCCAAACCACATCACTGGATTATGTTATGTGGGCCTACTTGTAATGTTTTTCTCCTTTATCTTTTACCCAAAATCTTTTTAACTCTCAAAATTATATAAGTTTTATTATTTTTATAAACAAAATTTTATAAAATAATTATTTTAAGAATTTTTAATCTATTAAATTTATTAACTCATGCATACTAAATTAAGAATTTAAAAAATTTGAATAATTTATTTTAAATTTGTGATAATTTAGTCTCAACCTATTTATGAAATTAAACTTTATGAAAATTTAAGTTCTGTCACATATAAATATGCTACCAAAAAAATCAAAATTTAAGAGAAATTGTCTAAGAAAATTCAAAAGAATAAATGCTGATTAAGGCATAAATTTGCAGCCAAAGAAGCATGAAGAAGAAGATTAAGGTATAAATGATTGAAAGAAAAGCTGTAAATCTAGAGTTTGGATATTTACTTAATTTGAATTAATTTTTATTTACTTGGATTTCTCCCGTTTAAGGTCAGATTTCCCATTTCAAATGCAATTAATAAGTCCGTAAGAAAGGGTTTGTCAGAAAACACTCACGATAGTTTGAAATCCAGTTCTATATATTATTCTCAGAACAATGTGGTCTTTCATTTCATATATCTCACATAAAAGGGGAGAATGAAGCAACCTTGTATAGATCTCGCGATGATCCAAGGATTTGAAGAAGATAAGTTTGTTTTTGGTAAGGAGAAGAAGGTAAGTTTTGATAGGAAAGTTTTATGGCAATGGCACCAGAGAGTGCCAACATTGTTAAAAATTAATTTATGAATAATTATCGTTTTAAAATTTTGTGTTCTTTGTTAATGTTTACTCTTTTAAAATTAAGACTTTATTAGATTAGTATTTTTTAACTTTTCTCTATTTGATCTAAGAAATTCTTATAATCATTGATAAAAGCCAATAATACGAGCCATTAAACATATTATCAGATATATCAAAGTTCAAATGCTATATATTAAATAGCCACTTACTACTTACTAGCATTGTTTTCTCACAAATTGTGCAATTGGTTGCTGATAATTAATATGGTAAACGTCACTGTTTACTTAACATGATATCAATTCCATCCCCACGTTGACTTTCCACCCTAACCAAACATTAATTGAAAATTGATTTGACGTGATACCAGCCGGTCGGGCTGTAAGTCAACTGCTTACCTACAAACCCCAGTTTTTCTTTTGAATATCTGTGTTTTTTTTTCCCCTCCGCTAGTTACATATAACATCAATATCTGCCTTTGATTTCTGTTGCTTTCAACTGAACTTCGTCCTTGCCTTTAAGCTTCTAAACCGATAGAGAACCTGGTTTCAAGCTGGTACAATGCCCGACCTCTTTCCCCGGACTACATATTCCCGCCAGAAACCGGACCAGGGGAGCTCGAAGTCCCATTGAGCAGAAGTATCCCTGTGATTGACCTTAGTGAAGCAGAGGAAGGCAACCGAAACCAGATAATCCGAAAGATTTTGAAGGCTGCTGAAGAGTTCGGATTCTTTCAGGTTCATACTAATTTAATTTGGTTAGATAACAAAAATTTCAAAGCTCGAGTTGATTGCTTGATTTATTTGTAGATTCTGTTACATTTATGTGTAATGAATGAGCTTGGAGCAGGTGGTCAATCATGGGGTTTCAGAAAATCTGATTAGAGAAACAAGGAGTGTTTTCAAAGAGTTCTTCCGGATGCCGGCTGAGTACAAGCAACACCAGTATTCAGAGGACCTTACCAACAAGTGCTGGCTTTCAACTAGCAGCGTAACTCATGCTACTGAAAAGTTTTATCTATGGCGGGACAACTTGAGCCTTTGGAGCAGTGGCAGCAATACTGGCCCGAAAACCCTACTAGATACTGGTAGTTGATGAAGCCTCTCCTCCCAGCATTTTAGTTTATTATCCTCTGCACTTGTAGTCGTCCCAACTGATTTCAATTCGTTTTCATAATTTATCTGTGTTTACAGAGAGTATCTTGGGGCATTTTCAGTTGAAGTTAAGAAGTTGGCTTTGAACATTTTGAGATTGATCAGTGAAGGGTTAGGCCTGAACTCTGAGTATTTCGAGAATGAACTTAGCCAATATCTGATGCTGTCAGCAAACTATTATCCGCCCTGTCCTAACCAAGTATGACGCTGGGACTACCCACGCACGCTGACCCTAATCTGCTAACCATTTTGCTCCAAGATGATATATGGGGGCTTGAAGTTCTCAAGGATGGGGCATGGATTGACGTTGAGCCTCTTTCTCATGCATTCATGGTGAACATCGGCCTCCAATTGCAGGTAGCTACACTTCATTCCTTATAAAGTTCAAATGATCCTCAGAGAGCAGGTTCTTGTTTTTTATTATTAGTTCTGTTGTAATTGCTGGTTGATTACGTTGTTTGGGCTGTAGATCATCAGTAATGGGAAGCTGAAAAGTGTGGAACCCCAAGGGGTGACAAATCGAAGTGAGGCGCGGACGACGGCTGCCTTCTTTATAGCCCCTTCGGAAGAGAGAACAACAGAGGCAGCACTCCAATATATATGTCCTTCAAATATAAGGACTTCCTTTCCCACTACTTGGCCAAGTACGCTAACACCCAAGCGGTGCTCGAATCTTTCGGGGCACAAGCTTAGTAAGTGTTGGACAAATGTGAAGCCTTCTAATATTAAGAATGCTGTTCATCATCTGGCATGAAATCGTCTAGTGTGCATCATGTATTATTTAGAGATTAACAGTAAATTACAATAAAACATTGGTTCACTGGAAATTGATTATGTCTTAAGAAGGTTTAATGTCAATGTATATAGATTCAAGTTTTGAAAAGGAAACTGTTATTAAAAAGAGAATACTCGTCATAGTTTTCTTCTCAAATAAAGACTAGTTATATATTTAGTAATAATGTTGGGATACTTTATGAAAAAGTAAAAAAAATTTAATTTAATTCATGTATTAGAGAAATATTATTTCTACGTTTTACAAGTTGTTAATTTTTGTGTTTCATATAAATATGTAATTTGATAAATTTAACAATTTATTACATGTGTTATAAAAAATACATAAGAAAGAAGTTATAGAAAAATGTAGTACTACATGTATAATTTCGTCATTGTCTGAATTATCAAGCTGCAATAGTAACAAATTAATATAATAAAAACGCTCAGCTCTAATTAAATTTTGAACTTCTTGATGAAATCTAACCATTCAAAAAAGAAGAAAATTATAAATTAAATTTAGGGTTTGACATCATGTATTGTATTATTTGGTCATGTCAAATGTTAAGCTGTAATGATATGCGGGTTGAATGATCTGGATCCTCTTATTTTTTTATTTTATTAATTTTCTTTTTTAAATTTAATAAATAAAATTCATTTTTTATTATCTTTTCTCTCTTAATTTTGTATTTATTTTTCTCTAAAATTCTTCTATCTTAACAGCCAAAAGGTGGAATCCAAAGGCAGAAGCATGCAACTCTCGATTATTTGGTATAAAAAACAGTAACCTAAACTCATTAATGATGAGTACACCTCAAACATGCTGTGTTGGGAACAAGTTATGTGCTTTCATAATAAACTAAAGAATAAAATTGATAATAATATGTTAAACTAATTGTACATAACATTATTGCACAACTAAGTGGTCCTCTATATTCACATACTGTTTCAATAGCAATATATACAGAATTTTTTAAAATGACCAAAAAATTATGGACAGAAATATTGGTTATAAGAAACTAGTAACTTTATTATGAGTTTATCTGTACATTTTTAAAAGTATTAATTTTATATATTTTTTTCATATGTTTATTTTTTTAATATATTTCTGTACATGATGTACAAAATCACGTATACATAATGATATATTTTATTTTTTGTTCACTCTTGTCATCGATTTTATTGAAACTTTTTCCTTAAAAAAATGCAAACACACGTGACTTTGGAACAAAAATGTAGAATATTACGAATGGATCGTACCATGTGAAGCCGCAATTATATAAGAAAAACCCAACCATATGGCACTTGAATGAAACAACTGCTATTCTCGAAACCCGCGACTAGCGTGAATAGGTTATAGATAAAAAGTTATGAAAACTATATTTATACCTCTAATCTTGTGCATTATGAAATGTATCTGTTATACTTTTTATTTTTTGAATTCTCCCCATATTTTTAAGTTTGATTGTACTTTTTATACCAAATTATCAAACCACATAGGCATATTATACTATGTACCAACGTCTTTCCAGACTGGCTATTAAATCCAATGAACTGATAGTCACATGTCATTTATCCCATCAATAAAGCTGGCTCAAGAAATAAACTAATTATATAGGAAAATGTGGCTTGTATACAACATTATTGTACGCAAACGATATACTGTAAGAGAAAAAAAAAAAAAAAGAAGTAAAATGAACCGTCTTTCCCTCTTTTCCGTTATACACCTCCTCTGACAAATACTGCATATCAATAACACAGCTCATTATATAAACATACCATTATCTTCCTTCGAAAGCACTGAAGTTCAGATTCCCATCTACATCACACCAGTGCCAAAAAATTACACCAAAAAAAAAAAATCCCCCCTCATTCGTTTTCCCGACAACATCTTCGAGTTCTTGCTACCGATATTTTAGATTTTGCTTTTGCTTCCCACGATCTTACTGAGGTGACTCAAGTTTCAAAGGATTGAAGTGATGGAGAAACTTGTTTCAAACTGGTTCAATGTTCAACCTGTGCCCGAGGATTACATATTCCCGCCAGAATCAAGACCAGGGAAGCTCAATGCTGCTTTGGGTAAGGACATCCCAGTGATTGATCTCAGTGAAGTAGCGAAAGGTGATCGAACCCAAACAATTGAAAGAATTTTGAAGGCTGCTCAAGAGTTTGGATTCTTTCAGGTTCGTACTGAATGCTCTAAACATTTTATATTTATTGTCGGATAATAATAAGATTACAATACCCAAAAATAATAATAATAATAAGATTGAGTGTTAATAAATTGATACTGAGTACGTGTTAATAAATTAGGTGATCAATCACGGGGTTTCTGAAAAATTAATGAATGAAACAAGGAGTGTCTTGAAGGAGTTTTTTCAGATGCCATCTGAATACAAGCAGCACTTGTATTCGGAAGATCCAAACTTGTATCCGGAAGATCCGACGAAGAAATGTAAGCTTCTTACTAGCACTCCAAACTATGCTACTGAGAAGGTTCATCTATGGCGGGATTCTTTGAGACACCCATGTTTTCCTTTAGAGCAGTGGCAGCAGTTCTGGCCTGAAAACCCAGCTACATACCGGTAACATTAACATATGCTTTTGATTTACCATCCTCTGCTGTCTGCACTAGTACTCCTAATTGGTCTATTCTTTCAGAGAGTGTGTCGGGGCATGTTCAGTCGAAGTTAAGAAGTTGGCTTCTAGAATTTTGGAGTTGATCAGTGAAGGGATAGGTCTCAAACGTGATTATTTTGACAATGAACTTAGCGAATCTATGCTACTAACAGTTCATCATTATCCGCCATGCCCTGAACCAAGTTTGACTCTGGGAGCCTCCCAGCACGCTGACGCTAATCTCCTTACCATTTTACTGCAAGATGACATCAATGGCCTCCAAGTCCTCAAGGATGGCAGTTGGATTGGAGTTGAGCCTCTTCCTAATGCATTCACAGTCAATATCGGCTACCAGTTGCAGGTACATATACTTCCTCTTTTCTTTCTTGTTTTCTTTATTTACATATTTATTTATTTATTTTTGTTGAGTAAATTGCATCCCTTCCATATATATAATTCCACGAGATCAAGATGATATCAATGTGGAAAAACTATTTCTGCTTAAGAATTTCACATAATGCTCATAATTAATGAACGCAATTGTTGTTAGATAAGTTGAAATCTCATAATTAAATATATAAAATTTAATAAATTTAATAATTTTAAATTATATATTATAAAAATTAAATAAAAATAAAATTATAAAAATAGTATGTCTTATATATATTGATTACATTGAAATGCAGATCATCAGTAACAATAAACTGAAAAGTGTTGAACATCGAGTTGTAACAAATTCAAGTGATGCTCGCACAACAGGTGCCTTCTTTATATCTCCTTTACCTGAGAGCATCATGGAGCCAGCAAAAGATCTTATTGATGAATTCCACCCTCCCCTTTACAAACCCTTCATATTCAAGGATTTAGTTTCCCAATATGTTGCCAAGAACGGTGAAACGGAAGCAGTGCTGGCATCTTTTAGGGCATAAGCTCAACTTAAAGGATTCAAGCAGGAATTGAGAAAGTTGTGAGTCAATGGAACCATACATATTTGGTGTTCGTACTCGTGGGAATAAATGGCATGTTTTTAATTATTCGACTGGTTAACTCCTCCACTGTTGACATTAAAATGTCCTGTCTGTTGAAGATAATGTTGTATACTATACTTTACTATTAGAGGAGGACTGCTATTTAAACAGAACGGATTCAACACAAATCCAACCCAAAATTAACGATTCAACATTAACTGCTGTTCATTTTATAAGTTCAATTCTTAATTTCTTCGCTTTCATCATCCTCTTTTATAAACCCTGTAGCTGAGAACCATTTTTAAGCCATTAAGGAAAAGTTTAAAACGAAATTTGCAAATTAATTAATTTTGTTCGTTTATTGGCAAGATAGGGAAAAAATAATAAAATAAATTATCATAAATATATAAATAAAATTATAAATTTAAAATAATTTATTTTTAAATTTTTTATTAACAATTACTTACAATTTATATTTAGGACATGCAAATACAATGCAATGAAACGTCAATAAAAGAAATTAATATTTAATAAATTTTTTGTATTGTTTATTGGTCTACGCCTCATGATCGACTCTATAAACATAGGAAATAAGTATTAAAAGACACGAACATAATTTTTTCTATCAGAATTTATACTTTAAGAAAATTAAAATATAAACATATAATTTAATTATAAGCAATAAACTCCTCATGACCAAACAAATTTGAATTAGTCACCAGCCAACATCATATCCTGCAAAAGTAGGCCGGTGGATGTTGACCAACTTATTCATAGCTCGTAAACAAAGTCTCATATATTGATTGAGTAGGATTTTAAGGGACATAAAAAGTAGGAATAGATAATGACCAATTGATAGTATGTAAATCATCTTTTGGTTATTACAAATCTTGAATTAGTCGTTATAGTCAATAAAATAAAATAATTGAAAGATTTTTTTTTTTTTACTTTCAATTATTAGTCTCCAGTTGGACAAAGAATGTATAATCTGAAAGTAAACGTGCTGATGAAGTTTACCAAGATTAAATAATATAATTTATTTAGAAAAATTTTCAGTATTTATTAGCGGTAGATATTCATAGTGCTTAAATAAATCCTAAGAACAAATTTATAAAGATTTTGCGACAATTAGTAGAAACAAATAATCATCTCAAGAATAATGTAACATACACATTATGAACATGTATTTATTATTTTATTTTTTTCTGGTGGCAATTTTCTAACAGTGGATTGACTCCTTAATTAAAGGGAAATGCTCGAGACTGTGAGACAGAAAAAATGTGAAAGGGAGCCCTTCACTTTCTTGCTGTCTCAATATGTAACATCATCGCTAATGTTACGTATATTTATCACCACTATTAATTAAAATCATTCTATTATTTGTTTTTCAGTTCCTGCTGTCCTACTATATTTGTGAGAAGTAAATACCCCTTATTTTCTTTCCAATTTTTATTCTAACTTTTTTTAAAATAAAAATAACTTATTTCTTTACTAAAAAACAACTATGGATTTATTATTCTTTGTCATGTTGTGCATTTTCACGAAAATAACTAAATAACAAAATGGTGTTACTGTAAATGTTTTTAATTTGATATCATTTGCACACATACGCTTCCTTTTTTATCTTCATATTTTTGTACACTTAACAGCAATATAATTCGGTAAATTGGCACATAGTTGGATAAGAAACACTCAAATAGACTTGGACTAACAAAAAGTACTGATGAAGTTTTAATACTTTTTCATTTTCATAAAGTTCACCGAGGTTGAAATCTCTGTTATCGTTTATAAAGTTACGTTGTTTCCAAATTGTTCTGAAGACGTCATTCTTTCGTAGTTATTTTTATATAAAATTTAGGTAAAACTTTAATTAGAGTATAGTCTTAAAGACTTAAATATTATTTTTATAATTTATAATTTTAATTATTAAATTTCATAAATTAAATTATAAAATATAATAAATTTAACCATTCATATTATAAATACAAATTTTTTGAAAAAAAATTACGATTATAGTGTAATCCTATTCCTGTTTGATGGATGTGATTCTTTCGGTGGCTTTTGCCAATGTATGTCCGTAAAATCAATTACTTGTTGTTTTGCATTTAGAAATTTTAAACTCAGTTTTGAACCGTACGTTACACATATGCATATTATATACTAAATACTAACCTAAAGGTAGTCAAATTAAGCTTTATGTTGGCTTATAATTCATTGCTAATTCTTCATTTAATAATTCCTTCATACATTTTTTTTATTGAAAAACTTAACTTTCACTAATTTTTTTATTAAATACTCATACATATAATTGTGATAAGTATTAATCTATTAAATTCTATAATTTAATTATTATCATTTAATAAATTTAATAATTTAATTTTTTAAATATATATTTAATAACATTTAATTTGTAAAAATATTTAAATTATTTTATTTGTATGTATATAAAATTCACATTTACATGCGATGCTGCTGACACCTAATTTGACCGAGGAAATTTGGATAAGACCTCGGATAGAAAAATCTGACATAACTTGTATGCCACGGCTGACCATATTAGATTGTATACGTTGAACGCAGTTTGCGTATTTTTACGATGAATCTCCAAATAATTAAATTACAAATCAAAGCAAAAGGGGTAGCTAGACGACAAAACAAAAAGAAAAGGGAAAGGATAAGACATATTTATTGCCAGATTAGCCCACGAACGACGACATCATTCATTATTTTGAATGGAAAACAGAAGAGAAGGCACATTGAAAGGCATTGTACATTGTATCTGATGAGAATTTGGCTTCTAAGAACCTAAAACAGCATAGCATTTCGTATATAAATATGCTTTCCGGCAAGCTAGATCAACATATCCTTATTTAGGTTAATAGGTTTCAACTTTCAAGCACGAGTCCAATAAAAGCAGATTCGCAGGTTAATCAAATTTTATATATTAGTATCTAGCTAAATTCAGGTCACCACGTGTTGGTAGGTGTAGATGGTGTTAGCTGCCCACATGCCTCTCCGCATAAATGGTTAGATGGCAGATGTTTTGTTTTAGTTTTTTTTGTTTTAAACGTCTTTGTTTTTTTGGATATGAGACCAATTTTTTTTAAAATAGAAAATCTTTATTAATAAATTCTTCCCAATCAAAACAACTCCCGACTTTAATTTTATTAATAAATTATTAGTTAAAATGTATAGAACTCTTATGAACTTTAGGTCGATTTTAAAAAGTACTCTTGAACTTTAAAAAGTTTTAAATGACCCTCTTGAACTATGAAACATTTGCAAAATACTCTCCTCCATCAAGTTTTCCGTTAAAATTTGGATTTTTTTGGTCAACTTCCACTTTGACCTGATAAAAAGATAAAAATACCCTTCAAATGTACATAAATTTTCAAATCTGCCATAAATACAAAAAAAAAATCTAATGTAAATTTGTAATTTAGGGTTTAGGGTTTAGGAATTTAGGGTTTAGGGATTTAGATTTTAGGATTTAGGAATTTAGGGTTTAGTGTTTAGGAATTTAGGGTTTAGGGTTTAAGATTTATGAGTTTAGGATTTAGGGTTTAGGATTTGAGATTTAGGATTTAGGACTTAGGGTTTAAGATTTAGCATTTAGGGCTTAGGGTTTAGAGTTTAGGGTTTGAAGTTTTAGGATTTAGGATTTAAGGTTTTAGGGTTCAGGGTTTAGAGTTTTAGGATTTTAGGGTTTAGGATTTAGGATTTTAGGGTTAGGATTTAGAATTTAGGATTTAAGCTTTAAAGTTTAGGGTTTAGGGTTAAGGTTCAATATTAAAACTCCAAAATTTTACTATTCATAACCTTCAATTTTTTAACTTTACAATAAAGGTCATTTTCATCATTTTCTTAAATTTTGACGGAAAACTTGACGAAAGGGGTTTTTTGCAAATGTTTCATAGTTTAAGAAGGTCATTTGGAACTTTTTAAAGTTCAGGAGGATTTTTTAAAATCGACCTAAAGTTCAAGGAGGTTCTATGCATTTTAGCCTAAATTATTTTATAATCTCTTAAAATATAATTAATTTTTAATATATTAATATCTTATTAATCTCCTTTCATTCTTATCAAATACAGAAATTACGGCAAAACCACACTTGTTTTGTGCTTTCTCCTTATAACTTTGCTTGCCTATCTTTTTATATATATATATATATATATATATATATATATATATATATATATATATATATATATATATATATATATATATATATATATATACTGCTGCACTTATCCTAGGCTTTTTTGATTGGTTCTTCCTTTTCTGGTCCCCCTCTCTTAAAATAATATATGATGGAATTATTCAACAATGGCATCTAGCTAGTTGCACTCGCCCTTTTAAAGTTGACTCCATGTGTGCGTGTTTTTTTAAGAGAAATATTGAGGGAACAATAGAACAGCATGACCAAAAACAAAAAGGGAACAACTCAGCCAAAACCAACCAGAAAACGTAAAACAGAGTTTCAGATCCCAATCAATGAAGAATAGTTTCACGTATCTGCGTCCTTTAGCACTATAAATAATAATTAGGAGGCTTCCACCCAACAAGGAATAGAGTTTTTTTTTTTTTTTTTAATGCTAAGAACTGCTAATTAAAACCCTAGCAAATAATAGCTGGAGGGGATGGATTATATACGCCTTCAAATAAATTGTTAATTTGTATGTTTGTTTGCAGGTGGTGCTTTTTAAATTCTAATTCTATTATTAGTGCAAATGCTCAGTCATATAGACCTTTAGATTCGATTTTTTTAATGACATTAATGTTTGCACTTCCTTTATTATATGTCTTTTTTACTGAAATTATAGATATGCCGGCAAGCCCTAGATTCTTTCTCATCATCTATATATTATATTAATAATTTAAAGAAAAAAAACATTTATGTTCCAAACCACTTAGTTTGTCACGGAAGAACACTTTATTTTCCACTTAACAAATAATGTGGCAGTTCATGTGTCAATACAATCTTACCGACAATTCATGTGTTTGAAAATAATGAAATTTGTTTTACACGATAACGCGTTCTTTTGTAAAAATGCATAAGGAATGAAGAAAAAATGGAAGACACACTTAAGGATAGAAATCATAATGATAAGTAACAGTGGATCAATGGTGGGTGAAATTTTGTGTTAGATGGTAGGCGTAAAAGTATGAAAATAATTGAAGAAAAGCTCAAATGAAAGAAATTTTAACCCAAGTTCTTATGTGAAGAAGTGCCAAAAATGAGAGCATCAAGAATTGAATGTATCCGAACAAGGATTTGGTTCGTGTACCATTAAAGGAAAGAAATTTTAAACAAAGATAGATACAAAATTAAATATAATAATGAGCGCTAAAAGTAAATCATATTTATTAAATTTTAAAGATAAAAAATTAAAAAAATTATCAAAATAAAAGTCAAAAAATTTAAATCTTCCAATCAATTGATTTAAAAAGATTTTGATATTATATTAAAAAATTAATCAATTTAAAAGTTTAAATTTTTAAATAAAAATTTATAAATAAAGTTTTATATTTGACAAGAATGAGTCAACAATGATAATATATTAATTAGCAAGTTAACATACACAATGTTAGGATATTAATAATATATTAAATATATAAAGTTTTTTTTTAGACTAAGAAAAAAAAAAAAACTACTCTCTAATCCGTCTGGGAAGACCAGTTCCCATCATATCACGAAGGTACACTAAACTACACTCATTGGGCGAACCAAGGATAAATATGTAAAGTCTAGTAGCTAGTATGAGGGAAGTTTTAAGTGAGGTTGTAGGCAAATGAACATTTTTATAGAGGGAAGAATAGAGACTTAAGAACTTGTTATAATGTTATTTGTACAAAAGCAAAAGTGTACAAATATTATACAACAACTAATGTATAAGTAAGGAAATTATTAAATAAGTCAATAAATAGCTAACGTGTAAAAAAATACTAGTACAATATATTGTGTAATGTTTGTATATATATATATATATATATATATATATATATATATATATATATATTTTTCACATCGCATTACTCTTTACATGAGAGACTTCTTAGTGATTCGTTTGATCAAAGGGCTATGTGTAAACGACGTTGGCATGACTTAAATATGTATGTCAAATGTCAATGTTCATTATTTTGACTCACGTGTCTTTGTTAGCCGATACTTAGTATTGTTCATTAGAATATGATATTTTTTTAACGGTGGGAACCCGAATTAGGACTGGGGCCAATCATACAATTCCAAAGACATCCTCCTTCTCCGCTAATCTTAACTCCAAGGGTTTCTGTAATTTATTCATTCCAACTTTGAACCACTTCTGAACCTTTTGAGTCGTTTTCTTTCAAGTCCAACCCTCTCCTTTCCATGGTTATATATATAATCAAGGGGCAGGGCGTGCTGCATGCATACAACTAATTGGCTCAAAACAAACCAGTTGAGAGATAGAGAGGGAGATTTCAGCGGCAAGAAAGAAATTGAACTCCAACAGAATGGAATTTGATTCTTCTATATTCCAATACCAAAACCTTGAGTGCTATGCTTCAAATTCCTATGTTTCATGGGAAACTATAACGTGGGAAGATTTGTATTCAATCAACAATCATGAAAACTGTTTCCTTCAACTTCACCGTCCCCTCACAAGAAGAAAGCAGAGGAGGAGTCGAATCACAGGAAGTTTCGTCTCGCACTTCTGGCCTCTTGAAAGTAATACATAAATCTGCAACATTGCCAAATCCACCTGCACCTAAGCAAACAAACAGAGGGAAAGGCCTTCTAGAGGGGTGAGGAGGAGGCCATGGGGGAAATTCGCGACGGAGATAAGGGATTCGACAAGAAATGGGGCTCGAGTATGGATTGGAACATTTGACACTTCCGAGGCTGCTGTTTTAGCTTATGATCAAGAAGCTTTCTTGATGAAGGGCTCCCTGGCAGTGCTTAATTTCCCAGAAGAAGTGGTGCGCAAGTCCCTGGTACGCATAGGTTGTAAGCATTGGGGACGCGGCGGTAATTGCCCAACCCAGTTACCAGTGTTGGAACTCAAAAGGAGGCACGCCTTGAGGCAAAAAACTAAGGCTAATAATATAAACAGAAGAGAAGGGCAATGTGATAACAATGAAAATGTGTTGGTGTTGGAGGACTTGTGTGCTGATTATCTTGACCAACTTTTGAGCTCCACTTCATGTGACAGTGCTGCTTCTTTCTGCTGAATTAACTATCCAATTTAACATTCATTCATTCACTCATAGCTTGCTGTTTTTTTCCCGGAATACCTAATTTACGTACGTGTTATATTGAAATTTTCAAATTATAAGCAACATCTTATTTTTCTTTTTGGTACATGATATAATTCGAACTTAAGAAAAGAGAATAAAGAAGAGGGAGTTAAACCATTTTGACTGTTCTCAAAGGAACAAGTCTTATTTAATTATATTAGAAAGCATATTACACATTGGCTGCGGTATATACTACACACTGATTTCCTCTTACTATGGGATTATTTGTTGAATAAATGGTTAAATGGATGGCATAAGAAAAAGAAAGTTCCACCAAACCCACCCACAAACTTTTTATAAGTGGGGATTACATTACAATAAATTTAGTGGTATATATTTATTTTTTTAAGTAAAATGTTTGTAAATTCTAATTTTGTGAAGAAAAAAAAAAGAATTATTAAATACAAGTAGAGAAATTTAGATTACCTACAGTCTACTCACCCTAATTTTGATAATTTTAAAATAATTTTAAGAAAATAAGTTATCACTATTTGTAATAAACCCATTTTCTTTTATTAATTTTTCAATACTCTCAAACCTCTATCATACTCTCTGACATTATCCCTGGAGTTGATTTCCTAACCGCAAGAATGCAAGGCAGCATAGAGACCAACAACAAGGATCCAATCCATAAGCAGATGTGAAATGCGAGGCAGCGGAGGGGCTTGCGGTCATCCTAATTTGAGAAAAGCAGGAACCAAAAGCATGCTAATTGCTTATTATTTTGGTCCAACACAGCACCTTCCGCCTTCTTTCTCCATCTTTTTGCATCCAACGTCTCTTAATTCTCTTTTATTAATCATAATATAAACTAATTAAAGAAAATGAAATAATAACATATATATGATTTCCAATATTGTTCCTCCGAAATTATTCAACCATGGCTCTATTTGTTGTATCTCTTGGCCTTGGAAAAGAATCATAGTTGACTAGACGATGTGATTGACCAACTGTACTCTCCAACAAAAACAAAAGGAACAATTAATAAAACAGTTGTTAGTAAAAGAAAATAAAATTACCAAGAAAAAGAAAATTAAAAAAAATTATATCCATTCAGCTCTATTTAAGAACAATAGATCCATGTAGATGTTTTCTCTATACAACAAAATATTAAATACAAAATGGAATTTGAGTTTTACTTGATTAGTTAAATTCAACTTTATTAACTTTTTCTTTCAAGTTCAATTTTTATATTATAATTTTTTTAATATTCTTAAAAAAATTAAATACAATATGAGCAGAGTGGCCTAATCCTAGTTACATTCACATAACTATACTAAATGCCAGATTCTTTAACCACAACCTTATTATAGATGCTCATTCCCATGCTCCATCACTGTAGTATCTGTTGAAGTATAGAATACATCAATGCATAATTATTGACAAAAATCCAAGTAAATAAAGAGAATGATTAAATAATGTATTATATATAAAATGATAAGGATAATAGCTGAATCACGTACTTATCTATAAAATACAAATAATTCACATAATAACATATGTAGCTTCTCAATTCATTTAATTATAATAAAAAATAAAAATATGAACAAAGTGTGTAACTTTATTTTTACTAAACAATTAATTAAATATAACATATATTGATTTCTTAGTAAAATTGAAAGAACATGTATTCATTTAAAATATATATATATATATATATATATATCTTGAGCCACTTGCAAAAGCCATTAATCCCGCAGCTAGCTATTTGTTTTTTTGATAAAAATTTTTGTTTTTCCTCAAGACGCAAGTATGCTTCAGTTGAAAATAAACTAATTTCACAACTCCTTCATTATAAAAAGTATATACATGATTGTATAAAAGTTTTTGTTTTTCCTCAATACGCAAGTATGATAGGACAGATACTCTCCCCGTCGCATAATATCTATATATGTTATATTTTCAATATATAATATTTTTTGACCACACATATATGATCTAACTTCAACGGCGAATTGATAGGCCAAAAAAAATCAACGGTATAATTAAATATGTTTCTGGTTCACTCTTTATCGTGTTTAGTACACATGCTGTTTTTTATTTGTTAAAAATTAATAAATTATTCTTTCATAAATTTTGTCCGTATTAACTCTCAAGGAGTTTTATATTTGAGAGTCGGGGACTTTTAAATTAGATGACCCCACGATTCACATTTTTTAAAAGAAGAAAAATATAAGTAAACACAAAAATGGACCCAATATATATGAATTAGAATTAGAATATAAAACTTAGGTAAGCGTGCCGGTTGTGGTGCGCATCTCACAGGAAAAAGTTGATTTTACAATTTTATTTTTATAAAATATATATTTAATAGCATAAAATTTTAAAATAATGAAGCTTTTCAATTTTATTTATTACATGAATAGAATGATCAAGTTGGAATGCATCTAAAACACATTAATTCAATTAGTGAGAGTAAAGTATGTTTAATATTTCAATATTTAATATGGCTATAATGTTGTGATTTATTTTTAATTGTTGAATTTGAAAAATATAATAATAATAATTATCAAATTAAAAAATATGTTACTAATTAAACCTGATTAAAAAAAATTGGAGAAATAAAAATTAAAGAACAGACTATGTGATGCATGTTAAAAGAGATACAAAATCAATATGAAAATATATGTTAAATTGGTGATTTAAATTATTGACTTCCTTTATTGGTACTGATACCCTGCAACCAAAATAAGAGTATTGCACTGTACCCACAAAAAAAAAAAGAGTATTGTAAAGTCATCCCAATTAATATTCACCAACAGAAAAACAATACATAAATTCAGCACCAACGAATAGCTGAGCGGCCCCCTTCTTTCAGCTACCATGACTTCCCCTTTCTTTCCACTCCCAAATTGGGATATATGGCAGGATGACAGCTGCTCGGATATTCTGTTCGAATCATCTTGCAGCAATAGTGTTCATGACTATGACCCTGTCCATGATTCCCTTTCCTTCGATCTGCTTGACTACTCCATGGATCCACCGGCGGCAACCAATGACCCCGAGGCAAAGCAGGTGGTGAAGTCCGACTCCGAAGCCAAACAAGCACTGCAGACTAAGGAAAAATCATATATAGGAGTTAGGAAGAGGCCTTGGGGGAAATTCGCAGCAGAAATCAGAGATACAACCAGGAATGGAATCCGGGTTTGGCTGGGAACTTTCGACAGTGCAGAGGCTGCTGCTTTAGCTTATGACCAAGCCGCATTTTCCATGAGAGGCTCCACTGCCGTCCTTAATTTTCCGGTTGAGAAAGTTCAAAAATCGTTGCAAGAGATGAAGATATATGGTGGTTGCAGCAAAGGAGGTTCGCCTGCGTTAGCCCTCAAGGAGAGGAACTCAATCCGACGGAAATTGTCAGCCAAGTCTGACAAAAGCAAAGGGAAGTGGGAATCCGAGGCAACTCCTTCTAGTGTAGTGGTGCTAGAGGACTTGGGAGCTGAATATCTAGAGCAACTTCTGAGCATGTCGGATCAAAGTGCAAGCCCTAGCTACCTCGAATAAATCTGTTTTACTAATTCAATTTCTCTTCTTCTGTGTGTTTTCTTTTAAAAAATAAAACAAAAACCCTTTATTGTGGAAGATCCTTGAGTAATTAATTTCATCTTTCATTCTGTTTCTGGCTTGTACTTACAGCATCGATCAGTGGCCAATTAGGTCTAGTCTCTGGGTAATAAGTTCCCCTTTTTCTTCGAATTTGTAAAGCCAATTTATATGTGATCCATTTAGAAAATAAGTAAAGGTTACAAAATGAATTCAGTCATATGTTTTTGCCGAAATTTAGGATGATTGCACCTTCAGGCAGTGGAAAGTTTATGTGATCCACTGCTCCTCATATATGGTGTGCAGCTTTCCTAGCTAGTTTGTGTTCCTTCTTTTGAATCCTTTCGACCAAAGTCATTTTGAGGAGAATTAAATTTAGGAGTTGCTTTACATTCCACATTTAGACTCAATGCCCTAGATTACCATTGCCAAATAAAAATTTTGTTTAGTATTAGTATATATTAGTCAAAAGTTATTATATATTTTACGAGACATGGGAAAAAATTTGTGCCAAAAAAAAAGGCTAGCAATTATACATCATTTGCCCTTTTCTTGATTATTGGATTTCTTCTTTAAACAAACAAAACAACAAGGGTGAGCCTAAATTTCAGATTTGTTTTGCTTGCTCATGATGATAAAATATATCTACAAGTATTTGTTGCTGCAACAAATTAGTCAGTAATAACCAAAAGAATTGAGTTAAAAAAATGTATCAGGTAACATCATTTTAGAAAATAAAAAAGTGTAATAAAAGAAAAAAGTGAGACATACAAATTAAATTTAAATACAGAATAAAGGAAAAGTTATTAAAGTCATAGAATTAGAAAATCATCAAATCTTAATCAAGAAATAAGAGATAGCACTTTCGATAATTAAACTCAACATCAGAATTTGAGATGCATTATGAAACATTGTCTAGGCCAAATAAGGAGGTAAAACCATAGTTACATGCACTCTGTTATAATTTCAGTGAAAATCAACTATCAGTTAAGATCTCAATATCATCAGTGGTGTCTGTACCAAAAAAAAAAAATATCATCAGTGGTGTCATGAGTTGCTTTCTTTGTTGCATTTCTGCTTTCACTCTCAGAATGGAGAAAGCAAAAATATACCTAGGATCATTCAATTGTCTGTCGTAAATTCTGGGCAAAGTAATCATTGATGTGGCTGGCAACTAAGATTTCTGAAATAAAAATTAGATAAATTAGACAACATGTACTGATTGTCCAGACATGCAGAAGACAAAAATGACATGCAACTTCGAAATAACCACAAACCACAATGGAGATAGTACAGCAGGTATCAGACACCAACCTTGAAAGAGAAGGGGGTTAGTGTAAAGCATAATGCAAAGTTGAGTGGGTAAATTGTATAAAATGCAACGTACAATCAATCAGTAACATTCTTTACTCAATCCTTACTTAGCAAATATGAAGAACACGTATATGAATCAAAACCAACATAAGCTAGCGCAGCAGATCAAAGCACAACCAAAGAGAGGTAGAAGAAGCCATATTGAAGAAGTATGTTTCATGATAACATAAATGGGAAGCTAGCTAGTTTCCTTACAATTTTGTAACTAGTTTGATTTCATATCTCCCTGGCTTTTCCCATTTCTTAAAACCCCGATTATGATAATGTCATACCAAATATGAATTATATGACAACCATGACTAGATCTTCAACTTCAAGAACCAAGGAGCAAGGAAAGGTGATACTTACAAAGAGCTTTCCTTCAATTCATTGAAAAAATCAAGTATAACGTAGGCAACCTCAAGTACCTGCTGTAAGTAACAATTTCCAACATGATGTGATTTATGATTACTGAAAAAAATTCCAATCCATAAAATCTAAATTGAATGCCAGAATAAGAGATATATGCATAAATATATGGCCAAGACACCCTATTTAATTTTGCTACAAATATCAAACAAAATAAAAAAGTGCAGATATGATCAAGTAAAAGGCATCAGTATCACTCTCTCCAAAAAAAAAAAGCATAAGTATCACTAGCTATACCACGAACAACAGAAAAGCTTGTCTCGGAAAAACTTATCATGAGCAACAGTGCTATCGGAATTAAATGCTTCATTTATGTATTATGCTTTCCAATGGAAACGGAGTTATAGTTTGTTACCTATTCAGCTGCTCAAGAAGATGTTGAAATTTGAAGATAATATAGCTTTAGTACTTTTAGAATTGTGGGAAGAAAAAGACGAACTTTTGAGGCAAGGACATGCTGGACAATTCAGATATTCTACTTGTTTGCACACTGCAACTTGTTCATGTTATCAAACGTTTCCTTATAAATTGCTAGCTAGCTAGAAGCAGCTCAGGATGAAGTATTGGCATGAACATATATGACATTATAGAACCAACAAATGCTGTATCTTAACAATCTCAGAAAGTTTCTGAATTCGAGTGGTAATATCGCCATGTAATAATTAAGGGAAATAAGCACAGGCACACACACATACACATACATATATATATATATATATATATATATATATGACTCTTATTGTGTATATATGCATGTAGCCATAAAATTATCATCTTTAATTCATTAGTGGAAAATTTTGCCAAAGAAGTGTGTTTATTGTTATTGGGGAAAAATAAACTTAAATCACAGTAAAAAAAAATTAAAGAAGCAAAAGGCTAAAGCCGTTTGAGAAGGAAAAAGACACATACCCTTAAAGATAATTAAAATGCAGCACCATAGTTAAAATGAAGTGAATTTATTGCAATTTTTATTTGTGTCTGTAGAGACACTGCAATAAAAACAATTAATTAGATGAAATCAATAGACAGACCCAGACGCCCAATGATGCATACATTAATTTAAATCATACATAGGACAGTTTCCTCCCTATCTTGGCAAGCAAAAATGGTGAAAGCTTCTGATCACGAGGTAGTTTAATATGGGTCCAGAACTAATGCCTGGAAGTCTAAGAATTTGGCCTAGAAAACAGAAAAATTCAGAGGTACCTGATGTTTTATCTAATGTGTCCTTTGGCCCCCATCTTCGCATATTGGTAAGTAGAATATGATAGCTGTGGAAGGGTATAAAATCAGCAAAAATTGGGTTAACTGGCATTAAGGGAAGAGAGAACCCACAGGAGGGGCTGTGGGAGAAAGATAGGTTTCAGACTTGAGAGGCGGAGGTGGAAGAAAGTGAGAGGGAGAGGCAGGTTTTGGGTCCAACAGCACGAAATAACTAAAATCCCATAATTGCGCTAGATTACAGAGGTTGACACATGACGGTGCAGGACAATGGGGTAATTTTGTCATCACATGGTTCCGCCTGCCCATTACCATTTACCACTTAATAAATGGCGGAAGGATGTTTTTGGTTTTTCCATTTTGTTAAAAGGATAATTTAATGTTTTAATTTTTAACATGACAATTTAATTAGTTTTTTATAATTATAATTGATATAATTTAATTTATTTATAAATATAATTAAAATAATTTAATTTTTTTATAAATATAATTAGATTAATTTAATTTTTTTAATAAAATTCTTATTTTTTAATATGATGTAATTCATTAATAATAATTTAATTTTTTTTAACTTTCAAAATTTTAACATATTTCCTTCATCATAAAGTTACTTTCTCTCTTATTAAGTCTTAATTTTATATATATTAACAATCTTTTTAATGAAACAATAAATTTATTTAATAATCATATCATATTATAATAATAAAATAAATAAATTTAAACATTATTAATAAATCACGTCATAATAAAAAAATAATTAATTAATTAAATTATCTAATTCAAAAATTAAAAATTAAATTATTCCTTTAAAAAAATGAAAGAACAAAAAATATCGTTACTCCCTTTCTAAAATGACTCCCCCGCAAGACAAACACATTCCAGCTAGCATTCTACCAAAATACCTAATAACCTTGAACCAAGTAGTCCCTTTTATATCCATAAATTATTTATGAATATTTTTTTTCTAGAATGATGACTTTATCAATTATATGAAATACTAAATTCTACCGTCTATGTATTGAAGAAAATTAAAAAATATTTATTATGAATCAAAGAATATCACATTCATCATTTGTAATAATTAAACATTAATTAACACCAATTAATTATCATTTAAAACAGATGACGCGAAAACGCGTATGATATCACATATACAGTGGTCGGCATTCAAATAATAGGAATCTTAATTACATGCATCTGTACATATATATATATATATATATATATATATATATATATGTGCCCATACGACTCTACTTCTTCTTATTAACAAGAAATGGACATCATCACATCCATATACCCCATAATCTAATTATTTTAAATTAAAAGAGTAACATTATTTTCATAAGGGAAAAGTTCAAACCTATCATTTTTATATATTTTTTTAAACAAGGCATATGCCCACAGCCGCTTCAATTTTAAATGGGAAAAATTAATAATGAGTCATCAAATAACTTGAATTTCTACTTACTTATCTAATCTTTACCATATGCAAACCATTATATTGTAGTGAAAATTGGGTAAGACCTTGAAAACAAAATCACCCTAAACATAATAAACATTTGCATATATATATATATATATATATATATATTTCTCATGAAATTATGTGCTGAAAATACTATTAACATTCATATTTGCATATATACTAAACATAATTAATTAATGAAAGACACACCTAAGATCAAATTTACAGATATCCATTCGACTGATCTACACATAATTATCAAAACCATCCAACTAATCAATTAGTTCTACAAAAACCCTAACTTATACAAATTTCCATTTGAATCTACCGTGCAATTTCCTCATTTATCGGCAGCCAACAACCACAAACAATGGAACCTTCACATCATCAACCATTTCATTTCCACCCCAAACCGCTAAAAAAATAATAATAATGATGATGGTGATGGAAAAGATAATTTACCTCTCATATCCAGCCAATGCATCAGCACCACCATCATATTTCCTTGAAATATTTTCACCTACAGAGAGAAGTAAAAGCAAAAAGTATTCAGTAACTTTAAAAATACGGAAATGCTCAAAAATTGAGTTAGCAATAGCATAGTGTGAATCGGTAGAGGAAAGAAAGAAACACACAGAAAGAAGGGACTTCGTGTTGGTGAGGAATGAGGATGAAAGAAAGGGTTAAAGTGGGCCGGGTCAAATGGCCAGGTTTACTGTCGTATCCAAAGCAAGAGGAATATAAAAGTATATTTGTAACTACGGTACGAAATGACTAAAAACCCACACATGTGGAAGAATAACATGAGAAGCATTGATTAAAGAGTTGAGGACACGATGGTCACTCCAAATTACTTCCCAAATGATACAGAAAAAGGCAACATATTGTCTAAATATAAATAACTATATGTGATGACACACGATTTTATAATTATTAATTTGGTACCATGTTGTTGATTCTTAATTTATTTTTTGAACTACCGTAATAATTAATCATGCATTACTAATTAATTAAGGATAATTAATTGGACCCATCTAGGCACTAATACTAAAATGTTGTATATGATAAGAATAAAAATTTTGTTGTTTACATAAATTATATTTTATTAAATAAACTTAAAATATTTTAAATTAATAAATTATTAAACTTTACAGATTAAACCATAAAATTAACAAATCTAATAACTCTTTAAAAATTTTGTCAAGAGTTTAATTTTCTCCCTTGAATAGGAGAAAACTTTTCTAGAAACAAATTAAGGGGCTTCTACTACAGTTTTTCAAAAATTTAAAACTACCCCTTCCAGTAAAACCAAAGATTATAAGAGTAATAAATATGATAGTGTGCTATAGAGAGTGATTCTTTACTTTCATAACAAAATTAATGTCGATAGAGTACCTTCTAATTAAAGAAATTCTATAAAAAAGTAAAAGTTTATCACAAGATTTTTTAAGATATATAATAAAGTTAATTTGAACTGACTCTTCAACAAGTTAATTAGAACCTACTAATAATATGATAAATTAGAAAAAATAAAATTGTACATGTACATTAGAGATCATGGATGTGCTCGATGGTGATCACTATCACATATAATGGAAGGTGTGCAAAGGGAGGGTTACTTACCGTTGCCAAAGCAAATGAAGATTTTGGTCAATCCTTATCTGGTTTGTTAGCTATATGCCGCCGCCATGCATGCTTGCATGTTGCTGAAGAAGTTGGTGCAACAATTTGAAGTGGTGTTGAGGAACCCGCTTTGACAAAGCCTAGCAGCAGAAGAAAAGGGAATACCAACTTCAGACGAAGGCAGATATGATAAAACTGAGATTGGTTCAAACCATGGGTAGGTAGTTAGCTTTTGCTTCCCATGGCGACTGGCCCTCAAAGTGTCAATCAGAATAGAAGGTTGGAACAATGCGCAGATGAGATAGTTGGTGGATGTAGAAGCCAAATTTAGACACGAATGAGACCCTTGGTTTAAAAAAGTGAGTGCGTGCATGCATGATCAAATTGAATTAAAAAAATGAAGATGAGTGCATGCATGATTATTTATGATGAATGAGAGAGGCTGCGCCTTGTGCATGTCCGGATACATTTTCCCACATGCTTGGGCTTTGGCAACTCTGTGTTTACACCCCTCGCAATTTGTTCCTTAAAAACGCATAGAAAGAAAGAGCTATATATCATCTACACTGTAACGCTACTTGGGTATTGGTGATCTAACTGTAGGAGTAATGTTGGTGCATATAAGATAAAAATATTTGTTAAAACGTTGTGAAGTTAATCATAAAAAATTATCTATATATTAAATTAAAGTATAAAATAAATTAAAATAAAATAGTTATTAAAAATTAAAAATTAAAAATTTAGAATTTAGAATTTAAATCCATAAGTTGATAGAAAGAGCTGAATTTGGTACTGTTGTACCATTGAATCCCATTAATTTACTCAAAAACTTTCAACCATCCTACGTTTACTTTTTTTATTATAATTATTAATCTCGAGACCATCTAATTAACTCAATATTAATTATAATACAATACCACTTGGCCTTGAAGACCATGTAATCGACCAATCCTCTCGTCTTTAACTAACAACATCAACCAACAACTAATAAATTAGGCTCTGGGCGAGACAAAAGCACAATAATAAATTATAGTTCCGATCCCATTATAGAATGGAAATATTCATGTATCTGCAAAACCTGGGGCCCTTCACAAAAGCTGGGTCACATTCATGGAATTCCTTTATAAGGAAGTAGCAAGCAGATCAATTCTGAGAGAACACGTGGGTCTTTTTATGGGTGGTTTTACAACAAAACTGGGGAAATGTTCTCCCCTGGAAGCAGAACTTTGGGGCATCATTAAAGGTCTAAAGTTTGCTTGGGACAAAAACTATAAACAGGTGGTTATTCAAACGGACTCCTTGGTTGCTGCTGATCTCATTAATAAAAAAATTCAAAGAAATCTTCATGTTCGACATTTGCTTGATGCCATTAACTTCTGACGGATGAAGTCTTGGAAGGAGGAAGTTAAGTTTGTCAATTGGGAAGCAAACATGTTAGCAGATTTATGGTCAAGAATTTTGGGCATCACTGTCAGGGGTTTGTAGTGTATGACCAGATTCCGTTGGGTCTGTTGGGGATCTTAGAGGAAGATAGGAGGGGTTTGAATTCTTGTTAGTCTGGTTTTTTATTTTTCCACTGTGTCAAAAAGAAAAAAGCAAGCAGATCAATTTAATTAGATATTAGCATAATAATTATTATTTATAATTTAAATTAAAAATTAAAAATTTATATTTATATTTATTGAATTAAATTATCAATAATTGATGTTAAATTATGAATTAATTTTATATTTAATAATAATATAAAAATATTACATAAAAAATTATTAAAAAAATTCACTGCATCCGGTGGCGGCTGCCGCAAATTATGCCAACATCCACCAAAAAGGCCAGGCTGCGCCGAGGAATCCTATGATGTCACTATTTCTCGTTTGTACATTGTACGACTTGTGAAAGGTTTCACGGCTGCTCCCACTCCCTCAGTTCAACCTACCTTTCTCATATTGCTCCAACTCGTCCTCTGTTTGACACACGTGCTTAATATCCATACAACGCTAAATATTTCTCCAACGGTTATCATATACTTGCTTAATTTTAAAATAAAATGTTCTTTTCATAAAAATTTTCATCTTTCATTTTAATTGTCATTGTATCTTAAAATTAAGATTTTCTACAATTTTATCCTTAATAAATCTACTCCACACTAAATGTTCTAATTAAAAAAGTGTTCCCTCTTTTTCAAATATGCAAAAGGACTCTCACCCCTTTCTATTAAGTACTACAGTTATTATTGCTAAAATAAAAGGATATTTTGATAAAAATGAAATTTTTAAATATTAAAATAATTTAATTGTTTTCTTAATTTATATTTATCTTTCTTAAAAACAATTATTCTAAAAAGAAATAATATAAGACCTATTTATTTACTGTTTTTAAAGATTGTTTTCTATTTTTAGAAATAAAAAATTAAAACTCATTTGAAAAAAGATGTTATCTTTTATAACTTTTAGAAATAGTATAAAGTTCTTCCATCAAAACCTTACCGCCCACAGAATTGATACTGGCACCTCTGATCAATAATTTGGGGGCAACAAGTGGCTAGGAAGGGACATTGGTCTCTTAAGTAGTTTATTTGTTTTGTAATCTTCGTGTTGTTGATTATATTTCTTTAACTTAAAATGGAATTTACATTATAAGTGAAAAAATACTAAAAATGTAAAAAATGTTACTACAATAAAAATCACAAAAAAGAAAGGGATCTCAATTTTGTTGTTTTTTAGTATAGTAAAATAGGAACAAATATTCATAAAGTTTAAAATATTAAATAGTTTTAAAATATAAAATAAATTGTTAAACTTGTTGGTTCATGGTTTAATTTGTAAAATTTAATAAAATTAATCATTTTTATTTTAAATAAAATTTAACTTATAAAAACAGAAAATTGAGTTCAATAATTTGGTTTTATTTTAAGAAATTAGTGGCAAAAATTAAATTGACTTTGTATTATTAAATGACAAGATGCATGACGATATGACATAACGAATGACCAATCCAAGCAAAACATGCCCCCAAGTTTAACCTGCTATATAGCTAATCAGGTAGGGCCATCCACATACTTTGCATTGCGAATTTAATCTATGACTATTATAGTGTCACGTCTTAGGTTTTTTTTTTTTAAAAGTTAAAGATTTAAAATTATAATTAAAGAAATATTACTTGTAATTTTTCATTATACAACTAGTTTATATGCAGATATATATAAATAGAAGAAAAAAATAAGATATGAAAGAATGTGTAGGCATATATCATTACTTTTATAATTAAAGATTTTAAAATTCTAAAATTGAAGATTTAAGAATTAGAATTTACAGGTTTCAAAAATTTAGAATTTAAAATTTAAAATTTAATATTAAAAATTTTAAAATTTATTAATAATTTAAAATTTTAAAATTTAAATTAAATTTTTAAGACTTAAGATTTTGGTTTAAGGTTTAAATTTTTTAAATTTAGATTCACATTATGTAAGTGACACGTGACTAGTCAAAATATATAATAGCTCATGTAAAATGCAAGTGTACTAGATTAAAATGCTAGAAAATGGTCATCCTTTATCAATCTGGACGGAGACTTAAGGAAAATGTTTAATTTCAACAAATTAAAAGTGTAAGTAGTTCAATTGATGTTTAATGGATACAACAGAAGGATAAACAGCACATAAAATATAGAATAAGAGGGTATTTTATAATTTATCTAAATTAATATAATCAACATACAAGTTTTATCATACCCACTTTCTCTTTTGGTATTTATATGTAATTATTTTCTTTTATATATAAATGGTTATTGAGCAAATGAATCCCAGTATTTAATTTATCGAGATAAATCAATAATATATACCAAACTATTGGAATAATAGAGTTGGAAAGGAATTAAAATATAGGCCAACAGTAGAGAACACGATTGGAAAAAAATACCAAAATGCTAATCATTTCTCAATAATTCGTCACCCCATACGATTAAAAAAAAGAGCAAATATCTGGGGCCATGTTGTAACACTAGAGCAAAAGAGAAAAACAGGTAGCATAACATGCGATACTAAGGATTATTTAAAGTTGATAATCTTAATCTTAATAAAAGATAAAAGAATAACTTTGAGAGCAACTCGATCCCATTTCATAATTAATAGCTAAGTAATTATCGTTGCTATTTTATTTGAATATTTATTTATTACATCACTACTATATATACTAGCTACCACTATGTATAGCTCATTTGTTATCACATCCCATCTCGCAAATGGGCTTTGGTTTGCTTAACTTGCTGATTCTTAGCCACCATCTTTGATCTTAAATTTCTCTCCTTCTTACTTAATGGGAGAATATCATTTACACATTACTTAAGTGTATAGATATTTTAAATTATAAAAATTAATTAAATAAATTTAATTTAAGAAAATCTAATTAAAATTAAATATTATCACTGATATATAAATACGTAAGTGATGTAGAAATGTGATATGAGAAAAAACAAAAAAAATTAAAATGCCACAAGATAAATTATATATATATATATATATATATATATTCATGATTTCACGAGAATAAATCTATCATTATGGTTATATAGAATTGCTTTGTTAAATGTTTTCGATAGAAATTGAGGTTGATATCTTCTCTATTATAAAAATAAATCTTATACTAATTAAATATGTTGAGTGCTGTGCACTATTATTCTTCCCTAAAAAATATTGTCATTTAATTATATTTTCAATAAATATTTGAGTACACGCAAATTTTAATAAGGTTACCCTCTCATATCATCTAACTTCAACGGTGTATTATTAAAAAAAAAAAAAAAAGCAACGTTATAGTTAAATATATTTCTGGTTCAGTCTTTGTCGAGTTTAGTAGTACTGATAGATTTTTTCAGCCAATAGTCGTGCGTCTTTTTCTTTCTTACTTTTTGTAGTGAGTAATTAAATATAAATCCTTTTTGTACTCGATGCGTTGCACATGTAAGCACGCACAGAAACATATAAAGGATGCTTTGTTTTGGTTATCATTTCTTACGCTGTCCTCCTCTACACTTTCACATGAAGATCTTATATATGCCAAATTGGGAGTAGAACTGTAGAAGTGCAAAACACAATACCCATCGGTGTACTTGAAGACTCTAGCTAGCCCTTAACTTTTGTAATTAATTATAATAATTTATTCATATTTTATCTTTTAATTATATATATCATATAAAGTTAGCCATTTTTTAGATGGTTTTAGTTTGCAGTTGGGTGTAATTTTTTTTTTATACCATTAGAATTTTGCAAAATTAATCTTGACATCCAAAATGGAATTAAAATAGAAATATAATACATTATACAGAATTCACTTAACTTTCATGATTTCTTACAATTTTTAGGGTGGTAGGACTAATCACTTTCTTTCACTTAATTTTTTAACCTCTCAAACTATTTATATTTCTATCTGAAATTACTTTGCAATTGAATCCCCTTACTACAAAAGACCTGGATTCGTATTTAAGCGAGAAAAACATTATTAGCAGTAGACTTCTAAATTGGATGACCCCACGATTCACATATTTTTTATAAGAAGAAACATTAAGAAAAAACATAAAGGACCCAAAACTTTGGCTGAACGACCTGGTCGTGGTAGGCATCCCCATGGAATATCTAACATACATTAACCAACAGCAAAAATAGAATGAGTTGGATTGCATCTAAATCACGTTATTATCTTAATTAATATACACCAGCAAAGGAAGAAGATATAAATTCAGCGCCAACAAATAGCTGATTCCCCTCTCTTCTTCTTTCAACTACTATGACTTCCCCTTTCTTTCCACACCCAAATTGGGATATATGGCAGGATGGCAGCTGCTCGGATATTCTGTTCGAATCATCTTGCAGCAATGGTGTTCATGACTATGACCCTGTCCATGATTCCCTTTCCTTCGATCTGCTTGACTACTCCATGGATCCACCGGCGGCAACCAATGACCCCGAGGCAAAGCAGGTGGTGAAGTCCGACTCCGAAGCCAAACAAGTACTGCAGACTAAGGAAAAATCATATATAGGAGTTAGGAAGAGGCCTTGGGGAAAATTTGCAGCAGAAATCAGAGATACAACCAGGAATGGAATCCGGGTTTGGCTGGGAACATTTGACAGTGCAGAGGCAGCTGCTTTAGCTTATGACCAAGCCGCATTTTCTATGAGAGGCTCCACTGCCGTCCTTAATTTTCCGATTGAGAAAGTTCGAGAATCATTGCAAGAGATGAAGATATATGGTGGTTGCGGCAAAGGAAGTTCGCCTGCGTTAGCCCTCAAGGAGAGGAACTCAATCCGACGGAAATTGTCAGTGATCAAAAGCAAAGGGAAGAGAGAATCAGAGGCAACCTCGGCTCCTCCAAGTGTGGTGGTGCTAGAGGACTTGGGAACTGAATATCTAGAGGAACTTCTGAGCATTTCGGATCAAAGTGCAAGCCCTAGCGACTTCAAATAAATCTCTGTTTTACTAATTCAATTTCTTTTGTTCTGTGCGTTTTCTTTAGAAAAATAAATAAAAACCCTTGATTGTGGAAGGTCCTTGATTAATTTCGTCCTTCATTCTGTTTCTAGCTTTTGCTTAACGGCATGAGTGTCCAATAAGGACACTTCTTTTAGGTTTTGTCTCCTGGTCATTAATAAGTTCCCCTTCTTCCCCTTTTTCTTGGAATTTTTGGAGACAATGAATATTTATGTGATCCACTTATGGAACATAAATGTTACCAAATGAATTCAATCAAATGTTTTTGTCGAAATTTAGGAAGATTACACCTTCAGGCAGTGCAGTGGAGAGTTTGACATCCACTGCCCCCCATACATATGGTGTCCCGCTAACCAAAAATTTTTATGTAGGGAAAATTTACTTCTACAGATCAATATTTACTAAATGTTCATAATTTTTTGCACAACCATTATTAGTTCTTGAGTCTGTTTAGTCAATAAGATATAATAAATTTAAATATTTAAATTATATGTTATAAAATTAAATTAAATAAAAATAAAATTGTAAAAATAATAATACTCTATTATATTTTACAAAAAATGGGAAACAAACTGTGCCAAAAAGGGCCAGCTAGGAGAAAAGGATAGATGGTTTAATATAGCAATTATACAGCATTTTCCCTTGACTTGACAATTGGGTTTCTTTAAACAAGCAAAACAGCAAAGTGAGCAGAAAATTCATATTGCTTTCGCTTTGCACATGATTATAAAAAATATCTAAACAAATAATTGACGCATGCACAAGCAAAAGGTAGGACTGAGTAATAACCAAAAGAGTAGGGTTAAGAGACAGTACTTTCAATAATTTATGAACTCAACAACGGAATTTGACTGGCATATATAATGAAACGCGGTCTGTGCCAAATAAGAAGATAAAACTGTAGTTACATGCACTCTGTTATAATTTTAGTGAAAATCAATCATCGATTATCTCAGTATCAACAGTACAATGTCGTGATGAGCAGCTAGCTTTCTTTGTCTTGAATTCTGGACAAAATAATATGATTAATGTGGTTGGCATGTAATATATGTATTCTGAAACAAAAAATAGATAAATTAGAGAATTCCATGCAGTGGCTTATCCAGACAGGAGACAAAAATAACATTCAACTTTGAAAAAACAACAATGAAGATTGTACAGTAGGTGAACAACGCAGAGTTTGAAAGAATTTACATATTTGGTGAAAGAAAAATATTATTTACATATTTGTAATTACATGATGTGAGCACAGTATTAATATGCAGCTATTAGAAACTATCATTAATAAAGTAATACTCTAGTAGCTCTATGTCAACATTACACACACACATACATTGTATAACTTTATTTATGAGCAAACTGTATAAATTGCAAAATTCTACACACAATCCAAAGCACAATCAGTTAAACATACTGCAACTTTGTTCTCATTTAATACACAAAATAAATAATTCAAATCATTAAATTTTTTAAAAATCAACAGACTACCTAATTGTAATGAAAATGTAAAAAATGTGAAGTGAAAGTAGCATTTTCATCAATTCATAATTAATCTTCACTCAACCCTTACTTAAGCATACCAAAGCAATATTCAACCAAAGGGAGGTAGAAGAAGACATGAAGATGGATATTGCATGATCATTTATACCACTTTCTCAACTTATTGCACATGAGCACATCTGCATTTATATATATACACACACACACACAATAAAGATATGTTTGCATATAACTTATTCCATTATAGTATTTCTGAAATAGTTATGAGTCTACAAAATATGTGGGATATGCTTCCGATTGCCTGTCTATTCATAAAATTTGATGATGTAACAATGTCTTTCTCAATATTCTAATCTAACAATTGATTAATTCAAATTTGATTAAACATCATATTTTTCCTCACCTCTGGGTTGCCTCGACACAATATAACAGAACATCACATAAAAGAATCGGATCAAGATAACCTAAATTGAAGCTAGTTTCCTTACAATTTTGTACCTAGTTTGATTTCACATCTCTCTCGCTTCTCCCATTTCTTAAAATCCTGATTATGATAATATCAGGCCAAATATGGATTATATAACTACAATGCCAGATCTTCAATTTCAAGATCAAAGAAATCAGAAAAGGTGATACTTACAAAGAGATTTCCACGAATTCATTGCACACATCTAGTACAACGTGGGCAACGTCAAGCACCTGCAGTAAGTAACAATGTCCAACATGATGGCAATGATATTATGATTGACGCCTGCCATAGAAAATTCAAAGACACATACCACACACTGCCCGCAAAATGTCAAGAAAAAAAAAAATTTAAATGACATGATCATCATTTATCTCGTGACTGTACAGATCCAAGATGTGATTTATGATTACTCAAAAAAATCACAATTCATAAATCTAAATTGAATGTGCCTGAATAAGATAAATGGCCAAGACACCACGTTTAATTTTGCTACAAATATCATGAAAAAAAATATATGAAAAGTGCAGACATGATTAAGTAAAAGGTTTCAGTGTCAGTATACCATGAGAAGCAGTAAAGACTGTCTCAGAAAAACTTACCATGAGAAACATTACTATCAGTATGAAAAGCTTCATTTATGTATTATGCTTGGCATTAGAACCGGAGTTACAGTTTGTTCCCTGTTCAGCTGCTCTAGAAGATGCTCAAATTGGAATGTATATATCTTTAGTTTTAGAATTGTGGGAGGAAAAAGACAAACTTTTTGAGGCAAGAACATCTGCATATCACAATCACAGATATTCTACTTCCTTACACATTGGAACTTATTCATCTTAACCAACTCCAACCTTTCCTCATAAATTGCTAGGAGCAATTCAAGCTGAAGTGTTGGCATGAACAGCTTACCATATGAGCTTATAGAACTAACAATTGCAATATCTAAACAATCTCAGAAAGTTTCTGAATTCAAGTCATAATATCACCATGTAGTAATTAAGGATAATAAGCACAGCCATATATGTATACATATATGATTCTTACTGTGTATATATGCACATAGCCATAAAATCATCAACTTCAATTCATTGGTGGGAATTTTTGCCACAGAAGTATGTGTTTATTATTAAGAAATGGACATTGGGGAAACAAACTAACTAAACCACAATAAAAAAAAAAATGAAAAAGCTAAATCCGCAAATTTGTAGGCACCATTATAGAAGGGAAAAGACACGTACCTTTAAACTTTAAAGCATACTTAAAATGCAGTACCATAATTAAAATGACGTGTATCTATTGCAAATTCTTATTTGAGTCATTAGAGAAACTGTAATAAAAACATAATTAATCAGATGAAATATAAGAAATAGACAGACCCAGTGATACAAACATTATTTTGAATCTATATATAGGGCAGTTTCCTCCCTATGTCAGCAACCAACTATGGTGGAAGCTTCTGATGACGAGGTAATCCTGGGTCCAGAATTAATGAAGGCCCGAAAGTGTAAGAATCTGTTTTAGAAAACAGAAAAACTCAATGTACCTGCCTGATGTCTTGTCTAATGTGTCCTTTGGCCACCATCTTCACATTTGGTAAGTAGAATACGATGATGACAGCTGTGGAAGGCTATAAAATCAGCAAGAATTGGGCCATTTGGGACAAAGGGAAAGGAGAACACAGACGGGTTTGAAGGCTCGTGAGGGAGAAAGATAGGGTTCAGACTTGAGAGGCGGAGGGGGAAGAAAGGGAGGCAGCTGTCGTGTCTGAGAGTACGAAATAACTAAAAACCCATAACTGCAAAAAATTAATAAGAAATGGACCCTTGATAGTGCAGGATAGTAATTTCGTTATCACTTGATTCCGCCCGCCCACTACCATTTACCACTTTGTAAAATGAACCCCTCGCAACATTAACACATTCCAGCTAGCATTCTACCAAAATACCTAATAACCTTGAACCAATTAGTCCGTTTTATATCCACAAGCTATTTATTAATTTTTTTAGAATGATTACTTTATTAAATTATATGAAATACTAAATTCTACTGCCTATGTATTGAAAAAAAAAAGATTTAAAACCTGTAACGAAGAATTTTATTGATCTAATTTGCTGAGAAACTATGCACACAGACAAACCCAAAAACAACCCAATGACTTAGTATCAATATTCAATAGTAAAACTTAGTGCTCAGTACTTACAGAATACGATTGCTGTCTTGGCTTTATTCTCTTGTCCATCATTCTAAATCAAAGTATTTAAAAAGCAGAAAACAAGTTCCAAATTTTCAAATCTCTAAATTTCTTGTTGAAGCCAATTTCAGAGGTTTGATTTCCCAGTTTATATAGATAT
Source organism: Dicorynia guianensis (assembly GCA_037013595.1). Lineage (NCBI taxonomy): Eukaryota > Viridiplantae > Streptophyta > Magnoliopsida > Fabales > Fabaceae > Dicorynia > Dicorynia guianensis. The sequence continues at coordinate 36,088,961 of JASUAB010000007.1, forward strand.
AAGTGTGTCCTCTATTTGCCCTTAAACCAAAGAAGATGTAACAATTATTATTACATGCTTCTATTTAAGAGAAAAGAAGAAAGAATTAAACTCAGTCCATAAATCAACATTGAAAAGGCAGGACTAAATCTATGGTAAGGGCACCACATTCACTTATTTACTGGGCTGACGTGATCAGAAAATGCAAAAGATACGTGCAACTAAAAGGCATCATTATCATTAGAAACAAAAGATTCTACTTTGAAATCAATTAATTTGCAGAGCATGTAATTTTCTTATCAACACTGAGTTGGACCTTCTCTCATCATCACCGCCACTCATATATGAATATCACATTCAACATTAATTGACAAGAAAATGTGTATGATATACATCTTACACACACACACACACACACACACACACTCACACACACACACACACACACATATATATATATACATGTATATATATATATATATATGTATATACATATATATATATACATATGTATATACATATATATATATATACATATGTATATACATATATATATATACATATGTACAAAGTTAATTATGAAATGATCGTTTTCATTGGGTATACTAATTATTTTAAATTAAAAGAGTAACATGATTTCCATAATGGAAAAGTTCAAACCTATTATTTTTATTTTTTTAAACAAGATATGCCACAGCTGCTTCAATTCCCAATTTCGAGCCATCAAATAACTTGAATTTCTACATATATATAATCTTTGACATATGTAAACCATAAGATTAGAGTGAAAACGCCACTGAAGTAAGATGTAGAAAACAAAATCACCTTAAAGATAAAGAAATAAAATCATGAGAAGTACTATGTGTGTGTGTGTCTATATATATAGATTAAACACAATATTTCTTTTTTTTTCGGTAAGCAATTAATTAAACACCATATTTTTCAGAAAACAGTGCACTGAAAATACTTTAAACAAGAATATTTGCATATAAACTATTATACAAAATTAATGAAAGACACAACTAAGATCAGATTTGCAGATATTCATTCGACTCAGAATACACATTACTATCAAAACGGTCTAACTAGTTAATTCTACAAAAACCCTAACTTATACCAATTTCCATTTGAATCTATACCGTGCAATTTCCTCATTTATCGGCAACCAACAACCACAAACAATGGAACCTTCACATCATCAGCTATTTCATTATTTACCTCTCATAGCCAGCCAATGTATCATCCACCATCATATTTCCTTGAAATATTTTCCACTACAAAAAAAAAAAACAATAATTTAGTAACTATAAAACACAGCAAAATCCTCAAAGATTGAGTTAGCAATAGCACAGTGTAAGAGGAAAGAAACACAGGAAAGGGACTTCGCGTTGGTAAGGATAAAAGATAGGGTTAAAGTGGGCCGGGTCAGAGGCCAGGTTTGGTGTCGGATCCAGATAATGGGGAATACAAAATTATGGTTACTAGGGGAATAAAATGACTAAAAACCCATAGATGTGGAAGAATAATATGAGATGCATTCGTTAAAGAGTTGAGGTCACGATGTTCACTCCAAATTACTGCCAATTTATTTAAGTATATATAATTAACTATATATAAATATGATGTTTCGGACAAGGATTCGATTTTGTAATTATTGTTGAATCTCTAATTTGTTGAACTACCATAAATTAATTAAGGCACAATTCATTGGACTCATCCAGGCACTATATACTATATATATATATATATATATATATATATATATATATATATATATATATATATATATGTGTGTGTGTGTGTGTGTGTGTGTGTCTGCGCGCGCGCGCGCTGTATCTGATATGATCTAAGGGGCTTATACCATACTTTTAATTTAAAACTGCCCCTTCAGTAATCAATGATTATAGGACTAATGCGTATGATATGTGCTATAGAGAGTGATTCTTTCTTTCGTTACAACATTATCAATGCTGATCGAGTAATTTCTAAAACCATATATTATAAGAAAAGGTAAACTTAAATCTATTACAAATTAATTTAAAATATATAATAAAGTTTTGATAGACTCTTTTAACCAGTTCGAACTTACAAATAATTTCACAAGTTAGAAAAATTAAAATTGTGTAGATTATAGATCATTATTTGCTCAGGCATTACTATCATATGCATATATACACACCAATTTTGTTATTTTTACTTAATAAATTTTACTAATTACTTACTTAAAAGAATTTAAATTATTAAATTTGTCACAATTTTAGATTAAAAAATGAGACCAATGATTCAACAGCTCTCTTAAAGATTAGTAACAATTATTTTTTTGGCCTTGGTTAGCAAGCAAAGGGAGGGTTACTTACCGTTGTCAAAGCACATTAATGGAGATGTTGGACACTTGATCTCAGTCCCAGCTAGCTTGGCCCCTGTATATGCCAATGTCCAATATGGCTCGTTAGCTATATGCTGTTGCCAAGCTTGTTGCTGAAGAAGTTGCTGCAACAATTTGTAGTGGTGCTTAGAAAGCTGCTTGGACAGAAGAAAAGTGAATACCAACATCACAAGAAGGCAGATATATACGATAAATATGAGATTGGTTCTTACCTTAGATGGCTGGCTAGCTAGCTAGCTTTTGCTTCCCATGGCGACCGGCCCTGATCTCATTATGCATCAAAGTGTAAATCAGAAAGAGAAGGTTCAAGAAAATGCATACTGGTTGGTGTGGAAGACATGCAAATTTTGAAATATATGTGATGCCCAGTTCAAAATATCGAAGTGGATGATATGATTTCTGAAGATCTGATGTTCCGTGAATGAGAGAGGCTGCGCCTTGTGCATGTCCGGATACATTTTCCCACATGCCTAAGTAGGTACATCCTAATGTACGAAATTCCGCCCAACATTGAATCCCATTAATTTATTCAAAAACTTTCAACCATCCTGGCTTTACTTTTTTCTTCATAATCATTCAATCCCGTTACCAAACAGTTTCGTCTGTTTATTATACTATAATGCCACTTGGCCTTTGTCCTTAGAGACCACGCCATTGACCAATTCTCTCTTGTCCAACATCAACAAACAAGGAATAAATAAAATAGCCCGTTGAAAGAAACAAAGCACAATGATAAATTATTGTTCAGAGTTCAGACCCCATATTATAGAATGGAGATATTCATGTATCTGCAAAAACCTGGCCATAGCTAACAAAATCTGGGTGATATACATGCAATTACTTTATATATATGGAAGGAGGACGAGCCCCACTCATAATTAATTAAGTAGGTAGACCAATTTATATTAGAGTGTTATTATTTTTGTAATTTTATTTTTATTTCATTTTTATAATATAAAATTTTAATTATTAAATTTATTAAATTTTAAAATTTTATATCAATAAGTATACTTTTTTTAAAAAAAAAAAGTTATGAAACTATCGTTTTCAATTTTTTTAACTACGTGTTGACATGTTAATCACCCGCGATAACCAAATTCACCGCATCCTGTGGCTGCGGCCACAAGGGCCAAAGCCTACACCTACACCAACCCAAAAGAAAAAAGAGAATAGCCATCACTTTAGAACGTTATAGTTGTTATGTATAGATTGAAACAAAAAGAAAAATAGTGTATTTTATTTTTTATTTTATTTTAAATAAAATATAAAGAGATATAATAAAAGTATTTTTTTTTTAAATATAAATATATCACAACTCCACCAGAAAAAAGGTTGTGACACTGGCATTTGACTGTGTTAAGTTTGTTATTTGTATATTTTTAAAAATATAAATTTTATATATTTTTATATTTTTAATTTATTTTTATACATATATATAATACATAATATTTTTTATGCTTCAGTCCGCTTTGACGTTCACCACTTCCAGATATACACTGTAAGTGTACAAGGTTATATTAAAATTTATAGAATTTAATAATTAATTTTTTAAATAAATATTTAATAAAATTTAATTAATAAAAGTACACGACTCAACTTGAAAAGTATTGCTTAAGGCAATGTCAAAAAACATCTGTAACTTATAATGAGCCGAGAAAGACAATATTACATACAGAAAAATTATTTTCATTATATCATTTTTATAAAATATGTATCTTTAATGGTTCAAATTTTTGTATTATTTTAATTTTTTATAATTTAATTTATGAAATTAAATAAATTTAATAATTTAAATTTTATTAAATATAAATTGTATAAGAATAGAGTATGTTAGAATATAAGTTAATACAGTTTTCCCCTATCAAAACTGTGCGATCCCATCTCATCAATAAATTGGGAGCAACAAGTGGGTAGGAAGGGAAAAATTATATGTGCACGTATTTTTTGTATATTATATATGTACATGTAAATATAAATTAATAAAAAAGAGAGAATAAAGATATAAAAAAAATGTAAAAGAGTATATATTTTTATACCTTTAAGATTATCGTCATTTGTCAAGAAATTATTCATATGATAAAATATTTATCTATTTTCTGACAATATTAGCCATCGATAATATTATTGTCCGCTAAGTCATAGGTTATGCAAATAATAAAATCTCCACACGTCTTGACGAAAAATTTTCATGCAAATTTCAGGCAGAATTTTTGATAGATATCGTATTCTGTAGATAAAATATCAATTTATGACCCATCAACATCCAATGAAAATTTTGCCCATTTAATTCATTTTTTTATTTTACTGACTGATCTTATATCAACTAGAAATTGAAAATTTTCTTATAGTGTGCTATATCATATTTAAAACTTAAGTTTTAAATTTAAGATTTTGAGTTAAAATTTTTAGATTTTAAATTTTATATACTTTATTCTTGAAATTATTAATTAAATATATTTAATTGATAGTTATTTAATTAGTATTTTATAGTAAAAATTTTTAAGATCTTTTATCATAAATATTAGTTGTATCAGATTTTTATAACTAATTTTTTTATTTTTTAAGTTTAATTTTTAAAAATATATGTGAAAATTATTGCCAATTATTTAAAAAACATATTCTAGTAAGATTCTTAAATAAAAATTAATCAATATAATCATATTAAGGTGGAATGTAAATTTTGAACCAAAATATAATTTAGTATCATTTGAAATAATTTCAAAAGGTAGAATATAATTTATTCTAAATAATTAGGTTTTTCATAAAGAAATTGCCAATCAAAATGATTGTGTCTTACCGGAGGGTTTGTTAGGTGTTTTGCATGTGGATAATAAGGTTTTATTATGTGTATATTTTTAGAAGTATAAGTTTTATATTTTTTATACTTTTATATTTTTAATTTATTTTTACATATATGTATGATATATAAAAGTACATATATATACACATATAATTTTCTTAAATAATATAGGGATACGTAATTTCCAGATGGTCTGTACTATATAGTTTCGTTTGATTTTGGGGCTTTTAGCCTAGAAAATGTTTGTAGTACGTTAGGGTGAAATTTAATATGTGAATGTTTGTATTATAAGAAAACAGAGTGCAGGAAAAAAGTGTTTAACAAGAGTACAGAAAACTTTTGTATCATTAACAATAGGCTCGGTCTCCTTACCAAAAAAAAAAAATACTGTTAATAATACAAATAAATTTTACATAAATAATATATAATTTTTCACATTTAAATAGTATTTACATAATTTTTTTTAAAAAAATTATTAGTTGCGCATAGCATCACTCAAAATAAAATGATTGTGACTTTGCACTGGTAAACGACAAGATGGATAACAAAACGGTGACATGACTTTTGACGGTTCCAAGCAATAAGTGCCCCCAAGTTCACCTTCTATATTTATAGCCAGTCAGGGAAAACGCTTTCGCTTGGCCTTTGTTACTTGTTTATCTATTCAGTGTACCAGAAAAAAATGTGTCTATCACGGCTGGCCAATCAGGTAGCGCTATCATCCATGGGCCATCACTATCGTAGCATCATGTCAGGGATCGGCGTTCCAGATTCGGTGCATATCTGTACAGTGCTAGAGAGCGGTTATATCCGCCTGTGAAATATTAGCTCATGTGATATTGATAATTTTTTTTTAATTAGTTTAATAATTTGATTTTTATTTCTGTTCTTCTTCTTATAAATTTTAAGTATGGTATCTTATCATTAACAAAAAAAGTAGTTATATTCACGCTATCTATGGATTCTTTTTAAGAGTATAGAAATATTATTTTTATATTAATAACAATTCTCACGTGATTTTTTTATTTTATATTTTTTTATTTTTTTATTATTTAAAATTAAAAATAATTAAAAATAATTAAAAAATTATATACTAAAATATAAAAAAATTATCAAAATCAATAAAAATAAATATCAAATGATTTAAATATATAAATTTTATTTTTTTACTCTGTTAAATTTAAATTTATTTCTCTCTTATTATCTCTTCACTTTAAATCAAAAATTCACATCCTAGTGCATCCTTTAAAATTTGGTTTTTATTGCACATATAGTTCCTATGTTCTTTTTTTTTTTTTTAAATAAAACCCAAAATCTATGGAAGGTTCTTATTTCTACCCAATCCACAGCAGTATCGGCAAAATTACAACTGCGGGGGCAATAACACCGATCGAGGAATAAAATAATATTTACATAATTTTTTTAAAAAAATTATTTGTTGCGCATAGCATCACTCGAAATAAAATGATTGTGACTTTGCACTGGTAAACGACAAGATGGATAACAAAACGGTGACATGACTTTTGACGGTTCCAAGCAATAAGTGCCCCCAAGTTGAACTTCAATATATATAGCCAATCAGGGAAAACGCTTTCGCTTGGCCTTTGTTACTTGTTTATATATTCAGTGTACTAGAAAAAAATGTGTCTATCACGGCTGGCCAATCAGGTAGCGCTATCATCCATGGGCCATCACTATCGTAGCATCGTTTCATGGATGGGCGTTCCAGATTCGGTGCATATCTGTATATTGCTAGAGAGCGGTTATATCCGCCTGTGAAATATTAGCTCATGTGATATTGATAATTTTTTTTAATTAGTTTAATAATTTGATTTTTATTTCTGTTCTTCTTCTTATAAATTTTAAGTATGGTATCTTATAATTAACAAAAAAAGTAGTTATATTCACGCTATCTTTGGATTCTTTTTAAGAGTATAGAAATATTATTTTTATATTAATAACAATTCTCACGTGATTTTTTTATTTTATATTTTTTTATTATTTAAAATAAAAAATAATTAAAAAATTATATACTAAAATATAAAAAAATTATCAAAATCAATAAAAATAAATATCAAATGATTTAAATATATAAATTTTATTTTTTTACTCTCTTAAATTTAAATTTATTTCTCTCTTATTATCTCTTCACTTTAAATCAAAAATTCACATCCTAGTGCATCCTTTAAAATTTGGTTTTTATTGCACATATAGTTCCTATGTTCTTTTTTTTTTTTTTTAAATAAAGCCCAAAATCTATGGAAGGTTCTTATTTCTACCCAATCCACAGCAGTATCGGCACAATTACAACTGCGGGGGCAATAACACCGATCGAGGAAGAAATTCCAAATGAGAGCGAAACCTCAGGAGGGAAGGGGAAGCAAGAGAAGACGCAGACCGAGAATTTTGAGTTAATTTGTTTGGATGCAATGTTTGCTTCACGAGGAATGAGTTGTGTACTTCATTTGAATGAGACATCCATTGATGAATATCAGATGACACTCGGTGGGACTCCAAAAAAAAGAAAAAATCATTTCCATTAGTCGCTTTCCCGTATTCGATATAGCCTACGACCCTCACTCCTCCCTTAATGAAATATCGGATAATACACTTATTTCGCTTTCATCCATCCACCCGTTGTGGATAAGCCTAACTTTTAATTTTGTTATTTTTATAAATTAAATTTTATAAAATTGATAATCTAATTTTATCATCTGAAAAAAAGGTTATCTCCCATATCTTGTAAAAGACAACCTTCTAGAAGATTTATTATATATAAGAGATTTAGACGTGCAAGTTAGAGAGGCAATACATCTTACATCTGTCGCTCTAAGTCATATCTAAACAAAAATTTAAAAACACTACATTTATATGTAAACTTGAGTTAATGTATTAATTAAGAGTAAATTATTCTAATTTTATTTTTATTATATAATTTTTTCTAGTTTAAAAATTTACACTGACTTCTTTTAAGAATTAGTAAAAATATATTAATTTTATTTGATTTTTGTAAAGATTTTCATAAACCTTCCTCACATATAAAAATATCACATGAAAAAATCTTTTTTTAAAAAAAAAAGTAGCTACTAAGAAAGGAGACAATGGAAACATGCCATAACTAATATATGCTTGTGTGTCCATTCCAACTGCCCATGGTGAACTTGACCATCAGGAGTCGTAACTGACGGTTTGAATATCAACTTTATTTATTCTTTCAAGCAATAAACTAGCTTTTAGGAGTCAGGGAACATATTGAAAAATTTAGGAGTCAGGGAACATATTGAAAAAATTTAGGAGTCCTCCAACCATATAATACAATTTCACAAGTGACTACACAGGTTATGAATTGTACTCGACATTGGACCCATCGCTGATGCTTAGTTCTTAAGATGCCACCCCTTCTTAGTTACTATTTTGTCATAAGACCAAAACAAAAATGAAGAAATAGGTTGTGAAAGCAAGACTCAGAAATGTAAGATATCATAGTAGATTATTGAGTAGGGAAGCAGGCAAATTATAGAATCCTTTAGGCTTGGGGGATGTGGACATGGGACATAAGCCCACAGAAATGCTTTCATGCACCCAATAATTTCTAATGTGAATTAAACACAAGTAAAGGTAAAGATTAGGTACAATTAATATATACCATTTTTTGTCAACTCAAACTTCAATTCATAGCATCTAAAGGTGTCAAATCGACTGATATATATATTGGATTGGTACACCCAAATTTAAGAAGTGACATCATTTTATAATTTTTTTGATTTATTTATAAGCAAGTTTTTAATTTATTGTGCTTTAACTTACAAGTTGAAATGAATTAATACAAGTTAATATATTTAAGTGTAAAAATGTAATGATTTATGAAGTTAATCTACTTCATCCCAAATAAAAAGCTGATTGATTTATATTTTAATAACCTAACAAAAATAACAGATTATCATGTTCTTACCCACTCATCATGACAAATCAAATTAAAAACATCTCTATTCACATGTAATTCCTGTGCTTTAATGTAACATCATCTGCGCTGTGCTCCATATTAATTTGCATTACTGACAATATAATGGCCTGCTTTTATAGAGCAAGTTACCTGCCCCGATGCCTCACACGTCACAAGTTTCCATATTTCTTCGCTTCAATGTCCTCTACTCAATGTAGCATTAATTGACATAGCTTTCGGCTTAACTTTAATACCCATTATTTCCGTATATCGGGGCCACCCCTTAATTAACACCATAATCTATTGTCTAATTTATAAATCACATAAATTTTATGATCTCCCCATAACACTATTTCTCTCCCCTCTTCACCTTCTATTAGTCACTAAAGATGAAAACAAGCAAACCAGAAATAGAAATTTATCCTTTTACGTTTATCAATCTACGATGAGATTTTGTAAAATACACATGCGCATGTTGTTTGCTTTAACACAGTAGTTGAAGCTCTTCAAAGCAATTGACAAGCAGTTAACTGCACCAAATTACAGTTATCTAGATGCTGTAAGTTGGATGGAAAGTACAAATGGACCGAACCTCTTTCCTTGTCATTGACGCAGCTTAAGATCATAGCGAGATTTTGTTGTCTCGACGAAAAGACACCATGGTTGCGGCCTCGCGTCAACTTGCATGATAATTTTTCCTAAAATAGCTAATCGACGGAGAGACACCATGGGGGCGACCTCATGTCAACTTGCATGATCATTTTCGCTAAAAAGGCTAATGAGCTTTAATTTGATAAGATTGATTTTGTTGCTGTGGACTTCCATAACGGGATAATTATGGCTAAAACTTGTTGCATTCAGTACTTGTTGATCGTGCAAAGCTCAAAAGCTAGCAATGTAGTCATTGGATACTTTTACAACAATAAATAAAATTTTATTTCCCTTAATCAGATTAGGTATATTAATCAAATCATATCATTGAATTTTATTTAAAAATTAAATTTTTAAAAATATCATTTAACATAAAATTATTTTTAATAATTTTTTTATCTTTTTCTTTCCTTTTTATTAAGTTAAAAAGTATTTGATCAATTTTTTTATTAAGCTTACTAGTAATTTTTTTTTGCATATGTCCAAACTATCTTAACTAAGTCTTTGTCATTTTTTTTTCAATAGGCATAACACCAATTTTCTCTTAATTACAACTATTCACACTTGTCTTTTTTAATATTCTCATTTCTACTATTTTTAATTTTTGCTCTTGTTGACTTTTGATGATCAACATGAATTATCATAGAACATAGTTAGTTTTATAACAATTTGATAAAAATGTTTATTTAAACTTGATAGGTACTTAATTTGTAATTACAAATAACTCTTAATACATATTTTGAAATTTTTTTCACTTAGTTAATATCCTATTTTCTATGTGTGATATCCCTATTAATTTCTTTATCACTTATAAAATTAATACATTATATTAAAATCTTGACACTTATGGTAAAATGTGCTTCTTAACTTTTCACTCCAAACCATGACTAACTCGCTTCTTGCTAACTAACATTCCATATAATCTGTCTTACTCCTATTTCAATGGAAATCCTCAAAAACTCTATCCACATCTCAAGTTTATATTTGATTTCTTTTATTGACTCCTAAAATAGAATTATATTATTTACAAAAAATATACATTTTAAAATTACTTTTAGATGTGTTAAGTAAGTATGTTTAAATAAAAAGTTGTAAATTTAAAGATAATCCTTAATATAAATTTATATTTATAAAAAAATATTTTATCATACTTAAATAAGTTTTCACTTATTGTTCTATCATAAATATCTTTTGTAACTTAAATATATGTGATACAAATATTCCTTTTTTAATGTTTTCTATGTGATACCCTATGGTGGACTTTTCTAAGTCAATTAAGACCATGCACAAATCAAATTGATTATTTAATATATGAGTGTCTATTCTTAATATATGATCAATTATTATTTTTTAATTTTATAATATATCTTATGAATTTAATTACTTAATAATTTATATACCTTTAAATATCTCTTGTATCTGATTACCTAACAATATTAAAATAACAAATTCTCCCTAAGCGGGAGCTTTTACGATATATTCAACAATGGCTTGTATACGCTATTCCGCTAGATTTTGAAGTTTGAAAAGAAGACCGGACCATCAGATGGACCAACTGATTCGTGCCCTTACCCAAAAATATTAAGATAATGGTATACCGTAGTTATTAGACAAAGTAAAATATATTTTTTGTCAAATGTCAAATATATTTGGCCGATTGACACAAGTTGTGCAGATGTACAGATGCACGTATCTGCCCTCTTTTCCCCCAAACAGCACGAGGCTAAGGGGCCTACAACCTAAATAAACAATGGCACACAGTTAATACTTTGCAAGTGGCATTTACTTTACTCCCAACTTGATGTCCCATATCCTCTTTTTCAAAATCTTTATTCATTCAAATCTTTCGTCTCTATTCTCTTTATGATTTTCATTTTTTATTATAAACATGCTCCAAAGTTATCCACTGCAAATTATTTTTTTATTCGTGGAAAAAAAAACTCACGTCTTGGATTTGCGTTTATAATTTATTTGGATTAAGAAGATTTTTTATGGAGACAAATAAGTTATTCACAATTGGGATAATATTTAAGAATAAAAAATTAATTACCTCACGAGTTCAGAGTATGTTTTTAAGTGAAATACACCATTTCATTTAAAGATATTTTGAATGTGCATTTTGTTTGTGTTTCGTACACCTAAGTGCAGCAATATCCAATATATTTTAGAAGATGATAGTTATACATTTTAATTGTGTATATAAAAAATTAATAAATTTAAAAAATACATGTAAAATTATTATATATATTATTACTCTATATGTCTTTACATTAAAAATAAGGAAAAAAAAAAAAGATGGCAGTGTGCAAAACACCGGTTTTTAGTCATCAATTATTTGCTTACAGAAAAATAAAATCAACGTATGGATTGACATGATATTGGTTATTTGTTATTTTAATTTATATATAAATATATTTTAAATGTCTCATTTTTTAAAATTTTAAAATTATTTATTTTATTATATCTTTTGTAATTTTTAAATGTAAAAAATTTGAATTTATTATGAAAGAAGAAAAAGTACAATATAATTAATAAATGAGTAATTAAATTATTATAAATAATAAATTTATAATATAAGTTTGCTAATTTATTTTTTATAAATATTTAATAAAATTTATTTTTTAAAAATAATATAATAATAAGAGTAATATGGCAAGCCGGCGGCTGAAGTAACACTGTGCGGGTTAAATAGGGTCCTGGTAGAGCCCCTCTTCCAATGTGAGGACTAGGGGGCATGTAGATGCACTGAATGCAACACTTAATGCTCCCAAACACTATTTGTGAGAATTTTTAATTAGATTTATTAATATGTATTTTACATACATATATATAATATTTATGTTAGAGGAATACAAATACATATGTATTGCACGACAATATAATTCAAAGACAAAAAGGACAGAAGTCATGCAACTTCAATCATATATCCATCCCTGATTTCATTTAATTTGAAACACTTATTTCGCTATATATTTATCTGGGTTTCTCAAGCAAAAGCTTTGATATAGTTGGAAGAGATGATAAATAAATTAAAACTAAATTTGTTGGTTATATATTTTATCAATATAAATTTGAATTTAAAATTATTTTTATTTAAAAAAAAATTTACTGTTAAAATAACACTCACTTTAAAGGATTTAATTTTTGATAAAAATATTTTTAAAAAATTTAAAAAAGTAAAAAAATTGGTTAATAATTGTAGAACAGATCAAGTTCTTTAAAATCGAATGACAAATCACATGACATAAATTAAGTGAGAGATAAAATTTTTTTAAAAAAAGTATAGAATTAATGAAAAAAAGTAAAATTTATAAATAGATTTAAATATAAGATAAAATAAAAAGTCAAAATAAAAAATAATTAGAAATGTAGAGAATCAGATTTTTGTAGAGCACACTTAAGTAACAATCCAAAAATCCAACTTTTTGAAACATGATTTAATTAAGACATTAAAGTATATATAAAATAATAAAAGAAAATCTAAACAAAAGTGCAAATTGCCGCCCATCCCATCCATTGCAGGGGTAGTGTAATGCCAAGTAAGTGGCTAATCCTCACTGCTGGCGTACATGACAAACCAAAATTTGTTGTGATACGGACACAGGTGCTAACGTACATGCTGTGCGAAGCGTTTGCGATGAATGAATTCAGCATCTGCGTTGTGCTGCTAGTGTGAGGTTACCTACTTGGCCCAACCTTTCCTTGGGAGGTAAAGCCCATTTGGAGTTGCCCAGGTGGCTTCATTATTTGACTCACGTGCCTAAATAGCACCAACTCAACCTTTTCTTTTTCTATATTTAATATTTGCCCTACTCGTTATATTTTTATTTTTTAGGCGTTAGGCCATCCATTAACAAAGCAAATCCAATAAAACAATTTCAGAGACATCCTCCCTCTCCCATAATCCCAACTCCACTATGTTGCTTTTTTTTATTAAATGTAAATTATTTTATTCAATGATTTGTACATTATCTTTGGGTCGTTTTGTTTCATTATTTTCAAGGGGTATATATGGGGTTAGGCATCCAAATCTTTGTTCAAACTAAGCCAACACAAGGACCGGTAGCCTACCATAGAGAAACACAAAATTTGGGGAACTGCATTTTGGTTCTAACATGGATTTAGATTCTTCTCTCTTCCAACACCAAAACTCTCAGTGCTCCCCTGCGAATTCCTCTGTTTCTGGGGATTCTTTCTCCTGGGACGACTTCTTCTTCTTCAATGATGACAACACCCTTCCCTTCAACTTCACAGACTACTACTCGCAAGAAATGATCTTGTACGATGCCAACAAGGAATCATCCTCGGAATCCAACTCTTCATCCTCTATGGGAGGAATTGAGTCACAAGAAGTCTCCTCCCAAGATTCGTCTCCGCCGCCGCCGCTGCCTTGGCAAGAATCACTACCGGCACCACCGTCTCCACCCAAGGAAGCAAACAGGGAGAAGAGGCGGTACAGAGGAGTAAGGAGGAGGCCATGGGGGAAATTTGCAGCGGAGATAAGGGACTCCACAAGAAATGGGGTTCGAGTGTGGATTGGAACATTCGACACTGCTGAGGCTGCGGCTTTAGCTTATGATCAAGCAGCCTTCTCGACGCGGGGCTCGCTGGCGGTGCTTAATTTCCCAGAAGAAATGGTGAAAGAGTCGCTCAAAGACATGGCAAATAAGCCCGGGGAAGATGGTTCCTCCCCGGTATTAGCACTGAAGAGAAAACACACCTCGAGAAAAAAGCCCAAGCCTGACAATAAGAAGGTTAGAAGGGATAGTAGGGAGTTAGAGAGTGGTCAAAAGGTGTTGGTGTTGGAGGATTTGGGTGCTGATTTTCTAGAGCAACTTTTGAGCTCCACTTCATGTGAGAGTATTGGCTGCTGGTGATCTTGGCGTGTTCAATTGTTCATTGCTTTTAATTTTTAACCTTTAATTCTTTCATGACTTTTTTATGTTTATCCTTTTCCATCTCCTCGAAAGAGAGATGAAAAGCAGTCTAAGTTCGTGTATAAAATGCTTTCAAGAGCAATCTTTCACAATCAAATAATTGATGATGAAAATGTGCATCCATTCAGCTATAGTCACGTACCTTCTTTCTAACTTAAATTAGTGCTATGACTTCAAATTACAATGTTCTCTTTGACTCTGGTTCAATGACAAAAGATTCATGGGCTAGAACTTGGAGTTATTTTTGTTGGAGGAGTTTTCTTTTACAGTTTTTTTTCTCAAAAAGATTTTTTTTACTTAAAAAATTAAAAAAAATACCCTTAAAGAAATTCAAAAAAAAAAAGAAGATTTAATCCTAACCATCTTTAAATTAATAAGGCATAAAAAGGAGTCTTAAATATCAGGCTAATTTTTTTAATTTAATAATAAATTTATATGAATTAATTTACATTAAAAGTAACTTGTGGGTAGAGCTTTAATCCTAACCATCTTTTTAATTTGATTAAGCCTAATTGTCAGAATTAATTACGCCTTTCTCACCCAGCAAGGTAATAGTCAAGAAAATAGAAATTTGTAGTTTGAAACTTTTTCCTTTTTCAAATAGTTGACAAAGTCAATTGAGACAGCACCCAATTAGCCCCGTTATCGTTTCGAAATCAAAGATGGAGTGGAAAAAGACAAAGATGGAGTGAAGCGGAGTGCCACTTGTTAGCTATCTAATTGCAATTAGTTGTTTTTACGGGAATTATTATGTTATTCCTTTATTTTAAAATTGAGATTTTTTATTTTTTAATTTTAATAATTCTTTTTATCTTTTTTTTTTAATGATGTATCTTTTTATTTTAAAGTTTTTTTTTCTCAGTTATAATTCAATCCCAGATTTTAAAGTGAAAGACATCAAAAATAAAAAAATTAAAGAATTTAAATTCTTTATCAGGGAATTCAAATTTTTTATGCTACCATCTCATCTTTTAATCAATCACATTCTTTTATAAAAGTATATGACATAACTAATCATATATGTCATTATATATAAGATAGGATAACAAAATCTAATTTAAAAAAAAATTGTCATATTAAGTACAGAAATAAAATATTTATGTTTAAATCAAAATTATTACATCAATTAAGTTGTGTAAATTAAAATATAAAATTTTATTAATTTAATAATTTAAATTATGTAAATTAAAGATGATAAAAAAATAAAATATAAAAATAAAGGAGTTATTTTTTAAAATTAATAATTTTTTGGGAATTTTAGTTTGAAGGATGATCGGGGTTGCATTATGCAGGCCAGGCCCATCAGTTTTCAAACTGGAATATCGGCGTCAACTGTAAAGCCGACATTTGACACAAGCGTAGCAGTCAAGTCTTCTAGAATCTTCTAAGATACAAATACAACGCTTTGACCTTTGAAAAAAATAAAATTAGAAAAATGATAGAGCTGCCAGATGTGTAACTAAGATATCTTTTTATATGTCTTTTAAAATATTTTATAATATTTTAAAAATTTATAACTCTAATATATATTAGAAATTCAAACGAGCCACTCATTTATCAGCTACCGAAAAAATAATAGGGATAGTGCTATGCCAAATAGCCAATTTATTATGGCTTTCCTTCCTTGTGCAGATCACATAAAACAAAACACAGCCGTACTCACTCCTCTGCATTTGCAAAAACAACATTTTACGAATTACATGACGGCTGCAAATGTAGAGTAAAGCTTCTGTCACCAAATAAAAGTGAAAAAATTATCATGTAATTGTAAGGTTTAATAAATTTTAAAATTTATCAAACGAGTTAATGTAAATGGTAAATATTTAAATTTTTTAAATATATTATCTTAAATTTAATTTAAATTATAAATATAAAAAAAATTCATTTAAAAAAATTATCTATTTTGACAATATTAATTTTTTAAAAAATTAATTTCTTAATTATAGGTTGAAAGAATATCTTAAAACAATTCAAAAATTTTATACTTTTATTTATGAATTTAATCATTTGAATTTTTAATAAAGATTTAATATTTTTAATAAAATTAATAAATTTGTCAAATATAGTACTACTTGAGAATGAAACTAAAATTATTTTTTATTTTATGTTTTAAGTATTGAATTGAACTCTAAGATTAAGATTGAACATTTGTAAGATGGAATCGGCCCATCCACTCCAAATAGGCCCATGATTGGCAATTTCGGTCGGCATCCATGATGGGCCTCCATGAGCCATGATCACGGGGTCAACAGACTAGACTGCGTGATTTTGGTGCCATCAAACAGTGTGTCCACCCTGAGGCGACAGCCAACAATTCCACACTGCACCCCTCTTTTTAATTCTGGATATGCAAGTTAGGGAGACTCAAATTCTATGAATGAATGAAAGGAGAAAGGATAGGGTTTTTTTTTTATTATTATTTTGGAATACTGCAATACTGTAGAAGAAGAACGTGGCAAGTGGCAATGGCTTCTGCAATACAATGAGCCCGCTGCATTATTTGCTGGAAGCGCTAAGCGCACATTTTGGTTGAGCGGACAAGACAGGAAGGCACGAGAAGTAGGCAGGGTGACAAAGACAAGTAGAGAGGGAGAGGGAGCGTGGCAGAAACAAAGTAATCAACTTTTAGTGCTTCTGACTATTCTTCCAACTAAGGGTTGCCTTTTGAGAATGCAAATCTTTTCCTGCAGACAAAAATATCTTCCACTTTTCGTGCCCCAGTGCTAGCACCGTGATAAACATCCTCTTCTGTTCTGACCAAGAAACAAAATACAGAGTCATACCTACCTTCACCCACAGGACAACTGAGGGAACTATATTTGTGTTGGGAAAAATTGGATCAGAGGCTTAATAACAGCGGAAGCACCTCAGGATCATTTTTTCTTACTGTGCAAATAAATTATGCACAACAAAATTTAAGCAGAAAAATAAATACAAGATGCACAAATATTTAACGTGGAAAACCCTCCAATTTTGAGGAAAAAACCACGGGACAAGCTCCGAGAAAATATTCCACTATAATAAGGATAATTACAAATATCCTTACAACACACTTTACTCTCTTTCAAGTGATACTAAAATTATAGTGGCACTCAGTGAGACCCTCTAGAGATGACACCCAATTTTTCTGGTGTATACCCACACCCTCACTCTATTGGGAATTACTCAGACTCTTTTTTATCTCACACTCTTAGAGAAATTATTTCTCTCAAGGCTTACCACTTATACTTGGCTTTAGCCTTATTCTCTCTTGAGCCTTTCTCTTTGTTGGCTCCCCTTCTCTTGCCTCTCTTGCTTGTGCAAATGATGCTTGGTGAAGCCTTCTATTTATAGGCAAAGTTTGAGTTGCAAAAGGAATAGTGAAGTGGTGCAATGTTGACAAACTACACCTCCCTTTCACACCTTTGCAATTAGCCTCCTTCTTATTCAATTTTGGAGGCTCCTCTTTTCTTCATTCACACTTGGTCATTCACACTTGGTTTTCATGGACACATGGTTTTCATGGGGTGGACCTAACAATTCTCCCCCTCCAGCCCATGAGAAAGGAGAACAATCCTAAATACCATCAAATAGAATTCATGCCAGCCAACTTGGCACAAGTTTGAAGCTTCTCTGACTCCCCCTCATCAGTAAGGAGGATATACTCAGAACTTGGGTACCTAGTTGATGGACGCCGCTCTCTCTCTGTTCTTCTGAGCGGCGGTGGAGGGGGTTGCTCCCCCCTGCTCAACAACTTCATCACCTCCAGCATTATCTGTCCTTGGTTGGTCATTAATCTGTTCCCCACCTTGAGTATCATTATCAACTGGATCAGGCAAGTTCACCATAGGAACTGGGTTTAGATCAACCAAGCCGTTACTGCCACCAGACACTTTCTTTTCAGCTTTTTCTATATCATCAATGATTTGGTCTTCAATAAATGCTACATCTCGACTTCGAATCAATTTCTTCTCAATCAGGTCATATAACCTGTAGCCAAATTCATCAAGACCATAACCGAGAAAGATGCACTGTCGTGTCTTCGCATCAAGCTTGGATCTTTCATCCTTCGGAATGTGAACAAACACCTTACATCCGAAAACTCGTAGGTGATCATAAGAGACTTCCTTATCATACCAGATTTTGTTAGGAACGTCACCATTTAGAGTAACCGCTGGAGATAGATTGATCACATATACTGCTGTGAGCAAAGCCTCCCCCCAAAAGTATTTTGGCAGCTTTGCTTCTGAAAGCAAACATCTGACTCTCTCTAGCAAGGTCCGATTCATCCTTTCAGCTAGACCATTTAATTGCGGAGTCTTTGGAGGCGTTTTCTGATGCTTAATGCCCATCTTTCTGCAGTATTCATCAAAGGGACCACAGTACTCGCCACCATTATCAGTGCGAATACACTTCAGCTTCTTTCCAGTCTCCCTTTCAACAGATGCATGAAATTGTTTAAAAATATCAAGGACTTGATCTTTGGTCTTTAAGACATAAGCCCAAAGTTTCCTTGAATGATCATCAATGAATGTCACAAAATAAAGTCCACCGCTAAAGGACTTTACCTTCAAGGGACCGCAAACATCGGAGTGCACCAATTCTAACAAATCCGATTGCCTTGAAGGAAAGTGACTCTTAAAGGCAACTCTGTTCTGCTTTCCAGCCATGCAATGAGCACATTTCTTCAAGCTCGTGCTCTTTATACCTGGGAGTAGGTTTTTCCTGGCCAAGTAACTGAGTCCCTTCTCACTGATGTGACTAAGTCTCCTGTGCCACATCTCGGCTGTCTTCTCATCATCCATTGTGTTGATGAAGTCACCTGAAATTTTAGCTTGTGTTAAATACAAGCTTGGACTCTTCTCTCCTCGAGCCACAACCAACGAACCTTTAGTAAGCTTCCATTGCCCATTACCAAAGGTGTTGAAATAACCTTCATCATCCAGCTTCTTTACCGAGATCAAATTGAAACGGATATCAGGCACATGCCTAACATCCTTGAGAATTAGCCGTGCTCCTTTGTTGGTTTCCAAGTGGATATCTCCCATGCCGGAAACATTTGAGAAACCATTATTACCCATCTTTAACACCCCAAAATTACCGGGTGTATAAGATGAGAAGAGCTCCCTATTTGATGTAACATGTAATGAAGCTCCACTATCCACGACCCAACATGTTTCATGACAGGCAAAATTAATTACCTCCTCGTCACAAACAACGACCAGTTCGGCAGCAGCAACCTGATCTTTCTTTTCTTCCTCAGTGTTGCCATTTTTCTTATCTTTCTTGTATTTGAAACACTGCCTTTTAAAGTGCCCCAACTTGCCACAATAGTGACACTCCATATTTTTTGATCTGTCCTGGGACTTGCTCCGGCTTTTATCTCTGCCTTTCAGACCTCTACTACTGCTTCTCCCCCTATCATCGGTGACAAGAATATCAGGCTGTGAAGACGAAGCTTGAGATCTTTTTCTCATCTCTTCGTTTAAGACAGCACTTTTAACATGTTCCATCGTCACTACGCCATCAGGAGCGGAGTTGCAAAGTGACATTCTGAATGTCTCCCAAGAGTCTGGTAGAGTACCGAGCAGCCAAAGAGCTTGAATCTCATCTTCAAACTTTACACCCATGGAAGATAACTGTTGTAAAACTCCTTGAAATTCATTTAAATGATCGGAGATAGAGCTATCTTCCTTGTAGTGTAACTTTATCATATTCTTAATCAAGAAGAGCTTGTTGTTGCCGGTCTTTCGTGCGTACAGATATTCAAGTTTCCCCCATAACGTCTTGGCATTCGTTTCATCATTTATGTGGTTGAGCACGTTGTCATCCACCCACTGCCGAATAAAGCTGCACACCTGGACATTTTCAAATGCCCACTGATCATCGATTTTTGATTCAGGCTTTTCTGAAGCAAACACTGGTAAATGCCAACTTTTCACATAAAGGAGATCTTTCATTTTTCCTCTCCATATGTGATAGTTGGTGCCGTTCAAGCTAATCATTCTGCTTGTATTGACCTCCATCTGATATAAGCCAGCAATTTGTGAGACAAATAAATTAGGCGGTAAAACTGGCCAATTATAGAGAAAACAAATTTGGCGGCTTAGTCAGGCCAGAGGCGGTATAACCAGCCAATATATATTGCAAAATAAATTTCAACAATATAACCAGAGGCTCTGATACCACTTGTTGGGAAAAATTGGATCAGAGGCTTAATAACAGCGGAAGCACCTCAGGATCACTTTTTCCCACTGTGCAAATAAATTATGCACAACAAAATTTAAGCAGAAAAATAAATACAAGAGGCACAAATATTTAACGTGGAAAACCCTCCAATTTTGAGGGAAAAACCACGGAACAAGCTCCGAGAAAATATTCCACTATAATAAGGATAATTACAAATATCCTTACAACACACTTTACTCTCTTTCAAGTGATACTAAAATTATAGTGGCACTCAGTGAGACCCTCTAGAGATGACACCCAATTTTTCTGGTGTATACCCACACCCTCACTCTATTGGGAATTACTCAGACTCTTTTTTATCTCACACTCTTAGAGAAATTATTTCTCTCAAGGCTTACCACTTATACTTGGCTTTAGCCTTATTCTCTCTTGAGCCTTTCTCTTTGTTGGCTCCCCTTCTCTTGCCTCTCTTGCTTGTGCAAATGATGCTTGGTGAAGCCTTCTATTTATAGACAAAGTTTGAGTTGCAAAAGGAATAGTGAAGTGGTGCAATGTTGACAAACTACACCTCCCTTTCACACCTTTGCAATTAGTCTCCTTCTTATTCAATTTTGGAGGCTCCTCTTTTCTTCATTCACACTTGGTCATTCACACTTGGTTTTCATGGACACATAATTTTCATGGGGTGGACCTAACAATTTGAACATCCAAGTCTAACAATAATTTCCAAACTCTCATAGTAAATCCATTAATTGTACCAAGCCTGACAAACGACAGTATTAGTCAACCAAAATGGACCGCACCATTCACAAAAGGCAATCCTTTTAGCAGTCCCCAAATTCAGTAGGTAAAAAAGCAAAGCCAGCAGCTGGCATGGGGACTTTCCAGGAACCTCGGTGGTAAACGTAGAAAAGAAGACGGGTAGAAACTGTTTGTTAGAATGTGGTCACTTTCTTTTCTGTTCTAGTCTCCTCTCATTATGCTTCCCACTTAGCCATGGTGCTCTCTCAATTGTACGCAATATTGCACTTAAAATTAAAAAAAAAAAAGCGCATATACCCACGAGCCTGTCCATTTTATCATCCAATATTGATTATTATAAACAGAGATATTTCTAAAAAAGAAACTCTTCATTACTTATTTTAAATAATATATTTTTTCACTCGAGAGTATTTATATTATATGATAAAATTTACATAAATTATTATTTAAAAGTGATTACTTAGTTTCAGGTTTAACAATTTTAAATTTGGATCTATATGTATTTTAGAGAGTATAATATAAATAAATAATTATTAATAAAAAATTTATAATCATAATTACATTATAATTTATTTATTTATATTTAATAATAATTATAATTATTGATTTTTTTATTAATAATTATTTACTTACACTTTATTCTATAAATAATATTTTACACAAATTTTAATTCAACAATTTTACTTTTTCAAATTCTGGATAAAAAAGGTAAAGTTTTACTGTAGAATTTTGATTTGAGATGAACAATGAAGGGCTGGAAAATGTGATGCGGCATATCTACTTTAAACTCTAGCCCTCAAAAATGGACATAATTGGGCGTCGCACTGATTTGGGAAGAAAGAAAAAGCATATGGGGCTAAACATCATAGATTGATAGTGGGCATGATGAGCAAATTAAGTTTCTGGTTTTGTTGAAAGATATATATGCGTATACAACCATTTATTTTTATAAATAAAATAAAATAAAATTTTTATTTAAAATTTAAAAAAAAATAAATTTATTAAATTTTTTCTAGTAAATTATGAGAATTAATAAATTTCTCATAAAACTTTGGGCGACAGTTATTTTTTGTTCTAAGACATGACCTTAACTATAGCTTTGGACTCTTGCTTATTTGCATCAAGGATCGGGAACTCTTATCATTTGTGTTTAAATTATGGGGATGATTTTAAATAAAGAGATGAAATTTGAGTAACTGCAAAATTAAATTCTACCATAATTACCAACTGAGGTTCCTACTATTCAAAAATTACGAAAATTAAGAATTTTGGACTGTTTATCCATTTCCCTTATATCCATCGCCTATGCCTTCTCAACCTTCCCAGAAAATTTGTCAGACCACAATCAATATATAATATGAAGGTTCCAACCTCCAATTCATTTAATTTTGATATTTAAATAAAGGAATAACTAAAAGTATTATTAGAAGGGAACCCACATGTCGGTGTGGTTAAAGCAATTTTGATAGAGATATTGAGATGGAAGAGACTGTGAGTCCAACAATGAAGTTTCATTTTCATACACTTTCACATACTCCATGGTCAGGCTAGGCATTATTGCTCAAAAATATTAGTTACATATTATATAAGGAATACATAAATGATGAGTTAAATGATTTAAATTATTGTGGGCCTTTATTGTGATAGGACTTAAGCCGTTTCAATCATAGCCATTCCCATCATCACTTACATGTTTTTTGTATACGTACAAAGAGTATTGTTTTATTATTGATAGTTGACGAAGTACGTACGCCGCGGCTCAACCACAAAAGTAATACGGGGAGTGTTGGTTGGTGTACATACATGGATACTATGTTGTGCGCATACCCATTAATAAAATTTAAATAAAACGGTGTGTTTTACACCGCATTCAAATTTATTATTTCAATATACTCTCTCTGTGCATACCCGTGTAATTGTCCCAGTGTTGGTATTGGATTTTTGTTTTTTAGTTTTATTAAGAGGGTTTAAACTCATTGGGGTGAGAGAAAGAGATGGAGATAGGGAAAGATTGCACCACGTGTACCAATCACAGTTGGCGTGGGTATTGGTTTTAAATGCTTAGCAATCAATCAGGTTGAGTGTGGGAATATGTAAATCCTTTAGCCTCTGTAAAATGGCATCACTTTCTTTTCTGGCTTTGAATAAATTCACTTTGTAAGGTTTATGCCCGCCCTTTGTTCCTGTTTCTACCTTTATATCTGGTTTCTGGGTATCAATTTTTTTCACCCCCGATTCCTTTGCTTTTCCCCAACTGAATTTGCAACCGCCACAGCCTACAAAGACTCAGAGGACAACTTCTTATGGGGTTGGTTTATTGGCGTAGGATATGAACGAGATTCATTAAACAATAACTCTGTCATTATTGCCTACCATATATACGATCAAATAATTAGCAGATCCACTCAAAACAAACGCAGACCGTTGAAATTGGCAGTTCTTTTGCGCCCCAACACATTTTCAAACGGCACAGGTCGATAATCAAGAAAAAAGGGCCGGAAGTAGCCATGATTCCAGAAACCTAGCACTCCGCAGTCAGATGGATATATAAGTGTTGTTAGGTGCATGTGGTTCTATTATATATATAATCTGTGCAATAAACAACAAAAATGTCATTAGAGGTTATTTTTTTTAATTGATTTTATGCAGATTTTGTATAACTAATCGCCTGTAAATAACATTTTCTCATGTTTATTAACAAATTTATGGAAGAAGATAGATCTCTATAGCTATTAATTTTTCATAAAATATGGGAAGTCGTTAGATTTTTTTTTTGTAATTAATTTAAATTTAATAATTTAAATTTAATAAATTTAATAAATTTAATAAATTTAATAATTTAAATTTTTTAAATAAATTTTTTTATAAAATTTAATTTATAAGACACATGTATTAGTGGTGTACCCGTAGGACGTTAGGGGTACAATAACACATATCTTCTATTTTATTGATTATAATAGGATTTATCGCCGAGAGCGATGGATTCGTTAAACCAGCCATTGATGACAGCGGCACTGCCACCAAATACAAATATATATCATTAAGGATCCTCCATTATAAAAATGTTAATTATTCCATTTTGAACTCGTGGAAGGGTTATTTTCTTCTGCACCTCACACATATAATTATTTATTCCTCATATCAGATTTGTTATATCTAAGATTAAGAAAATAATATATATACGGAATTCTATATATCATATACATATATAAAAATAAATAAAAAGTAAAAAGAATAAAAATATAAAAAAATATATATAATTTATACCTCTAAAAATATAAATACATAAAATCCTTAAAATTAAGGCGAATGGGGGGAGCGAGGAGAACTCTTACACTGGTATACATATGAACCAAAAAAAAAAAAAAAGGAAGCGAACAGAATCTTGAGAAGAGTAAGGATTAAGCTAACGCAGCCCAACTAGCTTGAGTGGCTTTGAACTTTGTAATGCTTAGTCAATTACATCTTAAAGCTAAGGCACTATATGTAAAGGGGGTACTTTGCAGGCCATTTTACATTGCAGAACTTCTTTTGTTCGGTTTTGTTACTTTTATAAATTAAATTTTATTTAATATTTATTTAAAAAATTTATATTATTAAGTTTATCAAATCTTATATACTAATAAGTTATAAATATTGAATCACTTAATTTCGTTTGCAACCAAAATATAGGAGCAACCTTTTTTTCTTGCGTTTTGTTGGCATTGCTTTTTTTTTTTTTAAAGGAATGGGAGCTTCCTGGTTGCATAGCTACTTGAAGTTAGCAACAAAATAATAATAATAAATATATACAGTTATTTTATATATATTTTATGTGTTTTTCTACATTTTATTTTTTTTAATTTTTTAAATCTGTATATATACAAAATAGATACAAGTGTGCACAAAACATGCTTACTTTATGAATCTGTCTATCTTTTCTCATATATAAATATATATATATATATTTTAATTTATAATGATTATTATTTTAAATTTTTTATCTTTTTTAATTCTTACTTCTTAAAAATAGAGTAATATCAATTATGTTTTATTAATTTTATTTTTATTTATATCACTATCTCAATTAAATACTTAATTAAATAATTTTTTTATAAAAAATATTTTAAGCAAATAAGATTATTTTATTTTAAAATTATTTAATACTTTTTTTATTGTACAATTTTTTTAAATAATAAATATTGTGAAACAAATGAAATATTATTTAATATATGGACGTACAACTAGAAGTTTAGCAATAATGGAAGAGACAAACAATAAATGAAATAAATTAGGAAAGATAGGCAAAGCAATTAAGGAGCATTGATACGTGGCATTATCCGCGGTGTGACGTGGGGGTAGTGGTTTTCTTTATCCCTTCATAATTTGTTTTGTGTTTGGCGGATAAGGGTTCCTGTCCCCAATCAGAGCAGATGCACGTTAGATAAGATTGAAGACGCAGTGGAAGACTGGAAGTCAACTGTGGGCGGACTCGTGGAGAAGATGGTGCGCATGTGACATTAATGGCATGTGAAACACTCGAGTCAATGAATGGCATGTAATTCATAAAAAATAATAGATTTATATATAATTATTAATTTAAAATTAATTATAAGATTTTGTATAATATAAAATTAATTTCAAATTAATAATTATATAAAAATATAAATATTAAAATACAATTCTGTTATTATTCTTTACAAAATTTCGCGAAGAGAAATTATTAATAATTTAAACAAGTTTTAATATGTGTACATACTTTGATATATATATTTTTTTATTAATTTATATATATATATATATAATACATAAAATTATATACACATAATATTTCCTGTTAAATTAAGAGTCTCTCTCCTCATCCTCCTTACCCTTCAGCGTGTCACACCATCCCATTACTGCCAACAACTATCCCATTAGCAAACCACGCGGCTCGCCCATCTTGACTCATCTCTGATGTGACAATCTTTGAGTGGCTAACGGACAATGTCATTTTCATTCCATCTTAATCTTTTCGTTTTATTGTTGTGAAATAATTTATGTTATCAAACGATATTAAAATTTAATTAGTAATTTTTTATAAGAAGAGAGTATATATATATATATATGTATATATATGAGGAAGGTATAAGAGCTTAGGACAAACGATATCAAATAATCATTATTCATTTAATACAAGAAAAAAATATTTGAACAAGATTAATGATTGAAGTGGAAGCATATCACACTTGAATTAATATAACGACTTATTCATCTATATTGATGCTCTCAATTTGACTTGTATAGGAATTAAAAGCCATGGCTACAACAATTGTTGCCATGTGCTATACACTCTGCAAATGAAATTTTTTATAATAAACAAAATGCTAAAGTGTCTATTAATTATTATTACTAAATTATTTATTATTAGAAGGTTTTTACCATGTTACTCATATTTATTTTTAAAGTTTCTAAATGATAATTATGATACAGACTTAAAATACATTTATATAAATTCTTTGAAAAATAAATTTATTTTTACTTAATCAAATAATTTTTTATAAAATTATATCAAATAGATAAAATTGTTTAAAAATTTTATTCATTCTTTTTACTTTATGTATCATTTTAAATATATATACTATAAATTAAATTTTCTTGAATTGATTATAAATTTAATTTTAATCCCATAGAATTAGGCTTATTATTATAATAAACTTAACCGTGAATGAAGAAGTGGAGGGCGCAAGCGAGGATAACCGAGTGGAGCGAAGAAGGCGCGAAAAAACGGGGGCATATGCTGGTGGAATATTTGAGGGACTGTTATTTCCTCACTTGCCTATAAATACATGGCCGCTGCCTTCACTTCTTTTGCGCCCAGCCATCTCTTCCCTTTAGCTCTTTCTCTATTTCTTCTTCCTTTTCTCACTACAGATCCCCATAACGCTTTTTACAGGTCAGTTTTACCACACTCTGCTCCTCCCTTTCTCTATTTTCTCTTTCCCATTTCATTAATAATCATGTAATCTGACACTAATACTTGGTCACGCCTTCTTTTCAACCAATTTACGTATCACTTATTTCTGTTGTGCTTTCCATGCCCAATTTTAAAAATTTAACCATCAAATTTGTGGTTTCTGCAGTATCCATGTCTACATTTCATTACATTTTCCCTGATACTTGTATATGCCGCTGTTGCAAATCTTAAAATATTTGTTTATGTTCTTCATCAATTCCACCATTGTGGTAGTGACCCAGCTTGAGAATTCCTCAATTAAGATTCGACTATTTGCATGAGACTTGGCCCAATAAAATTATTATTATTTTTTTTGTTTCAGGAGTCTAACGATAGTCTGTGCATGTCAGTATCTAGATATATAAAATATTTTTTTTTGTGTCCCAGTATATAAAATTTATGTAATATCTGTGGTGTTTCGCATGACGAGTTGTGTTAACTTGTGTTATATTTTCCTGTTTCCTAGGCACTTCCTTAATAGAGGGATATTTGTTTAATTTATATTTCTTTAGTTGAAACCCGGATGGAGTTTAATTAGAAAACTATATGCGTGGCTTCCAGTTTTCCAATATGGGGTAACAATAAGTGTAGTAGCTGAATTACTTTACTTGTATTGACTAACATCCTCTTTCTTTTATTGAAAACTATCTTCCTCGTGTTTTGAAACTAAGAGCACCATAGATGGTTTCATCTTCTCACAGCTTAAATCTTGAATTTTTCCCATTTTTTTGGTAGTAAAACCACGGATGGCTTATTCATTTTCATCTAATCAATAAATTGCCCTGCACATTTGTCTTCTTGCGCTTAGAATTACGAGACCAGGCTAACAGAATAGCTTTTATTTTCATTAGTAGATTTTCTCTTGATAACATTCTCAATTGACTCAGTATTCTTGAATTTTTAGGACATCTGTGCAAAGACCTCAATATTTGGCAATTCGCTTGGCTTCACTCTCGCAGAGCAGGCAAGCCTTTGAAAAAGAGAGACTAAAGAAGGAAGCTTCGGATTTGGCTTGCCAATCATGGCCCAGGAACAAATACAGGTGCTAAATGCCCTAGATGCAGCGAAAACACAATGGTATCATTTCACTGCAATTATCATTGCTGGAATGGGTTTCTTCACAGATGCATATGATCTATTTTGCATATCCCTTGTAACAAAATTGCTTGGCCGCATATACTACCACGTTGATGGCGCTGCAAAGCCTGGGACATTGCCTCCCAATGTGTCAGCTGCAGTAAATGGCGTAGCTTTATGTGGAACTCTTTCGGGGCAGCTCTTCTTTGGTTGGCTTGGTGACAAGATGGGCAGAAAAAAAGTCTACGGCATGACTCTGATGCTAATGGTTCTATGCTCCATTGCTTCCGGTCTTTCTTTTGGACATAGTGCAAAATCTGTCATAGCAACACTTTGTTTTTTTCGTTTCTGGCTTGGGTTTGGTATTGGTGGAGACTACCCACTTTCCGCTACCATTATGTCTGAATATTCTAATAAGAAGACTCGCGGTGCCTTCATAGCTGCAGTTTTTGCCATGCAGGGTTTCGGAATTTTGGCAGGTGGTTTATTTGCTATCATTGTCTCGGCTGCATTCAAGGCCCGGTTTGATGCTCCGCCTTATGAGGTTGATCCAACTGGCTCAACTGTTCCACAAGCAGACTATGTTTGGAGGATAATTTTGATGGTGGGAGCACTCCCAGCTGCATTGACTTACTACTGGCGGATGAAGATGCCAGAAACTGCCCGTTATACTGCCCTAGTTGCTAAGAATACAGAACAGGCTGCAAAAGATATGTCCAAGGTTCTGCAGATGCAGATTCAGGCTGAGCCACAAAAAGATGAGCAGGCACAGGCTAAATCATATGGCTTATTCTCTAAGGAGTTCCTCAGTCGCCATGGACTTCATTTGCTTGGGACAACAAGCACATGGTTTTTGCTTGACATAGCGTTTTACAGCCAAAATCTCTTCCAAAAGGATATTTTCAGTGCAATTGGTTGGATTCCTCCAGCAAAAACCATGAATGCCCTTGAGGAGGTTTACAGAATAGCAAGAGCTCAAACTCTTATTGCTCTGTGCAGTACAGTTCCAGGCTATTGGTTTACAGTGGCTTTTATTGATAAGATTGGAAGATTTGCTATACAGTTGATGGGATTCTTTTTTATGACTGTTTTCATGTTTGCTCTTGCCATTCCTTACGACCACTGGACTAAGAAAGATAACCGAATTGGTTTTGTGGTCATGTATTCCCTGACCTTCTTCTTTGCAAACTTTGGACCTAATGCTACCACTTTTGTTGTACCAGCTGAGATTTTTCCTGCTAGGTTCCGATCCACTTGCCATGGAATATCATCAGCATCTGGGAAGCTCGGGGCTATAATTGGTGCATTTGGATTCTTGTATCTGGCACAGAACAAAGACAAGAGCAAGGCAGATGCAGGGTACCCTGCAGGCATTGGTGTGAAAAATTGTTTGATTATGCTAGGCGTGGTCAACGTTTTAGGCTTTTTCTTTACTTTCTTGGTGCCCGAGGCAAAGGGAAGATCCTTGGAGGAGATATCAGGTGAGAATGATGAGGAACAAGGAGCTAGGGTAGATACTGAACAGCCAGCTGCTTATAGCAACAGAACTGTTCCTTATACTTAGGTTAAGTTCAGTAGTGTTAGTAGAATAAAGCAGTACCTAAATTCATGCTGCGAAGTTAAAAAACTTTACCATCCCTGTTGCCCTTTTGTTTAGCTTTTGCCAGTCACTTATGTACCTAAGGAAAGGTTTGCCTTACGAGTTCTTGGGAATATAGTGTAGAGATTTTCCAGTTGTTATTTTCTTTGAAAGTATGATAATTGTTGGACTTGTATAGTTCTTCCAATGAGCAGTTCCCTTCAACAATTGTGTTCTACAAGTTGCTTATTCGTTTTGTTCTTTCTCCAAGTTCACAAGTTTATGGCAGATGGCAAGAAATTTGTTGGGTTAGAATATTGCAATTTCTTGTCTGGTAATACTAGGTGTTTTCAACAACTTTGACTTGCTTCCTTAAAACTATGTTATGTGCTTGCTTAGTGAAAAGTAAACAAGCTAGTGAGGAGTTGGTTTGACTCTTTAATGACAATAACTCCCTACTTGACTAATATGTAACTTTTCCTACAATTTGTCGACAATCTTGCTATTCTAATAAACGGAATCTTAATAAATATTTATTTAAAAAATAACACTAATTTATTAAATTTCTCTTATTATAAAATTCAACAAAATTTATGATAAAATTATTATTTATAACAATTTTATTAATTTACTTGTTATTGGGATTACACTTTTTCTTTTTTATCATGAATACAAATCGAAGTTATTCATTGCTAAAACTCAATTCCAACCAGGTCTTTCAAAGATTTTGAGTGAACTTGACGCATGAGAAGATTAGCCATGACGGTTTTGAAACGATTATGAGAATTTATTGTTTGATTCAGTGACGCCTACTTGCCCTTCTACTTTTAAAAAATCACATGGATATGGTTATTGTG
The DNA here is from genome assembly GCA_037013595.1 of Dicorynia guianensis. Classification (NCBI taxonomy): domain Eukaryota; kingdom Viridiplantae; phylum Streptophyta; class Magnoliopsida; order Fabales; family Fabaceae; genus Dicorynia; species Dicorynia guianensis. The sequence goes on from JASUAB010000007.1 coordinate 36,120,074, forward strand.
CATGCAGTCGAGAATAGCCACATACATCGATGATTATGTTTGGGATTCGAGTTAACAAGAATTTAGAAGCTGACCCGTATCGTATTGGAAAGTAAAGGGCAAACAGGAGGAGAGTGAAAGAAAAGGTAGTCTGAATCAATGGGCTGTGTTGATAGCAGATTTCCATAATCAAGATATATTAAGTTCTACAAACTCACATTCGGAAAAGTCAAGGAATCTGGCACTTACAGCAATTGCTTACTTAGCTTCACATCAAGGCCTTGACACATTATTAGAAGATTATAGTTTGGTGGGGATGGGCATTTCGCTCTGCACCTGATTAAGCACAGAGAGGCAACCCGTTGTAAGCAAAATCTAGCAGACCTTATCCAGAGAACAAGTAGCTACATAAACATTGTCAATGTGCACGGTCTCTGAGCACTTCAAGATCCATTTCTGTGGGGTCAGTATCCTGGATTTCATAGTGGACAGCTTGCGTATAAACCTGTCTTTAGATGTTGCATAGAGCATCTTGGCACGGATTCGAGATGTTGAAGGGGAGCTAGTTAAATATCATGCAATGGAAAATAAACCAAAAATGATGTCTCAATGGCAAAATCATTATAGTAAAAGTATGAAAGAACTAAGCACATTGCTAACAATATAAGGAATAGGTAAAGAGGCATAAAATGGCCTTGCAAAAGACAGAGGAGTGAAAATGCAGCACTAACGACCACAAGAACAAGAAGAGGAGGAAGACAAACTCAAAAAGTGATAGTCAAAGTAAATGATGGAAAAATATGTTGTCAGAAAGTAGTCATCAGTCAGGATAGTCTTTCTCCGTCTTTCTTTTCTTGATTTTCATTTTTGGGTTTGACTCATGGGAATCTGACTCCTACAACGTCTGTTATTTGCTTTCAGTCGCCTTGTATTCGAAGGAACAAATTCCATCTAACAGTCAATGTCCTCAATTTAGGTTCCGTAGGGGTCTAAAAGCCAGTGTACAATCAGGTCCTAAAATACAGGTAATAGAGTGAAAAACCGACACTTAGCTTGAGAACAAAGAATTATCCATTTTTGCACTTGAACTAATTCATTTGCAAAGTTAGCATCAAGGCATGACTTGAAGCCAAATTGATGAAATATATAAATGGACAAAACTTTCTCTTCCTTCATGGGACCATCATCCTGTACAAAGGTCCTAACCGCACAAGATAATCTAGTCCAGCCTCCTGAAGAAGACAGTACTTTAATGGAGGCTTTGTAACTAAAGAAAGGAGCACTACACAATGGACATTTGGAGAGCATCCAAATCCTCCAAATTTCAGTGTCAATTTACACTAAAGCAATGAAGAGATTCAGGAAGATTAATCTTATATAACCTAAGCCATTGAAGCCTGAGCAAACAGAATGGAATTGGGTAATTAAGATGCAGATAGCAATATATGCAAGTACTACTTATTAGTATATTTTACAGAAATAGGCAGTCATAATTATGAAAAAAGTATGGACACAATACAAGAAATTTAGCCAAAAAAAAAAAAAGTACTGCAGAAATAGCTATGTTGCATAGGAAAATACATATCAGCTGTAAGTGTGATTTCAATGTCTTAAAAACAACATCTGTGTTAAATTTTGCGGTTAGTGCAACAATGCACTTAAAGACAAGTTATATATATTCTTCTACTTGGGAAGAGAGAGAGGAAGGTATGAGATTAACTAACCGTGCAATGAAGAAGATTTTACTCTTTTGACAATTCTCAGGAGTGACAAAATCAAAGTCATATACAGCATATCTGCAATCGTTCTCAGGCAAAGATATAGTGAAATCATCGTAGCTCTCAGCCGGATCACCAGTCTTCTCAACCACAACCTCCCTTTTCTTTTCATCCACCTTGAAGATCACATAACGGTAGACCTTCTTTCTCTTCAAGTCCATGAAGGCATTTTTGCTGTGATCACCAACACCCATGCCTGATGAAGCATTTGGCTGGGAAATATATGTTTTTGTGTCATATACTTGTTCATCTAGAACTTGATTTCATATAAACAAACAATATAAACAAGCTAAAGGTTGCTTCATACATAGAAAGCCAAGGAAACTTAAATGTCAATATTTTAATGATGGTTTCCATAAGTGATTGTTGTTCCCAGAAAGTAGTTTCACACGTTCCTAAAGAGCAGCAAATTCACAACTGCTAATAAATCATGATCTACACTACAAGAAATAGAGCAAGAAACCAAAATAATTGAATCAAGATATAGCGACAAACCTTGGACAAACTAATTCCAAGTCAGGTAGAGCTAATCTCGGAAATAGTGAAGATGACTCCTTTTTGTAGTTGTCGATTGAGGGTATCAGGGGACTTAAGCCAAATGCAAACTGACCAAACTTCAAATCAGAAATATCCCAGAAAATCAAATTCTGACAGACCCTATGAAGGTCTTATATTCAGAAACAACTAACTGCAATGAAATTCAAAAAAAAGGAAATAACAATACCCGGCCGAGCCCTCTGAAAGACATGGCGAACAGCCAAGATGAAAGGAGAAGAGAAGATGCAAACTTCAAGTTGAAGAAACATAAAGGAGGATGTTATAAGGTTGAGGTGAGATGAGTGAGATCTGCAGGGAATGACAAGGAATATTTTTGTTGAAATATAACAGAGTCAAGAGAGGAATTTATTCTTTTGAGTAGAACGAACCAAAACCCAACCCCAAACGTGTAGTTACAATCAAAGTAAATTATGTTCTCTATTCTGTGAGAAGCAACAGGGGAAAAAGGGGATTTCATCTTTTTCCAGGTTCATGAACACAAAACAAAAGGAAAAAGTATCGGAATTGTGATAAACTACAAGATTTGGATCCTATTTTACAAAGTAAAATATAAGAGTATGATTATTAATTAAAAATTAATGATAAAAATTATTAAAAATAATAATTTATAAATATAAAATAATTTAATTTATATTATTAATTTTATAATAATAATTATTTTATTGTATAAAAAAAATTTTATTTTATAATATCTGAATCTCTGAAATAAATGGTAATGGACAGAGCCCCTTGCAGCAATAAATAAGATTATAAATTCAACATTATATACCTAATAAACCTTAAAATGAAAAGAATAGGAAAACATATGTATTTATTTTATATAACTTTTTTATTCTAATTATTTTATTTTTAGTTACTTTAATTTTATTAAATTTATTTTATTTTATAAACTGATAACCTCTCCGCATGTTGCTCTTCATAGCATTTTTTTAATGATAATTTTTTATATTTTAATATGTGAGTCTATTTTTTAAAATTTATTTTTTTATTAATTTTCAACTTTAAATTAGGGATCTGGTCGATAGATATGAAATTTTTTTCCCTATTTTTTGAGTATGAAAAGAAAAGGAAAGTAGGAGGAGGACGATGCGTTGCATGACAGTGGACAGTGGACAGTGGGAACATGCGCTTCCATATCCACCGCTGACCTTATCTTCGAAACAACCTTGGGCACCATCCCATTCTTTAATTCGTCAATTTCCCCGCATGAAGCGCCCACTTGTTAATCGCGCTGCCCAGTCTAGTCGCCGCGTCTGCATCATTATTTATCAACCAATCGAGTTATGTCTTGTGTATGCGTATGTTTTTCATGCTTAGACAAAAAATTTTTTGAAAATAGAATATAAAAATATATATTATTAATATATAAAATTAATATGTATATATATCCATATATATATTATTATTATTCTATCTAATCTAGTCACATTGGTATTTAATTTGAAACTTCAATCTTGCATATTTTATGACATCGTTTTCAGTTTTAGTTGAATTTTTACTGTTTTGGTGGCGTTAAACTCAGGAATGGCAATTTTTTTTGATTGAACGAAGATCTGTGAGAAATTTTTGATTTTGGCTAAAAACGAAGAGGTGAAGACCAAAGCAAGGATTTCATTTTTCACTCCAGAAGAACATCTGAAAATAAATTTTATTATAATATTTTTATACAATAATTATATAAATATATAATATAAAAATAAATTAATCATTATAAATATAATTAATAAATAAAACATGAATTTATTCATATAACACAGATTTTATTTTAAAAATTTTTTTAATTTTGAATCTCTGCAAAGACTCACTCTCCTGCAAAAATTGAGTATGAAGAAAAAATTTTCCTTATCCTCAAAGTTGAGCATGGAAACGAAAAAAAAAAGTTGCTTTCGGCAACGAGAGGCACGAACTATTCCCACTCCTGTTCCGTTGCAATTCCTGCTTGGACCTCATGTTCAGTCGGTTGAGGTGGACCAAGGCACTTTGGAATTGTTGGGTCTCACTCCTATAATGGGCTCAGGCAGGCCCTCAGTTATTCAGCGGACATCCCTTAACGCGATTGGTTTACACGCTATATGCCGAGGAAAATGAAAAATCAACCGGAACACACCGCTTTCTGTTCTGTGGAGAGATTTCTTGAGTGGGTAACATTGGCGATTTAGGGTTCTCCATTCTCAAATAATTTTCGCGCGAAAATGGATTCGGAAGGTGACCTTTCCATAACTGTTTCTTTTTCCCCCCCTCCTCCCTCCTATTCTCTCCCCTCCGGTTGAAACTCGAATTTTGTTCTGAACACAATATGCTTCTCTTCTTTTCTACACTTGAATCATGTTTCAGCTCAAAAAGGCACTGCAAACCCTTCCACAATGATAGCTTCTCTTCTTAGTAGGAGAGCCAAGCTTCACGAGGAGCTTCGTAACATAGAAAAGCAGGTAAATTTCTTCTCTTTTTTCGTAGGAAAATATCATTTAACATAGAATTGGGTGTAGATTTTGATTGTTTTTGCTCAATAACATGATGTCGTCCCTCTAAATTACTAAAGCTTTAATTGTCGATTTTACCCTCCATCTGCCTCGTGGTTCCAAATGCCATTCCAATTGATCTTTCTTGTTAAATTTTGTGTGTCGCGATACTGATTGGAATTTCCCCAAGTTAGAGCTCACTTGTTTGCAACACCCCCAATCCCCTTGTTCAAACTGACCTAACCAAAGTGAAATTAGTGAAGGTCAAGCTCCTAAACAGAACTTCCTACATGATTCCTAGCACTTCGGGGCTAACGTTCGGCTTCTAACACAGGTTTATGACATGGAAACAAGTTATTTACAAGATCCTGGACAGTGTGGCAATGTGTTAAAAGGATTTGAAGGGTTCCTATCTTCATCAAAGAACACTGCACTGTATGAAGTTTCTTTATGGTTTTCTTTTCCTTTTTTCTCTTAATAAACATGATAATTGTCTTCGTCCCTTGCTTTTCTTCTCATGATTACAGGGTCACTTCTTTTGGCTCTTTTATTCATTTGATCTTAGACTTTTTAATGGGCATAGGTTTGTGTCAAATTCTGAAATAGTGATGTTCCTGAGGAAAGATATGAAGGTTTATGTAATTTTCGTGTAACTTCTAAGCGTTGGATCTGTTGTACTTGATCTCTCTAGAAAGGCTTCTGCTCAAATAATTTGTTATCTTGGTTCGTTGATGGTCGGGAATAACTGACTCCTGAGTTTTTTAACTGGTTACAGATAAAATACATGAGGTAAATATTTGTCCAGATTTTTTGAGAATGGGATCTTATCAAGTTTTCAGATATTAAAATAGACTTGTATGCCACTCAAAGCACAATGGACTTATATAAACTCTTGTATACAATATTATGTGAATTCTGAATTGAAAATGAAAGCCCTTTTTTTAAAGAAATTCAAAGTGAATACACACTCTCCGTAAATTACAGAAGTTGCTGACTATTGAGGTGACTCATGTATGTATCTATCTTTAGTAGGATTAACTTTTAATATACCTCTCAACTGATTTTTGCGTGATGTATCTATGTTATTTATGTCAAAGTTGTGTATGCTTGCATGTTAGTCCTGTGTTATGAATTAAATCAAAATTTAAGCATAGTTTGATTTCTGCTTTATTTTTGTATGATATCAATGAATCAAATTTCCTTGTGGCAGCTTGAAGCGGTCTAGAAAGTTTCAGCCTGAAGATAGGCTCTTTTCATTATCATCTGTGACCTCACCAGCAGTATGTACTCTGTGACTCTGATATTTAACAATAGGCTTTAACCTGGAAAGGAAAACAGGACGCCCATATATAAGTTCCAAGTACGAATTGTAGTCAGAAAGAAATGAACATAACCATGTATAATTCCTTTCTTGCTCAATTTTCACATCTTTGTTGTGAAAGTAGTTATAGTATTTTCACATATTGGGCATAATTTAGCAAATTACCTTGCTAAATTTCTGTGAAGATGAGAGTGACTATGCAAGGTGGAGGAATCGGTTTTCGAAGTTGTTGGGCTGCAAATACCTCCACTATTTCATCTCATTCTTGTAGACAACAAGCATAGGCCTAGAATATGACATAACTAGTTTAACTATTCACTAAAAGATTTCAGGACAACTTAAATCCCTCTAAATTAGAAATTGTATTCAATCTTATCTGGTTCTAAAAATAATTGTCTGTGAATGAGTGCCTAAGTGGGTGATAACTTGCTTTGCTTTAATTTGTAGCTCGAAGGCAGAATTCAACCAAAGAGCACGTGATTTGAAAGAATCTATATGATTGATTTTGAATTGGAACATTTTAGACCACTTTATAAGTAAAAAAATAATAAGAAGGTTTAAGACTTCATCTTTGGCTTGTACTTTGAAGTTGTTATATTTATTATTTCATGTTTAGTGTCTCATATATGAAGTTCATGAGCTTTAGACAATTATAGTTACTGAGTTTTTCTTTTTTCTGCAATGGACTGAAGAGAAATGAAATGTTTCCCATAAGATTAGGTCTGATCATTTGACTTGCTTCTGACTTTTGATTAGGTTTTATTATAGGTTTAAAAAAAAAAAAAAATTTGGACATCCGTCCAATTTAACAATTGATTATGGAAGTGATGACTAATTTAATGGCAAATAGGATGCAACTATGTTTTGTGGTGGTGGAAGCTATCTTTTTAATCAAAGAATTCAGGGCATCAGTTTGATGTCTTAATTACAGCAATGACATCTTTTCAAAGTATAGTCATTTCTGCCTTGTAACTTGTAATTTCTTCAACTATTTATGATAGGCGGAAGAGCTTGCTGCTGGACGAGATGGTGAGCACATATAAGCCATTATGTAAATAACTTCCCTGGCATGGATTCCTTTGTGTCTTCATTCGTTTTATTTATTTCAGATGGGAGATCAGATTTTGGTCCTGTTCGTTCCAAAGGTGGAGGAATTTATGCAAATGGGCAGTAAGTGCTCCACTCATTTGTTTTTAGTCAAAAATGCTGTTTAGTTAATTGATTTTTTTAAGTTTACAGAAATCTGTTCCACAACTTTCAGCCAACCTGTACAGAATATGCATTTATGTTGCAGGGGAAAGCCAAAGAAAGGAAGAGGTGGGCCAAGAGATGCCAAGAGAATCAGGGTTTCAAGTGAACAAGATTTTGATTATGAAGATGATCCTGACTTGACATTGTGATTGAAAGTGCTGATACACCGTTCAGTTAAACCTACGTGTAACCTGAGGGCCTGGCAAAAGCACATGTGAAATGGATGTGCTGTTGGTGCTCTGCAATTGTCTGCATTCGATGTATATGCTTTATTCAAGTCCTGAACTCTTGATGGTTATGGATGTCATACGTTTAAGGCAAAGAAAGACCCTCTACCTGTACTTCTCTTGTTGTACTGAAGGCTTGACACTTTGGTTTTAAGGTAGCTAGCTTCCAGACTTAGAGTGAATGTTGCCCATTTTTGTGTTGGCAAGTTGAAGGCAGTCTTATAAGGACCCAAACTTGATGTGAATTATGAATTTCATTGTAATTTTGTAAGAAACTAAAAATGAATTATATTATGGTTTATTTGTGTTCTAACTTTCTGAATATGATGCTATCATTATTATTACCGGTTTTATTGTATCTGTGCGTGTGGTGGTAATTTGAAGCACTTTATGTCCCACCGGGTGGGGAGTCCCGTTCTCAAATAGCTTAGTTTTGGTAATAAATTGGACCTTGACTGGCATAGATTGAAATCAGATTTCAATATTATTGGAGCTTGAGTTGATCCTATAATGGTGCTGCAAGGTAGCTATAGATAACGGTTATCCGTTCAGACGGTTGATGCCATATTTGGGACACACTGAAGCTCTTGTCGTACTTGTCACATTCAGGTAGGCTTATTTCGTAGCTGCTCGGTAATCTGACTGTAAGATGGGAAGGCTGTAAACTGTTCCTTTTTAATAATTTTGTTTAATATTTGTGCCTGGAGACGGACTTTTATTTTCAGCCAATTGGAGGTAACTGTTGAAGTCACAATGACACATCCCTCCGCCTACAGTAATCGAAAGATATGTTTTGATTCTATTTTAGTTTTAGCATTCTATAAATTTTATAATTGTTACATGATTATTAATTTAAAAAATATTGCAAATTGTAACCAAAAAAAAATAATTGCGAATGAATTCGTTAAAGCAAAAGATACAATGTTTTATCATTTTTATAATGTTATAATTTTATATGACTTGGATATTTATTTTTATGATAATTAAATAAAATTCATAAGTAAACCTCATCATATCTTAATTTATTAAACATTTGTTATTTATATCTTACTACTTTATTAAATAGAGAAGTAAAAGTAGTGATTGTTTTTCATTAAAAAAATGTTGGTGGTTTCATAGTAGGTACACTTATTTATATATAATTTGTTAAAATGTATAAAATTCTCATTAACTTTAGGTCGATTTTAAAAAACTCTCTTTTATTTTAAAAGTTTTCAAATAACTCTCTTCAACTATTAAAAACGTGCAAAAAATCTCTTCTATCAAATTTTTCGTTAAATTTTGAATATTCTGTCAATTTGACCACATAAAAAGACGAAAATACCCTTGAAATACACTTAAATTTTCATAATCTACCACAATTTGTCAAAAAATAAAATTATAGATAACACACCTTACCATGAGGTAGACCTGGTTTGATGCAAAAAATTCAACATGGGCTTGATCATGGGTTCAACCATTTTAATTTATAAACTATTTATTTTAAAAAATTTGCCTTTTGATGGGCTGTGGTGAATTCTGAAAATTTAAGTATATTTCAAGGGTATTTTTGTCTTTTTTGTGGTCAAATTGACAGTATATTTAAAATTTGACAAAAAGTATTTTTTGCACATTTTTCATAGTTAATGAGGGTTATTTGAAAACTTTTAAAGTTTAGAAGAGTTTTTTAAAATTGACTTAAAGTTAAAAAAAGTTCTGTGTATTTTAGCTTATATAATTTGTAATTGTTTGAAAAGAGAACTTTAAAAAGAATAAATATTGCAAATATTGTAAATGTTGGAGTTGAATGGTGATCTTGCGACATACATTCAGCATTAAAACTTTTTTACTTTTTTATTTAATGTTTATTCTTAGGTGTAAGTTTTTGTATTTTTTAAATTGTATAATATGTGAAATTAAATAAATTTAAATATTAAACTTTAATAAAATAAAAATATGTAAACTAAAAAAAATAATGATACTAAAATAATATAATACTTTTAGTTTATTATATGTTTCTCTTTTCAATTTTATAAATTAAATATGACTTTTAATAAAATAGGCAAAATTTAATATTAATTATTTCTATAATAGTACTCAAACTCTCCCCTCAACTTATTTTTTTAAAGATAAATACGTTTTTAGTATGAAAAAAAGGTATAAATGCATTAAATTTTTTAACACTTTAACTTATATGTAAGAAATAGTTTTATATTATTAGTTGAAATAAATTATTTTTATATTTAAAAATTATATAAATTATTTTATATATTCTAAGTTATTTTTATATATTTTAAATAACTTTAAATTATCTTAAATTATTTGTAAATTATTTTTAATTTAAAATATATAAAATAATTTATATAATTTTAAAAATATAAAATTAACTTATCTTAATTAATGTCACAAGAGATATTTTACACATAGTCAAGGGATACGGTAAATTTTTTTATTTTTTTTTTTAGTTAGTACAGGAGTCAGACGGCTAGGATACGGTGAATTTTGAAATATATATAGAGACGCATTGAATATTACTCTGTCACTGTAGCTTTTGCCCAAAATTTGATAACTTGGATGTATATCAGTATGTCTCTGCTTCCTCCGCCCGACGCCGTTCTAGGTAGAGCGATGAGCCATCCTTCTCTTTTCTCAACATCCCCAACTTTCTCAGTAGGAACAGTCCTAGTCTTCTGTCCATATAACTGTCAAAATCGAAGGACCATAAGATAGTAGCGTAGCTATACCTCTTCATGGATTTGCTGGTATCTACTCTATCAATTTTCCTTCTTCGTTATATTCGTTCTTATTCAGTCTTTTTACTTTTCTTTTTTCTGGTTCAGTTTTGGTTTCATTTTCTTTCTTTATTTATTTTTAAAAACTAGGACAAGATTAAAATGCAGAAGAAAAGGCCAGGCAAAGAACCTGAACTTCCTGTCTTTTGGTTCGAAACGTCCGATTCTCTTTGTCGCCGGTACCAGTTTGAACCCGATGGTCAGCTCTCCGTACGTTCCTGGTTCTTCTAGACTTCTACTCTTTTTCTGTCTTTGTTATATCCAGTGCACAGTTAAATGGATTTTGGGTATATGATAATTTCTGAAATGGGCCTAATGTCAATTTAGGTTTGTCGAAGAGATTAAAAGTTTGCACTCGACAGGGTTCAGGCTTTGTCCTTCTTTGATTTTAAGGGTGTTCATTTAAGGAAGGATACTGTTGTTATGGCCGCATACATTCTAGGAGTCTATTACATGGACTATTGTTTTAACCATTTGATTATTTTGGAAGATATGTGTTTGTCTCAAACTGCGTCTCTGAGGGAAATAACAATCTTTTTATGGCATCCTATTTCTGACACGTGTTTTTCAACCCCCCAAAAAGCTAACTTTAGGAACATGGTTATTCTTGCAAATGTAATTACCCAATGAGAAATCTTCTACTTTCTATATTTGAATTACTCTGAAGTCTGTATCCTCATCTTTTATGCTGAAGAAGTGCGTTTTTTTATTGCTTATCTTCAGTAGTGGCCCCAACGGAGCAATATCGTTATCCTTGTCATGATAAAATGTTGTTAGAATTTAACTTGATACATATTTATGCATATTTGGAATTTAAGCAATTTGGATGAGAAGACGTTTTCTTGCCTTTTATTTATAAATTGTTGTGGCCCCGAGTTGCCATGCTTCTGGGTTCTTGCTATGGAATCAGGTCTCTATTCTGGTGAATGAAGTACCCAAAAAGGGTGGCTGCGATAGTCCTTGATGAAATAAACTGTTGCCTAGTTCTTCTTTGTGTTTTTCCTTTTGTTTAATCTGTTCTTTTGCTATAATTCTTTTCTATTTAAAAGAAGAGGGAAATCTTCCTGCTATTATGGCACTGTGGCTGCACTCAAAGCTGTGACCTGTGATATGTTTTTTTGACATTTAGGAACCAAATTACCATTTTTACGTCTACCATGAAGCTATATATCATGTTTTGTAAGGCATCCAAGTAAACTGCTGTACAATATCGATTGTGAGCTCTCTTGAAAGTTTTTGTTTACCTAATTATTTGCTTTCATCACCCTAACAGGAAGTATATTGCTTTCTGTGTAGGTAAAGCTAGTTGATGACTCCAGACCAATATACCACAGGATGGTTGATTCTTTCCTGAACAAATTTTTCCCCTCAGGATATCCATATAGGTCCTCTAAATTTTTCCTCAATTGGTTGTATACAATAGGTATGGCTTAGACTACAAGATGAATGACTCTTGAAGTTTTGGTGTTTGTTTACAGTGTGAATGAAGGATACCTTAGGTACACCCAATTTCGAGCACTGCAACACCTTACCAGCGCAGCTCTATCAGTGCTATCAACTCAGGTCTTCTTCTGACAACTACCAAAACTCAGCAAAGAATGTAATTGACATAAGTTCATGGTTTTCACATTCAAGAATAATAGTAACCCATCTGATCATTGGGCTATGAAATTTTCTTGATACGTACTCAATTTATTCATGAATGTTATAGTCATAGCACTGTGCCTGTTATGCTTAATTGTTTTCTTTTACAAAAGGATTCATGTAGCAATTAAATACAAAGTGGGTGTTCTTGTTCTATATGCTTATGCTTCTGCAGTCACTGCTATTTGCTGCAGGTTTGCGGCCCACTCCCGCACAAGCAACTGCTGTTAGTTGGGTAATTTGATACAACAACATTACAATAAACATTAAGCAGATTTCTGAGACCTGTAATAACAGCATCCACTTAACATATATATATTCCATATTGCTAATGTCCAGATTTTAAAGGATGGCATGCAACATGTGGGGAAGTTAATATGTAGCAATTTGGGAGCAAGAATGGATTCAGAGCCCAAGTGTTGGAGAATTTTTGGTTTGCATCTGGGCTAGACCTTTCCTTCTTCTTTTTATATTAGCCCTTATTTGCCACGTTAACAAGGTGTCTGACTGTTAGAAGCCTTCCTTTTTGCAGCTGATGTGCTTTATGATTTAGGCACTGGCTTGGAAGTGCTTTCTCCCTTGTGCCCACACCTTTTTCTTGAAATGGCAGGCCTGGGGAATTTTGCAAAGGTATGATGAATTTCTTTGAATTTTCTGAAAGTAATTTTACTTAGTGACATGTGTTGCCTTTTATAGTTGATTCAATGCTAATTGTTCATTCATGACTTTGTACATCATGATGTCATAATGGGAAGCTTTTATGTCCCATACTAGTTAATATGCATATTTGTTATCCTGTTTCATTTCTGGTCAGGAGCAGGGTCCATATTGATTTGTTGACTTCACACTTCACTTGCTTTATTTTGGAATGACAGGGGATGGCAGTTGTTGCGGCAAGAGCAACAAGACTGCCTATATATTCTTCATTTGCCAAAGAAGGAAATCTGAGTGACTTGTTTGCTAAAGGGGAGGCTATTTCAACTCTCTTCAATGTGGTAGGAATTGGAGCTGGAATTCAGTTAGCATCTACTATCTGCGCATCAATGCAGGGAAAGGTATTAGATTTTATTAGTTTGTTCTTTCTGATGTTCAATTTTATTTCTTAGCTCTTAACCAACATAGTTGGTTTCTGCTGACAATCTATGTAAATTTGTCCTTGGTTGTTACGGGAATGCATGAACAACAAAAGAGTTTATATTTTAATATGATTTCAAAGTTGGCTACATGTTATTCTAACCTGTCACTGTTAAAACGTTACTTAAAGATAGGATTTGGTGGTAACATGGGAAAAAGAACTTAATTGGAATAGATATCTTGATATGTTTATTATGCATCAGTTCTCAAGATACATATAATGTATACTTTATGCTAATACCTCGTTTTAATTTCAAATATAATTTAGCCTCACCATTCAAGATGCACCAAGTGATGTTACTTTTTAAGGAAGTTTTTAAGTATATGTATACCAGTCCAAGGTTTTGATTCGACCATTCTAGAGGGCTGATAGTCCAAGCATTATGATTGTATCCCTAGAAGGCACCAATAAGTACAGACTAAGGTTCACTGTCCAACCGATTTTCTCAATGTCACAAGTTTGTAGACTTTGTTGCTCAATTCTTGGGTGCCATCAAAATGAACAGGATGTATTGTGCCGATATTGGGCAAAGGTTGAAGGAGAAAGTATAATGTCAAAGAGAGGAGCAACATACTTCGCAGAAATGAGATCTATTAGGTGTTTGTGGTGACTGGATTGTAAATGACATATTGCTTATGGAGTCATGCCTAGGGTGTAGCCCTTATGTATTTCATTTGCTATCACAACCATTGCTCAAAATATGAAAGCAAATATTTTAGTTTAATCTTCCTTCTAGAGGTATGGTGAATCATATAAAATAAGTGAAATATTTATTTTAAAGTTGATTTTAACTGAGGGATTGTCAAACATTTCTTGCTAGTTGATTGCGGGCCCTCTTCTTTCAATTATACATATATACTGTGTGTATGAAGAAATGAGAGCAACTCCTGTCAATACCTTGAATCCACAAAGAACTGCAATGGTTGTGGCTGATTATATCAAGGTCTGTTTTTGAACTGCTGAAGTAAATGAGTACTCTCGTTTGCTTTCCTTTTTTATTTATTTTCTGCAAAAGAGAAATGGGTTGTTTGACTGTTGATTGGAACCCAAACCAGGCAGGAGTTGTGTCAAGCCCTGCTGATCTAAGATACCGAGAAAATCTGCTATTTCCTGGGCGACTGATAGAAGATGCTGGAAATGTAAAAGTGGGTAGGGCTTTGCGCAAGGTGATTAAGCCTTCAAGGCTTAATGAATTAAAACAAGTGTTCCCTGAGGAGAGGTTTCTTTTACATGGTGGGAGTGAATGCATAGACATGGTATTGGAGCGAGATGCCAGTGGTGAAGATGCATTAAGAGGTTGGCTAGTAGCTGCGTATGCTGCACAAATGACGAAGTCCTCTCATGACCTCAGTGCCAGTATGTTGCAAGAGGCCTACGAGAAAATGAATGATGTCTTCCCTGTATTTTTAAGAGAATTACAGAACAAAGGGTGGCATACTGATCGCTTTCTGGATGGAACTGGGAGCCGCTTTGCATTTTAGTGTTCAAACAAATCCTACATTGCCTTCGAGGACAAGGAATTTGTGCTTGCTGCGCCTTGGCTTGCTAATTTGAATATTGATATGTTTGCTTGCTTAGTAAGGAAAAGGTTTATTAGGGAAGGTTAGATGAGGGATTATCTAAATTTCACTGTTCGTGGGAAAAGAATTCAACTCTTTTCAATTTCACTTTTCTATTTCCAGATTTTCATTCTCTGTATGTCTTACTATGTGACTTGCTACTCAGTTCAGTGGTGTGATGTGTGGAAAAAAGATATTCTTGCTACACTTTTTGTTATGTAATTTTTAAAATTAGATGTTGAAATGTATTGATTTATAGGGTTTTGAAACTTAATAAATTTAATTATTTAAATTTTATATTATAAAAATAAAATAGAAATAAAAGAATGTATGATATTTGTGACTGATATGCATATATATATATATATATATATATATATATGTATATGATATTCATATACCATGCAGGTGATTTATTATGTTTCCTTTTCCTTTTAGGGTCGTGGTGTAGGTGATTCAGGTATACACTTACAATGCTGATATTCTCGAGTTTTATTTTTATTTAATTTTTATAATATAAAATATACAATTTTATTAAATTTAACAGGTTAAATTATACATTATAAATATTATTACTCTTTAATTTTTCTCATTCATTTATCACTTATAGGGCTCCACTGAGCTTGCTTAGTGATAGGCCGAGCAACAAGATTGAGTGATGGCTGAAAAGGGAAATGCCCGGGTTACATGGGGGCACACACTCGTCTCATGCACAGGGAAAACAGATGTTTTAGAATTAAAAAATATTAAAAAGAAATATTAAAATATATATATTTAGTGTATAAATATATATATATATATATAATTAAAATAATAGTGGTGCGTAAACAAATAGCTCCACAATAATAGTGGTGCGTAAACAAATAGCTCCACTGCCTGGCGCTTTCTGGCCCAATGGCATCAACGCCTGCTTCTCTCTTAGGAGTAGCAGGTTCGAATCTAGGGTCGCCCTTTCCCCTCCCTTAATCCCTATCCCCTTCCCCTATGTAAGGGCTTTAGCCCTCTTACTGTTACAAAAAAAAAAAAAAGAAACAAATAGCTCCACTGGACACATTGTGATAGTCTAGACTCGAGTCTAACCCGAAAGACGGCCCACATTTATAAGGACAAAAGGACCGAAGATGGCGCACAGTCAAGAAACTGAAATTAGCATATCATGATCTACGCAGCTTTAATTTTAATACATGACACAAATTCGATCGCTGTTGCTTTAGAGCAGTGATCACAAATGAACTGCAAACCACATCGATGTCGCCGAGATTTTTTTTTTTTCTTTTAAAAGACACAGTGTCTCTCTCTCTCTCTCTCTCTCTCTCTCTCTCCGAGTGATCAAAGAAGATAGCACGCGCAAAAAGTTCACAGGTTGGTTTAAGATTTTGCAAAAATGTTAAGGCATGAAGACTAAAAGAGTTGCAGTCATTGAGATCTGCATATATAAAGTGAGATTAATTGTCTGATATCTACTGATAAAATATGAATATCTTCCTAAAGTTCTAAAGCCATTGTTAGCTTTAGTTCTTAATGCTACATATATATATATATATATATATATATATATATATATAATTCTACTATGTTTACAAATCAAATTTTAATAAATATTTATTTAAAATAATTTAAATTATTATAATTATTAAATTTTACTGAATTATAAAATTTAATTAATTTGAAAATATTTTATATTAAGTGACTATTATTTTAATCTCTTCAACAAGAATTGTTTTAAAAAAAAAGACTTTAAGATAAAATTAATGTTAATAAATTATTTTAAAATATTTTAAAAAATTATTTTTACTACATCAATATTTTATTAATTATTAATTATTAAATGGCTATTTTATCTCCTACACTTACGTGAGAGACTTTTCTGTATATAAAATGCTACTTTGAGCCCATGCATGCAGTCCACTTTTCAAAAGCTTTACATATTTATATGAGGCAGGTTTTACTCGTGCATGTGGCATTTACTGTGTCATAATTAGGTCTTAACACATTTAACTAGGAAAAAGAATTTTCAAAGTATGGACTACTTTAAGAATCATAGAAAGTGCAAGTTGCTCGTCTTCACTTGCAAGCCAAGTAAAAACCCACCACTGGACCATCAATTAACATGCCCAAAGTCAATCATTAGTGAGTGACAGTTTTCCTCCCCCATCTTCATCTTATAGCAATGATTTATACTCCACATATTAATCTTTGTTTCAGCTGCAGATTTTATTGTTGGTAGTGGGGTTGGCCTTGCTATCTATCTAAAAATCATTGCATCCTATTGATGGGTATCGTGAAAACTTTGGTCAATTATGTTGAAAGTGTCGATCGTGCCATGCTTTTCACCTAATTAATAAGTGACATCATTGTGACAATACCCTTAGCCTTTCATATTTGAATGCCCAACCTTGATCAGAATATTAGGATGAATGAATAAAGATATAAATATATTGAATAATGATATATTTACATTATTTTATAATACATAAAATATATATTTAAACACATAAAATAAGTGAAACACGTCGTTTTTTTTATTTTATATTTTTAAGCATATATTTCGCGTGCTCAAAAAAGTGTGCATGGAGAATTTTCCATACATACTTACGTCCATTAATGTGGTCTGCGTCAATTTCTTTGTTCCATAATGATCATCAGATGATTTGATTGGCTCTACGCTTAATTTTCTTAAGACGTATTATGTCAAAATTTTCTGAACGCTACTCAACGATTGAGTTGAAATAATACGAACACATTGCCAGACCATGTTGCATTTTCTATCTGTTATACTTTGTAAACAAATTCACCCAATTATGAACCAACAATTGAAGGCTGTCAACATTGGTTGCCCAGGGGCCAACCTCTTTGCTTAAGTCTTTGACTTGTTCCTTCAACACCATGCTGCAACTTTTTGCTTAAAAAAAAGAAAAAATTTGACTATACCGACTTGGCACGAAGCCTCCTTTTTTGACCTCTTTCAAAACTATGATGAAAAGGATATCACGATTTCAATTTTTTTTTTATTTTTTTACAATCATGTTACAATATTTAAATTATAAAAGTAAGAATTATATTTTACTATAAAAAAACACTTCAGCTTAAGGTTAATTAGTTGTATAAAAATATATGATATTATTAGTATATTCTGCAATATTAATGCATACAATGTTTTTTAATTTTTGCATGAAGTATAAATCTCTTTCGGAAAAATAACTGTAAACAATTTTTTTCTTTTTAGTAAAGAGTTTACAATGTTATTCTGCTATTCAACGTGTTTTTGGCATTGGTGATCAGGATAAGATGATCACGTTTTGGCGACCATTTCCAGACATTTTTTTTAATCTTGAATACTTTAAATTATTTTATCGCCTGTCTATTTACTATACAATATCACGTGGAAGTTTTATTTTTCATGTTTTTGATTTACGGAATGGATAAATATGGTCAAAATACGTAAACTGTACACCTTCTGTTACTGGTAATTAATGTGGTATTTTTTTAATTTGTATATAGCACCATCGAGAAGGCATGCTTATCTTAAGAAAATTATTCTTCATTTCTTTTAAAAGATTCTAAAAAAATTAAAAAACAACTACTCTATTAACCAACTATATAAATTGTATCCAAGTTTCGATGCATACCACCAATTTAGGAGCTGTCTCATAAATTAGCATTGTTTTTTGGAGACAAACTCAGAGATCGTAAATGTATTGTCTTTATTTAAGATGCCCACATTCATCAAACATGAAAAATATAGACGAATTATTTCCACTAATTAATAAGCAAAAGGTTTTGTCCACTTTAAATATATTACCAATAGTTCTTAAATTATAAGGTGAATAACTAAATTAGTAGGTCTTATAATTTTTAATAAATTTAACGGTTTACATTATTTTAATTGAGGCTTTTGTAAGTTTTATTTTATGAAAATTAAAATTTGAGTTACTCTTTCTGAATAATTATAGTTTAAAAAAATGCATAAAAATTAAAAAATATCATTAAAATATGACAATATTTAAAAAGAAATTTGCTTTTTTTTAACCAAAATATCCTTCTCATATAAAAGAACTCAATTAAAAGTCAACAAGATAAATACTCCATATCTTGCTTATTAATAGTTTGTTTTAGAATTTTTTTTATCTTTTTTTAATTGTCACTTTACCAAAATGGAAACTGCATTAATTTTATTCCCTAACTTTACCATATTTGTCTTATTATTGCTCTCTATTTTAAAGACTTAGTTAAAATAGATTTTTTCTCTTTTATAATAACAGATTTTAATAAGAGAATTAAAGTAATTTTAATAATAAAATCATTTAATTAGATTCTTAATTTATGTACATATTCCTTAGATGATAATAGATTGTAAGGAAGATGGGGAATGTACCACTTAACATAGTAAGGTGAGAGGTAAGGAGAAGAAATTTTTTGGTTGAACATTTAATAGGAAGCGAGTAAAATAAAGGCGAAAAGTTAATGAAATCTTGAATTTTGGAAGGAAACAATTAGAAATAAAAAAATTAAAACCACAATTATTCATAACAGAGAAACTGCTCCCAATTAGAATGGTGGAGTTATGGAAGACGACAGTCAGACGAGAAATGAGCAGCAGTTGAAGATGAGAGTGCATGTATTTGAGAGCTAGGCATATTAGGCAAATCCGACACGTTTTATTTGACTACCATTCACATTCCCGTTGCCCACCTGAGAAAAGAGAGAGGAAAGAGCCAGATACAAACGCACAAAGAGGAGAGAGAGAAAGAGAGAGAGAGAGAGATTGAAAAGTCGAAAAAGGAGAAAAAAAAGGTGGGCGAGTGTGATGGTGGCCCTTTTGAAATTCAGTAATAAGTAGTGATTTGGGCTGTTATGTACGACCCAGTTTCCCTTGCGTGCTGATATATAGGAAGCACAAGCTCTGAGGCCTCAACTTCAACCCTTCAGGGAGGTTTGTGAAAATACAGCTTCTAGCTGAGTCTTAGACAACCCATTATAGCAGAGTTAAAAGCAGCTGCTATCCTTGTGATTAGAAACAGCTGCTTGAGGAATCAACAAGCAAAATGGTGAGAGCACCCTGCTGCGAGAAAATGGGATTGAAGAAAGGTCCATGGAGTTCAGAGGAAGACCAGATACTCATAAACTATATCAACAAATACGGCCACACCAATTGGCGTGCCCTCCCAAAACAAGCTGGTAACCCATATCTGCCATACTCATTATAATTTAAGTCCCTCAGAGAAAGCAATTAAACAGCTTCATATTTTGTTAACTTCTTTCCTTTCTCATTTGTGGGGAGAGAGGGAACTACTTCGGATTCTATTATATTCAAAGTTTGATTTCCAGAAACTAATCAGCTTGTTGTTTACATGGTATTGAATCTCATGCCTTCTCCTTTCTTTCTTATAGGGCTGTTAAGGTGTGGAAAGAGTTGCAGACTCCGATGGATAAATTATTTAAGGCCAGATATTAAACGGGGAAACTTTACCAGAGAAGAGGAGGACACCATAATCAAGTTGCATGAAATGCTGGGCAACAGGTACTTCCATTTACATTCACATTGACATCTTAAAAATCTAGAAACAAAACTTGAATATGAATTGCTTTTAAATCAACTAAAGTAAAGTAATTAAGGAAAGTTATCATTTGAAAGTTCGATTTCTGATATTGGGTTGAACCCAAAAACACTTCGATTTTTTACTCTTTTTCATTGGGGGACAAGTTCCTGATCAGATCGATGCGTTGGTCTGCAAAGATTCTTAATTTGCGACAACAATTTCACGTGCTAATAAGCATAAGAAAAAGTCAAGAGACAAAAATTAAAAGTTGGCACGCTGCTTAGTGTATTATTCAAGTTATTATTGATGTTTGGTATAAATTATTAATTTGGCCTTTAATTATATGCAGATGGTCAGCAATTGCAGCTAGGTTACCGGGACGCACAGACAACGAAATAAAAAATGTGTGGCACACCCACTTGAAGAAGAGGCTCCCACAAAACCAATCGAACCACGACAGAAAACGAAACCTAAAACAAACAGTGGACACCTCCGATTCCGTATCCACCCAAGGTCCCAAGAAAGAACAAGACCCCGTGAGTTGTCCAACTCATATGATAGTTGAAAGCACGGAGGAGTACCAGCGACTCTCTCCACCAGAGTGTTCTAGCGACATGTCCACCCTCACCACCAGTGATAACAACGACCATAACAGTAGAATCACTAGTGCTACTAACGACATGTCCATTAATGTTGAATCGCCGCTGGAGGATGTTCCTGTATTGGATGATGAGTTCTGGTCGGAAGTGCTGTCGGCTGATAATTCCGTTGAGACAAATGATTTTCCGGCCATTGGTGCTGGTGACCAACAGCTTCAATTTCCCTTCTCTCCACTGGTGACGGACGAAGTTGTCGATGCTACGAGTTCATTAAGCATGTGCGACGATAGCATGGACTTCTGGTTTGATGTTTACTCGAGAACTGACGAATTAACAGAGTTACTAGAACTGTGACGTTCGCTGTAGTACCGCTGTTAAATGGTAACCTGTTAATTCATTTAAGGCAAAAAATTGTTTGTTCCCTCCTATGTTGGACGTGGGACTTGTCATATCAAATCTCCGTTTTGTTCTTGTATTGAGGCTGGAGCACCCACACCCCCCTTAAACAGAGTAGAACCCCTCAAACAAAAGAAAAAAGAAAGAAACATAGGGCTTGTTGGGGTGGTGGAGGTGAGTGATTTGGAAGAAAGAAAAAAAGTGTACGTCAGTAATCTTAACTCGTGACATGAGAAAGAGAGAATAAACATTTCAATTTGCGAGATTCTATGTCACATCTTATGTTGACAAATCATATTGAAATACTTGATATGTATATATAAACATAATGAACCCCATAAGCCGCATGGTACTCCTGATATGCTTAATTAATTAATGCCATTTAATTTGCATCATTATCTTGATTGCAGGATACAGACACAAGAATCCCTGCTTTGCAAAAGCTTTTGAAAGTGAAGTGTTTGATTATTTTTATCTAGAGTGGTCATCATGAATCATATATAAAATTTTAAAGGGGTTACTTGAGCTTTGTTCATTGGGTTATAATATTGCATTCTTAAGTTTTGAGTTTGGCTCAAGTAATAGAATTTGACTTTGTTATTCTCTTTCTCTAAGTTTGATTTTCATATTATAACTTTTTTACTATTCTAAAAAATTAATATTAAATTTTTAATGTATCAAGAACGAAATTTTAACGTGATACTTTTGTCACAAGCTTAGTGGAAGAGTTAACAGACTTGAACTAACTTACTTGATAGTGTTTTTTAATGGATACAAAGACTTTGGTGTAAGGATTTGGGATTTAATCTTCAATCATCTTCGCCATAAAAGAAAGAATGTTATCTTATATCTCGAACTGTGTAATTTATTTTAATGAAAAAACTTGTTTTATTCTATAATGGTTAAATTTAAATGATGGCATGCATAAACTGTTCCAGCCAGAGTGAAAGATATAGGAGAACTAGGATGGAGGATAGAAATAGAATTTATGTGAACTTTGACTACCGTATCAAATGTCATTAACAAAATTAAGCTGTTTTCACATCAAGTGGGAATTGTTGGATTTAGTATTCAGGGTTTTGTCTAATTTCATGAAATAAGAACTGTATAAAAATAAACATATAAATATAGAAAGAATAAATATCATTACTCATTTGACAGGTAAAGTTCGTGTAATTTTGTGCACTTCATTCATGCCATAGAAATACCTTTTTCATTGGAATATGAAAGTCTTTGCTTCTCTCTCTCCCACGATTAACTACTTCTAGTAATCATGTATGGCTCCACTACACTGTCTTTTAGCGAAGTAGTAGTGGATAATAATATCTCATATCAGATTTGGAGCTATCGCCCTAATATATAAAATCCCAGATTCTCACTTTTCAAGCTATTTATATATAAAAAGCAGGCCTCATATCGTCTTTGATTAATTGCTTGTGCCTATGTCGTCGTTAATTTTTAGAGCGGGGAGGGCAAGTGGATATTCTATCTTGCACATGAAAAGAAAATAGGGTTTATGCTTTTAGCCATATCGACGCAGATCAATGACAGTGCCTCATCCACTTATGCTTGTCTTTCAACAATATTATTCACTGCATTTTACGCGATTTTGGAGTGATATCACTTGTCTGAAAAGGAAATGATTCGAAGTTTACTATTTAATGTAACAATCTTGATTAAAATATGGTAAGAGAACGTATCGCATCATAATATGCGAAGAGTCATATTTCTCAGTTTTTCTAGTGTTGGGTAACAAAACATTTGAAGGAGGACTCATGTACAAAATAAGCTCTTTCGTGCTGCAACAAAAATGTATCACGAAATTGTTTTCATGTTGATTTACATGCTCGCCAGCTGTGAGAGGGAGCATATATCCTGCTTTTGTTTTATCTGTGACAAGTTACTGCTAGGACTGCCGACCCAACTTTTGGCCCGATGATGCCCTTAAAGCACATTAATCAATCAGTTATTGAATAGGATTGATTTGTCTTCTTTTCTCTACTGTCAATATTAGGTTCCTACAGGTACTTTGGTGGTGATGAGATGATGCATATGGTCTTCATGCAAAGGACATCAATTGATAGAGCAAAAGCAAAACTTTTGTCGGCTGCAAGTGTCTAATAAAGAAGCAACCTTTCACGTCGAGTTAGGATGGTGAACAGTGACCACTTTTAAGAGAGCTTCCCTTCATTGGCTGGGTGTGTCAATTAAGTGCTGGCATCGAGTTGAAACTGCGACAAAAATCCAAAAAAGTAGTTCACCAACGAGCAGTACCTGACAAGGCAACCCGTCCTTTCGTGGACATTCAATAAAATTGGGACAAGGCAACCCTATTTCTCACATGAGAAATTAGTGAACCATGCATATTCTGTGAGCACTGCAGAATTCTCTCTTTTTATGGTGTCGGTTACTTGGGGATAAAATTAGGAAAATAATGCTTTCACAATGAATTTATATATAATATTTATATAGCATAAAAATAAAGATCAATTATTATTAGTATATTATAATTAACTTATTTAATAACCGACATTTACTTATACATTGCGTAGAATTTGTAAAGGTATCTAATTGCGTAACTGTCACTACAATGAAATTATTAAATAATGATCTCCACAAAATTTTAGAGACGACGTTTTCACAAAATTCTGTGAAAGCGGTGTCTTCGGAATTATGTTGGAATAGTACTACTCCAAATTATTAGATGCTCCTACCTACCAACCAAATCATGGCACTTGTCCAAAAACTGTTTGTCCTTGTGCAATGTACTTGCAAAAGCAGCTTTCCTCTCCTTCGAAACTTTTCCCACCCAAATATTGGGCCTAAAAGGCCACGTGTCCATTACCAATTTTTTTAGTTCAGTTGGACTGGGCCCCGCCTAATACTCCTTGCCTTACCTTCAACCAGTTTCTCTGTTCATCCAACTCAATGGGCCCTATTGTTTCAGGCCCAAAATGAGAAAATATCTGCGGCTTGGTTGTGGACTTGTGGGAGTAGCATTTTTCCTTGCCTATGGCGGTTCAATTCCACGGGCGGAAATAAAGGTGAACGTAGTCGTTTAGCGGGAAGAAATCAGAGAGACACAACCGCCTGCACGTCCATTACTGTCATTCGCGGAGGAAAGATAACCAAATTGGCAAATCAAAAATCAAGGTAGCCTATTACCAAAAAAAATAAAAATTAAAAAACAAAGGTAGCTTAGGTTGTCTTGTATCTCTGCTGTTGGTGGATTGTGATTCAGAGAGCTGATCCTAAACTTTGCATCTCACATCCCCGAGTCTGAGTTCTTGGAAGTTGTTTGTTAGCATCGGCAGGAGGCCAGAACATGGCGACCGCTTCAGGTACTTGTTTCTACTTTCAGCTTTTTGATTTCGTCTTCTTTTAATTTTTATTGTCTGAGTCTTTTGAAGGGTTAGATGTTCATTTTGGTTCATGTGCTTATTCTAAGTACAATCGTTGTTATTTGGGCTCACTTGTCCTGTAGTTTGGCCCCAGATTGGATCCTTCTTTGAATGATTTAGGGTTTCTGAGATCTTTTAATTGTTATATTTGGAGCCAGTTCCATACTCCCACGTATCTTGATGCACGAATTGGGTTATTCGATCGCCTGATTTGGCATCGTGGTTGATTTATTCCTTCATCCAAACATCAATCGCCGTAATGCAATCGTGTTAGATGAATTTATCTGGTAGCTCGAGTAACCAGGACGTAGACCTGCCAATTTCTCATGTGTTGAGCGCATTGACAGCATGATTGTCGATTGTTTTGCTATAGGTGTTACATGAGTCTGGTTAAGGACAGTAATGTAAACCTAGATATGTAAGGTTTTAATCATGTCACAGAATCGTATCCCCGCAAGCTATGTGGATAATATATATGAAAAACGGAAGTAAAATTATATTTGATTACACAAACAACTAGATACCCAAACAGGGACAAGAAAACGGGAACATTAGAGGTGGTTTTTTTGGCCATTGATTTGGGTGGATCGCTGGGTCTTCTCATGAACCTGAAAATCACTTTAGTACCTTCTATTTTATTTTAATTTATTCAGGACAATATTCTTTTTGAATTTGTTTGCTTTAATTAGCGGATGTCTGTGTGCATGGTACTTACATTGGGAGCATTGCAGTGGCATTTAAGTCCAGGGAGGATCATCGCAAACAAATTGAGTTGGAAGAAGCACGTAAAGCTGGGCTTGCGCCTGCTGAGGTTGATGAAGATGGAAAAGAAATCAACCCTCACATTCCCCAGTATATGTCATCAGCACCTTGGTATCTTAATGCTGACAGACCTGTAAGTCCTTTTTTCTTTCTTTTTCACTCTTTTGAGATATCTATCTATTGTTTACTGACATTGAATTTATGAATACTAAATTTCCCTTTTCCCCCTAATTTTGTAGAGTTTAAAACATCAACGGAAGTGGAAATCAGACCCTAATTACACAAAATCGTGGTACGACAGAGGTGCTAAAATTTTTCAGGCAGACAAGTATAGGAAGGGTGCATGTGAGAAGTAAGTGATCTCTTCCTTCCCTCCCTCCCCACTCTCTATCTGACTATCTCTCATGTAATGAATGAACTTTGTTTTTGAACTCTGGAAAATTTGGGGTGTCTTTTGGGGGAGTGAGATGGGGGAAGCAGAAGAAAGGGCTTTCAAATTATCAGTTTTGTTATTTGATAGAGAATTTGTTCAAATGCAAGTGCATTTCTTGTTTATTTTACTTAGTAGATGTTATCTAGGATGTTTATGAGCTTTCCAGAGATAATTCCATTGCCAAAATTTTTTAGATATTATTTACAATTTACCCTGACTCTACTTAAGGTGCATCTTTCCATTTCTATGAAAAGCTTGAGTAATCTATTTTTGAATCCATTTACTTGTTGCAGCTGTGGAGCTATGACACATGATGCTAAGTCATGCATGGAAAGACCACGGAAAGTGGGAGCAAAGTGGACAAACAAGCACATTGCCCCTGATGAGAAGATTGAAACTTTTGAACTTGACTATGATGGCAAAAGGGACAGATGGAATGGATATGATGCATCAACTTATGCCCGAGTCATTGAGAGGTATGAAGCTAGAGATGAAGCTCGGAAGAAGTACTTAAAGGAACAACAGCTGAAGAAATTGGAGAAGAGCAACCAAAATGGTGAGGATACTGTTAGTGATGAGGATGAAGTGGAAGATGATTTGAGGGTAGATGAGGCAAAGGTCGATGAGAGCAAACAAATGGACTTTGCAAAGGTTGAGAAGCGTGTGCGAACAACAGGTGGCGGAAGTACAGGAACTGTGAGGTGATTGTATGTTACTTGTCATTTTAATGATGCAGGGGCAAGTTATTGTTTTTGCACATGAAATGACAATTTTTCCCACTTTTATCATTTGTCTTGGATGTATTTGGAACTGAAATATCTTTTCCTTCAGGAACCTTCGTATTCGAGAGGATACTGCAAAATATCTGCTTAATCTTGATGTCGATTCAGCACACTATGATCCCAAAACCCGGTCCATGCGTGAGGATCCTCTTCCAGATGCAGATCCAAATGAGAAGTTCTATGGGGTAACTGACCTGAAGAATCACATATCATAGAAAATTTTATAGTTTATTTTCAGTGTTTTTTATATGTCTATTGATCTTGTCTCTAAATTATTTCTCATTTTACAGGGTGATAATCAGTATAGAAATAGTGGTCAAGCTTTGGAATTCAAGGAACTAAACATCCATGCTTGGGAAGCATTTGAAAAGGGGCAAGATGTTCACATGCAAGCAGCTCCATCCCAGGCCGAGTTGCTCTATAAGAATTTTAAGGTCATGAAGGAGAAATTGAAGTCTCAAACAAAGGATACCATTGTGGAGAAGTATGGCAATGCAGCTGATGAGGACAAACTTCCAAGAGAACTTCTGCTGGGTCAAAGTGAGAGGCAAGTTGAGTATGATCGTGCTGGTAGAATTATAAAGGGACAGGTCAGATTTGCTATGAAATCTGTTATAGTTTGACTTCTGATTGTCTTTATGCACTTTTAACTTTTATATAAACCTTCAATTGTACATACCATACTTGCCAATAGTGTAATTTGATTGTTTCCTTTGTCTGTTAGCAACATCTCCATTATGTGTAGTTTGAATCTAAAGGGATTGTGGTTTTATTTTGTGCTTCATAGTCTTTATTGTCCTCTTTGACTGATATATTTAATTATCTATATCTTATAGGAGGCAGCACTACCTCGGAGCAAGTATGAGGAGGATATTTACATTAACAACCACACCACTGTTTGGGGCTCATGGTGGAAGGATCACCAATGGGGTTATAAATGCTGCAAGCAGACAATACGAAACAGCTATTGCACTGGTGCTGCTGGCATTGAGGCTGCTGAGGCTGCAAGTGATCTTATGAAAGCTAATATTGCCCGTAAAGAGGCTCTCGAAGGTTGGTTGAGTGACTGACATCACTCAAATTGTTGCACCTGTCTCCTTCTCCCTTTTATAGTTTTTTTTTTTCTTCCGTGTAAAATAATTTTGGGTGTGTCATATGTAGTTCCATCTTTATTATTCTTGAATCTCTTTCATGAATCTGTACAGAGGTTAATGACCCAGCAGAGGAGAAAAGGCTTGCTACATGGGGAACTGATGTTCCAGATGACCTGGTTCTGGATGAGAAATTGCTCGCTGAAGCACTTAAAAAGGTAAACATCTCTGTATCTTGATACATGCTTTGCTTTTTGGAAGCCTCAATCATTAATCTTGTTATGTCTTCTTCCACCTTTAGCTGAATTAGTTTTTATCTGCCTAAAATCTTTTGACCTTTTTTTGACCTTAATTACCTAGATGATGATATGATGAGTTCAAAATAAGTATTGCAGGTAATTTCTTGACGCAGAGGATGACATTTTTTAGCTCCACATTGTGGGAGTTTAATTTATAATATAGAATAAATAAATTATGCATTTGGAAAATTATTAAACCTGTTATATTAAGCTTGTGTGTGTTGTGCTGGTTGGCAAATTTCTTTGTCTTTTTGCAGGAGGATCAAAGAAAGAGAGAGGAGAAAGATGAGAGAAAGCGGAAATATAATGTTAGATGGAATGATGAGGTTACTGCAGAGGAAATGGAGGCATACAGGATGAAGAAAGTCCATCATGATGATCCAATGAAGAACTTCTTGCACTAAACAGAGGGCATGAAAATCAGCTTGTAGAGCTTCTTGTGGGAAGCTAACATGGGTTTCCATTTTTTCCTTACTGCCTGCTGGATTTGGCAGATTCAGTTGTTAGTTATTGTATTTCTTCTGTGGGATTCTGGAGGGGGGAGTCTCCCTGTTTGTCCAGCTTTGAGCCTTTGGTGTAAGTCAGTTCTTTGTAAACTGTGTTCTGTGGATGTTAAATATCTAATGTCTTTGCGAGCCATCCTCTGTTGACCCAATTAGGTGATGGCAACACACTGCCAAATTTTATTTTAGTGCATCATTTTGATCCAGTACCCTGAGGATCAACTATGAGCTACGAGCTTCAAATACATAAATGGCTCTCGGCCGACCCGCATCTTGTGTATACTATCAGAGAAACCTCGGGACCTCTGGTGCCAAAAAATAAAAGCAGCAAGTGGCACTAAGCATGGAATACATTTAAGGAGAAAAAAAAAAAACATGATGTAATATAATCGGTGGGGAATTTTGCCTCTCAAGCGTCTCCCAGTCACCAACGTAATAAATGACATCTAATCATCTGTTCTTCAGATCGCAGCGGCAAAATTGTTTGGAAATAGAAGTGATGGCGAAGGAGTTGCTTCTCCTGCCTACGGCACCAACCCCATTAAGAGAAACCTGGAATTGAATTATGAACTAAGGCAATTTTCTTCAATCTCGTGTGAGTTTTATTTTATTTTATTATTATTTTTTTAATTTTATATTTATTTCTCTTTTTCTTTTCCACTTATAAGTTAGGATATGGTTAATGAGAACCCATATATACATTGGGTGACCAACTCCTGAGAGTCCATCACGCTTAATTACATTGTTACCCTCTGTAATTATTCTTTTTTTACAGCGCAGATATTCTTTTTTTCTATCCAATATACACATGGGGTGGCGTCAAGTTTTGCATGTCCAACGCATTGATCATTTGAAACACGCTTGATCATAAAAGGGAATAAAACTTTACAAAAATATTTTTATTTAAATTTTAAATTTATTAATTCTTTCAATCTTATTTATAAAATTTAATAGTATAAATCTTATATTATAAAAATTAGTCAGACCCATCATGTAATGGCTTGTAGAGCCTAATTGTACTGTGTTCATTATTTTTAACTTGTAAGCGATAGGCGAGAGCAACAAAGAAAGTCAGGCGTGACTTAGGAAGCAAAATCACAGATGGGATTTGTACTTAAAAAAAAAAAAATCACATATGGGATTGTTCAAAACTAAAGAAAGCATCCTTTCAAGCCCCCGTTTAGTCACCAAAAAAAAAAACTAAAGAAAGGCACATATATGGGGTAAAGCGGAGGGGAGGCAAGATTATTAGTTGGGGCAGAGGGGTTCCAGTAAGGCAACAAGCACCCGACTCTGCCACTAGGTGTACACTGCACACACACTTGGTATTATATCTATAAATCACGTCACCAGTCACCACCACACATACAGTATCACACACATATTGCTGGACAGACAGCTTTATCCTCATCCATGATACTGATTATGCCTCGGAGAAGGACCAGCATTAGGCACTGGTACATTTTTTGGAAGAGAAGCTTCGATGGCATTTTGAGGTGCTGGGAGAGGCTTGGACAAGCGCAGAAAGAGCACCACCCAGCTAAACAAGACCATTTTCAAAGTCCTGTAGATGATCCCCTGCTTGTTATTCTCCATTCTTAATTAGCTTGATGGAGAAAAGACGACGAATGGTAACGACTACTCTATGTTAATGAAGATAGAA
This sequence comes from Dicorynia guianensis, assembly GCA_037013595.1. Classification (NCBI taxonomy): domain Eukaryota; kingdom Viridiplantae; phylum Streptophyta; class Magnoliopsida; order Fabales; family Fabaceae; genus Dicorynia; species Dicorynia guianensis. The sequence continues at coordinate 36,150,225 of JASUAB010000007.1, forward strand.
TTATGTGAGCACACATGCCATGAATTGGACCTATTCTATTTATGGTTGAAGTTCTATTCATTCTTAATTTGACTCATGGGGTCTCCCACTAGTTTGGCACATATAATTAAAGCTTGCCCTCCGCCGATAGCGATTCCGGCAGTGCTGTTATACCCACCCACTACTTGACTGCTTAAAGCACATTTCACGTGCGGGAGTTCATGGGACACGAATTTGTAAAATTTAATAGGTTTAAGGCTCTCCCTTCTATATTATAAAAATGAAATTATAGAAACGTGCTTGGCACAAGAGAGATGAGTCAGATGACAGTTAAACACATGTTACATCTAGAAGCCAACTGGATTTTGAATACCGCTCGTGGCTTGCGGCTTAATATCAAGAACGAACTTACATTTTTTTTTTTTGGGAAAATTATATCAGCTTGGCATTTTTATTTACTTTTATGACAAATTTATGTTCATTTAGAATCAAAAGAGATCAGATTATTCTATTTGAAGACAACTCAATGCTTATTAATTTATTAAATTACCTTTAGTTGTTTATAATATTTTACAACAAATCAATAATTTATTTTAAAGCTTAGAGTTTAAAATTTATAAATTTAAAATAGTAGTAATTAAAATTTAAGATTTAGAGTTTATATGTAAAATTTTAAAATTTTAGAATTTAAGATTTAAGTTTTTGAGATAATAATATTTAGAATTTATAATTTTAAAGTTTTATATCATGAAAATATAATGCCATGTTAAAATATATGTTATGATATTATTTAATTTTCCTAAACATGCCATAAATAAATAAAAATAATAGAGCCAATTGATAATTATTAAACTAAATATAATTGAAATAACTCATAATTTTTTACTTTAAATGGAATTATATTTTTATATGATCACTAGAGTAAATAAAATGGCAAAGCGGATCAAAATTGTAATTTTTCCAAAAAAAAAAATTGTAAGAGAGATAAACTATGTCAACTACGACATATCATGTATTTAACATACCATGTTATAAATAACGATACACATTACTAAGTTAACAAAAAATTGATAAAAGAATTTGATTGAGTGTATTTCTCACATCTCACGCAAGTTTAACAAAATTAAACCGTAGGTGACCCAAATAGAAATGAACCAACATATCAAGGATTAAAATTGAATTTTAGTCTAGATCTTAACATGTCAATTTTTATTTTAGTGCATCATTTTGATCATGACCCTAAGGATCAACAATGAGCTACGAGCTTCATATATATGTATGGATTTCAGCCTACCCGGCGGCAGCTTGTATATACTTTACTAGAATTTATGAAAGAAATACGAAGTTGGAATTAGTTTCTTGGTTTCTATATATCCATCAAAATTGCTATATTTCTGAACTTTTCTACCAAGCTCCAAGGCACGTGCAGATGTACTATACATTCCTTGCAACTATGTCTTGGGCCGCCATCTCTTCCCTGAACCTCGCAATGAACTCCTCTGCTACTTCATTTATTTCTCTCATTGAAAGTGAGGCTAATTCCACTGACTCCCACATATCATCGGAAGAGCACGGTTTGTCAGCACCAGCTCCCTTGCCAGCTAGTTCCTGCTACTTCTGCTGGCCGATGAAAGGGGGCTTCATGGCCTTGTCAATTCGTAGATTGTCTGCTATCTGTGGCTTCATATGTTCCAACAAGTCACTGTCAAGCTCCTTAAAGAGCTTATCAATATAAACAGGCGTAGGTTTTCTGTCGAAGTCAAAAATTTCACTTCTCAACCCAGTTACTCTTTTGATTCGAAGACGACTAGCTAGGAACTTAGATCGCTCGGTAGCTGCTGCAGTGATAGTGCTTAAATGCTTTCTGGGTTTTTTCATGGCTTTGAATATATGAAATTTACAAAGTTTACCAAGTGTGGAAGTGAAGCTCTTCAATGCCTTTCTGGCAGGAGGAAGCCTTAGCAGGACATAGCCGAGAAGTGCGAAGCTTCAAAAGGGGTTTAACTTCGTATGTTATACTCAATCTTGAAAGCGAACTTGGGTCCTTTATAAGATAGATGGGATAGATTCCTTTTCCATTGGCACGTTACAGTATTTATATTTGCAGTGTGGCTTTGTGATCTGGCTTATTAACTCGAATATATGACAAAATGAGCTCATATGAGACGATAGTTTGAGGTGGACCGAAGGGCAACTAAACCCTAGCAGCACGGGACTGACTAGCTTAATATTTAAGCTGATAAATCCATTAAGAAAACACCAAAGCCTTGACCTCTAAAATTTCATTTTCATCCCTCACAATCGAAAGTTTTTCTATTTTATTCTTTTACTTTTAAAAGTTCTTAATTTAGTATTCTTTAGATTAAAATAACTCAGTTTTTTTATTATATTACTATTAATAGTAATAACACAATGGAGAGATTTGATTAGAAATGATTTTAATATATAGATGATTAAATTAAAAATTTCAAAGAGTGAATAATTAAAATAAGAAAAACCCTCATATACGAGAGATCAATATGAGATTTTAATCTTTTTAATATTTTCAATATCACTTAAGTCACTGTCTGATTCAAAATATCACAATTTAATTTTTCCTTTTTCAACTTTTGCAGCGCGTGAATCTATTTTTTTGAATGTAATACAACTCCAGAGATTCTGTAGTTGCGTACAAATTGAAAGTATACACTCTACAGTAAATAGCAACACAATCATATGGGCAGAATAGGGTTTTAATATACAAATACATAAATTTTGCATACTGGCTATATAAATTTTTACATTCATTTTCTTTTTTTTTCTACTTACCAAAAATTATTTGTTACTTCACGCTTCCCGCATGTAAATAACTTTCGGGCAGAATATTGTGTTGTTCCTGCCAACTAACAAATACAAATCCATAGTTATCAGCTTGTTCTTCCAAACAAGCAAGGGATAGACGATAAGTTGGTGACAAAAGGCATGATCTTTGATGGCTTACATTCTTGGTGGTAATGCACTTGGAGCAATGGATGGTATCAATAACTCAAATTGTGGATTAGTCATGTTTATTGAACCGATGAATCCCTGAACTTGTTGTCCATATCATTCTAAAATACTGCACCCTAAAAGCACTAGAAAACAATTCCTGAAACTAAAACCACCGATAGAGCATTCGACTAAAACCCACACCAACTTTGTTTGCCTGTAATTAGGACTTTAGACATCTCAAACACTGTGTTAAAAAGGGGAGTAAGAGAGATATTTTAGAAGCTTTAATACTATAAATGCAAGGAGAGACTGGCTGCTAAACTGTGTCTTCGAAAAACCACGTATTAGTTCAAACTCTTCTCTTACAGAAGTGTCAAATAAAATGTATTTTCAAATTAACATTTTACGAACAAGCTGACATATTGCAACTTTTGAAACACTTGAGTCATGGACATGTCACGATATGCAAGACCACCCCCCTGATTCATAACGGCCCACAAAGAAGCGTGCAAGACCAAAGGCTCGGACAATAGGAAGCCTCAACAAGGACACCAAGCAAATTACAGCTTATCAAGAGTAATAACCCAGATTTATCTATTCACATATTTTCAATTTTTGGCTTGGGAATAGAAAGTCAAAACTTAGGGATTCACCAATCCGGTTTGCTCGCGTTCCGGAGCATACATCATCGTATACTGATTTTTTATCATCAGTATTAAAAAGAATTGAAAAACGTCTTCACGAGCAGATATAACAATTTGAGACCAAACAAGAAACCTATAGCAGGGATAGGATATAAAGGCTCAATTATACAACACCATCAATAAGTTGGAATATGGAAAAACTAGATGAGGGCTTGGATGCCTTGCTGCTGCATCTCTCTTAGTCTCCACATTAGGTAAATAGCATCTTCTCCGCGATCTTCTGGGTCCATTTGTTGTAAAGCCCAAGCATAGAACACAGTGTGGATAGTGTCCTAGTAAAGAAAAAAAATAATCATAAAGTTAGATTCTTAACAAGCAGGGTTGCATTCACTTCATCAGAATGTAAGACATGCATGTCCTTTGATTATGTTTGTACATGGACTTGTATAACTATTCAGGATTGCAGATTAACTTAGATTTCCACATGACAAGAGAAGCTCCTTCAATGGCTCAATCAATTAGATCTCCATGCTCAACAGGAAGAAGCAGAACCCAATCAGAAGCCAAAAAAGCAAACTCGCAACCAATCTGGATGTCCAGCTTAAAGTTTTACATTTTATTGGTAATATTTAAACACACAAGCATCCCAATAACAAAATGCATCTGTTACATAAGACTTAAAAACCAATTTATTCATATGAACACATTACCATAATCGTGGTATCAATTAGGTCAGTCTTAACCTAATAACAGACCCTCAACACCCCACGCTAAAATGGACTAAAATTATCAAGGTCTAATTGAAGTAGCACCTAACATTGATCAAGATTGTTAAGATGGAAAATTTGTAGGTAATATAATTGTAAACATGAAGAATTAGACTGAATGATATGCTGATATCTAATCATGACTTTTGAAATTATGTGAAATCTTACTCATTATATTTTTGTTAGAGTAGAAATGCTCAAAAGGCTAGCTGTATTTCCATTCCACATTGTACATATTATGACATAAACAAAAAAAAAATCTGCATCACTCACCTTGCCTCCTTCTGTAATTGACCCATTCCTATCACGGACACAATGAATTTGCTGTGTTTGAAACTGTGGAAATTCATTGAACAGGACCATCAAGACAGGTTTTTATTTCTATTAGGTAAGAATAAATCATATAAATTGGCGATGAACTTCTAGAAGTGAACTAGATACCATTACGATAATCAAGGGAGAGGATCCCATCATCTTGGTGTCTCTGACTTCCACATCAGATACATGCAAGATCTGCAACAAGAATTAAATATATCAAACCCCGGTTATAGAAACAAGCGTACTTAGAAAGTTAGAATCTTCATTTTATTTTGTAAAGATGCAAGACTCTCCATCCCAAGTCTATGGTAAGTTTTAAGATGCTTAACTTTCATAAATTCTATACAATTTATGAGAAGAAGGGGCAGTAGAGTTGTCATTTCCGACAAAATTACCAGTTACCAGGTTCTATCACTGTAATGTGACCTACGAAAATCTACATTCAATATTTCATTTGCAAAGGTTCATGTATAAGAGATATAGGGGAAAACATTAAGGAAGAATAACCAGAATATGTAAAAATATGAGGTGAGATACTTACACACACACACACACACACACACACACACATATGAGATAACACAGGAAGTTTAGATGGTTGGACAATTGGACCAGTATTGCTGCTTCTCCCTTCAGTCTCTTCATCCGCTTCAATTCAGGATCCACAAGAAGAAGCTCACAGAAACAAACCACTAGAACAAAAATGTGGGGAGGGGGGAGGGTTGAGTGATTTTGTGAACATTTGTCCCATACTCACGCTCTTGGTATAAGCATGAACTGTTAATAATAAACTGTGTCACCAATATTATACCTATCTGTTCAATCAGGATGAATCTTGGTTCAAGTAAAAAAGACATCTAATATTATCAGCTCACAGGAATTTTTCTTCATTTAACCCTATACTACATTGTCAAGTTAGAAAAAAAAAAAGGGTAAACACTTCAAGCATACACAATATACGATATGGTACAACAGCAATCAATATCCACTTCAGATTCAAAAGAAAATGAGTTCCCACTGGAAAAAGTGAGGAAGATTCAAGAAATTTCCAATCTCACCTTGTTATCAAAGAAGATGCCATGACTTTGGTAAGCAGTGTGCTCTGCTTTACAACGTTCAATCAGCTCAGGGCTACAATACTTCTTCAAAGTTTCAACATCTCCCTACACAATAACATATATAAACGACTTAAAAACATAAATTATGAATGGGCTTGCCTGGACTATGACTAGATTCATATTTTCTTCAGAAAAGAACAAAGATACAAAAGTGCACAAAAAGTGCGGATTTCCAGCATTCCAGTGCAGAATTAGTACAAACCTTGATGTAAGCATTAAGCACTGGTTTAATAGCTTCCTGAACTTCTGACACAAATTCTGGTAATGAGAAGTAACTATTCATGCAACCACAACAAAGGAAGAAAAAAAGATGTCAACAAATAGAATGACAACAACAACAATATTAATAATAACATAGAATAATTTTAAAATAAAAGCAAAAGGCATTAAGACCATACGGATCCCGTTGACGTATTTCCTTGTATGACATTGCAGCATCTGTCTCTTGAAATACACTATCATTGATACTGTAAAAGAAACATGGCATAATATGCACTTGAAACTTCCCATCATACATTACTATTTAGACTATCACCAGTCAGGGAGCTATCTAAGAACAAGAAGCATAAAGAGAAACTCAGAGGCATACTCTTGTATTTTATGAATAATGGGGCTGTCACTGGTCTCATATCTTTCCCGCAAGTCTTCTACGATCTGCCAACTTTTAGATTTCAACACACATACTAGAAATAAAGATATTATAGGTGACTTGATAGTCAAACATGATGTTTTTCTCATCCAAAGATCAAGGTGTCATCTCACAAGTCACATGTATATTATGGATGCAAGCAAGGCGTACAACATAATACATAATTTATAAACAGTAACTGGAACAAAAATTATTCTGACAAACCAAAAAAATCTGGAGTAGAACATACCTCCTGGCCCTTTGCCTTTACTGGATCACTATACTGAATAAATCTCTTGGATATGGGAAGGCCTTTCACCTAAATGAAAATGTATATAAGAATATATCTTTACTAAAAAGGCCGTCCATTTAGGGAAGAATCGCTGAACAATGTTACCTTCTCCTTGCACTGCTCCCACGTCTTACCCCACCAAGATTGTTTTGAGGGCACAATAACAAGTTCAGTTCTTGTACTTGTTTCACGGCTTGAAGTGAAAGGAACATGCCTTCTCTTAGTTGGATTACTACTCAACTCCTCTTTAACTATGTCATACCCTCTCTTGGCTACATTGACTAACTTTGCATCCTTCAATTTCTGGAAGGCCAATGAAACATTTGGGGAAGAAATGGTTGACTTGAATTTGCCAAACAATGAATCTTCAGCATTACTAGACCCAAACTGCTCATGTTTATCTTCCCCAGATGATGCCTGACTACCTTGTTTTGCACCAGCGTTCTCTGGACCTGAAGAACCAGTTGATCCTGAAGAATCCTGCTTTCCAGCCCCAAATGTTTCTTTCACCTGAATTACACAATGAACAATACCAGTAAGTCATCAAGTGTGGACCTAGGTCACAGGCTAATTTGTAAATAACAGACAAACCTCCTCAGTTGCAGCTGTAATCTTCTCTTTAACATTGCCAGAAACCTGCAAGAACATTATTCTTATCAAATTGTATGGCGTATGTCAGTTTATTTAGAATAAGCAAAGGCTCCCAGCCACAAATTCCAGATATAACTGCAAGGTGGGAGAATCGAAAGAGAATGAAAAACATAGCTCTAAAAACAACGGAAAAGCACCAGAAGAATGTGAGCATATTCAAAATAAAAAATTCCAATAATTTATTTATAATTGCTGAGTTACTAGTTTAAAGCACAGCAACACTTCAAGATGAAATTTGATCATGCCTTCTTTGCAGCAGCTTCAGCTTCGGTCCACACCTCATCCACTTGTTTGTACAGCTTCTCCATCTTCTGCTTTGTTCTGCATTCGCCATTTCACCATCTCAGGCCCTCCATTGAAGTGTCCGGCCAGCCTTGACATACAACAGTATGTCTCAGCCTATTAATTAAAAACTTAGAAACTGCATTGCAATATGGTCAGCCCAATACAAGATTTACCTGATTACTAGGTCTTCTTTAACTCCCTTTAGCTCCTCTGCTTTATTCTTCAGCTCCTTCACCGACTGCTGGAATTCTGGATTTCTAGGACCATGGAGAGACAAGTAGCAATCAATTGAAGAAGAAATGCAGGGCCATGACACACTTACACGGGCGTTCTAAACCCAAATTTATTGACATAGAGTTGATACTATTATGAGCCCTCACATTTCAATTAAATCAAACTCTGTCATCAATGAACAGGTTATCCCTCAAAAAAATCTTTAACTACCACTATTCATTTTTGCCGCCAATGTAAAGAAATGCTGAAGAATCGTTCGCAATCTAAAACATACTAAGACACACAGTAGCACAAAAAAAAATGACTGAGGAGAGCAAATTACTTATCAGCTTCGCCTTTAATTTTCTTAGAGAACTCATTGAAGACACTATATCCACGAAGACTCGAACACCTATGCGCTGAAAGCAAACGCAACCTCGTACTTGAAGCCTACAAAGGCAAATCCCAGCAAATGAAAAATTGTGAATCCAGATATAGACAAAAATTACGAAATTTTCTTTATGGCAACGAAAAAATAGACCTTTTTTTTTACAAAAGGTATGCAACAAACGTACCTGTTGAGTTGTAAATTCAACAAAAAGAGATTGCTTGGACAGTAATAAGTCACGAACCAGCTTTCTGCTTGCCATTGGAGGGTTCAACCTTGTTTCAGAAACTAGTTTCTGGGTCACTTATTTTCACGGAAATTTTAGGGTTCAATGGTTCCTCAATAAATATCAGCTACCAAGGTTATGTCGTGTCCTTAACTGTTCTAATATCCCTTCTTGACGGGGAAGAAACGAGACGAGGAAGAATGGAGCAGAAGCACGCAAACTTGGCGTCAGAGCTAGACCTTTGGCGGTCTAGGGTTGCATTTTCGTTCCTTTCTTCGGCTGGAAAAAGGGCAGAGCCCACAAACACCGCAGGCCCAGGTGACAATTGGGCCCATAAAGAAGGATATTTTGATATTATATTTAGATTTTAAATTTATTTTAATTTTTGACAAAATGTTAGAAAGAGTCTATAAAAAATAAGGTCATGTTTAATTTAATTTATTACAGATTTAATTTAATTAATTTATTTTTTTAAAATATAAATAGTCTATAATTTATTTTTTTTAATTTTTGGTTAATCTAATCTTAAATTTTTACACGTCATATCCTTTAGATACTAACATTTTAAACCTAAAATTATAATATTAAAAATTAAATCCTAAAAAATTAAAATATAAAATTTTATCTTATAAATCTTAAATACTAGAATTATAAACTCAAAATTTTAAAATTATAAATTTAAGTGTCAGGGTTTTAATTTAGAATTTATAGTCTAGAGATTTACATTATTAAGATTTGAATTTTGGCAATCACGATTTAAAGTTTTATTAAATTTTAGGTTTAATATTTAAGTTGTCTGGCTTTTATATTTGAGTTATGGTTTATGGTTTGTAGTTTAGTAAGTAGGGTTTTATGCATATTTTAGGGTTTGTATTTTAAATTTCAAATATTTTAATAGAAGGATCAAATTGTAAATGATTCTATCTTTAAAGAATTAATTAATTAAATTAAATTTATGAAGAATTAAATTAAATAAAATTATTTTTAAGAGGTTGTTTTGTATATCTTATTTGTTTTTTAAGTTCATTAATCACGTAACATAACACTAATTACTTTTTCAGGATGTGACTACTAAATTATAAAAGAAAAGTGTTACCCTGTCGTATTAGCTTTTCCCCGCATTTAGAAACAAGAGGTATTGAATAGAGAGAAACAACGGTGAGAATATGAGAGTTTATATTATCATATAGGTTTATCATTATTCTTATAAATTATAGAATTAAATTATTTTTACAAAATTTTTATAAAGAAAAAATCAAAATTAATCTTTAATATATTTTTTAAATAATAAAAATAGATTATTCTTTATTCACGATTTATAAAAAATTTTGTGAGCTAAAACTCACGTGTGAAAATATAATTTCTCATAAAAATTCGTGCAAAAAATATTTATAAACTCCACAACAAATTCAAATTTAATATGGCGATTAACAAACTCGAGCATCAATTTGGATATTCGGATTTTCGTTTTTCGGTAAGCATCAAACACGTATTTTTAACAGATACAAATTCGTTGTTTTAAGATTTCGTGACTGTCTTTTCTTTTTTTTTTTTTAAGTACATTACATTGCATTGGGTGAGGAGTGGGGAATCGAGCTGAGGGCCAAGATGCCACTTGAGTTTGCCTCAAGTGAGTGTAATTGTTTGATATTTACTATTGAGTATATTTTAATAACTGCTTGCATGTGTTTCACTATAAATTTTTGTGAATGGCATTATAAATTATTTTAATTTTATAATTTTAAATCATATATAAAAGTATACATGAAAGTAAAAGATACTCATTCACTTATAATTTTTAGTTTTAGTTTTATTTATTATAATAAATTTTTATTATCTTAAATTTTAAGTTTACTAAAAGTGACCTTCTATTATCTATATTAATTATGAATTTTATTTTCACGTCTTATTAAAAATTTATTTATACTTTCATATTTTTATAAAATTTCTAATATGTCAAGTATCTAATATAATATCGGTTATTTAATGTACATAAGTTGTGGTTATTTATTTTTAATTACATACGAAGCATATATTTAAAATTAATTTATTAAAATCTCCGTATAACATACAGGAAGAGACCAAGTCCAAACAACGCATGTTTTGAAATTTTGAGCAGTGTAATATCGCAATATCTGTATTAGTCAATTTCCATCATCTATTATTTTTCTGGAAAATTTTTACTCCGATAAATCAAAATTTCCTTGATACTTAGAGTCACATACACAATTTATACATATGAATAACGGAAAACAAAGGTGTTATACTCAAAATAAACACAAATAATTAAAGTGTGATATAGATCATTCTGCCAAAAACATCATTAATTTAAACTAATTAGTCCATCACAAATTGAAAGCTAAATTATATTAGTTGCTGTGCTCGTCTTTACAATTTTTTTTTTTTTCGAGATATTTTTACTTTTCAAGTAAGATTAATCATTGTTAAATTTGAGAGCATTGACCTCGTGCTGACCAAGTCCGAATGCATTAGACTGTACATCTGCTGGGATGGCCCTCATGATTGATCTCTGCCCTACCAGGGCCTGATCATGGCCTTGTCGTCTGTCTTGAACGCTATGAACTCCAATCCTTCGCTTCCTGCTTGATGAGCGCCAACAAAGTTTTGCGGCACCACTAGCAGCTGACCGCTTCGGAGCTCCCCGTTGAACAACGAGTTACCCTCGCAATTAACCACCTGAACACGGTCTCGGCCCCTTGTCACATATATTATGCTGTTTGCGTTGATGTTCCAGTGTGGAGCATTTATACCGTTCTGTGCGCAAAATGTTACCCAATCAAGCTCAATTCAAGAATCCTATCTGCATAATACTAAATAATAAAGACATTCACATTATCATCAAACAAATCTATTTACCCTGTACAGGACAACCCATTCTGCACTGAGTTGAAGTCATTTGAGGATTTGGGGGCTGGAGGCTGTTGATGCTGCTGATACGACCAGCTTTTGGGTTACACACACCAGCGCGTGAGGGGTCTCCAATATTCTCATGAAGTCTCAGTGTGCAAACAGTTTCCTCCAAACCATTCTTATTTCCCTGTTCACACTGACTTTCCTGACCTCTCCGGCGGCTATTTTTCTTCCCGCTCCTCTTCTTCTTCTTTCCATTGTTTCTCCCGTCTTTAATGAAGCCTTTGTCCTGTCTTTCGTCCAGAGTTTCGACGGGTCTCTTGTTCTTCCTCCTTCTCTTGTCCGCGTTGCCTTTGACCACGTTCGTCTTGTTCTTGCTATTCTTCTTGTCCCTGTCCACGTTGTTGACGGCGGCCTTTTTGTGTGCCTGGTTGCTGCTTTCCTCTTCCTCTTCTTGTCCTTTTCCACGTTGTTGACGGCGATCTTTTGTGTTCTGGGTTGTTAGCGGTCTTCTTCCTCCTCCTCTACTTTTTGTCCTTGTCCACGTTGTCGACGGCAGCCTTTTTGTGTTCTAGGTTGTTGCTGCTCCTCTTCTTCTTGTGATTGTCCGCGTTGTTGACGGCGACCCTTTCGGGTTCTGGGTTGTTGCTGTTCCTCTTCCTCCTTCATTGTGTATGTGAGATCAGGTGGCTCTGAACCTTAGATGATACAATAAAGTGGTCCTTTTGTACGGATCCGATATCAGGATCTTTCAAGAATGGTTTAGTGGGGCTAAAATGGAAGGAAACATGGTCAGAAACCTGAATTTATAATGTACCCTCTGTTTCCCAGTTTTGTTTGATGTTCGGACTGGACCATAATTTATATTTAACTTGTCGCTGGAAAGTGGAAACGAGGACATGGTTCGGTTGAAGGGAATTACTCTAAGAGTTCTGCTATTCCCAAAAGAAAAAGGGCAGTTGATAGAATTTGGCTTTATTTTTTTTTTAAGTTCAATTTTTATATTATAAATTTTTTAATACTAAAAAAAATTTGCTATAAAAACTTTATATAAAATATTGTGAGTTATGAGAATTAAACGGAAAAGAAGTTTTGTTAAGAAGAAATATTATTTATAATTTTTTTAATAAAAATTTAGTTTCATAATTAATAATAATATAAAAATATTTTATAAATTTTTTTAAAAATGTACGGTTATCATACTCATTATATAAATACAATGGTATATTATACACATTATATTTTAACTCTTTGTGCACTTAATTTTCCTTACTTTTCAAGGCACTACTTGTAACTGAGGATGCATATTTTCGTAATAAGAAGATCCGGATTCTCGATCACTAATTTAGAGGCCGTTTTAGGATAATTAAAAAATAATAAAAATAATGAGACTGACAATTATATAAAGAACTATCTCTAATATCTGAAATTTATTTGGAATCACTAAAATCCCAACATGAGATGATCCCTATATCCCATAACAACATGTGACAAGGACGCAGGAACATGACTTTCCGCCTTTGATAATGTCCATGCATTTACTCCCAAAATATCAAATATTTTTTTCTGTGCATATAATAAATTGTTTCCTCGTATCAGAAATTACCTCATAATTCCTAATTAGCTACAGAACCTTTGAACAGTTATTTGTTTGTCTTTGATATTTCATCGCGCTTGTCTTGTTCCTTAATTTCTTCCTTGCATGCCACAGATTTCCAGACCCTCTTTTCGGCTACAAAAAATAACGCTTTGTAGTCTGCCCTATACTCCTTGTATGAAATCGAACCTTACTACTGGCCACTATCATATAATGCACCCCATAGATTTTAACCCGGAACTTAAGGCTCTAATAAAAAAGACCTCAGACTACGGTCAGAAACGTTGTAATAGCTACATTTTGTTCTTGCATTACAAAACAAAATTAGATTATTAAGTTTTATGTTTTAATAATTAGTTATTTAGATTTTTTTAGATGAAACTTTTATGAATTTATTTTGTTTTTCAAAGAGAATCGCCATTCTTTAAAGGTTAGATAGATAGAATCACCGTATGAAACAAGTAAATGCATTAAAGTTTTATTTTATTTCTATATGCTTTTTCCCGCAAAGGTACATAACTCAGAGTAGTAATTATTCAAGTGAAAAGCACAACTCTTAACATCATATTTTACGTTGAGCAAAAAGAACAAATCGAAGCTTCTGTATTATTTATTCCATCGTTCAGCGTGGAAGCCCTGACTGAAGAGGAGTCCCATTATTTTTAGGAAATGTCAATTAGAGTTATAATTTTTAGGAAATGGCGGATTTTCTGGTGGCGATCTTGGGACCTGCTGCTGTGCTTCCGTCCTTGTTTAGTTTCAGGTTGTTGTGGCTCTTCAAATGTTTCAGCACAACTAGGGAATACAATGCCAAACACTCCATGACCTGTTGTAGTAGAGAACATGCGCACACAAAATTAAATAATAGTTAATAAAAAGCAATATTATCAGTCATATATAAATATTATGATTGTTATAAATTCTATTTATTTATATAAAAAACGCAAGAAACAAAATTGTCACAATCTAACATCATGGATAGTAATCATTGAGTAGATAAATAACATCATCAATCTTAGTTAAGTGCCTACTATCAGTATTATCTAAGATTTTTTAACAAAAAAATTCATACTCCTACACAAGCTGTTGTGTTGAATATATATGGCACATTGCATAGGCCAATATCCTGTAAGGTATATTTTGGTGGCACAAAGATTAGTGTACGTAATTAATTAGCAATATTTCTTAATTTAAAGATAGAAGAGAAGTCAACTGAAATAGACCTTTTTGGATGTAAATGAGTTGAGGAGCATTGGAGTAGGAAGGCAAACGAAGACCATTGGGATGGACGGTGCAGCGAGAGAGGGCGACACCGGTGCACTGGAACTGCTTGTTCCTGGGGTTCCAAGTCTCAATCAAACCGGCCTCTGAGTGGATTTTCTTATCGGGTTTGAGGGCATCGAGTTCTGTTGTTGCTGCGATTGGGTGCGAAGCAGCTACTGAAAAGCAGAAAGCTAAATAGGGAAAGGGAGAGGAGAGAGAGGTGGTTAGCCAAGGTGGGTAATTATATTATTGACGCCGATGCTTGTGTTTTTCTGGTGAAGCGGAGAACCGAAGGGATTAGTATTTATGGAGAAAGAGATGGAGGGTGAGTGAGGGACACGTCAGAGAAGGTGTGTTGCAGAGGTTTTTTTTTTTTTTTGATATTACATGAGCCAAGATGGTTTAGAGTCTTGAGACAATCTTCAACGTGCATAGCTACCAAACCCTAATGTGTTACACCTCATAAAACTTGTTACGGCAGGTGGCTTCAAGCTTCACACAATCAAACAAAGAGGGACATTGTTTGCATCTTAACCTGATATGCATGCACTTCCTCCCATGCCCTGCCCATGATGGCGCAATGGTGGAAAGCAGCTGGCGGACCATGGTTTTTCCCTTTCTTGTCTTTTTAGGTTCTGTCAATTTATAGCTTCTTCACTTATTATATATGTACCTTTTCTCTTTTAATAATCCAGTCTTTGAAAATCAGGTAAAAACAAGAAATTGTATTATTTTTACACCCAATACGTATTGAACTTTATTATGCGGCACTGTTCTTATTCATCCTTAATTAATTTGGTAATAGAAAGTGCGTAATTACCCAGTTTAGTGGAATTATGTTTAAGCACAATGGAACACGTGATTTCAACTGGATTCAAAATTGTGAACATAGTATATTACTTAGAATAAAATGTGAACAATAATATGAAACGCCGCAGTGCTCTCACAACATTCTGCATGTAAAAGGAGGTCTCTACTTTAACCCTTTTTTCTTTAGAAAAAGAAAAATCTATTTATTGACCTTTCCTCAAGCAAAGATAAAAAGGATGAAAGAGACTTACCCATATGCCATATCGGTTATTATGGAATCACAGAAAGAAAAGAATTATTGCTCTCCTAATATATATGTCTCTCAATTGAATAAACTCAGATGTGCCACAAAGATATTAATATATTTGATTGAATATTTAAAACTTCTGATTACATCATGAGACAATTCATTAATTATGGCAGCTACGTTAAAGTTTCCATGTCAGAATGAGCGAGCTTGTAGAAGGACCTGGGTATCAATAAGGGAAGTGGGTAGAGTAACAAACACTCATTTGGTCCAACATTGACCAAACCTTAACAGATGATGTACTTGACAATTGCATATTCAAACTACATAAGGAGCATGCTCTAATAAATTAATTTTGCATTCCGATAATCCAATTAGTTGTTTGCATGTTGAATACTATCTTCATAGGTCTTGTTAGTATGATGTGAAGATAAACAAATTATCCCTTAACCTCCCGCATCTAACAACAGGGCATGGCACAGGTATTGCACAATGCAGGAGGAACATTAGAAACATTAAGATATAGACCATTTACATAAGAATTCTTTTTATAGTTCAACTACCAATAATATAATTAAGACCTCTATTTCATCCACGCCTCTCAAATTCAGTGTAGAAATTAAAGAACATTATAGTAGTAATATTACTGAACTTAATTCTGAAATCATGTGTGGTAAATCGTGCCTCTTCTTTCATCAATTTCATGACATTGGCCGCTTTCTGACCGTCAGAGAATATGCAATATCTTTGAACGAAGTGGAATCTTTGATGATGAACATATATGGAAGGGTGGATATGGCTTTATATCTGTAGAACGTTCACTTCTTCTTGTGAGTATCATTTTCAACTGTGATTACAATGTTTCCAGGTTCATTGCTGTAAAAGGAATTTCTAATACTCTCACTAGTCCTATTTTGGTTCTGCAACAAGATGGTGTAGGAGCCTTCATCATCTGAAGGAGACTCTTCCTTGCAGGACACCCAGCACAGTTACAGCCCAAATCATTGTCACTCCAGGCTAAACAAATACCAATATCTATTTTAAAAGAAAAAAAAGGTGGAACAATGGAAAGTTAATTTCACAAACCATAGAAATTTAATTATGTGCTTTGGATTTGGAGTATACATACAAGGTAATTACATTTAAATATGAGCAGCTTAATGGCTGGATGTTCAATGGCAGCAATTGTGCTTCCTTTGATTATAAGTTCTGAAGCGTTATCAGCAGGGAGAGTTCTTCGTCATTTTCCCTCTTGAGACCGCCATATTCAACTGGAAGACATTCGGGGGGCTATAAACCTTCTTTCACGTTATCAGGGAAAGTAGGATCAAATTGTTAAGCGCGATTTACAAATGAAACAAGATTCATTCAGAGATGTTCTAAAAATAAATAACATTCAACGATTTTGTAATTTCATCTGTCTTCAATTTGGTTTATTTTTGCACTTAACATGCCTATGAATGAGCTCAGGATCGCAGTTCTGAAATAGGAGTAGAGCTTTTTCGCTAAATGAATTGGGCTCCTTTATTCCTTGCCCCGCCTGGTGCATGTTTCAAATCAATAATCTGAACAATGGAGTCCACCTCTTTCTCTGGAACTTAGCTTCTTTTTACACGTTTCCATTAATTGGATCCTCCACCTTAAAAACCTTTCACGTTTTATCTTCTGTCCCTAGGGTTTTCTTGTGCAGTTTCCTGTCTCTAAAAGCGCCCCAAACGTTGTTACACACAGGACGACCCTTTCTGTCCCTACTGTTTTGCGTACCCTGCCTGCAGCCTTTCCACACTCTCAACCCAATTCTTCATCGAGAATTCCGTCAATATTTTTTTTCCTTTCGCCAAATCATGGTGTTCTGTAGAATCTTAAAGGCGTCATGAACCTTAAAAGTTGAAACCTTTGCTCTCAATAAGTTCCTTAAAACAATGTCAGTAACCTCATGTGCCTTACTGGATAGCAAAGGGGCACCCCCAAAGAGTTGTCTCTAAGCTCTTCCTTTGCCAATGAGATTTCACCCAGTGAAAGTTTCTTGTCTGTATCCCCCAACAAATAGTTGCCACGAATCGCATCTTCAACCCTGCAACGGAATTCCAACAATGTCGTCTTCATCTTGAGTTTAATTTCGGCGGGGCTTGGTTTCCCTTCCATGAATTTAAGATCTTCTTTATCAGAATCTCGTTCATCTCCGCCGAGCTGATGCAATTATCTGGTGTTGACAGACCTTAGGGGTGTTGCTTTCTCTAGACTCATTAGAAGTTAATCCCTTCTGTTGTTATATCCTTTACTTCCAAATAAAAAAAAATCTCGGTCATCTTGGGTGCTTTCCCCCTCAACAGAGTCTCGGAAATGGTTCTTGTGGATTTTCCCATTTTCTATGAAATGTACACAATTCCGATATGGGTCTTCCTATTTTGTGTTCGTCGGTCTTATTCGTGGTCACCATAGCTGGAGGCCTCTGGTTGGCGGGGTGAACAAAGGAGGGAGGAGTGGGAAGGTGCAGTTCATTGTGCCTACCTGACCGAACTATTTCTCCGAGGATTGTCATACCTACATATATTTTTACAATGCACTATTTAAAGTTAATTTTTTATTATATAAAATTTTATGATTAATTTAAAAATATAAGTTAATATATATTTAGAGACGTTACTCTTTTCTTTATATCACCCTGCATAGATGATATCCATTCCCTTGATATGCAGGCACATAATGAACTACAATTGTCAGGGTGTGATCCTGGGCAGTGGTTTAGTCATGTCAGTCATAAGGCAATTTTACATCGAGTTTGAAAATAAAAAACTGAAAAATATCTATCACCAAAAAAGAAAAACGTGAATAATATCGATTTATGTAATTGCTAACCTTCTGTCTATTTCACCTCAATAAAAAAAGTCGGTGGAATCTCATATAGTATCTAACAAAAAGATATTTCTCATTTCCCTGCTAATATACCTCATACAATGTAGGTTTATCAATATTAGCTAGCCAACATATTTCTTTTTTCTTTTGGGTAAGGGAGCTAGCCAACATATTTCTATCAAGTCCGAAAACTGCACATGAAAGTTAACAAAAAAAAAATGTTTACACTTTTAAGTTCTTGAAAAATTCTTCCAGTTCCAATAGTCTTTACAATTTTAAATTTTCAATTGAATCCCTATTAAACACTATTACATAAATTGAATTCATATTGTGATACAATTATAATCTTCTATCCATTAATTAATAATGTATCAAACATTATTAAGACAGAATCCTACCAAAATAAATTTAATTATACTGATAATATATAATAAAAATTTAATTAAAAAATTAAAAACCTAATAAAAATAATTTTCAAAGACTATATTTTTAACTTCAAGTAAAATACACTTCACAATACCTCCCAAATTAAAAAGAAAAAATGTTCGCCCTTCCCCCAAAAATGGCGGGGCAGAAAGGAGGATAAGGCTACTTCCGCAGTGTCAACGATAAAAAATTCGCATGTGCTCCATCACTCATCCCTCGTCACCATTTCTCATGCAAAGTTCATCTTACAACCTTGTGGACCTGCATACTAAAATCTGCTACCCAATATAGATACCATACCACCTAATCTTGATTAAGCAGATAGCTGAAATTCGACCTCTGAGAAAATAGCTAACATGGCATGAAATTCAGATTACTAGCTACTTCTACTTCAATCCAGAAAGTGGAGAACATGGCTTTGAAAATTTAAATTTAGAAAAAAAATCAAGCATACTTTCATAAACAAAGTTGTTCATTGGTCATCTAACAAATATTCTACTCTACACTGTATTTTGCTGAAAGGGCATCTGCTGTGTTTAAGTCCTATTTACGATAATTTTAGAAATGAACAGAACTGGCCACTTATACAAGTCAGTGACAAACACAACTACGTTATGTACATATTAGGCAACTTATTCACTGCGGTCAATGGCTGAATATTATGACTCCCGGTATTTGGTTAGGTCAAATGTCAGAGTTCTCGAACAGCTGCAGAAAGCAAATTATTGTACACCATGTAAATTCGGTAATAGAATAAATGCACTGACAAGTGACAACAACAAAGTAAAACTGATATTTCAGCACACTTGATAACATGTAGATGCTTACCTTCTTTCTGAGTCCCTGTAAACCCCAACCAATGCTTCAGCTTTGTCGTAAAAGCTATCTTTCAGTGATATAACAATACTTTGAAAACCACTGCCACCATCAGCATCTTGACTAACCCTTGCCCCTTCACAAGATTTTGATCGGATGAAACCAGCAACCTTAGCGACATTTAAGTTGTCCAACGCGGCATCAACTTCATCCAGTATGAAAAAGGGTGAAGGCTTATAACTGATACAAGAAGCAAGTAGGGAACCATGTTAATAGAAATCATGCATGCAGATCAAATTTCCCACAACAAAGTGTGATTACTGTATGCCAGAAGTATTCCAGCACATCCCTTATATGAACTCTCATCATAAAATTTCAAAAAGTTAGGTAAATATGATAATTTCTTATTCAAAATAATGGAAGTTCAAGAAAATGCTTAAAAATCTAATAAAGGTAATGTCTAAGCATGCACCAGTGCAGAGGTATACAAGAATTATATGTACCGAGAATATACCTGTGGATAGAGAATAGCAATGCAAGTGCAGCAACAGTTTTTTCCCCACCAGATAGCTGCTCCATATCACGAAAGCGCTTTGTTGGGGGCATAGCAGTGTATTTGATGCCATGCAGAAACGGATCATCTTCATTTTCCAAGTTTAAGTATGCCGTTCCACCCAGTGGATGTGTGCTGCTCTTAGTAAGTTGCTTGTAAATTTTATCAATATTACCAGATATATGGTTGAAAGCATCCATGAACAACTCATACCTGTACTCAACCCATAAACCTGGCTTCATCAGAGGATAGATGCGATGCATCAAAGCAACAAATATAAGACGTTACTTTTAATCGCCCAAGTACTCATCATGGATGATCAATGATTATTTATAATAAACATTACCACAACATTTGCTCAATACTTTTGAAAACAATTAGCATGGAATCATTTTGTAACTATAAGCACTCCTCATTTTCTTATACAATTAATCATTTCCTTCTTCTTCTCATGTTAATGCAATTTTATGTAAAACTCCTATATTCTTCTGCCCATATCATGTTCATTAAGAAGTACCGTTAGACATAATATTGCAGTAGCACAAAAACGGTACCTCCTCTGCTTAACTGAATTAAACCTATCAGTTTTTTCCTTCTCCTCTTTCCTGACAGCTTCAAATTCTTCAGTTACAGCTCTTTCCTTTTCCAGTAGAGCCTCATATTGGTCCAATGCCTTCAAATTTGGAGCTGTTCTTTCAATTTCAGATGTCAAGGCATCCATTTTTTGCTTAAACTCCGCCTCAATTTTGTCCCTATCAGATGACCTCCGATCCTTCAGCGTCCTACTTAGCTCATCAAAATCAAGAACTGGACCTGGTGTTGAGGTTCCAGTATCCATTGGATCTGATATAATCGGAAGGCTAATCTTTTCTAGTTCACAAGTCTCCAATATTTCCTGCTTACGCACCATCAACTGCTCAATCTGTGCCTCCTGTAAAGACGGTAAACATGTGTTTGGCTATCTATAAGTTTTGCCTATAAATTATACAAGCGGCCAGAATTACAGCTAATCTAGACATTGTTAGATGATCAAGCCAGGCTAATCTCACCTTAGAGTTAATCTGACGATTAAGTTTGGATATGCTTGTTGTGGCTGAAGAAGCCCGCTTCTTCCATTCTTGGATATCCTTCTCGCAGTCTTCTGATTTTGATTTCCACTCTACCAGAATAATGAGAGCATAAAACAACAATAAGACTCACAAAGGAGTAACAGTAATAAAAAGGAAATGCTATTGGGTCTGCTCCAGTCAATTTTACATAAGCAGCAGCTTAATTGTATCCACATCCAAGCCCTTGCCCAAAAACATAGGACCATTTATACCTTGAGCTTGTTCCTTCAACTGATCGATCTCTTCAGTAGCATTCTCAGCTGCTAACTTTGCTTCAGCCTCTTTCTTCTGTACCTGTTTTAAATCATTTTCTAAAGCGCTTAAAGAAGATTCCAATTCTTGTATTCGTGAAGTCATGTCCCGATTCTGCTCATACTCCAATCTGGACAATTTTTTTAAAAAGGGAAAATAGATCAAATACACAATTATTCCGAGATCAACTCATAGACAGAAGTTAAAACTGAAATTCAAGCACACTTGAATCCTTTTTTGTTTTACCTTTACCTTCTAAAGTTCTATAAGGTATTTTTGAATATCACTTTTGGCTAGTGAAAACATTGAGAAAAACAAAACACTTAAGTTTATGACTAATATTGATGCAGACAAGGCAACCAGTAAATATTAAAAGTAAATTGACCACTGGCATTTCATCAGAGATTCTTCCACAAATCCAGTTACGCACAATATAAAAGATCCACAAAATTAAGATTGCACTTAAAGACTTCGAATGCTCCTCAATTCCTTTTTAGAGTTATAAGAGTCTAAATAGTAATAGAGTGAATTCATTCCTATATATAACAAAGGCATGAGGCAAACATTTCCTGACTACCCACCTACTTACACAAGGCAATAATTATAAAGGACCTAGACTGCCGTATACAATGCAACAATAATAAATGACCCGTTCTCCTATACAGCAATAATGTATAAAAATTTCAAAATTGTAACATCTCAAACTTGGGAGAGCTTTCACAATTTTTAAAAAAGACTTTTTCTCTTTTTCTTTCACAAAATCCTTCTTTTCTTCAAATTGATACCAGCATACTATTGGTATGTTTTGGCATTATAATTCAAGTTCAGTGAAGCATAAGAAGAAGTTGCTTGCATGCTCAAAGACTAATAATACATTTATATACAGCCACCCACTCACACGCAGAGATAAACAAGCAAGGCTGTATGCAATAGCAGCAGAGGTATGATTTAAGGCAAAAAGGAAGAAGAAACAAACTGATATTTCAACTTCGAAAGTTGGCTACTCAAGCTTAGCCTTTCCTCTGCAACATTTTGAGCAGCTTTGAGTTGGTTTTCTTCATACTCACGGATGTTTGCAACCCCGACTGACTTGCTGAAGTCTTTGTAAATCCGATCAGTAATTTCATTGATCCTCTTCTCTAGCTTACGTATCTCGGTATCCCTCTTATCAACAGCATCCTTTAACTGTAATGAGTAAACACTAGGTAACTGGTTAGTTAGACAATTATACAGCAATGACAAGCAAATACTCATTGTCAATTTCACCTTCTGGAGATCTGGACTGATACGTTCAATTTCTTCTTGGATGGTCCCTTTTTCTTGCTTCAAATTTGAAAGTTTGTCTTCAATGCTTCGCTGGCCAAAATTAAAATTAAAAGCATTTAAGATCGAATAATTGACATATACAGTAAGGAGCACAAAAACAAAATAAAAGTCACCAAAGCAAGAAAAGACTCTATTACCCATGACCAGGCAAAACTAGCACTTATTTATCTACAGATATATACATGAAAATTTTCTCAAGCACTCAATACTATATTAACTATGAAGCCGCAGAGGCTTAGACCACTGGCAAACTCAACTCCAGCAATCCTGCCCCGAATTGAGAGTAGATTGTTTTGCTCTCCATCCTTCAATGCATATGCAGGATGAGAGACACAGAAAAGAAAGAGATTCTGGCTGTGACATATTGGACATACTTTTCTAAAAGGCATGTTTTTCTAAGTAGCATGTGCATATATAACATGTTTCTCTAACTAGTAGTAAGCTTCTTGACTGTTCAAATAAATTTGTTTCCAAGTGGGAATAGTTAAATAAATTTACCCAGCCTAACACAGGTGAGACCCTGGTCCAACAACCTAGTTTATGGTTTCTGAACCTTGTTTCCACCCACACATATGTTTATCATTTTGTGCAAGCAAAATAGATCATCGGTTCATGGCCTGTGACTGAATAATATACCATATCCAGAAGATAAGTATAGTTCCATTTATCATTTCATTCAAAGCACATGCTTAATAGATCTAGAATGTGCATACAAGAAAAAGAAACACAAAAATACAGATTCCAGGAAATAAGAGTACGAGAAAAATATGCACAATGTCAATAATAAAATGAAAAAAGGATATGCAAGCTTACTTCAATACAACCAAATTAGAGACTCAATTTGCACAATAAAGCAACAACTAATAATTTGTACTATTGCAGTGAAATAATGAACGAATTGATCATAGAGTTACCTTCTCAATCTCTGCATATTGAATCTTCTTTTCTAGTCCACTTATTTTTCCAGATGCTTCAGACTCCTTAAGATGCATCTCTCTTATCGAGCCTAACTCTTCCAACTCTGATTCATACTGCTCTTTCTTTTTCTTAAGTCCTAACCAACGGCATTATTATTGCTAGAGCAAAATGACTTGAAATCTTCAAAAAGTATATAGCAGGAAAAAAAAAAAAAAAACCTTCAATTTTTTTGTCATCCCACTGTTTTGACCTTGCCTCCATTCCGCCACTAGTGCCACCAGTCATTGTGCCAGACTTTGTCAGCAGAATTCCATCAACAGTTACAACTAAATAAAGCAATAAGACAAAGTTTGATATTTTGCATTCTGACGAGTAAAACTATATTAAAAGGCACCCCATATGTATAATGGGCATACAGTAGGCACTCTCCAGTAGCTTATAATAAAAAATAATTAAATAAAAAGGTGTAAAACTCATTATTTTAAAGTAGATGTAAAGAACAGTAAAAAAGCATAATTACCTTTGAACCTCTCACCACTCCAGCTCAAAATTTTGGCCTCCTCAAGATCATCACAAACAAGAGTATTCCCAACAGCAAAGAGAATTGCCTTCTCCAAGGCAGGATCAAACTTGCACTAGTTAAGTTAAAAGGCTAGAAGCACTTTTCATTCAGTTACAGACATGTAATTTACTAGTAAACAAAAGACATGAACAGAAATTGAGACTCCATAATAGATTGACGTTATAGAGAGAACCAGAGAAAATAAAAGAATGAGTTATGCTTAGTGCTAGTAGACCACCTTGTTAAAATCAGGGTATCAAGAGTCAATCATTGATGCCCTCTAGAATTATTGAAAAGTACTCCCCATCCCTCTCTAGGGATGAAATGGATAATGAAGTAGGAATGTAAAATTTACAGACAATGAAGAAATTTGATAAAAGGAAACCACAAATCATTAATTAAGAGAATCTTTCACCCACTCAAAAAGTTTTTATCCAAATTAGAGAGAAGATTCGATGCTGTGACACTATAGTAGGACAGCAATGAGAAAAGAAACTAGCACATAACCCTATACACAAAATAGGTAGTTAACAACAATGTAAGAATGGTAAATAGTTAGGAGAAACTTGATAATGTCAGTAATGATTGCAGCTCTATACACCACTGTCCATAGAGAGTAAGGGAAAATTTAAGAGTTTCACAGTAGTTTTCCACATGCTTAGAATGTCCTAATAGAAACTTTCAAAGAAATCATTCAATTAAAGCTAAGGAAAGAATAAAAAGGAGAAATAGAAAATCAATGAAATAAAGTTGAGCAACAAGATTGCCGCCAATACCAAATAAATACACACATCAATGACACCTTCATACTTCAAAAGAACATTGTATTGCAAATAGTTGAATAACAAGTGCGTGAAAGAAAGACCACTCTGTTCAAACACACAAAGCACCATAAAAACATTATAACTCTGCCCATGGAAACATCTATTTAATGCTTTGTTGTCTGAAGGAGACTACACGCTCTTTAAGAATTTAAAGGGAAAAAAAGTTTTAGCCAGCAGACGCATGTAAACTAAGAGTTGCAAAAGAATGCAATAGAATGTGTTCTCAGAATCAGAAATATTCATGCATTGTGATTAGCCGCAGCACTGTTCATCTTTCACAAAAGTAGAAACACATGAAGGCCAGTGCATATTGAAAATTCATAAATGAAAAATCATTCAGAACTATGAAGTCTCACTGGAAAAGCAAGCAGCAGAGGTTTAATTCCTAGACAAAGAGGTTCCCATATTTCATTACAAAAAGTTCAAATAGCTCTTTTCAAAATTTAGCAACCAGAATTTTCAAAGCAGCCATTAGTGAAAAAGGATATTGAATGACATCAAAAACCAGCTTTGCAGTACCACCTAATGTGCGCAATCTTTCAATTATTGGCTTCACACGAATGGATTGCAGAGGAATAAATGTCTGAGGAGGAAGTCTCTGATCTTTCAAATACTGTACAGAAGTAAAGCAATCAATGTTTCAATTAATACATATAACAAAATCAGCTCAATGAAGCCTATCATAGAAGTAGAACGTCACACAAGCAAATTTGTCATTCTTGCACAAAATTTCTTCTGGGTTTCAGCAATTATTAAAGTTTTGTTAATGCAATTAAAAAAACTTTATTCCTCATACTTTGCATATAAAAGTAACATATGTTCTATTGGAAGGACAGCAGCAGCAAGCTGATGGTACCTGATAGACAACCAATAAAAATATGAACCAAAGCATGAATAAATAAATCTGACCACAATTTTTATCTTGCAAAACACCTGCATTTTGTCCACCAACCTAACTGAAACAGTGCAAATAGAGCATTCATAAACTAAGATTAGAATTGCATTCTGATTCCCACAAACGTTCTTCATACTTTGCTCATGTAAGCCTAAAATAATATATGAAAGTCTACAAGTCAAATTGAGAAAAGACTAACTTTCCAAGACATAGAACATTAATGCTGCAGAATTCCAGTTTACTACCACAGCATTCCACCGCCTGAGGTAAATAGCTAAATAACTAATGATTCCCATCGACCACTAAAGAACCATTTGTCTCAGGGAAGTACTAATTCAGATCTAAAACTCTAAATAAGTCACCAGTGCCAGAAATTCTTCCGTCATTATAAGAAAGCACACTGCAACTTTGCCAAACCCCATTGCTTTATTCCCCTTAATCAGAATTTTTTTTGAAAAAAAAAAAAAAAAAGAACATTGAGATAAGCAACCTGTTGTTTACTAATTATATGCAAAAAATTTATCCAGGGTTTTTTTTCTACTTATAGTCATTAAGAATGAAAAGCAATAAGACGTTTGCAGAGGGTTAAAGGCACCAACCTAACTTAATAATTCTAAAGTTCTTTGCTTGGACTTCAGTCAGGGAGGTATATGCAGCCCAGGAAGTTGCCTACTAATCTGGAGCATTTAAGATATTGATAATATGATATCTATCTTTTCTCTTTCCTGTCCTAAAGCAGTGTTCCTATACATATACGCCCAGCATATAATTTTGGCTTGTCAATCCTTCTCAAGGTAATACAATATTTCATGACATAATACTACATTTGTCCTCCGAGTAAATGAACATGTGACAAGAAACTTAGTTGCTTTTCACAATCAAATCAAAAGCACCTGAATTAACATAAACTCAACAGAAGAATAGAAATCACATTAGCACCTTGATGCATTCCTTTCCAGTCTTTTCATCTTCAACAACAACTGCATCCATAAATTTACCCATAGCAACAGTAACAGCTAGGTTATACTTCTTCTGTGTTGGCCTACAAAGGTCAGTCATGCGGCCATGAACTCCTTGAAACAGGCGTTTGAGAGTCTCCACTGCCTGAGAGAGCCTGGCATCTCTCTCATTTTCATGTCTATCAGCCCTCAACTCACGTAGTTGGTTTTCTATTTCACCAATTTTCAACTTCAAGTTTTCATATTTTTTTCTGCAGGCCAACAGTAACAAAGATACTTGCAAGGTTCAGAACTCTTTGTGAGTATAAGCTCATAGCAAATAACGTGCACAATTTTACAAAAAACACAGGCAGTTATCATCCCCAACACCCCCTCCCCCCAAAAAGCAAGAAACATGCTAACAACTTTACCTATCAGGGCCAATGCGAAGTACTTTATTGCAGTGAAAGGCTCCAAACAATCCAAAATTCAAGAGAAGAGCGGAATAACAAGCAAATTTACCTTGAATCTCGATGTTTGTCCTGCATCACACGTAGTTCCTTTTTTAAGTTTGCAAGGTCATCCTTATGTTTTGCAGAATTATCTAGAATTTTTTTCAGCCTTGTTCGCATCTGTTCTGACTGCAAATTCAATTCTGACTCCCTATTCTTTAACTGTTGAAGATTTTCGACTAAATTTTTTTGAGCTTCACTATCAGCATGCTGTTGCCTATCTAGAACCTCTTTCTCATCCCTAAGCTTCAAAGTTTTCATCCCAGCTTCCTCTTTGCTGTAATGGCAAAATTTCATTGTAGATGCCAAAAAGAAGAAAAATCATAACAAATAGAGTTAACATGCATAATAACTACTAACTTAAATATGTTCCCTTTTTCTTCCTCAGGTAGAATGAGAGAATGCATCAGTAATCACCAAAATGACAGTAATGAAATTTGATTGACAACTGAGTAATAAAATTAATGTTACTAGTCAGACTATGCCTATTCAAAATTGCACTAAAAACTGCAATTTACAAGAATTGACAATATATAAAGCCAATAACATCTGCATGACACTTGTCAAAATCCTGTTTCGTTGCTATTTTTTTTTTTTTTTCTTTATAGAAGAGAAAACATCAAAAAGAAAAGAGGCAAGAGCAACAAAGGATGGAAAATATATCATCCATAGCAAATAACCTAAATAAGAAACAACCACAAATAATCTGAAAATTTACAGTCTCCTTACATATCAGAGATGGAAACTCCTTTAAAATAACCATGAGCAAAGCACCATAGAAGCCATAAAGTCACAGAAAACCCCAACCCAAAAAGCAGTGAGGGGCAAAGAGACACCATTAAGGATGCAAGCATTCTGCCCCAGCCAAATACACCAGAGAATAGAACTGCACACTCCCATCAAATCTTGCCCTCATTCCTAACAAAACCTTTGAAATGAACCATAAGAAACAGCTCCAAAAACATAGTATACTCACATAGTTCACCCAGAACCCCAAACAGATTATTCCATAAGTAGCCAGCTTACAATGAAAAAATAACTGGGCTACAGTTTCTAAACTAGAGCTACCCAGACACACATTAAAAGAAAGAGCTGTTTGAGATCTATGAATCTGAAAAATGCCACTTGTCTTAAACCTATGAAGTACCACCGTCCAAACAAGAGACTTGACTTAAAGAAAGCTTCACATTTCCATTTTCCAAATGATTTTATCAAAAACTGGAACTTGATGATTAGGCGAATTGATTAGAAACTGAAAAAAAGACATACAAGAAAACCCACCATAATAATCAAAAGCACAAGAAAGTAAGATGAAGTGAATCAAGTAAATACAGAAAGCGACTGAAATAATTCTTGGAATCTTCACTGCTGCAGGAAACTATCTTCTTTTTACTGTTGCATTTTATATTACAATTTGAACACAAGGATAAACAGGACTTGTCTTTTAAGATAAGTGAAAACAATATCCAAGGTTTGACAAAATTTTTTTGGGAGCATTTGAGATAACTAACAACCTGAGTAATTATCTCTATCTAAGGACCAATAACGGTTATTCAGCTTTAAGCAATAAATTGAATAACCACTCTGACTGGTTATTGGTCCTTAAGACAAATAACCACTCAGATTGTTCCTGTCTCAAATTTTCCCAATATTTTGACTCTTTTTCTCAAAGTGGTTCCAAAAACCAGAATAACTGAGGAACTTGATCAGATAAATTATTACCAAAAAAGATAAAAAGAAAAACACACAGCAATAATAAATTTTCAAAACTCACATTCGAAAATATTCTTCTAAGTCATTGCCATCTAACTTTAGCTGCTCCCCAACACCTCGACTCTTTTCATGTAGAGCTTGCAGTTGTGCTGAGAGATCCCTTATGCCCCCCTCTAGCTTTTTTATTTCAACAGCATGCTTCCTCCGTTCTTCTGTTTTTCTAACAAGTTCCTTTTTCCCTTTTTTTATTTTTGAATTTATCCGAGAGATTTCCTCCTTCAACTT
Source organism: Dicorynia guianensis (assembly GCA_037013595.1). Classification (NCBI taxonomy): domain Eukaryota; kingdom Viridiplantae; phylum Streptophyta; class Magnoliopsida; order Fabales; family Fabaceae; genus Dicorynia; species Dicorynia guianensis. The sequence continues at coordinate 36,179,477 of JASUAB010000007.1, forward strand.
CAGATGCTCAGGTTGCTGCAAGAAGGAATGCCAGAGAAGCAATTCATCATCAATTTAACATTCACTCCACCTTTCCAAGTTAACATTACCCCTTAAATTTAAAAACATTGGCTAGTACACAACTATATGCAAATCATGCAAAAAAGAATTCCATGCCAAGTTTACATTTTACTTTTGATAAATAATCACTTCAATTAGAAAAGAACTAGAAGGTGAGTCATCTAAACCATCAGAAAACAATAAAGGACATCAAAGGACCAAAAACATTAAGATAAGCATGAATGCAAAGAACTATGCCTACATACTAGAGCCAAAATGGAAATTCCATTAGCTTGAAAAATAAATCCAAAGGATAACTAAAATTCAACCATAGAATGTCAACGGGAATTCACTCAGAAGGCCATGTACTTAATACTCCCTTTCAATGAATACCCTAGTGTTTCTGTCCAACACACCCCAAAACACAATAGCAAGCCCTCCACAATGTGTTTCCACCAACAGAAAAACCTCCAAACTAGCAAAACCCAACTAACAAGACAGGAAGATATAACTGGCGCCTACAAAACCCAAGCTTCATGACAACAAAGAAAAAGATAATCAGTGTGCATTCGCTAAAATTACACATGCCACATCGACCGACCACAATACGAATCATCCTTCCCAGTTTATCAGAACCCTACTCTTTATAGCTACAAAGCCACCCAAAAAAAAAAAAAAAAAAAAACTTTCAAAGGGGCTGTCAGCTAAGGACGCATCACTTATATCAACTTATCAAGAGACAGCCAAGTGAAAGATGCATGAAAAGCAATGTCATCTCTTCCTCCTCCTACTTGTGAAGATCTTAAATAAAACTAGAATCCAATAAAATATTACAATCCAAGCACTGAAGATGAGCTAATACAGGAGCACTTTAATCCTAGCAGGGCAGGTGGAGAGAGCTGAGGAAAAACTTCTCCCACTGTCATCATGTTGACAGCGTACCCTCTCACTGTACTAATTCTCAGGTGAAAACAGATCATATAGGTATCCTAACCAAAATGTCAGACTTTCACAACTCAAAAGAACATTGATATTTAAGTGCCAGCCATTTAACTCCTTTCTCTCTTGTTAAATTCTTTTATCAACATTAAATTTAAAAAATAAAAAATAAAAAAACTCCTTGCACCCACACGCTGAACAGAACACCCCCAAAAGCAACTGAAATCCATACATATTTTCGGCTGGTTAGTCCATTATTTGAAGTCATATCCATTACAATGCCTGAGATCCAACTCCAAAATCTATCGTAACAAAATTCACAAGGCTGAGCCAAATTACATTCATTTTCAAAACAGGGAACTCATCATTTTTAAGTTAAATTATACACATCATATATGAATAGAAGCAACAAAGGATAGAGAGCAAATGAAAGGATATGGAGGAAGCTCAATGGCTTGGGTTGACAATAAACAATTATCCTAGCTTACCCCCCCCCCCCCCCACCCAAAACCCTTTTCAAACAAAAAAGTAGAAAAAAACTTACATTCTTGTCAAGTTTGTTGCTTCTCTCAGCAATTCTCTTTTCACATTGCGCAATCTCTTTTAGGTATTTGGCCTGTTCTTTCTTCTTTTTACTAGCTTCACGTTCAAAATTTTCTAGTTCTTCCATGACACCTTCACGACTTTTTGTCTCATCCTCAAGATCCTCAGTTGTCTTGGTGATATCCTTTTCTATATTGAATAATTGCCACAAGAAATGCTCTTTCTTTAAAGATTTCTGCAAGGGAAAAAAGGGAAAGAAAACATACGGTTGAGAACTTCTCAACTTCACCACAAAAAGTCTCTTTAAGATTACAGAGAGCAGATGACAAGAAAATGCATGAATTAACTATACTTGCAAATGTAATTCATATTTGAAAATGAAAATGGTGTTCAAAAAAGTGCTCTTATCTTTCTACTGCTGGAAGTAAAAAAATATCTGCTTGTGACAAATATGTTTCTTGACAATTGTACATCTATTTGTAAGGAGTACAAAGAGAAGCGCACATGCAGGCTGATAACTGTCCAGTAAGCATACAGCAGTTTTGCAACATACATCAGGATACTCCCTTATTCTAATCATGGTTTTCTTTCTCAGCACACTGCAAAGGTCCTTGAAAGAGAGGACTTTTTATCTACAATCATCCAGGATATATAATACATCATTCCCAACCTAGAGATTTAGCTAGAACGAAATTCACAGAGAGTATGTAAGGTTAATTACCAAAACTAACACATTTTGGTTTAAAAAGTGAGGTGTAATTAACCTCTTCTATATCTATGTGCTTTTTTATCTTGCCGTAAAGCCTTTTTTTTTTCATTTATTGCCCTTGTATGTTAGAAGGAGGGCCTTTTTTTTTTGTATACTTTCTTGGTACCTGAAATGTTTCCCTTGTCTTCTTCAAAGTGCTTACTCACTAAAAGTATAACCATATAAACAATCCGTTTAGAGAAGAATTAATTACAGAAATGCAAGGCTGTGGTCCTGCATCTATTAAAATTTTATTTCTCTTCAGTTGAGAACATTGCCCTTTCTTCATTCAATAAGGCATATGATATATGTAAATCAAATGGATGGATTAAACAGAACCTTCAGACAAATTCATAAAAAAGTGGAGAAACATTAAATCAAAATTGGTCCTTTAGAACATTAGATGGCATACACATATAAAAGGCATATACATGGAAATTATCTTTAAATAGACACATGCAACACATAATGGAAAGAACATAAGCTGAGACAGATTCTTACCAATTGATCCTGCAAGCGGAGATGCTTCTCTGCTTCTTCCTTTTGCTCTTTCTTTTGCTTTCTCTCCATAACTACAGTCTTTTTCTTCTGATAAACAAGTGCTGATTTTTCTTCAGCGCAGGCTTTATCTTCTTCAAATTGCTCATAGTCTCTCTTGAGCTCATCAGAGCCAGATATCTGCTCCATAAGAGCAGTGAGCTCCTTTGGATTTTTGGATGCAATGGATTCCACATCACCCTTTAAGAAGGTAGATTGATAACTATGTGTAAGCAACACCATTCAAAAATTCCAAATTCAATCATCCCAACCGCCACATGAGATGCAGAGTGTTTAGACTAAATATAAGTTTCATTTGATCATGGAAAGAAAGCCCAATCCAATAGGCTTACTGCTTACATACTTCTAACACTTAATAGCATGAAATAATCCTATTCCACACATTACTTTCCCTCCCCCTCACCCCCACCTTTAACTGTTTGGTTTGTTAATGATATCCTTGGACATGAAACATAAAGACTATGAATGCAATATAAATAGAAACATATAGAAGAAAGGTAGAACCATTCAAGATTCAAACAGTTTTTCTTCTCTTTCATAATAATAATAACAAATAACAATAATACTCATAGTAACAGCAAAGCAAACAAGCAAGAACAAGAAGAATCCAATTTCCAACTGTGTAGGTCAAAAAATGTAACTCTTCATCTCTGCAGCTGAAACTTTACTGCGGCAGTATATCTTCCCTTACCTTTCAGCCAAAAGGATAGATACACCAGAATAAACAATGAGGCACCAAACTTCCAAAACACTCAGTCAAAATACAATTTATCATTGTTCACCCAAGAAAGAGACTTCTAAAGAAGCCTTACCATGCCAGATTGATGAAAAAATTGCCAAATAATCATTTTCCTATATTTATTTACTTGATGGACACACTACCAACAGAGTAAGCAATCACATTTAACACCATATAGAATAAAGCTCTATATAATTTGAAAAATAAAATTACAAGCCTCAGGATTTTCAACATGCATCATAAATTAAGGTTAGACTCCAGATAATATATGATGATATATCTGCATTTAAGTACAATTTATAGAAGATCCAAATGCTTTATTTCAAATAATTCTAAATTTTAAGTTTCAGCTCAAGGGCACTGACATACACTCATTCTGTGCAACAAGCACAGGAGGAAATATGAACTAAACAAAGGGATAATGTTAAATTGCCTTATAAAACAAGAAAAGTGATTAAATATTCATTTCTATTAATCTAGTTCTAAATAATATTTTCAAACTTCCAATTTTCATATGACTGATGAAACATGCTAATGGCATTTCTATGAAGCAATAAACTTTGTGATCAGGTAAATACAGACGCCGCAAGGTAAATATGGTAACAGTAACAGAACTACACACCCAATAGAAGGATACCTAATTACATCAAATCACAGTGAAGTAAAATTCGCTATAATACTCGTAGCCCCAAAGAAAAATGTGTAAAAAAAGGGATCTCCTTTAGACTGCCATTTACGTCCAGGCCATATATAACCAATTCATATACCAGAAACAGTGTAATAGAGACTCATAAACTGAACATTTGCCGTTCATACCAACCTGAAATACCAAGAAATTGCGAGCCTTGACAAGAATCCCAAGCGACTTCAATCTAGCATTATATACATCCCACGTGACAACGTTGCCATCTATCCGGTACTCGCTCCCGCCGGAGCTGGTGATGGTCCTGGTGAATTGGATCTCTGACCCGTTGCCCAACTGATAAACCAACCGAACATATGCCCTTCGCCCCTTCTGCTCCTTTTCCTTGTCGTCGTAGGCGTAGATTAAGTCCTTGAGCTGAGCCCCACGAAGCTGGCCCGTCCTTACTCCAAGCACAAAGCTAATGGCATCCATGAGATTGGACTTGCCAGCGCCATTGGGGCCAATGATTGCGGTGAAATCGTAGAAAGGGCCGATTACTTGAAAACCCTTATAGGACTTGAAATTCTCCATCTCTAACCGATGGATTTTCCCGGGAGATATTAGAGACGGCATGATTTGGCTAGTGAAACCCTAAATTCGGCAAAGAGATTTAGGCAGAGGGTAAATATGCGGGAAAATTGAAGCTATGGTTGCACGAGTGAGTAGAAGCACAAAATGAGTATACTCGTCATTGGAACAGTAGTCGGAGCTTCTCTCTCGGCAGTCGATTATGGCACAGAAAGTCAATGGGGAAATTATGGCGGCATGGTTAAATTTTCCAGGAAACGGTATGAATTGGATAGAAAATGGAAAGAGAAATAGGGTTTTGGGACTTCAAGGATGAAGGTGGAATTGGCGGGAGAGAATTTGGGCGAATCTAGAGTGAGATTACATAAGTGTGCTCTGGCAGCGGCACCACCCGCTTTACAGTGTGATGATAGAGTATGGAGCACGTCATATGCTACTACTAGCCATCAGAACGACACGAATTGCATACGCTAAATATCGTTTGGCAATGACTTATTTTAACGCTTCTGCCTGATTTCCCTTTTTTTTTTTTTTTTGGTACAGACCCTTTTTTTTTTCATTCCTTAATTCCTAACTAATGCACATGATTCTCCCCATTTGCTGGCAAAAATGCACATATTTTCCCGCAAAAACTTTTGTTTAAATTTCCGATTCACCTAAAAACCTAATCACATTATTTTCACTTTTTTCAATAAGCAAAAACTATTTTAAAATTAAAATATTAACATTTATATTAAAGGTTAAAGTTTACTCAAAAATAAAATTAACATTTCTTCAATAGATTAATATCTTGTTGGTATTATTCTCATATTTTTATTATTGTATAATTTTTATTTTATAAAATTTAATTATTAAATTTATTAAATTTTATATTTTAAAATTCAATAAATCTAAATATTTATATCAATAAGTATAAATATTAAGTAAAAAAAGTATTGAAAATAAATTTTTCAAGAATTTTATTTAAAAAAAAAAGCATGAGAAGTGAGTAACATAAAATCCAATTGAAGTTTTTCAAACCAAGACGCGATATCAACCCAAGCCCTCTTCGGCAATGTTGCAGTTTTTGATGCCCGTATTTTGTTTTTTTCTTTCAATCTGTGATAGTTTCAAAAAACCTACTAAGTACTTGAACGCTCTAGTTATTATGATGTTGCTAGAACATGATATAGATGGCCCATAACATAGTGTAAATTGGCATATTTATTTAATTATTCTTCCCACAGTTTAAATCACAAAAATTTAATAGAAAAATTAATAATGCAAACATTTTTTGTAATTTTTGAAATAAAAAATAGTCATTAAAAATTTTATACAAGATTTACCAGCCCTATAATAAGAGAGAGAAATGAAAATGTAAGCAAGTGTGTAAAGTATATATATAAAAAAAAAAGTGCGGGCCTATCACTGCTCTATGTAAGTCGATGTCCATAAGAAACATGATATTTGAAAGATTAAATATTAGTAAATAATACAAAACTTCAATATGGAAATCCTACCATATTCTGGCAATATGGTCATAATAAGGTCAGAAATAACAATAGGCCGTAACAAGATATAGGCAATGAAGAAATATATTGCTAGAGGAAACACGTCAAATTCCGCTTTGCTTATTTGGCATTACTTTTGAAAGTTGCAGCCTAATTCAGCGTCTGCTTGCTCCCCATTCGCGTAGCCCACCATTTTGATTTCAGAGAGAAAATCGACCCCAGCAGCTGACTTGATTTCCGGTGTGTCGGACATTTTGGGCAACTTCCTTTGAAGCTTCTCAGCAGCCTCTGACTCCTCAGATTCATCGCCTTCAAAGCTTACGGGTAGTTCAATTGATTTCTGAGCAGCGTCTGCATCATGCTTTGTGGGATCAACATTTACAAGTTGCTCTGGTCCGAACTTCTGAGCAGCTTCCAACTCCTCATACTGGGAAACTACTTCTTGTAGTCCATCATTGAGATACAAAGCCTCAAAAAGCGTCCCTTCATCATTTGTGGTCTTTTCCACAATCCCCTTGATGACAGACAGTGACTGCTTGCACTTCTCCAACAAGCTCATAGTTAAATCTTCCTGCAACCACAAAAAGTATTGGTGAACCAGTAAAGATAAGTCCGCAGAAACAAGCATGCGTGAAGCAGTGAACAAATCATTAAATATATTATATTATATTCAGAGAAAATGGGCCTTTAGACAATTTACCTTTAAAAGTTTTGGCTCTGCCTCAGAATATAGTATGCTAGAGAGCAATTCAAGACTGTTTCGAGCGTTTACAAGATGCTCCTTCTTTTCTTCAACCAAAAGGTCCCGGTGATTAGAAGAAAAAGCATAGTCATGCACAGAGTGGCGTGAATCTAATGACCCCAAGGAATATGGTGAATTTCCTTCTATGCCTTGAAGTCCATCTCTTTCTTTCAAACTCTGACATCAACCACGGAGGATGTTGGGTTTAGTTAAATTAATATGGGACACAGAGGAATACAGAAGAAAAAACTATAGCCTTAAGAAACAACAAGGTACTGCATTTAATGACAATTGACAAGACAAGACAACACAAATCAAGTATGTTGTAACGCTCACCATATGCGTTAGGTGAAACACGGGTAAATAGGCAAGATCCTTAGACTCTCCCCAACCCCTGATCAACTGCATAGCCCTTTTCCTATTCTCATGGTGTGTTTGGGGATTATCAATCATTCTAATCATATCTTCAAGCACCTTCTCTGACGCCACTTCGGAGAAAACCTTCTCACAGTTCATAGTACATGCTTCCAACAAGTCAAGACTCAGCCTCTGGCTCACAGCACTCTTGCTTGAAATCTTCTTCTTAATGGCCTTAACAATCTCAGACCCATCAAGCTCTTCATTGTTGATCATGGCACAAATCCTCAAATTCATGCCCCAGTTGGGCTCCTCTAAGATCTCTAAAGTGGCCTCATCAACCATCTTTGATTCTGGTGTTGGGGTTTGCAAAATTTCCTTCATTTTGCCACTAACCATTCGACCCATTTGAGCTCCGCCCGTCTTCAGCTTTTCACCCAATTGAGCTAAACTCAACTTGTCCATATTATTCAACAAATCTCCAAGTCCAAAAGCCCGATTCACCGGAAACATAAGGTCCTGCTTCTAAAATAATTTGAAGAAAAATACAATTAGGGAGAGACACAAGATCCGGTCTTCAATTTGGAATAAAACTACGTTACGCACGCACGACAAAGGTTCATTACCATTGGAAACAAAACACTTTTGCAGTTGCTCATGTTTTCGTTCCATTTTCTTATGACGGTGTTAACCAAAAAGAAAGAATAACAAAAACAAGAAATCATAAGCCTGGGATAGATTGCCTGAAAAAACCTTTGTCGTGAAAATTGGCGCGGGAACCGACCTGATCAGTTTTGCCTGTGATGTCGTTACTGCGAAAGAGAAAACATCCACCAAACTATATCATCCGACAGTTAAAATCTGGTATAAATAGATACTAATTTTGACTGACTGTGAGAGAGAGAGATTATGGTTGGATCTCGTGGTTTCATAGGAGCCACGTGGTCGTGGATTTTGGTATGACCGGTCAACTCGATCTCGATGCATTTCCTCTCGTGGGGCATGGGTCTCGCCAATCTTTTTTTGCGTTTTTATTTGCTTAAGGAGATTTGTCCGCGGATTGACTTTCAACTTTTCACTTTTCTTAAACGTGTGAAATCTAATCAGTAAAATTAGAACCAACGTATAAAAGGAAAATAATATAGTTGCAATACTTAGAGTCATGCTTCTTACGCTTTTACAGAGTGACATAGAGATGGTAAAGTGGGGTCAGCTTGTTCTATTGTGTATTAACTTAAGATTTGAGCAGTACGGCCTCACAATTGTGATAGTTAAAAAAATACTAATTTATATTGCTCGTTAGTTAGAGCAAAGCAAGCTAACTTGGTGTACTTATAAATTTTTTAACATATAAATACGTTAACTTTTATTGACTTAACTTTTAAATAAAGTGATTTGGCCTATAATTTTAATAAATTAAAAAAATATAAATTTATCTTATCTTTTTAAAGTGAAACAAGTATAACACGTTTTGACACATATTATATAAATAGAGTTTAGTTATTACTTAACATATTTATGAGTATTTTATAAAAATTATACAGGAAAAATAAATTTTTTGGTGTTATTATAGCATCTTCCTTAACAGAGTTGGGTAATAATTTTCTCACAATCTTTATACATACATTTCTCATACGTTATAAATGTGTGAGAAATGAATGTCAACAGAAAAAAATATACAAAAAATAATAATAACTGTTTTAAAGTCACATTAATAAATATATAAAAATATATATTTAAAAATATAAATATAACATTATTTAACGGAATCCCTTATACAGGATAGTAATGTCAATTGCGCCAGAGAAGGAGCAGAGCAGAGGAGTCATCATCTTCAATTGGCCGTCCTCGTTTCTGAAATGCTCGACACACTAGCTCTAAGCGTATCTCTGACCGCCTCCATTCGTCCTTGAGCTTTTTTTTTTTTTTTTTTTAGCTCAAAACGATTGAAGCATTCCGGCAAGAGTTAGTCGAACACTGTGAGTTTCATATGCAGGGAAGAGTTATTATATGCAGATGAAAGGGAAGTTGGTCTGAACACCCCCTTCCTGTTTAAGGGCAGTCGTATGACAGAGCTACAACATAGGTCAGATATAGTTCATATGTTAATTCCTTGAATAATTGCTTTACAAGAATCTTGGCTCTTCATCCCTGATACGTTATATCTTCACTTTTTATCTGTGATGCACGCGGACCTTGAAGTAAATTGTTGAGAGGGCCTAAGAGTTAGTAAGAAATATTGTCCCTCCTGAAATTGTAAGCCTTGCGGCTCTTGATCTCTCGTCAAGTTCACGACAGTTTCTTTTTTTCTTTGTTTGTGATATAGGAATCATAATTTGATTGTTAAAAGAGAAAGATAAGAGATTAAAATTTAGACCTCAGCAATGGTTCAAAGATGAGGTTATGTATGTAGCAGTTCATGAAAGTTTCTATTTGCTTTATATATATATATATATATATATATATATATATGTGTGTGTGTGCGTGTATTAATTTCTTAAAATAGCTTTTTATGAGTTTTATAATTTATTTTATAAATTTAATTATTTAAATTTTATAAAATAAAAATTGTGTAAAAATATAAACACAATTTAATTGATAAAAATTTATAATAAAAAATATAAATATTCCAAAAAATACTTAGATCATTTACTTTATTTCTTAGACTTTAATATTTATTTATTTTATATTTAAATACATATGTCTTTTTTATTTTATATCTATGTTTTTATTGCATCCAAAAGGTAAAAGATCTAAATTTATAAAAGAGTGAGAGGCATATCAGGTAGGATATACACATAAATATATATACACATAAATATACACATAAACATTGGGTTATTACAGCAATCCCAATACACATATACACATAAATATATATATATATATTATATATTATATAGGATAAGACATGATATTATTTTTTATTATAACTTAAATAATTTTTACATGTGTACTGAAATTAACTCACATCTTTATAAGGCTCTTTTAATAATTTTGTCTAGACGTTTTAACATATTTATTATACGATACATAAAAAATAAATTTTTTTCTATTAAAGAAAATATATTAATTTATATTTTATTTATAATTATTATCTTTTTTAAATACTTTTTGTATCATATTAAAATTATTATTATAAATTGCTTAGTTAATTCTTGAATATTTTGATAAATAATTAAATCTTAATTTTAATTAATTAAATTTAATTATTATAAAATTTAAATAGAACCTTCTTTCTCAGCTCAACTCCTAATAACAAATTTTGACTATCATAATTTAAACAAATTCATCTAAATGAAATCAAGTCATTTAAACTTAAAAGTTTTAATTTAAAAAATTATCCTGATTAAAGTTAAACCAGCTTAATGAAAAGTTAATTTCAAATAATTTAAAACATTTTTTATTCTAATCTAATCTGCCCCATCAAATGCCTATCTATTCTTTGTTCTTCAGTTTTAAATATTGAAGCATGAAGGCCATAACCTAGGTTGCAAGAGTATGGATATGGGTACGTCAATGTTTATTTTATAATAACATTTACACAAGTTTTATTTTTTAAAATGAGTATAAATATTTTATTTAAAATGAAATTTCGATGCTTTATAGGCCACAATAGATGAGAACTGTTTATTGAACAAAAATTTAGAGATATAGTATACATGACATATCTGATGTTTGATATATCTTCTAATTTTGCAATTATTATTGTTAATCTATATTAAAAAAAACTGAAGTATAAATGCCTATGGTTTAAAGTAGCTCCTCAATCTTTCAGATTAAAATTATATTTTTATTTATATACTCTATTTTTAAAATATTATACATCTTAGAAAAGTTAACCCTTTAAATTCAAAATTTAAAAATACTACATTTGTGAGCCCTCTTCTGTTTTTTTTCAGCTTTATTTTAAGGCTACAAATGAGCGTAATATTTCGGAAAATGTTGACCATATAATGGCATTTTCCGTTAAGGTGCTTTTAGTTAAAATAGAATAGGGTAGAGTATAAAATTTAAATAAATTTTGGGATATATTATCAAATTTTAAAGATGGAAACTGGAAAGTGTAATCTATTTCTAAAAAAAAAAAATCATAGCTCGGGAGAAAGACAGCTCTCTCCCTGACACGAAATCGCGAAATACAGAGACAAAAAAGTGAGAACTTTTAGGGGTTTATGGGAAGGGGTTACTGAAACTCTCTCCGGCGGTGCTAAAACTACTGCGGACTACTTCGTCTGCAATGGTTTCGCTCTCAACTTGGTTTCGATACATTGCCCACAAACTCGATTACTCCATATCTATCAGCTATAAGGTCTTCCATCTTTCACTTCATTTCTTTCTGCCGTGTAACCCTTTTCTTCTTGAACGTATTGTTGAACGATTTTTTTCTTTTAATTGTAATTCCATGGCTTATCTGATTGTGTGTTTGTTGCAAATTCTGACAAACAGCCAGCTTCCATTTCCACTGATGTAATACTGGGCTTAAAAACTTCCTTTTTTAAATGTAATTTGTTATCCGTTTTGGATTGTGCTGATGACTGTGAATAATAGTCATTACATTTGTTGCTAAAATGGACCCGCTTTCTTGAATGGTTGCTGAATTGGGCTTTCAATTTAAACGACGAACGGCTATGCCAGTTGCGCTGTAAGAGCCCAGCTCAAAATTTCGTCACAATGCATCTGTCATCTAACTGGATCCGTGCCTTTGGTCCCTATTAAAAATAACGGTTCAATATGTTTTCTGAACCATGAAGTGATGTTAACTAGTTGATCCTATTAACTATGAGGCACAAGCCATAGAATTCTGAAATGCCTAACCAAACACGTCACACATTAGCGATGTAAAGTAAATTACTCAAATGAGTGTGTGTCTTTAATATAATTGGATTGTATTTGTTCTTCTGCTTGTTTGATATGCTTCTGCTAAATTGATGAGGAGTTTTTTTTGAAGGAATTCTTTTGTGGATTGGATGTGATTGCTGGATTTCTTATTAAGAAAATAAGAGACAATAATATTCCCAGTTGTCGGATGCCATACTGGCCCATTGAATATATTTAGGTATTAGACCATAAGTACAGTGCAAGTTCAATGGTACTGTTTTAAGACTTTTTAACTGTTTGTTCTGCTATGTTTCCTCAACATAAAGATAGATATTTCTTAAAGAGTGGCCTGTGATTTTGTTTGTGTGTCTGTATGGGTAGATTTCATACCAGATGATAAAAGATCCCATCATGCACAAATGAAGCATACTTCTAGAAAAGTCATTTTGTGATTAAAACTGGTTTTGGCATGTGATACAAAACTGTTTACTTTGAGGATCGGATATGAAAGTTGAGCTTAGCTTCTCTGAGGCCCACTGTGGTGCTTGCTATAATCTATAGCCTTAACGCAGGCATTATAATCATGTTATTATCTAATCAATGATATTTAAACTAATATGATTCCTGGTAGTTCAAGTCTTACAATTGTGCAAAACCTGCTCGCCCCCAACCCAATGCTGCAGCTATGTAACTTAAGCACATAAAATCCCTGCTTTTAAGTTTTTCTGACTGATTCAATGTTGTGAGACAGAACTATGTAGGAGGTCAAATTACAAAGCAAAGGGTGGGTGATGTTGTTTGGAAGAACTTCTTTCAAGGAAAGTTGACATACTTGCACTGGAATAGAGGAGAGGAGATGACCCCTACTATAGCTGGAAAGGGAGAAACTCTTCTTGTTCGGAAGTTACCGACACCAGGCCCAACGTAATCATATTAATCTATTACAGTATACACTTTCCTTTTTGCAGATGTACTTATTGCTATTGCAACTTGATTTATATAAGCCATTTATGCTTGAGGATATTTCATTCTCCTGAAACCACACAAATTAAAAACATCACATATTTCATAGTTTGATTCTAAGTATCAATTTCATACTTTGGACTTTTTCTAGTTGTAAAGGATTTTGGTTTATCTGTGACCTCATTAGCGAATTCTTCATAGAACCATTTTATCTAATCTGCTGATAACTAACACCTAGCTATCTTTGCTGCCTATGCAAAGTTAGTTATATATTTCTTATCTTCATGTCAGCTATAATAGGGTTATCTTTGCTGCCTATCTAAAGGGTCTCTTCTACTGTAATAATGCTGAATTGTCAATAAAAGTCAACCTTTTTTTTTCCGCCCTGCAACTGCATATTTATTTTGTATAGTATCAAAGCATCACACACTCTAATGAGACTGATTCATCCATGGCAAGTAACTCATACTCGTCAAGGCCATTGCTTGTTGCACCCACTCCATTGCTTGATTCTACCAACAAACATATTATGATTAGCCTCAGCCACTGGCTTCTCATTGTGTGCAAGCAGACATGTGTCTTTTGACTACTTGCCTGTCATATGTTGGTTGGTCTTAATGCCCTTTGAGAGTGGTAAAGAATGTACATTGAAAGAGTAAACATTTATACATGTCAGTTTCTCTTATGTTGAGTCTTTGTGCTATCATGAGACACCATTTTCTTTGTATTAACTATCAACCTTCTGGACTTCCTCCCTTTAGCACTAATGAATAAAAGATACAGTTCCAGCTTATGAGAAAACTCTATTGCTTGCCAATCCTTCTCATGCTAGTGCTGGTACACATATCTTTGTCTCTTTCATGTTTCTGTGAGCATTTAGTGCATTGTCAAAGCTTCTATGGAGAGTGTATTTGGAATTCTGAAACTGGAGGAAAAGTTGATGCTTGGTTGATTTTGTTGATGGTTTCCTTCTTTTTCTTCTTCTTTAGTGGTTATTTTCTTCTTTGCCTCACTTTTGTGCATGAGTCTTTCTGAGAGAAATCTAATGGTTTCTTGTAGATACAAGGCCCATGTACTTGTGTGTGTAAAACTGTTTCTCTTGTTCTAGTAATTGCGGAAATGATCATGCAAATACATGATGATCTTAATATGTTTTCCAAATTTATCAGAGATAGGTAAAATAGATAATCATGGAGTCTTCAATGTTGTGACCAGAAACAAAATTAGTGGTCTCATTTCAGGAGTGTTAATGCTAACTTTGAATTTGACTTCTCTTGTTTTATGAAACTTTACTGTGACTTAAAATAAGTGCTAGTTAGCCAGAGTTTATTAGTTCTGGAGTTGAAACCATGGGCCATTTCTTACCTAATAAAGAATTATATCTTGGTTGTGATGTTTAATTTTGGTGATGCATTTAGCATAACCACATCTTAATGTTAGGTGGTCTCCAGTGGTTGATTAGCTTCATGCTTGTCTTGTACAGTGGTTATGTATAGAATTTTGATTTTCCAATCTGTTATTAGGTTGATATTTCTTTTTCAGGCGTGTTTTTGTAGGAGATGTTGTGGTCTTGAAGGACCCAGAGAAGCAAGATAACTATCTAGTCAGAAGATTAGCTGCCATTGAAGGTTATGAAATGGTTTCTTCTGATGAAAAGGATGAACCCTTTGTTCTTGAGAAGGATCAATGCTGGGTGTTGGCTGACAATGAAAATTTGAAATCCAAGGTATAGATTGCTATAATTTTTGGTTTAATTAATCATTATATCAACATTGTCACTACTAATGTGTTAGGTCAGTTATTTTGCACAACTTCGACAACTCTAAGCAGTCTATAATTGTATCAGTGGTGGGAAAAATTCTCTAGATTAAAACTGCTTGCATTTCAAGCGATAGCCAACAAATGCAAGCATTTAAGGTTGCTTTATTCATTTTTTTTTCTTCAAAAGGTATTCGACAACACTGACAGGATTTGGACATTTTTTCCAATTTAAACCCCTTCCCCGAGTAAAAGAAACAAAACAAATAATAAACTGGGCATGACAATTTGGTAAATCAGTTTTTAAATTGTGTTTAAAACTGTGATGTAGCTTGATGTTGTATATGTTTCTCATCTGATCATCTCAGGTGGAATTGATTAAACTGTGTATTGACTCATTTATAACCTTTATTATGTTGAGTTGTTGTTCATACCAAAATGTCTAAAAGACTAACAGTAATTGCCATACATCACCCTTTTTGTGTAAGACTGGATAGCTTCTTCGAATAATTATTATTAATGAAAAGCACCTTCCAATAATGAATCCGCATTGGTGGGGTACGTTACACATTAGGTTTCAAACAATATATTGTTTTTTAATAACTAGCTCTTACATGGTATCTACCTAGCGGCATATGTTATGGATGTCTTTTGCCAGCTTTGAAATTGTGTGCTGTCTCTAAGCTTTGAAGTGAATGTGTTCAAAAGAATAGTTAGGATCGGCTTTAATATTTTGGCTATGCTTTTGATTTCTGAAATGCCTGTTGAACAATGGAGAATTCCTTGAGTTTAATTTCTACCACCCGAATGGCAGGAAGCAAATGACAGTCGATCGTTTGGTCCAGTTAACATGACAGACATTGTAGGCAGAGTCATATATTGCCTAAGGACTGCCGTAGACCATGGCCCTGTACAGAACAGGTGAAGTACATTTCTGAGTTTAATTTCTTATGTATTGGTGAGGATGGAACTTCTGATGATTGATGTATTTTTTACTCTGTTTCCAGTGATTTCAGTATTCAAAAGGATTCACCAGTGTTGGAAGTGGAACTGGATATTGATGAGATGGCAAAAAGTCACAGAGCTTGAGTCTTTGTCAAACAAGCACTAACTTTAGTTTTCACTTACGCCTTAGTTTCTTTTCCTTGCGTATTTTCTTTGAAGCACGCAGGAAGAATAAAATGTGATTTTCAAACTTTTACTTGACTATGAGATGGTGTTATGTGGAATATTTGAAGAGGCCCCTGTTAAAATTTGAGTTCTTGAACAATGTCGGCTGAAACGCTAGCAGAATCTGCTCTGCTTGCGGATCTATTATATGGTCATTTGACTCGCGGACCAGGCTTTTGTCTTCTATGTTATGTTATTTGGATATTGGCGGAGGACAAGGATGGATCCACTTTTATGCAATGAGGGGAAAATCCCCTACTAATAAAAGAAAATTAATAAGTAGATGTACAAATTATTTTTATTGTATCCATCATGTAAACATTATTGTCTTTATAAAATAAATATGTTAGCCGAATTTTTAACTCTCAAAAATGTTGGGTTATTGGTGAATTGTTCACCAATTTTTATTTGCCAAGGTAGATAACATTTGATCAAAGTTGTACTAAACACTGAACATTGGAATTTATTTTATGTTTTTGAAAAACATAATCTACACTCTTATATAATTGGTTTAGTCTATAAGTACTTTTTAGTGACTTTATTTAGTTTTAAGAAATGATAGCCATATCTATGCAAAAAAGGGGGGGGGAATTGTTAGCTCACTCCTGTAATTATTTTATCTTTTAATTTTATTTGAGAAAATTAAAGTTTGAAATTATGTAAATAACTTAATAAGAGCAAAAAAAAAAAAAACTAGTTTCATTTTACTAATTAGATAACCAAACGCTTGTAAAAAAAAAAACCAAATGTTAACCTTGAAGGATTGGTGCAATGACAATGGACTATATTTTAAATTTTTTAAGACAAGTTATATATTCAAATTAAAATTACCTTCATACTAGAAGCTTACCCTTCCACCCACTCTGGCCTGACCTTTATATAACCAAAAAATTAACCAAACATCAAATATTCAATTTTGTGTCCAGCTCAGCCTCTTCGAAGCTTCGGTCACCGTAGAAAATAGCTAACGTCATCGCAGTTTTGCCCGTAATGAAAGTACTTATTCCCGATGGTGTCCCTTATCAGTGGGCGTTAATTTTTTTAAAACAACCAAAGCCTAGTTTGTCGGACCAAAAAGACATCAATAAAATGCAAAACCGCCGCTGAGCGCAGGGTTTCGTCTCGGCAAGCAATGGCGCAAGCTGTGCATATCTTCGCCAAGAACGTTCCCGGTAAGTGTCTTCCTCTTTTACTCTCTATCAGTCTCTTTTAGCCATTGTACTTCACTTTGAGTCAGTTTGTTTCCTCTGTATTGAATGCAATAGAATGCTTAGTAAGCTGGAATAGGTTCTTCAATCTCCCGTTTTGGTATCACTATTTCTTTTCATTCCTTTCGCCTTAAAGTTCAAGGTAAACATTAGGGTTTTCAGTACTGCATGACTAAGTGGGAAAATTTCGTATTTTTCTTTTAATTACTAGTTATGAGTTCTTATGGGAAGCTGCCTCTTTTGTGTGAGTTTTGTTTTTGTTCTCTTTCTTTCTTTTGTTTTTCCTTTTTAATGTTTCTCCTCAATTTGGTGCGATTTCATGATTACTCACAGAACCAATGGTCTTGTATCACAATTATGCCTTGAAATTTAATTAGTTTTTAGGGTGTTTCTTCTTTGTTGGCGTGCCCAGGTAGGGAAACTTGAATTGGCTATTGTCCTTCGAAGCTGTAGAAGGCCTTATCCTTTGGCGAAATGTTGTTTTGAGACTTTGTTGAAAATGAAAATGTCCATGTCTGTGTGGTTTTTGGCTGGCAACTGTTGCCTGCCATCTATTTGTTGAAATAACGAAACATGGGAAATGCTGGTTCGTAGCAGTTTGACGCTTGTAGTATAAACGAAATCAGTTTTTCCTCCAGTCTAGGGTTTTCTTCCTTTCTATCACATGGCTTTTGTTATTGTGGATAGCTTTTAGACATCATTTCTTGCAATTGGATTTAATTATTCATTCAGCAAAAGCAGATTCATTGAAAAAAATTCTTTTCAACACACCTCATCTTTAAACCACTATTCTATGCATACAACCAATGAGGCCCCTCTTTTGCTTTGAGCCTTTAGCAATATGAGGTTCTATGAACTAAGTGCTGTTGCTAAATTAGGAATGGTCATCATCACAGTGTCTGAAGTTGAACTCGTAAATTGTATTGTCAACAATTCGAAACAGGTTTTCTTTCATGATCAGGACCCTTAAAAGGGCATTTATGAAAAACGACAGTATGACATGGTTTCCTTTTCTCTTGGATGATTGAAGCAACTGTGATAATCTGGATGCATGTGCTTTATTGGCAAATCACTAGTAGAATAGGCTAATTTAATTGATTTCAGCAGCAGGATTAGTTTGTTTGAGCTGCCTTTTCTAAAATTTGATTTCTATGCATTTTCTTCCTTTTGTTTGAGAATATCTATGCTGGGTGTGGTTACAAAATTTAAGAGTTGAACACTTAGGGTGTTGTATTTTTTAAATAATACCTTGCTATAGTGCTGCTGTTCTTGTTGCCTTCTGACTTTGTGATTGATAAATTTTTTTTTGGTGATCTTGCATGTTGTGGAGTGACAGAAGGAAGGTGTCTACCATGTTTGGGTGTTTCTGGAAGAACAAGTGTTGTATATTCTTGCTCTTCTTGCAGTGTTCATAGAATTCATTCTCATGTCAAAATTAGAGGGATAAAGTGTGCTTCTGTGGGAGCATCTTTCATGTGTGAAGCAAGGAGGAACCCAGATTTTTCAAGGCAAAGCAAACATGGGTTCTCTCGTAGTAGGAACAAGCACAATGAAGGGAGAGACAGTTTTGAGAACTTCGAAGAAGATATGTTATCTTCAAAAAATGGCCCATTTGTATCTCTTTCTAGCACCCCAAAATCTCAGGCTACTGCAGCCCCTGGACCTCGAGAGAAGGAGATTGTTGAGCTATTTAGGAAAGTTCAGGCTCGGCTACGAGAGAGAGCTGCTATGAAAGAAGAAAAGAAGGTTGAAGCCTCCCAGGGCCAAGATAAAGAGAATGCTACTGTAGATTCCCTCCTCAAACTATTGAGGAAACACTCAGTTGAGCAAGGAAAGAGAAGCGGTGGAAGTGGCAGAGGAAAAGCTTCTAGTTCGGATCAGTTGCAAGATAGTGGGCCATACTATGGAAGACAAAGCATGAAGTTTTCTGATTTGGATAGTGCTCCAAAGGATGAGTCTCAAGAAGCCAACATTACCTCTGTTGCTAGGCCCCCATCAAAATTCCAACGAAGATCTCCCGTTCCTCGTGTAAAGTACCAGCCTGTCTCCTATGATGAGGAAGATGTGAATGCAGTCACACTAACTAGTGCAATAGGAGAGATTAATCAGGATCAGACAGATCTGCAGTCTTATCCTGAGCCAGAGTCTGACTCTGAGCCTGAACTTGATCCAAAGGATGAGCTTTTCTTTCCAGATGTTGGCATTGCTGAGTTATCAGGGGATGATATTCAGGATTCTGAACAAACCTATGATGATGAGCATTCGGAGGAGCAGCAAGTGGTTCAAGACGAGGATTTGAGTGCTCTGAAGCTGCCTGAATTGAGGGCACTTGCAAAGTCTCGTGGTCTTAAAGGGTTTTCAAAAATGAAGAAGGGTGAGCTTATGGAATTGCTGAGAGAAAGCTGACTCTGAACATTGACGCACGGGAGAAGCGAAAGCAAGAGACAGCACAAACTCAGATGCTAGAGATGTTTTACGTTTCTTTTCTTTACCGGACACTCATATTATGGTTTCTTTATGTTGATTTTATTCTTCGTTCTTCACGTTTCGTGGAACATTATGTTATTTAAGCAATCTTTGCCTTGAGGGCTGAGGCTTTCTTATTCGTATCTGTGTTCCCATTCTGAGATATGTGGAATCTTGCTTGTGATTAAAAATGCGTCAATTTAGTATCCTTGTTTTTGTGGACACAGTCGGGTGGTTTCTATTGCTGAATTGGGAAGTTGGTGGCATTGTAGTTCAGTCTTCCCCAGAAGAAAATTTTTGCAATTTTATAGTTTTTCGTTTCGAAGTTCCGCGGCCACTGTTTATGGCTTCCTTATTCTAAGAAATTTTGTGTAATTGGAAATTTGTTGTATTTTTACGTTACACTAAAATTTTTCATCAAAATCAAACCAAAAGAGAAAAAGTAAACCAAAGTTTGACTCTTAAGAACAACTACAAATTACTGAAACTGTTAAACAATCCCTTTGATTGTCAGCGGTTTTGCAATGGAAGCCTCTTTGTGGGGGAACAAAATCTTTGTGCTTGAGATTTCTTATATTTAGTATCTCTTATATTTAGTAATATGTCAGTCAGTTAGGTCATCTTTTTTTTTTTAAATAAAGGAGTGTACCTAAGTATGAAGAGAAATAGTATAATAGAGAATTAACATCACAAGACCTTAAAAAGAAGAATTATTGGTGTGAGTCCCATTAAGTCAAAAAACGAATACGAATTTTGTGTTACTTTTTAGGTGTGGATGTAATGAGATTTTAAAAAGAAAAAATAAATATGTAGTAAAATTAAAATACATTTATAAACTTATCAATTTTAATAATGATGTTTAAATATGCATTGACAGTAAAAAATAAATTTTTAAAATAAGAATAATTTTTTTTAATTTTAATTTAGTTCGTGCTTAATTTTACATGCATTAAAAATAATTAAGAGATCAAAAAATTTAATCAATTTTTAAGTTTTTTTAAAGAAAAAGTAAATATATTGTCAAAACCAAAACACATTTATGAACTTAGCAGATGAGTTTTAATTGCGAAGCATATATTCATTTTGCTAATCTTTTAACCACAGATAATAAATGAGTACACCCGTTACTAAAAGGAAGAAAAAGTGAAAGACACCTTGACTTGGAGACCAAGCCTTGCTGAACCCTTTTTTTTTTTTTTTAATACAGTATGCGGTTACAACTTTGGGAGAGAGAAATCAAGAGAAGAAAACAAGAAAGGCCCAATATCACATGACCAAAGCTCAGGTGGCAAGCCTTACTAGACAACTAATGCGTTTGAAGGCGACACGGTGAATGGAATTGATGAAACATCGCAAGCAGTAATAGTCACAACATATTTTGGAAGAACATAAGAAAACAAACAAAAAGGGTCACACTGTGATGGCCCATTTGCCTTAATTGAAATCGTCCTAAATAGGAAGCAGAAGTGCACACTGTAAATAAGAAAGTGGTTAGCATGGGCCTATCAATTTGATTGAAGCAACAGCAAATGTGGCAATGTACGCGCAATCTTGAAAATCACTCTGAAAGATACTCTTGTTGCAATGGCATTTACCTCGTTTCCAATTGTGGACAAAAAAGATGAAGTAGTCATTGAATAGTGCACGCTCACATGTTTGCCTCAAAATGCCACAGGCACAGCTCAACGTTTTGATTGAGCTCACAGGAGTCAGATCTCAGATCCATATTGGCTGGGCCTAAGTGGCAAGCTCTAGGAGTACTTTTACTCTATATCAAAAGGGGAAGTCCCTTTTACTAGGAGAGTTTAACAACTTAACCACTACCCCTTCATCAGCACCGCAGGTGATTCTACCTGGATTTCGCTACTGTCACATGGCTTTCGATAAGAAAAGTTCCCAGACATCCATTAGCCCGAAAACGAAAAGTTGGGGGCTTGGCACGCAACACGCCTGCTCCGCCGAATCTGGCTTTGTGACGGACAAATAATAGCATCGTAAAATTATTGTGAGTAAAATTTTATTTTGGTCTTTTAAAAATAAATAAATTTTAATTTTAATTTTTTATTATTAAATTTTTTTATTTTAATTTTTTAAAGATTAATTTACTTCTATTTTAATTTTTTATTATTAAAAATTTTTAATTAAGTTCCCTAAAGATTAAAATTGATATCAATAAAGTCTTTCAATTAAGATGGTTGCTAACGTAACAAAAATTAGCTAATGTGGCATGCTGATGAAAATGGCTGCTGACATGGCAAAATTTGGCTGATATCAGCATGCCACATCAGTCAAATTTAGCCACGTCAGCCAATACCCTGTCATGTCAGTAAATTTCGTCTTGTCAACATGTCACATCGTCCAAATTATGTCACGTTATCATGACACGTCAGTAATTTCTGTCACGTTATCATGATACGTTAATAAATTTGACTTTATTAGCAATCATTTTAATTAAAAGACTTGATTGATATCAATTTCAATTTTTAGATGACTTAATTAGAAATTTTTGATAATAAAGAATTAAAATAGAAATTAATTGATCTCTGAAGAACTAAAATAAAAGAATTTAATAATGAAAAATTAAAATAAAAGTTTATTCAGGGACCAAAATAAAATTTTACTTAATTATTATTTACATAATATACTTATCTGCAAAAGGCTGTTAAAGGAATGAATAAAGTACTGCTAAAGAAGTGGGGGAGCTATGCCCTCGGATTGAGATAATTTGAAACGAAGAATATAAAAAATTAATAGTGTAATTTATTTTAAATTTATGAATTATTATTTATATATTTATATTTTATAATAATTATTATTGTTAATTTTTAAATTAATAATTATTTATTTATAATTTATTTTATATAATATACTTTTTGTTTTAAAAGATTTAAATATATATTTTTTGACAAATTATAACATTATTTTTTTTGTGACATAAGAAAACTTGAAACTCTTACATATAAGAAAAGAAATAAAGAAAAGAAAAGGACAAATTCAGAAATTAAACTTGTTTCTCATAACTAAGATACAGGTTATTATGTCATGAAACTATAAGATTCCAACCAATCATAATATTATTTAAAAAATGAGTAAGCCAAGTTTTTTAATAAATATTTTATTTTTAGCTTATTTTTTTAAAAATAATAAAAAAATAAATCACTTAAAATATAAAATTTTAAAATTTATTTTAAAATAACAACAAATACCGTTGCATTATTAAAGTATTTGGAAGCTTACCCCTAATAATTTTTAATATATAAAATATAATTACTCACTTTTTTTTTAATGGTTGTTAGGTAGGGGTTAAGACAAATGATCAAAAGTCATAATGTAGATGAAGTCGGCTATATAATTTGTTTGATCTTATTAGAAAAAGGATAACTTCTTAATCATATGCTTGCAGCTGGGATTAGGTAGTGCATGCCAAAAACAGTGGCGTTCATTGAATTGTAGCTTGGAATCTCACCGCAACTTTAAAGGTTTGCCATCTCAAAACAAAAAGAAAGAAGTTAATGCAGGAAATTGCAGCTCATTTTTTATTCATCCTGCCTGCTGAATAATGCAACAAAGCTCCAATATCTGAAAATCCCACCCTGGATTTGAGATAGGAAATTCGTACATACAAATTCTAATTACAATAACAAAATTTACTATAAAGGGTAGAGAATGTCTAGAAATAGAATTGGAATCTCTTTGGGATCCCATGTACTCTAAACCTTGGTTAAATTTTTTATGTGGTCCTAACCATTTTTCTCATTTTCTTTTAAATTCTCTCAAGTTTCTCTTTTATTCTCTTCAAAGTCAAAGCAACTGTAGACAATTTCATTCCCTTAAAATAGATATTACAGTTAAGGAAAAAGAGAAATTGAATTATAAGAGAAGAAAAAAATTTAAAATCTACAAATTTATATATAAAAAATTAATAACTAACTCAATCAAATTCAGCTGAAAAACAAAATGATTACTCTTTTCTTAATTTTATTTAAATACTTTTTGTAGATCCTTTTGCCAAAAATTTTCTAAATCAATTTATTGTTACCACATTTTTATTCTCATAAAATTCTTTATTTTAATAACATTTAAATTATTATATTTATTAAACTAAACTTAACTTACTCATATCATTAAAACATAAATATTTTATGAGAATAATTTTTCCCAGTGGATATCCCTTCCAATACCATCAACATATATTGTGACATAATCACTTGTAAAAAAAATTAAAAAAGCTCTAAATTAATCTATGGCATCCCTAAATACGATTTTAGTTTTTGATTTTGCGAGACTAATGTCTGTCTCTGAGTGATTTGTGTCTGACACTGTTAAAACTAATAAATCTCTCCCAAATCATTTTTTTCTACACACAATTAAATCCAAAACAATTAATACTCAAATCTTTATGCCTTAGACTAACTCAAATGTATTACGGTTCTGATTTTCCATTTCTCTGATCTTACCGATGTTCACTATGTTGTTGATAAAATTTCCCACGAAACCCAAGTTACCAAACCCAACAAATCTGTTAGCGTATAAGATTCAGGTCCCACCACTATGACCCTTTTTCCGTTTTAAATATTTATTCGAAAAGATTTTCTCTTTGTCGTGGACCCTCCTCTCTCTCTCTTTCTGGTTTAGCATTGCAGGCAGCTTTATTAAACAAGCAGGCATGAAAGGCCTGCGGTGACGATTTGAAAAAGTGCATTTCCTATGGTTTGAAGTTGATCAAGATCTGTTCTGGCTGTCGGATTCGAGCTTGAGAACCATGCATATAGGTGTGCAAAGATTTAAAGTTTCTATTTTTTTTTCTCACTAGTGTGTTTGCTTTTAGTTTTTTGGATGGCTTCCTCGGGTGTTCTATTGTAGTTTTTGATTTATTGGAGGTCCAAATAGCCCGCAGACATTTGTTACGAAAAATCTGAGCTTTGGGTGGCTTTTTGGTTGTATAAGCGGAATGTGGATCGATGAGAGTGTGAATAAACTTGAGAGATGTTTGATGAAATTTTCTTTCCTGGTGACAGTGGCGAGCAACTTTTTGTATGTAGTCGTCGTCGAAGCTTTATTGGTGATTTATTAAATTGGTTTATGGAGAAATACATACACTTTGATTGCTTGCTCGGAAAACTTAGGAAAATGCGTCTAAATGAGAGGGTAATCAAAAATATTATTTTCATATGGTTCCCGGAAGATGAAGTATTCTTTCTGAGCTCAGTAGTTAAATCAAGTTTTCCCAGGATTTTTATACTGGAAATTAAAAAGTTTTTTTTTCTCCTTTTAACAGAAGATGATTTGCATGCACCATTGTCATGGGGTAGGCCTGTGTCAGCTATCGCATTTTACCCCCTCCGGTGAATCATTCATAACATTTTTGTAATTTTGATCCTAGTCACCAGGTTTGTAACATTCAATGATTTGGGATGTTGGGATTAATTTGTGGTACATCACTAGGTGATAGAAAAATCAATGTAAAGTATCCCATACCATGATCTAGGTCGCTGAACTAAACTAGTTTGTGGGATGAAGGGTTAGGAGTGAATCTGATAATTATGATTTTGATGCTAGTTTTGTCTGCGAGTTAATTCCATCTGCCTTGAGCTTTTAAATTTTTCGTTTTCAATCCTGTTGGTCTCATGCAAATTTATCTAGATAATCTTTTTTAGTCTTAGATTCTAACATGCTTATGCATTAGAATCATTAGTCACTTATATAATGTTCTGCATGAAGAGAAACATGCGGTACTGGAGTTAGAATATTTCTCAATAATGGCTCCACCAAGAAGTGGAATCTACTTCAATTATGAATAGTTGTTGCTTTGTTGGCACTCAGAACTGAAATTAATGGAGGAAAACATATAGGTCTGTCTTATATGTCAGCTCAAAGCCCCCGTAAATCTTAGAAATGCTTCCTTAAAATTACTCTCTTGTTTCTGTAACATCAATTTGTTATATGTTTCACCAAAGCAGGTCAAACGGATACAACATCACTGAAATGTCTTATCAACAGCACTTCTCGATTCATTCATCTAGTTTCTTGCCAAACAGTGAAACCTATGCCATTTCAGAAGAACTATAATAATATGGTCGGTGTGTTAAAGCGATTGAAACCCCTGCTTGATGATGTTGTAGATTACAAAATTCCTTTTGGAGAAGATATATGTAAAGAGTGTGAAGAATTGGATATGGCAGTGAATGAAGCTAGAGAGTTTCTGGAAAAATGGACCCCAAAGATGAGCAAGTTGCACTGCGTAAGTAATTACTTAATTTTATAGTCAAACTAATTACCATTTTTCAACAATTGTTACAAGTTTTCAAAGATCGAAAGGTTCTTTGTTGGCATTTGAAAGTTGAAATAAACAATTAGTCACCAATACAGAGCTCTTGTGTGTGTTGAGATGGGGAATTTATTGTAATTTCAGGTTCTACAAAGTGGGGCTTTGCAGATGAAGTTACAGAACTCTTTGCTTGAGATTTGTCACGTGATATTAAGATCCCTACAGTCACCTTCATCTACTCCAGTATTGACTAGTCTTCAGGTATGTCCAAAGTTGGAAGTACCTCCTCTAGTTCTAACTTAATTTGAGAATACGCTTATAATTGACTAGCTTCCCAATCATTATTTTCCCACCGGTCCCGTCAAAAGGAAAAGAGAATAAAAGAACTACTCTTGCACTTGGTGGGAAAAGTTATTCTCACTTTTGCGTGGTGATGATCAATTCAAGTTTGACACTAACTGCTAGCAACATTTTCAGAACCATATGCAGGAACTTCAGTGCTTGAAGAAGGAACCTGCAACAGTTTACATAGAAGAGGCTCTGAGAAGTCAGAGAGAAAACATTGAACCTTGCAATGAACATCTGAAAGAAATTATAGAGCTACTTAGTTTGACTTCAAACCAGGAGCTCTTCAAGGAAAGTATTGCTGTGGAAAAGGAAAGATCAAACGCTGAAGTCAGTAAAACGAAAGAGAAATTAGAGGAGATTAACCAGATTGTGAATCTTGTCTGCAGTATGAGAAACTATGCAATGAAAATTGAGGGCCCTGAAGTCAAAAGTGGTGTCTCAATCCCGCCATACTTTCTCTGTCCTTTATCATTGGAACTCATGTTGGATCCTGTTATCGTGGCTTCTGGTCAAACATATGAGAGGCTATCCATTCAAAAGTGGCTAAATCATGGGCTGATTGTTTGTCCAAAGACACGTGAGAGACTTATTCACACGAATCTTATTCCCAATTATACTGTCAAAGCCATGATAGCAAATTGGTGTGAGGGGCATAATGTCAAACTTCCCAGTAACTCTGAGCCTAATAATTCTGTCTGTGTCACATCCCCATCAGATCGTTTATTGTCTCAAAATTTAATTTGTACATATAGTTTAGGATCTTTACATAGCAGCAACTCCACATCGATATCATCTCTTCAGAGTGGAAATGCATTTGAGAAGCAAAAGGGTGATATCACTTCTAGATTAAGCGGAGAATCCCGTGGATGCCAGTGTGGAGATACAGAAATGTTTGAACACCAATCTCCTGCACCTTCATATATTTACGGCAGAAGTGAATCATTCTCAAGTTCTACTTCTAGTACTGATCTTGTACCTCCAGTTTCAAAACATATATCCAACAAGCATGAAAACGTGAAGGATCCGTCTGGAGAAATCACAAATGGATGTCTTTCCTCTCCTGCAAATAAGGAATCAGGAATTTCTCCTTGGTTATCAGGAAAGCAAGATGAAAGACCTGGATGTAAAATGGGAGCAATAGAGAATGGAAATTATAATAATAGTGATTTAATAGTGCATTCCCCTTCTCTTTTCAACTTGGGATCTGATGAATTGAAAACCACATCTCATGTCAATAAGTTAATTGAAGACCTTCACAGTCAATCAAATGAAGTGCAAACTAGGGCTACAGAAGAATTGAGACTCCTTACAAAGCACAACATGGAAAACCGTATCATTATAGGGCAATGTGGGGCTATTGCGCCTTTACTTTTACTGCTATATTCGGGCGTGAAGGTAACACAAGAGCATGCTGTGACAGCTCTACTGAATTTGTCAATCAATGAAGACAACAAAACATTGATTGTAGAAGCGGGAGCAATAGAACCACTTATCCATGTTTTAAAAACTGGAAATGATGTAGCCAAGGAGAACTCTGCTGCAGCTCTATTCAGCCTCTCTGTAACAGGAAACAATAAAGCAAAAATTGGCCGTTCTGGTGCAGTTAAAGCTTTGGTGGATCTTCTAGGTTCAGGAACTCTTAGAGGAAAGAAGGATGCTGCTACTGCTTTATTTAATCTATCAATTTTTCATGAGAATAAAGCTCGTATAGTTCAAGCTGGAGCTGTGAAGTTTCTGGTTCAGTTTCTGGACCCTGCCGCTGGAATGGTTGACAAGGCTGTTGCTCTTCTGGCAAACCTGTCAACTATTGGAGAGGCTCGATTAGCAATTGGAAGGGAAGGAGGCATCCCCTCACTAGTTGAAATTGTTGAATCAGGTTCCCAGAGGGGAAAAGAAAATGCTGCCTCTGTTCTCTTGCAACTATGTCTTCATAGTCCCAAGTTTTGTAACCTGGTTTTGCAAGAAGGTGCTGTACCTCCCCTAGTTGCATTATCTCAGTCTGGTACAGCAAGAGCAAAGGAAAAGGTATGACGCTTATTATCCCGTCTCTGTCTTCCTTTACAGTGGTTGACTTTCTGGTTGTCTGCATGCATCAGCCAATTTACTACAATTTCATGAGGTTGTTTCTAAATACGCGTAGAACAGGAGTGTTCAATTCGTAGGGGTCAATTATAGTCACACATCGTGTTGAAACTAAGAACTGAAAAGCTCACTTTTAAAGATATGCTCTGGCTGCACTCTCTCCGGCCCTCCTGCTCTTTTTCCCCACCCCTCAAACCCAAAAAAAGAAAAAGATAACGTGGATTGAAATTTTAAACTTTTAGTGTAGAGTTCTGTTTAAGAAAGCAATCAAAGCGTAATGCATACATGCAATCTATATATATATATTACATCAGAAAACATTAAGATTTTTGGAATTTATCGCGAAAAAGATTGGTGATTGGAGCATGCAGTATTTCATGTTATGACCTTACTGTGTGCTTATGCATGCAGGCACGTCAGCTTCTCAGTCATTTTCGTTATCAACGGGAAGGAGCTACAGTGAAGGGAAAATCATGAAGATAGATCATTTTGATTATTTTATTTCCCCTTCTTTGTTGAGATAGTTGCTTGTCCCTCTTCCATTGCTCCTATTCAAACTTCAGAAATTAGGACTCCTTTCCTTACATTCTTTTGATCTTTAATTATATCATTTTTGTTGTTAGCGTTGAGCAGTTTTTCTCTTCTTCTGGGTGGGTTGTCATGGATTGCTCTCAAGTTCAAACTTGGTTTGGATTGCACTGGCACACTACCTCTTTTACCCTCATTGTTATCCGGCATATATCATTTTTCTTTTTCTTTAGTTCACTTCAAGTTAATTTCTTTCTTATGGAAGGAGGCTGTTTTAGGAGGCAGGCCCTATTGTCCCTATTTTCTGAAGCTGTGGCTTGGCAAAATGTAAACCTAAAATACTGTGGTATTTAAGTCATAACTAGTGTGGTCCTAATCCGGGGTTGTACATATTTGTACATATGCTATAGAAGCTTGTGATCTGCTGTAACTTTTTGTAACCTATTCTACTATTTGGGCATGAGATTTCTGTTATATAATTATTCGTTCAATTCCTGTCACCATCTACACATTTATTTCGCCATGTTGCTTATTGAATTGTGCAGGGGTATGGAAACTTGAGTATTGTCTAAATTTCAAGCATGTGCCAAGCTTTCGATAGCTTCCCCTTAGACATGGCTGGGGAACTCTGCATGATTAATATTACTTATACAAGAGAGAAAGCATTCCAGAATCCTTAGGGAAAATGATCTGATAAATGAGAAACCCTTATTCATTGAGTAATTTCATAATTGTTGTTTATAGGTGATTCTGTCAAATGTCTGCAAGGAACATATTTATGATTAACCAATTGCATAGTTTATTTGTACGATATAATTAACATATCAACCATGTTATGATATTATCAAGCAATTTTTCGTTTACTTATACCAAATTGTTTAGAAGTTCAGGAACATGGCCAGTTCACTTATTCTGTCCTTCTTCTTTGATTTGGATCAGGACTTCTGAATTGTTATCCTGATATGCTTCGGAAGTTCATGGTATTCCAAATACGGAAAAGCAAGTTTGGACTTGCAACTGACAGAGAATATATACAACTCCCTTATATGGTTTAGTTTATAAATTATAATAAATTTAATTATTTAAAATTTTTTAAATGAATATACAATAAATGTTGCAGTTCATTCTCGTCCAGGTAGGGTGCATCTAAAGCATCCAATTTTGACTGTACAGTTACTACTTTTAACAGTTATGTATAGTACACATTGACCAGTAGAAAGAAATCGGACACATGGTCATGTTTTATCCGGAAATGAACCAAATACAAGGATACGGTTTATGCTTCTATTTTAGATGCCAACGATGTCAATATTACATTACTGATGATATATATACACAAAAATTTTATACACAATATATATATTTTTTCTATTTTCATGTTTTTTTCTTTTAATATTTTCTCTGGAGAGTTTAGGCCTATCATATTCCTACATTAGTTACAAAGAAAGGTTACCCTCTTTATAAATATCTCATAAAATTATTTATAAAATATTAAATATATTAAATATTATAATTTAAATATAAAATTAAGGTCGTAAAAATAAAGCAACTGTTTCTTGATATATATTTAAATGTGTGTGTATTTATGTATACCAGTGAATTTATTGTGTGACATTGACACAGCAGAGATGCAATGAATGGAGAGGCCTATCACCCGCAAAGACAAACATGCATGGCCGTAGAATTGTACTTGCACCACTGCTACGTAACAGTATTATAGCGGTAACCTTTCAGGGCAGCGAAGGAGTAACAATGGCGTCACTGCTCTTCTCTTCTGCTCTGTTCATCACTTTCTCAACATTTGAAAACTCACTTCCCCGGCCCCCCCTAAAATGGCACAAACAACCTGCTCAGTAGCTGCCGACCACCCCAAATTCATCTACCTCAATCTTCACGACCGACCAACCATCCTTCCTCTTTCTAATTAAAAATTCCTTAATTTTCCTTTTTGCCCACAGCTCGCTTCTGCAAATTTACTGTCATACTGTTGTCTATTGTTTTTAGCTCGAGGTAACGAGGTCAATGGGCAAGTAGATATGCATAATGTAGCTTAGCAATGGAAATTGAATATCCAATATAATTCTTCTATCGATATATTAATGAAAAATCCAATATCCCCGAAACATAGGTTGTAACATAGCGCAGAATAAAAATGATCCGTTGGATATAGTAAATTTTATGATATAATATGTAAAATTTAATAATTTAAATAATTTTATTTAAAAATTTATTTGTAGAGTAGCTTCTCATGGAGTCCAATTAATTCTCCTTTCATTTCAGGTGGGGGCACCGGGGGAGAAAATGAGCTCAGCTGGTACGAGAGAGATGGACAAGGGAGAAGACTGAAACAGTGAAACAGTGAATGAATGAGATTCCCTGCAATGTGTAGTTGTAGGCATTGTTGGGCTTTGAAACTGTGTTCTGCTTTAGCCAGCAATGGTCCTGCTATCAGAGAAAACAACAGTAAACTTGGAAAGCATACATGTATATTTCATTTTGAATCTTTTTTTACTGCTTAGAGAGTTGCTTCATGAAAAAGACCATATGCATCTTCAGTCCAGCTGAGGAAATTGACCTTATCATATTATTTTTTTAACCCAAGAATGTATTGCTTCCTCAATTAGCTTCTTAATTGCTTTTGACAGATTTAAATTAATGCACAAAACAGTCATAAACTCATAAGAATTTATAATTGTTTTAAAAGTCTCCATATCGAGACATTCATTATTATTGATGGCAAAAATACCTAAGTAAAGATGAGGAGTGAGGTGAGAAAAAAGTCTAATGGAAACTTAATATTAAGATGGTATTAAAAAAAGAAAAAAGATTTTGAAATTTGAACTGCTCTAATGAAACAATCACCTCATCAGCTTATTATGTCACTTTCATTTCATGCTTTGTGTAGAAAATCAATCATGTGAGGGATACCCTACATCAACGTTCGATTACTAGCTACTAATTTATTTAAAATAAATGTTGTTTTCAAGCTTGTAGGTTTTCGTGGGACAATTGGTACCACTCTAAACAGCACAAATCTGTTAGCCATAATTTAATCTAATTAATCAGACCCTAGTTTCTCATTTTATGTGGCCTAAATTTTCAGAAGAGCAAGTGACTAACAGCACGCATATGAAGTGTTTGATGGAATTGGATGTCTAATTTATTATGTGAAAGCCACTTCTTGAATTGTCAAGTCTCCTTGAAAGTAACATCTAATAATTTGAAATTTCAACACCCATAATAATAATAATTCCTAAATTTGAAACAAATCCATTTAATTCATGCTTGTTTTCAGCTGTTTATGGGTACAACATTTTTCCCTTTGAAGGATAAGAATATACTTATGAAAAAATCTTAATATTGTATTGCATTATGATTGGAAGAAGATTGAGAAGAAAAGGAAACGAATAACGCTGTTGATGGAAGACATTATTATTATTATTATTATAGCATATATATATAATTGTAATTTAAAGGCAGGAAGACAAAGCAAGATCATAGTACGAGATATTGTAATGGACAGCCCAACAAGAATTAAAAACTAACCCCAGAAAAAATGTTCATCTCCAACATTAAATTATTCACTAGCCCCCACTTGGGTGAATCCATCCACTGGTGAAACCACCTTGTCAACTCCCTCCCTCACTCCTTCTGCCTCTGGTCTCTCTCTAATTTTTTTTGATATGGGAAAGAAGATTTTACCTTACTCCCTATCAAGGTTCCGTAAACTATCCATGACCTATTAAATTTGGTATTGGGTCCATAAAAATCACGTGACCCGTCAAATATTTATTGAGTGAGTGTTAGATTATGTTTTCTTTAATAATTTTAATCTAAATCTAATTTAAAACAACTACAAAAATATGTGTATTTAACATGTGAATCCAATGAATCTAAACTCAGTCTCCGTATACATATGATTTTCTATTAAATTAAAATTTTATATTTAATTTAATTTGACTGACCTTTTCTTCAAATCTAACCCATACACTCCCCTCTTAATCGCCCATATATATTTTCTTTTTCTTTCTTTGTTTATGTGTTTTCATTTTCTCTATTATAACTACATTCGTGACATAACACTGTTGTTCTATTATCTTTTTTTGCCTCGTGTTCGTTAAAATCATAGTATACTACCCTTTTTATTTAAGTAACTGTTCTAATTAAAATTATAAAAAAGAGAACCAAAAGAAAATATCTACTCACAAAGTATTGATATAATAAAAATATGTTTATTTTAGATGAATTTTAATTGTCAATGCATGCATTTAAATTTTGAAAAAAATTATTTAAAAAAGAAAATGTTAATATTTAATTCTCAGAGTAATTATCTCATTGATTACCATTTATTTAGAAAAATATTTGAATAAAAAATAAAAAAGTAAGAGCAGTGTATCACTTACCAATCAAACGATATCATCACACTCATCCTATATGGGTACATGTAGGTTAGTTGTGTGCAAAAATTAAATAATTACACATACAAATATTAAGTATGTGAGAAAAATAAAGAGCAAATATTTTAGTCTAAAGTATGAAAAAAACATTTTTTTTTAAGACTTTCAACTTAATGCTGCTTGCAGTGTATATTATAATTGAGATCTTGAAATGAATTATGCTATGTAATAATTGAAAATCACATATTTTATTACATTAAGTTTTGGATTGTTTAAGAAATTAAAACAATATT
This sequence comes from Dicorynia guianensis, assembly GCA_037013595.1. Taxonomy (NCBI): domain Eukaryota; kingdom Viridiplantae; phylum Streptophyta; class Magnoliopsida; order Fabales; family Fabaceae; genus Dicorynia; species Dicorynia guianensis. Next base: position 36,213,147 of record JASUAB010000007.1, read on the forward strand.
CAGTTTTATTATTCTATAGTTTAGTAAATACATTGAAAATTGTGAAGAATTTAGATGCGTAACTAACGGTCATCTACCAAAAGAATAACAATGAGAAGGATAAGGAGTAATGATAATCTTACAAAGGAAATCAGTATTCTTAGATTCCGTGTCTTTATATGAGTAAAACTATTTTGTTTTCAATTAATAAAATTTGTTATAAATAAATTTTTTAAATATATTATTTTAAAATTGATTTAAATTATGTATATAAAAAAATTAATTTATTTCAATAAAATTTATATTTTTAAAAAAATTAATTTTTAATTTTGATTAAAATACTTTGAATTCATTAATATATATATATATATTTAATTCTCAATAATTATTAAAATCACAAAAATATAAATGACTTACAAAATTTATACATTAATTATATTAAATTTTTTAACTCTGTTAAGTTATTATTTTTAAAATTATATATTAGATTATATAATAATAAATAAATAAATTTTATTGATTATTTTATAATTTTATTTAAATTTGAAAATAAATATTATATATTTTATAATATTTTTATATAAATATATCATTTCTGTACTAATGTTACCTCAATGCTTATGGGATTCCGTTTTTGCTACGTCGTCTCACATTAAATAATATTGTTATTTTTATATATTTTTATTTATAATTTATTTATAATTTTATAATTTTTATTTATTTTTATATTTTTTAAAAATTTTTACTTAAATTACGTTAACAGACGTGACAAACATGGCTCTACCGACAGAACTATATCATTTTCGCACACCAAATGAGAAATGACCTTACACATTCAGCCACATCTATTGACGATGTGGCTGAATTTATTTTTTTTTAATTTTTAAATTTTAATTAAAATATAATTAAATAGTAAGATTTGTAATGTAATCTTAGATGTAAAAAATTTTATGTAAAAGTAGCGCTCCATCAAAATAAGAGGAGTGAGCAGGAGAGAGAGAATGGGTAAGAGAAAAAAAGAAAGAGACGTATGCAATGTGTAGCCACGAGCACGTTTGTTTACAAATTTTTTTTTTTTTTAGATTTAACCCTTTTGCCTTGACAAGACAGCCTCATATATAGTAAAAAATTAAAGGTCATTACTTACTTCCTCGACATCTAATCAGTACTTTAGCTAAAAGATAAAAATGGCAGCCTACTGTCGACTTATTTTTTTTAATAAATATATATTCACATTGCATAACATATAAAAAAATAATGAAATATATTATTTATTAATTTTTTTAAAAGCATAATCCATTTATATGTCATTGGGTGTAGACATAACAGTATCATGTAGACATAACTGGGTTCTTTTCTTCCTCATCGCTGTCATTGTGGTAAAAGTCACAAAACAAGGTTAGAAAAAAAAAAAAATTGCAGGGTCATTTTATAAGCGCCTCGGCCTTTTTTTTTTAAAAGAAAGGGGCCTAAGCTCCTAACAAGAAAAGAAAATTATAATACAACATTTCTGGGGAAAGATACCCCAGAGGTATCTGAGAAATGTTATTTTCACCTATTATATTTATGTGTATTATATGGTGAAAAAAAAATAAATAAAAAAAGTATCTTTTATTAAATTAATATCACAGAATGAATATGAATAAAAACACACATATAAAATATAGAAATAACATTTCTCATCCATAAGCAATAACAATTTAAACCCTATAGGAAAAGAACTCAGAACGTGGGTATCCGGACGAGCTGTCACTCCTTGTGCTGCTAACCAGTCAGCACACCTATTTTGTTCCTTATATATGTATCTGAGTTAGATCTCTTCAAAGTCTTCTAGCATTTGCAAGATAGCACTCACCAGAGGGGGTTTATCCTTTTCTGTATTTTGTAAAATTTGATTAAGTGCATGGGAATCAACTTCCACTTCAAGTTTGGAACATTCCTTCTCCTTTGCAATTTGGAGTCCGATCATCAAAACCCAGCATTCAGATTGGAAAACTAATGATAATCCACAAGATCTAAAGAAGCCAGCCAAGCAGTTACCCCTATGATCACGTATAAGGCCACCACACCCACTCTCTCCACTTGATATTTTAGCTCCATCTGTATTCAATTTAAACCAGCTATACGGAGGAGCTTTCCAATGCAACATATGAGTTTCTCTAAGTCTCTGCACCTGAAATATGTGTTGCTCATAAGCCTGGTCAATTTGGTTTTTATATTTACAAATAACTTCAACTCCATGGGTAGGCCAGCTGAAATCTGGATTATGATGGGCAAGGTTCCTCCAACGCCAAATCCACCAACATGAGACTGCCCAAGTAGTGCACCATTTCCTATCTTTATTGATTCCCATATCAGAATTAATATTCAGTGAGACTCATTCCTGGAGATGACAACCATAGAATCTAGCCAAGGAACTGAGTTGAAGGAGATGTTTCCAGATTTTTTAAGCTTGTCTACAGTCCCAAAGTACATGAAGGACCGTTTCAATTTTTTGATTACACCACATGCAGTATGGACCCCTATCATTCCATCGGCTTACATACTAGCTGGTAATCAGTCTATCATGGCATACGTGCCAAATGAGGGTGCGAATCCTTTGGGGAACCCGAATTTTCCAAATTAGTCTCCACATCGAATTATTGTCATTCCATAATTGACAAGCTAACATAGCATAGTGCCTTAGCTCTTTGATAAATAACAAGCACATTATGTGAACCTTGGATGCGGATCCCCTGCCTGAAAGTAGGGGAAAGTGAGAAAGAGAAAGAGAAAAAATTAAAAGAAAAAATTAAATAGAGAAAAAAGTGAATCTCATATATTAAATTTAAAAAAAAAATTATCAAAAGTTAGAGAGTAAAATAGTCAAAGAACCCAAATATTGTGAACTTTACCAAGAATTATGAGTTTAAATAAAACTACAGTTTTACGTATAACTTATTGATAAGATGCAATTATTCAAAAAATTTAGACTTAGATGAAAATTTATAAATGTAAAAAATCTTTTTTTGAGTTTTAAGTGAATAATCTTTAATTATTAGGGTAGTGATAATTGCGTTTTTAACTATTTGAATAGAAGTATATTAAAATTATGTTAAAAAATTAATTATTTTAACAATTTAAACTATTAAATAAAAATTTAAAAATAATTTTATATATTACATTTTTTATTAACACTAATCAATTTATTCCCCAAAAAAATAATCAACCAATGAGAGAGAAACCACATATTAAATGTGAAGGCATTGATGACATACGAAGAAAAAACATATTGCCAAAATTACAACTCAAAAGTAAAATTTAGTTGCCATTGTGCACAAATTTATCTACGGGCAGTGATAGAATAAAAATTGTTTGACTTCTTATTAAAAATGTCAGATTGCCTTCTCCTTATAGAAGTTGAGGAAAGGCTAAATAAATTAAAAGAAAAAATATACCTTTTCTCACTATCTGTCAGAGAAAAATAATCTGATTTGTTTAAAAAAAGTTAGTCAATCCCAATCTACAAAAATGGCAGGACATAACATCACATATGTTGATGCTACATTATGAGAGAGACAAATAGTAAACCTGGTACGACGATGCTATGTATCCCAAGCATTTTCTTTTATCTACCATGCTTTGATTTTATTCTGTAAATATTATATATATTTATATGAAAAATGCTATTTGTACTAGAGAAAGTGTATGTTCTCTTTTGTTTATATATTATTTTTTAAAAAAAACTATAATATAAAATTATATGTATTTTACATGTAAAATTTATATATATTATTACTCATATATAGGCATCAAATAAATATTAGATATATTTTAGAATTGTTATTTTTTTGGATAAAATTTTAGCATTGTTGTTTTAAGGTAACCCCAAGTTAAATAACCAAAGCTGAAAAGCCAGCAATCAATAAAAGAATTTAGTTGATGAGTACATTGAACTTAAGGATGGGGACAAGCCTCATGTGTCAGAAATTAAAGTTTTTCTCTCTTTTTTGGGCAGGAAAAGGTCAAAAGGAAAATTTCACAGGGGCAATCTGCTCAATAGGAAAGGAACAGTCATTCAAGACTACAGGGTCAAGAAACAAAATTATGTTATTCCCTCAAATTTTTTCCCCTTACAAACTTTATCCTGTCTGCGTCTCAACTTACCGTCCAAACCCTTCTTTCACACAAGCCCTACTCTCTCTCTATCTCACTGTTTCTCTGTCCACATAACAACAGAAGGAAGAATATTAAAATAACCATTAACAAGTGAAAGTTTAGTTTGCTCCGCCCTTTTAAGGAAAAAGGCCAATCCCTTAGCAATAGCAGAAATCAAAGCTACCATAAAAACACCAAAGCCAAGGCCAAACAGCTCTTCTGCTGCTGCTTAATAGAAACTACAACTGCGCAAAGAGGAACAGTCTACTCACTCTCCCATCAATCTCATCACATCCTCAATATCAAAAATATTCTTTTCTTTTCCTCACCATTTTCAGGTCCATATCCTCCCTTTTCTTTTAAAAATTTAATAATAATAATAATAAAAGTCTGCAATATCAATCAGTAATCACTGCTTGTTTCCTTCTACCTTTCCTTTTCTTTTATCCCTTCAAGGTTGTTGTTTTCATTAACAGTAACTTCTAAAAGGAAAAACATAAAAAAATTATCAGAGGTACAAGGCTGCTCCACTGACAGCCCAAATTATAAACATAGCAATACTTGTGATTCTAATCTCAACTAATCTTCCTCTCTCTCACTCTGGTCACTGTCTCAGGAACCCTAGAATGAGAACCCAGATCGATTAAGCGAATACTCGAAGAGACACAGTCACACACAAATTCAACACCACCTTGGATCTGCAAAACCAAAAAGAAGGGTTTGAGTTTCCATGGATTCAGTTCAGGAATTTATGGATACATGTAACTCTGACAACACCAGCCTCGCCACCACCACCACCAACAGCTTATTGGCCGCAAGCTCCTCCACTTCCTCATCACCTTCGACCACCAGCAGCCGCTACGAGAACCAGAAGCGACGTGACTGGAACACCTTCGGCCAGTATCTGAAGAATCACCGTCCCCCTCTGTCTCTCTCTAGGTGCAGCGGTGCCCACGTTCTCGAATTCCTCCGGTATTACCTACAATTTTAAGTCAAAGAAGAAATGAGGCAATAACATTTTTTGTTCTTTTATTTTTTCTTTTTGTCGGCTGAATTATTGTTGCATACAAATATTATGAATGATGGTTGTATAGGTACCTTGACCAATTTGGTAAGACCAAAGTGCACACCCCGATCTGTCCCTTCTATGGCCACCCGAACCCGCCAGCTCCATGTCCATGCCCACTTCGACAAGCCTGGGGTAGCCTTGATGCGCTCATCGGTCGGCTCCGAGCTGCTTTCGAAGAGAACGGAGGCAAGCCTGAAGCCAACCCGTTTGGAGCTCGAGCTGTGAGGCTCTATCTTAGGGAGGTTCGTGATCTGCAATCCAAAGCAAGAGGGATTAGCTATGAGAAGAAGAAGCGGAAACGTCCACCACTCCCACCACCACAACAACACCAACAGCAATCAATGTCGTTGACTGCGCTGCCTCATCATCTTCAGCTGCCACCTCCAGGTGCAACTCGTCAATAAGTCCCAAAAAAGATAATTCAATTATTCCATGGATAAAAAATCGTACTCTACTCTCTCTTCCAAACCTTAGCCCCAACTGGGTCTCTTCCTTTTGAATTGAATGCTTAGAGCCATGCTCTACTTTAGTATCCATATAGGGTTTTTTCTCTTTTCTTTTCTTCCTTAGTTGATTTTCTGTAAGCTTTTTCTGGCTATAAGTATGGACTGTTTGTCTCTGTATCCTGTTTGCTCTGGCAGAAACAAAAGTTTAAAGATCTGGGATATCATGAATCTGCTTTTGATGCAAACAGTGTGTGGTACTGGTAGTAGACTGCTAGTGGGGTTACTGAAAAGTGGTAGTGAGAATGAATGTACATGGAGGTCATGATCCTTATGAGGCACCTAATGCATCGCATTATTCATAGCTCTATGTAACTTCAATATCATCTACATCTATATATATTTCAAGCTTAGACTTGCAGCTTATATATGTGCCTTAATTTTGATCATTTTCTTTTCTGGGTTATACAGTATCCTTTTTTGCCATTCTTGAATGGCTTAGTTTAACCTATTTGTTCGCAATTCAATGTCACAAATCTATGGTTGTTAATTTGAAGCTCAAGGTAGGAAGATCACTTCCTTACAGATTCAAGTCTATACATTAATTATATGCATCTTTTTGTTTCATCCATTTTTAATTTTGGTATCTACAAGTAAGTACTTTCTCACTCCCTTTTTTTCTTCCAGTTGACACTTTTACTGCTTTACTGTCTACCACAAATGAATTCGTGTTCACTTAGGTGGAGAAACAATGATAGAATCCTGAAAGCTTAATCATATATGATAAGTTCTGTTTCAGATTCACCAGTTTTTCTACTTTTTCCCGTCAAGACTCACCGCTGATGGCTAGCTTGGTTAATTTGATTGATGATGTAGGTTTTTCCAGTAGTGCCGTCATTTCAGATTGAAGGAAATGCCCCCACCATAAAAAGTTATTAATGGCAGACAATGTAATTCATTTATCAATGACTAAAATTTCTATGATTATGATTAGCTACGATTCTAATCCCATTTGCTTGTGTGAGACTTTCCATCAAAATTTCCTTATGGAGCATAAAATATGACTTTCCCTTTTTTCCATTTGAGTGAGGTATGCCATATAGGAGATCTTTAAACTATTCGCGAGATCTAGCAACAATTTCAACTAGCTGATTTGGATCAGTGGATTTTTAAGGTTCTAGGATTTTTGTGATTTTAGACAAAACAGCAGAAATAGATATTAATCTCTACTTATGAGTTTCATTTTCTTCACTAATTTTTAACCTTCTTAAATAAATCTATTTTTCACCGTATTCTTCTAGCTTTGAACATCAAAATTAGGGGGTCGGATCCTCATCTAGCCAAACCAAAAAAAAAATGTTAGTTCTACGCAGATAGAAAGAGAGTTTTTTAAGAAAAGAGAGAATGTAAAAATATATATAGTTAATATATAGAGTTAGTGTATATCAATATCATTACCCATCTAAAAATACTGCGTATTTTGAAGTTATGACAATCAGGTAATACTTAGAAATTCACCCTAAGTACATGTAGGGACGGAAAGAAAGTTAACGTCAAAATCAAAATTTTACCTTCTTCAATCTAATTAGGTAAACTTGTCTTAAAAACAGGTAATAGAATGCAAAAAGATTAGTAATGGTAGAGGGAAAAAGTGAGAGGGTAGGGTGATCTAATTAGAAAAAGTACATAGGTCTTAGGTATCAAAATTTTATTAATAAATTAGGCCGACAAAGCCGTCTGTCATTGTATATAGTTTGGTCATGCCCCTTGGGTTATTGAGTATTTTGGCTCAAAAGCAAAGATTTTTCCGCAATCCTCTACGTACATAAAGAGGCGCCTATTGAACCTCCCTTAATGTGGGAGAGAGGAATAGGGAACCTTCTTATTTCCCCTTTTCAAGTGATTCTAGTGTGGTATATTTGAGTACCACTTTAAGACGTAGAGGATCTATTCCTTCTTCTAATCATTTAGCGTTTAGTTGTATCACAAGTTTAGACTTTAGCCTTTTTTTTCTTTTCTTTGTCTTATAATGTTTGGTATATGGTAAATTAAGGATTATATATCTACAGACACGATAGATTTACATTTATTTATTTTTTTAAATTTTGATATTTTTTTTATCTTTCTATATTATAATATATTAGTCTCATTTTTTATTAATTTATTATTTCTTAATTTTATATATATCTCTCTCTTATTACATACTACTAATTTTTTAATAAAAATTAGGAAATCCCATTTCATATAAAATTAAAACATTAGTTTTATATTGTCATCATTAATTTTATATATGTCTATTTTTTACTGCACACGACTAACTTTTCAATAAAAATAAGAGAATCCCATTCCAAATAAAATTAAAGCATTAGCTTTATATTATCATCATTAATTTATTTATTAATAAGTAACTAGTTTGATGTGGAGAACATGGATCAGAACACCTTTAACTTTTTTGTTTAAGGTTAAGAGTATAGTAAGAAAGATATAGAGAGAAATAAAATTAAAAATTAATAAATTAATAAAAAGTAATATTTATAAATTAAATTTAATTATAAAATAAAATTATCAAAATAAAAAAAAAATTAAAGTCAAAAGATTAAAATTCTGTGAACACCGCACAAAATTCATGAAGTAGGCTACTTTGTTATGTTAATTAGAGTTTGATTGTCAAATGATAACAATGCATAGTCGGGGGAAGGCTGAGAGGAACATTTGACTTCCACTAGGTATTGCTGAATTGCTACTTAATAAGCACTAGGAAAATGCTTCAATTTTTATAATTACTTAAATATTTTATTATGAAATCTAGGCTATATATATATTTCTATATCTCCGCTTCTATTTTCCTTGTGAGTTTTGAACCTCTTGGTTTCTTAAAGCTGCAATGATTGCCTATTAATTCAAATCATAATATGCAGAGAAAGAATAAAGAAAGGGGTTCAATTGATCAAATTCAGTTTTGTTTCCCTTTTTTTAGGTTCAATTTAATTCATATATTTTAACATTTCCAATACTCTAAAAAGAAAAAAAAAATTCTTTTTTACAGAAAGAAAATGTAACTATTTAGGCACCTATAGTTGAATGAAACATGGTGTAATTTAAGTCTGGCCATGGGAATCCTGTAAGAGTTCACTTAATTAATTGTGAGTAGAATTAATTTTAAAAAAATTATTAAAAATATGTATACAAAACATGCAGATCCTATTTGATGGAAGAAATGATTTATAAGGACATTTTTGAAAGAAATTATGAAAACCAATACGCATTTTTTACGTTATAATTGATTGTAAAATTAATTATGAGATATCCAAATACGCATTGAGTGACTTCTTAGGTGTCCATCACCTCTTATATATTTTATTGAAATTTTGATCAAATTGCTAACCGAAGATTCAACTATGTATAACTTCTCTGCAAAACCCATTTATACATGTTCATGTTATAACATTTTTACAAATGAAATTATATTAAATCTTAATTTATAAAATTTTAATTATTAAATTTAACAGTCAATTTTACTAAAAAGTTGCTAGCTTCCACTTAGATTACATGGAAGGGTATGGAAACCTTATTTCTTATTTTGCCGGAGAGGCACATATAGACACCGCACAGACACAAACAGACCTTAGAGGCGCAAAAAACATATATTTGAGTAAAATACATTTTACTATTTTGAGATTTTTCTAAATAATATTAAATCCTACTTTTACTCAAAGTTTACACTATATCTCAACTTGACCATGTGATTACCTTTCATCTAATAATTTTAATGAAATGTTATGTCTTAAGTGACTTGATATAATTTTTTAAATTAAACTTAAAAATAAAAATTAGTTATCAAGATCTCATGCAACTAATATTTATGATAAATAATTTTAAAATCTTTTTAGTATGCAGTACCAATTAAATGAAGATATATTTAATTAACTAACTAGTTTATTTAAAGGCCAAATTTCATAAGTCTTTAACCCTAAAATATAAGATCTTAAATTTAAAACTCTAAACATGATATGATATTAACCACTAAACTCTAAAATCCTATGTCATAAAACCTAAAATTTAAAAATTAAAACTCTAAATATAAAAACTTAAAACCCTAAACCCAACATGAAATTAAACCTATTTTATAGATCTCAAATCTTAAAACTTGAAACTTTAAAAGTTTAAACTCATAGTCAAAAGCCCTAAAATAAAATCTAAATCTTAAATTATTAAATCTTAAATTTTAAATATTAAGACTTTATTAGGATTTAGTATTTTAGATTTTAAGATTTTAAGGTTTAAGATTCTCAATTTAAAATTTTAATGTTTAGAATTGAAGGATTAATGCCATATTTATAATTAAAGACTTTATAGTTTTAGAATGTAGGACAAGGGTTTGAAGTGTAAGATTTAAGGGATTTTATCTTAGAGTTTAAAAATTAAATGTATTACAATATTTAGGATTTTAAAATTTTTGTGTTTATGGTTTTGGATTTTATGTTTTAGGGTTTAATGTAGTAAGGTTTTAATATTTAGAGTTTAAGATATAGTATTTTTGAATTTATTTACTAAAAATATACAAAAATAATGTCAAATTTACTTAAAATTAGAATATTTTATTAAGATTTTTAAATAAAAATTAATAAATATATTTAAATTGAGGTGAATGTAAATTTTAAAAAAATATATTTTAATATCAATTCAAATAATCTCAAAAAGTGAAATATATTTTATATTTTATTTTTCTTAATTAAAAAGTGAGAGAAAAAATGCTATCGTCCAGGCAATGAATGAAACCAACTTGGCGCCGCTAGTTTTGTTGTCCTCCAGCCCCAACCTAGCGCGCTCTTTCCTTTAGCTATCTTTTACTACAATTGTGCAGAGTCAACAAGCATATGTAACACTACGAATAACGCAACGTACTGCATGGCCCACGTTAGGGACCCACCATTTTCTCTTGGTTAAAGAGGGACCAGCCCTTACAACCAACAACGACGGCACTAAGATTCGTTGCTTTTAATTTAGTCTATTACTACCGCTTTGTTATTTACTCTTCAGTGGAATCACCATTTTTACCCAAATCAGTGCATGCTGAGATTGAGAAGTAATTCCTTTCTTCTCATTACTACCATAGAATTAGAAATTGTCAAAGCCTAAAAAACCTGGTCTTGTCTGTTATAGATGAAATTTGGATCTCGTAATTTTTTAGAAAAAGTTAAAATATGCAACAAGAGAAATAGACAAAAAATAAAGAAAAAAATAAACAGAAAAAAAAATTACACATTAAATTATAAAAAAAGTTATCAATATTAATAAAAAATAAAAATCTAGATTCCTCCAAAGAAAAAGTGTGGCAATGGAAAATTATTATTGACTATTGGGCAGAAAAAGTAGTATAAAAATAAAAGCTGCAGAGAAAGTGAAGCCCAGACATTGAAACTAAAAAGAGTTTCTTTGTTTCGTGGAAATTAAGAAATTTCGAAGTTCCGTTGCTTTAATCATTTTACTGTAAGGTCGGGTTTAATAAACAAGAAGGGAAACAGTACTGAAATGAAGGATCGAGAGGGAGGAAGCAGATGAGACGAAGGATGTTGAAGATGGCATTGTTTGGTTCATTCATGTAGAATATGTATAATAGAAAGTATTCATCGACCATAGAATCTTTCCTATAAAAGCGATGCTCGTAGATGCAATATTTTAACCCAAGTGACGACACACAGCTTCACTAGTCATGGCTTCTGAAATGTGTCATTCCATGTCTTCTTGTACCACACTCTCATATGTGTAAAGTTACAGTGCAGATTAGACGTCAATCAGTCAATGTCTCTATTGCACCAACATTACATTCATTTCCTTCCTGCCTCCAAGTTATATATGTATATAAATAAAATGTGACCTCTTGATTTTAGTGTTATTTGACATTTTTTCTCTTATATATAATATAAATATTGCAACTATAAAATGTTAAAATATAAAATAAATAATCAACTTGCAACATAACAAAGCCAGAAACTGTAAATTTATTACAAAGAATTAAAAGCAAAGTTACAGTTAATTTTATAGTTGTGATCATTTTTTCATAAAATATTTTTATATTATTATTAAATATAAAATTAATTTATATTTAAAATTAATTATTAATACTTTCTCATAATAAATATAATTTTACGACTTAAATATTTAATTTTAAGTCTTCCAATTATAAACAATAGTTACTGTAATAACAACTCATCCGTGTAGTTATGATCCTTTGGACTTAGCTATCGGACTGGTTTGCCTGTTTAGTTAAATAGAGTAAAACCGCTTTACTCCCGCTGCAACAAAATACCAAATACGTACAGCTGTTCTGGATATCTCTCTGTATACGATTTGTGTGTGTGTTTGAACTTGGAAGCTAAGCGTGAAGAGTGAATTATGCGGCTCTACGCATACAGCAGAGGTGTGTCTGTATCGATGTTGGAAACACGTGCAACGCAGATACACTTTCTGGATAGATAGACTATACTTAGTGGTATGCAATGAGTAAGTGCTGGATCACAGAAACAGATAGATCGGGCAAGAGAAGCCAAAAGGGTCAATAAAGCTGCCCAAGTTTACCTTCCCCATAACTGCGTGATTTGAGCTAGTGACTGCCATTTCTGAGGGAAAGCTTCCTCCAATCCAAGGGACTACCCACTGACCCCCCCCCCCAAACGTCATCAACAGTATTTTCACAGATCCAAGTGCAGAAATTCACCGGCCACGTACCAAAATTATTGCAGCACAAGGTTCAACTTTTCTTTATCTCTGAACTCAAGAAATTAGCCCCTTCCCACATTAGCAAACAAACAAAGAACGCGTGAACAAGTTATGGAAGAAAGCCTTTTGTATATACATCGCCGTGGACACATGCATGTCAATTTGACTTACTCGTATCATTAGAAAAGAGAGAGAGAGAGAGAGAATGAGGGAGGAAGAGGGTAACGTTTCCTTTTTCTTTCCTCGTAAATTACTGGTTGTCACACTATGTACTCACGAAATTTTGGCTCTATTTTTCTCGAAGACATATGTTCATATCGACTGACGTGTCTATTGTTAAAGGAAGAACACACATTACACATACAAAGAGCTTTAATTATTTTTTTTTTCTGAACAACTGCGGAACGAATTTTGTTGTGACATTGATTATTCATTGATTGTATTTTTTAAACTCTTGTCTCGCCGTAACGTACCGAGTTGAGTTAGCAGACCTACAAAAACTTACCAGCAATCTCCGTGAAGCAGATTTTCAATTTCTGGAGGAGCATCTTCAATCCAGATAGTTTCTGAACTAGACAAAGCAAATTTAGCCAATGCATAGGCAGCCATATTACCTTCTCGGACGTTTTGAAATTTTTATAAAAAACAGGTTATAGGAATTCATTGAAAGAGTGCATAATTAAGTCTAATTGATGATTATGTATAATAAAGGAGTTGTTCCCATAAAATGTTCATCTAATGGTGTGAACATTATATTATAATTTAATTTATAAAATTTAATAAAATTTTTAATATAAATTGACTTAAGTAAAGTTTATAAAAAGTAAAAATATAAAAATAAATAAAATATTTAAAAATACAATATTACTAATCATCATGCTAATCTCAATTTCTCTATTCACAAAAGTTAAAATTTACAATAATTTTATTTAAAAAAATTTAAAATCATTAATTTTGCAACTGTCACACTCAAAGTATCGTAGTCTTGTTAAATTTTACAACCCATAGTTTTTTTGGTTTGTTACAATAAAAAATATTTTTGAGTTTAAATATTCTATTTTTATGATTTTTAAATTTTAATAAATTTCAATAATTTATATTTAAATAATATTTTATAATTATTTTTAAATTTTATATTTATCTCTTTTATTATATAAATTTTGAATATGTAGCATCGGATCTTATTTTCCGTTCCGAATAAATGTTTTAATAGAGGAATATATACGCTACCAGAAAGCAATAAAATAAATATTAATTGCAGAATAATAAAAATTATATATGTTAAGTGCATATTTAATATATAAAATTAAAAATAGTATTTGAGAATATATATATATATATATATATATAAAGTGTACAAAATCTATTTCTAGCATATCATTGCCGTTAGACGCAAGGCAAATGTCATTTCATCTGACCGGGAAAAATCGTATATGTTTCCACTCCAGCGTCATGAATGCACTGAACAGATCAAATTATTACGGTAAAAATGAAACTAAAAATTAAAATTAATCAAATTAATATTAGAATTGATAAAGTTTTTAATATGGTTGTATAACTGAATGTGTTATCCAAATTGTGCGTAGGTGTATGTATTTCTCAATCCGTCTAACTGGGCTTTTAAAAGAATCTTCCCTGCGGAACAGACACACATAACTGTTTTTGTCCATCTCCATTTATTACATCCACTCCATCAGCTTCTCAGTCTTACCCTTTTTTTTTTTGGTAACAATAGGAGGGCTAAAGCCCTTTACATAGCGGGAAGGGGATGGGAATTAGGGGAGGGGAATGGGCAACCCTAGATTCGAACCTGCTACTTCTAAGACAGAAGCAGACTTAGATGCCATTGAGTCAGGAGGCTCCAGGCTCAGTCTTACCCTTTGTTACTACTAATTGTCGCCATTTTTAATTTTCACTTCAAGTTCATCGAGAACCATGGAGAAGAGGGTGAATTTAACATTTATTTTTTAATAACTTAATGTTTACGGTATTGGAGGTTATTATAAATAATTCTAAATAATAATATTATTCAAATGATCTTATAGATTTATAAAAATGTCATCTTGATTCCCTACTTATCATGAACTTTAACTAAGACGTTAATAAAATAAACCTTGGATTTCTAAAGTTGTTTTATTTTTTCTGAAAATAGATTAAAAAATTGAATGAACCAATTATTTTTTATAAGAATCAAATTTGGAATAACTTATAAAAGTATAGGAGGAGCACCAATTGTGCGTCAAACTTGATTTAGATGTACATATGTATGAGGTGTTAATAACAACAGTTCATTAGATTTATGAAACAAATTGCTCCAATTAAAATATGATGGAAAACATTATAGTTGACCTATAAAAATCATAATTGATACGGTTGACCGTTTGATTATTGTAATTACCTATAAAATATGTCCAGAATTTAGTTACCCAAATAATGACCCTTTAAAATATTATTTATTGATTTTTTCTCTCTTCTTTGTGTTCCCCGAAACCTGAAAATTGTCTGCCACCATTTGTGGCGCGAAATTTCCATGCATGGCCACCGTAGATATCCCTCTCGAGCACTCTCAAAGTCCAAACTAAATAATGGAATCAAATTGTATATTACAATCTAAATGTAATGGTGATTAATTTTCCACATAATTATAAGATGTATACTATTATTTTTATTATAAAATTTTAAATATTAAATTTATCAATTCTTTAAATTAAATTATAATATTTATTTGATTTATTACAAAATATACTATTTCCCCACATTGATTCAACTATAAAATTTATTTAAAAATATAAATCTTTAATAAAAGATACCGTGACATATCTTTATTTTAAACTTAAATTTTTAAAATAAAATATAAATATATAATACTTAATAAAAAAATATATAATATAAATTATTATATTTTTAATAATTTATTTTATTAATAATTATTTATTTATTTTTATTTTACAAAATATGCTTCTCACCTTAAAACATTTCTACCCTGCCCTTTTAACTGTTTTTGGTCAAAAACGAAGTAAAGGTACATAGGGATAATAATGATCCTCGGTGGTGACTCTGAATATTGGCTGATGCTGTACGTGATTGCAGCCTATGAGAGAGGCCCTCCTTTTCAAGATGTTGAAAACTTTTGATTTGCAATGGACATTCAATCTTGCATTAACTAATAATTGTCCTTGTGTCCCGATTTTCGCGTTGAAAAGGCAAAATGATAAGAAAAAGGAACCTTATGGTAATTTAATTTCTTTATTATTTGTAATAATAATAAAATTAGAAGGACGCACGTGTCAAGCAATATGCATATGGCCAGACCTACCCACGTATATAGATATAGAGGAGGGAGGGCGCTAAGAATTGATGAAGCCTAGAACTAGAAGGGACCCTACCATTCCCGTCCCTTTCAATAATGCTCAGACGACAATGACACTAGGGACGGGACGCTGAGCAATCACGCGAACGCACACTATAAATTGGTTAACACAAAGACGCCACTCTTGTTGGCTTTTCTTATTGTCACGAAAATATTAATTTTTTAAAATATTTATAAAATTTAAAACAGATGATTAAATCTGATAAATTGTATTGGATGAACATTAATTACTTTTCCTTCATGTGCTACACTATCACTTGCAATGCCGTGTCTATGGACGTCTCTGTCCCCACAACCAGCAAGTTGGTTCCTATCATTCATGGAGCACATCAAAACATAATCTCGCCATCGTAAAATTTCCCTATATTATATGTTTTAATTTTCTCTAAATGTAATTTTTGTATTTTTAAATAAGAGATCAATTTTTTGAAACAAAAATTATAAATAATAAAATTTTTAATAAAAATGATTTAAAACTTAAATTTATATTAATAAATAATTTTAATATCTTTTAAAACATAATTAATTTTTATCATATAAATATTTTATGAGGATAAGCCACCACCGCTGGATAGAGCTGGCAAACAAACTAGCTTTTCATTAATAATGTTAAATAAAACCCCATTCTCAGCATCTGTTACCAAAATTTCAAGCATGTATTTTGTCACTTACACTGTTCCTACTTCTCTTCAACGTCATCCACATCACTTGTAATATTATAGATAACACTTCTATTCAAGACTTGAAAGCAACTCATGTTGGCTACAACTCAGCTAAGTTAATTGCAGGCGGGAACATGCGGGCTGTGGTTCACTGGACCCCATGCAGAATCTCCGTTACCACGACAAGACTACACTTACTTCTAACCGAAGCGACATATCTTTCCTGATTGGTTTTTCTGATAAAGGACAATTAACACCAATTGGAACGCAAAATTCCAATCTTGGTCCCACTCTTGGAAGTGTGTCTTTACTGATCTGACCGCTTAAAAAGGAAGATTGCGGGCCCCATCTCACCCCCTTAGGTTTCCGATATTGACTTGTGGGGACCGCCTTACACGTTAGTTTACAAAAAACAAAAGAGGAGGAAAGCGGATGGCTCTGATGGGGTCTCCGCGAAGACGACGTCGTACGCTCCGCGATCGCTGAGGATCCTTCATCCGAGCGAGAGCCACTGGTTTCACCAAGTGGGGGCGGCGAAGTTGGTGTAATGGGCTTTCGTCGAGTTCGGGGGTGGGGCGGCAGCGGTCTCGCACTGTAGCCGACATGGGTAACAGGTGTGCACGTGGGGCTTGCTCGGTTGGGTAGGTCCTTGCTCCCAAACTGGGCCACATGCTGACCCTTTTGCGAACTTTTCTTTCATTGCATTGTAAATAAACTACTTCTTAATTTGGAAAAAAAGATGACCGCGTACACTTAATCTTGAACACATATTTTACATGAATAGCATTGGTAGTACCATTTTAATATTTTATTTTTGATATATTTTGTTTATTATTTAATTTAAATTAAAACATATTTAATAAATTTTATTTTTTTCAATTTTATATATATTTCTTTTATTATTCCATTCAAATTTTAAAAAATAAAAGATCTTGACCCACAATAGTACAACGAATTAAAAAAAAAAGTTGGTTATAAGTTTTTAATTGGAAAAGAGAATGTAGTGTTTTCAAGGCCCGGTCCGGTCCAATTGACTAGAGAGAGCGGGAACCTGGTATGAGGTTTAGGTTGGAATTGAATAATCCGTTTTTATTATTTTTTAATTTTAATAATTTTTAATATATTTTTATTTAATTTATATTAAAATTTATTGTATAAATTTATTTTTTAGTTTTTCACATTTTTATTAATTTTTGTTTCTCTTAATTTTATATTTATATTATTCTTACTTTCCCATTTAACTCCCAATGCAGTGTTTGCTATTCTTTCATTTTGGGTCAAGATGCGGTGCTTTCACTGAAATGGGGCATCCATCTAGATGTATAATTGGGCCTCTTTGGGTTGGTTATCATGATTTCTCTCTTTGGGCTGTTTGACTAAAGCCTTTTGGTCCATTTGAATGTTGGTGCTCGTCCCAACGGTCACATAGCCAATTTTTCATGAAGCTCGCAATCTGAGCCTGTAAATGTCACTTGAGGAGAGGAAAGCGTTCACAAGCGGTGATTCCATTTTCATCCGAGCCCACTGTTTGCAATGCCCTTGTTTATTTTCTCACAAAAAATGCTTATTTTTTGTAAACTTTAAGGGAGCGTCTCTTTTGCTTTTAGCTGGCGCAAGGAAAGAATCGCATTCTCCTTCCCCTGCAGCGCCCTTGGTACGGCAGAACTTGCCCATTAAATGCACGATTGAACAATTTTGTAAATCAATTTAATGACGCGAAATGGTGAGCTGGCCACCGACACCCGCGTTCTCGCGGCTCCTTTCTTACCGCGTAGATTAACGGAATCAGGTGTTTACCCCTCCAATTTTTACAATAATAAAAGCCGGTTATAAATAATTGTTAATTAATTAAATTGAGAATAGACAAAAATCTTCGTTTCAAATTTCAGTAGCTCCTCCATTGAAGACGCCCTGCAAGTTTCTAGTACCTCCCTGTTGAAGGGCACCAAAGATTTAGAAATGGGTTCATTACCTCCGTCATTTTCTGATGCCCTGCCTACTCCACCATCCAAACAAGCCCTTGATCAAATTGACGAAACCATCCTCCTCAACCTCTTCAAATCCCAACAGAACCATCTCAACTTCTTCTTCAACAACATCGATCATTCCCAAACCCTAGCCTTCACTCGGACCCTCCTCAATTCCCCCGGCACTATCTTCTTCTCCGGCGTCGGCAAGTGCGGCTTCGTTGCCAACAAGATCTCTCAGACTCTTGTCTCCCTTGGTATCCGATCCGCAATCCTTTCTCCTGTGGATGCGCTCCATGGCGATATCGGCATTCTCACCCATCGCGACGTCCTTGTCCTTTTCAGCAAGTCCGGTACTACCGAGGAGCTGCTTAGGCTTGTGCCCTGTGCTAGGGCCAAAGGGGCCTATTTGATCGCCGTGACCTCCGTGGAGGGGAATGCGTTGGCGGGAACCTGCGATATGAACGTGCATTTGCCTTTGGAGAGAGAATTGTGCCCTTTTAATTTGGCGCCGGTCACTTCCACGGCGATCCAGATGGTTTTTGGGGATACAGTGGCCATTGCCCTTATGGGAGCCAGAAATTTGAGCAAGGAGGAGTACGCGGGCAACCATCCCGCGGGGAGGATCGGCAAAAGCCTTATCTTTAAGGTGGGCCTCATTTTTTGTTTCTTTCTGTTACATATGACGGTGACTTGGATTTTACTACTTACTATCATCCTCGAATTTCTGGGAAGTAGAATTTACCAGAGTAATTATCTTTAGATGAAAACTTCTGATTAGATCTTCCGTATGTCTTGAGTTGAGTTAAAAATACATTGTCATTTTCTCTATTAATTTCAGAATTTATTATGTGTATATAGCTGCGGTCTTGCTATAGATGGTCTTCTATCACTTATTCTTGGAAGATATCTCTGTGACTTGTGACTTGGACTTACTTTAAATTACGGACAGTTGGAACTATTTCCAAATGTCTATGGACTACTGGTGTTCAAATGTAGCTTCCATAATCTTGTTGGATGCTGCTCCTCACCAATTATGGTTTTTCTGATTGCATACAGCGATTGATAGTGACTAGGAATGAGATTAGTGGGAATGGTTTTCTTGAGATAAGCTGCCCTGCAGTAATGGGGTTAGAATATAAGCACATGCAATCTTCGTGAAATCATAGTAAAACTTTGTTTGTGCAGTGGAGGAATGTCTTGATGAGTTACAGTCTCTGTTTCTGTCGATAAAATATTTTTGTGTCTCCTCTTAGGATGGACAGGATGGAGTAATATTGTCAGAGAAAAAACAGTTGTATGGAATATATATTAGTGAATTATTGATATTTATTAAGTTGCTATTAGAAGTTGTTCTTAAATTTATGAAAAATGCTATTCCTACTTTTTTCTTTCTCATGTATTCCATACAATTGACTGATATTATGTGTTGATTTGTTGGATTCTACAGAATTTAATGGTTTTAATGTAAAGTTGTGATAATTAAATGAAAATAAAATTGTGATGATAAATTTTTAGTCTTTGTTGGCCACAAAGTTAGTCCAGTGTATTGCCCATGCTTATTTTAAAGTAGGGCACTGGTGTATTATTGTAACTGTCTATTATTTTTCATATGATTTAAAGCAAAGAAAAAACGTTCGAAGACAGGCAATTGGTAAATGCATAATAACTATGCGCAGGTAAAAGATGTCATGAAGAAGCAGGATGAGCTTCCCATTTGCAGAGAAGCAGATTTAATTATGGATCAGCTAGTGGAACTGACGAGTAAAGGATGTGGATGCCTGCTTGTTATTGATCGAGAACATCGTCTGATTGGGACATTTACGGATGGTGATCTACGACGCACTCTAAAGGCTAGCGGGGAGGGCATTTTCAAGCTCACTGTGGGGGAAATGTGCAACAGGTAAGAGGAGACAACTCAGTCTTCTGATATACTAATTTTGTAATCATCCATAAAAGTTAGCATATCTGTTATAATTGCTCATACAAAGCAGCCTTCTGGTTAGCTTTTTGCATCCTCTGAAACGGGAATAAATGGTTATAGTTCCTTTGGTCGGGGTTTGAAGTGGGATATTGTCGTCTATTATTAGAAAAGGACATTTTTTTTATACATGAAAGGTTTGAACTTTGGACATAAACTAATCAAACTACTTACTAACTGATGAATGCTGGTGGCTTGTCACATTCAATTTTTTCAAACTCCTTGAATTAATTTTGAAATAGTATTTGATTTCTGGTGCACGACAGAACATATGGACAAATTCGATGAGATATCTAGTGAAATAACTCTCTATTTGGCTGTCAGGAATCCAAGAACCATTGGCCCAGATGCCATGGCAGTGGAGGCCATGAAGAAGATGGAAGCACCTCCTTCACCCGTACAGTTTTTGCCTGTAATCAATGATGAAAATATCTTGATTGGGATTGTCACATTACATGGTTTGGTTTCAGCTGGATTGTGAATACATTGATTGTGCGTACAGCCTTGTTCTATTTTTTTCTATTATATCATTCTTTTTACTCTTTCATGGCGGGGTTCCTCTGTAATGTATCACCTTAGTATTGTTTGATGAGATGTCATGCCTACCAAGATTGTAGCCTTGATTTTGTAGCAGTATGCGATCGTTAATTATTGACAATTTAGATTTTAATTTTCTTTTTTATGATTTTAATTACATTTTTTATTTTACATTTTATTTTATTTTTATTATTATTTTTACTGCATCTCTAACTTTAGATTCCCAAGTTAGGGGATCTGGATTCAATCATTGATGAACTTTGAAGAATTTAGATATGGACCAAAAAATGGAAAAAGGAAGAAAGATCTTGACTGTACTGAAAACTGGTGTCCAAATATTAAAATTTCTTGGTTTAATCTTGACTTCACTCCTTACGCCAGAAAGACTAGAACACTTTAGTTTTGGATCAACCAATTCGATGGACAGTTTAAACAAGTTTTGTTTCCCAATCTGAGAGACATGAATTATGAATTTCATGCATTTAAACGTAAATGATCGCATGCAAAAAGAATTTGTAGCTGTATGAGATATTCAGATATTTTATATTTCTGCACAAGAACCAAATTTGGGCCTCAAGTACATGTTGGTTATTAGGCACCAATCAATATTTGGATTGCAGTGCAGATGAACGATATACAACAATTACTTGGATGGATGCTTAACCTACAAATCCAGTCGTGCTCTTTAATATCGCAGTCTGACTCGTGAATGTTTCTCTGGTAGAAGTTAGCAAAGGGACTTGCATTTTGTTAATTTGGTTTTGAGCCCGAAATTGTCTTTAGGTCACGTTTCGAAAAGAATTAAACTTTCATTCAAAGAGTAGGAGATATCTTTAAGACATTTAAAAAAAAAAAAAAAACACTATATAGGTAGACTCTCGGAATTCGCTTTGCTATCTGCAAGTTTGAATGATCAACTTCTTCCGTGTCGAACTTTCTGACAAAACCTCAAAAATGTGTTTTCCCGTAGAAAAGACACATTTTGAGGTAGCAATTAAAGAAACTGTAGATACTTTTGGGTCCTCTTCTACTTTTTTGGCATTTGTTTGAGAGACCCACATGTGCCTTGATATCAGTTTTGATGGTAGAAGTAGAATTTTTCGCCCTGTTAACGCATAATATTGCAGCAGCAGATTGGCAGCCCGCTGTATTTTGCTCTTCTTTGGACTCATCTGACTTTATTGATTTAACCAGACGACAATGTGCCTTTAGTTTTGCGTCAATGCCATCTTGATGTTGCTGTAATTTGTGACCCCTCAGCATTTTGTTTCCTTTTCAATGTATTCAGTATTTGATGCCCTCACTTCTGCCATAATGACAGAAGTAGAGGTCTTGGCATTACCCTCAAGTGTATCCACATCTTGTGACTTAAATTCTTGGCACTTCGGGCCTTCTGGAGAAGACATTGAGCTACGGTCATGTCTTGGTGCCTATTTCAATCGTTCGGCGGCAGCAGATAGCACAAGAAATCTAAAATCCTCTTCGGCCCATTTGAGGACCGCACTAAATTTCCCCTCTAAAGCTAGACAAAGATTACTGATTTCATAACGATGGAGCAAAAAAGGAAAAAAAAAAAATGAAAGAATGGAAGAAAAAGAGGAGATTTTTTTACTTTTATAGTCGCAAAATAGCAAGAAATTCTTGGGTCTGATTCAGGATTTTAATTTCAAATTCAAGACTTGTAAATTACGTCCAGATTATGTGATGCCAAACCAACACGGGCAGACAATGGGCCCTTATACGTTTATAGCGGTCAGAATGTTGGACTTCAACCAACCAGATTATGTGATCCATACCAACTTGGAAAGACAATGGGCCCTTATGTTATAACGGGCCATAAGGTTGGACTTCAACCAAACAACAGCCGTAGCATAACTGTTCTTAGTGTTCCGCCACCTAGGATCGTATACAGGGGGTCACACGTGTTAGGGTAAAAATAAATATAGGTCCACTAAACTCTCTTTATTAAATAGATATAAAATTTAATTTGAACTGTAAATTTGTTGAGTGTTATAATTTAATTTATAAAATTTAATAAATTTAATAATTTAATTTTTTTAAATAATTATATAATAAAATTTAGTTTGTATGAATAATAAAATTGTTAGGATAATATTTATCTCACAAAAAGTAAATATTAAATACTCACCAAATATACAGAGGTGTATTTATTTAAGTCTTATAATTTAATTTATAAGATTTAATAAATTTAATAATTTAATTTTTTAAAATAAATTTTGTTGTAAAATTCAGTTTAAAGATTACACATGTTATTATAACTTGTAAACCTAGAAAAGTATTATTATAAGTTAAACTTTTCCATTATATATATATATATATATATATATATATATATATATTTGGCTGTTGTCAATGTTCGTACGGTTCATTAGGCTCATTTTCAATATGTTACAAGGTTTCACCGTCTACTTTGTAATATTGATCAAGACAATTATCCATGATCTAAAAAAAGATCATTATTCATGCCTTGCAATCAAGCAATACTATCCAGTTACTTGCTATTGTATGATTAATATATATATATATATATATATATATATATATATATATATAAGGCAACAATTAAACTCAACATTCCATATACATTTCCTAAGAGAACTTTAACTCAAAATCTATATTTATTTTTTTATTTTTTAATGGTTTTTGATGAAATTTCATGTTCCTATTAGCTTTATTGGTATAGAAAATTTCATTTATGACCTCTTATAAATTATATATACTTTTTTTTTATAATTTTTTTTTAAAATATCTTTCTTCAAACAAATGAAGAGAGACTTTTATTGAATGAGTCTTTTTTATGTATAAAATTTAAATTAAATTTAAAATAACTTATTTAAAGTATTTAAATTTTTTTTACTTGTACTAATTATGTATACTTTTCACCACTATAATTAATAGATTATAAGTTGATAGATTAGTATTTAAAAGGTTTGATTAGTTCATTGTTAAATTACAGGCAGTAGTCATGAGTAGAGAGGTGGTGAAAGGTTTAGTGTGCTATTTACATAAATCACACTCAACTTATTAAATTTATATAAATTAAATTAAAAAATTTAAATTATTTAATGACTATTTTCTTAGAGCGAAAGTTTAAGTAAAATCCAAGTGTAAGAAGGGAATTTTCTATATTATAAGCGAGTAATTATGAATTAGGGGTTTGTGTCTGGGTTATCATTAATCTGAAACTTGACATCCCTCAATCATTGGGGCTCTCAATTATTAAATTCGGCCTCTGTCGTTGTTATGAGTCTTTGTCAACTGAATGGAGGGTGAGGAGAGGAGGAATCAATTCCCTAACTACGAGGCTCTGGGAATATAATAATGGCCACAACATAGACAGAGAGGGCAAAAGCAAAAGCCAATGGCGTTGTAGAATGAAAGAATCTCTTTAGCAGGGGTCATGAGCACTGCTTTTTAATGTCGACATATAACAAACACAAAGTTGAAATGTGCGTAAAATCATTTGAAATAAAGCACATATGAATAGGACCTAACAGCAACAGCTTCAACATGCACTAAGCCTTGTGCTTGTAGTTATATGGGGAGTGGGTCATGTAATTCATTTAATATATATATATATATGTAACATTTAAAGTTTAGATTCAATAATTTAAAAGAAATTTTTTTTCTCTTTCAAAGAAAATAATTTATGTTTGAGAGAAAAACTAAACAATAAATTTCTTTTAATAAAGATAAATTTAAAGTCAACTTTTTAATACATGACTTACTTCAAGGTAATTTGAAATGTAATTAACTATTATTGCATCAATCACTTATTAATAAACAAGAAATTCTAAAATAATAATCAAGTATTATTGCATTATTCAAGATACTGGCTATAACTACATTTCTTCCTTATTTTTGTCTGATAAAATCAGTTTGTCTCCATTTTTCATGTAGGGCTGCTACGTTATGGCTGTTGAGAACAACCTCAATTATAGATAATTGCTAATAAAAAAAAGAACATCGTAATAAACTATGATTAGGGTTGTATATATTTGGGGGGATTTTTAGGGCTGTATATTGTGCTTTTTTTCCTTTTCCTTTAGTATAAAAACTTCCCATTAAAGTATACTCCATGAACTTTCCTCTTTTGCTTTTATTTCTTTATTAATTTCTTCAATTCAAACATAGCCTCAGGTACCAAGCTTCACCCTCAAGCCAGTCTCGAAGTGGAGCTTGCGAAACGTTGGGAATTATTGATTAGTGCTTCCACTACATGCATAAATGACAACTAATGAAAACAAACAAAAGAGTGATAAAGACAAACTAGGAATAGGGAATACTTGTTTGCGACTAATAAAGTAACAATTTGTACATAAAGGATTAATATTTTCTCTACAGATGCTATAATGCGTATACCCAAAATAATAGAAGATGTAAATAATGTTAAAAAAACCCTAATCATTTGATTCATACTAAGCACTTGAACAATATATTTACCGCGTACAACCTCGTAACAAGTTCTAGTCAAGCACATGACTTGTCCCTCAAAGCCAATTAACACCATAAATACATCACAAATGAACAAATTTCGGCAACTTGTAGGAATAGGAACCACATATATGCACGATTTTTACACCTTAATTATAACAGGACCATACTATTATTGTCAACCTCGAATCTCATTTCGTCCAAGTTCGGGAGAACACCATCATGGAAGCAATTTTCTTCGAGATCCATGCCCCATAAGAAACCATTTCCATCATCACCTTTTGGACTAATCTGAGAAACATCACTGTTCTTGTTTGTTTCTCGAGAATATTGAAGGAGATTCATCAGGGAACTGTTTTGGTTGTGGTTTTGATGATGGGTTGCGATTGAGGAGAAAGAAGTGAGTTGGTTATAATTATACGCACCAGCTGGCATGGTTTGGTTGGTTGGAGATGATGAAACCAAAGTTAGGGATGGAGTAGAACACGCTGTGGCCTCAAACATAAGCTGTGGGCAGAGTTTGGCATCGTTGTCTTCTTTGCTTTTGTGAATAACTCTACACAAAACCCAGTCCTCCTGTAGTCAACACAACCTTGACCTAATTAGCCAAAACAAATGTAAACCAAGAATACACGTCTAAAGAAGCTTTATCCTTACACCAAAAATGTATACGCGGCATGCAATCTTTATTCTTTTCCCATTACCAATTATTCTAAATTCCTCACGACATGATCTTTAACCAAGGAATTGGAATGCTCACAACTAATTCCCTTCTCTCACTCTATGAAGCTAAAGACCAATCAAAGCTCTAACACATGGAGACAAAAAAAAGGAGATTGGAATGTCTTACTTGGGAGAATATATATGAAGTCATGGCAGTAAAATATATTTTTGAATTTCACCTAATTAATTAAAGCCTATTGAACATATGTCAAATTCATTTCCAATTAAATCTCTATTTACTTAATCTTTTAGGTTTTCTTAACATCATGTGACATAGGCAGTATAGTCAAGTAATTAACGGTCCGGCCTCTCTAAAATATAATTAGGGCAGTTACATTCTAATAAGGCATTAAAATATATACTATCAAAATTAATTAAATTTCAAGTTACCATAATCGTACCCTTAACATATTTTTCAAACTCGGGATTCTGAAAATAAAACCTCAATACAATAACGGATACCACTCCAACATACCCTTAATTTATATATATAGTTAAATTGTTTAGTACGATTATCTAAAAACGGGTACTCTTTTTATCTCTAATTACCAAGAGATATATATATATATATATATAGAACCATTTTCTTTGATAAATTTTCTACATGGAATCGAACTAACTAAAGGCTTCTACCCTATTTTAGTTTGAGTTATCCCCCAAGTTAAATCATACCGTTCCAGGTTGGCCATTCACCAAATTTTCTTGTGTCTACACTAAGTGTCATGCTTGTGCGCGTAAACTGTAAGACAATCATCATAGGCAAGTTTGAAAATTGAAAGAAGGAGAGAAAAAGAGGAAAGGAGAAGAGGGAAACCAACCTTAGGGGGCATATGTGGGGTCTCCAAGCGGAACTCATGCATGATCCAACCAGTTTTGATTCCATTTGGAGCTCTGTTCCTGTAGAACACCAATGTTTTCCTCATCCCTACAACCTCACGTGTGATTGGGTCGAGCACTGTTCGATCTTTCCCTGTAGCTTTCCAGTAGCCAGATGTTGTTGCCCGGTTGGTACGAAACCCTGTGGCATATTTTCGGTCACGGAAGCTGAAGAAGTACCATTCATTTGCGTTGAGCTTAGCCACCTCTGGAGTGCGCATGCAACACATGATGGGTCAGTTTTTGGTAGCAAATAGACAACACAATTAAGGTATAAGATGACAGACATGTCATGAATATTATGCAGACTTGTTCCTAAGAAATTAATAATCAGGCCTTCGTTGAATCACTGTCATGTCAGCTAGTTCATCAATGATCTACAGTTTTCAAGTTCCCTGCGGATGAAGATGACAAATATAACTGCTATTTGGAAGTTTCAAGGGGTTTACTGTGGGAAACTCTCTTCCTACAACTTAAAATTTATAGAGTCTTTTATTGTAAACTTTTAAATATATTAAATTTCGCAATTCAATTTATTAGTCTCAATAAATTCAATATTTGAAAGTAAAAATTTTTCTGGAATAAAGATATGTGAATGGTGGGACCGATTTGCCATATATGTAATTAGGTTACTTGTTTTCTATTTTAACCATTTTTCACAACTTTCATAATGTCGTGTATGAGTTTGAGGGATATTTTACGCAAGAAAGATCAAGTATATCCTTTCATGTAAAAAGTGAATAATTGCTAATTATACTATATGCATGTTACACTGTCAAAATCACCTGTAGATAGTGAGTCATTCCCAAAAGGTAGAAGAGACGGAGTCCTATACATATATATTATTGTAGAATCTAATCAGAAAGTACTATGAAGTATAAACAAATAAGGACAAGTAATCAATCCTAGGTGAGAAAACCAGTTGAATATTGCGCCAGATGCCCACGTATCAGGGCGATTACTGTTAGACATGATCAGTATTGGTTGCTTGCTTAGAATGTTTTGCTTTGTCAATTTAGTTATAATAATTAGCAGATACTAGGTCTATGTTGTAAGCGTAGAAGGACACTCATTATTTGCATGAATCATCTTAGTTACTTAAATATGAAGCCAAATTATCAAGGTTCAAGGTAGCAGCTAGAGGGACCTGTGATTGCAAAGGGTGGGTCTTTGTTTGTTGCATGACTGTGGCCTCTATACGACAACTTTCATTTTCACAGAGAAAACTTTGCTAAATGAATCCTTCAAGATGTATGTGATGGCATTAATAAGGCCCTGACTCATGATGAGCAAGAAGCCAAAAGATTAATTAATACCCTCCTACTTCCATAGCTAGGTGCAGAAATCACTCTCTGCTACATGTGCATTTATATAATGTGTATTTATAGGTATATATGGACCCTAAATGTAAGTTTAATGACAACTGTTTTGGTATATATGTATGTGTGTGCGGAGAGTAACATTGCAAAAGAGACTTGTATTTGATAATGGATTGATTTAATTAATAAAATTCAAAGTACTTAACTTATAAGGTTTAGATTCAAATTTCTCTTTCTTTTTAATAAGTAATTTATAAATATTATTATAAATTTTTATTAAGACTTATAATGCATTCTAACCTTAGAATTAGTAATTTACTTCGTCTTAAATTTTTTATAAAAAAAAGGAGACCATATATATGCACAACAGAGTCGTGCTAACTAATTAATAGCCCATGCATGTAAAATGCATGTTTTAATACCAAGAAGGAAGAGAGAGGGACAAATTAAGAGGCGGAGTAAGTGTCCACGTACCCGCCACCAACTTTATAAAGTATAGAAAGGATTGCCAATATAAAAGCACTCTGATGGGAAATGAAAGCAATCTTTTGTAGCTTTCTACTTTGCATTTTACTGCTAAAAAAGAGGAAATACGATCATCTGCGGAATGCATAGCGATGCATATGTGAAGCCAATTTAACAGAAGAAGATGGTAGGAAGAGAATAGTTCGAATGAAGAAAGAGACTAGAATAGAAACTCTTCCCAGCAGATCGATAGTCCTCAATGAAAAGACGGTTTGTTCATATTTCAAAACGCGTATAGCCAAGCAACTATACAAAAAAGACGGAAACAATTATAAACAGGCGCGTATATCAAGTTGTAGTCTAAATTTATTATTTAAAGAAACTGAATGATTATTATATTGGCAGAGAATTCATCAAGAAGTTGGCATTTTACCTCGAATCATTAAAGAATTGAATAAACTATCCCTCCAATATACCCTCCCCCTCACCTCCCTTTTCTTTTTTTTCTCCTGTTCTCTCTCTCTCTCCCCTCTATATCTGTGTCCCTCTTCCTCTCTTCTGGAAACAAGTTTGTCTGCTACAATTTTCCATCGTTAACCAAGATAAACATGTCTGTCTGCTTCTCATGGAAATTTCGTTGGTTCTTTTTCATATTTGTTCGTAGACCATGATCATGTCCTAATTAATAACTGTAAACAAGGATAACACACCTCAAGACACCTGGTTTATGAGCAGAGACTAGATCTCTTTGGTGAAGTAATCCATGATATGATTATTCTATATGATCCCTTGACACAAACAAAAGAGAAAACAACAAATGGGAAGCAAGGAGAATTTTGATATTTGTAAAGAAATGGAAGAGATCATGCATGCAGTGACAAAACAAAGATTTTTAGACGAAAATTAAAAGGAAAAAAATAAGATAATTAAGATATATTTATATATATATACCGGGAAGTTGCCATGGCTCGCATGTATGCAAGTCAATTTCCACTAAAGTACCCTTCAGAACTTCCTCATTTGTGATCTTTTTGTAGAGGTAATGACAGACCAGCTCCTCGTCGCTTGGGTAAAACCGAAACCCAGGAGGCAGTGAGGCTCCAATGTCTCTGAGACCCATGAATTTTCTTCCTTGAAGGAAAATTATCAAGCAGATGATGGAATTGGTAGCTAGCTAGCTAGCAAGAGAGAGAGAGAGATAGAGAGAGAAGAGAAGAGAGAAAACTACAATCTTTTATTAGTCAGGTTTGTTAACATGGGAGAGCTGGATATAGGAATGTGGATGTTTGATAAAAGAAGCTTGCTTCTGGGATTACTTCCTCTGGTTATTCGAAATATTCAGGTTTAGAAGCAGAAAGGGTGGTTCCACATATCTATATATATATTGTTAAGAAAGAAAAGATAAGGGGCTTTGCCTTTTAAAATTTCTTATTACAATATTCCAGCAGGGCCCAGCTTGAGTAACTGGTTAGTTATAGTGGGAAGTTTCAAAGAAAACCAAAGTCACAAGAAATTCTCAGACTAATACAATTATGATATTTTTATAAATAAAAATTTATAAAATAATTTTTTAGAAAGTATAATGTATTAAATTTTTAAAATTTTATAAACTAAATTGTAAAACTCAATTCATTAACAATTCATAATTTATTATGTAGGTATTTAATAATAATGTGTTAGCAGTGGGAATTTCTTTTCTCTAATTAGAAAGGGTAGAACGAATTATATGTGCACCATATGTGGACAAAAAGCCAGGCCAAAATTATGAGAGAAACCCTCCAAAACACCCCTTTCTATTTTTGTGTCATATTAAAAAGGTGATTATTTATTTTCCCTCCATTATATCATGCAAAAGATACTTGTACATATGGGCAATTAATTAATAATAATAAAACAAGATTTTTTTTGGTGTGGCATGTCACAGGTGTGCTCAGATCCACGTAGTGAATAATGGACGTAATGAATTAATGACTATCCATCCTATGGTTTAATAATTTATTTAATGATCATTTTCGTTTGCTTTACTTTGATGATGTTTCTTAAACTTTTGTTGCAGGTCGTTAAAAAGATTAGGGATGTGGTCCATAATGTCAAGCCAGGAGACCTCCCAAGTCTGATCCCTCGCATTAATTGGCACTAGTCCAACACTTTTCTTGCTTTGGTTTCAAGATTCACCTGTATTAATTAAGCTTACTTTAATAGACTTTTTATGGTGCACTGAATCAAGGCAGTTACTTGTAGATTGTGAAAAACCCAGTTTCACACTTTTTTTTCCTTGGAAACTTAGTCAGGCACTGTATGTTCAATCTTTTGTCCATGCCTGTGGCGCTTCTTAAAAATTTACCCCACTCCACAAAGGACAAGTGGCTCGGTTTGTCATGGACAGCTTGGCTAGCAAGCATATAAAAACTTGGTTCCGTTTTAATAATTTTATTTTTATTTAATTTTTACAATATAAAATTTAAATTATTAAATTTATTAAATTTTATAAATTAAATAAAAATATTAAAATAGGCCAATTCATTTCAACGTGCAATTAAATAAAATAGGTTAAGCTTACTAGCATTTTGAATTAGAAAAATGTAAACTTACTCTCTTAAGTGAAGTATGACAAACTAACTCAATAAACTTAACTCATTTTAACATTTTAATTATAAAATTCATAAAAATTAAGTATTCATGAACTACTATTCTCACAACCTCATATAAAAGCAACATTTCTCTAAAGAACTCTACAGTGTTAGAAACAAGTTAGAAAGAACAAACTTGGGAACCTTGTTTATTTAGAATTAGATTATTAACGGTCTATTAATTAAGTTATTGCCCAAACTTTGAAGAATTAAGAATAAAGCAGCAGCCAAAAGCTGTTATGCCCCGTGCTTGGTCTACAATTAATAGAAGTGATTCTTAGATCCAAATGACAAGCACGTGAAGCATTTGATGAATCTGCAGGTGAGCCCAGAACAGCTTTAAGAGAAACAAGGAAAAATAATTCAAGTTGATAGCTGGAAATAGAAATAAATGCTAATCATCAACTTTGAAGTCCCATCTGTTGCATTTTCGATCACAGAATAATAATTTAGAAGGATGCTCTTGTGGGGTAACCCGATATGTTTCTTGTCTTTGATCTGGGGTCCCCAGATGATGAAAAACCAGAGGGCAGAGGTCCCACTGAACATGTTAGTACACTTATCTGAATTAATTTGAATCTCTCTATTCTATGATTTTCTCTTGCTTTTTGGTTTTCTGGGTGATGAGCAGAAATGCAATAATAATATAAATGTGGACAAAAAGGATATTTGTCAGAACGTGTATGATCTAAATAAATGATAATAATTAAGAGTCTACAAATTGTAGATGATGACTGGACTGGGGTCCCCTACCTGACCACACATGTGGTTTTATAGCACAAGCCCGGAAAATGATAGAACCAAAAATTCACTATAATATATGAGTGTAATAAAAAAATAAATAAATTTAATATTAAATATTTGTATATTTATTGATATAGTGATATTTATTTATTCTTTAATTTTTTTTTAAATTCTGAGATCAAACTTTGAAAATAAGATAGCATTAGTATTTTTATTTATACTCTTACTTAGACCCATGATTGTCATTCAAATAATTTAATTTTTGTGAAATTTTGTACAATATAAATATTTTAAAATGTAAAGAGTAACACTAATGTCAAAATATAAAACCAGATGAAAAAACACCAAGGAGGATGTCCCAGGATTACTTGTAAAAGTTGGTCACTTTGTCCATTCAGATGATGGGTCATTTTCCCGTTGTAAGAAATGGGAACGAGCATGGTCACATTATCAAGTTATGTGGCATGGGAGGCGAGACAGTTACTGAAAACTATGGTCATTCATCTATGGTCCTGTCGGAGAAACAGTAGAGATTAATGCAAGCATGTAGTTACTTGGAATAAACCCATGAACCAATCAAGAGGTTATAATCATTCCAAAAAAAAAAAAAACCCAGAAAATGAGAAATCTCAAAATTAGCTAGCTAGGTAGTTTTTAAACCTAAGTCAAGATTTGTCGCAGAATCTTGTTGAATAAATGATAGACTAATAAAGGAGCTATTGCAAGTGAAAAAGACAGAGGTCTTTGTAGGGCAGAACTTGTTCACCATTCTTTGAACCCTAAATCAACGGGAGCAGAGCACGCGCTGGAGGACACTTGTCATGGGCAGGGCGTGACGTATAAGTTTATTCTAAAATAAATTAAATTATGACTATCCCTGCCAAGCAAAAGATAATACAGATGATTGCGAGGGTTAGGGTTTTTATCTAAGGATGGAACTTTTGTTGGGTGGAAGATGATGTTGGAGAATGAGTGACGGCTTGATATTCCTCCTCCTCCCTTTGGGGCCAATAATTTCTTCTCTCCACCTCTTTTCAATGTGTCTTTTTTAATATTTTTGCCCAAATATTACTTGCATAAGTTATAGGATAACTCTTACAAGCATAGTCTATTGGATATATAAGAATTATATTTTAGATTTCTCTTAATATATTCATTATTATTGAGTGATAAATTAATTTTTGTTTAAAGTGAGAGTTATGCAATTAAAACTCTCTCAATAAGAGTTGCTTTATCTTTTTATTTTTAAATATTTATTTTTATATAAATTTTATTTAATAAAATTTAAATTATTAAATTTATTAAATATTACGTATTAAATTATGAAATTTAATTATTTTAAAATCTTACACAAATAAATATAAACAATTTATAAAAATAAGATTGTGAAAATATTTTTTTTTCATCTTAGACACCCTAATCTCTCTATTCACCTTTCGCTTTCTATTTTGCATAATTTGTATACTAATAATTTACTTAGGTTTGAATTAGTCTCTTAAGATTGTGTATAATCAATGAACAGTGATCCAATCAAATCTGTCCAAGTCAGCAGGAGGCAGTGCATGTTCCACGTGGCATTCTCCCACTTTCGTTGGCCCAACCTAGGTCATTGATGTGGGGTGCCATTATCGATCAACATCACTTTAGGGGCCTACTTTATTATTTTAACATTTAAAGAATTAATTTCAATGATTATCCAAAGATTTGCACCACTAGCAAGCGTATCTTTTTACTGTTACATGCTTGCTGGTTTACTAATCTACAGTTAATTACACGATTAAAAATTGCATTAAATGGCAAAACCAAGTTCACCTTCTTATTCCTCTTCTTTCTTACTCCTCGATCTGCCTCTTCAACCTCCCCATTGGACAAACAGATATCAAGTCCATATATAAGTACATTATTTCAACCATACAAATATATCATTTTAACTATTAAAAAAAATGTAAATACATATTTTTTGTTTATAATAAATGACTAATAATCATATAATTTATAATTATTTATATAAGTAACATTATTCATTAATTTGATTGTTTCCCTTTGAAAAAGGCTCGCCTCTTGTAATAATTTTACAGATACAAACATTCACAGACATAAAAACAGATGCATGAGCGAATGATGGTGGAAACAAATTAGAGTAAGAGACAGAGAGGGACAAGAGAGAAAGAGATGAACAACCTTTTTTGTGGCAATTGCTTCCGGAATAGAGGCACAGGATAAGTTATTTGCCTATAGAACGATGGATATAGTATCAATATATATTCGAATTCCAAAATTATGCTCAAATGAGAGATAACGTTTCCACAACAACTTCAACCATAAATATGGCCATCTTTTGCAGTTGGGCACTTTCTACACAAAACCCCTTTTAGAAAGATAAGCATCTTATTCACTTTATACACTTTTGAAAATTTTGCAGTTTTCTGATTAGATCGTTAATTAATGACTAGCCAGGCCATTACTTTTATCAACCAACTTTACCATCATAGAAAGAAACTTGCTTTTGGAAGAAAACAAACCAAAATATATATGGATTTCGTACTTGGAATTCAAGATTAAGCTTTTTACTCTCTTTCCAGATAATATATAAGATTTCTTCCTTTCACACTATATTATTGTACTTTGGGTGATTATGCAGTTCAACTGGGAAGGCCATAGCCATGTAGTGTTATTTTTCTGCAAGCATATTCATGGAAAGCAGTTATGCTTAGAACGCAAGAAGATGGTTTAAATAATACGATTATTTATATTCCAAATTAGGAAAACACTTAGTTTGATAGATGAGTCCAATCTTTTCTCATATTTATTTACCAATCATTGCCCACTCAAGTGTGTTCGTAGATTGAGAATGGAGCTTCGATATTGCAAATATTTATATATAAAAATCCTTTGAAGAAAGCACTGTCTATGAAAAAAGCAGCTGCAGGCTTTAGAATCAGTAGCTACCTCTCTTCGTCAACAAAGCTCATATATCATGCCGTTGAGTTTAGTAATAATGTAGGGAAATCCACCATCATAAGGAATTTTACACAGTCCGCATCTAAAAAACTGATTTGAAATGAGATGGCAATCTCGAATGGATAAATGATTAGTCAGACAGACCCACAATTTCAGACTTTATGTCGTTTTCAATTCAAAAAAAAAATATACAATTTGGAAATAAAACTAAGGGAAAAAAATATACATGAAACAACACACATAAAGATTCTTTCTGATAACTTGAAAACGCAGGAAATTGATTTCTACAAGCATAAGCATCGTCAGTCACGTATAGAGACCTTGAATATGATTGGGTATTGTAACACGAGCATCATATTTTCAAAGGAAACTAGATAATCATATATAATTAATTTGAGTTGAACTCAACCCATCTCCTAAGTCAGATTTTTGAACCATAGGTAAGGCTAAGTACATCAATAATTTGCCAAACAAGGCAGCTAATTTGACAACTCGACGAGACCATCATGGGGGTTGGCTAACTCTTCTTCTTTATATAATAATAATAATAATAATAATAATAATAACAATAACTTACATATAGATGAATTTGTGTAGGAACAAAACAATATAATTGCTTTCTTTGGAAGGAGCAAATGCACAGTGCTGAAAGATTGGTGACGTTGCACGTGTCTTTGGGTGGCGAGTGGCAAGTGTTTTTGGCTGAATCTATGGCCGACTTGCGCTTTCAGTTGATAGAGAATAAAGCGTGCAGTGAACGGTCGAGGGTGTGCAAAACATGACAGCTTACTGATTTGCAGCGCGAATAAGAGCGAGGCTGCTGTGAGAGAACCATATAGGCACAGATAAAGGTTTGGGAAACCGAAAAAAGAATAAAAGAGCAAAGTTAGAAGGCACAGACATTGTAAACGGGGGAGATGGGTAAGCTTATTTGCACAATTTAAATTTTATATAAAAGATATAAATTATTAGATTTATTAAGTTTTATAATTTAATTTATAAAATTTAATAAATTTAATAATATAAATTTTGTTATAAAAATTAGATGAGAATAGAAATACAAAAATAATAAGATTCATAAACACAGTAATTGATAAAATACAATTTACAAAATATATTGCAATATAATAAATTTTAGAATCTCTATATATTTTGGAGTAATATATTGCCTGATATAATTAAGTATTGAAAATGGATTTTTAAAAAAAGAATGTGCCTGAGAGAGAGAGAGAGAGGGGTAGGTTTAGGGTTAACGAAATGCATGCATAATTAGTATCAAATAGGGAGTTTTTTCTTCTTTAATGTGGGAATATAGGTTAGGAGTAAAGACCCGCATCTAATTAATGACGACAATCATTTCTGTGGAACTGATAGAAAGTTGTGTTGTGCAGTAGCACTTAAATTAAATTATTTGGTTGGTGAGGCTAATTAAATCTGCTCCCTACCTATAAGCTCCACTAATTTGTTTGTATCTAGCTGCTCGCAATGGGTACTGCCATTTGAAAGCTAAATCTGAACTAAACATCTCTACCGACCTGTTCTTTTCACTTCATGTGCTCAATTTGACCACGTATTCTATAAGCCGGGTTTAAATCAACGGGGTATAGTCTGTACACGAATCTAAAGTTGTTCTAGAAATACATCCCCGTGAATCTTTAGCACCAAAACAAAAAATTTAAAGGGAAAATATTGATTGTTGAGTAGTTAGTACACTTCCCATAATTCCATTTGGAGCCAATAAGGTTGGATTCAAGCGACAACGGAATAGACTATCCAAGTGCATGTTCACTCAACAAGGCAACAAATTAACGCTTGAGCAATAGAGACTTTCTGGTTCATCTGCTTCACAAAGAACTGTTTACACTTCAAATTACATTACTCATGCATTTGATAAAACTAATTACCTTCTAATCTTAATAATTTTCATGAAAGAGTGATATTATATTCGCATAATTTTAAACACAATTTTCATTTTTATATAATTATATGCAAATTCTTAAATGGTGAGTCTCACATCATATGATGTGAAACTTACACCATTTAAATATTCTTATATAATTATAGGTAGATGATATATTTTACATGAGAAAATTATTATCATTCGTGGAATCAATAATTTTATATTAAATCTACCAACCATATTGGATCTGAAGCTTCATCTAAATTAATGGGTTTGAGCTTGTTTCTTGTTCAATCCAATAAATGGACAAATTTTAAATTTGGTCAGCCAATTGTTGAACCCACATTACCTATTGTATCATAAACATGGAGATCACCATTCTTTTTTTATTTACCTTCCAATAATGGAGACGCAGAAAGGGTTGCTATCAGAGTGATGCCCTAGAATCCGTGATCTTTAAGCTAGGATATGAATTATAAACACTGGCTTGAAATGGACAGGCCAAGTTCAGTTGCCGGATGTGCAGTAGAGAAGCTAGGTAGGAAAAGGAAGTTTTGGGCTTCAAGTGCCACTGGAAACGCAACGCAATCATAGAAGCCTCTCAATTGAGGCTGTAATTAGAGAAACAGATGTATCGTAACAAAGCTGGGCAAGAGACGCACGCGTCGGGTAACCTTTGGCCGGCTGACAACATATATTGACAAATCACAACGTTTGTCACAGGTTATAATCAATCATCAGACCACGGTGCTATCAATCAGAGTTTCGTAAATTATTGGGTATGCAATTCCCATCATTGGATATAATTTAAACCCTTTTGATCCGATTCAAGATTCTTGGGATAACGCCGAGATAGATCGAACCTCAAGGCGTTTGATTGAGTTTCGATAGTTCATGGGGTAAACAATTGTCAGTGCATCTGGAATGACATATGGGGCTTCAACTGATCACGGAAAGTCTCAATCTGATGTCTTTGTCCAGTTGTTGCTATACTTGCATCAAAGATAATCGACATATATATTATCTACCGACATGCATTGTTCCTCTACCTTCGTTTCTGATATCTTTGTTGGTTAATCAAACATTTTTACGGTGTTATTATTCCTCAAATTTATACTTATTTAATTTTTATAATATAAAATTTAAAATTTAAAAATTATTAAAATTTATAAACTAAACTTCAAGACCTACAAAAATCAAAAGTTATGAGCCAATTGTAAAAAAAGAATTATAAAAAATTAGTTGTGAAAATTGTATTTCTCTTTAGCTATATTGAACCTGTGAACGTGCTTGTATGTGCAATCCAACGTAATGAACTGCTAAAACCAAGTTGCTTATTGATATGCTTAAGCTACACATATAGAGGAGTTTTTTTTTTTTTTTTAACTATTTTTTGCCATTGGTTCAACCAACTTGAGTACTAGAGCCAATTCCAATATGCTCATTGGTTGGGGGCTTTTGTCCATCAAGGACGAATCCAAAATAACTAACAAGTTAGGAAAACTATTATGCAACGTCAAGTATCTAATATTTTAATTCGATTTAAATGCAATCACTTAATGATTAAAAATTTAAAGGAGGGTTTAAGTTGGTATTTTTCTCATTTCCTTTTCAAAGATTGAATTAAGAAGCAATAATTAATAATTAATAACAATTAATAGATAGCATACCAAGCGACAAGAGAGTTACTTACAATGATTAGGGTATGCAGGCCTTATTCAACCTGCTTAACTCTTGCTGATTCGCTGAAACTCGAGCCTTCCACGGAAGCAGCAGAAAAGTGGCTGCGCTGCACCAAGACGCACCAATTGTGGCTTGCGCAAGTTTAGTAACCCCATGGGAAAAAAATGAGAATGTGTTATAATATAAAATTGTCAATCTAATTAGTCTTACACGCCTAAATTCCAATCATTTACTTTAAGAGCACAAATCCTAAAAATTAACTTATGTTTTATACACATGGCCGGCCGGGTGAATAAATTCCAAGTTTTATAACATCTATATGACCATGTCACCATGTATAAAAAAAAAAAGCTTTGAAACATGTATGTACGGCTAGTTATAAAATAATAATAATATAAATAGTTAAATGACAAAATAATACTGTTCTACATAAGTTGTTTTAAATCATATCTTCTACTTATAATTTTCTTATGTCTTTGTCCGACTAGTACTTTTCAATAATTTACAAAAGTAAAAAGAAGTCGGGAATCCTTTTTTTTTTTTCTTGAGAAATAAATTCGATACTACTTAATTCTAAAAGAATACGCTAAGGTAATTCTATCCATTAGATATCTTTTCAAAAATTCAAGTTAACGGGACATCTTAGATCAAAACGAATATTCCCCAAGAATTATATGCTTAGAATATATAGTACACTTCCATAATTATATTGCATCTGGATTATATTATATATATATATATATATATATATATATATATATATATATATAGTAGAAAAATGGCATAATTAAGTATCTCCCGCCTCTTCCGTCGTTTTCTTTTCAAGCAGGTCTTCTCTCCTGTCATTGTAAAAGAGAGAAGCTCAAGATAATAAAATTTTTTTAAAAAAAATCATGTACAGGCAGAAAGTGCTTCTGTTCTCGATTTGGACGTTTGACTATGTCCAATTTCACCATTGAAATATGCATGGTGCCCTGTTTCCAACCATTTTGTGCATATACATATTGAGATCTTAAGTGCCTAATTAGTTCTAAACAACCATCTAATGGATAATGTAGTTTAATGCTATGGGTTACCTAATTTAATCAAACTCTGTTGAGCTTTCTTTTGCATTATTGATTCGTCAGATGTGGGCAGGCAGGCACGCCTTAAACTAACACTAAATGCTGTCCACTGATCATGGAACTAAATACAGGACTACATTTAATTGTTTAAGGTAGATAGGCCATTGATAGTATCCTTATGTTGCTAATCTGCCTAACTGTCCAAACCACATACTTAACTTCCACGAAAAGTTAATGTTTCAACACTTGTTTTTGGAACATTCCATAGAATTATTGGGTCAAGGTTTTGCGTAATTTACTATCTTCAATATTTAATATTTCGGCTCTGACTCAAACAAAACTAAATGAACTTCAATCATGACCGTTAGAGAGGTGAGGAAGCAAAGTAATAGTGACCTAATATTAAAAACACACAACCAAAACACCAAAGGGAATATGCTGAGCTTTACCACTTGTGAAGACCTAGAACTTGGTAACACAACAAAATAAAGAATAGTGAAAAGCAAGCGAATCTCAAACCCATATGAAAGAAGGAAAGAAACTTTATGATTTGGTGAACTTCAAACTACTATGGTAGGCTTTGTACCTCCTATGGTGTGAGTTTTTCCTAGTAGGTTTAAGCCACCTCTAATATACTTTTAGGGAAAAAGCAGATATTCAGACATTCTTGAGTTGACTTGATATACTTAACATAGAACTCAGGGCAATGGGTTTGGTATTACTGACTTTTCAGAATTCTAACCAATTTTCACGTTATAAGTAATAAGTAATTACTAATCGAAATTTGAAAATTGTGATGCAAAAAAAAAGCAGAGACAGTAAAGGCAACCAACCTTTTGTTTTTAAAGAAAAAACCTTCCTCGCTGTGCTTTTTTGGGCCTTCGACGCGGCCAGCTTTCTAGCGGTAATGAACATTACAAATAAAATACGATTATACCAACAAATCTTAATCTATCAGAAAAATTAAATACACATATATGCTGCTCATCGAAGTCCAATCAGATACACCACTAATTCATTATAGAATTGAGATTTTTAATAGTAATGAAGATTGAAGAATATGCAATTATACCTAAATAATTTGCTCGTGGATGCATATCAGACGTTGCTGAGAAACAGCCATTGTATTGAATTAAACTTCACATCATGACAAATACATGGAAGTTTGGAATAAGTTTAAGAAATGAAAACAAAAAACAGTGTTTGATTACAAATAATTTAAAATATTTTTCAGAAAATGTTTTTTAAAATAAAGCAACATTTGAAAATAATAAAAAAATATTTTTACTGTTTTCTATATAAAATTTGAAAAATAGAAAACATAAATTAAAAAATATAATAATAATTTTAAAATTATTATATAAATTTTAAACCCTAAATCTTAAATTCTTAAACCCCAAAATTCTAAATTGCTAAATCTCATAACTCATAACCCTAAATCGTAAACCCCATGTCCCCAAAATCAAAAACCCCAAACCATAATCCTAAAACTATAAACTTTAAAATCTTGAAAGTCTAAATCCTAAATCTTCAATCCCAAATCCTAAAATCTTAAATTCAAAAATCTCAAACCCTACATCTTAAAACACAAAACCATAAATCCTAAAATCCAAAACTCAAAACCCTTAAAATCTAAACTCTAAACTTCAAAATCTAAAACCCTAAATCTCAAACACCAAAACCTTAACATCTTAAACCTTAAATCTTAAATTTTAAACCTTAAACTCTCAACTTAAACTTTAAATTCTAAACTTTAAATTAAATATATTTTTATTATTTTTACTTTTTAAAAATAAAATTTAACTGATACAAATAAAACGTAATTTTAATCTTCAAAAAAAATCATTTTTAATAAAAATAAATTTAAATAAATATAAAAAATATTTTCACAAACTAAAACGCCCTTCACAATCCAATGACACTTATAATATTTAAGTTTTACAAAATTTAATATTTTCAATTAATATAATCTTTTTATGAGACAAAGGTCAAATCAATAGATTTTGTATTTATAAAAAATTATTAAATAATATAAATATATCAAATTTTATAGTACTGCCAATTAATTCCTATATGGATTCACGGTAACGCATCTAAAAATTATTTAAAACGGTACATAAACAACGTCGATTTGATTAAAGAACTTGTATGACATGTATCCCGTATGTATTAAAGAAATTTTACTTTGAGGATCAATTTGTGTTATTTTTAAATAAGTTTTAACATACTCATAATTAAAATTTTATTTAAATTAATATAATTATTAAATTTATTAAACTATATAGTTTAGTTTGTAAAATTTAACTAATTTGACAACAATATTTAAAATTTTCTATTAAGTAAAAATTACTTTTATTCTTCTTAAATAGCTGAGGAAAAGGGTCGTCAGTCCCGTCATATTTGTTCCGGCGAGTATTCCTCTCTGGCTTATTCAATATTCTATTCCAAGATTCCCAGTCCCAGTCTATTCATTTTTGCTTTTGATTTATTTTTAGCCTTATTTTAACTATGACAACGAAACAATACATTTATCAACTACAAAAGCTATAACTTCTACCACTTTCCCTCCTCCCAAGCAAAGGCACACCAAGACCACTACCACGACCACGACATCACATGAGAACCTTCCTTCTCAAATCGCAATGGAATTGAGCAAAATTCCACTTTGATGTCACTCAGCTGAAGTTGGCATTATCTTCTAACTTAAGGCAATCTGAATAATGTTTTGAATGTTAAGAAAAATTATGATCTCTCTCCGTTATATAAATACTTTTTGATTACGTTGTCATCCAATATTAACAACCTTCAAAAACTAATTTTTGATTTGATATATTGACTACTATAGGATACTGACGACTTCACAACCTGATTCTTGCCGCAAATGTCCGTTACCTCAAAATATTACTATCGATATTGTTCTTATCCATAGCCTCATCTCCAAAGCACATCATAGGCTAGCCCTTTCTCCTAGATATGACGCGCAAAGCAGAATGGTAAAATTGATGTCTACCCAACTACTAACCAGTGAAACTGCTACACTTAGCCCAATACCTTGATACAAAGCCCACGGTCCACTGCAGTTGTGGCGAGGCCCCTTAGTTAGAAAGAGGCCAGCCGGTCGAGGAAATCCTAGGAAATTAAATTCTGGTCATAACTATTACCAAATTTGCAAAAAAAACAAACAATTTGCTATTGCAATTGTTAAAGTTTCCTGTCTGCATTCCTCATCAATTATACGGAGAAAATCCTGTAATTCAGATGACCGTTACAAAGACTAACTAAATCAAATAGAGCAGGCAACAAACTATGCACCTATTGCAGCCTTACAAGAGAGACATCGCTCTTTCATTCATAAGAATAATTACCGCTAACCACAATGTGGAGCTCCTTATGGGTGCCAACCATCATACACGCACATCTTACATTTTTAAAGTGGAATAAAGATGGTTTTGGTAATTTTATTTTTTTAAAAGAATAATTTAATTTTTTTACTTTTTAAGTTAAATAATTTAATTTTTTTATAAATATAATTAAAATAATTTAATTTATTAATTATTTAAAAAAACTTTTAATATAATATAATTTATTAATAATAATTCAATTTTATTTTTTCTGTTATAATATAACATAATTATTATATAGAATTATTTTTTTAATTAAAAAAATTATTAAAATATATAAAATTAAAACTTAAAACTTAAAAAAAGTCCAAACAACTAACAATTTGCAAGTAAAGAATGAAATTAATAAAGGACAATTTCCCAACCAAGAAGTTGCTTGCTCTGAAAATTTCAATACCATTCTAGCGTGAACTCCTCTCTTTTGCCAAGCCTCAATTGGATTTAATGAAAAATTAAATTATTTCAATTATATTTTTAAATAGGTTAATTTGCTTTAATTATATTTGAAAGAGATTAAATTGCTAATCTTAAAAATTGAAAGATTAAATTATTCTTTTAAAAAAGTAAAGAGACTAAAAATGATTTATTCCTTTTTAAAATTGATACAAACAACGAGAGACCAACTGCACACATTGGTGATACAACCTAGAAGATGCAGTTGATACTGATGAACAACAAAACATACGAGAGGTTACAGTTCGATTCTCTTCTTTTGCAGTTCCTCTATTTAAAACAAGACTCAAGTCCTAAATTAATATATGCAGATATGGTGATCCCCTTAATTTTCCAGTGATCTGTATCAACTAGCAGACTAACATCTTACATTCTAAATGAACAATCTAGTCCACAAGATCTCCATCAATTATTTGCTGAAACTGGGGAAAAAGAGAGAATCTTTCCCCATACGTGCTCATTCTTAGAAGTTTCATTAGTGTGATTTATAAGTTTGTTACAGTAAACATAAAAAACGTAGCCAGATGATTGCTTCAAATCATCTAAAATATATGTTATGGTAAGTGCTTTAGTAAATCATGAAGGCAGAGAATTAAAAACACTACGATGATTATATCATTGGATAAATGCACTATATAAGACCTAGTGAAGAAGACACTCACATTAGCTTCAATTGATCCATGTGACAGCCTGATGTCTTCAGCCGGTTCGCTTGATGAACCTGGATAACACTGGTTGTCAGTTCACCAACAGAGCTATGTGATATTAAAGACATCCATTTAAGGTGATAGAAGCTAGTTATATCCAAAGCACAAGCTACTAAACCTCTTGTTCAATATTTGATAGCCAAGATGGGGCCAGCCAAATCATTTGAAGGGCTCACAGATACCTAAAACTTTCTGGATCCCTAATCTTTTGGGACTTGAACAACAAAACTGGTTGGTGTCTGGTCAGTTTGAGATGGCCAGATCCGATCAAATCACGAAGATGAAACCTCTTATCAAGTGAAGACATTCAAAGCCACATTTCCAAAGAGAACAACACCATCCCTCTATATCTACAACAGTTGTAATTCTTAAAATATTTCTCATCACAAAAAATCGCGACATAATGAACAAAAATACTAAAACTTCCATGCAAAGCCATTCTTCGTGGTATCTCTCATGCAGGTTCATAGTACAAATCTGAACTACTGTCAGTTGCAATAGACTACTCAAATCACACCCCACACCGACAAAAATTCTCTCCCATTCCCATATAGAATAATTTTCTCCAGCAGTAGACGTTTACATTTGATGAGCGTAAAGTTGTTAAGCTCAACCTAATAAAGTT
Source organism: Dicorynia guianensis (assembly GCA_037013595.1). NCBI lineage: Eukaryota > Viridiplantae > Streptophyta > Magnoliopsida > Fabales > Fabaceae > Dicorynia > Dicorynia guianensis. The sequence continues at coordinate 36,258,018 of JASUAB010000007.1, forward strand.
AAAGCCTTATAGCGTAATCTATGCTCCCAGAGGTACTTGATAACTATGCCCAATGTCTAAAGCTTTGACAGTTTGAAACTTGTAATTATCTAAATGGCCTGTAAAAATGAGAATTACGAGCACAAGGGTTCAGTTGGCAGCAGTCTGCACAAAGATATCGTTCCTATCAAGCATCCAATTGCATAATATGCCTTAAAATGGCATGTCACTACTCACTAGCAATGCACTTAAAAGTTTATAAAGATCCATTAACAAAATATTTAGTAGCAATGCCAAGCCAAGTACAAGTTGTATTCACTATTTAATGCCCCCACCCCAAGCCCAATCTTATGGATTTGAGCGACTTAGAAATAGTAGCAGATATTTACATGCTTAGACACATAGTTGGGGGACCTGACATAGATTTTTCCTACCATTAGTTATGCACTAAATTTCTAACATATTCATCTGTAGATTAGACCATCACAAGAATCTAGATATTTCCTGCATTAAGCATAGAAATTCATACCTGTGCAAGACCCTTTTGAAACCGCAAAACCTATACATGTTTGGATCAAAAAGCTGCTGAGTCTGAAATATATGAATCAGAGTTACATATCTATGCATACACACATTGTATATAAAATTAAATGGTGGAGACATTCAATAGGAAACTACACAAGAACCATGTAAAGTTACAATAATATTTCATTGGGAAGTTTGTGATGACAATTATTCCCTGATGTTAAAAATTAGAGTTGTGTATAATCAAACAAAAGCAGTATACATATAAATTATAATTTTACTTAAGAAAAGGAAGGGTACATAACGTCTAATAGCAATTCAATAGGATGAAATATGATAAGAAAAGTGGTAAGACTCTCAATGCAACTTAATGCTCAATATTAAATTTGGTGAATGCAAACATCATAATAATAAGTAGACATTATAATGAGCTTGAAACAAATTAACAATATAACACAACTGACTTATGAAGTTCACTTACAAGCTTATGATGTTCAACACTGTATTCCGGCTTTGAATCAAGAACATATGTCTTGAACCACTCAAAAATTTCGTATTCCCCTTGCATCTTGTCCTCGATTCTTTTAACAACATTATCTATCTAAGCATCCATAGTTAAACAAGGTAAACATGTCAGTTCATCAATAATCCTTCAGAAAGCTAATTGGATCAAAAGATACCCAAACATTATCTATCTATGCATCTATAGTTAAACAAGATAAACATGTCAGTTTGTCAATGATCCTCCAAAAAGCTAATTGGATAAAAAGATACCCAGTAGACATGTGAACAAAACACACAATGAACATCAAAAAAATAATAATAATAGAGAAAAAAAAGCTTTTCCAGAATGAGAACGCTACAATAACACTCAAAGTGCCCCTATCAATGACATTACGATCCAACAAGAAATTTCTGAGACTGGTAGAAGTTGCAAACAAGCTTGCCAGGACAGCACTATACCCAATCAAAGCAATCAACATTATGGAATGATCTTCTTGCCCAATATTCAATTTAAAAAATGAGCAGCACTTTATCTTTCCTTAGGACTGACCAAATAAAATATACCATTATAAACACTAAGAGAATTCATAGTCATGCAGAACTTATCATATTTTTGCTTTTTGTTGAATAGCAGAAATTGCAGATATGTTTCTACATTCATAAACTGAATCAATCATGCAAATAAAGGTAGCCAATCGACTCAATCCTAAGTGTTTCACTACTGAATCACCAGTAATATCAGGCGTTCCCAAGACGTATGTGATATTCCATCCGCAGACAGGAAAAATTTCATGACCAGCTTTCACACTTATATCCAATCCATTTTGTCCTGAACGGTACAGAGCGGAACTACCGTTCTATATTTATGCTAATAAACCTTGTAACTTAAAATTGAAATTTGACAGCGGATCCATAAAATCGAAATTTGACAACATCAAAGTTCCAAGGTTTTCAGTGGCCAGAGAACCAAACCTCTTTCCACTCGTGTTCTGTCCTTTACACTGCCATACACCTGTGACTTCAAAATAAACGGCTGAATCGAAACCTGCAAACATGCATCAGGAAAATTTTAGGCAATAAACTAAAACTGTATAAGCAAATAAGCCACAATACTCACTAGATTATCTCAGGCACTTCTTCACTTCTACAAAATTTCTCGAATCTCCAACCTGCTCTTTCTATCGCGAACGTAGTCAATGTGCGGAAACTGAGCTTGTATTATCCGAAGCGCCACCAACGTATCACGATCGTCCTCTGCAATCCACATTAACTGCTTTAGAATAACACTGACATAGGCAGAAGAAAAATGTGCATTTGATCGAATGAATTCAAACCGTCGGATTAACTGCGTATCAAGTGATTGAGTTTGATCGGTGCCGGCGTTCTTGTCATCAGTTCCTTTCTCTCACCGCCATGCTTTGCCTGTGGTTGGGACAATTTGAGTCGGCGTGTGTGCCTCGGTTTCAGTCTTCCAAATGCAGCGAAACGATGACGACCAAAATTTGAAACCTCAATTTTGGAGTTTTTGCCCTCCGTCCTCCCTAGCACCGCCTTACAATGCGCGCAAAGCGCACGGTTAAATAAATAAGTGTTTTTCAGCTAGCTTTGGCACAATTAAAAGATAATTAATTTTTTTAAATATATTATTTTAAATTTAATTTAAATTAAATATATACAAAAATTTATTAAAGAGGTCATACCGTTTCAATATTTTTTTGCTTCAAAATAAATTATTGTTTAACTATCAGTTAAAAATACCTCAAATTTTAAACAAAAGTGTTTAAGTGCGTTTGATAAGTTGTTATTATAATTGATTTTGGGTAGAATTAGGTGTCGTCTAAATAAGTTTAATAAAGTATTTATATAAAGAAAATTTTTTTAAAATATTTTATGAATGTTTAAATATATTTATAAAAATTATTTAAGAATTATTTTAGACTTATATAAAAATTAAAACTTACAAAAATAAATTTATATGTAATAAAATTTTATTAACAAAATTAACTTTGAAAACTGTAGACTACCACCCTATTTAAGTGCTGTTAGAACCCAGACTTCTTTTGCCACTTCCCCTAGTAAAGGATTCTAGAGATCTCATTTCCATCACTCTATTGTTCTTCTTCTTATACTTCTTTTATAAGATTAAAACTTATAAAAATATTTTTAGCATAAGTGATTATTGTAAAAATAACTTTTGCATAAGTAATTTTAACAAAAATATTTTAAAAATAAGTAATTATAGCAAAACACTTTTTAAAATAAGTAATTTTTTGTAAAAATACTTTTAATATACGTAATTATTATAAAATCATTTTTGACATCAATAATTTTAACAAAAACACTTTTAAAATAAGTGATTTAGTCAAAATATTTTTAAAATAAATAATTCTAATAAAATCACTATTAAAATAAGTGATTTTTATAAAAATATTTTTAACATAAATAATTCTTTAAAAAAATTTTACATACGTGATTCTTACATTTTGTAAAAGTACTTTTAACATAAATAATTCTTACAAAATAATTTTGGTACATATGATTCTTATAAAAATATTTTAATAAATAATTTTTCTTAAAACGTGATTCTTACAATATTACGTTCCTTTAAAATGAAATCTTAGCATATTACGTATATCACTAAAATTAATTCTGCTGCATCAAGTACCATATATTCTCTTTTTGTAATATATTTATTCCTCTTTATTATACTGAAAGCAGATTTAAATTAAAATTAATTTGTTTTAATTTTAATTTTAATTTTAGTTTTAATCTTAATCTTCTCCCATGTATCTGTCTTCATTTGGTATTGGAAAACTCTGCCGCCATGGAAACGTACTCATAATTTTTTTTTTGGTACAAACGTACCCATAATTTCCAACTCTGGTTACTTTAACGTCTTATTGTTTGAAATAATTTTAAATTCTCTTTTATTCTTTAAACTGATGATATTTTAACTCTCAAATAAAATAAAATTAAAATTATATTAAATTTTTACTTAATATAAATTAATTATTTTTAGTATGGGAACCAAATTCAAATTTCTACCGATTAACTATTCATAAGTTTCATTCCAATTTTATATGATATCCTCCAGGAGACAATTAACTATACACAAGATATAATATTATTAACGACAATAAAATAAATATCAACATTTATTTCTATAATATATATTTTTTAATTGAATTACTTGTGTACCAACCATATCATAAGAATGTAAATGCAATATTTTCATTTTTACTCTGACAGATTTTGCGTAATTAATGGCTTTGTGAAATGTTATTAATAATTTGATTTCATTATTATTGTATATCATAACACTGCTTCTACATTTACCCGAAAAAAATAACTCTGCCCTGTTTGGATTTTTCCATTGTTAGAAAAAAAAAATTTAGAAAGAGATAAATATAAAATTAAAAGAAAGAAAAATAATAAGAAATAAAATTTAAATATTAAATTTTGAAAAGATAAAAAAATTTAAAATTTAAAAATTCAAATTAACTCTTGTAATGTAATAATAAAATTATTTATTTATATTTATATTTTTAATACAACACTAATTTTAAATAAATTATAAAATTTTATATAATAAAAAAATCTTAAATCATTCATTTAAAATAAATTAAATATAAATATATATCTGTCATCCCATCATGCACTATTGAATATCAATTCTTAAGATAATTAAGAATATTGTTATTTTTATATATTTTTTTATAATTATATTTATAATTTTTATTCTTTTATTAATTTTTTTAATATCCACCACTTGAAATAGCTTAAGCGTGAATGCAAGGTGTGTATGACTAATATTTTCGGATAAATAAATGGTCTGCAATACTAAACTGATTCTACATGCCTGTTCCAATCTTGTTTGAGCCATCACCTGATCCTATAGTGTAGATGCAGGATTAGTTTTCGATCAAAAAATACACGAGGTATTGTCGAATGGTCAGCTCTGTTACCTCACTTGGGCCCTTTACCTTCTCTCTTCGTTGAGTAGTCCTTAGCCCTGGAGCTGCAAAGTAGAACGCTTTGGAATAGATCTCATTAAGTCAGTCATAAAAAAATCCCTTCTTTTGCTGTGTGGGATATTTGTTGTTCCAAATTTCCTATACCCCAATATTTCTTTCCCTTTAAAGCAGAGTTCTTGCATCAACTGAGGTACGCATAAGTTGTCTCTGTCATTCTCATTTCCCTTTATGCTTGGAGTTTCGTTCTTTTCCTTTCTTAGATCCAGCATTGCATTTTCAACTTCGTCGTATTGTCCGCGAAGAACGGAGCTCGGATCTGATTACACTACGCTTTCCTAAAAAGAAAAAAATTATGCTTTGGGTTTCCATTATCAGTGACGTTTATACGACCAGCTACTTTTTTTCCTTTTTCATTTGTTTGAGACCTCAACACCATTACTACCCAAATCTCTTTGTAGCTTTCTTGAATTCTTTGTTTCTGTGAGATGGGTCAAGTCAGTGTCTTTCGTTAACCTCCTTTGGGGTATCATATTGACATCAATAGCTGACAAGTGAGAACGGTCGGCGCTTCGCTTTCGTTCATCCTTTATGCTTGTTGCACTTCGTCCGACTTTCCCACCTACTCTATATTGAAATTCACAAGCATTATTAATTGTTTGTGAACCAGCTAGATTTGCGTATCTTCATATTTGGAATGTTACAACTCATGCTTACTTGATTTGGTTTTTCTGCTCATTGATGCTCACATTTATTACTGCTATGACATGAATATCCATCCAGCAATGCCTTTGGGACCGTAATCCCAGCGATTAACTCCGTTTAGCTGGCTCGTAATTTCTCATAAATTTGTTCTTTTAATTATCGAACAGTGATGTTACTTTATAAGGAAAATGTGCAGCACGTCCCAGAAGAGCTGGTCAATATATGCTTATTCTTGTATTGCTAAATGCTTATGATGTTTCATTGATTTTAATTTTAACTTCTGGCGCAGATTTTGTTGAGGTTCTTAGCTGCATCACGTATAATTCAAGTGGAATCATGAGTTATTAAGTGGGTGCTGTTTAACGAAGGGCTTTCTGGGTGAACTTTGAACCAGTGAGTGTGGGGTGCTTTGTGTCTTAAACTTTGCATTTTGATCTTCTCCCAGTTGAAGTCATTGTAAAAGGTGATTCTTTTGCAGTGGCAACAATGTCGAGGGGAAGAGCCGATGGGAACCCAAGAAAGCGGTTGGTCACTACGGTGTTAATTTTGGCGGTTGTTTGTGCTATCTTTTACTTTTTTTCTCGGAAAAGTGGCTCATCCCCTCTTGAGTATGGTAGTAAATCTTTAGAAAACTTTGGTTGGGGAGGTGGCGATGATACCGATGAATCTTCCTCCAGAAGGGGACAAGGAGAGGATGGTGCTATACTAAAGACCATTCCAGTGAGTTTTCTCTGAACTGGACAAGTTTTACATTCAACATTCCTATTAGCCTCATATGTTAGTATATTATTTTTAGACAATTAAGTTATTTGTACTCCTCTATTTTATTTTTTAAGGTCTGTGACGATCGTTTCTCAGAGTTGATTCCATGCCTAGACAGAAACCTCATATACCAGACAAGGTTGAAGCTTGATCTGTCTTTAATGGAGCATTATGAGCGACACTGCCCAATGCCCGAGAGGCGTTATAATTGTTTGATTCCTCCTCCCCCTGGGTACAAGGTGACTCTCCTGTCTTTGCTTATTACATGGAACATGGGAATTTCGTAAGCTTCGGATATCTTCTATAGCTTATAGTTACCTATGCCATTCTCGAATAAAAATAGATCCCAATCAAGTGGCCCAAAAGCAGAGATCAGGTGTGGAAAGCAAATATACCTCATACCCACCTCGCAACTGAGAAATCTGACCAGAACTGGATGGTTGTAAAAGGTGAAAAGATTGTTTTTCCTGGTGGTGGAACACACTTCCATTACGGGGCTGATAAATACATAGCATCAATTGCCAATGTAAGCCAGTTACTCTGTCTTGGCGAGGAATAAAATAATTAGTGAAACAGCTTTTTTCTCTTTCTCCAGAATGGGATCATAGTAACATTATATCCACGGTTTCAATTACAGATGCTCAACTTTCCAAACAATATTATAAACAACGGAGGAAAAGTCCGGACTGTTCTTGATGTTGGCTGTGGAGTTGCAAGCTTTGGAGGATATCTGCTTTCTTCTAATGTAATATCAATGTCATTAGCACCCAATGACGTTCATCAAAACCAAATCCAGTTTGCTTTAGAGAGAGGAATTCCAGCATATCTTGGTGTCTTAGGGACACAAAGACTCCCTTACCCTAGTAGATCTTTTGAGCTAGCTCACTGTTCTCGCTGTCGAATTGACTGGCTTCAAAGAGATGGCATCCTTCTTCTTGAGCTGGATAGGTTACTCAGGCCAGGTGGTTATTTTGCTTACTCATCTCCGGAAGCCTATGCACAGGATGAAGAGGATCGGAGAATATGGAGAGAAATGAGTGCTCTAGTAGGACGGATGTGTTGGAAAATAGCTGCTAAAAGGAATCAGACTGTTGTATGGGTCAAGCCTCTGACAAATGATTGCTACCTAAAAAGAGAGCCTGGCACTCAGCCTCCTCTCTGCAGATCTGATGATGATCCTGATGCAGTCTGGGGAGTTAAAATGGAAGCTTGCATCACTCCTTACTCTGACCGTGAGTGATGTTTTCCCTATTCATGCAATGATTTGATCTCTTTTTGTGTGTATTTATTGCATTGCAAGGGCATGTGATAAACTGCTGGCAAGAATGCTTTCAGAGCATTGAAAGTTCTAAATAATAACAATTATGATGAAATGATCAGGAAAAACTTTGCCTAATTTCATCAAGTTATAATTATCAAGTAGTTTAGATGAAAGCGATTTCTTTATCAATGGCTATTTTATACTAGATAGGTATATCCCTTGGTACATTATATATGACATAACTACAAAAGCTTAGAATTTCATATTGCAATGTCTTGTTCTTCTCCATCAGCAATTACTGGCATTAGTTCATGGTCTTGTATTGGAAGCTGAAAAGACAATAACCACATAATGTGCTTGTCTATGCAGAGATGCACACGGCAAGAGGAAGTGATTTGGCTCCTTGGCCTGCTCGACTGACTACTCCACCCCCTCGTCTTGCTGATTTTGATTACTCTACTGAAATGTTTGAGAGGGACATGGTAGTTTAATATCTATGTCTTCCTATTTGCTGCTTCCTACATCTTCAATAAATGATTTCTTTCATTTGTAGAAAGGGAAGTAGTAAGAAAACCAGGAGGTAACGATAAAAACAGTTGTAAAATGAGAATTAAAGTACAAAAGGGCAAAAGGACCTGCTGTAAGCTCTGCATCAGCTATCTGAATGTGTAAAAAAAAATAACTTAAACTACGTATTATTGCCTGGACTAAATTTCAGTATGAACTGATAAAATAATCCTGCTACCCAAGTGTCTAATTTTTTCCCTCAAACCCTGACAAATGATTGCTATCTTGGACGCAAAATGAATAACCTTTAAGACTACCGAATCAATGATTCCATAATTTACTTCAAGGCAAGATACCTTGATGGCCAGGCCGTCTGGTATTTTTTTGCACTGGGGATTTAGCATGAACAAGTAAAGGCATGTTTAGTTGTTGACTGTCGTCTGGCTTTTTGCAGGAAGTTTGGCAACAACGAGTTGATAATTACTGGAGCATGTTAAGTAGTAAAATTAAGCCTGACACAATTAGGAACGTGATGGACATGAAGGCAAATTTGGGTTCATTTGCAGCTGCTTTGAGGAACAAAGATGTCTGGGTTATGAATGTGGTGCCAGAAAATGGGCCGAACATTCTCAAGATAATATATGACAGAGGACTGATAGGAGCAGTTCATAACTGGTATAATTCATATCTTTATAAAAATTGTGTTCACTAGTTTATATAAAAAAATCCATATTAAATTTGCTGTTTTATATTTTAAAATACTCCACTTGGGGAAATGGTGAATGTAAAAAACAAGATGCCAATGTAAAGCACTGTTATGATATTTTGTTGATGATCCCCTGATGGCCTTAGTTTTCAGGGCATCAGTTCATGACTTTGCATTAATAATGCTCTGGGTCTTTCTTTGCAAGGGGATATATCCATCTAATGAATAGACTTCCTTCTTCTTTTGGGTATGAATGTGGCAGGTGTGAAGCTTTTTCAACCTACCCTCGAACTTATGATCTGCTCCATGCTTGGACTATCTTCTCTGATATCATTACGAAAGGATGTAGTCCAGAGGATTTATTGATTGAGATGGATAGAATCCTCAGGCCAAAAGGTTTCCTAATTGTCCACGATAAGCGGTCAGTGGTGGAGTTTATAAAGAAGTACCTGAAAGCATTACACTGGGAGACGTTGGCCACATCTGATGCAGTTCAAGATTCAGATCAAGTTGAGGGTGATATAGTGTTTATCATTCAGAAGAAAATGTGGCTGACAAGTGAGAGCATCCGGGTCTCAGAATGATGACACATTCCAGCCGAGAGTCGGTGCTATTGGCTTAGAATCTCAGCAAAGCTGGGTTAAAGATGGCCAAGATTGACTGTCATCATGGAAAATTGCTTGTGTAGCTCTTTTCCTTGGCTTTCTGTGTTCTGTTTTATGCTTATTTGTTCTGATTCTCTTCGACATAAGCACAAGTCATAGTGAAAGCTCAAATCACCATATTGTAATTTATTTAATGTTAGATAATTACTTCACCCCTTTTATTTTGTCATTATGATTTAGACTGTTTATTAATTTAATTGTTATACTTTATATTATATAATTTATTATTTTTATAAATTAAATTTTATTAAATACTTTTTAAAAGTCTCATTAAATAATTTAAATTATTAATTTAATAATTTATTTGTTATTGGGAATGCACTTTTTCTTACCTCATGTGGAGGTCGTTATTTTTCAATAAAAAAAAAAAATCAGGACCTTCAATGAAGCATTATTAGCGACCGTGACGCTCGCAGTGTTTGTGACTGTCGTCGTTAAAGAAAATCTATATTTACAAAGAACAATGACCATGTAATTAAATCTCACAAAGCTTTATGAGAGAAATTTGTTGAGAGCTGCACCGGAAGGTGTTAGCCACTGAACAAGAAACTTGTTACGTTAAAGTTTCGTGTTTATGTTTAAATTTTATAATGATAAAGTTTTGTATTTATGTTAAAATTTTATAATTTATTTAAAATTAATCTCAAAATGTATATTGTACTTAAAAATATAGATATAACTATGAATATATAATTTTATCATTATTTATTACACATGCATAGTGTTATTGCCAATTCACTGTAATACCACTGGTGAATGATCGCAACCGAAGGATAATTCTTGTTTAAAAAAAAAAAAAATAGTGTGCAATAGATGTATAAATAGGAATAATAATTTTAAAGAAAGTGAAATAAAAAATTGTAAAAAATTATATATTATTTATATTATTTTATTTTATATAAATATTAATGTTGTATCCAATTAAGTGCTTTTATTATCGGGTCAGCACGGTTATCACCTTGATTACAGATTAATATTGATTGATTTCATTTTAATAAAGTTATACCCATAATTTTTTATCTATAAATTTTTTATATTTTGAGAAAAGATAAAGTTGAATAGCATATTTTAATAACTTAAAATATACTGTTCAACACCCAAAGCAACATAAACATAAAAGATTTGTGAATCCAAAAACACAAAAATAACAGAATTATTTTTTTTTAGAAAGTTAGACTGCCGTTTTTTTTTTTTTGAAAGAAGTTAAATTATTTTTCTTTCGCAAAGGTTAATTTTTTATATTTATGTATTTGAGAAGGTCATTGGACTTCCAAAAGTAAGTCAGACGATCTTGATTCGCATGATTACTGATCAAAATTTTCTAACATTCTTTAGAGAGGCCTCTCTTGAACAAATCAAATGTGTCACTGATTGTTTGAACTTGTTTGTAATGTTTTTGGGCAGAACGTAAACTCAAGGAAGTCGTTTATTTATTTCTCAAAGAATGTTTCCGAAGCTGTAGCAAAGGAAATCACGGATTTGTTTGGCTTTACAGCTACCAAAACTATTGGTAGATATTTAGAAATGGACCTTATTCCATCGGGTAGGAGAGTAAGGAAACTTGATCATGTGTTGAAGAGGGTGAGAGACAAACTTGCAGGCTGGAAAGCTCATACTCTGTCCATGGCAGGGCGTATGACGCTTGCTTCTTCAGTGGTGGCTTCCATACCTATCTATACAGTGCAAGTAGCGAAGTTGCCCAAATCTATTTGCTTGCAGATTGAAAGAGAACAACGATCATTTATATGGGGCCATAAAACTGGGACAAGGAAAGCTCATCCAGGTAGCTGGGCGAAATTGTGTCAACCAAAAATTAATGGGAGAATAGGGATGTGCAATTTGTCTTTAATGAATGATGCTTACCCAAAAAGACAGTCTATGGGTTAAGGTAATGAAAGGTAAGTACGGCCATAGAGGAAATTGGCCGTTTGTGGTTGAGAGTTGTGCGCGAGACTCTAATTTGTGGTATGGCAGAACCTAGTTCTGGTATGGAAGGACTTTTTATCTAATGTGAAATGATTCCTCCGTGTTGGTGCCTCACCTAATTTGAGATTTGTTAAATTAACTTTTTTTTTTAGAATTTTTTTTGTTTCGAAATAAATAAAATCTGAAATAGTATATTTTAAATGTGAAATGTATTCTTTTAAATTTATTTATTTTAGAATATAAAAAATTTATAAGATAAAAAACGTGAATTTTTATATTCCGTTAATTTTTGAAGAGATAGTTGGGTTCAACGAAATTATCAACTTATTGATGACGCCCTTTGGACAATTGATGCGGAGGATTTTGATTTCAGAGTTAATGATCTGGTGCTTAATAATGAGGGTGAGATTGGGATTTACTTCGTTCCATGTTACCTAATAATCTAATTGCAAAACTCAAGGTATTCCTGCGCCTCAAAATGATACAGGATCTGACATTGTTCTTTAGGAACACCGCCCAATGGCTTATTCTTAGTTAAAGACTAGCTTATAGGGTGCTTGTTTATAGGTATTGGGACCCACCTGACCAACTATGGCCTAAAAATTTGAAAGATGAAGATCCCATTGCGTAATTGTGCCTTTGCGTGGCAAGCGACACATGGAAACCTTTTCACTATGGCCTACATGAAAAGCTGGAATTCTGCAATTGATGGCAAGTTCTATTTGTGACAATGTCCAGGAGTCAGTTCTGCATTTAGTGCGTGATTGTCCATTTGCTGTGAATATTTGGAATCATCTCAGCGGACCGCAAGGTAACCTTTCTTTCTGGTCAACTTCTCATTTTGACTGGTTCAAAACTTAATGTCCAGGAAGATATTGGGTGTGGCATTATCCAGTGGCATGTGGTCTGGGCTGTCGCCATTTGGCAAATTTGGCGGTGGCGCAATGAGCTGGTTCACTGTGCTCCCTACTAATGGTCACGTGGCCATTGTTCAATTTGCAAGCCAAATTTCAAACGTTGACAAGTTGAGAAAACCCGCTAGCTAGATGCTGAGGACCAATATTTATGTTAACTGGTCAACTAGTCCTTCCCTCCTGACTGAAGGACGGGTTAAGATAAACACTGATGGACCACGTGCGGGGCACAGTTCTGCTATCTGTGGTGGTCTCTTGAGAAGTCATGAGGGGAAATGGCTTACAGGTTTCTACAGGAGTTGTGGTAACGTATCTGTGTTTCATGCAAAAGCTTGGGGAGTGTTATACGGTTTAGAATTGGCCTGGAGCAGGGAATTTAGAAGGATCATCCTAGAGTGTGATTCCAGGGCTGTTGTTTGTAGTCTGAAAAATGGAAGGGATGAGCAAGGAGCTGCACCTCAAGTCCTCTGCTATATAAGGACTATGTTGACTAAAAACTGGCAGATTAAAGTTGAACATGTTTGTCGGGAAGCGAATGGACCTGCAGATTTTTAGCAAGTATGGATCTCCACCACTCTGGTAGTAGTTCTGGATAATCCTCCCAGTGGTGTTGACTTGTTTCTTTCTATTGATGTTTTGCAGATTTCCTTCGTGGGATCAACTGTGATCTTGCTTTGTTTGTTGGGCTTTTTAACCCCTTATTTCTTCCCAAAAAAAAAACCATTTCTCTCACATAACTGCACTAGTCGTACTAAAAGGAAAGCACCCTAGGAGTCCTGGAGCGTAACACATGTCCCCTAGGAAGCCCATTCTAGCCTAGGACTAAAAAAGTAGCAGACGTTGCTTCCGTCAATTTTTTTTTTTTTTTTCATATATAAAACATTTTCAAATTTATGGCAGAGTTAGTAACATAGGCCAAACGCAAATCGATCAGAAAATCAACCTCCATCCAGTATGAACATGAAGCTGAAAAGCCACTCATAATCATATAAAATAATAAATTTCGAAATAAATTATTCACTCTAAATATATATCATTTAATGTAAAATGCAATATACCAGTTGACGCTGAACAATGTATGCAGAGAATATACTATATGAACCACGAAAGCATAAAGAAAAATCCAAGGAAAAGTACTGTTGCTACCATTATGTCAAGGGAAGGTAGAACATGCTCAAACACAGGTGCGTTGTCAGTGGCTTTCATTCAATATAAAACTTTTCCCTTTCAATACATATTTCTCTAAATTTGTCATGAGCCAGTACAACATGGGTTCTACAAAATTGGATTAGTACCATTCCCTTCGAGGAAAAACTCAACTTTTTTGTCATCTAGTAATTCTTCCCTTCTAATCAGGCAGACTTCAACTTGGCTGATATTGAAGCAAGATGGGAAAGAATTCTGTGTCCCACAAACATCAAGAAGGCTCCCAAAAGACCTAGTGTTTTAAGTGTGGTGAACAGGTCCAGCTGCACATGAACAAAAATGTAAACAGGTAAGCACCACAATTTGGAAAAAGTTTCAAGAATATATTTGACTTAACCACCCTGTCAAAAGAAAAAAGTTTTAAAATAAAAATTGACTATTCTACCAAAATACATTACAGTTCAATGGCACCACCCCTCTCTGATGGTTAAGCGTGGCATGTATTATAGGAGATAAATGATTCTCAGTGATAATGAATCACCTCCTCTAACATATTTGATGAGTCCATTCAATATGAAATGCACAGTGGACATACCTTTAACCAGAAAAGTACATAGAGCAACAAAACTGCACCAATGCCAAGATGGAAGAGGATGGCGTATGTAGCAGTTACTGCTGAAGCAGGGAAGTTTTTCAGGTTCACCCCTAGGCGCAATAGCTGTAAATGATATTAAAAAAATGACAAATGTTAGCCAACCGTACAGTAAAACTGGCCAAGCCAAAAGATGATAAAGCAGCACGACCACTCTGAGAAGTAACTTTATTGTAGCAACCTCATTAAAAACTAGTGCTACAACTACACTTCATCGTTCCTATCTTTCTTATACATAAGAAGCAAAGAAAATATACCTATATATATATATATATTAAATCATATAATTCTAAGCCTTTAGGCATACACTGAACAATTCAAATGTTAGTAACCTAAAGCCATTACACCAGGTCCCACAGAAAACCAATCATGCAAACAATTGTAAAAGTCTTGGGATTTAAACAGCTAAAATCACCTGCATACGGATCAATCTTGAATTTGATATCTTACAAAAACTATTCTCATAAGAGCTCGTTAAAAGAAAGGCTATTCTGGATATCAAAACTTCTTTCAAAGTTCTAAGCTTAAAAGATCCCTTGGTCTCAGTATAAGGGTTCTATTAAAAACTGACAGATAAGGATTACAGTAACACCTACCCCAACCAAAAAGCCAAAGAGTGGCATAAGAGTCAAACTCAAGAAAGCAAGAGAGAGATTCTGAGGTGGTCGTTTTTCAGCAGCCCTGAATAAGTGTGTTATCTCTGCTTTGGGCCCAAATCTTGAGTAAGGATCAACAAGTGGCGGGGGAGGACGGGCTGCTTTCTCAGGAGCCTCTGGAAGATCTAATTGGACATGGCCAAGAGGACGTAAGAAAGAGTTCTCCTGAAATCATTCAAAAAAAATAATGTTTACTCAAATTGCCGTTATAAATAAAGGAGGTGGGGATAAAAAGGTGGTAAAAAACCTACCATGGCAGCATCACCAACAGTCAGCTCAAGGTCATATCTGCCTGAGAGATAAAAAAATTTCTCCACTAGGCCAAGAAAATCCTACAAGCCAAAAAGATATATCATATGTGAGCAAAACAAGGACCATTATATTCATAAATGAGAACAGAATGACTTCACTTCCTCCACACGAATGGATGGGCATAACAAGAACTTAGCCACCTCAATCACAGTCAGCTCAAAAGCAATAAAGGCAGATCAAGCTATACACTAATTACATGGACTTCCAACTGAATCAATGGATAGCCTCACTGTTTCCATACAAATGATAATTAGGTGCAATAATATCAAAACCAAGACATATCCTATTATTTCAATGATGACACTGGCAGTTAGGTGCGAACACAATAATAAGATAATCAGCACATAACTTATTCTTTGAATGACAACACTTTAATAATTTTATATAAAGAGTAAGTAGACAAACTATATGAATTCAGCAGGTGTGTGAGAAGAGATACTTAACAAGAATGATCTCAAACTTTTTGCCAGTATTCCCAACTACAAAGATGTGTTCAACCTTTGACTCGTGCCTCAACTTAAGAAATGCCTGCGAGGCAACAAAATTTCAATAAACTGATCATTCATGATGATGATAATAATGATGATGATTATGATATTAATAAATATTATTATTCGGAAATTATAAGAGTCAATACAAAACCTGATGAGGCTTAAAGGCATGACCGTTAGGTGTTGTCAATTGAAAAGACAAGCGCGACTTCTGCAGGTGGTTAGCTGAGAGTGAAACAACCTCATTTCCAGCTAAATCTAACCTGGATGGGTAAATGGGAACAGAAAATGCAAAAATATCAAAACCACATGCATAAAACATTTCTTTGGAGTATCAACAGCATGTATAGCCTGAATACTATAAACTTAGAGCAGAAATTTTTTTTCATACATAGACCCTTCTTTTACCAAGAATATAAACATACGTTTTCTGGGTTTCAACACTCCCAAGATCACTGTCAAGAACTGCTATTTCTGCATTGTCAACTTTAATAATTCCAGTGACAAATATTGGTACATGAATTTCACCTCCAGCAGCATACACTTTTTCATTGTCAGAACCATGGAGTAACATCTACAAAATAGGATTAAATATTTGAATTGACGGCCAGATAACAATATACCTTGATGCAACTGAATGGAAAACTAAATTACTAAACAAACAAGGATTACCTCAAAAACAAACACAAAAGTCCCCACATCCACATTCTTTGGAAAAACATCTAAGAGATGAAGTCCACTTTTTGAGTCATAATGGAGCTCCTGTATCATGCAAATGGCAGAGAATTTAAACATATGGAAAACAGAATAGAATAGAGATAATAAAGAATGTCACAGAGAAGTAAATGATTGTTTCATTGGGAAAAAATCTCAAGAAGTGTCACTCCCAGAATCAAGTCATTACTCACCTGGCTGTGAACAATAGCTGAATCTTTAGAACCAGGACTGAAAGCTCGGACAAGCTTAACTGTTAGAGGTGGTCCAGCTGAACCAAGAACTGTATTCACCTTAACCTGATTAATTTTAAGATAGGTATATGTCAATCTAATGATAAATAAGAATTAGCAATGCTGCACAATCGCAAGTCTAAGATTGTAAAGAGACCACAACAAATTTGCAAAAAGCCCCATGGGCAACAAATAAATGTAATACTGCATGCAGCTTAGTCATACCACACAAGCAATACATGAAAACAAAAAATGCAACCAGAGTTCAAGGTAGAGCAAGCTCCATTAACAGAAAAAAGGGCAAGGACAGAGAATATTGTGTAACATAAAGAACTTAGCAAACAATAAAAAAAAATTTTGAAATGATTGTACCAAAAAAAAAAGTAATAAATACCACACTATATTGACAAAAGAAATTATAGAAACAACTACGAATTGGATGAGGGGGCAAAATGATGGTGATTGTAAACTTATCAGAAGGCTGTGACCCACAATAGATAAAAAATCAAAGGCTATCCCAACCCCCCCAAAAAAAAAAAAAATTCTTTGTCAAACAAGATTACCCAGATGTCATAATGGGAATTTGGGGCAGATAAGCTGTGTGCATCATATCATTGTCATAAGAGCCAAAGAATCATTACATCCCAATTCCCATGAGCTATTCAACAGTTTCAACTCTCTGACAACTAAAACAATAATGTTAAAGATTGAAACATAGACATACCTTAAGCTGCTCTTGATTAGTCAATGAATAAACTGTTGCAGGAAGTGACAATATCAAGGGAACAGAAAACCTACACCACCTTAACTTTATCAAATATCATTAAGAGGCCAATATATCAGAACATAAGAAAAAGAAGAAAAAGTAAACAATGTCATACAGATGCAATTTACAAATTACAATAATAAATAGCTCCTAGAAAAGTAATTGCCTGTTGTTCTCCAGAAAAGCTAATGATTCTACTTGATTAAAGAAGTCTTCTGCTTCTCCTGGGATTCCAATGGCCAGGAAGAATTTTGCTAATCCCAATATTTTATCCACTGAAAGCTGGAAATGCAAAGCCAAAGCATTAACAAAAACTTTGAACAGATTAGGAAATAAAATAGTAGCATCTTACAATGCACTCACATTTAATTTTCCAGAATTTACAGCAGCAAATGCTGTAAGCCCTCGAACAACTGAAGCAGTGGTGGAAAGAGTGCCCTGATGTTCCCCAGCACCAACAATTTTCTCATCAAAATAAAAAGTTCCATCATCTGAAAATACAAATATGTTCAATCAAAACCAATAGGATGAAGTACAAACAATCTATATTTATGGCGTATAAGTAACAACAAGACCAATAATGCAATAGCATACATTTAGAAGAAAAGAAAAAACAGAAGTGCAATTTAGTGGGATAAAAGGGTTCAATGTACAAGATTCTTTAAGCTCTACTATGGCACTTAGTTTGAATGGTACTCTATATGATTAGAACACACAGTGTAAGACATACAATTTCAACTATACTCTACCCCACCAAAAACATAAAATTTGATGGCCAAGAGGAACAGGTATTTAAGATTCAAGCACTTTGACAAGATTTATTTACTTGTCATACTACTTGGTTCATTAAAAAGGGACATAGAGTCAACTACCACCAACAAGGCCTGACTGCCAACAACTGACAAAGACTGACTTCTTGTAAGATCAAAACTAGAGTAGCAAATGAAATTTCACAATTTATTGGATGACAAAAATTGTACCTAAATCCAAGATTTAAAACATACAGCAGCAAAATTCTTGAATAAGTAAATGTAATGAAGCATAAAATGCACTACAAAAGAGAGAAATTTAGAATAATCTTTTATCAAACAACAAACTTTATAAAGTCACCAACACGGCTACAAAATTTGTGGCAAAGAATCCTAAACTTATGAATAAACAAGAATACTTTAAGTGACGCAAAGCAAAGCTACACTTACCATATTTTTCAATGCTGTCAAAAAGCTTCAATATATCATTTTTTACTGTGTTGATCTGCCAATACAAAGCTAATATAAGATATGTGCCATGACGAGGTATAATTGCAATATGCATCAGATCCAATAAAACCAAACACACTACAAGCTAACACAGATAAACTGTCAAATGCAGCTGAATTGATAGGTCACCACATCACAAGACCATTACTCTACACCAAAATAATCACATGCAAGTCTGCTTTTTCCACACCATCCCCCCAAAAGTTCAGCAACTTTCCACGTATATGCTAGACAACTACTAACAAAGTCAACTGACAACCCTATTGCAGGTGAACTTGAAGCTTGAAAGACATACCACTTCAAAGCTTCATTAAAAAGGTTCTACCATCACATATATATTCTAATACAAATATTTTCATTCAATTCATCTACACACATTTCTGGACAACATATTGCTCTCATTTATCTCAAAGAGTCCTAAAATGGTGAACTGTCCATTTTAAATATCTGGAACATTACCCTAGACTGATCGATTTCAGAAGATGCAAGTGAGATTACTCCAGCAAGTGCTTCAAGCGCTAATCCTGCAACATACACAATGAGACCAAGTTGTCAATATAGATCGACTAAAGTGAATACAATATATCATGGAAGCCCATAGCTACTGCCGGCTAGGGTGTGGGATAGATTAAAATACATAAAGAGAGAAGAATATCAACACATCTCTATGCAAATCATTACCAGCGGCATAAGTACTAGATTCTGGATTATCAGAGCTGTATCGCCATCTTCCATCACTCTGGCTCAGAGACTGCCAATAATGTAAAACATGAAACAAGTGTTTACATGACAGTTTGAATTGTGCTGTAACAAAAGCATTTGATTTGAAAAATAAGGAGATGCACGAAGTACAAACACATGAAAAATGGGGTGTGGTTCTTATAGTAAATCTCCTATCACCACAACAGATGAACAAAAAATGGTAGTTAAGTGCAAGCAAACCCAGTCCCCAACTTATTATGTAGAATATACAATAGAAACAGACCTTGATTGAATGAAAGTTCCCATCAGCATCAGCAAGAAGCACATCAACATTAGAAGCCTGATTCTGCATACAAGACGGAGGGGGGATCAGAAGCAGGAATTAGAACAAGAAATATTATGATGCAACCTGCAAGCCATAATTTTTAAGGAATAGTCATCAAAAGAGAAACTTGTCTACCGTCTAAGAATGATGTAATATTAAAAACTTGACTTGTCTAAAATCTAAATGAAATCAGAACAAACAGACATAACATAGAACCAATAACATGATGAATAGGAAAAGAAGCCCAATTTACATGTAGAAAATATTGCACATGAATGTAATCTTCAAAAATGTATCACTTAGCCCCATGGAATTCTGCTAAATACTCAAACTAGTCTAACACACCTATCCAGGCTTACTCAGTTAATTAGAGTCCAGAGAATTACCTTGATAAGAACCAAACTTCCTATTGAGTAGTAAATGTCATGCAATTTGCTCACATCGTTGACATTGGCTTTAAGTCTTGAAGCAATATCCTTAAAAAAAATAATTAAATTCTAGCATCAATTTTGAGGCTTAAAACACAGCAACAGAAATTTCATCAGCAATGTCATTCAAGCTAAAGAATGAAATAATGCCCAGAGCATAAAAGTACCTTGAAAACCACCTCCTTAATGGTGCATTTTAATACGCCATTAACTTTCAAGGCATAGAACAAATCCTTCAAAGGAGAAGATGACCCAAGATTTTCCAATACTCTGTGACAGGCGGTTGTGCTTCCAATTCCATCAAGCTTGTTCTTGATATTAAGAATCTCAAAAACTCTTAGGGCCTCATATGTCTCTTCTAAACTGAGAACAGATGACAGCATAATAATTAGTTGACTAAGACACAGCCATTTCAAATTTCTACAAAGTGATACAAATCTAAGAGAAAGACAAAGACAAAGACAAATAATCTATTGATGTCTCTACATGTGCTTACATCAGAATAAAAGATGCATTCTAAACAATAAGAAGAGAAAGCAAACATCACATTTAAAAAGCCTGTGCAGTAACAGATACAAAATAATTTGTAGAGAAAAAGGAAGTGAGACTAATATATGTCAGAGTATTGAAGCATCAGAAATATACGTGTAGATGTTGGTTCATCATATAAGACAGCATAAACTGAGTTCTTTTCGTTAAAGACATCCATTTAGGAAAGATTAAAACAGCTGTTTAGCATATAACAGGGAGCACCAACTGTAACCTCAAAAAGAAATAAAAGTAATCAACCAATATTAAGTTGATCTGACAACAACTAGATAATGAGATAGTCGCTTCTAGACTTACCTTGCTTGTCCAAGGGATTGTGAGTGACTTAAGCTATAAATAATTTTTTTTAAAAATAAAAAAGCAATATAACTTATGCTGAATTATGAAATTAATCCATGCCAATATTATTTTTAGAATTATCGACTCAAATAAGAGTGGCTATATTTGAATCCAGGAACTAAGCCACACGTTTATTTTATTCAAACTATCCGAAAAAAATGTATGAGCTTTCTTTCTATAAGTCATTTCAAGAATATTAGGAGAAGTTAATAAATTCACTGAATGCAAACACATATTACTGCGATCCCAATGCAAATGACGTTCACCTCGATTCACCAGGTACAACACGCACTCAACATTCCTCCATTTTCCCCCGGGAACTTAACAGAGAATAACCCGAATGATATCAAAAGCCACTACGTCGTAAGAAAGAAAATGAGTTTAATCAGGGTTTTGTTCACCTTCCAAAAGATCCATCGACGGGCGTGAAGAGCTCTAAAGCCGCAGATCGGTGGGAGTCTGAGATCGGCTCAAAATTCGTCGCAGCTTCGCAGATCGAAATAGCCAAAAGCAGCACCAGAATTCCTCCTAGGTTTCTGGCCATTCCTGCACCTATGAATCAGACAATTTCAGCAAATAGTAAATTACATTTGCATTCGCAATTGCATGAGGATCAGTATAGGGTTTCAGATCGTGAGTGATCATACGCGAGAGTAACATGAGAGAGTGGTCAGTGCCGTAGTGCTCGCGTCTGCGCCTGTGCTTGTGCTTGCAGCCTTACACTTCGCAGGCGACGACTTCTACTCACAGGAAGGACTCACTGCCCGAATTTAAGTCAAGGCTTTAGATTCAATTCCCAAAAGTGTCCTTGAGTCTCACTATTTATTGTTTTAGTAACGCCATTCGCCTTTGAAAGCTCCTTACCAATGTTATTTTTCTTAATTACGTGTTTCCACTCATCACCTCATTCTGGTAAAATTATATTTTAATTTTTAAATTAAATTTATGTTATAAAAATGGAATAAAAATAAAATTTAAAAAATAATAAGATTATAGTATTTATCATGTTGTTATTAAAATAAAATATAAATAA
Organism: Dicorynia guianensis; assembly: GCA_037013595.1. Taxonomy (NCBI): domain Eukaryota; kingdom Viridiplantae; phylum Streptophyta; class Magnoliopsida; order Fabales; family Fabaceae; genus Dicorynia; species Dicorynia guianensis. The sequence goes on from JASUAB010000007.1 coordinate 36,280,048, forward strand.
ATATAAATAAGTTAAAATTTTAAATTAAATGACCATTAAATTTAGCTCTAGTTAAAAATTATTAAAATTTATAATTTAATATATAAAAATATAATTAATTTAATTATTTCAATTATTTAAAATAAATATTAAATAAAATTTAGTTCAAAAAAATTGAATAAATTCTAAAATTTTTTATGCAATCTTGGATATAAAGTTGATGATATGTTACTCATTTCATGAATAATAATAAGAAAATATATATATACCTTTTTTTAATTTTAAATTATTTATAAATACATATTTTTAATTATAAAATTTAACAAATATACCTATTTATCTACATAACAATGTAAGCATGTTTTTTAATTATTAAAATAATATAAATATGTCTCTTATCTTTGTTAATCAATAAATATTAATAATTACATAACTTATATATTATTACTAATATATATAATTTTTTTTATTGACTATTTAAATAAATTTAATTTTTTTAAAAATATAAAATTATTATAATTCAATAAATTAATTTTTAATTTTATATTTTCTTCGTTTCTTACATTAAAATATATATTCTTACTTTGATTATAATATGGTGATTTTTCTATTAATTAGTAATTTAGATATCCAGTTTTGTATAACTTATGGCTTAAAATTTTTTGAGATAGATAATATTAAAGTATATGAATGAATAGATTTAGATATTTGATTTTTTTTTAATTTTAGTGACTTTTTTTTATCTCTTTTTATAATATAATATATAAATTTTATTTTTTTTTCAATATTCTCTCTTAATTTTATATCTAACTCGCTCTTATTTTCTTCTAATTTTAAGTCAAAATTTCCATATTCATATATAAAGAGATATATTTGTATTATTTTAATAATTAAAAGTGTACTTATCAATTTTTATAATTAATAAAATATACTTACAATTTAAAATTGAAGAATGTATATACATTTTCTCTAATAATAATAATAAGAAGAAGAAGAAGAAGAAAAACAACAACAACTACAACCAATTATATACTAAAATCATCAGGTGTCAAAAATGAAGATAAATCTTGAATTTTTTTTAATTTAAAATAACGCTACGACCACAAAAAATTGCGTTCTGTTTGATTTTGAATACATCAAATTCATATTGAAAGATGTTAGCACTTACGCTAACCCACGAAAATGGCATGAATTTGGAAGCTGAAAAACAAAAATCACACCAGTAGGAAAGGAATGAAAACTAGTTCTAGTCAGGATGAAAAAAAAAGTGTACATTTAAGAGTTGAATAAAAACAATATATGTATTTGGACTACAAAAATTCTTCAATTAAACTGTAGCAGGTAAAGGCTTGCTTCCATTGCAAGAGTATGTTTCGGTCACAAAGCACTAGCTTGCCTTAGAAAATATTTTCTATGTAAATCGATCAAGTAGATATATGCATTTTTAATGGCTTTGCTTTCTTGAGATGAAAAACATAAAGCCAAAAAACTATTTGTAGCTTAGGAAAAGATTCATCCTCCAAAATGTTAGTATCATTCAATTCTTCAGAAAGCAATAGTGACCATAGAGAACAAACAAAATTCTAATGAAACAATTTGGCTCCAGAATTAAAAGGCTTTTCCAAAATCAAATTGTAAAAAGAAAACCAAACATGTCTTAGACCATATTCAAAGCTACATTTTAAGTCCAAATCAACCCATCTCTTCCGTCAAATTGTAAGGTTGTTTTCAGGTATCATTGAGCCAGATTCAGATACAAAGTATATATAATTTAGGTACGAACAATGTCTTGAAGTACTAAACGAAAACACTTAACAGCTGAAGCATGTCTATCACTCAATACTTTGGAGGTGGCTGTTGGGTTGGCAACAATCCAAAGCGCTTCTTTAAGAGAACTCTTTGCCTCGAATATTTATCATCAGGTGAAAATCGGGCTGCAGTTCAGAAAAACCAATCAAGATCACTATAGATCGCAAGATCCACAACACATAAATTTAAAATAGCATTTGACAATTATATGTAAGAGAGACCAAAACATGAGGAAAGCCAACATTTCTTTCAACAACTGATTAAAGCTAACGAATCAAGCAAATCCACCCAAAAAAATTAATAACAAAATGCACAAAGCCAGCGCCCCCCCCCCCCCCCCCGGCCCCCCCTTCCAGCCTTTATCTTATGGAAAAATGTATTCCTAAAATATAGGTAGACTACTAAACTCTTACAAACAAGGTTGGAGCCATTGATTTATTGGGTCTCCTAATATAGTTTATAAGATTCGGTTAATTTAATAGTTCAGATTCTTTTAAATGAATGTTTAATAAAATTTTGTCCATAGAAATAGCAGAACTGCTATCTTATAGGCAATCCAAATAAACAAAATCTGTTTACTTCTTAACAATATCTGCTTCAAAAGTTTGTCTAGTTTGTGGACAACCACAGCCAAAGAAAGTTGCAAACCTAGCTGCCAATTCAACATTATCTTGTTTCCAGAGCTTAAATTACCAACCAAAGTGATAATTTTTCTCAAGATATTGTTTTCCTCCACCAAACATTCAACATTTCACCCCTCTGACAAGAAAGTGAATATGGCAAATTAAAGACATAAAACAGATAAAAGAGTAGATGCTATTTTTGCATGGAATGCCCAAACTGACAAGGCCATTAACCAGTACAAGTAATGTTAAATGGTCCGAAAGAATTCTTCCATCTTTCACTTTTTCAAGGAGGAAAGTTTATTAAGGTAGAAAAAGGAGGTTCAACACAAGCTCGACAATAAAGACCAGGAAAGAATCCACCAAGGAAGAAAACAAAATGAATCTAGACAAACAAAAGATTTTCATACTCTTGCGTAACGTCTTACAGTAGAACAATAAACTTAAAATGATAAGTCCTCAGGAAAAATGTCGGTGTTATATATAGGCATGGCGAAGGAACTGAAAGTGTAAGGCAACTGGAATTAAATGACATGCATACCTGGATGAGCAGATTGTGTAGCTAGCCCAAGCGGCGACTCTTTCTGCAAAGTAAAGAAGAAAGAACTGGAGCATCAAGCCGGAACAAAATGTTTGACTACAACCCAGATATAATATAAAAACAAATAAGTCAAATATTTACAATGAGTTCCTAAAACCCAGAAAAAAAAAAAAAACATAAAAGAAGAAGAAAAATAAGCCCAGCAAACCAAACAATACTAAATTGAAGCTTGGTTTTCACCAAATTAATCACCCGTTCAATCCTTCAATTGAAACTTGGTCAAGAGAACGATAAAAAATGCAACTAAAGGTATTACGAAATCATCCAAGATTAAGCAACGGGACCTGGCTATTATCTTGGCTTACCTTGGTAGTGTAGACTTTATCTCCATTCTCATTTATGTAATACTGGAGATACATGGTCACTAACAGTTTACCACTGCAAACATTGGAGTTGACAAGATTACTGATTCCCGTCTTAAGATATCATAAAATTCATAGGATAAAATATATGTAAAGAAAACATTTGCCAGAAATAACATGTATGCGTTGAGAATCGCACGAACCAATATTATAAATCATCAATAATTACTGGGTTTAACTCAGAAATGCTCGAAAGAAACGGGAGTCATCTCTATAGTTCCTCGGAATAACGTCATAACTTAGAAAAGTTACTGCCAAGATGTTAAAGATGGCATACCTGATCGAGAGAGACACTGCGATAATATGCAGCAACTGAGGGGGACTCTAGCGGAAGAGAAGAAGCTTATGGTGATGGAGGCGAGGGACCTCTAAACCCTCAGACTCTGGAAGGGTTTTGGGGTGCGGCTCAGAACGCTGTCGTTTAGGGTGAGAATATGAACCGGTAGGAGGCCCACAACAGTTTTAATCTTTCAAGTAGCCTGGAGATCGCTATTGGGCTTCCTGCTTGTGGGCTAAGTTGGTATCGGCCGAAGAAGTTGTGGGTATTGGATTCGCCAACTACATATATATATATATATATATATATCATTATTCTCATTTAATTTTTATAATAAATAAATATTTTTGGTGATAAAAATGATCTAAATATAATATTTTACTGTAATATTGTTTCATTTTTGTATTTTTGTTTATTTTAAAATATTAGATATCAACAAATTTTAATTTATTTTTTTTATTTTTGTATGTTTTACTTATTATTTTTTATTACATTTTTTTTGCATAATTTCATAGGTTAATGATTATTACAGTGATTAATATTCTTAGCAATCAATTAACTATTTTGCTTGATTATTAATTTTAATATAATAAATTTGACAATATCTTTTTTTATTGAGCATGTAATGATACAATTTTATTTTTATGCATTTAACTAATATTATTCAAATTTAAATTATTTCAATTTTTTAATTAAATTTAAAGCATTTAGTCTCAATAATTTAATTTTACTTATTAATTATTTTTTATTTAACTCTTGTTGTTTAATTATAATTTTTTGTTATAATAACATGTATCAATATTTATTACTATAATAAATGATCAAATAATGCTTAAGAGTTTTCTTTTTCAATATATATAGATATATGTATTAATTTTATAAATTTAGCAAATATCAATGATCATGCAATGTAGGATTTCATTTTTTTATTTAAATTTGTCATGGAAATAATATTTCACATAAGCATACATCATATGAAGAAAATATTAATTACACAAGCAACATAAAGCGAAAAAGAAAAACAAAAGAAGCATATATAGATCATTGTGTTTGGCATTTTAAAATAGTCGTTAGTGACATGAAGTAAGATACTGAGCATTAATAAGATTGGAGAATTATTCTTTTAATTGTAAGATGTATTTTAGAAAATAAATAGAATATATAATCATTAATAAAATATTAGCATTTAACTTATCATAAAATAAAAATAAATTTCTTTTACAATTTAAATTTAAATTAATTTAGTTTTGTTAATCTTGTTATTAATAATTACTCAATCATACATCTTAGTTTATAAAATACATATTACATTTTATGAGAGTGAAATCGAACAGTAAGTGCTTTAGCAAAGATTCATCGTCCGCCACCATAGCTGGCAATACGGCAAATTTTGTAAACTTCTCTGAGCGAATAGACATGCATGGAGCCTTGTAATTACTAACAAAACAAAATTTTGTAATTATTTAGCATCAAATTTGAATTTTTTCCATATTAAATATTTTTTATCATTAAAAATCATTTCTATATTATTTTGATTTGAAAATTATTTATAATCTAAGATAGTGGTTGGAGGAGATGGAAATGGTTTTAATTAAAATTTTTCATTTGATTTATATTTTTTAGAGAATAAAAGAAAAATTAAAAGATTTAAAATTATTTTAAGTATTATTTTACTTTCTGTTTAAAAATGAAAAATTTAAAGGAAAAAAAGTTGATTAAAATATTTTAGATTATAATAAATAAGTCACTCTCACTTATCTTCTTTAATTTCAAAGAATACCATTATTTTCATTAAATCTAACCACCATATACTCTTTTTCAAAATTTTCTTCATGGCACTTTAACTTAAAGGCAGAGAGCATTTCACTTTTCACTCTAAGATTTTTCGATAAAATTTGTTAGATTTTCATATTAGATCTCACTTTTTAGGTGGATTAGATATATATATTTTTTATGAGTGAGAAATTAAAAATTTAAATAGTATAATAATATATTATTTTTTAATTAAAATTAAAATAAAGATATTTTTAGTTATTTTATATTTTAAAAAATTAATTTTTAAATTTTTAAGTTAAATAATTTAATTTATTTAAAATTATAATTAAAATAATTTAATTTTATTATAAATATAATTGAGATAATTTAATTTATTTATAAATAATAAATTAAATTATTTTAATTATAATTATAAAAATTAAATTAATTAATTTAAAATATAAAAAATTATATTATTTTTAAAAAAAATAAAAAAAATCAAAAATCCGACCACTCAAATTAAAATCCCTTTCTATTTTTCCCCTTGACTGCCCTTTACACCAAATTAAACACGAAAATAACTTTCCTCTTCCCCGCTCCTCGTTTAAACCAAACTACGCGTAAAGGTACAAAAGGGAAAAGCCACATATGAAGGTAAAGTAGGGGCAGATTGGTAACGTTGCATAGCTCTCCTTCTCCGGATACAGTTGACCATGGAAGCTCTCTTCAAACCCACGTCTCTGCTAGCTCTTAACTGATAGTTCCCTCTCACCTCCGACAATGCCCACCTAGCTAAATCTCCTCAGACCTCAAATTTACATTAAATTCACCTCAAAATTCGTTCAAATTCATTTCTTCAGCTTCCGCCAGAAGCCTCATTCTCGTTTTCACCAATTTCCTCAACCATCTGTCTGATCAGAATTCATCAACATCCTCAAACGTTGTCCAAACTCGCTTCCTCAATTCGAGAGTTGTCTAACTCCAGCTAACAAAACGATGTCGTTTGAGGAGGAGGAGGAGGAGGCATTTGAGCACACCCTCCTTGTAGTCCGCGAGGTCTCTGTATACAAAATTCCTCCTCGAACCACATCCGGTGGGTATAAGTGCGGAGAGTGGCTCCAGTCCGATAAAATATGGTCGGGTCGGCTCCGAGTCGTTTCGTGTAAGGATCGGTGCGAGATCCGACTGGAGGATCCTAACACGGGGGAGCTCTTCGCCGCATGCTTTGTCTATCCGGGTCAGCGCGAGAACTCGGTCGAGTCCGTGCTCGACTCGTCCAGGTACTTCGTGCTGAAGATCGAGGATGGTCGGGGGAAGCACGCGTTCATAGGGTTAGGGTTTGCAGAACGAAATGAAGCTTTTGATTTCAACGTGGCATTATCGGATCACGACAAGTATGTGAGGAGGGAACACGAGAAAGACTCCGGCGAGGCAAGCGATGAGTCTCACATTGATATTCATCCCGCTGTGAATCAGAGATTGAAGGTATATCTGAGGAATGAGTTTTGACTAATTGTTATTGGGTCTAATGCTCACTTTTTGAATCTTAAAATTTGTGCTGTGCTTGCTGTACGTGTGCGTTGAGCGGTGAACTTGAGTGTATATTGCATTGTTATGGTTGTTGGCTTCGGTGCTGTGTAAGTGGATCTTTGCTGTCTATCAATTCATCTATCTAGGGTGTTGGTTTAGCTTGTGGAAAGCGTGGCCTTGGAACGGGTTAGGTTTGAATCCCTAGTAGTCCTCTTGGCGCATGCAGTGGCCTTGAAATGTGTAGCCTCACCTCACCCTACAGTTTTTTTTGAAGCAAAAAAAATGGTGCCATTTCTTAGTGGCTCTGTAATTGTATTTGACTGTATCAGTATGTGTAGTTTATGTATTGTATGACCTGAAGAATGTGTTTGTGATCTGTAATCCTAATTCTTGCACACAAACATAATCATTAGTTGGTAGCAATATATGATATGGTTTTGAGAATAGCTGTCTGATTCATCCAAAATGTGTTCTGGAGCCCGCACTGTAATCTGCAGATGCATTTCAGATGCATTTCAGTTCTAAAAATATCATTCTTGTGGTTTTTTTCTGCGTTTTGGGACAATTCTACTGTTCCTACTTTCAGTTGAGTGCTTTTTCATTCTGGCTTTTGGTCTCTTGAAATGGAATTAAGTTTTTTGCCTTATCCCTTTCTCTCACGAGTTTGACATTGACTTCTTTGTTTTTTGGATCTTAGGAAGGTGAAACCATCCGGATTACTGTGAAGCACAAATCATCTGGTGGAACTGGCATGCTTTCTACTGCTGGGTTAACAGGTGGACAATCTGGAACTGCAAACCCTAAAACCTTGGGTCTTGCTCCCCCACCAAGTAGGGCAGCAAAAATCAGATCTCCTCTTCCACCCCCACCAAATGATCCTGTTGCAGCTCGGATTACTTCTACCAGTCGTAGTACTGGCCTTAAAGGGATGAATGAAAGTGTGAGACATTCTGCTGATCCTTTTTCAGATCTTTCTCAACTACAGGTATACCGATGCTGCTCACTCTTGGGCTGTTTCCTTCTTGTATGTGTTACTTAGTTACATACTATGAAAAAATAATCCTTTATGACCCAAACAGCAACATCAATTTATTATTATCTTACTGAGATTTAATTTGGAGTTATAATTCTTTATTTTTCTAATTTTATTACCTAGGTCAGGATTAACACACAGTATATTTCTATCATTACTACCTTGATGCTGTAGATTTCCCCTTCATGTCAAATTCTGGCTCATTTGGTCAAAAGGCACAAAAATACTAAAACCTTTGTGCTAGTTTAAGATGTCTATTAGAGTTATGAGACTATAATAATACTAGTTGTGGTTCTTCTCTACTTGCCCTTAATGATATGAAATTGTGACATTAATTTTCTAATTGTTGTTAAAATCCTGATTATCAATCTAGAACCCTATGTACTGTGACCATATTGATTGGGAACTTCCATAACTTCGCAGTTGTAATGGCCTAAAAGGCTAAAACTTCCATAGAAATTTGGATTTTTATTTTCTCATTCCTTGACTTTATTGCAGCAGTAAAAGTCAGGCAATGTGAGCTACATAGTATGCAGTCCTGACACGTGAAACCTATCATCGCTTAGAATCCTTAGATCTCCTATGGAATTGCATCCCTAACTACTACTTTATGGTACCATTTTAGATTGACAGAGCTGCAAAATGAGTTCTTCACAATGATGAGTCCACTTGCGAACCTTGCTTGCCCTGTCTATGCTGAGACATGATGCAAACCCCCAGTGATCTTCCATATGAACCGTTTAGAAATTTGAAATATATAGTGATCACTACTTAGTAAGTAATTTTCATTTTGTCTGACTAAGAATTTGGCCGCTGATATACGGGAGAGGAGACTGTGGGGTGAGGGTGTGGACTAGTGATGTAGATAATGTACAGAGGTCATCATTTATCAGAAAACATGAATAAATGTAAAAAAAATGCGGCACAACACCTCATTGATGTTGTCTTGACGTAAGTTTACCTATAAAATCCAAGCAATACCTGATGCTGTTGTTAGCTGCAGAACACATGTTCTCTATTTTATGCTCTACCAGCTTCAGAGGTCGGTTTTAATCTGTAATGGTTATTACATAGAGATTGACTGCAATTTGAATGGTACTATATATGGCAACTAGTGTTTGAGTCCGACTTTCTTCTTCTTCTTTTCTCTTTTTTTTCCATTTAGATAAATCCATTATTTTCCCCATTCGTTTGACACGCATTTATATTGCTTGTATTTGTTTAAGCCACAAACTTAGTATGTACAGGCAATTGTTTACAACCATATATGTTTTTTGTTGGCACTTACAGAAGAATCTTCCCTCAACAGCTGCTTCGGGATCTACCACCGCATCAGGATGGGCAGCCTTCTGATTGTATGAGCGTAGAAGGCTTTATTATTCCCTGATTTTTTTGGTTCTTTATTTGACAAAAGCAACAGTGGAAGAAACTGAGGGCGTGGGTGTCAAAAGTAAAGCGAGCTCAAAATACCTAGTAACTTGATGTCTTTAAGGAATATCGTACAAATATTTATGCTATTTGTTCTTTTTGTTTGTCTTAATCGGCTTCTATATCTATATAAAAGGTTACTTCTTTTTTGCCCAATCTGACTCTTTCTGGACTGGTGTATTTCTGATTTTTTATTCCAATGTGGGAGTGTTCTTGGTGCCGGTCTTTGATCAACTGATGACCTGATGACCAATTTCTTGCCATACGTATGTGTTGGAATGGGCAGGTCAATACTATGCCAAATTTGTTTCCAAGTACTTTGATCCTTTAAATCGAATTGTCATTGTATTATCTTACTGTATTGCTCATTATTATGAACGACAAGGACTCAGTCCTTGAAGAAACAGACACGCTGGTTTTGGTTGAAAAAAGAAAAAAACAAAATAGTTCAATATATATTTGGCCGGTCTCATGCGTGTAGACTTGTAGTCTTGTACTTGAACCGGCTAAGCTCCGTCGACTAGAGAGAATAGTCTGATTATGATAATCTATTAATGGCACAGGACATGTTAAATACATCCTAGCATAAAAGAAGTCAATTTCAGCTCCATGGACGATGGAAGATTACACAAGTTATTTGTTGTGAGCATACTATTATTGAATTTGAGTTTGAAACTTACTTGGGGAGCCACCGTCCATTATCAAAATGTTAATACAGTACTTTTGTCGACGAATAAAGGTAGTCTAGTGAAATTATCAAATGGTCACAAAATAGTAGTAAATTATTAGATTTTTATGTTTTATAATTTAGTTTATAAAATTTAATAAATATAATTATTTAAAATTATTTAAAAAATATTTAATAAAATAATTTATAAAAAGAATAGAATCGGTTTCGAATCTTTTTTGTATGAATAATGTCATCTTCCTATTAGTTAATCTTACAAGGTTATTATTATTTAGTTTGATACAGAATCTTACAAGGTTGTTATTGCTCCTCTACACATGTGCACGAGTATTTTCATTTCAACATATATTTGGCTAAAACCATGTTGAAATAACTGTACAATTGTGCTGTTAGTACCATGTATGATGCCGGTAAGTATTTGTAATTTTTACATTTACTATCCAACTGCATCGAACTATTGTAATTGAAGAGTCACACTATCCATCACCCAAAAAAAACAAAAAAGAGTCACGCTATCGGCCCAAAAATTGCACTTTGTTGGAATATATGTACATTGTATCAGTACTTTTCTGCACGAGCTTTTTGCTTGTACATACTGACAACTGTAAAATTATTAAAATACTATTAATGGTGGTACCTTGCCGCAACCGCCACCTTGCTAACATGAATTTTTCTTTTTTTTGGTTGACTGAAACATTTGGCCCACTAAACTGTTAGGTCTAAAAAGCGGTGTATTGCAAAACATAATACGTGAAGGCTACACTACAAGAATTATTAACCAAGTGAAACGGCATAGCCTCAATGTATCGTCCTGCTGTGTGAGTAGTGTTTTCCGGTACAAAACTTCTGTTTTCAATATTTAAAAAAATCTTGCTAATTCAGTAAATTATAGTTAGGGATGCTGAAATAGATTTGGCTCACTAAATCATCCCGTCTCACCTTACAAAAGAAGTGAGTTAATTTATTATATAAGTAATATATTTATTTATAAATAAATTAATCTATCTCACATAATCCGTAAACCAATACAAGTTAAGACATATTAAATTTATGAATTTTAACCCGTAATTAAAATAAAATGCACACTTAAACTTAAACTCTTATCATAAATAATTTACAGTTAAAAATAAATAATAAAATAATAAAAATTATATAAATTATTACTTTTATTTATTTATAATAGTTATTATATTAATATTATATTTTAATTATTATATTAATATATGTATATAATTTAATGATATAAATAAATTTAATTTACAAGAATTAAAAGTTAATTATGAACTATTATTAATATTATGAAATTTAAATTTAATTTTAAGATTAAAAATTTTAATGATAATTTATAATTTAATATAAAATTTAATTAAAATTTACATTATTATTTTTAATTTAAAATATTATATTTAAATTATAATTTTATTTAATAAAATATTTCATTTAAATTTTTATCATTTTTTTTAATTATTAACAAATTTATTAATAAATTAACTTACTTAACTCACAACCCATTATAAGACTGGTTACGTTGAGATTTTTCAACCCATCCCTAGCTCACTTAATTGTAAGTTAAAGGCCGACCGAAATAGATTAATCTATTTTAATAGCACTAATTACAGCCACTTAAATGCCCATTCATTAGCTTTTTAAAAAAAAATAATAATAACTTTTGCCCTCTAGGTATAAGGTAACAATAATGCTTAATTAGGAATTACTATCATGTAATCAACGTGAATTAATTTGAGTAAAAAGAATTCAATTATTTTAATCAAATTGTCTTATATTTAACGAAATTAGTCTTCACTTAGAAAATACTCCCCGAGTCCAACCCAAAAATGGGACTCACCATCATGTAGGTTTGCTATTTTCTGTTAGAAACATCACTGACGACGATAACTAGTGAACCGTACCTTTGTCCCCTGCTTCTTTTAATCTCGTCTGATGTCGATACCTGATCGGCCAAAGCTGATACATATTCGCATTATCAGATGGAGTTTGACAACAATTTGAGAATCAGCATCACCCTTTTCACAGACGGACCAAAAGATAAAAAGTAAAAGCTGAATGCGGCTCCGCAAATTTACCCTGCACTGCACAGTGAAATGGCCCCCAATTGCCTATTCACTTCGCCATTTACAAAATTGTGCTGACAAAACTGTAGTAATTCTTGCATTTGATCCTTTTAGCTTAAGCTTTTATGAAGATATAATTCTTGACATGTATCCCACAAAAACTTGGAGCAGTCAAAATATAACCTCCTTGACGACTTGGATGAGTTTAGACTTCAGGTTCGGACTGAATAACGAACATTCGGCTCAGTCATCAGTTTGGTGCAGTGCCTTAATGCATTGGTGAATAGCATACTATTCATGATAATCTGGCTTTAGAACCCAATGGGATCCATTTGGTCCTTTCTCCAGAGTTGCTATTTCCCTCAACAAATTCTTGAACAGGGCAAGATCTTTTGATGGTATCATGTCCTTGAAATGCTCAACTATGCTGGCTGAATTGGAGCTACCACCTCTCTGTTGCAGAAAGGTACAGATTTGCCGAATCAATACTTCAGGTTGCACTCCAGAAAACTGTTCAAAAGCCCTAGAAGATCCAACATCTACAGATCTTGCTTGATTAGCAAAGCCTGAGGCCATACCAAATTGATGTTCAAGCCCAGCACCAATGGCTCTTTCTTGGTTACCTCGAATTCGTGCCAAAAGTTCAGTGGAAGACAATGCCTTGCCAGAAGATGCCCCAGCAGCAAAGCCATTGGGTAATTCGTCTGATGCTTGCAAATTATTTATCAACTGGGTATTCACAGTTGAACCAAACTTCCTCCGAACAGATGTCGGTGCACCAGCAGTTCCTGACCTTCCAGTCCATGTAGGAACAGAGATGCTGTCATGGCTTCGAAGCATTCGTGACTGACGCAAAGCTTCAGCAGCTCTGTGTGCAACCTGGGAAGCTTGCTCCTCAAGCCTCATCTTCTCCTCATCATGGGCATTCATGATCATATCATGGTTCATGGCACTCTACCATCATAGAACTCACATAATCAAAACATAACGATGAAAGAACTTAAAAAGATAGTAAGGATCATTTACACCTATATAATGTGGAGAGAACGATCAAAAAGGCAAAAAAGATATTTTATGCATATATAATGATTTCATAATTCCTATGATAATGTGCAACATATGCTTCTAATTAAAGAAGCGTGACAAATTAGATGTAAGCAAAAACACAAGGAAGGAACTACTCACATGTATCCCGTGGGCATCAAAGAGACTTCTCAATATATTTGTTTCTTCATCTGCTACGTCACTACGATCAGCTTTCTCTTTCCCCTTTCCTGTTGAAGGCCCAGTCTCTGAGTTATCATCATTATAAGGTACATCAAAATCAGAACTTGGTTGAGCAGTTTCAGGATGTTTACGCCTATCCTGATCATCTTTATGTGTTCCAACAAGGTTCACATCTTCAGATATTAGACTAAAAATATTTGAAGTTTCAGTTAATCCAGTTTCTCCATCCACTTTCAGAGTGAAAAGATCTTTCATATCCCGAGCTTTAAAAAACCTTTTCTGCTGTGGATTCTTCAATATCTTGTTAGTAAGAAAATGTTTGTAAATCTGACGGTGATACACTTTCTCCTCTATCGTTCCACGTGTAATCAACCTATACACTGTCACATCCCGTTTCTGACCAATACGCCAAGCTCGTTCTCTGGCCTGTTAAAAGCAATATATATCCTAAATACAAGATAAGATTTAAAAGTGAAACCAGAACAACATTAAAACCCCATAGAAACAAGAATATATAGATAATATGATAGATATATGTTTAATCTGAAAACATTAGATGCAGCAAACTCCTAGTGACACTCTAGTTGTTTATGTAGGGTAAAATATGACAAAATGACTAACTCAATGTGGTGGAGGAAAGTTAACCAGTTAGTCTTAAACTAAGAACAAAGTTACCTGCATGTCAGTTGAAGGGTTCCAATCAGGGTCAAAGATGATCACCCGGTCTGCACCAGTAAGATTTGTCCCCAAACCTCCAACTTTGGTTGTTAAAATAAAGATAAATATGTCGCTTGAGGCATTAAACTCATCTATTAAAGCCATTCTCTGTTTTACGGGTGTGACACCATCCATTCTCCGGTAACTGTGGCCAGCAGTTGTTAAAAAATTCTCAATAATGTCAAGCATTTGCTGGGTTTGAGTAAATAGAAGAACACGGTGACCCTGTTCCTTCCAAACATCAAGCACTTGAGCGACAACTTTCATTTTCCCGCTACGTTCTGGATTTCCATAATCTGGATTTGTGAAGGCATGTTCCCTTTCAAGCAGGTCAGGGTGGTTGCAGATCTTTCGCATCACATCAATTCCATAAAGAGAATTCCTGTGTCCGTCCAAGATTTGCTCCACTTCAGTGCTTGCAAGAAATGCCCTATAAGCAGCTACTTGCTCTGATGTAAGGCTGCAAAATAGAACATGCTCAGTTTTCTTCGGAAGTTGGACATTCACATCAGCCTTCATGCGCCGGAGAAGATAAGGCATGATTAGATCACGCAACACTACAGCACACCTACAAAATGACAAAAATTAAGCTGACAGTACTTGTTGTTTGGGGCCGATGAAAATCTATCTAACGCAACATCACTCATTGAAATAAGACAACAATGTAAGTAAAAAGTCTTCTCTCCAGGAGTTGGAGGTGTGGATACAGTATTAAACATAGCTTTAACAACATAATCAGTTAATCAAAATTTAATGTTTCATCAGCCAATTTACATGTGATAAAAATATAGCAAGTAAGAAAAACAGCAGGTCCACCTGTATGCTGTGGATACTTGTAATGGTGAAGCATTGGCATATCCACCAACTGCTATGGGAACAGCAAACTCAGCCTCAAACACAGGCATAACACCCAATTTTCCAGGGAAAACAAAATCAAACAATGACCACAGCTCAGTCAGTTTGTTCTGAATAGGTGCACCAGTCATTATGATACGGTGTACAGTCTGTAGCTGTTTGCAAACTAGAGTAATTTCAGCATTTGGATTCCTTATTCTGTGTCCTTCATCAAGAACTGCATAACCCCATTCAATGTCAAGCAATTGATCCCCCAATATTCTAAGCTGCTCATAAGTGGTGATAAGCAATCCAGATTTTGATCTTATGACACGATTTATCAGAGATTCCCATTTTCTTGTGTTTCTGGATGGTGCTTTACTCTCATAATCACTGTCAATAGAACTATCACTTTCATAGTCCGTTTCATCAGATTTGGCTCGCCTCTTTCTAGCAGCAGGCTCCTGAGCAGAATCATGTAAAAGCTCTACATGAAATTTTGGATACCACTTCTGAGCTTCTCTTTTCCACTGTCGCAAGAGTGTAACAGGACAGACAATAATGCTTGGTTTGTACAAGCCACTAAAATCCAATGCACCAAGAAAAGATAAGACCTGTATAGTTTTACCTAGACCCATCTCATCACCAATAATTCCACCAGCTCTTTGGCAATGTAATTCCCACAGCCATTGAACACCAACCCTCTGATAGTCAAACAGAGCGTCAAATATGTTACCAGGGATTTTCAGCCCACCTTCCAATGTTACATAAGAAGGCTGATGATCATCAAGCTCAACATCTTCTGCGTCCAAATTTTCACAACTGGAAGTGACCAAGTGACCCTCTACATCTTCTGTAAAACAGGTGAAATTCAAACACGAACTAAATTAGAAGTTTACACAATGCTGTAGTCAAAGGCCTCAATAGATGTTGTTTGCCAAAAAAAAAAAAATGCCTTCAACAGTGTGAAACACATATATGATTGTTCATACACCAATCTTCCCTTAAGAATAGCACCAATGAACATCATAAACTATCAGAATTAATTAATAACAATCTTTATCAAAAGCAATATTGATCTAGGCAACGATAAAAAATTAAGTCAACAAATTATCTACGTGTGAGATTACCTCTTCGAATAAACTCTTGCTCAGCAGTAATTGCACATATATATAAGTCAATGAATTATCCACAAGTGCATTACAAAAATCTGAAAAACAGCTAAGCCAAAGACTGGAGAATCAGCACACAAGAAGACACATCAACTTTTCCATATAAACAAATACCAACAAAAAAATCTTAAATTTGGGAAAATTACAAAGATAATAGCGAAGAAATTAAGTCAGGTTTTAAATGAAATCATATTTGAAGAACACAAATAAATTGAGATGCAACTAGTTATATTAAAGAAATTGTCAGATTTTAAATGATAGTGCAGTTTAAGACCACACTCATTTTCAGCTCTTGTGATTAATAAAGGCATCGGGAACACAGCTTTCTCCTTGAAAGGAAACTTACAAGAATTATAGGAAGAATCACTACCTTACGTATATATATTATATTTATATTTACTTTTCTTCTTTTATTCTATTATTAAGAAGTTGTCCACCCTATGCAATGACAATATTGAACCTACCACTTTCTTCCAAATGCTTGTCCTCACGAGAAACACGCTCAGTCCATTTCCTACCAGGCAAAGGCCGCCTCTTCTTCCTTTTTAAATCTTTATTCCTCTCTGCCTCTTTTTCTGAGGATTGAGGAAATTTCAGAGGTTTCCTGAGCCTGTGAAAGGGACGAGTGGGTGAATCAAGCTTTGGTAGAGCTTCAGACTCAAGCAACTTGGTGGTTGGGCGAGCTCTTGCTGCCTCAGATATTGACCTGGCAGCTCTTTCAACACTGGATGAAGCAAGATCATCAGTCTTTTCTTCCTCAGATGCATAACTACCAGATGTTTCTGGTTGTTGAAAGCGGCGCTCAAAGCCCTTCAGCTGATGAAAAGGGGTTAGAATTCCTTTCCTCACCAATTCATCCCTTTCCTGAAACATAAAGCGGTAGCAAATTAGTTCATCTAATTCTCTCCCTACCAACTTGATCCCTCATATTCATCTCTGTATACACACACATGGATCCTATCTTACCACAAAATTTAAGTAACATGACATTCTAGAATGAAAGAACCTTATTAAAAATTAACTCACTGTTTCAACAAAGCCCGCCGAGGCTGCATCCAAAACTGCATCAAAATCAATATCATCATTGAATGAGACTGTTTTATGCCGTTTTCCCAAGCTTTTGGGTAACTTTTGAACTTCTTTTAGCTTCCTCTTGGGTCTTGGCTCTTCCTTAACCAAATTCAGGATAATTTTGTCATGCTCGATACTTTTTGGAGGTTTCTTCTTGCACAAATCTGAAAGTTCTTTCTCTAGTTGAGCCTTTGTGTTCTTCAGGCTTCTTAGTCTATTAGCAGCAAGAGCATGCTGAAGGTTTAAATTGTCAGAGGAATCATCCTCCGTAATCTCTAACTCCCGGTTGTCATCACCAACATCGTGATAATCTCCATCATTTGCAACGTTGCTCACGTGTTGAATAGTGGATGCAACTGCATCTATTTCAAACTCTACCACCCTTAACTTATGATAAAGCTCTGTTTTGCTAGTAGATGGTGGATCAACATTTCCAGATTTCTGAGGGGACTCCTCCTTGGTGCTCTCATCAGCTTCAGTAACAGTCACAGAGTCATCCCTAGCCTACAAGCAAATAATCTTTGTGATCAAAATTTTAAGGTTTTGATAGAACATAATTTCTGCTACAAGACAGGTAGAACCAATATAATGTACCATACCAGCTTACAACTGAATTTCAAGTACAAGTTTCTCATTAGAGTTTCCAGACATATTAGAGAAGAAGATCTTTAATCCTAATCTTTCCCCAAGCAGATAACTAAAATTTTACACTTAAGAGCAAAATAATTTCAACCGCACATCTTTAACAATGTCTTGGATAATCGCCATCCTCTCCTCTAGAACCTCCCTGCTGGTTATTTAATATAAACGATCTGGACTAGCAGATGAAAGTGAATGGCAAAAGGGAATTTTATCATCAGACATTTTTGAGATACCCCACTACCCCACAGTACTATCGGAAACCACAATGTCGATGTAACATCATATAACTAAATCGACTAAATACAAATGCAGTCATCAAGAGTACTAACGCGCCACTATTCATGGAGACGGCACCAATACAGGTAGGGAGTGAAATTCATTGAAAAGAAGGAACCAGAAGCTAATACCTCAGCCAATACATCCCGTTCAATATCTTCGGGATTGGCAGACTTTACGCCCAAACTATCAAGCAAAATCCTATCCTCGTCTTCCTCCATAAAAGCATCACATTAATGACTTCTCCTGGTTATTATCCTGCGGAGGAGCCAAAGCGACCTAAGCAAAACTGACGGCATTGATCCTTCCACCATGCCAAAGGAGCATCAACTCTCTCCAGGAGTAACCTACACTGAATTTCAATTCCTTTACTACCCAAAAAGAACAACCAATCTCTATTGCCGAACACTGAACGAAGGAAATCCACCCTTCCACAGCTTCTAAATTGGATCAGGTTTCTCCGGAAAGTCAATTCGTCAACTAGGGGAAATTCAAATTATGAATCTTTCATTCGCAGAGTCGCAGAGACGATGATTATTCTTACCGCCTCTGTCCCCGTCGTTTAATCGTCAACAAATTTGCTACTGCCTCTGGGTTTTTCAGCTCCGTTTTATTTTAAATCCGCTTCATGCGACGCCTAAACTCTTGAGTCGTCTATGCTTTTCGCGCAAGATTCAGGCGGACCCCACTTTCATGTCGTTTAAGTTCCGAAACCAATCCATCGATGTCGGCTCACTTCATTCACAGCTCGAGTGAACCAATGTGCGTTTTGACTTCTTACACGTCGTTTGCGTTCAAACGGTGTCCCCAGTCAGTTGCTCCTGGTCCTGGTGCCGCTCACCCGCCGGCATAGTGAGTGCCGTAAGTCAACACTACTACCGCAACCGCGGACGTGTTAGTGCTCTATTGGATCAGAGTTTATATTTTTGAAGAGCATAAATGCAAATTTATTTCCCTACCAAAAACAAAATGCAAATTTATCTGCAATGTGAGTTTTATATTTAAGTTTGAATAAGTATTAAATATTTATAAATTATTTAATGAATTTAAAATAAATCTTAATAAAATTATTTTATTTTAATACACTTAAATTTAAGTTAATTTGAACTTTACAAAAAAACTTTTTAAAAATTTCTATAAAATAATTATTACAGAAAATTAATAGGAAACGTCAAATATTATACATAAGTGATAAAAAAATAAACTTATAAATATTTTAAAAGATGAAACTATTTAAAAATTCAATGAAATAATAATATATTATTTTAACATTAGTTAAGTATTTTCTTTACATTATAAATTGTTATTATTTAAAAAACAAAATCGTAAAGTTTCTAAAACTATCTATTTAGATAAAATGTTTACATAAACTGTCGGAAAACTGCATACAGGACAGTCCCAAGTGCAATATAATAATCTTAACCATATGAATTTGATCTCTAAACCTAAATACCTACAGGTGATACCCAAATATATGTTATATATATGGGTTAATTCCATTGTAATTTTTTGGTGTTTGAATACATAAGCTATACTTAAATTGCAGCAATATAGCTTATTTTAAATCTTTTCAAGTAATTAAGAGTGTGGAAGTGAGTAAATTTTTTTAAATATAAATTATATTTTATACATAAAATTTGATTAAATTTAAATAATTTATTTAAAATATTTAAATTGTTGTCACTTAAATTAACTTATATTGTGTACTTCATAAAGTTATATATAATCAGAAATGAAACTCTCTTTAGCAAATTTTTTATTCAATTCTCACAAAAATATAAGTAAAAGTTTAGTGAATAATTTATTTTAATATTTAACAGGTCTTATCACACAAATTTTTTTAACTTTATATAGAGAAAATTTTTATAATTACGAATGCATCGATAACTAATTCTTGGCCACTTATATAGAAACACTAATGCTATATTAGAAAATGATTATTCTAATAATTTAAACTATTAAATAATATTGCTAGCCAAAATTGGCCATTTTAGATTTTTAAGGCTTGCAATTCCACGATTGAAGGATGGGCGGTTGTCCAACAAAAGGCATCATGAATCAGAAACGAATTTTGTCCTCTCTTCAGCCAAACATTTGGTCACATATTTGATGGCAATGCTCCTCCAATTCTCTTTTTCCCAACCACCACAACTAAAATAATTTTTTTTTTCTAATAAAGAGTGAAAGACAGTTGAACTACATTACTACTTTTAATATGAAATATTGCACTTTGTTTTTTTATTTTTTATTTTTTTAGAAAAAGTTGAGTCTTTAGTGATGGGTATTAAACAAACGTATATATATTACCCATTACATATTTACAAGACAATATCAGAAAGTTATGATGGAGAAAGGACTTTCAGCCAGAAACAAATCCATCCTATGAACTAGTAAACCAACCCCTTGGACACTAAAGCAATATTTCAATATGCAATTTAGTGTATTCTATGTATCCATTTAATCCTGTATGGCCTTATTTAAACCAAACAAACTACACATTTCATTTCTAATAATATAATGTCTTATTATCTTTTTTTTGGAAATATTTTTCTATTTGACAAGCAAAAATAACTACTACCACTCGTTCAATTGTTGTAGTTATTCAACCGTACATATGGCTTTATTTAAAAACTTTGCAGTCTTCATCTACGTTTGTAACAGAAACTACAGACCAATGCAATGTGAGCATTATATAGTAATGTGCAATTATGACTTAGTGTTTGTAAATAGCGTTTATCTTCCCAATAAGAAAAACCTTTTGTGTAACAAACATGAAGAAATATTGGAATACTCCAATCCAGATGCTAGTTGTCCGACAAGATCAATGGGTTGGATTGTAATAAGTTTTACTTTCCCTTGTCGGTAATTTTTTCTTTTACAAAAGGATGGGATACTAAATACTTTAAATTAGTATTAAACTTTATAATTAAATTATGAATTTTAATTAATTTTATAATTTACATTAATTTTATGGCCTGTTAATAAAATTTCTTAAATCAGACTTTACTTGTTGATATTTTTTATAATCTTTTTTGAAATATTATTTATTCAATGGGTAAAAATTAATTTTTTAAAATATGATTAAAAATGTATTCTGAATTAAACTTAAGATAAATTATTTAAATTATTCAAATTCTTTTTATTTATATTAATTTGCATTATTACTTTTTGATAAATTTTAATTAAAAAAAATATATTTTTCGGATTGGTTTAACTTTAAAATGTTTAAACTAGAAAAGTAGAAATTTCCCTATTTAATTCCTCCGTTTTTTTCCCCTAATATAATAAAACATTAAAATTTCAGTAAGGGCAATTGTATATATATATTTTTTAAGAGTAAATTACACTAACTTTCCTTGAAGTATTTGATTATGACACTCCACCCCATTCTTACTCAAATATGATACTCCACCCCATTTACTCAAATATTAATTAAAAAAGTATACTTAATATTAATAAAATATTCATAAAAAAATATTAAATTAATATTTTAATCTAATTTTATTTAAAAATTATACTTTAATTCAGTTAATTATTTTAAATCATTAATATTTTGATAAATTATTATTTTTTAATCAAATAATTATATTTATTACAAAGTATAAATTTTAAAAAATATATATATAATTATAAAAAAAATTTAGTATAAATATAAAGACATCTTAAGATGAGTTTAGTTAGTAAAAAATAAAATCAATTATGCTTTATATTTTTTTCTTAACTAAACTCATCCCCAATATGCTTTTATATTTATATTAAATTTTTTTTATAATCATATATATTATTAAATTTATACTTTATAATAAATATAATTATTTGATTAAAAAAATATAATTTATCAAAATATTAATTATTTAAAATGATTAATTGAATTAAAATATAATTTTTAAATAAAATTAAATTAAAATATTGATTTAATATTTTTTAAAATATTTTATTAAAATTAAATATATTTTTTTAATTAATATTTAAAAAAATAAGATAAAATATCATATTTAAATAAAAATAAGATAAAATATCATAATTAAACTCTTTAAATAAAATTAATGTAATTTACTCATTTTTTAATTACAGTGGAAAGGAAAACAAAAACCTATATAAAATGCGGGAATGCGAAGGGCATGTGCATGTACGAGCTTGAGAGCGTCTTGGGGACAACTCATCTGAGTTTCTCAGCGCCGGAGCCAAGCCACGCCGAAATTACTGGAATCGCTGCCAAATCACGTTCTCTCTCTAGGGTTTCGCGGGACCATAGCCTTTTTTCTGGTCCCAAACTATTAATTACGCGGCAATCCGAAATCTGAGCCTCACTCTTTGTTTGCAGCTTTGAAAGTTGAAACGCAATTCTTTCCCATTGTGAATTTCATTTGATCTGAACGTTCCTAAATGCATTTAATTTTTGGATACTGACGCTTGCCCTCATAATTTATACGGCTTTTGCCTTGAAAATGCTTGAAACTGAAGAATTAAGGTGTCGAGAGGAAATTTTTGCGTGTTTCTGAAGTGGATTGTTCAGAAATGTAAATATTCGTAGTGGAAAATAGACCTATATGCTAACTTGGAGAAGAAAAATAAAAATTTTTTATTCTGTTCTGGGAATATAAGATCTTTTTTTTATTTAGAAATTGTAGACGTGACTTCTGCTCTTATTGATGCAGATTTCTTGCAATTAGAGATTTAGGGATTTGAAGCGAGCCTTGTATAAAGGGAAGTTAGCTTGTATCTAATGCGCAGCATTGAGTTACCTGCTGAGCTCAGTTGGGAAAATGGATTCTGCAAGGAGTTGGCTTCAGAAGTTTCAGCCACGGGATAAATTGAGGGCTACTACAAAGAAGAAGGAGGGTAGTAATGGAGAAGAAGATTCAAATTTACCAGTGGATGAAGAAGCTCTTTCCAATGTCACAAAGCAAAAGGTTGCAGCAGCAAAGCAGTATATTGAGAACCATTATAAGGAGCAAATGAAGAACCTTCAGGAGAGGAGGGAGCGGTATGAATCATTTCATCAATGCTGATAATGGGTTAGACGCTATTTTTAATGTATTTAAGCATCAATTAATGAGATTTGTCTTCAGAACACCTAAAAATTAATTTGGGGACGTCCTCTGGCATTCTTGTCTTCTGATTATTAGAAATATAAGCTGTTTTTAAGTTTTCTTTAGCACAGGGTTCAGGGTTTTTATTTGTACTGTATCATCCTTGTTTTTAGCTGTTACTTCTGTCTCTATAGCTGAGGCCGTTGATTGATTCTTATTGTTCTGATTTCTATCTGTCAAGAGTTGTTCTCATGTAGATTTTTTAGTCATATCTGTTAAATTATGCCGAAAATTACGGTTAACTTACTTTTTGTGGCTCCGTTCGCAAGTCTGGTGACATATGCCTAATGTTAAGTTCAGTCTTTCGTTGGACATTTTTTTGTACCTCATATTTAGTGGTTCTGATATGGTAACAGAAATGCTTTGTCATAAAGATGGACACTCTCTCCTAATTTTGCTTTGTGGTGCAAGTACATATGATTTTAGTAATAATTACTTATTATCCTTACTACTTGCCTGAACTATGTCAAAATTGCTGAAAGCATTATCTCTGCTTGATTGTTGATGTGTGTTGTGTAATTTATTATGACAAATCAGTTATGTGGTAATAGGTGGTCAAATTTCTAATACCTAACTTTCTTATAACAGTCGCACCATCTTGGAAAAGAAGTTGGCTGATGCTGATGTCTCTGAGGAAGATCAAAACAACCTGCTTAAATTTTTGGAGAAAAAGGAAACCGAATATATGCGGCTTCAGAGGCATAAAATGGGCGTCGATGATTTTGAGTTATTGACTATGATTGGCAAAGGTGCATTTGGGGAGGTATGTATATGTTTATATATGACATTAGTTATGATGCATTATTAACTGTGCTATCGTCTTCCAGTTTCTAATTTTTATAAAATTAATTATCTGAAATGCAATTTTGGCTTTTTCTATTATTATTTGGGTGTCCATGTTTATGAAATTTCAAAATAAAATTAATTTTCTGTTCACTATTCTTTATATATGGTATGCATTTTTGTATAATCTTGGTTGCTTATATGCATATTTTAAAGAGAAGATATATATCATAATATTATGTAAATATTTTGGGATTATTGACATTATCACTCAGTACATGGTTAAGGCTGCCAACCTCCCTTTTGCTAGCCATCAATTGAATTTCACATTTTGGTCTACAATTAAACTAGGAGGAGCCCCATCACATACAATATAACTTTGCTGCTTTGCTGGGATGGGATCACTATATGTAAACAATTTTTTTTTTCTGCTGGCGGGCTCTCTCTCTCTCTCTCTCACTAATCAAATGAAACCCATAGAAGAGAGATATGTATACATTCATTCATATAAAAGGAGTAAAGGACTGGTCTCCATTTGAGATAATGTAATATATGATTGCATTTGTGGAGGTAACACCTCCTCTTTTTGAACCCCAGGTTCATTTTTTTATCCTTCAAATAAAAATTTGCAGTATATCCTGTTGACTTGCTTTTTCTTTGTGTTTCCTATTCTGCTAACATTTTCAGTTTTGGCGCAGGTTAGAGTCTGCAGGGAAAAGACTACAGGACATGTATATGCTATGAAGAAGCTAAAGAAATCAGAGATGCTTCGTAGAGGACAGGTTCACATTTATTTATCTAGATAGATTATATTATTATGGGTAAGAAAAGTTTGTATGTCTAAGATCAATAAAATTATTAAACCTTTTCTAAATTTTGTTAATCTCTACAGGTAGAACATGTCAAAGCTGAAAGGAATCTCCTTGCAGAGGTTGACAGCAATTGCATAGTCAAACTTTATTGTTCTTTCCAGGACAATGAGTATCTATATCTTATTATGGAGTATCTACCGGGTGGGGATATGATGACCCTGCTTATGAGAAAGGATACCTTGACAGAAGATGAAGCCAGATTTTATGTTGCAGAAACAGTTCTGGCTATCGAATCTATACATAAACACAACTATATTCATAGGTAGGCATAGACTTGTTCCATTTGCTTGTAGACTAGAGTTATGTCCTCTTAATTTTTTATTATTGTATGTTGGGTCACGTTCTAATGGAACCTGTTACAAAACAACCTACACTATCTACTGTTAGAATTATAAGTCTTATTATGATTTTCGGTATGGTCCAACACTGCAAAGTGTTTAATGTTTGAAGTCAGAATTATTGATCAGTATATTTATCTGTTTTCTTTTAAAGTAACCTTAGTATAAAATCCTCTTTTCAATATTTCACATTGCAGGGATATTAAGCCAGATAACTTATTACTTGATAGATATGGACACTTGAGACTGTCAGATTTTGGACTATGTAAACCCTTAGATTGCAGTACACTCCAAGAACAAGATTTTTCTATAGGTCAGAATGCAAATGAATCTGCACAGAATGATGAACGCTCAGCTCCAAAACGCACACAACAAGAACAATTACAACACTGGCAAAAGAACAGGAGGACACTAGTAAGTTTGCTACCATTATGTATTGATTCCTTCTTATTTATGGTGATATATGATGGTGTTTCCCTCATGAAAATGTTATGTCATGTACTAAAAAAAATGTACATGTCAAACTCACCCATCCCCCTGGGGAAAAAAGGAAAAAGCATGGATTCTGCCATTGAGAATAGCCACGAGGAATTGCATTTATTTTTCTCATGTGTTTTAGATAAATGTTGCAGGCGTATTCCACTGTTGGTACACCAGATTATATTGCTCCAGAAGTTTTATTGAAGAAAGGTTATGGGATGGAATGTGATTGGTGAGTTCATGCCTGTGTTTTTCTGAATTGATAATTAAATATACATCACTCTGCTTAGTTTGCAAGTATATGGTAGTATTCCAGTTTGTTTTATTCATTCATTTCAGAATGTTGGAGTTTTGCTTGACATTCTAATTTCTTACTTCTAAACTCGGGATACTGTTTGTGGCATTTCCTTTTCTTTCCCTTTGTCCTCTAAATGTTTTGAGAGCATAATGGACGTTGATATCTATTCATGTGAAATGTATGGGTAAGCTATAAGAAGTTCAGAGTTACATACATGTTCTGACACAATTATGAACTTTATAAACATTTACAGGTGGTCACTTGGAGCTATTATGTATGAAATGTTGGTGGGATATCCGCCTTTTTATTCTGATGATCCAATGTCAACGTGTAGGAAGGTAATCTTTCTGATAGAAATAACTACAGAGACAAACATTTGACATTTGCTTTTGTTTCTTGAACCATTGCAAGAAACTCTTACCATCCAGTGTTGTAACTTGTGCAGTTATAATTTTATTTTGAAGTTTCAATAAAGCTGTTTGTAGCTTTCTATTGTAGTCTTCATTAATGTTTGTCGTCTTAATGCCATATTGTTGGCTAGGTTACATAAACTCTTTGATAAATTCTGGTTGATACCTCTAATTTAAATTTGAATCAAACTTTTGGCATATGTTGATATCTGAATTGTTGGAATGCTAATTTTATCTCGGTTTCCCATTTCACGCAGATAGTAAATTGGAAATCTCATTTGAAATTTCCTGAAGAGGCTAGGCTATCTCCTGAGGCTAAAGATCTTATTAGTAAACTTTTGTGTAATGTCAACCAGAGGCTGGGCTCAAAAGGCGCAGATGAAATAAAGGTGTTGTATGGTGTGTCCTATTCTAAATTCTTAGATTGGTTCCATTTTATAGTTGGATATAGAAGTTACGTTTCATGGTCCTCTTCAGACTCATCCATTCTTCAAAGGTGTTGAATGGGATAAGCTGTATCAAATGGAAGCTGCATTTATTCCTGAGGTCAATGATGAGTTAGATACTCAAAATTTTGAAAAGTTTGAAGAGGTATTTGAGACCTCTAGTTCCTTGCTTATTTTGTATAGCTAACCATTGAAGGCCATTTACCTTGTTATTATGCCTCATTTTACATTTTATATCTGCAGTCTGACAGCCAAACTCAATCATCATCAAGATCTGGCCCATGGAGGAAGGTAATTGTCACCAAGATATCTGTAGAGTTAGCACCTGCATAACCTTCTGTTGGCTGACATGGTGATGGTGAAGCACCCTTTTTTTTCCTGGCCAGTTAGTTCATCATTTTGGCAAGATAGGGAAGAGCAATGAATATCAATCAATTATTAATGCTGGAACTACTTATTTGGCAAATATGGTGTATCTCTGCTGCTCTGAATAGTAATTGCCCTTTGACTTTAAGTTTACTGTGAGTTGGTTGCTGGGATGTATATTAGTTGGGATTAGTTGAATGGATGTACAGTTAAGAGGCTATTAACAATAGGCAGAGCTGTTGTAGTGAGGAATATGGAACAGGCTGTCAAACTTCTTTGGAATTCCTATATCAGAAGTTGTCTTTTGTTCTCCATTTCACTTCTAGACTAATTTGGCTTTCAAAATCACCCACGTAATGTTAAGGCAAACAAACTCTTCTTCAGGAACATAATCTGCATTATTTATTTTATTTTTATTAAAATTATGACTGATGAAACTCTAGAGTATAACATTTTCCATTTTTGTGCTTTTCCCTCTATACTTAAGAAGCATTAGGTTTTGGGTCTTCTGGGAGTGTGTATTTGTTGGGCTTGCTAAATTAAAGATGATGGAAGATGTATATATTAGGGTGAGAACTTTTATGACTTAGGGAGAGTCAACTCTCTTAATATGTGCTCATGGGAAGTATTGTGTGCACTAAATTAAAAAATTAATCGTGTTTAACTTACAATCAGACGGACAAATGGGCATGTCTTCTTGCGCTCCTGCCATGGTTTTCTTCTTCATAAGCTGTTCTTTGTGAACAATTTTGTTAGATGATATTTTCTCATGTTGTTTTGTTGTTCTTGATCTTCAATTTTTAAATTTTTTGCAGTTGTTCAGTCATTCCTTCCATTCTTCTTTTATCTCATTTGTTCGTTTGTTTTACAGATGCTCTCGTCCAAGGACTTAAATTTTGTTGGATACACATATAAGAACTTTGAAATTGTCAATGACTATCAAGTTCCTGGGATGAGTATGTTTCTTTTTCTCTCCTTTGGATTGCATATTTTGATTTATTATGTCCAGATTGTTTGCTCTAGTGCTCTATTTTGGCCTCCTTTATTAGTCATTATTTTTGTCGGACAGATAGTATCAAAACAAATAAGTTAAGATAGAACAATCAACAATTTGTTAAAACCTTAATTATAGCTCACGTTGGATTAATTGACTTCCCTATATTATTTTTTTTTAGAATCAGCATGTAATATCGATTCTAGCCCATGCTATGTTAGTGGAAATTTTTGATAAGATACCCATTTTTCTTTCAATGAATATAATAGTGGATTTTACTTTCTTTAAATTATCAAAATACACCACTTGCATGCACAAATTTGTCCTTGAGTTGAAGGAAATTAACTAGTTAGCAGAAATTAAGCACATAATTGTCGTATACAAATCTGTCTTTTTTTTTTTAATTTTTTAAATTGAATTTGGCCATTTCCTTTTGAAGTGCTATCATAATTAAATCAGAGTAGTTTCTTGACTAATGAAGAGTATCCAGAAAGTCAATGTTTGGTAACTTAATAAAAATGGATTCTCTGTTGCCTTGACACCTAAACTCAATTAGAGGATAGAGCCTTTTGGTTTGAGGGCAGTAAGGCAGGAAAGAATTCAAAGAATGGAGGAGATCAAGGAATAAATGGCTTTTCCTGTTTGGTTTTCTCATTGTAGGCAGAAAGTGAGTGTATTCACTATTCAGTGGAACCCACTTCTGTGGGCCCCAAAATTCTCTGAGGAAGAGACTTGGCTTAACAATGGGTCCCACTTAGAGTTAAAAATGCATTTAATTTTAGAGTAATGATAGAGTTACGTGCTTATGTTTATGTTTTCGATATAATGCACCATTTGAGACTGATCTCTTATTATATAAAATTTTGTAGTTCATTTGAAACCGATCTCAAATTGTGCGATGTACCGAAAATGTAGATATAAGCATGTTGCTCTATCATTATTCTAATTTTATTACACTCAATTATTATTGATTTATCATTGGTTTGGGCTGTTTACTTTTTCTCATGCAGAAAGAAATGTAACATGACTGTAAACTATAAATTTCTTTCCATTCTTTTTGTTAAACCTAACAAAATTTGAATCTCAGCCTTTCCGCTCTTTACTTCTTAATAAAGCATATGGAAGATTTTTCTACCCATTCTTTGATGTTCTTTTTGCTTCTCTTGTTTCTCTTCGTTTGGCTTTCTTCTCTCCAACAAAACCAACAAATGCATTTGTTAATCAACAGATATTATGTGTGAATGAGGACAAGTTAACTTACAAGCATCATAATGTTCGGTGCAATACTTTTTAATGTGAAGGAATTGGATTGATTTGAATCTGACTTTGGTCAAAGTTTTCGGATGTGTGTGTGCATGCATCCCTGTGTGCACTTGCTGACCGCATGTTTCACTTAAGAATGTTCTGGAAGGTTGTGATTGTAGTTCTTGTGTTGATCTTGCTATCCTTGTGCCTTGCAGCTGAATTGAAAAAGAAAACTACCAAAGCGAAGAGGCCATCCATCAAATCGCTTTTTGGTAAGTTTGGGCTATCTTTGACCGTTTTACTGCGTGAATGTTTTTTAACTTTTATGGGTAGCTTTAGTTGTGCTGCTCTCTGTACACCTTTCTGTTGTTCACTTCTAACCATAAGTCTGTTCCTATCAAACTTCGGTAATGTATGACAGATGGTGAAGCAATGGCAGATGCTTCTGAGACTTCAGATGCATCTGCAAGCAATCAGGACGCCCAAGGAAGCTTTTTAAACCTCTTACCACCTCAACTAGAGGTGTCTCATAACGAGAAGGAACCCTCCTCTTAAGAGGCGATCACTTAATCTATCCAGTGAGACAGTAAAGGAGCCATAACTCATGTCAACAGCATATTGGCTTTTTCCACGTCTGATAATATCATTCTTGATGCTGTTTCGCGTTCGGATATATTGGCTACGCTAAAGGTTACTTCACGATTGATTGATCGAACAAAGGCATGAGGAAATTGCTTGTGTCTTGAAGCCACTGATAAGCCTCAGCCCTGATGAGTCTCGTAAGTTTCGTTAGTGGACACAACTATTGAATTGTAAATTTCTTATTCGCTGCCTGCTGTCGAGAATGCAAGGCACTGTGAACAGATACCCAATGGAAACCATGTAAATTCGTGTTTTCATTAAATTAATGATAGCAAAGCTTATTGTCTCAGTCCCATCTGCTTGGTAAGTGGTTTTCAAAAGATTTGGCATTCACTAGATAGAATGGGAGATGAGGAAGTTGGCTTTCCCTATAACCAAGGCCAAGATAAATTTTGAAGAATGTGAGGTATGTCAACTAGAATTCCATTGATATCAATAATTTGTAATTTATTACTATTAAATTTTATTTTAGTGTTGCAATCTACCTATGCTTTTCTTGAGTTCGTCGTCAGTGAAATTGACTTATTTTTTTTTTTCCGAATAAATCATTGCTAGTATTATTGCACAACATGCTAACATTTGGATTTGATTTCATTCACATCCAATTTTCTTTATTTTAGATAAAATAAAAAGAATAAATATTGATTCTTATTTGTGAATCTTATTTTTTTAACTAATTTTAAAGTTTTATTAATTTTGTTTTTATTTTTTTTTATCACACTTCTTAACTTTGAATGCCAAAATCAAGAAATCTGAATCCATTAGCACTTGGCATACCAAGGGTTTGACAGCAGTATCTCACTTCAATATCAAAAGCTAATGCAAATCTTCTTATTTTTTTTGGTGCAATGCAAATCTTCTTATTACCAAAGTTAAATGAAAATAGTTAATGGTGTTGTATGGCACTCTTCTATTTTCTTAGATAAAGCCCAAAAGCCTCAATTTGTCTTATTTATCTATTGTTTAGTATTTACAAAGATATTTTACAGGCACAATTGCTAGCAAAGTGACACTTGTGATCATATTCGTACGTTTTTCTGTCGTTGTTAGTATCATTTACCTTTAAACAACTTGTTACTTATGATGAACATTATTAGTTGACCAATACATTTAGCGAAAACTGTGGAATTTTCCTCTCTTTTGTCCAAATCAAACGAACTCTTCGAACGACAAGCGGGCAAAAATGAAGGGTGATTGTGAGAGATGTTTTGTTGCTTGCAGACCATGACAATGGAAGAATGGCATTAGTATGTAATAGAATATACTGTTGCGAGGGCCAGCATATTTTTTTTTTTACTACATGCTAAGCGTGTTTATGAGGAGCTTTTTTTATTGTTTATTTTAAAAGTTTTTCCAAACTTTAGGATGGATATAAATCACCTAAATCATATTAAATTGAGTGAAATTGTTGACAAAAATCGAGTTGGACCATGGGTTGAAACAGTTTGAAAAATGAGTTTAAATAATTTTACACGGTCGATTTTAAATTTTACATATTTGATTCACAATAACCCAAATGGATCTGAAAGTAATTTTTTTTTTTGTGTGTAAACTTATATAAATCTTATTAAACCCATGTAAACCTCTTTAATCCTAACTAAACCCAACTATGTTTGTCCCTTTTACATCCCAAGAGAATAAACCGTGAAACTCAATTAATTTAAAAGTTTATCCTATTTTGTAAATTGTTAGTTATTACTCTTAAGTAAAACTAGTATTTTCCTTACTAATTAAATGTTATTTATACATCAACTGGTTGTGTTTTAAGGAAAACGATAATAACAACAATAATGGTAATAAGCTTTCTATATTAAACAGTCGCTGTGGCTTGTTACATGCTACCTTCAAGAAGAATAAACTAACATATAGACATCACTTTCACTTAAGAGGCTATTTAACAAATAAATTATAGTATTAGCTAGTGTTCACACGAATAAGCAACAGAGACGATAACTGTCCACAGCAAATCTGAACCCACTTCTATGAATAATTTCCATTCGCTTGGAAACATCCACTAGCATTATCCTCTCCAACGTAATCAATGACCTGGAAATTTAATTATTGCAGTTCCTCAGTGCCATGGTTGCCAAGTCATAGAGCATTAAAATAGACACCTCGTGAGATTTACTGCACCAATGCCCTTATCAGTGATCGAGTAATTTCTGTAGTATAACATAAGCATAATATTATATAGTGGTAGTTGCTCCTTCCCCATCAATCAACTAACGACAAATCAAAATGGCCCTCTCTTTGATTATTATATTCAATAGCTTTGTAACATAGCTCAAACTATTAAGCTCCCATACATGACGAAGAAAAGGCTTGAAAATCCTTTAACTTCATTAATAATAGGAAAAATCACTGCCAAACCAACGTGTGATGATTAGCTTCTAGTGTCTAATCTTTTCTAGATGTCTTGACTCTGCCATGCCGGCCATTTCATGGAAAACGCAAGCTAGCCCTATAATTTTTTAGTCATCGACTTTACCTTTAAAGGGGACATCCACCTCTCTTTGAAACCCCCCCTCTGATCCTACCGTCCATTTTGTGGTTCACCATTGTTTCTCACATTTACTTACAGAAACATTTGGCTTGTTTTATTTTAGGATGAAAGTGGGATTCGAGGTGGTTCATGGGAATTTAGACACGATTAGACCCCATATGCATGAATCTTGGGACTACCCAAATTATGGGTTCTCAGCTCCAATTCCCTCAAACCCATTTTCGAAGCTAGCAACAGAAAGCCACAGCATAAACTTGGCGCAGAACGAGCTCTGTGATTGGGTGGAGCATATTACCAAGCACCTCGTAGATGACTTGCCTGAAACTACCAATGATAACTTGCTGGCTAATCACCAAACAAGGCCTTCCCCTGACAACTTTGTCCCTTCACTTTCATCAAACTTGAATCCAAGAAAACCTACATTGAAAACCCAAAATGATCCCTTTAGCAGTGACCTTCACCAAAGCAGCAATTTTGAGCTTCACATTCAAACAAACTCTTCAGAGCATAACCAAAACAATCATGGGTTAAGCCTTATTACCCTTCTAATGGAGTGTGCAGTGGCTATCTCCGTTGATAACCTTGGTGAGGCTCATAGGATGTTACTTGAGCTAACACAATTGGCCTCACCCTACAAGCCATCCTGTGCTGAGCGTATTGTCACCTATTTTGCTAAGGCCATGGCTAGCAGGGTCATGAATTCTTGGCTTGGGGTATACTCCCCTTTGATTGATCATAGAAGCATTTATTCTGCATTCCAAGTGTTCAACAATATTTCCCCCTTCATCAAATTTGCTCATTTCACATCTAATCAGGCCATCCTGGAGGCAGTTCACAGGTGTGACAATGTTCACATTATTGACTTGGACATTATGCAGGGGCTGCAATGGCCTGCCTTCTTCCACATCCTCGCGACAAGAAAGGAGGGCCCGCCGCATGTTCGAATGACGGGCATGAGTGCCTCCATGGAGCTCCTGGTTGAGACTGGGAAGCAGCTCTCCAATTTTGCCAAGAGGCTTGGAATGTCATTTCAGTTCCACCCAATTCCTAGAAAGTTTGGGGAAATCGATGTTTCAATGGTGCAAGTGAGGCCTGGTGAGGCACTAGCTGTGCATTGGTTGCAGCACTCCTTGTATGATGCAACTGGACCTGATTGGAAAACATTGAGACTTCTTGAGGAATTGCAGCCAAGAATTATCACTTTGGTAGAGCAAGATGTTTCACATGGTGGGTCATTTTTGGACCGTTTTGTTGGCTCTTTGCACTACTACTCCACCCTTTTTGATTCTCTTGGAGCATATTTGCCTACTGAGGACACTAGCAGGCATCGCGTTGAGCATGACCTTCTCTCCAGGGAGATCAACAATATATTGGGCATAGGAGGCCCTGCAAGGAGTGGGGAAGACAAGTTTAGGCGGTGGAGGAGTGAGCTTGCAAGGCAGTGTTTCGTGCAAGTTCCAATGAGTGCCAATTCAATGGCTCAAGCACAATTGATCTTGAACATGTTTTCACCGTTTCATGGGTATACCCTTGCTCAAGTTGATGGGACATTAAGGATTGGATGGAAGGATACCAGCTTGTATACTGCTTCCACATGGACCTGTAGTAGTTGTAGGTAGCTTTAGATCCCACCTTTTGGATTTGTTCTGGGTTCTGAAATGGCTTTAGAAGCAGTATAAACTGGAGAATTCAGCTGTATATGATAGCAAACCAAAATTAAAACTTTATAAGGTAATAAACACTTAAGTTACACTACTTGTTCACAATTTATGATTTCTCCAAAATCTTGTGTGCTTTATGTCAACTTTTACTTTCTAGAAAAAGTTTATAGGGGTTTGGAGTTCTTTATTTTGTTATGATCCATTAAGTCCCACTTCAAATAGTATTATAAGATGCTTAATATGAGATTATAAATCTTTGGGCTCTTCTCTTCTAATACTTAACTTTTGAAAGTAAATGCTCTTAAAGGTTTATAACAATTGGTACGAATCAAAGCTTGCCACTATATAGCGGTGATGCCAGAATTATATCATGTTTGCCAGGAACTAGATTCGCTTAACACATCCTCTCTTTTTTAAGGTTCTAAAGACACACGAATCTTTTCAATCTCCTTCTGCTTTGTTTGTCTTTGGATGCTTCCGACCTTGTCGTCTGCATAACCAAACAAACGTGGAATTACTATTATCAGCACTAGTGTTTGTTGTCTTTCTCGATGGTCCCAGATCTTGTCTAAATTTAGACACACACCCATTTCTCTACTTGAACAGACAAGAGTCATGAGTTAGCAGCAGAAAGTAAGAGAGCCCCTGTGTGCTTGTTTTCACAAACTGTCCTTGTGAACAGCCATTTCTAGGATCCAATGCTAATCTTGGTATAACGTCTACCTTTTATTTTTATGAGCAGCGGTAAGACTTAAACTTGACACCGTTTCCGAATGACGTGCGCTAGACTCAAAGTTCAGACATGAGGGATAAGCCATCAAATTCATTTAAGTAAACAAATGAAAGAGCATGAAATCCTTTTTATTCATCTCAGTAAATGCCATAAAATTTTTTATGAGTTATGAAATATATAAATTTGATCGTTTAATTTATAAAATTTAATAATTTAATAGATATTATATTTATATTTTTTTTATATTCTTTATTTTTAAATTTTCAAATATTAAAAATTTTAATCTATACGTAATAATTATATTATGTTTTAAAAATATATATATATTAAGTAATTTTTGTGCACTCAAATAATTTAGCCGCATCATTATTCTACCTATATACTAGGTGGTGCTCTAGTCAACATTATGGGTCTTCATTTTGCTTAGCTGGGGACAGATGAAAGGCGTTGATTGAGCTTATTATTATCACAATCAACGAGAAGGAACATTTGCACCATAGTTGGCAATGATATATGAATCCCAACGAATCCTTGAGAGGCCCAGCTGTCTAAATAAAGTTAGTATGATAATAAAAGGTTGAAGAAAAACTTGGTTGAGATGACATCGAGTAGGTGCCTTTTGCTATTATTGTCTTATCTTGTAATGTGTATATTTTTTGAGTTATAAATTTTATAAATTTAAATTTATAGGATGTAATTTAAACAGTAAAATATAAGTAAAAAATTATTAATAAAAAAATTAATAATTATGATTATTTTAAAATTATAAATTATAATTTATTTATATATATAATTATTATTATAATTATTAATTTTTTTATTTATAATTATTTATTTTTAAAGTATGTACTTTAGAATATCTCAATTTAAATTTTACACATTCTCATATATTTTTTTATATTTTTAATTTATTTTTATATGTACATATATAATACATAAAATTATTTGCACAATATTTTTCATTATTATCTAACCACGTAACACAACCCCCAATCCCCCCTCTTTCTTACAACAATAATAACATAATTGCTTAGGCCTACCCCTGATACCACATACCCATCTTATTGCAAAAGAAATCCTTTTTATGTTGGTTAAAAGATAAAAAATTTTAAAATTTTAAATATTAATAATAATTAGGAAATTTATAATTATATTTTTACTCTATAGATATTTTAATAAATAGGTATGAAGATTTGCACATTCAAATTTAACCTCATTTAAGTTTAAATTCAAGTTGATTATGCAAATACTCTATAATAATTACTATGTTCGTCCTTGTAAGTTGGGGTACTGCATCAATTGGTGGTGGGGAAATATTTGGGTGGGGAAGATTTATAATTATGACTGCAATTAATATTTTCAATCTCAAAATCATGTTATTTAGATAATTATATATATGTACGCATCATACATTTGACGTTAAGTTTATTTTTTAAAAAAAATAAATTTTAAAAGTTTCTTTGTGTAAGTGCTTAACTTTACTCATAGACGATGGCAAACATTGGTGATGTTATAGAAATTTGAGAATAAAATTGACAATAAAAAAGTTAAAAGATGAAACTAAAATTTTATTTAAAATTAAGAGATAAAAACTTATCTTTTGTCAAAATATTTTTATTAATAGAAAAATGATATAATAAACAGTTTAACCTCTATAAAAGCTTTTTGTTATAATAAAAGTGTTTTATTGTGCACGCATTTTTATTTATATAAATTTTATATTTTATATTTTTTCTTTTAATCTATTTATATATATATATATAATATGTAAAATTATATACATATAACATTGTTTTAATAAAATGATACTTTCGGTCATTTGGTGTATGTTGATTAATGTGCCCTTTTTGTTCCAAAAAAAATATTTCTAGAAAATGTTTATTTGAATAAGCATTTAAATTGGGCTGACAGTGTCCAATTGGGCTCAAAAATAGCCCAAATGCTTCAGATTCTAGACGTACCCAACGATAAAAGGAAAATAAAAGAAAAAATAAATTGACCTGAGCATGGTGGGCAGGAAGGAAGCAAGGGTAGAAAAAACGGCAGAAAAAAGAATGGAAAAAACAAGAAAAGAGAATAAAAGAAAGGGAAAAGATAACGAGCACTTTGACAGCGCCAACGTGAGCTGCACACAGACAGGGCATCCAATCAATTTTACCCTCACTCTTTAGAGCAATGCTCATACGTATTTGAGTTATAGAATACGACTTTTCCACAAATTGTAGGATGCAGTTATAAGTTTTGGAGATGAAGCATATTGTTAGAATCCGACAGACTCAAATTCATGTAAGCATTACTCTACTATTTATTTATTTTAAAATTTTTATATTATAAAAATTATTAATCACATTATTAACTTTTAAAATAAAATGAGATTAAATATATTGAAGAATAATAAAACAGAAAGAAATGAAAAATAATAATTTTAAATAAAATAATATTTAATTAAAAATTTTGTGAGATAAAAAATAGGATAACAATTTGTTTTTAAGGGCATCAAATGTTATTTTCTTAAAAATATTTTTGAAAGTATGAAAATAAATAAAGAAAGAGATATTTTTTTAATTACACAACGAACAAATCAGAGATTACTATAATAACTTCGAGTGTCGCTATATTTATGTTTTTATGTGTATGTTGGATTATATTTTTTATTTTTTTAAAAATAAAAGATAAATAATAAATTTATTATTCATCTTTTATTTTTTATTTTTAAAAAAAATATAATCTAGCGTATACATAAAAGTGTGACTTTAATATTACTTTTTTGAAAAAATTTTAGGAGCATGTCATTATAATTACAAATGGGTTACAAATGTGATGGGGTACAAATTTAAACCAACAGATGGGATGTAATAAAAAGAAATTAATGACTGATTTTAAGCCAATAGGTAGAATGTAGATGAATTATAAGTCTAATGTAGGTTTAAAACTGCTCTTTTTTGGGGGTCAATGCGGTCCTGTTTTCTGGAAATTAGGGCTTCAATCCATGTTCTGGGGTGATTGATTTGGGTTTTGTCTGGTTAAGGAATTTAGCTGGAGATATTTGTATTGTGTTATGAATAAAGTTTCCATCCTCATTGCTGGGGGATGTTAAAATTTTTCATAAATTTGGCTCATTTTGATTTTTCTAGCATCCTGGATTTACGTCAGATCCCAATTTGGTACTAATCGGATTATTGAGTGGGAGATTTCATTGGATTTGGGTGGATTGTTCACGAAAGCGGGGAATTTTGACCTGCTGAACCCTTTAATCAGTTGAATCCTTGGAAAATCGGAGGGAATTTGGTTTGAATAAGATTATGTACTTTAAGGAGCTGAATTGGACACGAATCTGAGCATTGCATTTGCTGCCTACAGGTGCATTAAAGGTCATTTCATAATGGACCATGTGATTGCTGGGAAGTTGAAACTGGGAAGAAAAATTGGGAGTGGGTCTTTTGGGGAGCTTTATCTAGGTATGCTCATGTCTGCTTTCTCTTTTCAAATGTAATTTCTTTTCTTCTGAGTCGGCTTATATTCTCATATTGCTACAAAGATATTCCTTTTATTCTTACTTATGTTAGGTGTTAATGTTCAAACTGGAGAGGAGGTAGCTGGTTAAGCTGGTATGTGAAGCTATCTTCAAAGTTTTGTGTCTGGATTGAACAAAATGTTTAAATATTGAAATCTGTTAGGAATTTCTGCTTACTAGGTACCAATTAATGCTTTTTCTGTTTATATGAATGCATCTTTAGTATCTTAAATGGACATATATAATCAAATAACTTTACCTGACTTCTTGGAATTTGCGTTTATCTCTATTATTTCCGTGTTAGATATATCATTGATCATTCCCATTTGAGTTTGCGGTGCTTTAATTTTCTATGTGGTAGACTTTGTAAAATTTTAAATCGTGAAAGGCATCGTAAATTTTATCATTGTAATGGGAGTTCCAATAATGATACTTGCAATATGACATGGGACATGGTTCATTGCTGAAATGGATTCTCTCTCTCTCTCTCTCTCTCTCTCTCTCTCTCTCTTATTACTAACATCGGGACAATAGTTGGATCAGTACTTAAAGTTTTAGAAGAAATCGACGAGATCCCTTTAAGGATTGAAGTAACATTTGAAATGCCGCATTGTTTCCTCTCTGTAATTATTTTTTCCATCTGCTCAGTGCACGCTTTGGTTCATATTGTTTTGGTGTATTTTTCTTCGACTATTGATCATATCCTTTATTTAGCTTTTTTTTTCAAGAAAATTCTTATACCATTTAATGACATAAATTGATTATAATATTCTATGTTGCTAATTCAAAATCACTTCCTTCTACCCTTTAAAAAAAAAAAAAATCCAGGAGTCTGCAAAGACCAAGCATCCACAGCTTCATTATGAGTCAAAGTTGTATATGCTTCTTCAAGGAGGAAGTAAGTCCAGATCTCTGTCACTTTTAGCTTTGTAGTTTGGCTAATGGGAGAAGTTTCACCAGAAATCTTTCTCAGTGGTCTTTAATTTGAAAATATCAAGAAAAACTATATTTGTTCATATCTTTTATTATAAAAATCTGTAGTATATTTTAATTGACGCACATAATCTTCTTTTCTTAATGAGATTAGAACCAGTACTCTAAACCATGCCCTCAAAGCAAAATAAAGAAGGACAAATGTCAGAAAATAACCAAGATGCTTCCTTTTAAGTAAATCCAATATGCTTTTTTTATTTTTTTAGATCGAAGCGGGGATTCCCCACCTCAAGTGATTTGGAGTTGTGGGAGACTGCAATGTCGTGGTTATTGACCTTCTTGGACCAAGTCTTGAAGATTTGTTCAACTACTGCAACCGGAAATTCACATTGAAGGCAGTGTTGATGGTTGCTGATCAATTAGTAAGTCCAACTATTAACACGAAAGTGTCATAAACAGTGACATTGGTGTTATATTTTCCTTATATTATTGTTTGTTTTCAGATTAATAGAGTTGAATATATGCATTCAAGAGGTTTTCTTCACCGAGATATAAAACCTGATAATTTTTTAATGGGTCTAGGGCGAAATGCAAACCAGGTATGTTATTTTGATTAGGAATATCCTTTGAACTCTCAACTTGCTGGACTTGACAATTAAGCCATCCACTTTTGGAAGAGATAATCCGTGATATTAATCTGGCACTCAATGCTAATTTTGATATACTTATTGAGGTTCTTTCTTTTGTCTTTTGGATATTCTAGGAGGATGTATTCTTTAATCTTTTTATTTTCTTCTATTTTTTTTAAGGAATCCTTTTCATCCAAAAAACAAAAAAGAAAGAAAGAAAAACATGCTTGGTAGATTCTGATAGGAAATATTGTAGGTGAACACTCAAATTTCAGTTTTAACTAATTTGATATCGTGCTGTGTTTCTGATTTCAGGTATACGTTATTGATTATGGCCTTGCAAAGAAGTATAGGGATCTACAGACTCATAGGCACATACCATACAGGTAAATTTTGTCATTGACAGACAGACAGACAGACAGACATACATACATACATACATAAATACATACATCAATTGGCTATTATGTCTTTCACTGGATATTCTTCAGCTGAATACAGGTAAATATCACTGTAATTCATCTAACCATAACTAAATCGATCATCCAATAAGGAATACTGGAAATTACCATAAGTTATTTTGAGTGATTGCTTGTATGCACATGCATTCATGTTTGCAACATGTCAAAATGTATATGACTACACGCCTATGATAGAAAGTGTACCATAAAAAGCATAATGGTGTGAAACCAACTTCTAATTTGGCATCTATTTTTTGATTAGGTGATTCCAGGTTTTCAACTTGGAACCTTCTGTTTACCTCAAACTTTGTTACTTCTTTTTTTTTTTTTCACATTCTGGAGTCAAATGCATCACTATATTGTTCTGCACTTCAGTTTCTTTAATTGTTTGTTTTTTTATGTTGTTCTGTGTTTTACCTTGAGTTTAATTCTTTCTAATATTTGAATTGAATGTTCTGTTATGAGAATTAAAAAGTCATTGTTAATTCTTGTATAGGGAAAACAAGAATCTCACAGGCACTGCTCGCCATGCAAGTGTCAACACTCATCTTGGAATCGGTGAGTGATATCTCTTGCTAATTTATAACTATTCATGTTGACAACCAATAATTAAAGTGAATATAACTTAATCTGACTTATTTGCATGTTTTAAACAATCTGATTGAACTGAATTTTGCTTTCAGAGCAAAGCAGGAGAGATGATCTGGAATCTCTTGGTTATGTGCTCATATACTTCTTAAGAGGAAGGTTGGATCCTTGACATACAGATTTACTCTAACCCCTAAATGTGGATATTATTTCAATATCATTCTTACTACTGTCTTCCTGTATATAATTCTTTTTGTGGTTCTAGTCTTCCCTGGCAGGGATTGAAGGCTGGCACCAAAAAACAAAAATGACAAGATCAGCAAGAAGAAGGTGTCAACTCCCATTGAGGTAGTATGACTAGCTGGATAAGTGTCAATTTTCTTAGCAAGAGGACTTTGAAGAAGTTTGATATTCTCTCTAGTTCAAGAGTTTGATGCCTTAAATTGGGTTAGATTTTGGACTGATCTAGTGTGATGTATGATGCCTTAGAGGTTGAGAAGGCAGGCCAATTCTATTACAGTTTTTGCCCATGCAGATGATTGCCTATACCAGCACAAATGCATGTAGCTCGTGCTTTAGAACTAGAATCACTTGAACTACTTCTACTGGCTACAAAGATGATGTAATACTCTTGGGATAATTTTCACTCTGCTTGAGTCATGATCCTGTAGGTTTTTTGCATTCAATGGTTGGCAGAACTTGTACTTTTGCCTTCTTTCTTGCCCATTCTGTCTCAGTTCTCAACTTTATAGGTCATGTTGCTATTTTGTTAATATGCATACATACATATGTGTGTGTGTGTGTGTGTGTGTGTATGAACAGGTGCTCTGCAAATCATATCCATCTGAGTTTGTATCATACTTCCACTACTGTAGATCATTGCGGTTTGAGGACAAGCCAGATTATTCATATTTAAAGAGGCTTCTTCAAGACTTATTTATCCGAGAAGGTCCATTAACCTGATTTTTTTTATTTATATTAGCATTCAGAGAATATTTTGCAGTGAACTTTTAGTGCTTCATTGATTTGGTTTTGATCTTGACATTGTTCCTGCAGGCTATCAATTTGACTATGTTTTTGACTGGACTATATTGAAGTATTCACAGATTGGTGGCAGCTCCAGAGGGCGGGTTAGTGCTTTTATATCTTGATTTTTTGGATTTGACTTTCTATTAAAGGTCACTTACTGTTATTGGTGCAATAACAGCATCTTAGTGGCAAGGCAGCTATGAATGCTGGACCATCTGTACAAAAGCCAGAAAAGATGTCAGGTCCACTCTCTTTCAGCCATATAAGATATTAAAATTTGGTGTCCGACTAACTCTTAATGAGTCTGGCCATGAGTTTCTTGGAATTATGAACTTTTCCTTTTTGGTGACCTTCCATTTTAGTTTTTAGTAATCCTTGGTTTACAGAAAATGATAGTCCGAGAACATCTAACTATACTTATGTTTTTTGAGGCTTATAGTAAAACTGTTTTGCTCCTTCCAATTCTGTTGTTGCATAATTTTTGGGTGTGCAGTTGCTTGTTTTAGTTTGGAAAGAAACTCGAGAGAAATTCTCTGGTGCTGTTGAATCGTTTTCCAGGAGGAACCCCATAAGTCCTAGTCCTCATGGTGATCACACCAAACATAGGTCATATGAGGATGTAGCATTACCCAAGGACGTGGTAAGTATTTGTTTTTCAACAGAAGGAAATGTAAAATTATCATTCAGAGTTTCCTTAGGATGAGTTTTTTTTTTTTTTTTTTATCTTAGTTTCTGGTTTTAAGAGATGCCTGCAGTAGAACGTGAAAATACATGCCATGATTGATTTTACGCTGTGGCAGTCCATATAGTTTCAGAGTGCTCCAACCAAAGAAAAAATGTTGGAAGTCACCAATTAGAGAGTAGATTAGCTGACTGTCTCCTGTAATTCCTTGATCCAGACATGTGCTCGATATTAGAGTAGGCCGATGCTGACTAGTGCCCTAAATTAATGATTATCTTTAATCATTTAAAAATTTATTAGTTTTTTAGTGTTGACTTTAACACTATCTCCTGCATGCATTGATATTTAATTTGACTTCTATTTGCTTTGAAAACTATTCAATCTGTTGAAAACTACTGCACTTAATCTACCTTAGCAAAGGCACTTTTGATAATTCATTAACTTGCTGTAGAGTGGCTATGTGCTAGCATGAGTTCGTTTTAACTTATCTTTATGTTGATTTATATATGGCTTTATGTAAATGTTTACCTCTGAACCAATTTGAAGTTCACTGACTCTATGTTGTTTGGTGTATTTTCAATGTTAAGCGTGGGATTGAGTCTCTAGAGCATAAACAATTTCAGTTAGGTTCTCTAAATTAGATTTTAAGAATACAATAAATGAAAGCGGTTTAACCAAAAAAAAAAAAGGGGGTAGAACAATTTAACTGGGAGAAAAGAATACAAGAAAGAAGGGAATAAAAGGAGGGTTGCAGTTGATGACATTGCTGTATTTTGGTTGATTATTGCTTCTATTTTCGTTGCATGTGGTCACTGTCTAAAAGCCACAACATCTCTCGTTTGCTGTTATTATCCTCTTTTCCTGGTTCTTCTTTTCTTATTTTGCTCATTGCTGAAAGCCTGTACTTGTCAGCATTCTTCTTCAAATATTCTCAATGGTATTTTGCCGTGTAATTAGCACCATGAT
Organism: Dicorynia guianensis; assembly: GCA_037013595.1. Taxonomy (NCBI): domain Eukaryota; kingdom Viridiplantae; phylum Streptophyta; class Magnoliopsida; order Fabales; family Fabaceae; genus Dicorynia; species Dicorynia guianensis. Next base: position 36,323,810 of record JASUAB010000007.1, read on the forward strand.
CAAGAGAAGGGACGCAGTTCTTCTAGATATGGCAGCACTTCAAGAAGAGCCGTCATCTCATCAAGCAAGCCAAGTTCCTCGGGTGACTATAGTGATGGTCGTACTGGCCGGTTGACTTCAGCTGGTAGCCGCCCATCTACACATAGAACTCAACCTGCATATGAGACCAAACAAGCAACTTTTACACGCACTGGATCAAGGGGCAACCGTGATGATCCTCTTCGTAGCTTTGAGCTCCTCTCTATCAGAAAGTAAATGTGGCAATTTTTTTGTGGAGGATATATTTTCTAAATTCTAACGCGCCTGAAATGCAAGATCACCTTTTATTCAAAAATCATCTTAAGCATTATGGAGTTTAGCCGTGTGGGGTGATACTGAATTCCCACGAGATGACAATCATCGCTTCCGGATATCATTTTCTGGACCAAAAGGGACTCTGTGCCCCCAGGATTTTGTCTTTGGAAGATTTCTCAGCCACTGTAACGTGTTCTTGAAACTTCGCAGAGAGAATTCAACCAGGATTTTTTTTACTGGAAACAACTTATATTTTCATTTTCAATTTTTTCAGAGATGAACTTGAGTTGTAGTACCTATGGTTTGTGACACACCTTGTTATTGTGCGTTCACAGTGAGACCAACACTGCTCTTGTAAAACATATCTGCTCATATGGATTCGTTATTTTTGGGAGTCTTTCTGACACAACTTGCTACCACTTGTCATTGAATTACTTTCACAGTACAGACATGATACCTTGCAAAAATCCGATGGCTGATGGGTGTTAGTTTGTCATCGTCATTAGGTGTGGGTAGGATTTTCTTTGTAATGATTTGGATCTGTCTTGGAAGAACTCATCCACTTTCTTTCTATTTGTGCTTCAGAATCATGGGAGGTGGTTAAAATATACAACTACCCTTGGCCAAGAAAAATGTATCTAACCGTCATACTTTTACAATGGAATTGTTTTGGATATATTACCATACCATCAAACCAAAAGCAAGTTATTTTTTAGGTACTTATATTCATACAAATTGAAACAGTATAAATAGTATATAATTTTTCACATTCACTCTATATTTTCTCTCCTAAAAATTGGTATCTCTATGCGAGATGCAGGAGAATCATTTTTCTTTTTGAGGGGTAAGATATATCACTATGCTATCAAACCAAATGCACGTGATGCCTAATTCCATTTACTTAATCTTTAGGAAAAAACTAAAACCATGAAATTGAATTTATACTATATTCATAAAAATTTAATATGAAATATTAAATTTATTAATTCATATAATTTGATCTATAAAATAATTTTATTAAGTAAAAAAATTAATTAGTGTGAATAAAAGATCTATTTTTGATAAATTTTATTAATATTGTTTAATTTATATAATTAATTTTAATAAAATAAGATTATTATTGTTAAATAAAAGACTGATTAATTTATTCACCAGCTTTAAAATTGACAATACCCCACAGGAAATTTTATCAAACAAAAAAAAGCTGAAGAAAATGTGTTTTATGTCGGCAGTTTTCTTCCAAATTTGAGTAATTTTCTGAGACAACCTGAGTAGCTCCAAGAAGCAACTATGGATAACATACAGAACCCTTGCCAATGTATGTGAGCAATCAACTAGTCTACAGAATTTGAAAGACATCCAGCGAATGCAAGAATTGGTCTTTGCGTAACAATTAAACCCATTGGCTCACCAAAGCACTTCCAAAAGTAAACACATCACGAAGCAAAGGCTTCAAGAATCAACATTTGGCAACACCTACCTTGGCCAGGCAGATTACATTTACAACTAGCATCAAACTCTTTTTTTGTTCTTTACGCTACCCCACTAGTTTGCAGTAGCCTCATGCACAAGAACAATCAATAGATCATTCATAATAATTTCGAGGATTATATACACATCAAGCTCATCAAGTCCCAATATAACATGAAGTCCAAGAACGAACGCTTGCGTACAACTGTGAGAATCACATATAGCATTTTCGGGTAGCTTCCATAAGTATGTTTGCCAAGGTTAACTCTCGGTTAACTTTTAGCTCCAAAAAGAGGTTTGGCCTGGTAGCCAAGCATGCATATAATCTCAGACCGAAATTTATGGGTCTCTAAGAGCTGCCAAACGCTTCTCAAGGTCATCAATGCCTGAGCTGCAATACAATAAAACTTTCAAGGTCAAAAACCAAAACCAAAAAATTTTATTAAGTTCATGCAAAACCGGTGTGGATTAAACAATCCTGATACATAAGGTGCCAAGTAAATTGTTCATAACTTCTTAGTTACACATAAATACACATCTCCCTTTATCTTAAAAATTTTAGTAAAGACTAAAGATGGAAAACAATCAGTATGGGTACAAAAAAGTTAGATGGTAAATACCTGCTGACATTTTCAGTATTCTTTGTTGCAACTCTTTCTTTGGGAGCTGCTGACAACTGCCAGAGTTCAAATACAAGACAAATTAGCTTGATTAGAAAGCATAAGTGCCAGACAATAGGAGTCCAGAAATTTATAGCAACTGATTCCAACCTGTGAGGCAACATCCACACCAATTTCATCAAGCACCTGCAAAAAAAGAAGGAAGTGAAATTGCCATCAATTTCTTTTCTGTAAATTCAGAAGTCAATATAATCCCCACACAATAAAATCTTAAATTTTGCCAATCTAGATTCATTACTCTTCTTTTGAATCAGAAATCATCCCTTGTAATTTGTAAACCTTGTAAATTAAGCCACAAAAATCATAATGTGTTATTTCAAGCCTTGAGAATGTTCCTACTTTTCATTTTCTAAGATTGTATATTTTGTGTTATTAGTGCCAAATATTCTGCATTCAACTCTGAATTAGCCCCAAGGGTGTAATTACTGAAGTGAGCATTCTACTTAGGACCAATGGTTCCAAGCACTGCCAAGTCATCTAAAAAATAAGAATGTTACATTGTTTCTTCCAGTACACCATTTCATCTGAGACAAATTGCACATGTCAAATGTATTATAGGAGTCTCAAATGATTCAAGAAATTAAATTAGTACGAATTGCAGCATAATATAAAATGCAAGTGTAATGGAGGAAGGTACTTGAAGGAGAATACCTGATTTGTCAGCTCTTCAGTTTCCTCTTCAGCTTCATCATTATCCAAGGCATCATCTATGGCATCTGACATCATTTCGGTCTGCATATAATATTAATATAAGCTGTGTAAACATAAACAATGAATTTTCATTTTTTTTCTTACATATAGATTTTAAAAAAATTACAGCATCATCTTACAGTCATATCCATTTGTGCTGATTGTTTCTGGAAGTCCTGCATAATTTTAGCTTGCTTTGCAGGTGCCATTTGCTGCAAATAAATCTTTTAATTTAGAAAAAGAGTAAAGATTATGGACTCCAATGTTCAACATTTTGTTGCACACAGAGCAATCTAGAAGAGCAGCTTTATCACTTCTTGTTTTTCTTTTTTCTGCTGCATTTGGAATACCCACTCCATTCATTTCTTCTAGTCTTAGATCCCTTTCTGCTGAGTCTGATGGAAGTAAGGGGCATAAAGCACTACCTTAAGTATATTAAAGCAGAAGAGTGGTCCCAATGTCCATGATCTGATCATACTAATCTAAGGAAAGTCTCAAGCCCCACAATACCCCCAAATACCAACATTATCTCCAACCCCTCAGTCTTGTACAAATTAAAAGGCATTCGTGCACTGGAATAACATGCATCACAAATCATCATAGGCCTTTTTTCCATACAAAAGCTTTCTTTTCTATTCCTGGAAAACAAAAACTTGCAATCATAGCCCAATCCAAACATTTGGATATATTATGGGCATGCAAATTAAAGCTATAAAATTGAATTTGCTACCTTATTCATGGCTGCCATTGCCTTATTGGCACCTTTCAAACCAACAGCAACCGAAGACTGGGCATACATTGCCTGCAGAAAATAATAGTCATAGCTAAGCTCACAAACCTCAATCTCCTAAGAAAACAGTAACAAGTTACCACAAGAGCAAAGGTTTCCATAACCTACCTGCGTGTGAGTTGCTATACCTCTCATCTGAGCTCGACTACCTTGAAGATTAGCAATTTGTTGCCTAAGCCTGATCAACTGGCGAGCTAGAATTTTTGTTGCTGCCTGCACAATGCATGGGCAAAGAAAATTTCTGAAACTCCAGCATATCAAAAACAGATCCAGGTGACAGTTTTTCAAGTATGTAAGCAGATAATCAGCAGGAAAAAGAAATCTACAAGTAATATAGGCAGCAGATTATACCTCATTTCCTGTCTTAGCAGTTCTCTTTATCTCAGCAACAAGTTTTTTTTCCTAAAAATTAAATAACTAAATTAACTACAACAACAACAGTTCAGGAAGAGAACCATCATGTGCAACAGTCAAACAGTTTGACATACTTCTAATTGCAACGCTCCAATTTCCTTCTCTACGCCTGTTATATTAGAATACAAGAAAACATATTAATATAATAAGTGTAATTGCCATACGGTTTACTGACTGACACAATAAAGAGTGATATTCACATAAAATACACATATGATCAAAATGGAAGTCTCCCTCTATATGCATTTTCTTCAGTTGTCAGGGAAACTATAACGAGATAGTGTCAAGGACAGACCCATCTAAAATCAAATTACCACTTAATCAAACATTTAACATAGCTTTGGTTGTCACAGCGCATAAGCCTAAATCCTAATTGACTAATATAGAAAGAAGCTGAAATATTACCTCCAGTAGCGTTTGTCATTTCTGAAGTCAATTTAGCACTTATTCAAACACTTAACATAAACTAGGTTCCACAGTGCATAAGCCTAAATCCTAATTAACTAATGGAGAAAGAAGCTCAAATATACCTCTAGTTGCACTGGTCATTTCTCGCTTACTCTCCCGGAGAGCGTCTGCATCAAGTAAAACATGAGAAGACACAAAAATCTAGCCTCTCGGCCATAATTCAATATGGTATTTCAATTGTAACCTGCAACTCGCAAAAACATGCTATAAAAAGAAATAATTTGAAGAGAAAACCAAGCATCAAAGTGGTTAAGCAATTATCAGAACCGTATCCAATACAAAAAAAATCTCAGAAGGGAAAAGCCCACATGAGGCCTGCTGATTGAGGATACAAAGAAAGAAGCGAGAAGGGAAAATAGGGACAACTGGATACTGCTAAGCTGATTCGGTTCTGGGATGAATACGAGGCAACAAGCAGAAGAACGATCAGAGCTAGGGCACAAACCTTTGGCGGTAGGCTTCTTGGTGAAGATGTTCATGGTGTCACAGAATGGACCAAAGCAGAGCACCCCAAGTGTTCGTCAAAGGTGAATTCCAAACGGTTAGTGTTGGTGAGATGCTCCAGGACGCCAAGCCAGAGGTGAAAGATCCGGAAAGTAAAAGGATGTTTTTCGTTCTCTCGTGTTTGTTTAGGTTCGGACTGTGACTTATTTTTAGTCTATTATTTGTTTTAAAAAGTAATTTAATTTTTTAATTTTTAAATAAAATAAAATAAATTATTATAATTATAATTATAATTATTTAATTTTTTTAAATATAATTAAAATAATTTAATCTCTTATTTATTAAATTTTTTAATATAATATAATTAATTAATGATAATTTAAATTTTATTTTATTTACATAAATTTTAAGATTATTTATTAACGTTAAATTATTTATTTTTTTATTAAATTTTAAATTTTAAATTTATATATTTTTATAATTTTTAATTAAAAAAATTTACGTAATAATTATTATTGATAAGTTATATTATATTAAAAAATTAATAAATAAAAATTAAATTATTTTTTAAAAAAAATTAAAAAATTAAAAGTGTCACTCCTCAATTATCCAATATGTTGGGTGAAATTTTATACACATATCCTTCAAGTTATTAAAAATAACGCATATTCCACAAAATGTTGTCTTTCATAAGATCATGAGTTGAAATGTTGAATTTTTCAATTATGCAACCAAGTCTATTTTTTTAAAGGATATGAAATATGTAACCGAGTCTAACGCAGCCTAAAAGCCTAGCTTTATAATAATTGTTTAGAAAATAATTATAAAAATGATTTATGTAAGGAAATAATTTGAAAGATATTGGCATCCATTGATATATGAATTTTTTTATGCCTGATATTGTGTTGTGATAGAAAAAAAAAAAAAAAAACTTTTTAACGAACAACTAGACTGTCTACAAACTCAAAAATTAGCTAGAGAACGAGTTAGTTACCATAGCTGATATTGCTTCTTCAACTCAAGATTTTAATATATAACTTCCTTTTCCAATTATCCTATTTAGAAGTGAATATAAACCACAGTTTTTTCCCATCTATCACTTTAGTTAATTGGAAGATGTAATGTTATTCTTGCAAATTCTAAAATCCATTCTTTTCCAAAACACAATTCTTTGCTTAATAATGACTCATTTGAATAATTTTAATCTCAGCCCAAAAGTTACTCACGAGAAAATTGTATTTTTATAGTATGTGAAGCTAATATGATGCAACAAAGTTTCCGTCTTCAATCCTTTTTTCAGCAAGTAGGTAAGGAAGCCGAAATTGACATAAAAAAATGCAGAGATAAACACTTAAGACTGATCGCTGAACAAGAAGAAGAATGTAGAAGGAGTTTCGAACCAATGTTGTGGTGATATATTTTGCATACCCTCACTCATCCCCTTGGATTATCATTAATTTATTCTCATGGAGAGATTTAACAATAACAACACATAGTCGTATGCTATTACCTAGAGTTGGCCCAATGAGATTTAAAAATAAAAAACTCATGGAGAGTTTCAAGGCCTCCAAATAATTACGTTAAACAGAAGTGATGGCTCCAAAGAGAAGAAGACCCAAAAAGAGAGAGCGAGAGTAAAAGAAGACGACAAGCAGAAGTAGAGTCAAACCAAAAATAATCACTAGTGATCCAGCAGTTTCCATTTTCATATCCAAAAAGAGAAAGACATCTTAAAACAATGGTAAAACCAATATCAAGTACTTGTTCCCGCTATGATTAAGACAAAATGAGAATACCAAATTGTATGGAAACAATAGGGTAAAAAATTCAGACAAATCAGAAAATTAAAATGTCTGATCTCACGTAGCAGTCTCCTTTTTGAGTTTAGCAAGCTCCTGCCTTATAAATCCTCCCCTCTGCAAAGAAAAAATGCATTAGAACTAAAAGCAAGGCCAGGTCACTTTTCTTCTGTACTGTAAAAGATAATCTAATCTCCAGTCCTAAATCTTTGGAATTATTAAATTCACTCTTGATGAGTACAAATCAAATGTAAGAACTAAGCTGCCAGTTCGTCCCTTTGAGCTTTTAATGACCAGAGAAGAATTAATTAACAGGCAGATCACGTAGGAATCACTCTTTATCTATCAACTTCTTTTTGGTTTTCTACCCGGCCCCCACCCTAATCTAACAGCCTTGCCTAAATAAGATGGATGGGCTGGCCTGAAGCTAAAAAGGCAACATTGAGGCATTCTCTGACTTTTGCAGATTGGAAAATGAGAAGTAGAGGAAGAATAAGTTTACCAACCACTCACCTTGATTTTAGCCAACATAAGCTTAAATCTGTCAAAATCATTAAGGGAAGCCCTTCTTTTCATCACAATCAGCTTCCTGCCCCAGGAACTGTTCTCCCATTTGTTCTTCACATCTACATCACAATCAATTTCAGTGACTCAAACAAGTAAATTTCGCACGAAACTAAATTCTTCACTACTCTAAGTTCACTTAGCACACACCAGCAGCCTCAATTGCATGAATCAGAGTCTTCTTCTTAGGAACCCTATTAATGTCAACCTTGATATCCGTCAGCGAGAGCCTCTTGAAGTTCATTGTGGTCCTCACCATATCAGGGGCATCAACAAGAGCCTATATTAAAAAAGAAAATTGAAGCTTGCAAGAATCAAAAGGCAGGAATCCAGAAACTTTAATTCTTACCACAACTAAAAATTTACATTATTGTTCAATTTGAAATCAGACATTAGCAACACTTAAATACTTTTGAAATTGTGCTAACTATCGAAATAGGGATCTTGGAGAATATGTAATTCACTAATTATCACCAATAAGTTTAACTAAATAGCAGAATCTTTACTTTAGGCTTTTTTTAGATATTATCAGATGAATATAACAGGAAAAGAATATAACGATCACAACTCTCAAACACTATTTTAGCTAACACAAGACGGGTATCAAAAAGCCCACCTAAAATTTGTAATTAGACCAAACAGAATTAGGCATAAATAGAATATTTCAAGAGGTACAAGGAATTAAATCCATACTAAAAATGCTAAACCTAATAATATGAATTTGACTGCAATGCTCTTTGCACTATGCCATCTCACATGCAAAAAGAGCATGAAGGCAGGTAAAGATTAGCTTTAATCTAGCATATGAAATCATAGGCAAAGAAGACATGTCATAGCAAAAGCATGCATCAAACTACATGACCAAAAACTGATTCAAAGTGACTGCTTGAATATCTCCTGCACATTGCGTTTCTACTAAATCGCTAGGTAGAGAAGCATGACCAGAGACCTGCATCCACTTCACAAGTGGAATTCATCCTTGAAACCAAGTTGCAGCTAAGAAACAAGGAAAGCAATAAAAGACCTCCTCTGCTGTTCCTACTCTTCCATGATGCATATACAAAGATTAATAGGTACATGAATCAGCCGCGGATTCTTTTACTGATCCGCTGTCCATCAAAGTAACCTTTTTTCTGCCTACCAACCATGAAAACTAGGTACAGACAATCAAAACCTTACGACAATACTTAAACCCATTTTCTTTCCTTTTACTTTCATATCAAAAAGAGATACCAAGTTATCACCTTTTCTACATCCACCTTTAAAAAAAAAAAAAATGCTGTACAACATGCAAATGGTTTTCCAAAACAGTTTCAGCTTGACCCCAATGTAATTCAAACTGTAATTAAGCTTTGAACTTCAAAAAACATTTGGCTTATCGCACAGAAAAATACCCTGTTTTGGTCCACGACATCAACGATCACGACAAGCTTGCCGTAGTCCTTCCCATAATTCACCAGAGCCACCCTTCCAATCTCCACGTACCTCTTGAACGGCTACAAGTATCAACCCAATCACAAGCACAAAATTAAACTTTTTCTTTGAAATAAGCCATACTCTAAAATCCAATTTTTGTACTAGCAAAAAAAGAAAAGCTTCTACAAACATATGCATACATAAATAGAATTTGTATGTCTGTGCAAAATATAATTTTTTTTGGAAATTTTCAATAAGAAAGAGGATAAATTGTAGAGAGATCGAGAGTGGGGAACCCAAACCGAAAAAAAAAGCAGCTGAATACTTTAAACGAGAAATATCTTGCATAAAAACGAAGGCACTGTAGAATAAAAATTTCTGGCAATCACAGTTAAATTTCTGGGAATTCAACACCGAATCGGACCATACTTACCATCTTGTCCGATCTACAACGCTCTGTGAAGAAGAGAAGCGAACTAAATGTTGGGCCAGAGGGCTAGGTAGGGTTTACGAGCAAGGTGGAAAAGGGATCAGGAGGAGGGGGGGCGGTGATCCAATGTGCTCGAGCCTACTAAAGCCAGTGGCGTATCAAGGTTTGATTGGGTACCAACAAATCATATTGCCATTTTTTTGCTTTTTTTGTTTTCACACCTCAAAAAATAGCAGCATTCCCACCTTAAATTTTATTATTTAATTTGTTTTATCAAGATGGAGTGAAAAATGACTAAAGAATAAGATTGTTTAATTATTTTTGACAGCATCAATTTAAAATCACCTTTTATTAAAAAAAAAAGAAAAAAGTTAAACACCAATTGCCTTATGTTAATAGCATATTGAGTTGGTGGTTCAAACCCTATAAAACTAAATATATACTTTAATTCAACCGAAAAAATATATATTTTAAGAAAAATATTTATAAAGTGATTAAACATAAATATTATAATTAAATTTAATGATAATTATTTTTATTTAAATTTATTAAATTTTCATAAAATAAATATTAAGTTGAAAAGGTTAATAAATTTAAATAAAATATATAATTTGATTTTTTTTTTTGTCAAACATTCAATCAAACAAAAATAAATGATTATATTGAGATTCTTTAACTGTTAAATGTATTTTAAATTTATAAATTATTATTTATTTATTTATATTTTATAATAATTTTTATTATTAATTTTTTAATATTAATCATTCGCTTATATGTTATAATAAAATATATCCAAATCCTAATTAATTATTCTCAATGAAGCTCTATATATTCAGACCCCCCTGCCGGTCCTACGCGCCATCATTTCCGATTAATTCGCTAGCCATTATCCTCGAGCTGCTTCTATCCCACGTCTACACCTTCTCTCTGATACTCTCATATTCTGGGACTTTTCGGCATCGACAAACTCAGCGCTCCACAAGAATGCTTATTTGTGCCTAGCTGCGTATCTAAAAGCGCTGAGTTGTCTTCCTTGAAAGATGCCATGGCCAGTGAAATGGATGTTTTGTTTTTGTCGTCCTTAGAAGAAAAGGCCATCTTTTTTATATCAATCGGCCTTGGATTTGTTCAATGAGCAACGATTAATCGTTGCGGATCCCTAGCAACTGCTGACCAATACAGGGGCTTGGGTTGAGTACGTGACCTTAATGCTTGGGTGTATGCGGGGGATTCTAGGTGGGACAACTGAGTTGGATGCCTTCTACCCTATCCGGCCAGAATGCCAAGATGACGTTCAAACGACTCGTTTCAAACCAAGGGTACGGTTTTATTCAATTGTATTCTTAATTTCTTCTCATGCTTCATATGGTCTGTTAATTTTATTTGATTTAGAAGGTACATCAATTAATTTTATTAAGGTTGTTAGTGCTCCTATAGAATGTAATAAAGAACTTGATTGATTCTTTTATGAGGTTAAAATATGATGAGTCATACATGTGACATTTTGCAATGTTTTCACAGAAAAATTCTTCTTTTGTTTGGTTATGCACCCAAGATAGATGCTTCATACTTTTCAGCATTATTAATGCATTGGCGGGAGTTTTCTTTTATATATTTTGTCCCACATCCTTCACTGTCTGTTTCCACAGGCTGGCAAAACACTAAGCGCAAGAAGATGGCATGCATCATTTTCTCAAGATGGTCACTTGGATATTGCAAAAGTTCTTAGACGGATACAACGAGCGGTAACCTTTATTTATGAGTATGCTGTTTAGATGACTGAATCTGTAGAAATCATGTCATATGAATGAGTTTGTAAGAATGTGTGTTGTTTGGTTAGTCCTGATGGAAATATGTTACATCTATCTCATAACAAGCCAGTAAACTAAAGATCAGTTTAATAATTTGAGTTTAAAGTGAAATTTGGTCCTACGACTCCTATTAATTCTTTCTACCGTTTGAGCTATCTTATTTTGGATCAGAACTGAAGATCATTGGAAAAGTAACAGTCTACTTATCCCTTCTCGGCTCTGAGGTGCAGCGCTATGCTTCTTAAAAGGATTTCCCTGGTCAAACCATGTGCACAATTAGTGCCACTCATTTATTAACTACTGTGCTTTTCAAAAGATCACGCGAATATAGAAATTTCTGACTCACTTATTAGTTGCTACACAGTCAGAATTTTTGTGCTGCTGAGCTTTTGCTTCTCTGAAACACTGTTATGCTCTCAATTAGCTGTTGCTAAGAAAATGACTTGCTTATTAAGTTTGGCCTGTTAAATCTCACTGTCTGGGGGAAAGCTGTCAAGATATTGAACAAATCAACTTAGAATTATTTTTTAACTTTTCTAATTATGTTGGTAGTTGGTTCTGATTGAAGTTGTCCTCTCTGCTGCTTATGTAGTGGCAGTATTTCTTATGGCTGCTGCTGCTGCTCTCTCTTTTAGTGTCTCCCTATCTGGGTGTGTGTCCATGTTTGCACGTGTCTGTATGTTTGCACAATGGTCGCCACTCTGAGGACCAACCTGCAACTCCATGCGGACACTTTCCTGGAGTTTCTATGTATATTAATAGAAAGTTCTTCTCCCTTTTTTCTGCTTTTAAGATTGTTCTGTGACAGAGGCATAGTGACTCCATTTGATGGTTTTTTATTATAACAATATGGCCTGCGGTGTCTGATGCTCTTCTTTTATGTTGAAGTTATAATCATAATTTTATTTGACTCATTTTTTCTTTCTGACTTTTTCTCCAATACTGCTGTCTATGTTTATATATTATGCAGGGTGTGCATCCTTCAATTAAAGGGGTAGTATGGGAGTTTTTGCTAGGTTGCTATGATCCTAATAGCACATTTGAAGAACGGAATCAACTCAAGGAAAACCGAAGGTATATTTTTATATTAGTATACTTTTGTAGAATTATTAAATTAGGTTATGCTGTTGACAAGAACATAAAAATACTTCACAAACTCTCAATGTTGGCATCTTAATGCAATCGGGTTTCAAGAAGGTTGATGTTGGAGTAATATTACACCTTGTCCAGTATGATCTCCAAAGAGGGGCTAAGATATCACTTTCCAAAGTAATAAGCCCAACTGACAACATGAGCACCCCCTGATTGCCACTGTCAGCATTAGTGTCCTGCTGCTGCCAACTGTCAGCACCTCTTATTAGTACTGTCACTTCCCATCACCATCACTGCCACAACTCCATAACAACAGTGTTGACAATAAAGATTGGGCTAATATACATTTTTTATGATTCGAATAAAAATTGTCACCTCAGAGATTTCTATGCAATTTATTGAAATTTATGCCTTTTGTCTCAGAATCTCTTTTATGAAACATAAGATTAATAATCTCTTGAATTTTCCTTTAATAGCACCTTAAATTATATTCAAGACATTGGGTGGCTTGCCATGTTTGTTGTTGTAACTGCTAGTGTTGATATTCTTAAAAGCTAACTGGCATTCTAAACGTGCTGGGCACAAATGCTAAATTTACTATTTTTTAATTGATTTATTCAAAAAAAAAAAATTGAATCTGTTTTTCAGGCAGAAGTATGTCATGTGGAAAGCTGAATGTCAAAGGATGGTTCCAGTTATTGGTAGTGGAAAATTTATCACATCACATATCATCGAGGAAGATGGCCAGCCAATAGATCATTCCTTGATACGTGTCCCTATTTCAGATAAGAAAGTTCTGCATTGGATGCGGACACTACATCAGATTGGTATGTATATGCTGCTGCATATATACTGAACAAAAATCTCCATTCTGTTTCTTTCTAGTTTTGTTTCAAAACTTTTGCTATTTGGACTATAGCTAAGTGAGTTAGCAAATGATGAAAACCCACAAAGAGGAATCTTATTCTTAACATAAAATCTAAACAAATTGAAGAAAGATAAGAAAAATGGAAAAATGGGTTATACACCAGCCTATCTCATGTAGCATTCAATTTATGCTACCATAGATGATCAACCATTAACATGAATCTTAAAGCTATTTAAACAAACCCCTACCTGGATTTTTGCGTAGCATAGTAAAGCTTGTACCTGAGTTCTGATTACGGTGCCATCTTTTCCTTCATAGTTACAGCATTGAGTCATCACAAGAATATAAGCTACATAGGTTTATGCTGTTTTTTTTTTTCCCTTAAAGAAGTTTTACTTATGATTTTTTATTTATTAATTTCTTCTGATAACTGCCCATAATGATAATTAATTACTCGAGGTTGTAGGTCTGGATGTTGTTCGAACAGATCGAGCTCTTGTATTTTATGAGAGTGAAGCTAATCTGGCAAAACTTTGGGATGTTCTATCAATTTATGCCTGGTTGGATGAAGATATTGGTTATATGCAAGGTGAGTTGCTGTATTATTTAATCTTTTCATTCTTAAATTGAAGGTACTTCAAGTTGAGATATTCCCAAGGAGTTATTTCCTTTGCAGGAATGAATGATATTTGCTCGCCTATGGTGATCCTTCTCGAGAATGAAGCAGATTCCTTTTGGTGCTTTGAGCGTGCAATGCAAAGGATGGTATGCCAGACATTATTGTGATGAAGCAACAATACCTTTGCCTATAAGTGCTACTTTCTTAATGTTGCTTGTCTGGGTAATTGACTCAACAGTTTTCTTATCAGCAAACATGTTCTGCCACTTTTCCTGTTGAGTCTAAGGTTTTCTACATTTTTGCCCATCCATTACCGTTGACATTATTTTCATGTATCTTAGATTATACCAACATTTAATTGTTACAGACCTTAAAAGTAGGATGTAGATCTGGACATTAATCCCTGAATTTCTACCGGAATTCTAACTTGCTGGAAGAGGAAAGTGACATAGACCAAGGAATGATAAGGAGACTAGAAGAGACTTGGATAGGAGAGACTTGTCTATCTATTTTCCTACAGTGCTACTAGACCGTCAGGTTCAACACCTAAACTACCACACAAGAACTAAAGGAACACAAGTATTTGCTCTCAAAAAATCAATTCGTGCCTTTCTCCTCTTATCATTGAAATCTATTACAATGGATAAGATTTCCTACTAACTAATTATAACTTCTTAACTAACTACCACTAACTACTCTGATCCGTAACATTGACCTAGCAGAAATTTTCACTTTTCTTTTCTTTTGTTTTACATCAATTTTTGTCCTGGTGCTCATTCATGATTACATGTATAGCTGCATCAAAAACTAGATAACTTAATCATGAAACAGACTCTAATGCTGGAATTAAGACTTTAGGTCTGAATTCTCCAGGAATTTGTGGCATATTTCTTGTTTCCAGAATGTAGTTCCTGACACTTGTATATGTCTAGGAAATCTAAAGCCCACAGCTGAACATTCTATTACTGCACCTGGTTCTGAAAGGGAAGTATTACTTACTTAGATAGCATTTGGCCTCATAAAAGCTGTTGTTGATGCTTTTGTTCTCATTTGAAGACTTGCTAAATGTTTGTCCTGATATAATTCATCTTTGTGGGGTATTTAAACGTCTGCCTTTATTTCCATTACAGAGAGAGAACTTCAGGGTTAGTGCAAGTGCAATGGGGGTGCAATCTCAGTTGAGTACACTCTCCCAGATAATTAAAACTGTTGATCCCAAGCTTCACAGACACCTGGGTATGTAAAACTATTATGGGCGGCAATACTTTCTTGGTTCAAGTTTTTCTATCTTATTAATTTGACTAGGATCAGAATCAAGTGATAAAAATACTCAGTTTAAGATAGCTGATATTTATAGAAAATAGTTTCCTGATAATTGTGTCCTGAGGTTGCTGGATGATAGAAAACTATACACCACTCTGCATATCCGTGCTGTTAAATTTGTTGGGTGTAGTATAACGGGACCTCATCCTAAGAGAGAGGTTGCCCATTGCCTGTTGCCTGTTGAACCCTTCCTTCCATCCTCGAGTTTTCTTAACAGATTGAAAAGATATTTGTAAGAATGTGCCAGAAAACAGTCCCTAAACTTCATCTTTTTGGTTTTTTCGCAGAGGATTTAGATGGCGGGGAGTATCTCTTTGCACTTCGCATGCTAATGGTTCTTTTCCGCAGAGAATTTTCTTTTACAGATACTTTGTATCTTTGGGAGGTAAGGGGGAGCTACCTACTCAGTATAAATTTTGTCAAGGAATGAGCTCTTTTTGAAATTGAGGAGCTACTGTTTTCTGGTTGCTTGACAATTCTTCATGAGATATCTACTTTGTATTTCACTTTGGCTTCAAATTATTGAGCTCAATTTAAGACATAATATAGATTGTTTTCAGTTGATATGGAGCATGGAATACAACCCAAACATCTTTTCATTATATGAGAAGCAAGGGGATGCTGCTACAACAGGCACTGCAACTGCAATAAACGACAAACAGATGAAGCAATATGGCAAATTTGAGAGAAAAAGATTGAAGACTGGGGATACAGAGCAACATAGTCCACTAGCTGTTTTTCTCGTTGCAAGTATTCTTGAGCTCAAGAATAGGCGGATTTTAAAGGAGGCTAAGGGTTTAGACGATGTTGTCAAGGTCTATTTCTTATAGACTGTGTCCCCGCGATATAGATGCATATATCTTATATTGCATATGTTTCTGCATGTATCTCACATGACACTATCTGTCCAGATCTTGGGTGACATAACTGCAAACCTTGATGCTAAAAAAGCTTGTACCGAGGCATTGAAAATTCAGAAAAAGTACCTGAGTAAGGTCAGTTTCATTCTCTGTGTTCTCTGGTTTTAGATACATGTCTTCTAATGTTCTTAGGAAAAGCAGGTGGGGATTTCAAGGAAGACAACTGGTGCAATGGGAAAATCTTAATGACCAAAAAAAATATTTTTTTCATTTTGTTTCTGTATTTGTTCTTGGGTTAGGGGGTGGAGGGTAGGTATACGTGCTAAAACTATGCTAGATAGAGTTGAAATATGACATGAATGAGACGACAGAAGAGGAAATAAACATAAACAATCCCTTATTAGGACATGCTTCGTTAATTCATAGAATTAGATATTCATTTACCCTCTTGGTACAACATTCGTTTCTACTTTATCTGTTGCCAAGTACCCTTTTTCATTCTTTTTACTATGTATGTGCTTCTATTTCATACACGAGATGTGAAATTTTGTAGTGGCGGTTTTTCCTCAGGCTAAGAAGGCATGAGAATCTGAAGATTGCTGCACCTAACTGATGGTCTAATGGATCTTCTAGTCTGGGTTTTCAGTTGTTAATGATGGGCTAATTCTTTCTTTTTGGTAACGGCGAGCAGATGGAGTTAATTTTGGCAATCGGAGTACCTTTTAATTAATTTGTTTCTCGATGCCAAAAGGATTTGCACTTAAGACTCTTGTAATTATAATTATTTATCTTCTTTGAACTGTTCCTATATTTATTACAATTTTCTCTTCTTTTAGGTGAAAATTGCAATTGTCATTTTTGCTATATTATTTTGCATTACATGGATATCTAAACACCATAGATACTATAAAGAAAAGTTAGTCTCCCAAAGGGAAATTAACAAAAAGCTTTAGATAAATTGAGTTTTATAAATTAAATTAAAAATTTTAATAAATTTAATAATAAATAAAAATTATGTAAAAATAAAGAAAATAAATACTCTAATCATTGATCTTGAAAAATTACTACAGGTTCTGATGAGTTGGAACCGAACTTTATAAGTGCTTCAAATACTAATTTTAGATTGTAGCTATTTATACAATAGGTTAATACACAAGAACATGATATTAAATTTATTAAATTTTATAAATTTAATTATAAGACTTATCCAATAATAATATATTGTGCATTAACTTTTTGTGTGCTTAGCTTTTTCTCTGATTCTGTGATTCATAATTTTCTAATAAATTTATGTTTACATTGATAAACTTGGGCATCATAATCCATGGTTATGCACCATTGTACGAACGGCATTTTATATTTGATTTTGTACAGATTGTTAAATTTACATAATATACAAAATGATTAAGTAAGGAATTATATTGTTTATATATTGTGATAAATAAAGATTGATTTATATTAATTTATTATAATAAACTTATTTAGCAGTTGAATTTTATTAATACATTATGCAAAATTTATATAAAGTATTGATGTATAACAGTATTATTTAAAAATAATGATCTATTATTGTATATACTTTTTCCTTTAAAAAGTTGTATATTTCTTATTTTCATTGTTGCTATGTTTTTTTTTTTTTTGGCGCTATTTGTTGCTAAGTTATTATTGGTAAACTTATCACCCCCCCCCCCCCTCCCTTTTACCCGTTTATACTCAGGTTCTATCTCTCTCCCATTACACTACCCGCCCAAAAATGGAATTGGGGAATTCGCATGCTCTGTCATTTTCGGTAACGACCTTCCGTACAATGACCACGTGTCGTGACTTGATATACGGCCATTCTGACACCCACCCGATAGGCCTCGTAACCAACATTCTGATGTCGCTTTCCACCGCGTGAAACTCGAACCACCCCGACCGACAGTAATTCAGCGGCTGTGGCGCGTCGCTGTCGGCTCCAGCAGCCTCCGCGGCTGCCTGCGTCCGCACTTCGCAGGTTCCTGTCGGCTTACCCAGCCACCTTTTTAGTTACGGAGCCAATCCAGTAATCGGAACCTTGTCATAAAAAGCCCTCACAGCCGGAGGGGCCATTAACCTTCTCCGATGCGCTGTCGTTTTGTTCGGGGTTTGTGTTGTACGGTTTCAACGCTAGCTAGCTGGTTAGTTAGATGCCGCCGTCTGATCCGCTGCCATCCGCCCCGACATCGTGATGTTTTACATGCGAATATTGAAACTTTACAGTTCACACAGCCACTGTCATCTTTTTTTTTTCATTTTTTTCTTTTGAAAAAACGAAATATAATACTAAATTATTCGTATTTCATACGTTATATGGCGGACATTTTTTTTATTGAAGCTGATTTAAAATTTTAAATTGAAAAAAATTAGATTGTAAACGCTGGATTTAAATATGATTATTTTGTTAAAAAATAACAATAAGGGAACAAAAAGTTTTATACATTTTTGACCATATTATTATTACTATTTACTATTATTCCCTAGTAACCTGTTGGGTAGCTTGTAAATAAGTTATAACCGTTTTAAGCTCTTGTATGGGTTGCCAACCTTTCCGCCCAATAGATATGTTTTGGCGAATAATAATAGCTTTCCATTTTTTATATAATTGTTAATTTGAGATTTAAAATTAATTACAAAGTTTTAGACAAGCTAATAATCATCATAATTAATAAAAATAAACATAAACTTAACAGCGCATGTCCAAGAGTATTCTGTTTTGGTCAATAATTCTGCACAAGAGTCCAAGATCAGGTCATTTTGGTAATTTGACTGAACCCTGCAAAATTGGCCAGCACTAGCAGAACAGAATACAGCTCTCCGGGGTATATTCGGAAAGTGCTCATGAAAACCATTTTTTGTTTTTAAAAATAATAAAATAATAAAATTTATTTGATAGATAATATTTTAGTTTTAATGCTTGAAAACTGTTCAATAAATATTTATTTTTAAAATAAAAAAGAAGAATAAGTTAAATATGATTTTATTTTCTTATAACTGATTATACGGTGTCAGAAATGTAAATATTTAAATTTATTAATGACAATTTTATAATAAAAGAAACTTTATTCATCTGATAAATCCCCAGAAGGCACTTGGCATTTTCGGAGCTCAAAATCAAGAAAACTTTCACTGCTTCCAAACAATTTGTTAGATTTTTATTCTTAAAATTATTTTCAAAATTATTTTACTAAACAAATTTTGTTAAACTTTTATTCTTAAAAGTAATTTTAAAATTTCTCCATAAAATAAATTTAGAAAAACGAAAATACTTTCAAACGCACCCCCGGTCTCTAGTCAATCATACATGCCAATGCCAGACTCCGCATGTTTACGACCCAACAACTCGTCCTGCCCAACAGGCTCATTGCCCTTTTGTTTTGGCTCACACTTTTCTACTTCTCTGCTCCCTCCCTCTTTCACCGTTCCAGACTAACATTCCCTGCCATTTTCATCTTTCTTGTCCTTTCCCTTTCCCTATACCCACATTTTGCATCACAGCACCGCACTCTCTTCTCTCTCGCTCACCCACCTCATTAGAACTTCAGTTCGCTGCTGATCTCTCTGTTCAGCTTCCAATGGCTGTGTGTCCTCTGTTTTCCACTCTCGCTTTCTTGGCCCTGTTGTCCATGGTGGTTCTCTCACACCAGCAAGCTCCGCTTGACTTGGCCGAGCAGGAATCGGTTTACCAGGTCCTTGACTCAATTAACTCAGAGGTTCCCTGGCGCTCCCTCTTCCCTGAGGACCTCTGTATCTCAGCCCCCCACGGCGTCGTTTGCGAGTATCCCCCTGAAACCAATGCCACGGCAACTGAGACGCCGCACATTGTGGAGCTGAATTTCGGGTACGTTTCGGACTATACTCCGAACCCGTCTTGCTCCCCCAACGCCACCCTCAACCCTCTTCTCTTCACGTCTTTCAAGCACCTCCGCAAGCTCTTCTTCTACAAATGCTTTTATGAATCATGGGTTTCGGTACCCGACATTTCTCCCAGTTTCGGTTCCACTCTGGAGGAGCTTGTGTTCGTCGATAATCCATCTCTGGTTGGGTCTCTGGATGGCATACTCCGAAATTTTTCCAGTTTGAAGAGACTAGTTTTGACAGGAAATGGGGTTTATGGTAAAGTTCCACGCAAGATTGGTGATTTGGTCAATTTGGAAGAGATTACGCTGTCGAGAAATCGGCTTGGCGGCGAGCTTCCGGAAACTGTCGCAAGGTTGGAGAAGCTAAAGGTTCTTGATCTTAGTTATAATAATTTTAACGGGTATGCCCCTGATTCATTGGGTAATCTCACTCAGCTTCTGAAGCTTGACCTGAGTTTTAACCGGTTGGTTGGTGAAATCCCAGAAAACTTCAAACACTTGCAAAGTTTACAATTTTTGGACCTCAGCTTCAACCATTTTGGCAATTTTGGAGTTCCTCTGTTCTTGAGAGAGATTCCCACATTGAAGGAAGTGTACTTGAGTGGGAATCTACTAGGTGGGAAAATTCCAGAAGTCTGGGAAAATCTTGGCGGGGTCATGAGAATAGGATTTTCAGGCCTGGGTTTGATTGGTAATATTCCTGCTTCAATGGGGATTTATCTCAGAAATCTGTCTTATCTTGGGCTTGATAACAACCAGCTTGAGGGTTCTGTGCCTGAGGAGTTTGGCCTTCTGGAGTTTGTAGATGAGATCAACTTGGAGAACAACAATTTGAGCGGTAGAGTTTCAATTTCAAGGTCCAAAGTTGGAGAGAAGCTGAAGTTAGCAGGAAACAGAGAACTTTGTGTGGGGGACAGACTGAGTTATACCAACAACACAGGCAATTTGGGGCAACTAAGGCCCTGCAAAAAACCAGATATTCCTGATGCTGTCCTTTTCAATGGGGTTTCTTTGGTGCTTTTTGATCCTCTTGTCTTGTTCACTTCTCTGGGGAGTGTGCTTGTCTTTACTACATTATAAGGGTGCTTCATACTTACCTAGAATAAGTCTAATCTAACAAAAGAGAGCTAAGCTTTTTTATTTTTGTTTTATGGCCATTAGAAAGAGAACAAGCTACATCTACGTGTACACCGACTAGGAAAGTATTGTAAGAAGTGTCATGTGGGAGTGACAGTGATGGTTGAGAGGAAAAAAAGTTAGCAAGAGGAAAACATGTAATTACTTTCTTTTAACTTAAAGAAGTTGATATATGATTATTTTGTTACCCATCTTACTCCCAATATGGATTCTGCAACTATTTTTTTTTATTTTTTAATCCTTCTTTGATGGTTAGGAACGTAGAATTTTTTCAGATTACTTTCTTCTTGCAAAATTTCTGCACGTCTTACTGGGTATTTTGAGAATTCAAGGCCACCAAGCAACAATATACTAGGTTTGATCCGATGCTATGGTTCTTCGCAGAGAGAAAAGGTGAGGGGGAATAGATTGGATGATTCCACAGAGGACTAAAACTTCTTTGGGCCCTTTGTACAGGGTAATTTGAACTTTTTTCTTGGGATAAGGTAATTTGAACTTTCAAGTTATGAGAGATTGATGGTATCGGATTTTCCAGACCACATCATCTTCGTTGAATGCTAGGCTATGAGGATGGATTGTTGCTGCTTTTTTGGGCCCATAATTAGTGGCTGCTTAAAGTACACTCAATTGACATGGAAAAGTTGTCTTTTATAAGAAAATTAAATTATCACAAATTTTAAAAATTTTATAATTTTAATCATAAATTTAATAATTTAAATTTTTTTAATAAATATTTAACAATATTTAATTTTAAAAAATTAAATTAACCTAAATCAACATGGCTTATAGGATTTCTATGTAATGCTTTCATTCAATTCCGTTGTAAGTTAAATAAAGTGGCATTTCCTTCTTTATAGGAAATAGGAGGCTGAGACTCCCCATGAAAGGGGAAAAAGGTGAAAAAGAAAAGGAGAATAGAAAATGATATATTGAACATAGGGAAAATTGAAAGACAAGGGATGTGTTCTAGTTTCAAGTCTCAACTATGGAACATTCTAACTAATAATACATAAAAAGAAATCTCTCGAGATATCCCACTATATCCTTTCTCACTGTCTCAATCATCGAAGGGCCTTTGTTTGTATCTAGACTTGGATTCGGATCCAGATGGGGATCCTAGATCCGATAAATTTGAATCACCGCTTTGGTCTTTCAATCTAGATTTTGTTGAACCATCTTTTGATTTCTTCCGGCGAGACTTTTTGGGAACGTCCGGTATGCTCCTTGCGGGAGAATCGCTCCCTTGGAATGAATCCGAGGGTCCGGGTTGCCGGGCATGTCTGGATCCATCTGATGAATCTTTGGATTTAGGCCTCCTTGACTTTGGTTTTTCTGACTTTTCCTTTGTTGGGGAATCCGTCACACCACCCGTTGACTGCCTTCTAGATGACTTGGGCAAATCGGGTCCCTGAGAATTCACAGATCTTGAGCCTTTTCTGCTTGAATCTGTGCAAACAGTACCCATACAAGATCAAATAAATGCCTTGTAAAAGCACATTCTATCTAGTGGTATCAAAATTGGCTAGGCCATCACAGATCTTGAACCTTCTAGACTGTTTCCACACTTTTAATTATCTCTTGCAATGGAAGTTATTTTAACAAAGAAAGCAGCCACTTTGCAAGTTAAGCGTAGAAGAAAAAGAAAAAGATAAAACAAGGTACCTTCGGAGGCCCATTTGACTGACTTATCAGGCTCTTTATTATTAATGTCTCCATGAGGATTAAGAGGTGCCGATGAAAATCCTGGGGCACCTTTGAACTCGTTCATCTGAAAATGTCACAGCACGCCCCAAGAGGCCTTTTTTGTGATGGAGAATTTACACAAAGGATCCACAAAAAGTATTTTTACATTACATTGATCAGTTGTCATTAATATTCCACATTCACCTCTTTGAACATCAATGATTTAATGGTTAATGAAGTTCTAAGGACAGAGAGAATTACCCAGCTGGGAGAATTTACAGAGGGACCATCCCATCCTATGTGGGCCACATGCTTTACATCTGTGGGTAATCCAATCTGCATTTCTGGTTCTTTTTCATTTTCTGCAAAGTGCATGAATGGCACTCATTCAATTAACATCAGGAAAAAGTAGACATCTTACTTTCTTTTGATATTCACTTTCATGAGTTTCTTTAAGTGGGAATAGCAGGAAACAGGGCAATGAATTATGTACAAGGGTCAGTTGGCGTACCAAATATCTGAGAGATGTATCTCAGGCCTTTAAGAAGGCCCTTCATCTTATGATCCTTTACCTTATTACTGTTGGACATTGTAAACAAATTTGATGTATTGAAATTGTCTATGCATAAAGAGCAAGCTATGAAGCAGCACTTAGATGGCCTTCAGGAAACCTGGCATCAAAATTCAGCCTTAATTCTGAGACACACTTGAGAAAAAGATCTTTAAACAGTAATCGAAAGAAGAGGAAAGAAAAGGAAGGCACTTTCTCTATGCATTACCCATAATTCCACCTATTAAAGTTCTCTCTGGAAGGCCAATATTCAAGGAAACCATGTGTTGATGGATTGAATTAATATTCCAGAGAAAACCCATCAAGGTGGGTTGTAAATTTTCTTTCTTCTCAGGACCTGCAAACACAGTGCTCTGTTTCTTTTGTCATTTGAAGAAAGAGAAGAATGGCTCAAAAACTCAAGGCAGTTTTTGACCAATGTCTCATGGAGGTGGCAATGATGAGAAAAGGGATGAAACTAACAAACTGATTCTGTTTAAAGCATACCCATCTTTAATTCGATGGCAATAGTTCGTTTGTTGATTTAACCCATCAATCCAAACCAGAAGCTTATCGAAATTTTAGGTGTGACCATAAGAATTACTGAAAGAAAAATGAAAATTAAATTCAAAAAATTGCTAAGTTTAGCAAGGTTTTAACAGGTCATTTCTTGAATGATTATTTAAAATGAATGGATTACGAAAGTGCTTCAGAATTGGTAATTGCTAATTTCCCGTAAGAGAAATTTGTACAAGGAAAATATCCCAATATGATAATTACTTTTTTTTCATTCGTGATGCTTCTTTGTTTTTACATTTACTTTACGTCACAGTAGGAGATAATGTATTACACGTTCATATGGCTCGCAAGAAGTAAAGTTAGTCAATTTCTTTCAACATGTGCAAGTGGACATAGATCATCAACTTTTTTAGCAGAAGATTATAAACGAAAGAAAAAATAATAAAAAAAATAAAAATTACATATTAAATTATAAAAAATTACTAAAATTTAAAAAAAAGTCAAAAATTGGAATTACAAAATATTATTTTTGTTGTAACCTCCTAGATGTAGAGACCATTTTTGGTACTTCAGTCACTCTAGGAACGACCACGATGCATACAAGTATTATTACCTCTATTCTCATCAATTTAACGTCACAAAATTTTTATTTTAAAAAATTTAAATTATTAATTTTAATGAAAATTTTATATTTATTTATTTATTTTTATAAAATAGATGTAAGTTATTAAATTTATAAAATATCTGTGGCAACTAATAAATTTGATGATTAAATTATGTAAAATAAAAATTATATAAAAATAATAAAATTATAAATTTATCATCTAATATACTTCATACTAAATTTTATAAAATATTTCTGTGATCATTTTTAATAAGAACAACATTTGTTACAGTCTGGATCCTTTTGAGCATCTCCTCTGTGTGGGCCTTTTCATCAATTGGGCCTTACTAGGAGTTCGGTGTCTGAAGCAAACCGGATTTTACTACGAGTGGTGTTATATGTAATTACCTGCAGCGTACGTAATATTAGCATTATGATTTATGTTTAGTAATAATATATATACAAAATTTTTATATAAAATCTATACATATTTATATTTATATATATTTTTTATTTATTTTTATCTAACAACAAAGAAAAAATGTATGCCTCAAATACCAATAAATGTTTTTTATTCTTGGAACTCCTTCGAGATGGAAACAAGAGTGAGAAATTAAAAAATGATATGTGCACATTTTTATAATTATATTTACATATATAAAAATATAAAAAATATGAAATAATAGTACTTTCAAAAATATATACGTAACAGGTCAGCGAAATTTCATGAAACTTCATTTCAAGGCGACGGTGACTTTTCTTATAATGAAAAAGCATGACAAAATTTTATTAATCTTTGAATATTCATTTTATTAATTAATAATTTTCTAGACTAAATTAGTTATTACTTTAGCATTTTAAGATTGAATATCTTTTTAATTAAAAATGTTTTTAATTTAAAAATAAAATTAAATATGAACAAAATGATATACATTTCTTCACTTCGATAAATAATGCTACAGCTACACTGAAAAATTTTACTCGTTGCGTGGCAGTGCTAGATTCTGGTCCCTTTTGAAACTGGTAAATTACGCGGGGCTCTGTTGCCGTTGGCGACTTGGCTTCCCGTCGAGGTTTCGCTTCGGAACGCCCGCTTTTCAAACTTCATACCCCTCTTTTACTCTCTCAAAATCATCGTTATCGATACATACGATTGTCAGCTTCAGAAAATGGCGATGGCTGGGTTATATAGGCGGCTGCTTCCTTCCCCCCCTGCCGTCGAATTCTCTTCTTCGGAAGGAAAGGTCAGTCGCACTTGTTTCTTCTGCCCTTCACCCGCAGGTGCAGCACTATATTTTGTATATTTGCACTTTTTCCTTTGACTATCCGGCAAATCGAGGCATTTTGTGTTTCAATTACGGGTTATTTTGATTTCAGTTTATCATGTTTAGTAATGTACCTTTGGAATCAATAATTTAGTTAGCTGTTGGATGTTTCTAAGGCAAACCTAGAAAGTAAAATAGTAAATAAGTTAAACCTTATGGAGTGGTTTGTCTCAGGTTTTTTGAGTTAATTGATATGATAGTATGTGAGGTGTACTTAATTTTGTTGCTGTGATGTGAGGTGATGTTGATCAATGTGACTGAGAACATATAACTTGATGGAGGAAATTGTATGATTCAACATCAATTCTAGTAGTTGGGTAGAGCATTGACATCCGGAACTTCTTTTGTCTTTTATGCTATTTAACAATGGGTTGCATAGCGTATTTTTTATGTACAGAATCATCATTCTAATTTTTTTTTATAAATAATCAATTTATTTTTGTTGAACTTCAGCAACTTTTTCTTGAAGCCATTCAAAATGGAACAATGGAAGGCTTTTATAGGTTGGTTTCTTATTTTCAAACACAATCAGAGCCTGCATATTGTGGATTGGCAAGCTTATCCATGGTCTTAAATGCTCTTGCTATTGACCCCGGAAGAAAATGGAAAGGTACAATGAATCTCTCCATACATACGGTTAGAATTTGGTATTTGTTACGGCACATTTGACTAGTTTATGAGGACTATGTGCATCCCGAGGATATTTGTTATTTTAGTCTACTGAAGTCACCCCCTTTTCTGTTTCAATCTCATTAAAAGAATGGAGTCTCTTACTTTCTTCCTGCCTTGGATTGGACAACAGGATAGATGAGCAGGGATTCAATTTAATTATTGTTTTAGTATACAGACTGTGCATTTCTTGGTGTTATGCCTAATCAGAATCTCTCTAAGCTCTTCATTCATCTGGATTCAACCTATTCCTAATCATTCTTAGAACTCCATGATTTTTCTAAAAATTGCTCTTAGATGATGTCATATATTCATTCAAAGAGAAAACTATGCGTGTTCCATCAATATTATGCCCATAAGCTTGATTCACTTCATTGATTACAATTTGCTGTCTTCTAATAAAGTTGCTGCTGATATTTAAGTTGAACAATATAGCACGTCTGTGGCGAAATTGCCCATAAAACATCATGATTATGCTTTTTAAAGTATTAAATTAGATCTAGGTTACTGTTTATGTTGTAAAATGTATATGTATGCACAGGACCTTGGAGATGGTTTGATGAATCCATGTTGGACTGTTGTGAGCCTCTAGAAAAGGTCAAAGCTGGAGGCATCTCGTTTGGGAAGCTAGTATGTTTGGCTCATTGTGCTGGAGCAAAAGTGGAAGCCTTTCGGGCAAATCATAGCAGCATTAATGAATTTCGTAAATATGTCATGAGGTGTTCAACTTCTGATGACTGTCATGTAATTTCATCATACCATAGAGCTGCACTCAAACAAGTATGTATTAGAGTACTTTGACATGATAGTAAATACAAAAGATTTGTAGTTTCGGTCATTTATTTTTAGTCAGTATGAATGATGATTCTTGAACCTGTCTTTTGCTATAAATTTCTTTGGTAGTTTGTATTGACTCATATTGTCCTAATATAGAAGTCACGGTGAGAATATTAATTATATATTCATGACAGACAGGAACTGGTCATTTTTCTCCTATTGGTGGCTATCATGCTGGAAAAGATATGGCACTTATTCTAGACGTTGCTCGTTTCAAGTATCCTCCCCATTGGGTCCCACTAACACTTCTTTGGGAAGGCATGACATATGTTGATGAAACCACTGGACAAAGCAGGGGGTATTTTTTCTTTTTTTTGGCAATTTACTTTTTTCTGATTTCCAATGACCTTGTTGTCTGATTATCCTAGCTTTAGAATAGTAATAAAGGTTCAGATTAATGGCTGTAAAACAGGGTTGATGTTTATTTACAAAAAGATATGAGTGATTTCAGTTATGTTGAATAATGCATAACTGGACCTGGTAATCGTAAGCATGGAGAAGACTACATTCATTTTCCTTTATTTGCATTGTTTAAAAAGTGTTGCATCATCTTGAAATTGGTTGATCTGTTTAAATCAAATTGTAAGAGATTTTCTCTATGGAAAAGAAGGTAGCATGTAATTTAGGTGTTTATAAAATAATCAGATTTATGATGGCACTGGTATACTGAAAGTCTAACTCTCTGTTTTTAGAAGAAAATGCTGAAGGATAATATGTTATATATTCCTCCAGAAGAAGTTCCCCCTCTTTCCCTTTCTAAGTGAAGTAACAAATATGATGGAAGAACAGTTCGTGTGAAATCAGCGCGAGAATTTACAAATATTTGTCAAGGCCATAGAAAGTTGAAAAAACAATCCAAGAAGCCAAAGTGAAATCCTCAAGGCAATCTATTCAATTTGGCCCTAGATTTTTTAGATCAGAAAATTAACCATTTAGCTGGGGTTCTCGGGCACTGGTTACTGTCTGAATTTCCATGGTTAATATCCAAGTAATTCATGTTAATTATATATTTACTCCTGTTAGCTTCTGTCATCAGGTTCATGCTTATATCAAGGCCTCACAGGGATCCTGGTATGCTTTATACTCTGGTATGTTTCCTCCTGTAAAGTGCAATATCGTGAGCAGAAACTTGAAAGTCAAGCATAGAGTCAAGTATTTTGGTGTGGGTATTGAATTGTTGAATAAATTGTCATAGATTGCTCTATCACTCTTTTGTTCTTTTTGCCCACCATGAATTCAGGCTTGTAAGACTGAAGTATAACTTCTCTATGTGTACATGTATGCATGGAGATTCCTTTAATTTTATTGTGCACTATGCGTATTATTTTTCATGATATAATCTTATTGTTTGCAGGAACAGGTTGGTTCTTACGTAGTTTTTGTGACCTTCTGGTCAGCAATTACCTTGCTTAAGATGAAGCTAAATTTTTTTTTTCTGAGATGATAGGAATGTATTGTTTAGCCTTTTTTTTTCATAATATATGGGCAAAGTTATGCTTAGAAGATTCCTCATTCATTATCGTTTTTGATTGATCACTATGTTTTATCTGCAAACATCCATTTATGTGCTTTCTTCTTGTGTGTCGAACAAAAAAGCTGCCAGTCCCCTTTAGTTCAAGTAATAAATGTGAAAT
The DNA here is from genome assembly GCA_037013595.1 of Dicorynia guianensis. Lineage (NCBI taxonomy): Eukaryota > Viridiplantae > Streptophyta > Magnoliopsida > Fabales > Fabaceae > Dicorynia > Dicorynia guianensis. Next base: position 36,352,678 of record JASUAB010000007.1, read on the forward strand.
TATTTTATTATGGGGATGCTGACAAGGATAAAATATTTACTGAATTTTGAATGCGCATGCTTTATTTGGTAAATTCATGGTTTCATGGGAAATTCATTTGCATGCCGCACAATGTGTGATTGAACATGTGTCTTTCACTTGCAATTTCCTTCTTAATATTATATTGTCCTACATATGCATCTGTGTTTTTTGGTATGTGAAACTTGTTTGTGTTTGCAGTATGTCATGCTTTTATTATTTGATTGTTTGTGTTGGTCCTTGTAGAGCTGCAAAGATGAGAGTTGGGTTAGTATTGCAAAATTCCTAATGGATGACATCCCCATTCTATTGAAATCAAAGCGTGTGAATAATATTGAGAATGTTCTCTCAATTTTAGTCACATCTCTTCCATCTAATTTTGAGGGATTCATCAAATGGGTTGCTGAGATCAGGAGGAGGGAGGATGGTGGTCCAAGTTTAAGTGCAGAGGAGAAAGCAAGACTTGCTATCAAGGTCTAAAATGTTTTCATTTCAACTTGTCAACACTTTTTCAGCATTGTTCAAGTCTGCAGTTTATCCACTTTACTCTTCACATTTTAAGTGGTACATTTTATGTAGGAAGAGGTGTTAAAACAGGTTCAAGAAACCAGGCTTTTCAAACACGTGGCTTCGTTTCTATCAGAATCTTGCAGTGGGCCATCACCAACTTTTGGTTATGGAGACACGTTACATGACATTGCTGCAAGTGTTTGTTGCCAAGGAGCAGAAATTTTAGGTGGGAAGCTTAGCTCATCAGCAGTGTATAGCTGTCAAGAAACATGTATGAACTGCTTGAAGGCCGAAGATGACAAACCAATAACAATGGTTTGTGGGACAGTGGTAAATGGTAACAGAGAGCAAGGGGTTGATGTGCTGATTCCTTCACCTCCGAGGAGACCATGTTGCACTTGCACTGACTCAAATAAGTACATTGGAATGCACCCAGCCAGCACAGATGTTCTGACAGTGCTCCTATTATCCTTACCATCTACAACATGGACTGGAATCAAAGATGAGCAGGTTTTGAGGGAAATCAATGGCCTTGTTTCAATTGAAAATCTTCCTACTCTCCTGCAGGAAGAGGTAAACATATCTTGTGTATTAATTTCAAAAAAGTGATTACTGATTAGCCTTTGTTTTCTTTTCTTTTAACTTTTCTGTTTAAACATAATCATTTATTATCATTTTGAGTGGTAAAATGTGTTCAAAAGATCAGCAGTTAGTCTTGCTGCTCAAGCGTGGTTTGAATCCCTCACATTATCTGAGGTTCTTTCTGAGCTTTTCATGTTCACTAAGGTCAATAATTTAGGGAAAAATATGGAATCATGCATTTAAGTTAAGGGAACCCCGCCCCTTAAATGTCAGCAGCAAACCTGAATGTTTAGCCCCTGGTCAATAACATTTTACTTTGTTGTCGATCTATTCCTGTGCACTGACTTATACTGCTAATTCTACTCTGTCTACAATTTGTACTTGTTTCTCATTGTCAATTTTCGCATATTGTATCAGGTTATGCACTTGAGACGCCAGTTACACCTTCTCAAGAGATGTCAAGAGAATAAGGTAGATGAGGATCTTGGTGCACCTCAATCTTAACATCGCCCTTGTTCCTCACCATTTTTTATTTATTGCCTTAGTCTGCAAGCTAGGATCTCTCTTTTATTCTAATTGTGAATTTTAGTTCTTTATACACTTGTTGGAGAAATGTTATTCATTGTTGTTCCCAGTCGTATGTCCCAAAGTAACGGAGAGCTTTATTGTGAAGAGTGACGAGAGGTCAGTTCAAGATGCAGTTTTGTCGACTCAGTTGTCTCTGGAGGGTTAAAGAGCTCGTTGGAAGAGAAGGGACTATGGTTACTGAGACTTTTTGACATTGAAAACTGATGGAACATCTTATTATGTGACACAAATAACAGTACAGAATACACACACAAGACCATATTTGCTCTCACACCATATAATACAATGAAAATTTCATTCTATCTTATAGAATAAGATAGTCCCAATTCTAGTTTAATGGCCCAGAAAACTCCTACAAGTTCCAAACTCTTTCTGAATTCTCTTCTTGTCTATTCTTAAAATACAATATTTATAATAGCATTACAAATAACTACTTATAACTACAAATAACTTTCTATAACTACCCATAATTAACTAAAACACGTGGTAACAAGAATTGCGATGTATCATGTAATAATTAGAATCTTTCACATGTCTTAATAACACATATAACTCCTTAAAATTACCAATAATCAACTCCAAATAACATATAACTTTATAAAATTACCAATAACTAACTCCACATTTGAGTTAGGTAGACCTTATTATTCTGACTTATCAATTGGTGGTCCACAAAAACAAGTAGAATTTATGTTGAAGAGCCCGGAACCAACTTACATACTTACAGTTATTCCATGACACCCCTTTTCCCATTCCAGAGTCACTTTATTGTGACTGCTATGTACTGAAAACTGAAGATATTTTATTGGTTCCTCCTGTCTACTAAGGAATTATCTTATTTGTTTATAATTTAGAATGTTCATTTCTCAAGTTTTATCTTGACGAATTTATAAGTAGAAACAAGTTAAACGAAGCATTCAGTGTACATTTCTTATGTTCATCCCAACAACTCTTTCCCATCTACCCCGTTTATTGGTGGAAATTAGTCTCAGTTCCTGAGATTTTGTTCTCCATTATCTCTCTTTTTTCATGAACTACTTTCAATTTTTAGCTTTTCCTTTGGCGTTTGAAATATCAATTTTGTTACCACAAATGAATGAAGTCATTGACACACAAATGTGACAGAGGATCGAGGAGAAGCTGAAAAGGGCCCTTTTTTCTTGGTAACTTAAGCCCAAAACTGTAATGCAAATCCAAATTCAAGCCTCATCCTGAGATTGTAAGATTGCAGTGTATGCATATGCGGTATACCTACCAAAAATAAAAAGGAGGAGAACAGTAAAATAATCACTGCATCATAGGAAATGATATAGTGGAAAGAGAGAATATAACAAATTATTAATAAACAACAGAGATTTGAAGCTGACCAAAATCAATGCGATGTTGCATTTGATCACAATCAATGCAAATGGTCTCATTATTTTTATAAATTAAAATTTATAAATTATTATTTAAAACATTTAAAACATTAAATTTAATAAATTCTAAAAATCTCATATATTAAATTACAAAATTTAATAACTAAATCACTGTCTTTTTTGACAATTTAGTGAGGCACTATTTCAGGGAGACTACTTTTTTAGGCTGATTCCAAAAGGAAAAGCATAAGGGCGTTTGATACCATGCAGCATCATGATTGATTACATGTAAAAGAAAAAAGTAAAAAGATTGTACCAAAAAAAAGGTTAATAGAAATATACTTTCAGTAAATCTTATTTATGAAATTATCGTGTAAATTAAATAAAGATTAATTTTTATTTAATATTATGAATATAAAAACATCCATTTCTATTTGATTTACATAAAATTTTGGTAAATAAATTTACATAAAAATAGCAAAATTGTAAAAAAAAAATGACAAATAAACATGCACAAATACCAACTGGATGTATTAGAATTACATGTAAAAAGTAACTAAAGATGGAAACTTAGCTTCTCCTTGGACATTTATGGTTCTTACATTAGACTAATTTGCAAAAACATCAAAGGTATATTTATGAATGGGACAAAAGGAGAGGGAGGAAAAGAGTTTGATTATTTTTATAATTTTATTCTCATTTAATTATTATAATTTATAATTTGAATTATTAGAATTTGTAAATTTAAAAGTTTATCTTATTAAATATGAATTTTTTGTAAAAAAATTATATGAATTTAACATTTCATGAAGGAAAACGACTGAACTTCTCAAATGAAGATGAGATTCTTTCTTATTCTATTTTAGTTATTTTAGCTATCTGAATCTTCAAACTTAATTTGAAGCTTTGGAGAACCGCAGCAGCAGTAGGCGAGCCAAAATGAACGCAAGGCAAAAATTTATTTTGTGCACAATTTCAATTAACCAGAAAATTTAAGCAAGTCCAATTTGTTATTTAATGAAATGTTTAGCGATTTGAATTGTTCAGAAACTAACTAACTATAATCATTGGTTTACAGAAACAATTCATCCATTCCTGTAAATTAAACTTTATAAAAAGTTCACATAAAAAATTTATATCATTTAATTTGTTAAATTTCAGAAACACAATAAATTCAACCCCTTACATTAGTTTTAGAAAAATTTAGTAAACCCATATTTAATAAAATTTCATTTACTCTTACAAAGATGTGTGTAAATAATTTGTTAAAAATTTTAGTAGCTTACTAACATGAATTAGTTCTAACAGAAAGAATTCAAATATTTTAAATAAATTCTTTTATATTCAATTTAAGTCTTGCATACCAGAAAATTTCACTTAAAAAAATTTTATATAAACATTTGATCTAGAAAATTAATCCTTGCTAGTCAAATAAAAATATTCTCAAATTTTTTTTTAAAAAAAATCTTAGTAGGTAGTGTAAATAAGAGTGCACTTCCAACAATAAGGCCATGGCCACGCCTTATTTTGCCCCACAGATATTAAAATGGCCATCTCCGTCCCAGGCACCCTGCTAATACTTCGGCCGAAGAATATGCAGCAGTAAAAATATTGTGGGATGAAATTTTATAACATTAAAAATACTATTCACTTGAACTGATACGATCTCTGACAAATGTAAAATGCGAAGAACAACAATGAGAAAAAGTGCTTAAAACCCCACTTTTCCATCTGCGTCTACCAATTTTTGTGGTAAACAAGCCCATAAAGTAAAAAGACAAACAAGACACAGATGTGTAAGACCTGGAACACAAGTACCCAAACAATCCAAAAATTCATATAAATCAGAACTGCTTAAGGTTTCAGTTCCGACACTGCCTTATCACAAAATTTTCGCGTTTAACGGTATAAATTTTTTAAATTAATTTAATTTTATCATGAAATTTTTAAAATTTAATAATTTTAATAATTTAAAATTTGTTATATAAAGACACTAATAATGTTTCATTATTTTAATTTCCGAATTCCCAAATTTTAAAAGCGTTTACAAAAAAAATAACCATAACTCACCAGTCAAAGATTAATGACAAATGACAATCAAATGATGAATTGCTAAAGACTCCGTAATTCATGAATCAAAGATTAGTAACATAACAACCAAACGATGAATTGTTGAAGACTTTTGGAAGTGTTAACTTATGCCCATGAAAGAAAGATGATTGTAACTCACGAGTCAAGATTTAACAACCAAGGGGTTAACTGCTGAAGACTTTTGAGAGCCTTAATTTGTGCCCATAATAGCAAGTCATATAGCATTCATAAATCTGCAATCCACACTTGTTTCTTTTATTTTCTTTCTTCTTTCTAATTAAGTGAAGCATATTCACTAATAATGGGTTCTGCTAAGTAGTAATTTAAAAAAATTATACCACATTTACATGCTGTGTATAAAAAAAAAAAATTATTAATAGAGATTATATTCATTCCAACGATTTCTCTATTTAAAAAAAGATTATATTTTAATTGTCGATTAATAGATATATTAAATTTTACTAAAAAAAGAAACTATACCACATTTCCAATCAAAAAAATAAAAAAGTATACTACATTAACTAGTCCTATTGGTTGGATTAGTGATCTGTCATAGAGTTGGTCTAATTTAATCCTTTGAACCACTATAAAGTTAAAATTAGTAAATACTAATAAAAATCATCTAAACCATTTAGAACTAATGAACAGGTGGTGATTTTATCAAATCCGCCAGTTTATTACAATAAAAAAATCGAAATCTTATGCAATTATACACTCTATCTTCATGGACTAAGATAGAATAATGTTATATGTTTGTATTGTTATACAATACATCCAAAATTTTTTGTCAAACACAAATAGAAAGTTGTAATTATTTGATTTTGTGTAATTATTGTGTAACGAATTTGCGTCCATTTAATATTATTTTAAAAAAAAGCCAAATAAAAAACTAACAGTTATGAGAAATATTATAAAAGTTATATTTTATTTATGAAATACATGTTTAATTGAATTAAGATTTAGCTTAATTTGACAATGACAAATGAATAAAAATTATTTATATTAAAAATTATATTTATAATATTATTAATCTGATCATAGATTCAATAAATGTGATCAATCTAATAGTGAGTTAATACACAATTGGATCATATAAAAATTGGATGGGCCAGATACAGTAGACACATTCTTTATAAACAGATGTTTTGGATTTAATTTCTGCTAAAAACAGTTAAAATATTTATTTCTCAATTATCCCTTAAATATTTATGGAAAAAAATAAGCCATATATATTTGTACCTTGAATTCCAATAAATTTTAATATATATATATATATATATATATATATATATATAATAACTGACTGCAAAAAAATTATACGGTAAGTCGTCTACCGTTCTCAATCCGCATTTGTTTCTCACTCTTGCAACCATACCTTTTTTGTTCATTTTTGGGAAGCCATTGCAACGTTCTTGTCACTGAGTGAAAATCATTATTAAATGAAATATAGCCTTTTAAAGGGGAAAAAAAAAAACTTAAAAGTTGATGTAATTTGTTGCCTCTGCTTACGTTTACCCTTCTTTTTCTGCCGAGGGTGACCCTCAATTTGTTGATGAGGACGCCTAACGAATTTAGTGTAATCTCTTTATCTTTGACAATGATGTATAACTCTTTAGAAGACCAAAAACTTGGATTTTATAAAATGGCGAATGCGAAATATGGATACTCAGTTTTTAAAATTTTTTAAAAGCAAAAAAATAAATATATAGATATAAAATTAAAAAAATTAATAAGAAAAAGAGACCCATCAAATATATTTTAATTTAAATTAAAAAACAAAAAATCATTAAAATCAACCAATTCAAAACCAACAAATGTCAGATGAGATTAGATGTTATTCCGTTAATAGTTGTTGGTTTTGATAATTTTTTTATTTAAATTTAATTTATAAAATTTAATTTTTTTTATTATATTATACAACTTCCTTAACATACTATTCAGTTGGAGAAGAAAAATTTTAATTAACATCTCTTATTTGGTTTAAATTTTTTTTAGGGGTGAAGAAGCAAAATAAAAAATTCAAAATTTTTTTAAGTACAATTTCTTTCCCTCCAAAAATAGGGGTATTTGGAAGAAATGAGAAATTAATTAAAAATTTTGAATTATGTCACTAAGTCACCCTCACTTTTTTTTTTAATTTAAAAAATATTTTTGTTTCCATTAAATTTAGCAGCCATTATCTCTTTTTCAAAGCTCTCTTCATGTCACTTTAATTCAGGACAAAGCACTTCCCTCTTCATGGGTCTCCTATTTTCTTTTTTCATGTCTAAGTGATTACTAATTATTAGGTAAATTAGGTATAGTCTTTTGTTTTTTGTAAATAACAAATGATAGATATATTTAAAATGATACATTATTTTCTAATTAAAATTTCTCATCTTATGAGTCAAACAAGGGAAAATTATAAAAGTCATTTTTTCTTCCTTCTCTTCCCTTCCTTTAAACCAAATACTGCATAAAAGAATTAGTCAATCCTTATTCGCGATTTGACTATTAGTATTTTTTTAGTTTTTAAAATAAAAGTAATTTAGTTTAATATCAGCAGTTGGGAATTTCTAAATTAGTGTAGTTAAGTTACAAAGATAAAACATGAATTGTAAATGATATTAAAGATCAACCCAATTTCAAGCTGTTGTAGACCGCTACATAATTATGAGCACTCCAGTTAAGAGGTACCAACAAATTTAGGTAAAAAGCCATTAGTTCTAGTTACAACACGCATGCATTCTGGTTATATTTTTTTATAAATAAATTAATTATTATTACCAATTTGATTTAGTTTAATTGATGATGTTAGAATACTTTGTTTATAAAGTTTATATTTGGATCCTTCTATGAACTATCTCTCTTAATAGATAATTTATATTGAAGAAATTTTTTATCATTTTAAACTTTCGATTAAAAAATTATCGAAATTAAGATTTAATTGTACCTTTGGTTTTCCTAATTTTTTTTTTATTCTACTAGTTTTCCTAATTTTTGATTTGATGCAATTTAAACCCCTGTTTTGAATTTGACCAATGTTGCTCTTGGTTTAAAATTTATATAAATGTAGTTCAATTTGGACAAAATCCATCAAACTCCTAACAAAATCATGACATGTTAATAATGTGATGGTGTGGCAAGTTATTCATCTAGTCAACTTGCAAATGGTGGGAAATAAAAGTGGTAGGAAAAAGGATTTGAATTATTAAAGTGAGAAGTGTATTTTATATAATAAAATATAAACAAATAATTGTACAAAGTCTTAGCATAATAATAAATTAACTTTACCTCAACCTCAAGGCAAAGGTTTGAATTTGATGTCACCCTCCTCAAATAAATTTTTTTTTCTAATAATAATAAAAAATATCTTAATAAAAATCTAGAAAAAAAGGGAATAGCTCCTTATATGTATTATTTTAATATTTTAAATTGGTAACCCGAAGAGAGCTTTCATTGAGTCCACTAAGAAATAAAATTTTTTTAAATAATTATTATTAGGAATTAATTGACATAGAATAAATGCAAGAAAAAGTATATAAAAAAAGCAACTTTTATTAAATTTCAATAAATGTTTTAATAAATGCGTATTGGATCGGATGCATAAATTTAGGGTTACATTCTAAAACGTTTTTAAAAGTTAATTTTTATGGTTTAGGATTTTAATTAAATGAGCAAATATTTTTAATAGTATAATAGTATTTGTTATTGTCTTAATTTTTAATTTTTAGATTTAAACTAAAAATTTTATATATGTGAAGTAATTGATAATTCCTTCTATCATGAAAAAATGGTATCAATCACTAATCACAAACCAAATCATACTTAGCTTGGCTAAACAAGAATATATGCTCTCTCTTTCTCCCTAAATTGGTGACTTTCCCCCATCCTAGCCTCTAAAAGGAAAAAGTGGAAACAAGTTGCCAGTGTAGACAAAAGGGGTGCTTCGGTAATTTAGATTTTCTTGGCATTTTTGTAATATGGCTGCGTAAACAAGGGCAATCATATACTACCACCACTATAAATAACGAGACCGCCCTCCGCCTTGCCCATTCTTCTACTCTAACTTGTCAGTCTGACGTCTCTTTCTGCGTCTCCTTCCTCCCATCTCCATTCCCTGTTTGTCCCTCCCCCCCTATCTCTCTCTCTGTGACACTTCCCCAAGAGCCAGATTCCGGGCAGCTCCCAATCTGATGATCCCTCCCGTCTCTGATTACAACCTCTTCCTCCAGCACCTGTCCGCCTTCCATTTTCAATATGGATTTACGATTTTGCCCTCCTATCTTTGTCATTTTTACAACAAAAACCTTTTCCTGGGGATAATTATTTCTGGCTTTTGAACATTTTCATTTTTCACAAAACTCGTTTTTTTTAAAAGAAAATTGCTCGGGTTGGGTGCTTACGTGGCATGCAACCAGATAGTCATGAACACCAAAACGATGCGTCTTCCCCCTCGTCGTTTTTCGATGGCCTGCACTCCTGGCGGCCCTGCTCCTACTACTAAGCGCAAGGAGAGATTAGACGGTTTTGACGGAGCCAAACCGTCAAGCACGACCGTGACTACCACAACAAAAGTTACAAAACCACTTAAGCCGGATAAGCCAAGAACTGGCTTAGAGCCGCTGAGTGGTGTCAGAGGCTTGGAGCCGCCGAGTGGTGTCAGAGGCTTGGAGCGGTCTTCGTTTAATAATGAGCTGTTAGCGGGATACCTGGCCCACGAATACCTCACCAGTGGGACCCTCTTCGGCCAACCGTGGGACCAATCCCGAGTAGAGGTCCCCGCTTCGTACCCCTCCGCGCCCATGCCCATTAAGGAGAAGAGGAAAGGAAAGGCGATAGCGAAACGAGAAGGCGAGGCAGCGAGCGGGAGCGGAAGAGCAGAGCAGACGCGGTCGGAGAAGTACGCAAGGTACGTGGAAGTAGCGAGCTTGTTGAAGAATGACGGGGCCGAGCTACGTGGCATCGTCAACCCCACCCAGCTCGCTCGCTACTTGGATGTGATCTAACAGGGGAGTCCGCGAAACCACGTGGGGCAATCCCATGGGGTCCCCTCTGGTTCCGTCTTCCTTGAAGAAAAGCAGACATTGATAAGAAAGAAATCCTTTCTCTCCCTCTCCCTCTGATCCCCCTTTGTCCATAGGATTTTGTTAGATTAGATTGGAAACATGAAGAATATGCAGTCAGTAGCTCTGCGAATGCTATTGGGCATCCATGCATGCTGTTGTAATACGATGCTAATGTGTGATCTGACATGCAAAATTGATCTTGTCTGTTTTTCTGCACAATCAATTTGACCTTGTTCATGTTACTATTTTGTGTTAAAAGAATTGAAAAGGAAAATGATTAGACTTTATTAAAGAGCCCAGTTTGAAAGTGTGTTGGGTGATTGATCATTGCTGGTCAACTTCGGATTATTTGTGTTTGATTCGCTTTTGCTTTGCTTAACCAGAATTATAGTAGTATATAAAATCTTTTGTTTTTGGTAAGTGGGGGATCTTTCTTCGCTTTTTATGTTTGAAGCGCCGGCTTTTCTGCATTGGTAATTTCGGTGTTCATTTATGCGTAACAAAAGCTGGTAATCAGCGACACCCAGAAATAAAGGAAATTTGGAGCAGATTGGGAAAAAAACTTTTTCAAAAAAAAAAAAAATGCTTGTGAACTATTATCTGTTTGTCACTCTTTGTTTATTTATTTTTTCTTAAATGGGAGAATTATGTTAGGGAACCATCAATTAACATAAAATTATATTGAATCTCTTACAATTGTACTAATATTAAATTAGGGAAATGTTATTCTTATATTTTCAGTTATGTTTTTGAAGGTGACTGAAATGTGTATTTTTTTTTTTAAATTTAAAAGAAATATGATGTAGATTTTGGCGTTTAAACATAGCCAATATGTAACTAGTCGAGCCGTATGTTTAAAATCACTCATTAAATTATTACAAAAGTAACTCTAGTACAATGTCAATAAGATAGAAGTATCGGTGCCGGTATCTCCACCCGAATATAATATTAAGAATTTTCACATCTTTTGGATGTTGAGTAAGTTTTTAATGTAATTTAATAGTATCGATTAATTTAAATAGTTAATTTTATTTAAAAAAATTTATTTAATTATTATTATTATAATTTAAAATACTTAAATTATTATATTTATTAAATTCTTAAAATTGAATGGTATGACTTTGACATCTAATATTCTCTGCATCATTAATGACATTTACATTATTATAAGACTAAGACATTTAATATTCCACGGATCATTCATGACATTTATGTTATTATAAGACTCTAGACATCTAATGTTCTATGAATCATTTATGACATTTACATTGTTTCTACAGGATTTTCTTGGATATTGTTTCAAAATATCAGTTCCGGTATTTTTATAAAATAATATTTACACAAATCATAATTTTTAAACACAAAGTTTAAGTTTTAAATATTAAAATTATAAAACCCTAAGTTTGAAATTATAAATCTAAATCATAACCTTTAAACAAAAACCTTAAAATTATAAACAAATACCTAAACTTTAACTTGGCAGTTTAGGATTTTAGAATTTTAAGATATAAAGGTTAAGATTTATAGTTTAAAAGTTAACATTTTTAGTATTTAAATTTTAAGGTTTATAGTTTAATGTTTTAGATTTAAGAATTTATGATTTAAGGTATTAAAATTTAAGATTTTAAGATTAAAGAATTTAGGCCTTTAAAATGTTGAATCTATGATTTTGACATTAGGACTTTTGTAGTTTTAAAATTTGAGATTTAAGATTTAAGTTTAAAGACAATATTATGAATAATTTTTATCTTTGAAAAACTAATTAACAAAATTAAATATATGTGAAACTAAATTAGTGGTAACTTTATTTTTTAAAGATTATTTCATTTATCTTTTGAAGGCTAATTGATTAAATTCAATATAGGAAGGATTAAAATGAACATAACTATATCTTCAAAGACCATTTTCTATGTGTTTTGTCTTAAATTTATTATGTTTCGTTTTGATTTTTCAAGTTACTCGAATTAAGGAGTAACCGTTTCCCATTCCCTGCTTTGAGTAGCTCACAAGTCACAGCCCATAGCTAGGGGGGCTGTTGTATATGGACTATTGTTCTTCAAAATAGTCAATGGTTAATTTAGAATTAAACTTTAATTACAATTCTTTTGAACTTTAGTTACAAACTGGAGATTACATGCACATGTACACCATTTTGCGGATAGTTTATCCTCACCCGCATAAATGGCTTTGGGTAACCTTCCGAGATTCGGATGCATCTTAATAATTATATGCATTGCATGTGCGACACGAAGAATATGTGCAGAGCTTGAAACTCTAATCCTGAACATGCCGAACTTCCAAGTTCAAAGATGTGCGAAAGAAGCAGGTTGGCATATTTTAAACTTGATCCAAACTTAGGGATATTTAACTTTTTGCCACCTTATAATTCTCCATTTTCCCAAATTTTCTTTAAATAAATTAATTTAAATGATATAATTAGAGAGATAAATAAAAAGAAAAAGTTAGAAAAAAAAAAGAAGAAACTTATAAATAAAGACACCTTTATATCATCTATATCTTTCTTTAAAATCGTTAAAGTCAAAGAATTCAGTTTTAATGAACTCAGATACAGGGGCGGTGGCTAAAATCAGGAATTGAGTGATGGATGAGTAAGGTTGAAAATGAATAAGGATTTGAGATGCAATGGAAGTTTCCAGATGTTGACCCATAATTTGAAATGGAGTATATTTATATTTCAATAATGTACATATATTTGGTCATGATTAAAAAGATGACTACAGACAATTTGTATGTGCTGGTGATCAATAGCCGACAGCTTTTGACCCATATTGGTTGGTTGCAGCTCTCTAAACGAAACCAAATCCTTGGCTCACTCTGGTGTTATTTTTTTAATATTTTTTATTTAATGGATGGAGATTAATTTTTTTAAGATATAAAAAATATTAAAATAAATAATTTTTTAAAATAATTTTTGTATATAAAATTTAAATTAAATATAAAATAATTTATTTAAAATATTTTAATTTTTATTAATTAGATCAACTCGCATTAATAATTCTGTGGTGTGTTTTGTGATGTTGTTTAATGTTTGACAGGTGATACGCATGCTTTTTATATGACATAAGATAGGAAAATGAGCAAAGTTGATGAGTTGACATATTTGTATATATTATTCCACTTTTAGCCATACAACATATCAAATAGGTGTCCCTTTGTAATGAATCCCAGTTTACTAGTACTAGGTAGTTGATGTTTTGTCACTAATCACTACCAGCACGCTACTGCTAGTTTTACTATATCTTTCTTTTAATAAATACAAGTTTATTATTTTTATAAATTAAATTTTATTAAATATTTATTTAAAATAATTAAAATTTATTAAATAGTGTAAACTAAACAATAATTCTAATATTTTTGACAATTTTTACCTCAGTGATGCAACATAAATCTGTTTTGTTTAAAAAAAATTATGTACATTTTAGTCATTTCATACACAAACATAATTTTACTTTTTTATCCAAATATAATTAATTCTAAAATAACATATTAAAAATAAATCAATTCAATTGCTTTTTAAAAAATTAATTTTACTTATCGCTACTTTTTTTTTTAAATATATTATGTGGAAAAGGGAGAATCGAGCCGGGAATGGGGTTAGAACTGCGCCCGATGCCACTTGAGCCGCCACTTGAGCTTCGGCTCAAGTGGCACTTATCGCCACTGCAAACTTAGCTTACGTGGTTATTGACCGTTTAACGCCAGCGGACACTGCATGAAAACCTATCACACGTGGCAATAAATTAGCCTCGGGAACCAGTATAGTAAAACACTCAGTGCGACCCACAATAAATAAGGTGAGTTTTATTTTGCGCAGAACACAACCTGTCATGTTATTCTGTTCCCTCGAATTCTCAATCCACCCCCGAGATCTTCTTGCTTACGCTTCAATTCTTTGTTCCTAGCGCACCAAAGTCTTAAAGAGAAGAAAAAAAAAAAGGCTAAAGAAAAGATGGAAAGGGTGCTGAAGCTTAGGATGCTTGGATTGATTCAAAAGAATTCTTCAAAGGTGGCTTTGATTGGAGAAATTCAGTAATGGGTGTTGCTGCTTATGGCCTGTGGACTGGTAGCCTCTTCTTTGGTTTTTATAAAATAAAAAAGGCGAGTGCTTTCTCATTGTTCATTATCATATATGCATTCCCTTGGACAGGTAGGAGCTTGCTACTGGTTTCTAGGATTCTAACTGTTTCCTGGAGTGAATTTACGAGGGAGTTTATTATTTTGTTATTTTATATTTGATGAGTCATTATGGGCCAGTTTGAATTTGTGACGTTGGTTCTCTTTTTCATTTTCTTCTTTCAATTTGTTTGACGTGTGGTTTTAGAAATTTTAGTGGTTTACCCCCATAGCTGCTGGGTGACTTCATTTAGAAATTTAAATTGGGTAGGTAACTTATGCTTGGGTTTAACTGCTACCTCATAATGAGCCATATTTGATTGCCTGTTTTGGAAGTTCAAGTCCATTACATAGAGCATAATTGGGATGGATTTGATTGGTAACTTGTGATTCTCTTAAATTCCTTTTAAATCTGAATGTGTGAACAGAAGTTAATTCAATTGCAGACAGCATAGTCGGGATGAATATGATTAGCAATTTGTGGTTCTGTTAATTTCATTTTTAGTTTAAATCTATGAACTGAGATCTGAAACTACTCTGACTTATTCTTTTGATTATGTCATAGAAAACAACTGTTCATTTTTGTGATAATTGTAGTTTACATTTCATGCATGACCGTGTTGGTACAATGTTTGTGTTTGGCGAGTATTTGAGTCTAGAGAAGGTTTTACTTGATGGCAATATGTACAGCTTTGAATTTTAGAGAGACTCTTATTTAGAAAGGAATACAGTTTACACTCTTTTCTTGAACAATTATTAGTCTTACATCTAATAGTGGTGCGAAGATACCTTATAGAGAATTAAAAAAAAAAAAAAAAGATATTTGAGTCCACAAGATGAAGAGCAGGATTTGAAGAGGAAGAAGGGGTGAAATCAGAAGGAGTTTGCGGAATATTATGAAGTGCATATGCTCAGGGGAACAGTTAAGAAGAGCAGATGAAATGGTTCCTTCTTCTGATGGATTTCTTGCAATCAAGGATTATTTAACAAGTTGGAATTTTTTGCAAGCGGGACAAGTTGACCAGAAGCCAGATACTGGCAATATAGAAGAAGCTGAATCATCTTTACATGAGAGTGGCATCTTAAACCATGAGGTTGGTTTTCTTCTAAATTCCTTACTTTTAAGTGTGCTGCCATACTGGAAAATTAGTTTTTAGATTTACCTTGTGCTTTACTCTTTCTTTTTCACTCTTGAAAGTGCATGTGTATGCTTATAAGTTATAACCAAGAAGAAATTTTATGTTTCTTTCGTTCCCTTGATTTCCTGATAGGTTATTTATAGGTATATAAATTAATCTTAGATCTCTCTTTATCTGCGTTTTATATGTGGAAAGCTGAGAAACTCCAGCATCTACTTTATAGGTGTTTGATAAAATCATTCATCCTACCTCATTGTGTTATATTGCTTCAAGGTGGTGGTGTCTCCAATCATAGATCATGTCGTGAGTTCATCTATTAGGCTCTCTTAAACTTCATTTCAACTTTGACCCGAAACAACTCTTGTTATTCATGTTCTATAGATATGGTGATGTTTACAACTTCGCTTCTAAGTAAATGATATTTCTTTACTTTACCTTATCTTGCTCATAGGAAGCAAACTGATACATGCAGTTGCTCAATGAGTAATTCATTTATCTTCTTGTTCTAATTCAATAACTTCTTTTCCACTTAGGGCCGCTTACTTTAGAATTTACATATAGCGAATGACATCAGTAACTCTTTCGCTTTTGTTTCTTTATTAATTTTAAAGTAATCATAATTATAGCAGTAAATCTTATTTCAACACTAATTTGTCTGTCATTTGCAGGAAGCTAGAGCTCTATTAGGAAGAAATGAATATCAAAAAGGAAAGATAGAAGCAGCTTTACATGTTTTTAAAGGAATAGATATAGGTTCCATGACTCCCAAGATTAAAATTTCCCTTGCCAAAACAAGAGAACAACATAGGAAACATTCCCAGAATTATACTACACCACCAATGTCTATACGTGCTGATTGCTTACTGATGGAAGCAGTCCTTCTAAAAACTAAATCGTTACAAGTTCTTGGATGGTTTAAAATATCTTCTTTGGTTGTTTGTTTCATAGATTTGCTCTTTGCTTCTAACCATGAGGAACTTGTGGCTTCTCACTGCATATTTCCTTTTGAACTTGCATATTGATATTTACTTTACCTGACGTCAACCTTTTCTTCCAATGATTAATTTCTAGAACACGAACACTGTTGGTTTAAATGCTGAGTTTCTTCTCCCTACTAATGATGAGATTTCATTTAATTGCTATTTATTTGTGTAGCCATGCTTTTTGTTATTGAAACTATTATACAGTTGAGGACGTGTACTTTCGGGGGTTAGGTAGTAACTTCAAGAAGACGAGGAATTTTGTGTCTATATTAAATAACTGTGCCACAACATGACATGAGTTTCAATCATCAAGCCAAAAGAAGATACAGTTACATACGCACTTTACTTGTTTGATATACGGTGTGATGCTTTAGAACTTTGGCATATTTATCATCCTCTATGAGCCATCAGTTGAATTTGTAGTCTTGTTAATTATCCTCTTTCTTTAAATGAATTTCATTACTTTTCCTGGTAGCCAATCAATCTTATGGCATAATGACAGAAATTGGTCTAATGGCAAGCAAGTTGTGTTTTTCTATATCTAAGGCCATCAAACTATACTCTGCTTCTAGATGTCATTCAAAAGGTAAATATATATGTGTTTAAATTTTTTATGATTATTATGTTCTTCCGTTCGTCTTTTCCTTAACGTGGAAATGACTTACTTTTACTATGATTTCCTTTTTTGCTGGTGTCTTTTAATTTCTAACTGACTACAATAACTAAATAATTGATAGATATTATCTGATATAGAAATAGTTCTTTCAGCCAAGATCAGCAGGGTTCATAAATAAGTAGTGTTTCAGTTGTCCCCTGTGGAAGAATCTCTTTTCATTCAAGATTCCCTGGTTAGCTTCGCTTTTGCTACTTATGGTTATTTTTACCCATTGTCATCTCATTTTATTTCTTCACTTTTGACGACGACTAGGGAAAGAAAAAGGAGACGGTAACAAACAATAGAATGCCTTGCCTTGTTTCTAAGTTTTCTATGGTTCTCGGCAAGCCAATGCTTTCACTGGCTTGCTTGGTTCGCCACCTTACACCTATTTCTTTCTCAAGAAATATCGGGACTTTACTAACACCCTTCACAGTGGGACTTTATTTATCACCTCACGTAATGAATTGTAGGGTGTTTGAACTGTGAGATTCTGTGAGTTTAATAGTATAAATATTTTTAGATAAATATTTAGTAAGTTCAATTTATATAAATAACATAACCGCTTTTTTTTGGGTCACCTGGAAGGTTCAGTGTTAGCAAAGATAAATCGCCAGGAATCTGTTGCTGGCCTTCTTGCATTCTGACAGACTTGAGAAACGTGGCTTTATCCAGAAAGGTGGAAAAGGAGTGGGAGTTGTTGGATGTTTGGGGACAAGTTGTAACCTTTTTTATTGTGTAGTTTCTTCCCGTACTTGTGATAGGTTTTGTTCTGGTGTTGGATGTTTGAGGGGTTGTATTAACTTTTCCATTGTATTTTCTTCTCAGACTTACGTCTTTGTTTAATTTCACAGGTGTAATCTATGAAGCAAAGGACCTTTCTAAAGAGACTCTAAAAGCATTTCGTAAAGCTTTAAACATTGATCCCGAGCATGTCCCGAGCTTGATAGCCGCTGCTGTGGTTCTTGGGCGTTGCAGTAATAAATCAAATCCTATAGTCAGAAGATTTCTGATGGATGAACTTCGCCATGACAGATTGAATGTTTCTGCTTGGGGCAATCTGGGCCTTCTTCACAAGGCTGAGGGTGCAGAATCATCATTAGAACAAGCTACGGAATCTTTTGAGGCAGCAAACTTTGTTGAAGAATCTGCGCCAGTTGAACCTTTCAGATGACTAGCTCTGCACGCAATGTTGTGATGCCATCATCAAAATTAATTTTCAAACTATCTCAAATTGCACATTGTATAAAAAATATAGACATAATCACAAAACTCTAACATTACTCTAATATATGTAGGTATATTTTTCGCATGTTCTGCACATCAATGTAGATCAACCAAAAAGTAATAAGAAAGGAAAGCTTCCTGATATATATATATATATATATATATATATATATATATATATATATATATATATATATATATATATATATCTTTTTAATTTTCTTCCATGGGAGCACCCACTTCAATTATTGAATTGGACTAATCTACCATATTATTGTTTCTGACTCAGCCAAATGTGGAATAAAAAAAGAAAGAAAAAGACCCTTATTTTATGATAACACTATACATCTTAAATGTAAGAAAAATGAAAAAAGAAAAAGACCTTTATATTAGAAAAAATGATAGAGTTACGTACCTAAGAAGTGTAATTCTAAGACACTTTCTACGTGTCTTTCAAAAATGTTATGTAATATTTTCAAAACATTTTATAGTATTTTTAAGAATCGTAACTCTAATACACATTCTTTATATAGAAATAACAGGACATTATATTATCAAACATAAGAAACTATGCATTCAGTGTGATTTAACGTTCAACCTCTTATAAGAAGCGGAAAACCCCTCATTCAATACTATAATTGAGGGCTAATTTTCAGAAGATGAATCGTTTGAAAAGCTCGGTGAAAGGGACCCTTACATGCGCCTGGGCCAGGCAAGAGTAATATGGCTGTTACTTTTGCCGAGAGTACTCTTTTAAGTCAATTTCGAAGTCTTGTTCCGCAAAAAAATATATATATATAAAATTTTCATTTAAAAATTTAACATATTAAATTGTATTAATTTAAAACTCAATAAATTTAATAATTAATTCATAATTTTTTAACATTAAATCAACCTATATATCAATTGTTTTTGTTAAAATAATAAATCGTTTAACTGTAAACTTGGGCTATGATTAAAGCCAGTAGTGCTTAAAATAAAAAAGCCCACGTCTAGTGAACTACTTTTATTTTTTTTAGAGTAATATTATATTTATAACTTTAAATTTATATTTTTTATAATATATTATTTGAAATTAATTTTTTATTATATAAAATTTTATAATTAATTTCAAATCATATATTATAAAAAATATATATAAATTTAGAGACGTCAGTAAAATATTGCTAGTGTTCCGTGGAGGATGGGACCAGCTGCTCATGGTTATTTTGGCCGATTGATCTTCCAATATGCTAGTTTCAACAATTCTCGTTCTTTACATTTCTTCCTAGCTGCTTGGCCAGCGCTTATAGTCCAATCGCAACTACCACGTTCATTTCTTGTTGCCATTCAACAGAAGAAACAAAACTTTCAAAGGTTCGTTTGTAAGTGTGGCCTTCAGAAAGCATCCACTGCCACCGCAACCTGTGGGCCATGGCCTCAACAAGTCCATGTTAACGGGCACCACGTCTTTAAAGGAATAAGGTTCATGCTTATCAAGCCCTTTCTTTTAAGGACAGATTCACATTTCCATTAAGACCAGAGGACAAATCTTTTTGAAGTTGGCACAGGCGAATGACTAAGACATTGTTCGCGGATCTTGCCGCAAAAATCCAAACAAGAAGGGAATGAGTTTGTTTTTCTTGGGATTAGGATTTTTTAATATATATGTTGTATTTTATAAAATAAAATATAAATAAATAATTATTAATAAAAATTAATAATATAAGTTATTTTAAATTTATAAATTATAATTTATTTGTTGATAATTTATAATAATTTATATTTATTAATTTATTTAAAAATATTAATTATTACATTATTAAATTTTAATAAGACCCATAAAGTTGATGATTATAAATTTTTTTGGTAAAATTTTAATTATTCTATTTCGTGAATGTAACTTTTTTTTTTACAAAAAAATAAGTTTCACAAAATTTTATTTATAAATATTTTATAAAATTAACTATAAATGTTAAATCTATTAGATTTAATAATTTAGAATGCAAAATTTGATACATTTAATAATTTTTTTTATGAGTTTCATTTTATACAAATAAAAATTGCTATCTTATCCATTTTGTAAGAGTATTATTCTTTATATGTGAGATAATTATACAATATACACACTATATACAGGGTTACCATCCATCACTACTCATACATTATACATATTTTCTATAATGTGTGCTCATTATCTTTTATTTTACAATACCTTTAATGATTTGATTGAGATATAGGATAAATATACACTGATATGTACATAACTTATAAGCTGTGTAAGATCTTAAATGAAACTTTCATTTAAATGTATATAATATATAAATTTTGCACATATTTTTATAAACGGGGACAGAAGCTTAAAAGGAGGTACATTTCTCCATATAGCTTTAACATTTTTCTATATAACTTTAAATTTTGTAGAACAAATGTATAGTGGCTCAAGATAACTGTGAAGTAGTATCACAACAAAATGTAATGGTATTTGTAAAAATGTTAAGCATAAATTACCTACACGCACAGTTATACAGAAAAAATTTTGAAGAAAAAATAAAAATATAAGTAAATGTGTACAAAACTAGTGTAAACATATCAATATTTTGATATTTATATACATAAATTTATTGTTAACTATATTTTTTATACTATTTTTTTTCTCCCTTACCCTTAAAAATATGTATTTATGGTAACGTGGACTATCTGTAGACATATATTTTTTCCGCAGCAAAATAACACAAGTTTATCTCTATGCATGTGAGTCTATCACGCCTCGGTTACACATTTTCGAAAATAATATATTTATATGTGTAAGATTACCCATTTTTTTCCTACCCAATGTGCAAGCTTGTATGAAGGTAAGAGCGTGTATACATCAGCATTCGATTACACTTTTTTCGAAGTTCCACACTATCCAGTATCCAATGTTCGAAGAGAACTGAAGCATGCGCCGACCAATGGGGGACAGAAGCTGAAACGGACAAACGGATAAGAAAGCAGCCAAAGACACTTATATGTCAGAGACTGAAAGCTGCTTGTGTTTGTATGTATATGCTCGTTAATATACGAGCTTTTTGACAACCTCTCTGCCTTTTCGAATATTTGTTGTGGGATATTTTACAGAGGAGGTTCGTTTTGTGGGGGTGATTATACCTACTTAGACAAAACGTAAGAGAGATGGAGGGTGGGATTGGGAAGAGAGCAGAGGAAACAGCAGAGCCATCATCTGGGATTTCTTCTGCTTCTGGGGTTGATGAGAGAAGACCAGAATTTTCTGAAGAACAGAACGAATCTTTCGATGATGGAAGAGCGGATGAAGAAGAAGAAGAAGAAGAAGAAGAGGAGGAAGAAGACATCGATGAGGAAGAAGACATCGATGATACTAAGAATGGTGGGGTAGATGCTGGTTTTGTTCCTGGTCCTCTTGTTACCCTGAAGGAGCAGATCGAAATGGACAAGGTTTATTGATTGTCTCCCACTTTTGCATATGATTTTTTTCAAATTTAATCTAGTTTAAGTATGGGTTTTCAGAAAGATTTATGGCATGTTATTTTTTCCGGTAAGCCTTCTATTAGTTTTGAGACTAAAAATAAATTGTAATTGGGTATAGATTGATCACATCATTGGTTATTAAAGGTGACCTTTACAGTACAAATAATCTCCTCGTTAGAAAGTTGGTTGTGGTGTGCAGGAGGATGATAGCCTGAGGAGGTGGAAGGAGAAGCTGTTGGGTTGCCTGGAGAGTGATTTGGATGGTTTGTTTTATTGCCATTGTTTATGCCTTATAGCACTTTTGGTCAGTTGACTGGGTTCTGTATAATTTGTTTCCTTGTTAATAGGGGTAATGGAACCTGAAGTGAAATTTCACTCCATTGCAATTATCTCAGATGATTTTGGTGAAATTGTTACTCCTTTACCTGTGGATGAAAATAAAAATGGCCGTGTTCTATTCACCCTCAGGGAGGGATCTCGCTATCAGCTTAAGCTAAAATTTAGTGTTCTGCACAACATTGTCTCTGGCCTGGCATACTCCAACTCAGTGTGGAAAGGAGGGCTTCAAGGTACACAAATAGTTAATACCTTTTCCTCTTGCTGAATTTGGTTTTTGTTATCAGATTTTTATAACTGCTTGTTTGAAATTGATCATATCTTGTCTTTTGAACCTGGTCCTTAAATTTTAGGAAAATGCAAATAATTATCAATTATGATATTCGCTCAGATAAGTATGTGAATTTGTGTCTAGAACCTGATTTTCATGATGCCCAGCTTTTGGAGCAACAATGCCTGATGGAACTTATTCTTGATACATTGAAAGTAAGACTTGGCAATATTACTTGTATAATCCATTAATGTTCCTCCAAGTGTGTGCTTGGCTTAGAAAGCAAGGTTGCATTTTTGGTAATCATTAGCAGGTCCTTTCTCATTATACTGTTCTTTATCCCTGTAGGAAGACCAAGGGAGCAGCACCATCAGTAGCTTGCCTGTAGAAAAGTATATGCTGTCTGTTAGTGTAAAGGCTGTTTCTTTACTAGGAGATATTTAAATACTAGCAATCTAAACCGTGCTTGACACCCGGTTAACCCCAAGAAAAGGAAGTCTGAAACTCTGTTATATAGTTTTCTAGTTATGCTATTCTCACAAATTAAATCTTACTAAGTATTCGCTAAAAGAATCTAGACTGTTAACTTTAGTATTTAGAATATTTTAAACTTTGTGGGTATTTCTTTTTCTCATAGTTGTCAAACAACAGTCTGTTTCTTAAATAAATAATTTTATGTTATCAGCACGGTACATCTGGGGAAGTAACAGTCAGATTGCATTACCATGTTTATTTACTGAATTTTAAGTATGTTCAATTGCAATGCTCTCTCTCTATCTATCTCCTGTTTATCGTTGTAGGTAGTAGTATTGTTGTAGAGAAGCATGTATCTTAGAAATTGGTCAATTTCTGAGGACCTATCCCTCATGTATTCCATTTATGATTTGATATATGCTGGGGCTCTTTCAGTTGATCAGAGCAAAGGAATGTTGGGTACTTTTGCTCCTCAAAAAGAACCGTATGTCCATGCCTTGAAAGAGGACACCACTCCATCTGGTGCGCTTGCAAGGGGGGTTTACTCAGCCAAACTTAAGGTGTGAGGAAGTAAAATACAAGTTCATTTGCATGCTTTCTTCAATCACACATCTGTAAATCTGTTGTGAGTTTTCAACACCGATCAAGAAATCAGTTTAGTATCAAAGTAAATCACAAGTAAAGGGATTTAATATCATGTGGTTTACTCCGTATGAATGACTACATATATAATATAAACTGACTTTCCTTTATTGCTGTTTTGCAGTTTGAAGATGATGATAGAAGGTGTCACTTGGAACTCAAATATGTGTTCGAGATAAAAAAGAGCAGCTAGCGTGGCTTTTCAGACACATGCATAATGTTGGTCTATGATGCGTCTTTTACATCCCTTCCCTTCTCCAGTTCTTTGTGATTAATTTTTGTTGATGTGTCTTCTACCGAGACAGTGACCAAGAGGTAGTTGAGGGTTAGATTTATATACTAGTACATGTTTTATATTTGTTTACTTTATACGAAATGAACTGTGTGATAATGGCTTATTCTGTTCTGCCGTTGGCAAATCAATGTTGAGAATCGGAAACTGGTCAGAATAGCTTGTCTGATTCCAGTCTCTACGACTTAATTCCATGGAAATAAGGGATTGGCAACTCATTGCTCAAGAGTTTTGTACCCTCTAGAAAGATACACTATCAAACAGATATGATTGCAGGCAATAGCGAAGATGAGTCTGGGTCTGGCTATTCTTACCATTTAAACCCACGAAATTCTCATTAAGTATGAAGAGAGACCCATTTTTAATTGTTGTTATGAGACATTCCAATGAAGATGTACTAACATCCTTATCCAAAAATAACGTGATAGAGGTCCCAGAAAGAGAGAGAATCAGATCAACAAAAGACTTCAGCGTTGGCCTCCAATACTCCATAACTGGTTTTACTATTGTTTGGAAGGAGGCAGAGCATTGCCATCAATGGTTTAAACTAACTCAATTTCATGCTTTCTCTCTCACCAAATCTTGCAAGCAATTGCTTTTGGCCCAAACTAAATTCGAACTGTAATCACTGTGATTTACTACTAGGGTAACGATGAATTCTAACTGGAAACCATCATTGACGTGAATGATAGAATCATGGTTTGTGTTTTCCACTATAGACATTTGGCTTAAAATGTATCCAATGAACTATCAATTAAATGGCCCACGACGCTGATTTAGCAACTACACTAATCCTTTAATCGCTACCTTCCTAATGGGTTGTCACTTCGCCGCAAGTGGCTTGTCTGCCATATCTGAAATTCCAAAAATAAAAGCCAATGACAGAAAACACCGTGATGCCTGATAAAATTAGATAAATTAAAATTGGTTACAAAAATCAATTTTTTGTCTTGCCAAATAAAGTTCATTCGAATTACCAAATCAAGTGAAACTAGAGATCGGACGCTTTTTGTTGTTCTTTTTAGGCTTTCATTTCATGCTGAATATATTCTAAGAAAATAATGAGGTTGAAATTATAGTTGTTACTAAAAATGACCAAAGCTATTGGTAAGAACCAATTTGCTCAAAAGTTGGACTCATAGATCACATTGGTTCAAGTATTATGTTAAAATTTAATTTTCTTAAAAGCTTAAGTTAGACGTTTTATCTTTAATAGTGTATTACCAAAAGGAAAATAATATTTTGTGTAAGTTAAACCCAATAGCCACCACCTCTGTTTATAATAAAAAAGACTAGTACAGGTCAGCACATTAACTGAAGTACTAATTAAGCTACTGATTTCTAACAAGTATCTTGTTCAATTTAAATGTCCCGGCTATAATTGTGACAAGCTTAAATGTATTTCATATGTAAGTTGTACCCAAGTGCAAAATATAAGATAACGTAAGAAATATAGTAAACACAAATTTTGTTGCCGATAAGAGAACATTTGTTACTATTTTTATTTTAATATAACAAAGATTGAAGAAACTATCAGATTCTACATATATTTGTCAAAATTGATAAAAAAAAAATGGAAATTTAATTTAATTATATGCACATATTACTACACAGGAAAGTAATGAAAATATAAAAAAATTACATTTAATTTTCACAGTTCATATTATGAAAGATTATAATGTTCAATTCCTGTTATACATCAAAGTTCACCAGCAAAGGAAGGAGTAAAGTTCAACCAAAAAAAAATAAGGAAGGATTAAAGATTACAACGCAGAAACAAGTGCACAGTATAATATAACGACATTGTTTTTCTAATCCTATCATCATTGTAAAACACATTGGTTAATCATGCAATGATACCTCTTATAGAAGGTACTAAGTTTCAACACATACATTTGGTGTAATTCAAAAACAGATAAGGTAACGGGTTAAATAATTTGATACAGCAAAAAATTTCTTTGATGTTAAAGCATGGAGTAAGAAAGATAATAGGTTGCTTCCCACTAATGCTGTCTAAACTTCCTGTGTAGTAAAACACTAATTATACCAATCACCAAAGCCTGTAAGTTTTTCAGTTGAAGAATACTGTTAAATCAATTGACTGCAATAGATATACATACCCACCGTAATCCTGCCTGTTACAACTCAGGGATGGCAAAGTCAAGAGTGGCCACTTGAGTTAACTCCAGTAATTTGTAGCACCTAGCGAAGAATCGGCAGTGTGAACCATGAATGGGACAACAAATTAGAGAGAAAATTTTTTATGGCCGAGCATGAAGATGCTGCCAGCAATATTTCAGTCAAAGGAGGCCACAACTGTAAAAAGGAAGCAAGATCTGGCCAAAATTTAATTCGGAAATTATGAAGTGGATGGAAGGAGGAAGCTGAGATGTAGAGTTCAAAGTTCCTACCCACAAATTTGCCTTTACAATGTGGAAGAGAACTCTTGACATTCACATGTTGCGTGTAAGTCAGTAGTGTAACTTGCCAAGTGCTAATCCCACCAGTGCCTGAAGAGATATACTGAAAGCTCATTATAAACAAATAAAAGAGAAGAAAAAGGCATTACAATCTATAAGATTTTAGGTGCCAGACGGTACTAAATAACATGAAGACTGCGTAACTAAAGAGATGCCATGTCAGATCAGGAACAAAAACATTTTTGTCACTCCTAAGGACAAGAAATATTACCTTTTATCAAGATTTTTATCATATGGACAATTGTATTTTATTAGAGTAAATGTTATCTCCACATTACATTCCCTACACAGGGACCCACAGATATGCAGGCCTGCCAAGGGACCAAATTGCATCGTAATTGTGATGAAAGACCATTTTAGCCTTGCACCCAGTGCCTTAATGTTCGTTTTATATTAGAACCTGATTAATTGAACTTACTAATTCCAGGTTGCGTAAATTTTCTAATTTGACCAAAATATGTGATAGATTAAATTTTCAAGGATGTTAGATGACAATGCAAAGAAGGGCTTCAAGGAATGCGTTACTGCAGACTAAGCCAGATTAGTCAAGAGAAGGATCATCAAAGAATCATGACGACCGAGCAATCCATTTAAACCCATCTTCTTTCTCAGGACTATCTTATTCAATTTATATTCATATTTCAGCGTATAATTCAGCCAAATAGAGAAGATTAGAACAGACAAATGAGAACATAATAACAGGTACCTTCTCATTTACAAGTAATGCAACAAAAGATCAGCTGAAGTATTTTTCAATCTACAGCTCTGTCCAAGGTGAACATCCCCAAAAACATATCTGCATAATGATACATTTGAAATGTTACAGAAATTAAAGTATCCAACAAAAAAAATGATCAAATTGGAAAAAATTATCTTGAGGAGTAAATGAAATTTTAAATGGAAGGGAAATAAAATAACCTATATTCACAATATTCTGTCCATGCACAACGAGCTTTCCCATAATCCCAGTAACAGTCGTCGTTCCTTAAAGGTCCGCGCTTAGCTGTTGTAACAAACATGTCAGTGGAACTTGCTAATCATCCAAATTTGCTTATAATATGTGTTCAATACCTTTTGTTACAAAATCTGATTTTGCACTGGGATGGGTATCATGCCACAACTCAAGCCATAGCTCCCTCATTAGAACAGGTGATCTAACAATGTTCCTGTGATTTGCTACATGAATATATCGTCAATTGATCTGTATGTATCCTCATAGTCAAATGTTTTGTTGAAAAGAACTGGCAGACTGACTTTGAGACTATAGCTATAGTTTATGCATTAGAAAAAGTAAAAAATAAGCAAAGTTTGAAGAACAATTTTTTCTTTTTGTTAAAAAGAGTAAACAATGAACATTTTTTATTAAACTAATAAATATTTCTGTTCTCAAATGAATAAATTCTTCTATTGTTTCTAAATTCTACGAGTACTGACCACACAGTCCAGTCCAAATTATCGATCTGAAAAAGCATATCTACACTGTATTAACTTAGCCTATGTCCTATAATCTAGTTGGTATTATTTTTTTTCCTAAAGAAAAGCATTGTGAGTTGGTGAGAACTACAGCTGGCAGGGACAAGTCACACACCTTTATCAAGCTCCCAGACTGCTGTCCTCTTTCCAGGAAGACTTTCAGAATCTTCGTAATAAGTAATGTACTTAACCCGAGGCGACCTTGTCATGTTTGGAACAATATCATTTCCGTGCTGATGTTCCACATTCAATTCAACTTGTACATCTGTCCCATCATGCTCCGACTGTAAAGTCAGCACAAAGATATCATCAAAATTGTCATACAATTATTTATCAGTGAAAGATTTAAGATATGGGCATGATAGGGGTATGAAAAGTATAATGTTACAAGATCCTAGATATGTCAAATGATCAACACATTTTTGTTCTTAAATAAGATTATCAATGTGCATGTAGGTGATACTACATAAAGATAAAAAAAGTGCAAAGGCATTAAAGCAGAGATACCAATATCAATGGCATTTTAGCTAATGTAAAGCTAAGGATTAATGCAGTTCTGCTGATGGACGTACAATTAGTTTACTTATTCATTAAATATAAATAAATTACTGATTTCTAGTGACTTAAACCATATTCTGAAACTAGTTTGCATATAGGGGGCTACCAGAGGGGGGAGAGAGAGAGAGAGAGAGAGAGAAGGGGGGAGGCTATCATAGAGATCAAGTTTTAAAATAACAATCTATGCTTTGTGGAGGAAAAAAATTGATATAGCAAATATCATTTATGTTTAGACAAGTTTCAGTATAAAAATAAAACTAGAATGATGTCTATAAATAATATATACATGTTAGAATAAGTTAGTTGAATAATGAGCCTATCTAGTGGGCTTGGTACTAGAGCTAAACTAGAGCTCTTGTACTGTCGTACTTGTTCTTATACTGTAATATTTTATTCAAGTATAAATATACTGTAATAGTTTATTCAAATAAAAAAAACTCCAAGGTTTTTTCCTCATTAATTTTTGACAGACAATTCTAATGGGCTTAGAACATGTTCACACTCTCAACTTGGTCTTACCTGGAAAGGACCACCTTAGTAATGTGCTCCAAGTCCCATCAAACATATAGATTGAGGTTTGCAAATACATACTATTAACCATGTTAGAATAAGTTAATTGAATAATGGACCTATCTAGTGGACTTTGTACTAGACTAGAACCCTTGTTCTATCGTACTTGTTCTTGTACCGTAGTATTTTATTTAAGTATAAATACACATGCCGACAACCCTTTTGGGTTACAGCTTTCACAAATTCTTTTTCCTATCTTTCTAACATGGTATCAAAGTCTCAATTTTCCAAATTCTTAAGAATTCCCTAGATTCCCAATTTTTTGAAACACTAATTCCCAAATCTTCTTCTTAACCCCAAGTTTCTAACCCTAACCACAAATTTTGACCGACCCTCAAGGAAAATTGTGTTTCCCTCCCTTAGGTGGCTAAATCAGCCACGAAAATGTTGAAGGATTAGAGGATCGGCGGCCCTAAGGGTTGCGCAAAAGGAAAGGCTTGGTGTTGAGCCTCAAATCGGCTACAGGCAGTGCGATCGGCGTCTGAGAGGGAGCAACCGGTGCTGGGGAGATTGGCCATTGGTTGTTGGTGGCCGTTCGAGCATTGCTAGCGGCAGTGGAGTTGTTTTGCGGCAGCTGGTACTGTTTTGCACGATTTTTTAGAGCAAATTCATGCTCATTCTCTTGGGTTGTGTGATTTGAACCTCATAGAGCAAGGGTTTTGTGATTTGAATGTCTTCCTACATAATTTAGAGCTTTAGGTAGTGTGGATTTGAAGCATTTTTGGTTTGGTGTGATTCCATATCATGGCAAAAGGTGACCTTTGTCCTGGTTCTCCTAAAAACCTTGAAAGTGTTGAAATAAAATCCAATGATTAAACTTTGTTCTCAGAAATCATTCTTACTACAGTAAAGATTATTGATCAAAAGTTAGACAATGATGGGAGACAGTATCTTTCTTGGAAGAAAGCCATTGCATCTTCCTTGGTGGAATTGGAAAGTAGGATCATCTCACTGATATGCCCCCTACTGGTGCTGCCAAATGGCGATGATTAATAGGGGATAAGCGCTTATTTGGTCTTATTTTTAATACCCTAGACAACGAGGTTCAAGACAAAACCTACCATTATGAAACGGTGAAAGAGTTATGAAAGTTTCTGAAAGAAGTTTATTCTGGAAAAGATAATCTGACATAACTATATAACCTCTGTAAGGAACTGTTTCATTTGGATGGAAAAAGGGAAATCCTTATCCCAAATGTTTACTGAGTTTAATTGAACCTTTGAACAGTGGAAGAGTCTCATGCCTGTTTCCAGTGATATTTCAGCTATGCAAGTTCAGCGTGAGTAGTTAGAGGCTTTTGTGTTTTATATTAATGGAGGTTGTGTTTTTTATTAATGTTATCCTCGGAGTTGAGCATAGCCTGCCAACAGATTCTATCAAGATTTGATTCTCTGACTGTGAAGGGAGTTTACTCTCACCTTCTCTGTGTATTTAGAGACCTGCATGTTTCATCATCTATATCTAAGTCCTTTACTCTAGTAGGCTTAACGACACAGGGAAGGCGAGATGGCCATAGAGGTGGTCGAGGATGAAGAAGAGATTTTGATGGACATAGTGATTTAGGAGAAGGACGAGGAGAGTAGGGAGGACATGGTGGTAATTTTAGTCAAATTGAATGTCATTACTACCACAAGTTTGGACATTATAAGAGAAACTATCCCAGGTTGCAAGAGGAAAGATACTTACAATCATTCCAGTCTACTCACATTCCTCTACAGACACTGAATCCGGATCTAGCACTACCCGTATGATTGTTATGACTGATGATGAGTGTGTCCGGTATAGCCAGTTTCAGGCTTCCCAGTCATCCACACACGCTGCTATTCTAGTCCAGACGGGTAATTCTGTTGCATGTCTCTCTAACTCCCGTTCAAAATGGGTAATTGATTCAGGAGCGTTAGGTAATTTGTTGTCATTTCAGTCTTTTACTCATACATCTCATGTCACTTTAGCAAATGAGTCCACTACTTCTATTGTTAGGAGTGACTCTGTTAATGTCTTTTCAGATATTACCTTATCTAATGTTTTGTGTTTGTCTAAATTTCCTTTTAATTTGTTCTCTGTTAGTCAACTCACTCGAGCTTACAATTGTGGTGTCTATTTCTTTCCTGCCTATTGCATTTTTCAAGATCTTTCGTCAAAGAGGATTTTTGGTATAAAATATGAGTCTGGAGGGTTGTATGTACTTGGCGATCGGATTCCTCATCTAGCAGCTATTGCAGCTTTGTCTCCATTGCAACTTCATTATTGATTAGGTCATCCTTCCTTGAAGTCGTTGAAAAGATTGTGTCCTAATTTATATTCTATTTCTAGTTTGTTTTGTAAGTCATGTCAGTTTGCCAAACAGTGTCGTGGTACTTATGTTTCTCAAGTGAATAAGAGGGTTGCATCCCTATTTGAATTAGTTCATCCTAATGTTTAGGGTTCGAACCCAATAGTATTTAAAATTGGTTTCAGATATTGTCACTTTTGTAGATGATTATTCCATGATGACTTGGCTTTATTTTATGAAACAAATTAGAATTATTCAACATCTTTTGTGCCTTTCATGCTAAAATCAAAAATTATTTTCATATTTCCATTAAAAATTTGCGCAGTGACAATGCTTAAGAATACTTTTCTACACAATTTTCCTTTAATCTAGCGGAACAGACTATCTTACACTAGTTTTCATGTTTTGCTACCTCTCAGCAAAACAGAGTTGCTGAAAGAAAAAATCGCCATTTGTTAAAAGTGTCATGCACTCTCTTATTTACAATGAAAGTGCCAAAAATATTTTGGGCTGATGTTGTCTCCACAACTTATTTTCTGATTAATCAAATGCCATCTTCCATACTTCATGATAAAATCCTTTTCTCTATTCTATTTCCATCATCCTCATTATTTTCACTTTCTTCACGTTTTTGAGTGTACTTGTTTTGTTCAAGATCTCCATCCTCAAGTGTCTAAACTTGACCCCCTTTCTCTAAAATGTGTCTTCCTCGATTACTCTCGCAATCAAAAAGGGTATCGTTGTTACTCTCCTAATTTGAGTAGCTATTTGGTCTTTGCCGATGTCCATTTCTTTGAGTCCTAGTCTTTCTTTACTCTACCTATTGAGTCTCCTACTACTCAGTCTATTCTTGATGTTAATGAGTTCTTCCTAGTGACCACTCCTCCTTCTGGGTCTGATGGTATTTCTTCAATTACTAATCCTAGTTTTTCTGTTAGATCCCTTATGAAACAGGTGTACTCTTGCAGGGTAACTCCAACTTCGGCTCAGATTCCTAACACAACATTAGCTCCAGTCTCTCCTCCACCAACCTCTTCAGCTGATTATCCATCCTCTGATTTGGATCTTCCCATCGCCCATCGCCCACTGCAAAGGTATTCGTTCTTGCACCCTACTAGGCAATCATTTTTCTCATTACTCGTTAGCTTCAGTCATTTTTACTTGTATCTTCGAAATCTTTCATTGTTTCCCTAGATTCTATTGTTGTTCCGAAGACTCTTGCAAAACTCTAGGACAATCTGGGTGGTGAGCTGCAATGAATGATGAGATGGAGGTTCTTGAACAGAATCAAACATAGGACCTTGTCCCTTTACCTCCTAGGAAATCTACTATTAGCTATAAGTGGGTGTTTTCGATTAAGGTCAATTCGGATAGTTCAGTTGCTTGGCTAAAGGCTCATCTTACTGCAAAGTGGTATGCACAAACTTATGGACTGGATTATTCTAAGACCTTCTCACCAGTGGCCAAGATCACATCAGTCCGGTTACTTATCTCTTTAACAACCTCAACTTGATGTGAAGAATGCATTCTTACATGATGATCTAGCAAAAGAGGTCTACATAGAGCAACCACTTGGTTATGTTGCCTAGGGGGAGAGTAGACATGTTTGTCATATCGAGAAATCATTATATAGGCTCAAACAATCTCCTCGAGCCTAATTTAGCTGGTTTAGCAATGTTATGGTAGAGTTTGGATTGAAGAAAAGTGACCATGATCACTTAGTGTTTTTTAGGCGCTGTGAGTCAG
Organism: Dicorynia guianensis; assembly: GCA_037013595.1. Classification (NCBI taxonomy): domain Eukaryota; kingdom Viridiplantae; phylum Streptophyta; class Magnoliopsida; order Fabales; family Fabaceae; genus Dicorynia; species Dicorynia guianensis. The sequence continues at coordinate 36,385,593 of JASUAB010000007.1, forward strand.
GATGTATTCTCCTAACTGTTTATGTGAATGATATTGTTATTATAGGAAGTGATGCTGCTGGTATTTCAGACCTGAAGGTTTTCCTAAAGACAAAATTCCAAACTAAGGAGTTGGGAGGGCTTTGATACTTCTTAGGTATCTAAGTGACTAGGAATAGTAAGGGGATTGTGTTATCTCAGAGAAAATATGTCCAAAACATGTTGGAGAAAACAGGTCTTTTAGGTGCTAAATCGTGTGATACACATGATTCCAAATATAAAATTGGAAGCAGAAGATGGAGAGTTGTTGGACAATCCAAAGCGGTATAGGTGACTAATAGAAAAGTTGAACTACTTCACTATTACAAGACTAGATATTGCTTTTCTAGTGAGTGTAGTCAGCTAATTTATGGTAACTCTTAGAACCTCCCATTAGGAAGCATTGGTACATATTTTGAAGTATTTGAAGAAAGCTCTTGGACTTAGCTTGCTTTATCAGAGTCATGGTCATTGCACAATTGAAGGATTTTCAGATGCAAACTAAGCAGGGTGTCCTACGGATCAGAGGTTTACTTAGGCTACTACGTGTTTATAGGTAGCAATCTTGTGTCTTGAAAAAGTAATATGCAGGCTATGATATCCTGCTCTATTCTTGAGTCAGAGTATCAAGTCATGGCACATGCCACTGCTGAGCTTGTTTGAATTTCTTACCTCCTTTGTCAGCTTGGGATGGAATGCTCTAGTAGCATAAAATTATGGAGTGATAACCAAACAACGACTCATATTGCCTCTAATCCTGTCTTTCATGAACGGATGAAACATGTTGAAATGGACTGCCACTTTATCAGGCAGAAATTGAAAGGAGTCATCAGTTTCAAGCATGTTTGAATAGGAGATCAACTTGTAGATATTTTTACTAAGTCTCTTTTAGGAAAACGGGTTTAGAATCTTTGTAACAAGCCTGGTATTGTTAATATATATACCCTAACTTGAGAAGGAGTATTAGAATAAGTTAGTTGAATAATAAGTCTGTCTAGTAAGCTTGGTACTAAACTAGAGCCCTTGTACTATCATACTTGTTCTTGTATTGTAGTATTTTATTTAGGTATAAATAAATATGCTGACAACCCTTTTGGGTTACAGCTTTCACAAATTCTTTTTCCTATCTTTCTAACAAACCACAAAAGATAACAATAGAAGAAAACACCTATGTTTATGCTTCACCACTGATAAAATTCATAATCAAGCATAAATCACACATAAATTCTAATCTAACATACCTGAGGTGTTCTTGTTATGTTCACCTTTAGTCCAAGCCAGTTCTTGCACCAAGCAAGGGAGTGGTATGGCACCTGCAAAGAGTCAATGTAGTCCAATTGTAGATGCTTGTATGCAATTCATAAAAAGGCACAAATGCTACAGCAGAAGTGAGAATAGGTTCTGCGTTTCAATATAATCACAATAGCAGTAAAGGAAACATAAATCTCACCGTCTCATCTCCACTTGTGGCACTAGGATTCCCATCAACCATATTCCCAGACCTAACAGTTTTGAGATTTAAACACTTCAACCATGTTGAAAAGAAAATGCACAACAATGTAAAAAAAAAAAAAAAGAACTATAGAAGTAGCATCTATTTCATTATCACACAAGTTGTTTCATGATAAGATATCAATAATTTGCACAACTAATGCCAAAAATAACGACTAATAAGAGCTAGTCTGGATTTCTTCTTGTGAGAGCTGGTAAGGGAGGGTGGGTTGGACAAATTGATCAGCCCAAGATAATGTTGGTCAGTAACTTGAAAGGAGACAATGATATATTGATGTGTTGATACCCAACAAACCAATGATTTGCAAGACAATTGTAAAATGAATGGAGTTAACAGTGTCAAAAAGTTAACTGCAGAAGATAATCTAGTTGAACGGCATTAGACCTGAGATTATGGACTTCCTGCAATAAAAAGTGAGGACACCAAAACAGTGCACCCCACTTGCAACAGAAATACACAAAATGAAACTTAGGGCAAACAAAGTCAAACTTGGTAACAACCTAAAAATGAAGACAAATGGAATTAAATCCTAATTGATGCATGTGCCCATGTTCATTATGTTCTTATTTCCTCAAAAGCACAAAACTTTAATTCATTCATGCAGGGCTCACAGTTGCTCTACCTCAGTTGCGAAAAGATGGGGGAAAAGTCAAGGGTTAAAGGTAGAGGAAGAAAAGAATATGCAAAAATCAAATGGTAAAAGCATTAAGTTATACCCTTCCTCTTCCCCGCTTTTTTTTATTTTCAAAAAGATTATAAAAAAGAACATAGAAAAAGAATAGAGAAGAACTTCAACAATTTTTTTTTTTTTAAATTAAAGCAGTATCGTGCTCCTTGAACTAGAAACGAAATGACAAGAGAGAGACAAGGAAAAATAACAAGATAGCTAAGTAAGACAAATAACCAATCCAAGATATGTTCACATTCCTCATGCAGTTATAAGGGGAAATATCATTGCGCATACAAAACATTCTGACATTACCTTGAGATTAGAGATCCTTCCAACTCATAAATGACATCCGTAATGATCCAGTTATCAGGGTAAGGCTTCCCACTAGGAGCAAAGTAATAACCAACCTGTGTTTGAATGCCAAGATGCCAAAATTATCATGATGATTACTATAATTTCAATCAATTTTTGACAGCCCCCGCCCCCCCCCCCCCCCAGTGACTACCAGTTATAACTTATCAGAAATAAAATTAAAATACAAAAGGTAGATGTTAAAAATTCAGGGCAATCCATTTATATATTTGATACTTAATAGACAGTAAATTAAACATACAAAATTCTTTGGTGAGAATTGAATGTTATTAAGGTACCAGAAAGCCACTGTCCTCTTAATATGACTAGAAAGTATTCAACAATGAGCTCAAAATAGCAAAAATTAGAATTAAGTCTATCAAGCATGCCATTAAGGTCATCTAGAAATGTGAAATACTATTGAACTAACCAAGACAAACATAAAATTTGAATGTTTTGAAATTTTCTACAGAACTTGAAATTGATGAGGCAATGGATCCTTTAGAAATTTACACTCTATAGTGCTTTCATTAAAGTATTCCAAAAACATTGTCACTTGAGATAGGATAGCTAAAGACTAGAATAATTCTATCGCTTCCCACTTAAATCCCTGAAAATATGAAAGGTTCCTTTTGTAAATTCCTATAGGTGGCCTCTCCTTAACATACAAATCATACTTGGGAAAAAAGCAATAGTGGCAAAAAGGTTACAGAGGAGGCACCCTTGGGAGTGCAAAATGATCAGAGTTCACAAAATCCACCATTAGTGCTTGTGTAAATTTAACAAATATTGAAATATACCTAGAACAATGAGATAGAGGCAATTTGCAACTTTAAAACCAAATAAAACTCACAGTAACTTGACATTTGCAGATGCACTATTTTTCATGACCCAATAATTGAATATGTTTCAACTTTAAACATGTTGGGATAAAAAGAAAAGGAGAAGATATAATTTTGAATTTCGAGTAATCCCAAGATCTGAGAGAGATACTTCAGAAACCATACTCAACAAGGAGAGGAATTTATGAACCTTTTCCAGGTGAAAAGTTCAGTGTAATCTGTCCGAGAAGACAAGTAGATTTTTAAGTTAAAAGAACAAAATATAATATTTTAAGCCACACACTGAACTGAACATAACCAAAAACCTCTACTTGCAAATGTACAAAAGAAAAAAAACCATATGTGTCCTTCTCAAGAACAGAACAATAAATTCCCGAAAGGGGATCAAGCATGTATATAACCAATGAGGCTAGTGTAAAACTTCTAAGCTTTAACACTTCCAAATTGACATGTTTATAACCAAACCAACAGTCACTTAAAACCTATGTATCATTTGCAGTTGTGGTAGACATCATAAATAACACCATTTTCTCTTATAAGCAAATAATACCTTAGTCTTTGAGTCAACGCCATAAATGCAGAAGACATTTTTAATAGGTGGCCGATCCCAAGGTGTTAGAGGATTAAGAACAGGATCACCAAGATACGATCTGAAACACAGACATTCAAACATAAACCTATTCAATAATAGAAATGGCATTATAAACTTGCTTGAAAGTGAAAAAAGATCCAAGAAAATTGAGCCAGAAAATTATAGGTTTAATATAAAAGGATAAGTCACTCTCAAATAATGCATCTGCTTTTTTTTACGTAACCATAATTTCCTCCTAAATGAATCCGCCCTAATTGCAGTTCCTTGTTTAATCCCATACCAAGATTTATTAAATCTACGGGGTGGGTGGCTGTTGTTGCAAATCTACAAGAAAAATAAGATACAATCAAATGATTTCTTTTGTCATTAAATCTTTAAGCTGTTTTAATAAAATGAATAAAATAATAGAATAAGATAAGATAGTTCACTATAATAATGTGGCAAAATATTCAGTTCCTTGACACTATGAAAATAAGGTTCTACTTTTTTTGAACAAACAAAGATGCAATGACCATGGTGACTGGAAGGTCATTATTCGCAACAAAAGAGCCAAGCTCCAAAAGTCATCATTTTGGCATTTCATGCAAAATGATTAAATATCTGATTTTAAAATCTGTCCTTATGGTGATTAAGATAACACGCACTTCTCTAATTGGTACAAGAGCCTCTTGCTGTCTGGGTCATAATCTTCTATTGCTTTGAAAAAGGTGCCATCTGATATTTCACGAGCTGAGAAAGATAACTGAGTAGGTAGTCTGAATTCCATGCTGGAGATGTTGACCTGAGGTACTTCCGAATACGAGGGATAAGCATCAAATCCTGCTAGCACAAGATGCAAATGGCAGTTGGAGACCACAAGCATGATATGAATTTGTCCACGAACATACGCATAAGATTGAATAATCTTACCACGGGTTGAAGGAATTTCGATGTTGATAACATTTGTTGGCCATCCAGAGAAGTTGGAGCGAGACTCCTGCTCATCACAGTGATATGTATGATGGCCTACATGGCTTCCCCCTGAGAAATGCTTCCAATATTTATTATCTGCTCTACAGTGCTGGGAAAAAGGCATCATCCATAATGATGAAGAAAAGGAATTGAACATCAATCGAGCAGTTCCCTGATACCTTGAAAAAATTATGATAAGCATGTATTAGGACAGGAATTAAATTGAATAAGAAATAGTAGCATACAACAGAAGTCCGAATCCGTCCAATTACTCTTGTCACCTAATTACAGTTTAATACTTTTATCTAGATTAGGATGATGGCAGTGGCAATCTTGAGGCATGGTGAAGATCTCAACCCTCTATGTTCTATCAAACATCCAATTTGGGCTAGTATTTTGTGGTATGCATGCATGATGATCAATTCAAGAAAGTTTGTTGTCATCTGAAAGATAGTATAACAGCAGCCCATGGCTTAAAGAGTTCAGATATGAGTCAAGCAAGATAGTACTTATATGCACATAATGTTCAGAGAGAAGTGTGAGATTTCAACCAAAAAGTGCAGCTCACTCACCATTGCTTAATTGAAGCCTTGGGAGTGCATGATAAATAGCACTCTGAATGTGTTTATAGTGCTTGGGTTTGCCAATCATTATTGACACCAATTACTTGGCTCTTCTTTATTTAAAAAACTAAACCATTTAACATATTTGTTTCCCAGGCAAGCTTATCTTTGCTTAATAATAAGAAATTTTATTTACATTTGATCTAATTAACTTGAATTCTGAGGCCCACAGAAGAATTCCAAGGATTTTAACAAGTTGAGCACATCAGAAATTTGGTAACATTGCTATAGAAAAATTGGTTCTAGAACTGTATCATATCAGAGTATAGTATTATGATCAAGTGGACAAGAACAATAGACAACCTAGATAAATTAACAAAAAAATGAATAGCAAACAGAAAAGTTATGCAACTTAAAATGTAACCTCAGAAATAGGGAGACCGAATGTAAATCCAGAAAGTGTTGCTTCAATGGTCTCGGTTGCACCAAGAAGGGGAGCCCCTGAAACAAAATCAAACAAAGTAAGATAGATCAGCATAAAAAATTACCATCATTAGTAATACTGTTATGGGGTAACAGATTCACGCCAGTCATTCATACCAACAGCAAAATATGCATGAATATGTTGATCCAACCATTCGTTATAATGTTTCGGTGCAATCTCTAGCTTTAACCACTCCAAGAAATAACGAAAGACATGATTACCCAATGAATGGGCAAAAACTAAAGAGGGGCCACCACGAAGTTTAAGAGCAGTTTCAAATGTCAATCTGCAAGATAACAAACCATTTGCAATACATAAGTATCCTTGACTTAACCACCAAATGAACTTCAATGTCAAAGTTGTAATTGTGCATTCGCATTCTGATATATAGATGGCTATTAAAAGTTTGAATGTTTCATCTATTAACTAATGCATATATTATACCAGAGCATTCCAAACCTGTTTGTGCATATTTGTCAATGTATGAAACATGTAAGGATTATCAGAAATAAGTAGATTTCAAACGTTGGCAAAGATATATGATGAAGATATTAAAACCATAAGGTATATGAATGGATGGTTCTAGGCTCTGATTCTCAGGTGCAAATTGTATGTCCAATCTATATTGCTTATGAAGTTTACCAAGCTGAAAATATTGAAAGATGAGGCAGGTAGATGTATCATGTACATATGAAAGATAATTTTATGTAGCATGCAAAATTAATTGGCAGGCAGAAACAATATGACCCTTTAGTGAAACCAATAAACAAGCCAAATAAGAAAAAAGTAATAGATCATTTAGTCAGACATGACCATAGAAGAGACAATGACTGGCGATTGCAGATTAAAATTTGATCATTTGAATCAAACTATGTCCTGATCATGCCTTCAGGCTTCACCCTTCTGCAATTTATAATGCGATAAGTAAAAAACAAGCAATTTATCTAAATCATAGCAGAGCATAACAGTCTGACCTACAGTTTGTAAGATGCAAAGATGTAAACATACTTTAGCTTATGAAAGTAAAGGTCTCGCTCTTCAAGCATTGATGGTGACAATCTCCAATCATATGGAACGGCAATGATTGCATTGGCTTCTATGCCAAATTCAATACACCACTTAATCCATTCTTTCCACACTGAAGAAAGTGGGCCTGCAAATAGAAAAGTACAATTTCAAACCATACCAAGATATATGATAAACGACACTTCACAAAACTAGAACTCGCAAAGGAGATCAACAGATGCAGTCGTACCTGTTATATAACCTGGATCAAGTTCTGTAATAGCAGAAAGACCACTATCAGGGCGGGATTTGCAATCAGGGTGATCTGTCTGGTTGTAAGGTTCCAGCAACATGCACTTAAGCCAGCAATTGACAGCAGAAAGAAGCTGCAGACAAAAGGAATTCAAAACAGTCCGCTCATCATACGTAATTTGAAAAGCTAGTGCCTCCTTATCAGATAGCGCATGCTATAATCCCGACAGCTCATTGTTTATTGTATAACATGGTTCAAAGAAAGACAACGAGTCTTTAAGATACACAAAGACGTTCTAAGCAAACAATTATCTCGACAGATAAATGTTTCACGATTGCTGATTTTGTTCATACCTAAACAGTTTCTCTAGTTTCTATTCTGAAAATTTTGTTCAGAAATTTAATTTCACAGAGAGAAACAAACAAGAAAAGAATACAATACACGAACCGGGTTCCAAGAATAGTAAGTTCTACAAATCTTTAAGGCGCATTCTGTTCAGAATTTACATCTTCATCAGATTTAGGCGCTTGATTTGATATAACCAAAACAGAGAAAAATATCACATCAGGATGCTAGACAAGAAAATTTCCTTATACATTTCCCGCATTTTCTTGTTAGTTAAACATCAACGGTTTAACCTCGTGCACTAAAATACAAAATGCGACGCAAAACAATAGATAGATGCTAGCATACTTTGGTGGTGTCGAGCCAGACCAAATCGAGAGGGTTGAAATCGAGCGGAGAGTAAGGGCAGTCAAGAATAGACCAAGCTCGGAGCTGTGTCGATGCGAAGCCTGGGATTATAATGCCGGAGAGTCTCGAATAGTCTCCGGCGAACTCTGCGCTGCCTTCGGATGGTCTCTGAGTAGCTCCGGCGACGGCGAGGCCAGCGAGGAGGACGTGCAACCATAGTGGTCGCACCATTTTGGTTATTGGCAGACACGGAGAGAGGGAAGGAGGGAGAAAATCGAGAGTATCAGTTAGAAGCTGTTGGGAGTTGGCAAAATTAAAAGTGGTTTTTGGAAAGTTGAAAGTTGTGGGCCTTTTCTACTCTACGGGCCTTGTAAGCAACCAATGATTTTGGTTTTTATGTCGCAAATAGTGGGAACGAAGGCCGCGTGGGGAAAAGTCTAAAGGGAAGGCCGCGAGGGCCTTGTAAGCAACCAATAAGTCTAAAGGGCAGGCAATCGCAATCAGCAGCTTCGTGGAAGTTCACGCACAATCCCTTGTGGAGGGCAACAGATATGAAAAAGCTGACTTTATGAGGGGAATTGATAAAGGTTTAAATAAATTTTATATATAATTTTTATTTTTCATTTTAAAATTTTATCTCACAACATGTTGAGAACATAAATTTTCAACACGTAAGTCTAACATTTTCTTTATACAATTAACTAACCACATTTACACACATATTATATACATAAAAATTATATTTATATTGATGTCATTAAACTTATTAGTAATGTTTATAAAATTAATAAGTAACTTTTATAAAATTAGCAAGTTATAAAATTAAAAAATATAAAATTATTTATTAGTTTTGTAAAAGTTATTTATTAAATTTTATAAAAATATAAAATAAGTGTAATATTTATGCACAAAATTTTATGCAAATAGTATTACGTTTTACAACCACCCAAGAGAAAAGTCTAATTCTTTGTATATTTTTACACATTTTTCTTATAGCTTTAGAGTTTAGTTAATTTTTTTTTTTTAAGTAAACATAAGAGAACTGAGTCTTATTACAAAAAGAGAAGAGAGGGGAAAGTGGAAGGGGTATGCCCACGGAAAATCGAACCTACCTCTCAAGTATGAGAGGCAAGTATGTGTGTCATGGAATTATAAGGCTCCTAACAGAATTTAGTTGATTATTTGTTGCCATATGATTGCATAAACTATTGCACTTAATATACTTCTTGATTTTTTAGGTTGAACTTGGATTATTTATAAAGAAATATTGAAGCTCTTCCAATAATTTAGTGCTTAATCAAGGGATGATGGTTCAGTTATAAGCTATTTGGGAAGTCAAACAGAGTGCCACAACATGCCAGGCTAAAAGATTCATCCAACCCACACAATGAAGCCTAAGATGCTTCAAAATTTGGTGGATTAAGAATCAAAAGCCCATGATCCCTCATGCCTAGTGTTAACTTAAGATTCATTGATGATTAAAAGAGGCATAAGTCACGCTGCTAAGGAGAGTTCACATTCAGCAACATAGGAGAGCCATTAAGTGTGTTATTAGGAGGCATTTTCTTGAGCAAGACATAGTTACAGTCCTAGCAGAAAAATCGTGATTTACATTCTATTCTGTTTTTTTTTTAAAAAAAAAAATCGAATTCAATTATTCGAATTAAGCTCAAATCACTGTCTTATTTTTATAGAATTAACTTTCTACCCTGTTCTTTAATTCTTCTTATTTAATTTTTTGATCTGTTTTCTTTTGAACCTTTTGTTATTTTGATTTTTCGAATACGAGTGGGATTAGCTTAACCTTTTCACTTAGAGGATTGCAATTAGACTTTTATGCAATTTATGTTTTTAATTATTTACTCTTTTTATGATGGAATGTTTCTTTAAATATATGTTCAATAACTAATTTAGCCAATCAGTCAAAGATTAGAAAGATTTGATTAGATATTGGAAAAGAATAATTGAATGTAGGATACTTGATTAAAGAACATACAATTTCTAATATAGGAATATAATTAGATTGTTGTACAATCAATTCTTGCTTTGATTGTTTGTTCTTATTGCATTTCTTCAATTCCAATGAGGATAGGAATATAGCATTTAAGTTTAAAGGAATAGGCTTAATTGACTTAGGAATATCCTTTTAAGGATATAAGTGCATTCAATTGATATTTATTACAATTTGACTAATGTGTGATCGGATTAACTATAAGTATAATTAATTTTGGATAAAATTAATATTAAAAAAATAATTTTGCAAGAATTAATTTATTTAGATATGTTATTATAAAAATAATTTCAAATAAAAAGTTAATGTGTTTGGATAAAAGAAATAAAATCACATGTGTATAAAAAAAAAAAATGTTGATTTGACTATTATGATTGATTTTGGCTAAAGTGAAAGTGAAAATTTGTTTACTTCCATCATAATTAATTTTGACCATAACAAATTTAGTATCCAAACAACCCAACTTACTATTATAATTGATTTTGGCTTCGAGAATTATTCTGAAGTTAATCCAAATATCATGCCAAATTTATTAAATTCTGCTTAAGAAAAAGAGAGGCCCTCATGTTAGTTTCAGACATTTGTTGTTGTCTTGTTTCTCAATAGTTTAGATAAAATTTTTATTCTTTCCCTAGTTTTAAATAAAGTCCTTGTTAATGTTTGACATTTGCTATTGCTTAATTGATTGTATCTATCTCACCGGGCTTGGTTTTCTTTCTAAAACATCACATCCATCTAAAAAAGGTTGAATAACAAAATCTAAAAAAATGATTGATCATTAAGCTTTTTAAAGAAAAATGGTCAAAAGATGAATTCTTTATATAATTAAGATAAAAAATCTGAATTTATCTTGGTTAATCATACAAAACATGCATGATTAACCAAATATTATTTTATAACATTACAAGAGTTCAAATTATTTTGGAATGATTAATTGTGTACTAAAATTTGAGCAAATAACACCAATGAATTTATTTATATACAAGAAGAAGAAAAAAGAATAATATTGTAGATTTTGTTTTTTAAAAAAGAAAATAAAAGTAAAAAACCGGTAGTGTGGCGCCAAAAGCAAAAACAAACTTAGACAGTTTTGGGTTCTCAAATCACATAGTTTCAATCGGAAATACCAAAGATCCACTTTTCTAAACGGTAGCACAACATGACGACAAGGATCTCCAAACGGTTCATCCTCTCATGGGTTTTTTAGTTCCATTCATCTTACCCCAAAGGCATTGCTTTCTCGTGTTAGCTGCTCAGAAAGCCGTTTTCCATGGAATCTTCTTCCGCGCCTTCCAAGTTCCGGTTCAGAGATCACCAAGAATTTCAAAGTTCCATGCATTCAGAGCCCAGCTCAGACATTTCTTCTGTTTCAAGTGATCGAGACAGCGAGCCTGAGATTCAATCCATGACCGGAAGGGTTTGAATTCCTAAACAACTAACTTTGAAATCAAATTATAGGTCTTCGCGGATTATTTAATTATGTTTAATATGCCTCAGCTAATTGGCAAGGGTAAATTGACGTTTTTGTTACCCTAATGATGATAGGGCATCAAGCATCTCTGTTCCGAACTTTTGGAGCTAAAGGAAGAGGCAAGTGAAGATTTACAGAAAAACATCTTTGCTAATTATTCAGCTTTTGTTAGGTAAAAGTTTTCAATTTGCGTCTTTATTGTCTGGAATATGTTATGATCATGTCATATAGAATGTACCTGCAATGTGATTGATTGTATGATCGTCATGGGTTAAAGCCATTTTTCAATGTACTGTTAGATTCTGCTAAGAAGTGAACAAATTTTTACTGTATAGTATCAACAAGGTTTAAGTCTTTTCTTGGAGCATTAATATATTGGACAGTACAAATTTGAATTGCCATATAATAATCGCTCTGATGGTTGCTTAGTATATAATGTTGAGATACATCTAATACGTGCAGAATACTAGAGGAAGTGAAAGGTGTGGAAAGTGAACTTGTGCAACTAGAAAATCATTTTGTAACACATAGAAGACTAGTAAAGGATCTTATAGATCACGTATACCAGATGATACTTTCAGAAGAGACTGTAAACTCAACCTTGGAAGTTGAAACAGATGCTGTAACATCTTCCCCCAGTGAATTAGAAGTTCATATTAATAATGTTTCAGAGAAGCTGGATATTCTTCTGTCAGAAAACAGGATAGATGAAGCTCTGGACCTCATAGAATCGGAGGATGAATATTTCGAAAACATCCAATTTGAATACTACTCTCCTGAGAGTGAGATGATATTATATAACTCGTTGATTTCTGAGAGGAAATCCTTGCTTATACTACAATTGACTCAGATAGCCGAGGATCCAAAAACAAAAGCACTAGAACTTCGAAAAGCACTCGCTGGAATTTGCAGACTTGTTGATAGTCAACTTGCCGTCCAGCTTTTGCTTAGATATTACCATTTGCGTATCCTTACTGGAACTTGTAATTTGCAGTCGTCAATGTCATCTTTGAATGGAATATACATCATGGAACTCGCGAAGTTTGTGTTTTCAATGATCTCACAAGCAGCGAGGAGCTTTGTGATATTTTGTGGAGAAACTTCTCCTTATGCCTCAGAGCTTATGCTGTGGGCATGTGAAGAAACAAAATCATTTATTACTTGTTTGGATAAATATGTTAAATGCATCCCAGACATAAGTGGAGGGTTGTCCACTGCCATAAAAGTTGTGCAGTTTGCGGTCTCATGTTGTTCTTTGTTGGAAAATCAAAAACTCGTGTTGCGGCCATACTTGATAAGGCATATCAGCCCCTGCCTAGAGGAGGTTTTACATCTACATATAAACCACTTTAAGAAAGTGATCGCTATCTTCTCGGCAAGTGATCCTTGGGTTTTAGAGAGTTATCTTGTGTCTGGAGTTCTTGGTGGAGGATCGTCATCTCCGGTTATTGTGCAACAGCCAGAATATTGCTTGCTAACTGCCAGTGGCCGAAAGTTTCTAACACTATTGCAGGTATGTTTTATACATTATTAGTTTGCTTTCTAATGTGAAGTGCAAAAGAGAACTGGGCAACTTTCAATATTACAAGCGCTAAAACCACTGTTCAGGGCATCAGTGGTCGCCTACATGTATCAGCTTGTGGATTTTACAAATCTACCCATGCTAAAAGTTATATGGAATGAACTGTGACTAATCAAATTGTAAGTTTAACCATAATTTTTTTAGTCACACGGGGACAAGCACAAAACATTTGATGGGCTTTGATGATAGCGCACAAAAATTCGTTGTTTGTTTATATTTAAAGTATGATATATTTTCTCACTTGACCCGCATTAATTTATATTATGTACTTAAATCATTAAAATGATGGCTTATGCTGTAAAATCACAACCAGCCGATAAGTATTGACTTTTTTTTTTCTTCCTATTTGAGTTTGTTATCATTTGTGCAAATATAACGCATTTAAATGACTATTTATATCAGGCCATCTTAGAAGATATTTCTCCTTTAGCTGCCCTTGAATTGGGAAGTTCAGTCATTAGTGGACTCATGAACCTCGTCACAGAGTATATTATCATACTCGAAAGTGCTCTTGCATATGAAACAAGAACAAGGGATAAAGGTAGTTCAAGAATCAAGTTGGCTGAGTCCCTCCCACAACAGCTTTCTGTTTTGGCCAATCTGTCAACACTAGCGCAGTTCCTTTCTATCATGGTTAAGAGTATCTTTAGAAGCCAAGGTCATACGGATTCACATTTAATGGAGAACCATTCAGTTGTTTCCCAGCAAAAAGAGCTTGATGATTTTATTTTCTGTATAGAAGAAGGTTTTAGTAAGCTGAGATATAAATTCTGCCAGCAATTCATAGACCAAGTATTGTCTACTCACAGCAGCTTTGAACTTACTCCAGCCATCGACAATAATGACCAGTTTGATGCCAACACAATCTGCAATCTGATGCCCTCTGGTGTCTTTCAGGTATGTTGTTAACATATAATTCTTGGGAATTTCTCATAGTCAAGAATCACCATTGAAATATAGGGTTAGTTTTCTATTTATGTTTAATTTTCTATTGTTGTTTTGTTTCTTATCATTAAATTTAGAGTTTTACTATAATGTAGATAGACCCATGACCCTTAATTTCTTATATAATTAGGGCCTAGTAACATGAGTCTTACACAAACTCACAATATCTCAATTCAACATAATTTCACTCTATAAAGATTTGTTTCTCTCTTTCCTCTCAATTTCTTGCATGGTATTAGAGTTTGGTGAAAGAAAAACTTAGGTGCCTCTAAAGAAAAGTCTCACTGCCACTAGTGAAGAGTTAAGACTTCTCACTAACGGAGCGCAAGTCTCCTCCCACATCTATCAACTCTGGTTGTCATGTCCTTTTGGAAATCCAACACCACCACCGCCGTGTTCAGGCATTTATCCGTGGCATATCCCAAAGTCTTGTCACTGGACGCCATTCCACGTGCCACACCCATTTGACTAGGTATGTCTTTTTTGCTTCGATCTCCTTCTCTGGTGCTTTGTTCATCTCACCAGTACCATTGGATTTCTCTCACTCCAACCAACCTTCCTTGGAATCACTGCTGTTTGCCGTAGCACGTTCTGCCATGCACCACCACTATGTTTTTGTTGCAAAGCCCAAATGTGCTATTTCCAGTCTGTTTAGTATCACTGCCCTCACCATCGAAATTAGCAAGTACCAGCGGTCCAAGATCTACCATCGCAATTGCCAGAAACTCTAGATTTGATCTTTCGCATGTGTTAAGCTCAATTCCAATGTCTATTCTATAAAATTTGGCCAATTGATTTTATTGCGCGACCTTTAATTGATTATGAGCCAGTATTCTCAGTGGTCAATTGTTAATTTGAAACTCCTGGCAAACCTCTAATTTGAAACTCTTGGCAAGCTGCCATTCTAATAAGGACCTATTAGCGAAACTCAGATCAAGACTTATTAGATGAACCTAGATTAAGACCTACTTAAAGTTTTTTTCACTTTTATTGTTTATGTAACAAGTTTAAGTATTTATCATATATGTTTCAGCTTAAGCAAATGTCTTTAAAATATAATATTAATTTTTTATTTATATTTAATTTTTTTATTATTATCTTATATCTTGTTATTAAGTTTAAAGTTCTACTACAGTGTAAACAAATTTATGGCGTATAACTTCCTATATAAATAGGACAATATAAATATTTTATATACGCTCAATATCTCAATATAATATAATTTACTTATAAGAGTTTTTCTCTCTTTTTTGTCTCAATTTCTTACAATTACTACTTATTACTATGAACTCGAGATGAAGTAAAGACAAAAGATTGTTCAAGGTAGTTGGATGTTTTTAAATTCATCTTACTTTAGAGCACTTCTAAAGATCTAGTTTATTTGTATTTGTATCCAAATAAGCTTAGCCTTCGTTTTCTTTTATTTTGTCCTGCCCAGATCTTATTTCTTGAACTAAGGAAATTGGAACAACTTGCTCAAGACAATGTTTTTGAAGCGGATTGGTTGATGGGCTTACTCAGGGAGCTGATGGAGTCAATTTTTATTTGGGTTTCCAAGAACAAAGAGATCCATGTAACTACAAAAGAGAATATGAGCATTGAACCTAATGATGTCAATCAGGTTATATCTTTTCAGTCTATGTTTAGAAAGTTCCAGCAGCATTACAGTTAACTTTTGCAAGCTTTGGCTGTATTTATGTAGTTTATTGTTTCCTATGGATTATTTGCATATTCAGTCGTTTGCCACTTTGGTGCCAAAATTCATATAATATACAGAATGCATACTAATATATGATCAGATAGTTTCTTTCCAAAAGAATGTGGGATAATATGTTCCTGTTATTTTGTCTTGTTGACTGCAGAATCCTTCTTGTTGGATGGCAAATTAGTTGACATGACTGATCATTTCCACTCTGGTTTCCCCACGTTCATCCCCAAAGAAATGTGGCAGACACTGACTGTTCTTGGGGTTTGGACTATAGCTAATAAATTTTTAGAGTGGCGTTGGTATTGGGTACTAGGGACTAGAAGTAAACTTTAAAGCATAAATATTGAGGTGGAAACTAGATTCCAAATATGCTATACCGTTTAAGTAAAATGAGGTCTTACGCATATCAACATTTCTAACGAGATTCATTTTTGTCACTCAAAACTTTAGAACAGGGCAAGCTCAGACATATGGGTTTACCTCTTTGGCTCTTTGGGGCTTTCAATTTTTGTGAATGTGTTCTGGTTTTGGTCCAGCATGGACTTGAAGCATTTCACCTTCCTCATTATCTCTAGTAGGAATAATATTCTAACATAAGACTCTTGTACACTCCAAGTGCATATCATTATGACTCATTTATTAAGCCATGTAAGTAAACTAGCAACAAGTCCATTCATAAGTTTATGCTGGTTTGCATGAAGTTGATTGAAAAACTGTTATTGTGCTCATGTGTGAGTCTATTAGGCATGAAGAGGCAGCTGTTGTCAGGATTTTCTGTTACCTAGTAAGTTATTCTCATCCACTTTCATTGTTGGTTGAGCAGTTTGTTTTGGATGTGCAATTCCTGGTGGAAATTGGAATGTATGGAGGATACTTCTCCAACGACCCTTTGCTCCTTCTCACACTCATGAAATCAACCTTTCTTTCAGCTGGACTTGACCCTTTTAGGTAATGCTTTCTAATTGTTAGTGCCGGAGACTACAGTGTTCTTCATAGTTTAGGAAATTCAACATTCTGATGGCAAGCACATGCCACTTATTTCAGTCGAAAGGTACACAGAATATGACCATTAGAAAATTTTCAGCTTCCTTTTCTACAACTTTTAGACGGCTTCCCTAATGGAAGTCTTCCTCGTCATTTATCTGGAGCTTACTCCATCTTTCACTATATTGTCACGTCGACAGCAACAAGTTGCCGTGATTCAAAAGACAACCAAAGACTCAAGTGTTGACCATTCAATGGAACTCTTCTGATGGTGTTCTTGTGTTCATTTTCAGAAATATAAATAGCGACGGATGGGCTATAGATATTGCTACTAAAACAATTCAAAAGTTGCTGGAGATTGAGAAAACAGGTTTGGCCCCTAAGGAGTCTGTAGTTACACACGGTGAGGAGTCACATGAGAACCAATCTGCAAAAGCGGGTGACTTTTCTCACGAAGATGATGTAAGTTCTTCGGAGAATGGTATAGATGCAGAAGAGACTGAGGTTGATAAAGATGAGTTGGAAGTAACTATTGAAGCAGAAACGGCTTCATTGAACGTAGAGTTCAGTTCTCTAGAAGGATCCGAGGATTTTCTAAGCATGAACAGAGACGGCGGTTATAAAGGCACTTCAACACAATTAAAGAATACCGATGCTAAAAATGCAGCTGAAGCGGAACGCGATGAATCACAGATAGTTGACAAATTACGGGCTCCAGCATCTTCCGTGGGTGAGGTAGGAGAGAATTCGAAGGAGACTAAATCAGAGTCAGATCAGTCTCTGATTAACAATCCGGTAGATGGAACCAACATGGAGATGCTAGGGACTGAAGTTGCTCTTGGAGGAGATTCTGTTGGAATGGAAGGCCAAGATGTTTGAGACAGTGCTGAGTTCGACCTTGATAATGACAACAAAAAGATAACTTCCATGGTTTGTGCCGAAGATTGTGACGGAGCTCAGATGATGGCAGTTGCAGGTGCTTTCATGCACATTGACCTTGGTGAAGAAGAAGTTGGAAGTTTGAAAGGCATTTGTAAAGAAACAAAATGAATTTGGGTTGAAATTTGGCAATGCAGTGATCAGGAACCAGGATGGGAACTGCGGCTGCTTTGTTTTTACTCATTTTGGCCGCTTAAGTTTGGCTGAATACTTGAATTACAGATTTGCTGGACTTTTGATTCATTAGCTAAGATTTATTAGATAATAATATTATTGATATAGTTGCATGCTGTCTGCAGTGTTCTTTTACCAACCTTCGATAATTGAAGTTCATCAAAAGGGTAACGTTAAATGTTAAAAAAATTATACTAAAATTACGTTATATGACATCATAATTTAAATCGGTATTATTACATCATTTATTAAATTACAAAAAATTTATTCAACTTTGCTTTTATTGAATCGTCATACAACGGCAAGCCATAGTGAAACACAATTTTTGTAACAAACAAAAGCATAAACGAATAAGTTTATTACTACCCTCCAAAATTATAAAATTTAATGATATATTAAAATTTGCATTAAATATTATTTTTTGTTTTAAATAATAAGTATTATAAATTTATTGAAACTTAGAAATACAAACATTAACATAAGATATAAGACATAATATGATACACAAATTATAACAAAATTAAAATTTAGTCATTTAAAGTATTGTAAAGTTTGATACATGTGTTTAAAATACCTCTAACGCAAATATTTTTTAAAATGATTAAACACTTCTATATTTTTTTAAATGACTAAAAAATTGTAATAACTTATTATTGGTATTTTATAAAAATATTATATAATATTTATACATCTAATTTTACTCATAAATTAAAGGAGTAATATTATTTGAATAAAAATTAAATATGACTTATAACTTTTATAAATTTACAATTAATGAGTATTGGCAGAAATTATAAAATTAATCGTAATTTTTATAAAAAATTATAAGTTAAATTGAGCTTTTGTGTATAAAACTTTTATACAAACAACGTATTCCTCCGTCCTCACTGGATATCTTGCACCAGTCCCCGGTTAATACCAAAAAATAAAATAAAATTCCAATGCGATTAAACAAAAAAAATTCATTCTAAAAGTGTAACATGAGATTCGGTAAACGGCGGCGTATCTTTGGAATTTATAACGGTCATGTTATACGCTCCAGAAAAAACATTAATTAATTGCGCAAAATTGATACGGTAGGATCTCCATATTCTTACTTGAAGCGGTAAGTAAAAGGTTGGCTCCGGGACCACGAAAATAGGCCGCGGGAGCTCTTGAATGAAAGCCCAAAAAACAGCGCGCACTTCAAACGTTATTGTTGCGCCAATTAAATCATTTCTCGCGCCCCTTCCTTCCACAAACACAAAATCTCAGCCGTCCACGTATACATCACCCGCACTCTGATACGTCATTTCTGAAAAGACCCCATCCCCCAATAAAATTCTTCCTTCAACAGAGGTGACGCAAAAGTTCTTGGTGAAAAACAGAGTTTCTGGCTCTGCGTCTAACCGTCTTATCTCTGACCCACTCCTTCGTTCGCCATGGAGGATTCAGGCAATAGTAAGAGTAAACTTCTGAACCCGTGGATGCTCCAGTTTCAGAAAATGGGTCTTGAACTCAAGTGCCCTCTCTGGTAAGATGCCCATTTCTGCTCCAACCCTGCTTTTCTCTCCATTTTTCATATTTCTTTAATTAATTCTATGTTTAATTAGCTGAAAGGATTTTTGGTTTTCGATTCTTGGCCTCCCGGCAAGGGAAACTTTCTGCAAACCGAACAGAGTATAAAATTCCTATTTTAAGGAAGTGTTCTGACAGAGTTGATGATTTTGCAGTCTGAGCTTGTTCAATAGGCCGGTTTTACTGCCGTGCAACCATCTGTTCTGCAGGTTTTTTTTTCCTCTTCCTGATACTCTCTGCAATAGATCTTTTTACCGTTGTTTATCATATTTCAAGTGTTTTGCACCAATAATGTTTTGTTTGGTTTTTCAGTTCATGCATAGCTGATTGCACGAGGCCTGGGTCAGAATGTGCTGTTTGTAATGCTCAATATTCGCAGAGAGGTAATTTGTTGTCAAACTTGGTATCGGCGGGTGCTGATTTTTATTTTTCTAAATCTAAAAGTTCAAAAATGAAAATTTATCGTCAAGAGTGGAAATGTTTTCATCCTTTCTACTTGAAAATTTGGTCCAGTTGAATTCTTCTTTCCTTTGTCTTCACTTTTCTCTGGCCCCCCTCAACTGTGCGGGGGAAAATGTCAGTTTGTAATCTGATAGTGCTTTCAATTGGCTTTTAAGTTGATGGAAGTCGTTTTACTTGGTATCTTTCGTATGCCTAGAAAACTCCCTCCCCATTCAAACTACTTTCTGTCTAATGAAATGATTAAATTCTCATTTTTGACATGGATTGACTGTGGCGGCAGCAGATCTACGGTCCTTACCTTTTGTGGAAAACATGGTAGCAATTTATAGAAGCCTGGAGGCCACCCTTTGTGCCAATCTATTTCAGCAACGTTCTCCTGGTCAAGGTATTTTACTTTGCATAAAAAAAAAAAAAATGTGTTCAATGAAAATTTAGCTCATCACTTGAATTCACTCTGATATTGTTTTTGTCAAATGATCGATGTAGATGAAGCGAGAGTTGTGGACCCGCGTCAAACATCATTGAGGTCATCTTTTAACAAGAAATTGACTGAGGAGCCATTCAAAACATCCTCAGGATCAGGAGATAGTCTACGTTGTGTGCAGTCCAACTTTTTGCCAATGACAAGTAAGAATGTTAAGGTTCCGTTAAATTTACTTCATTCTGATGAAGTTGGGATTGGCAAGAATCACAAATATGAGAAGAGCAGCAACACAGTACACTTTAATGCCGAAGAACTTGAGATGTCTTGCAAGCAAGGGATTGACTATAGCAGTGCACGAGTGTCTAATCCAATGCAATGTTGCCAGACAGAAGTCAGGGATCGTGAAGAGTTTGGAGTCATGGAAATGGACATGAATCAAGTGACACAATCAATGCTAGATAGCCCTCCATTCTGTGATACCAAAGGTTCAGACAATGACTGCAGTGATCAAGACAGTGAACATGTAAGAACCTGAACTCTTATACATGATCTTCTTTACCTTGAAGCAGCCTTACATGATTTGTAGCCCCAATTGTCCTTCAAATCATTACCTTGTTCTCAAGGATTAGTCTCAACTGGGGAATTTTATCCAATAGTATTATAAAAACAATAATAAGTGTCAGGTGAGTGCTTGTGTTGTTGCGTTGGATGACTCTTGTGCATGCTTTATTTTTCTTATTCTAATTGTCCCTATTTAATTTTGTGGTGGCAGTTGAGTCTTGTGACTACTAATTTAACACATTGTAATGCAAGCAAGATGAGACTTTGTAGTGGGACATATATTGTTTAGTATTTATAATAACATGAAGGGGATTTCAGTCATGTCAAAAACAGATTTGGGGCAATGATATTTTACTTGTTAAATCAATCCTTGTTATTGTGCTTCGTTTTAACTTCTTAAAATGGCCAACTTTTTCACTCAGCCCCTGCTGGCTGAGAGACTGGAAAGCTCTTCATTGAAGAGAGCAAGCAAAGTAAATGGCAACTTGGAAGAAAGAATGAAATTGCCAAGGTCTGAAAGTTCTGCCTCTGAAACTGATGGTCTTATGAGAGAGATCAAGAGACAAAAAAATCTTACCGATGGGGATGAACGCATTCAGCCTAGTGTCAGACACTGTAATAACCCAGTGGCTTCAAGCTGCGAGCAGCACCTTAAGTCTGGAAAGGATTCTGGTGCTCTGTTGCCTGCAATACCAGATGACTCATGTTCAAATATGATCTGTTCATTTTGCCAATCCTCTAAAACCTCTGAGGTAATCATTGATATGCTTGCAATTTCCTGCATGTCATTGCCTCTATCTGCCCCTCCCCTGGAAGTGTTATTCTCTTTCTGCGTGTGCTATGCATTATTGCAACTATCTTGTGTTCTTGGTGAATTTTTCTAGGTTACTGGACCAGTGTTGCATTATGCAAATGGGAATTTGGTAACAGGAGATGCAGCAACCCAACCAAATGTCATACACGTGCATAGGATTTGCATTGACTGGTATGCTAATTTAGTTTTTTAGTATGTCCTAGCCATCAAGCTTAGCTGCACATATATTATTGAGGAATTATTGGTACTTGTGGAGCCACTTAAACAGATTATGAATCATTATTTATTGGGATGTCAAATTTTAAATTTTATTGATGTTTATTTGTACTGAGTATTTTGAT
The DNA here is from genome assembly GCA_037013595.1 of Dicorynia guianensis. Classification (NCBI taxonomy): domain Eukaryota; kingdom Viridiplantae; phylum Streptophyta; class Magnoliopsida; order Fabales; family Fabaceae; genus Dicorynia; species Dicorynia guianensis. The sequence continues at coordinate 36,407,500 of JASUAB010000007.1, forward strand.
TATTTTTTAGTTGTACCTTGTAATCATTTTGCAGCTGAGTATTTTATAAATTTTGAAAACCCAGGGCACCACAAGTGTACTTTGTTGATGAAGCTGTAAAGAATTTGAAGGCAGAATTGGCAAGGGGAGCAAAGCTTAAATGCAGCACATGTGGTCTAAAGGGAGCTGCTCTTGGCTGCTATGTCAAATCTTGTAGAAGAACTTATCATGTTACTTGTGCAATGGAAATCTTAACATGTCGCTGGGATCATGTGCTTCACTTCCGTCTTTATTTAGAGAATTTATCACCTTACATATAAGATGTCCTTTGTTTTGGGCTTCATTGCATTAGTAATAACATGCTGGTGGTTTATTCTCTGGTCAGGAAGATTTTCTTATGCTCTGTCCAGTTCATTCTCATGTCAAATTCCCGAATGAGAAATCCAAGTCTAAGAAACAAGCCTCCCAGAAGCATGCTGAGTCATCTAATTTGTATGTTTTTCTTTTTGTTGTCTGACACTTACTATACTTGGGGTTTATTTATTCGTACCATGTCAATTGCTAATATGGCATGCACTACTTTATGTTCCAAATGATTAGATGATCATGTGGGATTTTAAGTCAATTGCTTACTAAAACTTTGTATTTTAAATGCATGCGAAGGGTAAAGTCTCGAATAAATTCAGTTTTAACTTGTAAGGGTAAATTTTGCTACTGCTTCTTTGTTTACCACATGATTGTCTTTTTGAAAAGGAAAGTAAAGCATACTATTTTGCTAGTATGAGCACATATTGTGTCATGTCAATTTTGTGTAATATCTATAATTCTGTCCTGCATGTAGGGTATCTCAGCAGTCTAATCCTCCAGCAGCTTCACAGGATGCTGGTAAAAAGTTGGTTTTTTGTGGGTCTGCTCTGTCTACTGAAGATAAGGTTAGTAATAGATTGAATGGTAATGTCTGCTTATCTAGATTTTTTCTTTTTTCTCTTTCTTTGTCTAAACTATCTGTGCTCATTAAACTTATTGATATCTTGTTCTACATTTGATTGGAGTACTAAACTGTAAAAGTACACAAGGGACATTCAATCATTTGGATTGACAATATTTTGTTGAAATTTCTACCTTAATGGAAAACCATTTCAAACTTGTCATAGTGGATATGATAATTGAAACACCTATTTCTGGCCTGTGTCAACTCTACAGCGAAAGAGGTGCAAATCTCTAATTTTAAACATTTTGAAATGGGTACTCTATGTCAGAAGTTTCGCACTAGCTGTTGGCTTATCATATGTTGGAAGTGCATGGGGGATGTCATTTTATGTTGGTTTGTTCATGATATGATTGATTCATGGGTATTTTTTTGTCCAACCTGTGTTTTTAACTCATGCCATCTTCATGGTGCAGATACTTCTGATCAATTTCGCAAGCAGAATTGGTGCTACAGTGACTAAGTTTTGGACCCCCAATGTCACGCATGTGATTGCTGCAACTGATGCAAATGGAGCATGCTCCAGGACATTGAAAGTTCTCATGGCCATTTTAAATGGCCGATGGATTCTTAAAATGGATTGTGAGTTATTTAGGTCTATGGTCATGTAATGTTGTATTTGAAACGTGTGTGAATTAGAACATTGATTTCTATAGTCATGAAAAATCTTGAAAATTCCTTTTTTTGAATTATGGTTCTTTGGTACTCTAAAATATAGTATGTTTTATCAGTAGAGCATTACAAATTTGCCTATGTTGAATCCTTTATATGTATATTACCTGCTGGCCTCTTCAAACTAATTATTTAGTTCTACTCCTGGCTCTATTTTATTCCTTTATATTTGACAATTTATCACGGGACTGCTTGCTCGATGTTTTTTATGTGTGGTAGTGCTTTATGCATTCTGTTTCCTTGTGCTTCTTATTCATACCTTCTATTAATATTGATGTAACGTTTTGTAGGGATAAAAAAATGCATGGAAGTGATGCATCCTGTGGAAGAAGAACCATATGAAATTACTCTTGACAACCACGGCTGTCATGGTGGCCCTAAAGCGGGCAGACTAAGAATATTGACCAATGTAAATGCTATTCTCTTGCATCATATCTTCTCGCATAGACATGACTTATGTTTTGGATCATTTAGATTATAATATCAAGCATTTGGATTATTAAGATTATAATGTCAAGCATTTTGGCGAATACCTTGATCTTATAGCTATATTATTTGTCATTCACCAGAAGTATCTTGATCTGTCTGTAGAAAGAAACTATCTGTCATACGGTTCATTGTTTAGGTCACTATTGCCTTGGTGTTTATATATATCTTTTGGGGAGTGACATCTTGTGTTATATTACTATTTAAATCTCATACCTGTGAAACTAATTATCTGATATTTATGATTGCAGGAGCCAAAGCTATTTAGTGGCTTGAATTTTTATTTTTCAGGTGATTACATGTCTTCTTATAAGGATGATCTTGAAGAATTAGTTGGAGTGGGAGGAGGTACCGTTTTGGCAAGCAAGGAAGAATTGGAAGCAAAAGGTCTTGAATGCCAGGTGGCATCTTCAAAGCTGCTAGTTGTTTACAATCTGGATCCCCCGCAAGGATGTAGGTTGGGGGAGGAAGTTTCCATACTTTGGCAAAGATTAAATGAGGCAGAGGATTTAGCTGTAAACACTGGTTCCCAAGTCATTGGTCACACATGGATTCTAGAGTCAATTGCTGCATGTAAATTGCAACCGTTTGTAAGCTAAAATGCATCAAGCAGCTGATGCTGTCTTGTGTAGATCATAAATTAATCAGATAGTTTGGCCTTCTGAATGTTGCTGGATTGCTAGATACATCCATATAATTATTTAACATACAATCCATCTCAATAGGGCGGTCACTTTGTAAAATATTTGAAGGTCATTCTTGTACAGGATTTGATTTTGAAATTAACTTATAACCTCCTTTGACAATTAAGAGTATTTGTGTATTTTTAGCGACAGTTATTTTCCGACTTGAGTTTGCTTGCCTGTGGTGATATATGTTCTGAGTGACTATAGTGTCGTGATATGAATGTTATTTTGCTTACTAACGGATTAAATTAATTGGATCCTCAACTTGTTTGAGGTATGACTGCAAGAAGTATTTGTTAAACCATGTTTAATTTTAACCTCTTGTAGATTTAGCTTAGATGTTCAATTGGCAACTTATCATGTACCCATCCTGGTGATTGGCGTCCGTATTATTTGCTTTCTGCTATATTCGAGTAATTGATTGGAAATACAGGGAAAGAGAATCAAGATGGTAGAACGCTGTAGTCCTAGTATATATATATATATATATATTGGTTGGAGGTTTGTCATAAGTGCTTAAAAGTCACTGGCACCTTTTCCTGAAAGTACTAATTTTCCTGCTGTTGCCTGTTGGCAAGAAAAGCGTATATGCATTGGTCCAGATTTCCTCGACAGAGATGCTAAAAAATCATTGGTAAGAAACTTGCGTTAATTTTCTTACCGTTTTTACGCAACAAAAGCACATTGCTAAGCTTTGACATAGCTGGGAAGGGTAAAGGGACGCCGAGGAGAGACTAGGAATCACAGCAAGATAAAAGCTTAGTCTACCCTACGACTTGGCTTCTGGTTGTGAGCGGTCCAGGTTAGTCCATTCTTATCCTGACAGGAAGCTTCCTTTGTTGAAGATTCCATCTCCAAGTCTGTTTTAGTTCGTGTTACATCTGCATTGTAGACAAAAAACTTGGCTGCTACTAAAAAGAAAATAAGGTTGAGAAAACTCAATATGGCCAAGCATGCATAATAATAATCTACATGGGAGACATTTAGATTATCTAGAATCCAACCCTCGTGACCATGTTTCTAGGTGACATCTGCAACTGTTGACAGAATAAAACTACTTGGAAAATGACCAATTCCCAAGCTTGTTGTGAAACATGATGTCCCCAGACTCTTCATGCTTTCTGGTGCTTGATCATAGAAGAACTCTAATTTGGCAACTTCCACAAAGGCATCAGCAACCCCAGCCAAAGCAAACTGAGGAAGGAGGATGAAAATAGTAAGAGGGAGTATGTCGTCTTCGCCTAATAGGTTGTTTTTTCTGGCAACATCAAGTCTCTTTCTTTCAGCTAAGCATGTCGTGACCATGATAATAATGTGCAGCACAAGGCCAACGCCAAGTCTCTGCAGCAATGTGATTCCTCTAGTGTTCTTTGTGAAGCGCCGGATTGCAGGAACAAAATAACGGTCATAGATCACAATGCTTAGCGGCATGAAGATAGTTACAAATGCTGAGAGACAAGCTGGAGGGATGCCAAAATGGGGTCCCATGCTCCTGTCCAGTGTGGTGCCTTGCCTGATAAAAGGTGAGCTATAACAGTGCTTGGAATAAATGTTAAGCCAAAATAGGAATCATTTTCATCATTTGCTTGGTTTCTTCAACTTGGATCACTGGACAACGTATCCGCGGTGAAGTTTGGCCAGACTTTATGGCAGCTTTGTCAAGGAATCTGCAGGCATGTAACAAGATTATAGGTTATAGCATCATTGAATTGTTTAGCAGAAACTAGATATCCAGCAGAATAGGATTTGAAGATTCTACATAATTTTTACTTAATAAAATTCAAACTATTAAAATTATAAGTCTCAACCACTAAATTGTGGGACTCAATTAATATAAAGATTTTCATAGTAATTATGAGCATTTTATTCATTCAATTTTTCTTTTTGAAGAATGTTAAATCAGGAAGAGATAACATCCATTTGATTTTAACCATAAGTGGGAGTCTACATATGACAAGGAGATCGTATGCAAAACGATTCGTATAAAAGTTCTGTGACATTGAAAAACAAATGGATTAAATCTCGGTGATAAAAAGTAACTGACTAATTAACCTTAATGAAGAGGTGTGATAAATTCTGTATCCCCCATTACTTGCATGCTCTTCTATGCTCAATTCATGTTACTCTTTTGGGTCATCTGGGACATGCACCTTCCACTTTCTTACAGCAGCCACGAGAACCTAAAGCATCCTGGTTAAAGGGCTGCCCGAGGGCAATTTATGCCCATAAAATGGAGTGCCTCCCATATACACCAAAACCGAAATGGCGAGCCCAACGGTAGGAAGACCATATCCAAGTGTCCAACCCACGTTGTCTTGTATATAAATCAAGAAGGTGTTTGAGAAAAGGGTGCCAAAGAAAATGCTAAACATCCACCAGTCAAAGAAGGAAAGCTTTTGGAATTTCTCCTTGGGCTCAAAGTCATCAAATCGGTCTGCTCGCATGGTGCATATGTTGGGCTTGGTTCCACCTGTTCCTGCTGCAATGATATTCAAGGCACAATAGAACATTCCCACTTGTAATGACGATGCTTGTGGGCAATCCTTCTCTTTGAAGCCTTTACCGCATGGTGGTCGCCTCAGTGCCGGTAATGAAACTGCCATAGCCAACAAGGACATTCCCTATGCCACAAAAATAGGAGATTACTTTGTTTTGCTACACAAGACGGCACCAATCACAATCTAGCCAAGTTGAATATGTTGGACAAGATTCATTAAAATTACAACTTTATTCTGATGCTATCACTAGACTAAAAGTTATTATTAGTCAGGACACAACTTTTTTTATTCTATTATCCTAGGCCTTACCAAGACAGAATGCTCGCTAATTACATTCTTCAACAATATTCAAATGAAGAAAAATAATATCATATTGCTTACCAAAAGATAAATTCCTGATGCAATTTCAAAGGTCCAACAACGGCCAAGAGAAGCATCTGCTATGTAAACCCCTAAAACTGGCGTCATCCACCCCGAACCAATCCAGTTGGTAACATTGTTTGCAGATTCTACAGTGCCCTCATGGAGCTTTGTTGTTAGATACAGCACTAAATTTTATGCAGTCCCATAGTAGGCCGTCCTTTCAAACACTTCACACCCTTTACACACAGACATGTGTATCCCATCTGTTAGTGAGAATCATCCATAGTTCATGAAATTAACTAAAAGGAAGAAAGGAAGGTTAAGTGATAATTGATATGTAAAAAGCCTCAAAGCAAGTTTCAAAATGTAATTTAGGCCACAAATTAAGGTTGCATTTACCTACTAAGAAGGAGCAGGCCTTCCATCCTCCAGTTTTTGATCTCTGAACGGGTCTACCTTTAAGATCCACAGAACCATCTTGAGTGTAATCCTTTCTCCCATTTGCAGGGTCCTTTTCTTCTACCATTGCCATTGTCCTGGAGAAGAACAGTGACTCGGGATATCTCTTCTGGGGAATCATGTGAGCTTTCTAGCTTTTCATGAACTTTTTTATAGGTTGGACAAGGACCTATGTCTCAGTTTCAAAGCATAGCTTTCTCAACTTAAAAAGTCATACATTATCCATTTAGATGAGCTAATTAACGCAGGCATCTACCTCGTTTCGTTTTGTTCATGTTGTTTACTTGATGACAGATATTAATCTATATGATTCTTTTCCTTTATTTATTTAGGGTTGTTTACCTTTAGATAATCAACCTAACTTATGGAAGCAGATGTGAGATTGACATTTAACAAGAAGTCATGGGTATGACTTATGGGACACATTTTTACGGATATTATATGTGATGTGTCCCGTAAACTCGGCCGCCCATGTGTCTCAATGTCTACTTGCTTCATTCTAATTTAAGAAAGGGTGTTTCATATCAGGTGTGCAAATAAAATGCTTATATTTAGTGTAAAAATTATAGGTTAAGTTTTATAATCTAGTTTATAAAATTTAATAATTTAAATTTTATAAGAATTGTGTAAAATTAAATATGTGAAAATAAAAAATATTAAAATACTATTTTTGAAATATTTTTATCATAGTTTCTTCACAATTGAATAATATGATATATTTATAGGTTTAGTATTTATGTTATCAGAATTAAATAATACTAAAATTATGAAAATAATAAAATTTTTAGTATAATTAAAAGAGGTCTTGAATCATTCATACTTTTTATATACATTTAGGCCTCAGACAAAAGTATCAAGCCTCAGCTACTGATGAAATTACCTAAAAGGGTATCTTTGATCGGCAGGCATATTACTGATGTGAAATACGTCTAAAGTATTCTCCGAAGTGAATGAAGACAATGTTGCCTTGAATTCGGGAAAATTTTTAAATGCAGTGAATCAGTGCATCACGCCTAATCAATCAAACAGGCTGTGACTTTTCGCACCCAATACCTACAAGAATGTCCTCTTGAAAGCGGCGCCTGCAGTGACTGCATAGGTTATGTAATTTAACAACATGGCCGTAACCAAGGGGTGGTGGCGCAGTTGGCTAGCGCGTAGGTCTCATAGCTTCTGAGTTATCCTGAGGTCGAGAGTTCGAGCCTCTCTCACCCCAATTTTCCATTTTCTAACAAAACTCTCTATCTCTCTCTTCCTATATTTATTCCCTATAATTGATAAATAACTATGGTGACCACGTCTCATTTTGAGAAAGAATAAACTGTGACATTTGATGGAAAAAAAATTAAAATAATGGAGAAAATAAATAAAAAATGAATCCTATGCAACTAGTTTTTTAGGATGCTACACTTTCAAAATAATAATAAATACTAAAATCATAAGTTTTTTTAATAACAACAAATATCTATTTCTGAATTTTGATATGTTATGCATTTTTATTTTTAATTGTCCCAGATAAAATATGAATTGAAGGAGAAGATTTTTGATTGATCCAGACCCCTCATTTATTAAGAAAAGATTTGATTTTAGTGAGGGGATTAATACCAAGTAATTAGCAAAAAACAAATAATGACACTTCTAAGTTGTGGCTGAAAAGTTGACGCAACCGGAGAAGACAACGTTGTAACTGGTTCCTTGCAATGACATGATCTGAATCAGACAGATGGGATGAGCGGGGCCCGCTCTATACGTTGGAGACTAACGGTTAGTCTCGAGCCGCACGACAAATTAATTTTCCAAAGAAAATGGAAATTATATATTTACAGACTCTGATCACGATTCACGATCATCTTTATAACGGTCACTACCCTTTTTTGCCAAATAAAAAAATTAAAGAAAATTAGAAAAGCGCCTTCAAGTTCTTGACCGTTTTTGTCCCCACCCACCTTGGTTCTAAAACGTCTTCCCCCACCCCCACGCTCCCCCCCTTATTCTTCCTCTTCCGCTGCCTCTCTGCCTCGAATATGTGTTGGACACCATGAGGAATCCCATTACCTGTACCTTCTGAAGTCGGGTCATTGTCGTTGCTCTTGGAGATTCTAGGTTAAGGAGATCGGTGATGGGTTGCTTTCTTGCGTGTTTTGGTTCCTCCAAAGATGCCAAACGCAGGAAACAGGGGCGCAAGGTTCTGCCTCGAGAGCAAGTAAGATCTTCTTCTTCTACAAGCTTCGCTCTGCTTATGAAATTTTGTGACCTTTTTGTTTGGTTTCCCGGATTAGAAGCCAAAGAAAAGCAAGAATTTTGTTTTTTTCCCTTTCCCCGCCCTGTTTCTGAATGTTTTTTAAGCAAAGCATGTTAAACAAAAGTTATTTATCTTTTGCTATGGCGATGCTTTTGCATGTTCTGCTGGGCTTTTGTCCCTTCTTATTTTTGAGCTTAATAGTTTCCTCTGATATTTCAGTAGCCAAACAGAGCTTTATTAAACAACTGTTTCTCTTCTTATTACGTTTGTTTAATTGAATCCCGAATACCATTACAGCGGAATGCCAGTAGCAAGCTAGAGCAAACCGGTGCCTCTTCAGTTCAGGATTACTCCAAACCCGTAGTTAGCCCTGCATCAGAACTCCAGTAAGCAATCGCCATTCATGATTTTGAAGTTGATTAGGGCATAACTTTTGCTTTTTTTTTTAATTGTTGATTTCTAGTTTTTGATATGGATGAATGGAATTTCGATGTAGGAATAAACCTAAGGAGCAATTAAGCTTCAGTACGAAAAAGAAGGTAACTTTTAATTCCAATGTGAAAACCTACGAGCCAGTTGTACTGGGTGAAGTCACGGATTTGCCACCAGAGTACAGTGAAGAAGGTGGAAAAAAGGAAGAAGCTTTGGTAAAATCAAGCCAATCTCAGTCTTTCTCTGAAGATAGTTCGGTGACTTCAACGGGGTCTTACCCTCCAAATCATAGGTACCAAAATTGCCGAGACGGCGATGATGAAGATGAAGACATTGATCTTGGGGTTAGTGATCTTAGCGATGAGGATATTGAAGATGATGGCGATAGTGAAATGGGAGATGAATACAATGAATTTGGCGAGGACTTTGAAGATGGAATAGTATACTCAACAGCAGCTACTGCTGCTGCTCAAGGGGCTCATAAGAATGTGGAGAGTCCAGTCCCAACGTGTGACAGGGAAGTGAAGTTAACTGGGTCGAATCCCAATGCTCGAGATAGAAGTGTTTATGTTCATCCTGTGCTGAACCCAGTAGAAAACCTTACTCAATGGAAAGCGGTTAAAGCTAAAAGAACACCACCATTAATGCCTCAGAAAGAGAACTACATTTCAAATCAAGAATCTCGGACTTCATTCGGTACAGAAACGAGTTTCAAGGATCCATCTTATAGCTTGAAATCTGAAATAGACCAATCGAAGAAGTTGAACCAGGAAATAGCAGTTGATACCAGTCTTTCAAATTGGTTGTTTTCATCAGAAGCTACACCTCTTAACAAGGCCAGCTCAGTTGCTTCGTATGCGGGTACCCCTGATCGGAGCACCTCACAAGGTTCAAATTCAGTGATTAACCATGAAGATAGACCCATTTTAGGGGCATTAACGGTTGAAGAGCTCAAACAACTTTCAGCTTCTTCTTCACCAAGGAAGTCACCAAGTCGGAGTCCAGATGAGATACCCATTATAGGGACTGTTGGGACCTACTGGAATCACACACGCTCTGCTGAGGATTCTGGTCTAGTATCTTCCTTCAAAGGAATCCCTAACACAACAAGCAAATATAGAGAGGTACAGTTGACGTGAAATTTCAGGGAGAGTATTTATTAGCTGAGTGTGGATTCTGATTTGGGTTTGCCTGGTTGTGCAGGATAAGAGAGTAAATTGGCACTCAACCCCATTTGAGACGAGGTTAGAGAGAGCTTTGAACAGTGGTGCTACAGGATCAGCTTGCACTCATGTTCCTCGTGTGTTTTAGGCCAGCTTGCAATGTGTTTGTGAGAGTGTATTGTGTTGTGCATGTCTATTTTTTTTATTCTTTTGTGAATTTAAAGGAGACTGAGTGTGAGTGACAATTTGTTTGCCTGTTGTAATCTGCTGTTGATATGATACAATCATCATATGATCTATTTCTGTAATGTTTCTCCATTTTTTCCCCTCCATTCTGATGATTGATGAATTTTAGTCAAGTGCCCTGCCGAGTGACTGCTACATACATGGAAATTGAAAATTGTTCAGTTCCAGAAATCCTATGTAGTTAAAGATCTGAAATGCTAATGAAGTAAAAAGTTAGGGTAAAATAAAAATTACTACCGCATGGCTAAAGTTGTAGATTATTCTCATAGGGATATCTCTTATCATCTTTCTTGTATTCTAATACTACTTGTTGGCCAATAGAAGTCTAAGACACGTGAACCTGAAATGAAGTAAGCAACTATAGCACAATATTTCAGCTGCCAATACATTTTTTAGGTGATTGCTCTATATTTTTGTAATGTGTGTACAGAAAAAAAACATTATTAAGTTTAATAGTTTATATAGTTTTTTAGGTGATTTACCAGCTGTCAGTACCTATTTTTTTTTTTTTTTCATCTTTTGTTCCACGGCAGTATATCTGCTCACAGTTAAATACTTCATCTTCCTACTGTGACAGTATCTCCCTGTAAAGTTTATTTTCTCATGGATAACGTATGGATTTAATAATAACCTTCGTGTGATTGGGTCAATGACAGCATCTTTTGCCTTAAGATCAAGAGTAAAGAATAATTCATCAATTATCAAAGGTATAAATCCCATTGAGTACATTCAAGTGAGGGTTGAAGTGATACTTCCAGTCAGAGTAGTACATTTAATAGAACTTCCACATAGTGCAATCCAATTCTCTGTTTCTACATGTCCAGTGAATTTTGCAATGTGATCATCTGGAAAGGAACAGTGAGAGACCAACTTTCGTATGATGATTCACTGGACACTTGATGCATTGTGGGTCGAGATGAAGGATCTTCGTTAATGCATTTTAGAGCTAGGATTCCAATTAATACCAGGAGTTGCACGACAGAATCAGCAGGAGCGGCAATCCTCTTATCTAAGACATCTGCAATGTGGTGATCAAATCCTCCAGACTTAGGCACATAAGGAGTTCAGGGGGGTACTGCCCCACCTGTAATTCTAATGCAACAATTCCAAAACTATTGACTTCACATTTTTCTGTCACCTTCATCGTAAAAGCAAGCTCTGCAAAAAATAGAGTAGCATACGAATAACTTATGAGCAAAATGGGAAAAGAGGAAAACGAAATTTTTAGTTATTTCAGGTCATCAATTGATTTCCACTTAGAAAAGAAACTTACCTGGTGCTATATAGCCATGTGAACCAACCGGGGCTGTCCATTTAGAAACTCCATCTGTTAGCAACCTAGCTGTCCCAAAGTCAGAGATCTTAGGCTCAAACAGTGAGTCCAATAGAATATTGGTTCCTGATATGTCTCTGTGAACAATGCTAGGTGTGCAGTCATGGCGCAAGTAAGACAATGCACTTGCCAATCTTTTGATTATATTTAATCTCATATCCCAGGTCAACTTCTTTGCCTCCTGTTCATCCTCTAATATCCTTTTTATGCATCCCCTTTCTACATACTCGTCTATGAAAAAAATAGACCCGTCCAAGTAACTAAATCCACACATCTTTACAATATTCCCGTGACGAATATCAGTTAGTGCATGAATTTCTGACATGAAATCCTTTATCTGGTATCCAGAGAAGTCCATTTCCTCAGTGGAGACGCTTTACTGCGAAGATGTCACCTGTTTGAAGCAGTGCCTTGTAGACACTGCCCTGCTTTCCTTTCCAAGCAATACTTGTCACTAAAATCCTCTTTAGCAGTACTTAAATCATTAAAGTCTATTTTTTTTTTCCTATAATTCCATATGAAGAATGAGTTTGTTCCCCTAAAACTCGTCTTTTTCACATTGATCAACTCTGTTATAACGACAGAAAATGAAGATCCAAAGGGGAACCAAGCGAATGATTTCAGCAGCAAGTGGAATGATTATAACAATTATCATTTTCGTTCTTTTTCTTCTGGCGGCACTACAAGGGCTTAAATGTGCATTTTTACCGCACAGACCGGCATTACCCACCAAAGCTTCTTCTGTGGCGTTAAGAATAACTTCTGGTCCGGGAGAGGACCTTCAAGTTTGTTGTAGGATACATCAACGGACTGAAGGCTTACAGGGTCCTCAAGAACAGATGGTATTGTTCCAAAGAGCTGATTATGAGAAAGATTCAAAACTACTAGTGATTTCAATCTGTGCAGCTTAGGTGTTATCTCTCCACTTAGTGAGTTATGATTGAGATCTAAGAGAGGCTGCAAGGAGACCAAATTTCCAAGCTCATACGGCAAATGCCCATCTAATTTGTTCATACTCAATTTCAAAAATATAACAGACCGGCAGTTTCCTAGTTCTTTTGGAATAGGCCCACTTAGGTTATTTGCTGACAAATCCAAAAACAGCAGCAGTGGAAGTTCTCCAATCTCTGCTGGCATCTGACCTGAGAACTTGTTGTTGCGCAAATTTAGTTTAAGTAGGATGGAAGATGAGCTAAAAAGTTCCTCTGGGATCTTCCCGTGAGCTTGTTATCAGAAAGATCAAGATTTTGCAACTTTTTCAATTTTCCAAGCTCTGGAGGGATATTCCCCTGTACCTTATTGGCAGCTATCCTGAAACTCGAGAGATTTGTACACTCTCCATTGAGAAAGTTCTTTACGAGCAGGACCCTGGTTAGTCCAGTGCAGTTTCTCAGACTTTCTGGGACTGACTAGATTATTTCCACTGGCTGCTAAGTGATTAGAATCCCTCCCTTGCAAATTCCTGGGGGAAGCCTTCAGAAAAGCTATTATTGGCAAAGCTCGCATTTTTTAAAAAGTTAGGCCCAAAATCTTCAGGAATGATTCCTGAGAAATTGTTGGATAAGAGATATTTATTGATGAAGGCAATTGCATGACATACTTTAAAAAGCCCAATCTCAAGGGGGGATCTAACATGGGAAACCAAAGTGCGTCTCCTACCAAGCGGAAGACATGAAAACTTCACGCAAAAATTCCCATACATCATAATAGAACCCAATTGAGTTGGGCTTTACTTGACCTCTTTCGAGTTTTGCCCAGGTTCGACTGCTTTTAACTTCTAGAAATGTTAAGATATGTTTGGGAATGTTTTAATTTTTTATTTTAAAATTTATTTTTAAAAAATTTTAAAGTTTTTTTTAAGAATGAAAATATAATAAAATTTATTTGATGAATTTTTTTGAAAATAAATTTTAAAAATAAAAAATTTTGATATTTAAAAAAAATATTTATAATAACTTTTAATTTTGTAATAAATTATAAAAATACTTTAAATTAAATAAAATGTATACAGATATTATTTATATATGAATAACTTGTTATATATATGTATTTATGTTTATATCAAAAATAATTAAAAAAATTATAATAAAAATTGATATGATTTAGTTAACAAGACAATGCCAACATGTAAGCACATAATAGAGCATGGCATAGAAAGAAGTTTAGGTACAACGGTAGAATACTCTCATATACAGTAGATTCTTCACACTAACTAGTTCACGAAAATAAGTAAAAATTATTCGTGGATGCAAACATGTTGTCATTTCATAAAATGCCTTTTCGGTTGTTGAGCGCAACTAAATATAAAAAATTATAAGAAGGAAATGATTGGGCCATGACAAAACTTTTATAAACTAAATTTTTTATTATTTTAAAAGAAATTTTAAAAAAAATTACACTAAAAAATACTTTTAAATTTATTTACTTTTACCTATTATAATTTAAAAAATATTTATAATTACGTAGAAAAAATTTAAAATTTAACCATGAGATAATTTTTATTTAATTAAATTTTTTTCTTTTCTATTTAATTAATCCTTGGGAAAGGATTGAATGTACAGGGTCCATGAAGTCGCCCCCTTCTTTATGCCTGCATCCATAATGTAGGACCACTTGACCAGAAGGTTTCTGGTCTTGCTTTTATCACGTTGGCTGCATCACGCCCACCCACGGTGTTGCTCAATGTGATGAACCTTTTTGATTACTCACGGTGACCAGCTACCTTGATCCGTTCCCCATCGCTGCGCTCACGTTCTGCTAGCTTAATCTCTGAGAGTAAAAGAGCCCTTAAAGCGTTGCTGATCAGAAACTAAAGACAAAAGGAGTTGCCGTAGAAAGGGAAGGGATTCCTGTGAAGGGTGAAGGGCGGCATAGCTGAGAAGATCGAAGGAGGATGAAGAAGTTTTGCAGGGTTCGGAGCGGCGGCTAATACGAAAAGTGAGGAGAGTGGATGTTTTAGAGAGTAACGTCTCCTTCTTTATATTTACAAAAGTGCCATTAATGAATGGCTGTTTTACGTGTTTTTATGAGAAAACAGAGTCAAGAGAACAAAAACATGTTAATGATGTACTCAAATTTCTGTCCTCAAAACAGATTATAGAGATCATGTTTAAGCTAACCAAACAAGTTTTATTGTATTTTTGTTTCTGAAAATAAAAAGTTGTTTCCAAAAACACTGGCCCTTAGTTTTAAAATTGGAAGTTATGATATTCAATTCAAGTTGGCGCACACGGTTTTCCGATTTGTTGTATCTTTTATCTTTATTTTTTATTTTGATAATTTTTAATTAATTTTTAATTTATATGTAAATAGAGATTATAATTTTTTTATTTTTCATAATTTTATATTTATCTTTTTTATTGTTTTCCTTAAAATTATATTTTTTAGTACTGTGCTGAAAAAGTCAAAGTCAAGAGGCAAATTAAATATGTTCTCCACATGGTTCAGCCACAACTCTTATCCATCAATCAAAATTAGTGGACATTCAATGAAATTGTACTTCGCTTTATCTTATTATAAGAATTAATCATTCATATGAATTGTTTTAATATGTTTTCTTTGAATGAAAATTGGTGTCTCATGAGATTGCCCTACTTTTTTTCAAAAAAAATATTAAAACAATAAATAGGTTAAAGTTTTTTTATTTTTACTCGCAGATATTAAATTAATTAAATTTTATTAATTGAATTATAAAATTTAATATGAACTCATAGCACCAACAAAAATTGGTGGATTAAGGTAGACATTTTTTTTAAAATTTTTAAATGCAAATTTCCTTTTAGAATTTTATGATTGTGCTCAAAGTCAAGAGTTAAATATTGGTTAGGCCACAATGTCCTTTAATGACTAAGCTATTTATTTATTGTGATGATGCTCCCAACCAAATTTCTACACGCAATTAATCATCCATTTGATTTTGAACATTGTTTGGAATGGTGGACAATGAATCTATGTGTTCACATTTCAAGTATTGCAGGCATGTGTGCTTGGCCAAATTAAAACTCTAAAATCATTTATGGCATTTTGAAACATGGGTAGAATAAATGATTAGATTTGTATTTAATGTATTTTATAGAATAAAATATCAATAAATAATTATTAATAAAAAATTAATAATAAAATTATTATAAATTATAAATAACGATTTATCATTTACATAAATCACTATTTTGAACGATTTCAATGAGAATATGATTAAGACAACAAAGTTGACAAATTAAAATAACATTCCTTACTGTTAAAAAAAGTATTCCTTGATTTAAGTAGTTTCCTAAAATCGATTAATGTTATTTGGTCATATGTCATGAAATATCATTAAAAAAAAAAGTTCAAGTACGACTGCGTTTAGGTATAAGTTGATCCACTTTTGAATTTTTTGATTAACATCCTTGTAATGGCTTAATGAGCTAAATAAGTAATTTACAATATATTTGAGAACTGAGATCAAGATGCCATAATTTTATAATATACAAATCAAAATATTTTTATATTTATAAATAAAATTTTTAATTTTTAATATTACAAATTGGCGTGGAATTCTCAAAATAAAAAGATTGTTGTTTTTTATATTACAAAAGTGAAGATGATTATAAAGAAAATATGCCGTTTAGAAGGACTTTTTCATGCCGTAAAGCGGAGGGGCCGCGTTCAAAGGCCGTCTTCACTTGGGTCGTACAAGTCAGGGGTGGCGATCACCAGAAAACGCGTTTCGTGGGGCGTAAAACTTTGGGGACTCGAAATTTTTTCAAGTTTATCGTTATGGAAAATGAATAAAATTCCAATTTTCTATTGATTGCAAGGGTTGTCTTGAAGGTGACATTTGGATTTGACAATGAGAGAAGACATTTTTAAAAAAATAAATAAAGAAGATGATTGGGCAATGGGTAATGAATAAAGGGTTGGAATTTTCTGTTTTTCTAGACAAAAGCAAAAAATTAAGTAAAAAAAGGATAAATATAAAGAAAAAATATTAATAAAAAATAAAACATACTTATAATATATAAGAGAAATAAAAAAAATTAAAAAATCCATTTTCGAAACAAACACATAACTTTCTATTAAACAAGATTATCCTTACCATTGGGTGGATGCTTTTATAAAGTAGTTCAGCAGCTAATAATACACAAACAGGTTATATGCAAGCAATTATCCAACGTGTTGAAGAAAATGAACTACATAAGTATTGGGTTCCTGCATTTACAGCCACTAGCTGTGAATCTCATTTTCTAAAAGTTTATATAATACAAAAAATCTATTCTCATAATGATGTTTACAAAATGGAAATCAAAACATGATACGAAACCAGTGTGGGATGGAATCATGGAAGGGATTAGAATGAACCACTTATAGACGCCTAAGCAATGTTAGGCAAGTTGCACACAAGGTCGTCAGCAAGAACCTTCGTCGCAAGTGCAGCGGATACGCTTCTTAGACAATGAAACATGTGAAAGTGAGACTATTGACCTTTGAATTATTTAGGTAGGCACGGCATAGAGAAAAAAACTCAACCACATTGTACTTGTTTGAATGACTCTCAAGTCAACTCCAAGAAATACAGAACGGATTGCCGCTTGCACTTGTTAAATACAATGAGTATGAATATTCACATCAATGTCACATCATTTGGACCACCCAATTAGCTTTCCTCATCCTTACATTACATCTAACTACCTTTATGAAAAGAAACAGGCTTAACAAATTCCTAGTAGTTGGATTTCATTTAACGTCAGAATATGTTTGATTTGACTATTCCAAAAACCTTAACTGAAATTATTTTCCTTATATGTAAGAGAATAAGCATTCATATGCAAAGCTTGTCCTACAGATAAGGCTATATCCTGGGAGAGGCATGACAACCTTTCAAAAGGCCTCTGTTCTCTTTCCTATACTCTTGCTATATTTACTTCCATTCAAGATAGTAGCTTCGCCAAGAACAGAAGCAGAAGCTCTTGTCAAATGGAAAAACAGTCTATCTCCTCCTCTTCCTACTCTAAATTCATGGTCTCTCACCAACCTAAGCAACCTTTGCAACTGGGATGCCATTGTTTGCGACAGCACGGATACAACCGTTGCAGAAATAAACCTCTCCGATGCAAATATCACTGGGACACTCACTGGGCTGGGTTTTGCTTCCCTTCCTAATCTGACCCGCCTCAATCTCAATACCAACAATTTCAGTGGGTCAATACCACCTGCAATTGGTAACCTCTCCAAGCTCACTTTTCTGGATTTGGGAAGCAACTTATTTGATGGCATACTGCCTTCTGAGCTAGGCCAGGTAAAGGAGCTTCAGTATCTTAATCTTTACAACAACAGTCTCAATGGTGCCATTCCTTATCAGCTCACAAATCTCCCAAAGGTATGGTACTTAGACCTTGGATCAAACTACTTTATATCGCCTCCTGACTGGTCCCAATATTCAGGCATGCCTTCTTTAAACCACCTTGGTCTGGCTCTTAATAACTTCAATTCTGAATTTCCAAGTTTCATACTGAAGTGTCAAAACTTGACATTTCTTGACCTGTCATATAATACTATGACTGGCCAAATACCAGAACTGGTGTATACTAATCTGGGCAAGCTTGAATACCTCAATCTGACCAATTGTGGGCTAGAGGGACAATTATCATCAAACTTGTCCAAGCTTATCAATCTCAAAAAACTTCTTTTGAGTGTTAACAAATTTAATGGTCCCATTCCCATAGATATAGGATTGATATCTGGACTTCAGGATTTTGAATTGAACAATAATTCACTCCATGGGGAAATCCCTTCCTCTATAGGCCAACTCTGGGAATTACAGCGTCTTGATCTCAGCATGAACTTTTTGAATTCTGCAATCCCATCAGAGCTTGGTCTCTGTACTAATCTAACCTTCCTGGCTTTAGCTGTAAATAATCTGACTGGTCCCTTGCCTTTGTCATTATACAATCTGACCAAAATAACAGAGTTGGGGTTATCAGATAATTCCTTTACTGGTGAGATTTCTTCACTGATCTCCAGATGGACTGAGTTGATCTCCCTGCAACTTCAAAACAATAGTTTCAGGGGAGGAATTCCTCCTGAGATTGGCCTGTTGACAAAAATCACCATCCTCTATCTGTACAATAATCGGTTATCTGGTCCCATACCTCAGGAAGTTGGAAACTTGAAAGAGATGATAGAATTAGACCTTTCAGGAAACCAGTTATCAGGCCCAATTCCTCCTACCATGTGGAGTCTTACAAACATTACAGCCATAAATCTTTTCTTCAACAATCTCTCCGGACCCATTCCCATTGATATTGGAAACTTGGCCTCACTGCAAATTTTTGATGTCAACACTAATTTTTTGGATGGGGAGTTGCCCCATACCATTTCTCAGCTAATTGCGTTAGAGTCATTTTCAGTGTTCACCAACAATTTCTCGGGTAGAATTCCCAGTGATTTCGGGAAGTATAGTCCTTCTTTGTCTCGTGTCAGCTTTTCGAACAACAGCTTCTCAGGAGAATTGCCGCCTGATTTGTGCAGTGGTTTACAACTTCAAACTTTGACAGTGAATAACAACAGCTTTTCTGGGCCATTGCCCAAATGCTTGAGAAATTGTTCAAAACTAGTTAGAGTTCGTCTTGATGGAAACCACTTCAACGCAAACATCAAAGAAGCATTTGGGGTTTACCCAAATCTGGATTTCATCTCACTTAGCCACAATCAGTTCGTTGGTGAGCTATCCTCTGAGTGGGGTGAATGTGCAAACTTAACCAGGATGGAGATGGATACAAATA
The DNA here is from genome assembly GCA_037013595.1 of Dicorynia guianensis. Classification (NCBI taxonomy): domain Eukaryota; kingdom Viridiplantae; phylum Streptophyta; class Magnoliopsida; order Fabales; family Fabaceae; genus Dicorynia; species Dicorynia guianensis. The sequence goes on from JASUAB010000007.1 coordinate 36,426,810, forward strand.
AACTTTCAGGCAAAATCCCTCCTGAGCTTGGTCAGTTGAGAAATTTGCAGTATCTGAGCTTGCATTCCAATGAATTCAGTGGCAATATCCCTCCTGAACTGGGTAATCTTAGCCTCCTCTACATGTTCAACTTAAGCAAGAACCATTTGACAGGAGACATCCCACAGAATATTGGCAAATTGACTCAGCTTGAGAGTCTTGATTTATCGGATAACAATTTTACGGGAAGCATACCACAAGAGCTCGGTAAATGTGTCCGCTTACTGAGCTTGAATCTAAGCCATAACAGTCTATCAGGGGAGATACCATCTGAACTTGGCAATCTGTTCTCACTCCAGTCCTGGTTGGACCTGAGCAGCAACTCTCTTTCAGGGCCAATGCCTGACAACCTTCAGAAGCTCAGTTCTTTGGAGATTCTCAATGCCTCACACAACCATCTTTCAGGGAAAATCCCAGAGTCATTTTCAAGCATGTCCAGCCTTCAATCTGTCGATTTTTCTTACAACAACTTGACGGGTCCAATCCCAACTGGTAGTATTTTCCAACATTCACCAGCTGAAGCTTATGCCGGGAACTCAGGTTTGTGTGGGGTGGCCAAAGGATTAAGTGCTTGCTCTACATCATCTTCATCAGACAAGTCCAAAGGGGTTAACAAAAAGGTTCTTCTTGGTGTTCTAATACCAGTTTGTGGGCTATTAATCATTGGGATGATTGTTGTTGGAACCCTTATATTCCGACGGCAAGCCAAACTCCTTGACAAAGAAACCGATAGTTTTCGGCTGAGTGAAAAATCTGTTCACTCGGTATGGGGAAGAGATGGAAGATTTACATTTGGTGAAATCGTTAAGGCTACTGGCGACTTTAATGAGAAGTACTGCATTGGAAAGGGAGGGTTTGGAAGTGTTTACAGAGCAGTATTATCGACAGGCCTAGTTGTAGCAGTTAAAAGGCTCAATATCACCGACTCCAGTGACATTCCAACAGTAAATCGCCAGAGTTTTGAGAATGAGATAAGAGCACTCACAGAAGTGAGGCATCGCAACATCGTAAAGCTTTATGGGTTCTGTTCCCGCAGGGGAGGTATGTACTTGGTTTATGAATATGTAGAACGAGGTAGTTTGGGAAAAGTGCTGTATGGGGAAGAAGGGAAATTAGAGCTAAGCTGGCATAAAAGGGTGAAAATTGTGCAGGGAATAGCACATGCTATTGCTTACTTGCACGCTGACTGTTCCCCCCCTATTGTACACCGAGATGTGACGTCGAATAACATATTGCTGGACTCAGAATTCGAACCCCGCCTTGCAGATTTTGGCACAGCAAAGCTGCTAAACTCCAATTCAACAAGCTGGACCTCCATTGCTGGGTCCTATGGCTACATGGCTCCAGGTATTTACCTCCAATCCTTTCAAATTAAATGTTACGCAAATATACTCCTGGCATTTCCAATAAAGGGTTACTATCAAAATTTGAAATTTACAAGGCTCCAGGCATTTACGAAAAATTCTTTCGAATGCATTGTTACCCAAATATACTCTAGGCCCGTGTATCAATGGATTATGATCAAAATTTGAAATTTGCAGAGCTAGCCCAAACTATGAGGGTCACGGTTAAGTGCGATGTCTATAGTTTTGGCGTGGTGGCATTAGAGATAATGATGGGAAAGCACCCCGGTGATCTCTTGTCTTACGTGTCTTCAATAAAGTCTTTGTCATCCATGGAGGATCCGCAGGTGTTTCTAAAGGATGTGCTTGACCAGCGGCTTCCATCTCCAACGGGCCAGTTAGCAGAAGCAGTAGTGTTCGTAGTCACCATTGCTCTGGCATGCACGCGTGCCAATCCAGATTCCAGACCCATCATGCGTTCCGTGGCACAAGAATTATCGGCTAACACGCAGGCTTGCCTCTCTGAACCCTTTGGCATGATAACGATTAGCAATCTAACAGGGTTTCAGAAATAGGACCATGGGGGACGCTGCCGTGTCTGCTGTTTCCCTAAGTAGTCTGACGCGATTCAATTTTGCTCATATATATGTATGAATAAAGATAAACCCAGAAAATTTCTCCATAAAATCCTTACAAAATTAATCTGGGTTACTAAATTGGTTTATTCACAATTTAGATAAAATTTTTACAAAATTAGTATTAGGAGTTATATCTATTAAGTATTGTAAAATTTAATAAATATAATTGTCTAAAATTTATATAAAATTTTTGTAAGATTTATATGATAAAAAGAACAAACGTAAATATATATCTTATTTTATAGAAAAGAAGTGTCGTGTATAATAGGCTAAGGCTGATGCAGCCAAAACTTTTAAATATCATATACAAGAGTTCCATTAATAAAAAAGAAGCTCCTTCCTATTGACATATAATTTACTTTTTTATTATTTTTTGGTAATTTAGGAATTAGTCAACTTTGATTTTTTGTTTTGACGTACAATGTATAATAAGACACCATCATTTACGGTGTTGTAAATTGTTAAGAACTGAATTTGACGTAGTGTAGAATGTAACAATTTGGTAGAATTGAGTGGCACGTTTCTCAGGATCAAGAGGCATCAAAAAATAGCTTCATTTCTATTAAACAGAGGATATATTATATAGCACATCGGAACATTGAGGCAATATGCTTGCACTTCAAGAAAGGAGATTCATTGTTATCTTGGGATGGACATATTTCATGTGGTCCTTTTTCAAGATAACCAACCACAATTGTCATTAACCTATTAATGCTAGCAGTATTGACGAGAGGACAACAATGGTGGGAGTCCTATTTCGCCTTCCCATGAGACCGTTGAGGAAAGGATATAGGTTTAGAATGACCCAGAAGGCAAAAAACAGCTTCCCAAATAAAATTTCCAAGTAGCCATAGCCATTGTTGATGGCATCGGAGATTCCAGCCACAATTCCCACCATATTCAAGATTATGAGAGAGGTTGGTGGGATGAGAATTGTAGGCTTCAGATTCAACGTGTGCTCCTTTTGCTCTGACGGCACAATTGGTATCTACTCCAGCAAGAACTTAAAGGGAGACCTTGAATTACTCCAAAAAGGTGTGCAGAAACACCTCCAATGACCCAGAATTGCTCATTGCGCCACCAGTCTTGAATGCCAATCGAAGCTCCAGCACACCGGTCAAGATTATAGAGATGAATAGAGCCATTGACAAAAAACTAGCAAGGGTTGTCAACTGCACAAAATAAAACTTACATTAAAAGACACAAGTCTGACAGCAGCATTACTGTTTTCCCTTTTTTCTTCTCTTAACAGTAGTCTGTGAATTAGAGCCTAATGGAAGTAAGCTATGACCACAAAAGATTAGTTAATTCTGACCCCAACTAAGCATACTCCAATTCAATTACTGGCCCAAACAAAAGTCAATCAAGAGTGTTTGAGTTACACATAGTGTAAGCTTCAGATAGCTTCCCTCATAATTCATATTCTCAATTTGAGAATGAAAACCATGCAGTAAGTGATCAATCAGTGCATTGATTGTATAGTTTCACTGGGAGCCAAAATCATTCTGCAATGAAGTTAGTCATATGTTTGAATGTGTACTTACTGTGTGGATGATGACTTTTCCAGTCAGAAGATAGACCTACCTTTGTTATTTTGTTCACACACTTTAATAAAGGAATCAATTTGCGATATTTAGCAAGGTTGATTTCTCTTTTTAAATCAACGTACCAGATTTAAATTGATTAATTTGCACAGAAGTTTATTTAGTTGAAAAACAAAAAGGCAAGCAAGGACGGAGCTCCACTTCGACTCACCAAGCTGTAGATGTGACCAAAGGAGGCAACGAGAAGGAGAAGAGAAGTTACGGAGAAAAAAGGGACTTCTTTTATCTCTTTGTGCTTTAAAATTTTGGGAACTTCTTTGTTAAATCGAGTCGAGGACGGAGTCCCTCTTCGACTCACCAAGCTGTAGATGTGAACAAAGGAGGCAACGAGAAGGAGAAGTGAAGTTACAGAGAAAAAAAAGACTCCTTTTGTCTCTTCGTGCTTTAGATTTTTGGGAACTTCTTTGTTGAACCAAATAAAAAATTTTCTTCCCTGAGTTTTCTTTTTTTAATGTTATTTCATCCTAAAGTTATTTTAGGATAAGAAACGTGAATTCTTAATAAAATTTATTTTTTGAGTTTACATTCCACGACCAAATATAAATAATTAATGGTAATAATAATGATTATGGTAATAGACCAAAGTACAGTTAGACGAGTTACACACATGGTCATCGGCAAGAACCACATTTAGAAGTGCAGCAGATATGCTTCTTAGACAATATCAAACATGTGAAAGTGAAACTGGTAAGCTTTGCAATAATTAGAAAGCTCAACGGAAGGCTAAACTCAGCCAGTGACATTCGTAAATAATTTAATGATTTGAAAACTGTAAAGTGTAATTTGTGTAAGAACACTTGTACAAAATAGTGATTAAAGAAAGTATAAAGCATTTTTGTTCGACACTAGAATCCGCCTTCAGAAATAAACTGTCAGTAATACAAATTGTATTTCCACGCACGTAAGTAAAACACAAGTACTATGATTAATGACATCAAATGCCGCGTAATGCGGACCAGCCAAAAAGCTTTCCTCGTCTTTGCACTACATTCAAACGCGCTTATGAACAGAAACAGGCTTAATTAGTCACTAGTAGTTGGATTTAATTTGACGTCAGAATATGTTTGATTTGACTACTCCAAAATCCTTAACTGAAATTATATCCTTTATATGTAAGAGATAATCAATCGTATGCAAAGCTTGTCATACTGAGAAGGCTATATGCCGGGAGAGGCATGACAACCTTTCAAAAGGCTTCTGTTCTCTTTCCTATACTCTTGCCATCTTTACTTCCATTCAAGATCATAGCTTCGCCAAGAACAGAAGCAGAAGCTCTTGTCAAATGGAAAAACAGTCTATCTCCTCCTCTTCCTACTCTAAAGTCATGGTCCCTCACCAACCTAAGCAACCTTTGCAACTGGGATGCCATTGTTTGTGACAGCACGGATACAACCGTTGCAGAAATAAACCTCTCCGCTGCCAATCTCATTGGGACACTCGCTGGGTTGGATTTTGCTTCCCTTCCTAATCTCACCCACCTCAATCTCAATACCAACAATTTCAGTGGGTCAATACCACCTGCAATTGGTTTATGAATATGTAGAACGAGGTAGTTTGGGAAAAGTGCTGTATGGGGAAGAAGGGAAATTAGAGCTAAGCTGGCATAAAAGGGTGAAAATTGTGCAGGGAATAGCACATGCTATTGCTTACTTGCACGCTGACTGTTCCCCACCGATTGAACACCGAGATGTGACGTCGAATAACATATTGCTGGACTCAGAATTCGAACCCCGCCTTGCAGATTTTGGCACAGCAAAGCTGCTAAACTCCAATTCAACAAGCTGGACCTCCATTGCTGGGTCCTATGGCTACATGGCTCCAGGTATTTACCTCCAATCCTTTCAAATTAAATGTTACCCAAATATACTCCTGGCATTTCCAATAAAGGGTGACTATCAAAATTTGAAATTTACAAGGCTCCAGGCACTTACGAAAAATTCTTTCGAATGCATTGTTACCCAAATATACTCTAGGCACATGTATCAATGGATTATGATCAAAATTTGAAATTTGCAGAGCTAGCCCAAACTATGAGGGTCACGGATAAGTGCGATGTCTATAGTTTTGGCGTGGTGGCATTAGAGATAATGATGGGAAAGCACCCCGGTGGTCCCTTGTCTTACCTGTCTTCAATAAAGTCTTTGTCATCCATGGAGGATCCGCAGGTGTTTCTAAAGGATGTGCTTGACCTGCGGCTTCCACCTCCAACGAGGCGGTTGACAAAAGCAGTAGTGCTCGTAGTGACCATTGCTCTGGCATGCACGCGTACCAATCCGGAGTCCAGACCCAGCATGCGTTCCGTGGCACAAGAATTATCGGCTCCCAAGCAGGCCTGCCCCTCTGAACCCTTTGGCTTGATAACCATTGGCAATCTAGCAGGGTTTCAGAAATAGAACGATGTGGGATGGCGGCGTGTCCACTGTTTCCATAACTACTATGGCATGATGAACCAATTTTGTTTAAATACACTTATCTATATTCTATATTTTAACGTTAATAACAGAGATTGTCTTGAGTCCAATTTTTTTGCTAATATCTCTTTTGCAACTTTTTTATTTATTTTACAACTCTACCGATAACTGGTCCTGTAAATCTAGTACAACGCTAGGTACCTTTGTTTAAAATTTCAATTAAATTTATATTTTAGCTTAAAAGTAAAAAATATTAATAAAATTATATACATATATATTTTTTAAATAAATGATATAGATACATACGTGTACTGAAAATTGTTTATCAACGTAGAGTGCAAACCCAATTTATTAGTTTTTTAAAAAATATTCAGAAAAGAAGTGACGCTTATAATCTCAAGCATGAAGCAGCTGGAACTCTTAAATGCCATATCCAGAACTTCTGATAAAAAGGAAGCTCCTTCCTATTGACATGTATGTTTCTTTATATCAAATTGTCGTAGTTTGGAAATTATTCTTTTTTGTTCTGAGTTATAATGTAGAATATGACATCATAATTTGCGATGTTTGTAAATTGTTACGAATTGAAGTTTTTTTTTTTTTTGGGTTAACGTTAATTAAGAACTGAATTTGACATAACGCAGAATGTATCAAGTTGGTAGAATTAAGTGGCACACTTCCTAGGATCAAAAGGCATAAAAAAATAGCTTTATTTCTATTAATCAGAGGATATATTACATTGCCCATTGGGGCATTGAGGCAATATGCTTGCACTTCGAGAAACGAAATTCGTTGGTACCTTGGGATGGACATATTTCCTGTGGTCCATTTTCAAGATAACCAACTACAATTGCCACTAACCTAATAAATGAACTGGGAAGAACACTGCACCCCTTGTTTCCACTGCCTTTGCATTCTACGCTACATTGTTTGAGTACTGGACCGGCTTGCTTGGGTAAGAAAGGATTGATCCGAACCCAAATCAATGAGAAAATTTATGCTAGTAGTATCGGCGAGAGGACAACAACGGTAGGAGTCCTATGTCGCCTTCCCATTAGACCTTTGAGGAAAGGATATAGATGCAAAATGACCCGGAGAGCAGAAAACAGCTTCCCAAATAAAAATTTCCTAGTAGCCATAACCATTGTTGATGGCATCAGAGACTCCAGCCGCAATTCCAACCATATTCAAGATCATGAGAGCGGTTGGTGGGATGAGAAGGGTAGTCCACTTGTAGACTTTCGATTCAACGTATGCTCCTTTTGCTCTGACGGCAAAATTGGGGTATCTACTCCAGCAAGATCTTTAAGGAGACCTTGAATTACTCCAAAAAGGTGTGTAGAAACACCTCCAATGACCCAGAATTGCTGATTGCGTCGCCAGTCTTGAAGGCTAACACCACTCCATCGAAGCTCCAGCTCACCAGTCGAGATTATAAAGATGAATAGAGCCATTAACAAAAAGCTAGCAAGGTTTGTCAACGGTACGAAACAAAACTACATCAGAAGACACAAGCCTAATAGCAGCATTACTGTTTTCCCTTTTTTCTTCTCTTAACAGTAATCTGTGAATTAGATCCTAAAATGAGCTATAATTACGAAAATTTAATTTCTGACCTCAACAAAAATGAAAATACTCCAATTCTATTACTGGCCAAAACACAACAATTTAACCAAGAGTGCTTGGGCTTCCTCATAGTGTATGCTTCATATAGCTCCCCTCATATTCTCAATGCGAGAATGGGAGCCTTTTAGTAAGTGATCAGTGCCTTGTTTGTATATTTGCACTGAGAGCTAAAATCATTCTGTATTTAAGTTAGTCAAATGTCTAATTGTGTACTTACAGTGAGGATGATAAACTTTCCAGTCAGAAGATAGATAGCTGGAATTGCGCCGTATAACAATAGTGGGATGGAAATGAATGGATAGACAATGGAATTAGTGTCGGCCAGCCTCTCAAGCCATTTCAATTTTTCACTATAGCCGTACCACAACGGGCAATTGCCATTGAGGAAAATCACAACAGAGCAAGATTTCAGTTTGTGGGAATGGCAATACTATTTCTTAATTATCTCAAAAAGATACACAAGCAGGTTCCGATGTGAGGCCCCCCACCCATTTTCATTCCATTTTATCAGATTCCATGCCACTCACTCCCTCTTAGTCTCTATGCTTCTCAACATGGATACTTCGAAAACGAGATACAAACCTAAATCTCTTACTTGGGGATTATTATTGCCTGTTAAACCACTTGTAAGCATGATGCTGTGTAGTATCCTCTTGCATGTTGGACCCCACACCCTTTCCAGTGACTCTGACCCAAACTGGTTCCGAAAAGGAACGCTTAGGTGCTCTTATAGTAAAATGAAGCAAACTAGATTATGTGTAACCTGTACCTCGTATGTCTGCTTAATTGTCATCTTCTTTATTAGGCTAGGATGTGTGATCTCCCATCCTCAGTTAGCCTATATGGAACATTGAAAACGCTTTTCATTTTTCTTTTCCCGCTAAGATAAGACATGGGGCCTCCCATCCTCTGTTGGCCTATGAGGAACACCGAAAAGGTATGGTTCTACGTCAGTGATACACAAACCAAGCCTTATTGAATTAAAAACAGGCGAGATACTAACAGTTGTTACAAAGACACTTGCAAATATGTGCTGTAGTTCTAACATTAGTAAGAACAAGAACTGTAATAGGAAAAGAGTCAGATAAAATGTTACTGATGATGTAATGAATTCCCTAAGATTGGCTCCTTCGCGGGAAGAACTCAGGACTCTGGATAGAACTCAATCTTGAATCTCGTCAAGAATAACTAGGATAATATAGCATTAGAGTTGAAGAATGTCATGTTCAAAACTGATATTCATCTTTATCTGAGTGAAAGTACATCTGCAATTGCTCATTGAACACAACAGGACATGAGGAGCTCAAACTTGAGGAGCTCTACCCATCTTTCAGCCAAGTCTTTCTCACTAAATTAAAATCTTTCATAAATCAGTAGTGTCTTGGCAGTCCAATGCAGATTCAGCCAATCATATGGCTTACTTGTCTGTTCTTTGACGCTTAGCAGCAAGATCACTATCTTCATTAGCATGTGCCTTGGGTTTCTCAGAAGCTTGACTTTCAGGAGCACTTTGTTTCCTACCCACTTCCAGTGAGCCTTCTTCAACCGTGGTACTGTCATTAGCTTGATCAGGTCTTGTCTCGCAATGATCTACTTGGGAGGCCTCCACTTCACTTTTGGCTAGAGAATCTTTAACAGCATCTGAGGATGCTGCAGGGGGACTCTCCATGGTAGATAACGATGCCTTTGATTTTTCAAAACCAGATTTGCATTGTTTTTCAAACATCATTTGGAGGTACCTTCCTTGTTCTTCTATTCGCAGCTGAAGATTTCTTTGAATCTATTAAGAGAACAAGGAAAAGAGGCGGCAAAAAAGATGTATCAAACAATGAATAAAGACATGGCCACCATAAGAGCAACAAGTGCATGGCTAAGACAATTCATTATAGTAATTTGATATCTGGATCCCTAAATCTTACTGCAAGATCAAAACAGGAAGAACTTGACTATAAATTCTATAATCATCACTTAGATGCCAAATAAGATTACAGAATCCACATATAAATCAATTCCAAAATAAGAAATAAAAAGTTACTGGACAATGGTACCCATTTGTCCACATGACTAAACCTATACATTCCTTTTGTCCTCTTGTAATGAAAAGGACGAAAAAGAATATGAGAATTTAAGAGAAAGTTCTAGAAGTCTTAGATAAAGAGAAAAATTGTAGATCTTCAACAAGTCAAGGACATGTGTGGACATTTCCTAAACTATCTTTGTGTATGGTTAGTATTTTAATGAAAAAGAAAACAAAAAGAAAATAAAGCAAAATATAAAGATTAATTTGATTGCAACACTATATCCTCAAATTGGTTTTGAAGTCATATGAATGATGAATTCTACTTCAGCTCCCCTTTACTGGACAGATTAATTCATGATAATTATTTCGTACCTTCATCCACTTGCAAACTGATGACTAATGAGGATCCAGAATTACCCTTTAATCTTAGGTGTGCATCATGACTACAGAAATTCAAACCAGTTAATTTTAAAATAAAACTAACTTATCAGTGCCTTATTAAATATGAAACTCCAAACTCCAGTTTGATGAAACTTAAAGTTAAGGCAAAAATGGCATAAAGCAACAGAAGTTCCATCATCACAACGAGAAACATGATTCTATAACATTAAATACATTCCAAATGATGGCATTGCAAGTAAATGACATAACCACGAGATACACATTCTAAAGATGCTTAAAGATTTTACACACTTCAGTAACACATGAATATGTGGCGCCAAAGTCCCTAAACTAATCAAAGTACTATTTTATATCTAAGAGTTGTTCATGAGTTCTCAAAGCATACTAATCTGGTCTTCTGCTGAAGATTACAATTTTACCACTAGCACAAACTCTTAGACAATGTTAACAAGATGAAAAATAATAAGAGAAATAAGAGATAGGAAACAAGAGAAGTAAAGACAATTATAGATAAATGCTACCATTTCCCCTTTCCTTTCTTAGTAGCAAGCCATATTCCCTTATTTCCTTTCATTAAGAAAGCACACCAGTTTGAGTGTATTTAATTGAAATCTTAAGGTGCTAGAAGAACCTATGGCCAAGCCAACTATTCTGCTAAGCTGTAAATGATGGATTTCTAGAATCATGGCAATCGCAACAAATTTGAGCTCGCAATAGGCCTTTAAACCACATTTTTAGTATTTGAATGTACATCACTGAACAAATCAGAAGGAAACTCACGAAGGAACAAAGTTCATACCTCAAGCTGTTCATGCAGCCGCTTCTGAACCTCCATCTGCAATCGCAGAGCTTCAGTGATCTCAATACCACTGCAACCAAAAGGTAAACCAGCGCAACATCAATGTGTATAGTGTATGAAATATGACTAGGGTTTACACAGAACCACTAAATCATTGTCATCAGCATGTCTGCATTCCTAAAAGGTCCCTTCCAGATCCATATTCAAATTCATCGTGGGCCTTGGGGCAGCCTATATCCAATGGTCTGACTCACAGGCCTCTTTTCCCATTATTTGTCTTTATATTAATTCAGGAAGCTTCTCCCAATTGCCAGTTGACCTATTCTTCTCTTCTACAATTAAGTGTTAAAAATATGGCAAATTACTGCCGACAGGGAAAATAAACTTACAGGGTTAAAATTAGAATTGAACTTGCATACCAGTTCTATTAGTGCTAATACCATTTCCCGAAATGCTATTATGCTCTAAATTTGACAAAAATAACAAGATGATACCTAACAAACTTATACTCACGTTACAAATTTCAAGAATTATGTCTCTTCTAGCTTTAGGTTAATTAATTGATAAACAGTCATTCAAACAGCCTAATAGACTTGTTTCTAATAGGGTTGAAACCAGTCCAGTTACATGCGTAATCTCCCCTCCACACAAAATCAGCATGTGAAACTGAAAGGCTTAGCTACTACATCCTGTAAAAGGCTTAAATCTATGGAGAATGTAACATTCGTATGAATCAAATCAGCAACGTCACACTAGAAAAAGAGACACCACCTAATAGATTATGTATCAATATTTGTAGTAGTCCTACATAAATTACTTAAGGCGGCAGTAATAGTTCACTTACGTTTTCAAGTCTAGAGATGGCATCTCTCCAATGGAAGTTAGTTTTTTCTCCAAGGATCCTGCCAAAATTAATCCAAAACCCCATTAATTAACTGAAAATGCAGAAAAGAACTATGCTCTAGAAAAAGGAAGAGCCTTAAGATACACTACGTACAGACCCTTTTTTTTATTTCTCTTTTGCAAAGAAAAAAAAATTATTAGAGAGGACACTCAGACGTCAAACACAACACTTGGTCAACAACAAATTTTATGATCCTCCAAGAGTAAATAAGGCCAGCCACTCTTTAGTACTCTTCACTTTCTTGAACAGCCACATTTGACAAAGAAATGATGATGGCGAGGGAAGCTACTTGATTTGCATTTTCCTTTCCTTTCATGCCACAATAAATTGATACATGTCTAACAAATAACAACTCCAAAACTTAGTTATGAAGCATATGTTAAAAGAATCCATTAATGAAATCATTGAGTGTTAACACCACAAACAAAAGGAGAGGAAGAAAACATGTAGACAAACAAATGTACATGCACTACAATGTGCATGTTAGGTACCTTCAGATGAATCTGGCCTATATCTAGCTGTCCTGTATTTCTGCATTTTATGGAGCAATATCTGTTTCAGTAAATGCATATGCCAGGAAATAAGCCTCACAGTAAAAGCAAGTGTACATACCTGCAAGTGGCTTTTAACATGATATATAGTTAAACCTTCAACTTTCATAAGCTTCAGCACACCTTTGGGGGTAGCTCCTGTGGAATATAACCAGGGAAAAAAATAAAATACATAAATAAATAAGCAGAGGTCTCATAAAATAAGGTTAAGGACATTTCAGAGACAGAAAAAGAAAAAACATACTTTCACTCCCACCAAGTTGGTTCACAGCCTCCACAAAGGCCTCATGAAGCTCTGGTGTCCACCGCATTCGTGGCTTGGTAGGTGCAGAATTTGCTGTGGAAGAAGGGGCAGCACCAGCACAATTTTCTCCGGATGGAGCAGAAAGCTGCTGCTGACCTTGGGATTGGCGTCCTGGAAATTGTGAAGATGATTTTGAAACCTGACATGCCACCTAAAGCATCAAAATGAGATTCAAATACATCCATAGCCAGTCATTCAAGAAATTACCATCAGTTTATTTTGCAAGCTAAAATTGATCTGTGCTATAAGAAACTTAACCTTTGGTTCAAGATCTGGTACACTGCTGTCAGCAAGAAGATCATTCCAATTGGAAGTCAAAGTGTCATCATCACTCATTAGCTGGTCAGCCCACTCCTGCCATTCATTTCGCTTACAATACTCCTCAGATACCATGATAGTGCAGGCACTGCTTTCTACTTGGCTATTCTCCATGGATGAATTTACAGGAAAATCAAGAAAGCTTGGTAGGGAATCTGTACGCCAAGAAGCACTTTTTTCCTTGGAATAATGACTCGTTGTAGAAGGAAGTGGTCCACTAGTAGCAGAATATGATAATGGCAATGACGCCATGTTACTTGATGACTGTGAAAAGAAATGAGTATTTCTTGAGAGCTTTTCATGGGGTGAAAGGGATGAGTGATGAAGATCAGATGAATATCCAGGGGATGAAGAAAACATGGGACCAACTACTCCACTGGAATTTAAATGACTTGAATGAGCAAGAGGTCTTTTCATAAGCTCTTTTCCAACAAAGGCCTGATGAGAGTCTGGCAACTTTGGATATGTCTCTTCCAGCGTTGGGAGGACCGGCAAGGATGAAGACAATGCTCCAGACATCCCCATGTTGTTCAGTTCCTTTGCACTTGATCTTTCAACAGAAAAAGTAGGACGTGCTTCCATTATTTTCCTTAATTATTAAAATAGAAGACAAAAGTTCAGTTAGTCAGGCAACTTAAAAAAGCTTATATATTGCAATTTCTGGCGGTAATGCTCACCAAAATAACTACACAACTCGCTTTTTGTTATTGATGCCCACACCAGACAAGTTGTCATCAATCTTCAAGTCTGTAGAAGGCAAAAATACTCCAAAGTAAGAAACTAACAAAAGAAAGCAACTCCCTTGTGAGAATTTTGCTTCTCAGAGTATGAAATCTCATCATGAATAAGACAAAAATAACTTGCTTTTTGTTATTGGTGCCCACACCCTTGTGAGAATATTGCTTCTAAGAGTTTGAAATCTCATCATGAATAAGACAAAGTAAAGAGCACACAAAGCACAAACAAGCCTGAGCTATACAGCAGGAACATGCTAATTGCATCAAAACCTTAACCCATGACAGCTGATGATCACACACCTCACAGTGGGGTACAAGAAAAATAATTGTATATTCATACTTCATAGCGATTTTAGCCCAGACACAAGTCAATGACCCTTTCTCCCGCCCTTCTGGCAGGAATTTGGCCAATTTAGACTGTGTCGGATAGATAAGCAAATAAAGTATTTATTTCGGCGTTTTCACCTGCAGCAAGAAGAAACTTGGTAGTCACAACTTATACGTTTTCACCTAGCTATAATTATTGACAGTGCAGAAAAGTTTTCAGGAATTTAAGAAGCTTGCCCCATTTCCCAAAAGCAATAACAAAATTACATAATCACAAGCTTTCCAAAAAGATGATGAAGGATTGATAACATGTCACAAATTAAATTACATACTTAATTAGATCCTTAAAATTGTAAATTTTAAGACCGATCAATTAAAGAACTAAAGATAATGTCCAGCTAGCAAGTATAGTAGGATATGTGAATAATATCACGGGGTTTAAAATTGCGTGGTTTACCATTCAATTTTGTTCACATTGAGCAGATGGGATACACAATTCAAGGCGGAGGTTATCAGATGACCATAATTCCTTCCTGCAAAAACCTAACCAGTAAGCTTAATGGGTGGTCAGCATTAAGCCACGCCATCTGAAAGATTCAAAATGGATATTACAACCAAAAAACTATTCATTGTTCAAGATCCATGCATGAGTACACTGTCAAGATACTTTTTGTTGGGAAACACAACTGCTTAAACTATAGTGCATTCATGAGAACACTTACATTTGAACAAGCTCCTAGATTCTAACAATCAATACTCCAAAAGCAAGATATACATGAAATCTTAAATCAAAGAGGAAAAAGTGAATGTGATTATTTCAAGGTAGCACAACATGAAATCAAAAAGAAGACTGAATGGGGATTGTAGGAGAGCATGCTTAAAGATCCTTCAAATGTGCAAAAAAACTAGCCTTATGAACAGGTAACGAAGAAAAGGATAAAAAAAAAGACTTCCTATTGACTTAAAACAATTATTCATCTCAACTAGTATGTAACATGTAACAGACTCTGAATGTTATAATTCTCACAAAAAGATGCATACAAGAGTGCCAAGTCCACAATCCCTCTCACTTGATACCGTGTTCTCCAGCCAAAGATAGATATACTGACTTTACAAGTAACTAGTAGCTACAATTCAACAACCACAAAAAAATAAATAAATAAATAAATAATATAAAAATAAAAGAAGAGATGTCTCTTGAGACCAATGATAGCACTTGTTCTTCTCTCCCAAGAAAATGAATATATTTTTTTCCTATTGTGAGTTATCATTCGCAGATGTATAAGAGTAACAGTATGACCGCTTTCATTAATTTTCTTCAGTAAAATGCTAGAATCTTCCCTATTGTTCTTGTGTAGGACAAGAGTTAATTGGGAAGCTTAGCAGACTATAAAGCAATTAAGTGACCACTTGGTTGCTCAATTGGGATTTTAATTTGTACAAGTTATTCCACCACTTGGCCCTTACATTTAACACCGGGAAACCTCATCTATAGACTGACTTCCTTCTATCAGGAAAGCAAGCGATCATCCTCATAGAATTTCAAAAAATATAAAAAAGAACTGAATGATGATCACATTCTTAATTGGTTAATGATCATCAGGGTTCTGCCACTATAACAGTCAACACCACGCATTGAGAATACCAAAAGAAGCTGCCAAAATTACCAAATAAAAGAGACCACTTTACACTCAATAATCATACCTTTCACCATCAATTATGCAAAGACCAACTTTAACTGAGCCTTGTTCAGCAGCATTCATACAAGACATGCAAACTGATATCATATCACAAATGATGTACATGCATCGAAATCAATTAAATGAACAACAGAGTTGCCACTTCCCAGTTCCCACCAACAAAGCACAATCAACGAGAAGAATCCTTGAAATAAAAGGGAAGAGAAGTAACCCAACGCGATTTGGAAACAGGACAGACTGAAAAACCAGAAATAGAAGCAAATTTCCACATGAATATCTAGCAATACTATATAAGAAATCCTCAAATTCCCCGCAAAAAAAAAAAGGCGGTAATACCCACTATGGAAACGGTATATCAAATTCTTACCCGAAAGTTCAGAGGAAGCTGACGAAATTCGAACCGAAAGGCTCAGAATCGAATCAAAACCACGAATTTTGGCGCAGAAGGATGAGAACTAATTCTTGAGACACAGGCGGGTGTTTTTAAATTCCGTCACCAGCGAACCAAGAAAGCGAACGGTGACGAGTGCGCTTTGCCCTCTTGGCCCTTTTGGCCTAAGCATTATGAGGAATAGTGGCCAATACACGCCCCACTGCAACGTGTGCAAGATACTTCTGGTTATGTGGAGGGCAGCAGTGCAGACCATGTAGGCGAGGGGAGCTACGTGATTGGTGGGCAGTGAAAATAACTAACGGTGTGCACGGGAGGAGGGTTCGCAACATATAATTAGGGAGATGTTTTTGTCATTTGCTCAAAGGCCAATCAGAGAGCAACACAATCTCCTCTTTATTTTATTGAAAAAATATATACACACTTTTAATATATACACATATTTTTAAAATATATTTTTTAATTATAAAAATAAATAAATATATTCTTTAAACAATAATAATATAAAAATATATCTTTAACTATTAATATAATATAAATATATTATTTTTATTTATTTATTATATAATTTATATATAATTATTAATACACATAATTTTTTTATTAATTATTTAAATAAATTAAAATTAAAAAAATATAAAATTATTATAATTTCGTGAAATGGTTTCTAAAATCATTTTTTTCTGTTCTAAAGATAAATATTTTTATTTTAATTATAATATATGATTTTTTTTAGGAATTAATTGTACAAAATATACAATCTCATATAATTGTTATTTTAAAATTTTTTAAATAAAATAATATTAAAATATATAAATGAAAAAATATATTTATATTATTATGATATATAAAAGGACACATTTATAAATAATTTAAAGTTAAAAAATGTTTATATATTGTTCTTTTTTTCTATTTTTTTATGAATAACCTACCGTTTATTACTACTATTCTTTTAGAAAATGCAAATTAGAGGTTTACTAAATTCAGACTAAATATAATTAGAATCTTTGATGCATGTATACTTTAATTTATAAAATTTAATAAATTTTATAATTTAAATTTATTTAAATAAATATCTAATAAACTTTAGTTTATAAGTTCTTTTACAGTCTATCCTATGTGTTGCTCTCCTACACATAAACACGGCCCATCAATACTTCGGTTGTGAATAGAAAGAGTCCAAACTCAAATAAATTATCATCAATGAGATTTTTATAAGATTTTCTTATTTATATGTATTGTATAGGTACCGAATATATTTTACTAATTTGGAATAAAATTTTATAAAAATAAATTTCTTATAAAAAAAACCCTCGTAAATGGTTAAAAACAATGATAAAAAGCCTAATACTAATTTCATAAGACAACATTTTTTTAATGGCTGGGTGGTTTTTGGATTTAACATTACATGATATTCATTATCACTTGAGAGGCCCAAGTAAAATTTCTTCTATTTTTCTCTAAATCAAGGACAATGCTCCATAACTGTTTAACATTCCCAATAATACAATGGAACTTTCACAGAATGTGCCTTCACTTCACAACTTATATTTTCATGTTCAAAATTCTGAAGCGTATGGTATTGAGCTTAATCTTTTCAATGAAGTAAGATAATATATGGCCCCTTTTTAACTTGATTAACAATTAACATTGAAAATACATACCACATTTCCACACTCAATATATTATTATGCCCTAACCTAAATGCCAAAAGCTAAACACTCTGTACCAAAAAAAAAAAAAGCTAAACACTGATCTCTAAGCTGTCATTATTATTCTTTTCTTCTGTCCCCTATCCTCTTTCGCCTTTTTTAATTGTGATTGGGAAGTGGATAAGGGAGGGGTTTCCGCAGAATTTGAATGGTCTGATTTCGATAAATTTTTATTTATTTTTTAAAATTTATATTAAAATATATTTTATAACTTTTATATTTTTTATTAATTTTTTCTCTCTTTATATCAATATCTCTTATATCCCTGGTAGGGGGCTGCAATTGGCCTAAAGAAGAGAAGAAGACAATTGACAATTTAGTGTGGCGTCGGAGTATTGGACTGTGACTTCTCTGTGTTTCTACAATTGAAATGCATGTCAGCAACCATGGGGCGCTTGAAAGTTGCACAAATATAGGACACTAGAGTAAAAGATCTTACAACAACCTTTTTTACAAAGAAGAAGGAAAAAAAAGAAAGAAAATAGATGTATTGGTAAGTTTTCTTGATTGTGGCAGAGAAGGAAGGCTATCATCTTGATCCTTTATAGTTACAACTTTTTCTTTTATTTTTCCACATAAAAAGCTTATTTGACCCAAGTGACCAATATAATAATAACATGTGTTCCATATTCTTAATTAGGGGTATTTATTGAGAGGGTTGATTTGTGAAACCAATCAATCTAATTCAAATCACGCACATTTTGGTGGATTAGGTTAGATAATCAAATTTAATTGGGTAAAAAAATTCCTAACCTAATTAAGTTGAGTTAAGTAACTAGTTTGGAGATTCTAACCTAATCAAAAAAAGTTCCATTAGTTTCAACCAAAAACATAAATTTTGTTAGTTGACTATTTTCTTCTTTCTTAATTTATCATATGTTGATTTAAAATGTTCAAACTTTTATATTGTAAATCAAGTCAAGTTTTCTTATTATCTACATTCTTGTATTAATTCAAATAAAAAGTTTAATTCTACATGATAATTAAGGAAAGGGATGAAATGACATTAATTAAATACTACTTTATTTCTTTCTCATTTTTTAAGTTATTATTTTTACTATGTTAAAAGAAAGTAAAGCAAGAAAGAATATCTATCTCTTTCTCATTCTTTAAGGAATTACTTTTTGTTTTGTTAAAAGAAAACAGAGTAAGAAAGAACATTATCCTTGCTTAACAAAATAATCATTGATCTCTATCTAATTTTTAAGTTCATTTTTTTCAAGCTTGTCTTTATTTTTGGTCAGCATATATTATGCCAGATTCAACTTGTCTTTATTAACTTTCACACTCATGCTAAATACTAAACAATTTAGTTTTATAATAATTTTTCTGTTTCACAATTTCTTTCTTTCTCTCTTATTCTTTTATAGTTCTCTCTTATACCAATTGGATTCCATTTTAAACACAATTAACAGCTAATGACATTTACTTATGTTCCTTCATGCTTAAACTTTGTAAATAGCTAACGAAATGTTGAATATAATATGATTTTAACAACATGACAAGAGTCAAATTGTTAAACTTTGATGGCATTTAAGGAATGAATGTGATATTAATCCATTTAATGTTTATGGCATATGATTGTCATGTTTGTTGTAAACTGTAAAACTTATGATTGTGTTGGTATTTGTTAAACAATTTATCACTTATGACTATGTAATTGTGATGTTAGATACTTAGATTTATAGTTGTGTAACTTAAATGGAACACTAGACTTATGGACCTATGCCATGTGTGTTTGACTTAATGGCTTATAATATTTGTGTTGTTATATTATTAAGTGTTAATTATTTTATTTATAATTTATATAATTTACAATTTAAAATCAACTTTTTTAGTCACTTTGGGTATGAATTAATTAATCAGTTACTTAAGTACCCAACCAATCCAACCCACTAATAATCAGTTGAGGTTTAAGTAAATTTTTTACCCCTTAAAAGAAATTAGAAAGATCTTAATCTCTCTGTTTTTTATTTCTTTGAAATTTCTATGGTAGATCTTGATTGTGTGATCGAGAGCTGGTGGCCATGATTTCCTTCATCCATGCTTCCAAAGAGGTTGCATTCAACTTTTCTCCCCTGGTTTTAGCAGTTTAAAAACCAAAACCAATCCCAAAACCAGACAAAACAAAACAAAATGTGAGGTAGCAACAAAATAATAAAAAAGTAAAAACAACTTTCAAGTACAATTATCATGTGTATTTGAATATTGATAATATATGTATCTTGTGAGTGATACTTCGGAGTAGACACAATTTTATGTAATGCACGTAATTACAATTTCTCTATGATTTGTCTTGAATTTAATCTTTGTTCAATGGCTCTACAACCTTGCACTTTACATCATCATATCATGGTGGCCAATAAATTTTCCTCTTTCAAATCTCTATCTTGTATCTATATATCTTTATACATAAAAAATTAAGCTATCAGACACGCAAGATTCTAACTTAAGTTCTTGAATTAACTTTAAGCGAGTTTATCACTTGAACTAATTAAAGATATTTTAGTCACTTTAAACACGATGGATGCATTATTTGTTTGTGCCAAAAAATATTAAAAATGATATTATATTTTAAATCTTTTTGAAATATCCTCTATTTAATAAGTGAAGATTAATATTTTTAAAATACTAAGAGTGTTAAAGTTGATAGACTTTTTCAAATAAATTTTCTCCATACATAAAGTTTAAATTGAATTCAAAACAACTATTTATAGTTTCTAAACTTTTATCACTCAGACTAACTCATATTAATAATAATATCAATTTTATAAATTAAAATTTATAAAAACTCACTTCAAATAACTTAAATTATTAAATTTATTAAACCTCATAATTTAAACTATAAAATCCAACAAACTTAATACATCATACACACCAATTGGCCTCAAGTTGCAGCCCACGTGATGCACTCCACATACCTAGCATATATGGGTATAATAGAAACTGGCCATATGCGTTTTCTGTGCTGCAAAAGTCGACTATTCATTGGGACAAAAGGTTATTCTCCAAACAATAGAGCACATATACTCACTGTCTTGTAGTGAAAAATGGATCTCTTCCAATTTAAAATTTGACTTCTGTATTTAAAATTTTTGGTTTCTGTAACTTTTTACGGTTTTGATTGTTATTTATAGTAGAATTTATTTTTTTTTTCATTTATTTTCTAAATTATTCAAACTTTTTTTTCCTATATAAAATCACTTTTCTAATTGGAAATTCCAATGACCACCAAAAGATAGCTAGTGTGAAGAGCACCGAGGTTGTAGTTTGGATCCATACAATTTCATGATTCATCACGGTCTTCTCATATACTTATTTTTATACTAATTATATCTCAAGTAGGAAATGTCATTGTTTAACAACCTTTCCAGTATTTGGATTTATATGTACCCCTAGTTTCTATCCTAAGAGAGGAAAGTCATTACTTCTTCTGTTATTAGAGAGAATTCATACTGCCAATGACATTGTGGAGACCTAGTCATCACCGTTACAATAAGTTGACAATATCCGAAGGACAATATCACCGAAGACTCAAATAGCACTAAAAACTTTCAACATTTGGCACTTACCCAAAACAAATTTCTTATAATAAGAACCTGTGGACAAAAGGGTATCGTCAAGATCAAAAATCCAGGCGTCTTTGCCATCAGCTTAAAAAGTGCAGCATCCACTCAAGTAGAGCCTGGCCTCCTCTACTGTGCTCTCATGATCAGCCTTGTATTGAGATGAAGTCATGTATTTTCTAAGGCACAAGCATTGAACACCCTAATGTCTTTTTTTTTATCTCTATACAGAAGAGTGATAAGTTATATAATACATATGTAAAATTTTAAGTTTAAATTTAAAATTTAAAAGAAAGAGTTTTAAAGCAATAACTAGATGTTATTGTATCATTAACATTGAGATGATATTATTCTTATAAATTGAATCATATTTAAAAGAATTTAGATTATTAAATTTCATAAATTGTAATGTAAAATCTAATACATCTCATGGTTAAAATTAATTCAGCGAGTATTTCATCTCTCACCTTTACATAGGAGACAAAATAGTCCCAATGTTGTTTAATTCAACATTGATCCTCGTACTCTCACAATAGTTCATGTTGGTTCCAACTCCTTTTCTCCAAATTTGGTTCCATATGTTCCAATCTGCACCCTCAAAGCAAATGAAAGGGTTTGAGAATGAAGATGGTTACTGAGTGCCAGAAACTTGCCCATTTGCACAAAAGAGCGAGAGAGATGGAAGAACCCTGTGGATACTGGAAATTGGAGACTGACTGAAGAAACATAAATGTGTGGACGCAGTCTAGGACATACTCACATTACTCATCTGCTGGAAATCACATGCTGTAATTATATTACATCAGATGGGTTTGTAATTCAACATCATTTGGGCTCATAACTACTTTTTATTATGCACAACTGGACAAAGGGAAAGATTGTTGTTGTTGTTTTTTTTTTTTTTTTAATATGAAAGGGAAGATTGTTGTTGACAACTCACAGATTGTCTCCGACGTATGAAAACCCAGTATTAATTGGTTGCAATGAGGTATAATTACTAGGCATCAGCTTAAAATAGCGTCTTATCAAGTGGTTTATGAGGCCCATTGTCTTTTCTATCTTGCCGCAATCAATGGACTCTGGATAATCATATCAGCATTTCAGTGTTGTGCAGGCATGAATTTTGATCAAGGCCCAAAAAGAAAAAGAAAAGGCATCAAGTATGATCTTTAATCTCCTCCTTCGTTCTTGTAAAGCAAATTCCAATTTTTTTATGTGCAATAGTTTCACTATTCACTTTCTGTTACTTTATCAAGTATATGACTTAGTTTTGACATAAGAAAGATTATATGAATTGGTTTTATGACAGAGAAGGCATGGCGTTGTTCCTAGATATTAATGCCAGAGCGATTTTTAAATCAATCATGACAGCTATCAAATATCAATTGGATCATCCTATAATCTTTGGATCCCCAGACAAGTCCATAGAATTACAGCGGAAATCAATTCAATCACAGACCAAGTTGGTTGACAATAGGATTGCTAGAATTGACAGTTGGGGACCCCAAAAAAGGAACAAAAAACAAGAAAATAAAGATTCCAGCCATAAGAGCCATTTTGCCAGCGTTTTAGTGTTTACCCTTTAATTTGTTGACAAATAAAAAAGGTATGGATCCTTGGTGATATTTTTCCTTGTAATAAGGTCTATGAAAGTGAAATGAAAATAAGATATATGAGAATGATAATAGGAGAATGTGCAGCTCATCTATCGGACCACTTGGAGTGATGTACCTGCAGTTGTGTAAATAATTCAAAATGGATTTGTAATAATCCAGAGAGCTTTATGCTTTTCCCCAAAGAGAAGAAAAGGATGCGAATTACATAAAACACAAAATTCAATTGCTTTCACAATTCCAAACTGAATTAAGGTTGAAATTTAGATGACACATGCCTGAAATCTAAGTTTCAACCATGCTTATGGTAAGGAAAGATTGAATGACAAATAGCTGAGGTACATTTACAATTATGCAATTTTCAAAGTATAGAATAACAAAAAACTGTAGAGCAACTTATTCAGCATTCAGAAAAGGGGGCAACAAAGAGATCATCAGCAAATGCGCGGTGGGATATGGGCATTTGAAGCAGCATCGTCGAAGTTAAGACAATAGCTGTGAAGATCATAACTGTACTGTGGCGTGCTTCTTTGCCATCCCAGAGCTTGGTTCCAGCGACTCTTGAATTTGCAAACCAGCTGCCTGAGAAGGCTTGACCCAGGGCAACAGCTTAGTGGTGCTCTTCTTTGGACACTACGGAGTGTCACTGAAGAGCTAGCTCTAGTTTTTCTCTGAAACTTCAAGAACTGAGTTTTGTGAAAGCTAGAAAGCCTTGAGATCTCCATTGTTCAGCCCTTGCTTGACTTCAGATCTGTATTGCATCAATTGAGGTGATCTGAGAACTTGTATTGCTAAACAAAACACAGCATCATGAGGAACCTGACTGGAGGACAAGGATGGAAGTTGAGCTTTCAAGTGTCCACTCCACAGGTAGGCATGGAATATTTGATGTCACTCTCTGCTTTGTGGAAGATAAGAAACATTATCATGAATAGTTCACCAAAGTTTGGTTAGCTACCTTTCAACAGTAATGATGGTCCCGGCAATGGAGTGAATATTGAAGACTGTCCTCTAGTGGTGTAACATCATCGGGGCGTTGAAGTACTTTTTGTGAGTCTAGAGTTGGCTGCTGTCTTTCATTTGTGATTTTCTTCTGTTTCACTCAAAGATTTAGTGAACCTTTCTAGTATGCTTCAATAAAGGAAAACTAGAATGAGGTCCTCTGTAATAAAGGTAAACTTACGCGCCATTCATACCTAAAAGTATGAAAGCAAACCAGATCAGACTTCATCAGCTTTTTCTTTCAAAGTGTGATAACACTTGAGATGAAATTAAATCTCATTCCAATAAATTTGTGGTATCATTTTAGGGACAGACCATATATGCCACGCTTATAGGCATCATTATGGGATTAAGAGTCTTGCTCAAGTAAAACTGAAAGCCTATAATCCTATAGGCTGCATCCAAATATTTATATATAATGAATCTTACTGTCACGTTATAAATATTTTTTAAAAGGACGTCAATATATATATATATATATTTGTTGATTTTTATATTATTCTTACTTTATAGAATTAGAATTATTACATTTATCAATTTTATTATTTTTACAAATTAAATATTATTAAATGCTTATTCAAAAAAAATTAAATTATTTAATTTATTAAAATTTAGAGGGAACTATGGAACACAATCTTAAAAATTCGTCTCTTCGATTTTGTGAGATGGATATTTTTCAAATTTACTGGACGGATTAAGGTATGAAAAAAGATTTTTCATTTAAAAAATGAACTGAAGAAGACACAGAAATGACATACATGATGATACAAGTGCGTAATCACTCAACTGCACCACATACATTTCTATCCAAAAGTCACATTAAATAACAAAAGGCATGTCACATATAAGAGTGAGGTAATTCTGTAATCCTGGATGTCAGCAATCTCCAGCCCTTTACACATCTAGAGGGGTAAATCTGATAATTAAGGCAATACCGCAATACAGAAAAGAAACTAATATTGTAAAATCATATCAAAAAATCTTTGAGAGTTGCTTATTAGAATATACCTCTCAATCGCTATGTTCAGTTTAAGATAGGCATTATATCAGTGAAACCAGAAATGGAACTTTGAGTTGTCACAAAAGTTATGCCCTTACTGGCAGAGGGGATAACAGAAAAACTAGTTAGCGAAATCGAAAGAGCAATCCTAACAGATTGATAGCTGGCCATATTACACGGGCACAATGGCTTATAGTCACCGCATCGTAGCCTCCTTATCTCATGCTTTCCAATTGCCACCTTTAGAAGTAATAGCCACTAAGTCCAAGATGTTGATGTGAAATAGAATTGCATGTTACCCTCGAGCGCCTAGTGGTGGACTATTCAGATGTTTCACCAATATAGTGTTTGGGTTCAAATCTCCCAAAGGTGAAACTAAATATAGATACCGCCTCGTTAATTAGAGTAAGAATCCCAATGTACTAGCTAGGCATACGAATCACATACGCAATATGCTCTTCGGATATGAGTTAGTACTAAGTTTGGTATAGATGCAATCTTCCCTAACAAATCTGTTGAGATGCCACCCCTGCATACCCATTTATACCTCAAAAAAATTGAATAATATTCTATGGCTCTGAACCCTATTCCAAAGAACCTATCAGATGGGTCCATGCAATACGATGCAGAATCATCAAAATTTAACATTCCTTCTAATGCATCTCCTAGAACCTTAAAAGTGGGTATTGAAAGTAGTTTAGAAATTCATCACTAAACACCTTGAACTCCTCTCTGCAATACTATAAGACTACAACGAACAATCTTCTTCAATTAAATACTACCGTGAATATCACCCCAAAAAAAAATTCTTGTACAAACTAGAAACATTCTGACATGTCAGAGCTTCACAACCGATACTACTCTTGTGAAATGTCGAAAAGAGGATCAACAATGAAATCAAACCGACACACAATATTATGAGAAGTTATGATAGACAAGCTACATATATGAATCTAATTTGCAAATAGTGACATCTGTGGTAAATACTAACCCTTCTGGAACAGAAAAAAGGAGGAATTTAAGATATATAAACCCTATCATGTAATCCGCATTATTCTGATCGTTACTGTGATTGCAAATTTGGAATGAACATTCTGCACAGTAAAACAGCAGATGCGCTATTTCATCCTTAAGGCATCCCAGCTTAAAGCAAAACCGATCAGAGGTCCAAAATATTGATAAATCCATGTAATCATAAAAATTCCACAAACTAATAGATAGCTGAAGTGAACCGAATGTAAGTAACAATTCTTATAGCTACCAATCAATTTCTTAAAAAACACTTCCCATGCAGCTTAGAGAAAAACTATCTCGGTTACTTCCAGTACAATTAAAGCTAAACAAAATCTCAAGACACTTTTGAATCCAACAAGCAAAAACATGACGCCATACGACTATAATTCCGCCTCTCAAACAATAGCATTGGCTGCACTGGCAATCCTTGGCCATAGATCAGCACACTCTTTACCAATTGGACCAGTGATAGCAGAACCTAAATTCACAAATGGGACACCAAAATTAAGATCAAAACCACGAGCACAATAGATAAAACATATTAAGCACCAATGAGGCAAAATGACATACTAAAGTGACCAACAGAACTACATAATAAGAAAGAGTTTTTCTAACCCGTATGTTGAAGAGGACACACAATAAGTAATTAAGATCCATTTTGATTGAGCCAAAATATAATAAATATAGTTCAAAAAGAAGTAAATTCTTTAAGAATACTTGAAAACATTGACTTAATACAGCATATAAAATAGTAGCACACTTCAATTGCATGCTGGGAAAGAACAAAGATAGAAAGAAAAAAAACCAAACAAAATAACACACGCACATCCCAACATGCGCGCTTGCAAACAATACAGGTCTAACAAAAGTTAATTACCTTTCATTTCACCTTTGGGATTCACAATGACACCAGCATTATCTGCATATAGCAAAATAACAGTGATGAATTGTTCACTAACATAAAATAAAAAACATGAGCGAACATGAGCACCACAAACAAATTAACAATAAACAAAGTAAGATTCAGCAAGAATTGCCATTCTACTAACAATATTTCTTGAAAGTACCAAAAATCAATGACTGATTATCAAAAAGAACTTTAGTAGATATTAGATGTCAATAGCAATGTTATATTAATTAATCATTCACTCAATCACTAAAACTGTAATAATGACAAATGGTATAGCATTTCCTTGAAATTTGAAGCAGACCAAAGAGACTTCCTCGGCAGAACAATGATAAGAACAACCATAAACACTGATCAGAACCATCACCCAACATCCAATCCAATGGCAAATTTAAAGTAATTACTTGCCAACATTTAGATTCATTCATGATAATAAATAACATATGTAATTCACATGGAGATTACTGTAGCTGTCAAAATCAATCATCCAATTGCAAGGAGGAATCAGTGCCAGCTAAAGTGAAAGGGTTGACTACAACTATTTCACCAGTTGTCCATGCACGACTGCTTATTACTCAGATTTTGGGTCCAAACTGAAGAACTTATACACAGTATAAGTAAGACCAACGGGTATCCATGGTACATTTCAACTTTATTTCCCACCTAACTATTGATTCGAGGGGCTGCACAAGTCCTTGGGAGATAAAATTCACACTCTTAGTACTTGCCAATAATAGCACTTCTAAATACTACATTCTATTTCTTGAGAACTCAAAAGAAATACAATAGTACAAGAACAAGGAAGGGAATCATGTACCAGAAGACAGGTAACACAATGCAAGAGACATACATCATGCTGTTTAAAACTGGCATTTTCTTCGTTATATGCTTCCAAGTGTGAATGACCCACTAGTACAGGGCACTCAGCATTACTAGAAGAAGCAAAAAAGAAAGAAATTTCTTTTTATCCAAAGCGTACAGAATACAAAAAAAAAAAAAAAACACTCTTAACAGCATACGCATGCTCGTGTAACAATATGAAATTAAACTTGGGTGCAGAAAATGAAACAGCCATACTCGAGGTATTCTTTGAAAAATTGATAATCCAGAACATTGACGTTCAGCGGCATGGACTTAGAACCCAGAAGAATGACATTCAGAATGTTATTTATGTATAAAAATTGTAATAAATGCCATAACTAACGCATCACTGTTTAAATTGAAACCAAAAAAAAAAAGCATTCAACAGTGAATAGGTAGAGAGTGACCTTCGAAGTACATGTAAACACCATCCTTTCTGCGCCATGGCTTGCGCTGGCGGACGATGACAGCGGGCAAGACCTTCTTCCTCAGATCAGGCTTTCCTTTCTTCACAGTGGCCATGACCATGTCCCCGACGCAAGCCGAAGGCAAACGGTTGAGGCGACCCTTGATGCCCTTGACCGAAATGATGTAGAGATTCTTAGCTCCAGTGTTGTCGGCGCAATTCACCGTCGCCGCCACCGGCAGACCCAGTGACATCCGGAACTTGTTTCCGGCCGTTCCTCCGCGACCTGAGAAAATTAACATAACCATAAGACACCAAGAACCAGCAATCTAAGAAACTGACCTAAAGGCCACAAAAGTATTGTACCTCTCTTCGACATTGTTGATCACCGCTGTCCTCCCCTCTCCTCTGTGTCTCTCTTCCCCTCTCCCTTGCAAAGGGGAAGTTTATGTTCGTATTTATGCGAAGGAACGGCTCTTTGTGCTAGGGTTTATTGGTAGACATGGGCCTGGGCTATGGGCCCAACCCGTATTGTGGTCTGTACTCAACCAATATGGGCTTAATCGGCTTTATTCCCCCTAGACGGAGCGCATTATGGACTGACTCTCCTACTTTTGGTCCTATATTTAAGTGACACAAATACCCTTTATTTCGCAGAACGACTTGTACTCACTCACTTGAACTAACCGATGCCGTGCTGCACGTCCCTTGTCTCTCATCACCTGGTCATCCCTTCGGCGACCACCGTCCAAGGCGGTTGCTACCGTCCTTCTAAACCGAGACCCACCCGATACCATGTCATACTGGTCAGCCCTATGATGTCACTCAACCCAAACCCGCAACCTCCAAATTCAAATTCTTCAATACTGAATACAGTAACCAAACTCCTGTGGGGGCAATCCCTGCCACCCGGCCTCCTTGTCGCCACCGTCCGTACGGCGTGGAACTCCACATGGCGCCTTATGATGTCCCAGCTCGCGCCTTCTGATCCCTCCGGCGGTTATTCCAGACCCGCTTCCAAATTTCGCGCCTCCCGGTTCTCCACACCGAACCCAACGACCCTCCACCTTTATGTGGGCCTTCCTTGCCCGTGGGCCCACCGAACACTGCTAGTCCGCGCCCTGAAGGGCCTGGAAGAGGCCGTGCCAGTTTCGGTTGCGTCTCCAGGACAGGATGGGTCGTGGGAATTTAAACTTGTTCGAAGTGGGGATAGGGATATGCTTAAGCCAACTCTGGATAAGGGGAACGGTTGTAAGACATTGAAGGAAGTGTACAAGCTGAGAAGAGGTGGGTACGATGGGCGATCTACGGTGCCAATGTTATGGGATAAAGATCAAAAGGAAATTATCTGCAATGAGAGCTATGATATAATTGAATTATTCAACTCCGGGTTAAATGGGTTGGCCCGGAATCCAGAGTTGGATCTCTCACCCCCAGAATTGAAGGAAAAGATTGAGGAATGGTATCAAATAATCTATCCAAATGTGAACAATGGGGTTTACAGGTAATGTTGAGACTTGCAGAGTGCAATGAATGTAGCTCAATTGTTTTCATGGGTTGCTCAAAAAATTGATTTCAAGTGTGATGTTGCCATTTGCAGGTGTGGGTTTGCACAGAGCCAAGAAGCGTATGATGGAGCGGTGAAAGAGTTATTTAGTACACTGGATAAGTTGGATAATCACTTGGGCAATTCTCGCTACCTTTGCGGAGACAAACTGACCCTTGTGGATGTGTGCCTGTTTACTACTCTGATTCGGTTTGATCTGGTGTATAATGTTCTTTTCAAATGCACCAAAAAGAAACTATCCGAGTATCCGAATCTAGATGCCTACATGCGTGACATTTATCAGGTACATGTGCTCCATCCTACTTGTCTACTCGTTTTTCTTATTGGGGAGAGAGATTATGTATTAGCTAAAGAGAAGGGGAAATCTATCTCTCGGCAAACATTTTTATACATAGCACTTTACAAACATTTTCTTGCTATGGTCAGATTCCAAAGGTGGCATCAACTTGCAACTTCCCGGAAATTATGGATGGTTATTACAAAATTCTATTTCCCCTCAATCCAGGGAGTATTCGACCAATCATGCCTTCAAGTGCTGGGCATGAAGTCCTTCGCGAACCTCATGGCAGGGAATCATTATTATCAACTTCCCCACTATTTGTGAAATAGAGAACCAGCTCTCAAACATGTGAGACAAGAACACGCACGACCAGTGGCTCCTTATAGTACCATCATCTTTGCTCCAATTGTCGGCAAGATTGTTCTTAACTTACTTTCATTAGTTCTTACTAGTCCAATACGTCATCTCATGTTCTCCGTAGTAAAAACACTATAAATACTGCACAATTTCTTACATTCTCTCTGCATTTTTTTCACTCTTAAATTCTGATGTCTGTGTGTTGGGGGAGTGTAATATACAAACATTATTTATTTCTTAAACAGTTGGATAATACTCTCTTTCCTTTCTCTGGTATTGCTAACTCACAATTTTATTCTCATAATTTAAATTATCAAATTTTCTCACAAGATCAACATATCACACCATTTCATAGTAAAAATAGTGCAACAAATTAATTCTGAATATCATAGTTCTTATTTCCCACTGTTCACTTGGCAAATCGCCGTGAATCACTCAAAATGGTTCAAATGTCTATATTTCCAACTATTTAGGCAGTGTTTCTCCGATCGCTTTTGTACCCCAACCATTTCGCTTGCTCAAAATGGGCATTAATTTTTTCCTCTCAGCTTCCTACTAAAAAATGCCAAATTGATTCTCTTGAGATTTTGTTTTCCATACATTAAGTAGAACATGAAATCACAAACAGTTACCCATAGGTAATCAACAAGCCATTAACGATGCTGCAGTAAAACATCCAAAGATTCAGCTGCACCACTGCATCGTGGTCTCAAACCCAAGTATAGTGTTTTCACAAAGCTGTACAAAGAATCCATTCCCTAGCCTGCAACTCCAACCCCCCCACATCCCACCCCTACCCCCCAAAAATAGGCATTTATTCAGTACTTTGGTGCTCATTGCTATTCACTGAGGACATGGACATGACAGCAAAATTACATTAACAGACCGCAACTACTTGCCTGAGTCAGATGAAATGGATCCTGCGTCATGAAAGAGAAACAAATTAGTAACACCGCAGTTACAATTAAGATCAAAAGCAAATAAGTAGATTGCCATTTTAAAAAGATGTATAGGTATACTCTTCACAGTGGCGCACTTAAAATCACCAAAAGATAAAGCTTACAAAAAACTTGCACCAAGGAATTTATATTTTCATGAAGATAAACTTGACACAATAACTACTAAGACCAACTAGTATGCTTTTGAATGTGTTGAGATACCTTGTTTGTCAGCCAACAGTGGGGCTCAACACTTCCAACAAGCCAGGGTATTGGACTAGGAATAGGGTTGGTTGAATCCTTTACATTCTACAGTTAATGAAGTCGGTACTTCAAAGTTGGAATAGCAACTCAAAGAGAAAATCACAGAAAACTGAGATTACAAATTGTGCACAAGTAAAAATCAGTGAAAGAAAACGGAGGATACCTGGGTTTCACCCAGAAAAAAAAAATATGGGAAAGAAAATGACAGAAACTAAACACAAGAAAATTTAAGATTGCAAAATGAAAAGGAAATAGCATAGAAGCACAAATCCCATTGGAGGTATTTTGGCACTTGAGCACTTTTAAAATGGCTGGAAAGGATATCCTCTCCCCAGCAATCAAACAATAGAACCAGCACTCAACAGTTTCTGCCCCTAAGCTGGCGAGCATATTTAGTTGTTACCAAATGTTCCTGATGAGCAACATTTGTGTCCTTGAATGGTTACACGTTTTAAACTATTACCGCCTTTATTCATCTTTCATGCTCTCTGTAACCTTCGTGTTTCAATATGGACATAAATGCTCTGACCAGGTCAGCAAATAATTTTTCTATAAACCCTCCCATATCTTCACCAAAAGACTAGTTCATCCTTGCACTATGATCTTATCTAGACCCCCCACCCCCCAAATATCCATCTATTAGTTCAAAGTTAAAGATCATGGACTGATGCTGACCAACACATGCTAAACACATTCAGAATATACAAGCCTACTATTAGTCGTCCACCCCCTCCATCTTCATAAACAGAGAGCAGCAACAGACATAATCCTGTATAGTTACTCAGCCTGGCTGATATTTGCAAAGTTCATGTACTACCATGATGCAGAACCGTTATAGAGAAAGAGAGAAAAGGTAAACTTGTGCATTGCCATTTTTCACCAATAAATCACCAAGATTCGCGAAGGCTGCTTCTACACTCTGAAGTCAAACTCAACTCCATGCTTGAAGACACAAGTCCACCATTGGTGATGAACCAGAATAAAAGAAAGGGACACAACCAAAAATATAAGCCCACCCTATTCTTTTTGCATAATAAGTGAATTGCTAAGTAATCAAAATGTTATTGATGAATTGCCAAGCAATAAATCTGAGATGAAGGTGAAAAGAATTATAAGGCTCTGTTAGGCCTGCTACGCCCATAAAGACAAAAGTATCAGCGTAGAAATAGTAATGTAACTCAGGATTCGGGAGAATCTGAAGTGGCTGGTGTAGCACAAGGAAATGCAGAAATGCTCAGTTAGGCAGTTAGAGGGGAATTGTATAAATAAGGAGTTGGTTACAGAGTGATGGGGGAGGATTCTAGAGGGGATTGTGGGGTAAGAATCTGGCCTCTCGAAACCAAGATAGTTTTGTGTGAGGTTTGAGAGTAAGGAGGTTGGTTCTGAGTTAGTTCGTAGTGGCTACCTAATGAAGGCTATTGGCAGTAGCCTTTAAAGACTTATAAAAGACATAGGAAAGCTGCCAAACATTAATTTGGCACATGCTCAAAAAAGGAGATCCATTTTGAGAGATTAATTAAGAGTTAATAATTATTAGGAGTATTTTAGTAATTTTGGCAGTAATTTTTTTTAGAATTTTCGCAGCTTATTTATGTATTTTGGTAGTAGTAGACTTTTAATCTATTTAGGTTTATTTTTAGGTATTTTAATACTTATAGGAATTAGATGTGGGTTCTAATCCTTGTCCATATAGGATTAGGATTACCGTGTGGGTTCTAATCCTTGTTTATATAGGATTAGGATTCCTTTTCTTATAGGATTAGTTATAGGAAATTTATTTAAACACTTGTGTATTTCTTTTTAGATTAGAGTTTATGTTTATGAGAATTATTCAAAATTTTGCTTTGATTGTGTGATGCTTTGGGACCCTAGGTGTGACTCCTAGGTTTCTTCTTCTTATTCTCCTAATTTCCCTCACTCTTTCTTACACCAAAATCCAAATCTCGCAGCCCCTTTCACAGCCACAAACACCAGTCCAATTCATCTTAATAACCCATCCTATTGTCATTAAAGAACCCATTCCTTCATAAACAGACCTTAGCCTACCAAGTTCCCATCTTTTCTACCATTCTATAGCCCCTAAACCCGGTTTACAGCAAAGGCCCTTCTGTCCTACATTACTACCATTTTTCTCTTTTCTGAGCAAAACAGATTATCTTAAGTATGTTATTAGTCTGACAATCAGGAATGACCTTCGTTTGATAACAAAAATGACTTCCATATATTTCTTCTTTCATTTTTTGGGGAATGTTTCTGGAATATAGAAATCATTGTCATTGTTATGAATATATTATATTAACACCACCAACCATATAGTGCCATGAAAAAGGGATAGCATAGCTTCTATCAAATAGAATCCCAAATCAATGCAAGTGCATGCAGTAGATTTTCAAAATTATGAGCATGGTTACGACTTGAATCCAGACTGCAAAACATCAATTGAAATGAAGTACAGAAGGCGAGAGTAGGAATTTAACAATTTTCAGAAAAAAAGGGCCAAAACAAAATTATGCACTTTATCTTTAAGAGGAAGATTGAACTTACTGCTATATCGCTTCATCTTCCTGCAGAATTTACTGCCACATTTGCACCAGAACGGTTTGACGTGATGATCATGGTCATCAAAGCCAATGCCATAATCCTGCAGATGGAGACAAGTTCTTTTTTTCTGAGAACAACTGTGGTGCCTATATTAATTAGATAATTTGAAGAAAAATAAATCACACAAATGGACAGCTGAGAAAATGCAAAGTGCAAACACTAATTATCAATATAGTAGCCAAAAAACAAATATAACTTCATTTCCACCAGGGTTCACTTAAACTATCTCAAACTTTTCATTTGTATCTGCAATATGCCCATCTTGAGACAGAAGAGCAACCAAAAAGCACGATTAAAAAACTTAAGCAATCAATCAATCTAGTGACGTTCACCAAGCGCCATATTACAAAACCAAAACTACTCACCAAGGTGAGCTCCTCCAATGCTGCTACTTTTCTTGATGTGAAGAAGGCAAGCTACACAATTAAACACATTAGAAGCATCACTGGACAAAATGTTCTACATATCCATCTTGCAACAAACGTAAAGCATCAAAAGATGCAGATGGAGCATCAAGGAATTGGAAATTTCTTACATGATAGTAGTGATGATCTGGGGTTTCAACTTCTATTGGGATCTCAATCAAGTTTGCATCCAAACATCTGACAAAATGAAATAAAATTCTTATAGATTCTGCTAATTGTCTATTTTCTAAATAATCAGTCAAACGTCAGCCTAGCTACTCTTTCAAAAAGTTGAGTTAATACCATTACACCCAGCATACAGATAAAGAGAAACTCAGTCTTCGCACACCAGTTTAGGTAATTGGTTTCTAAATCCATTGATTCCATAGATAACTATATTGAACTATTTCTTTCCTAATAACATTTCTCTTTACATAAATTACTTACGGCGTACACAGAACTCAAAAAATTTAAATTTAACAATAAAAATAAGTCTCCTTTACTCTTAGGATAATTGGAAGAACCAAATGTATGGAAAATAATGTAAAAATTGGTTTCCACTATAATATTGAACCACTTCCACCACAAAACCAAGTTCTTTATCTTATAAATACCAATAACATTCCAAAATACAGACATTTTACCCACAATGATAATATTTTTCAAATCAACAACAATAACAGATAGAGTCTTATATCAAAAGGTGAAGTCCGCTATATAAATTAAATAACACCATTGAGTTCTATCCGAAATCAAATTTTAAAAAATACTATTGAACTAAAAATTCTTTTTAATAACCTCTGCAAGTGTCTTTTTTTATCTTTCTTTATATCTCTTCATTGGACTAAAAATTATTTGATCAACTTTTCTTACTAGAGCCTCTTGCAATTTTTTTTACACATGCCTAAATCACCATAATAGAGTTTTCGTCATTTTCTCCTTAATAAGTGCAACACCAACTCTCTCCTATATAAAATCATTCCGAATCTTGTCTTTTTTTATATGTCTACTCAATCATCTCAACATTCTCATCTTCACCATCCCTATTTTTTGCTCATAATATCTTTCAAATCAAAATTCCTTTATATATAAACCTTGTTGTCTGATTTTAATTTCTTTCTTCTTGAAAAGGACATTTGTTTACACTGAAATTCTGTGTTCATAATTATGATTATATATTGATTCAATAGGCACTTGACTATTCATGATGACAACTAATCAAACTATGGCTCTTCTTGGGCCATTAACCAATAAATGAATATGTATCTCGCAACATGAACATGATTAAACAGCCAAGAAATCTTATATTATACACTTGATTTAAAAAGAGAGAGAGAGAGAGAGAGAGAGAGTATATATTTGAAGATGATTTTTTTTAATAATAACATATACCATGACTTCACAAAAGCCAGAGCTGAAGTGAAGCAGGTTATTATGTCTTACTTTGACCTACTTTCCATTTATAGTTTTTATAATTATAAGTTACAATTTACCAGCTGGAAGAAAATTATTAAATATATTTAAAGATGCTATTGACATACCATAATTAGCAAAAGAAAAGAAGGAAACTTAGAGGAGAGGGTGAGCTAAAACCACATATATAACACCATCACAAATAAATAGCAAATTCTCACAGTTCAAAGATACAAAATTCTAAGTATGAGAACAGAAAAATACAGATCACAGACTCCTTGTGAGTGAGAATCTGATACGTGTGATTAATAAACCTCGCAACATTCCCATATGACGGTGCATCCAAACAAAGAGCTTCATTATCCATACCAACACCTGATTCCCAATCCGCATCCAGCAGAATTGGGTATGTGTCTTTCCCGTTTTTAGTACATTTCAAGTTCCTCTCATATAACTCTTTGATGGTTAGTATTTCTCCAACAAACTCACACACGAATGCCCCTTTTGGGAGGTCCTCCAAGGTTAGAAGACCCGATCCCTTTCCTTCTGAAGTGAAAAACACCTGAATAGCA
This sequence comes from Dicorynia guianensis, assembly GCA_037013595.1. Taxonomy (NCBI): domain Eukaryota; kingdom Viridiplantae; phylum Streptophyta; class Magnoliopsida; order Fabales; family Fabaceae; genus Dicorynia; species Dicorynia guianensis. The sequence goes on from JASUAB010000007.1 coordinate 36,463,401, forward strand.
TATGATTACAATTATGGAATCCAATACCATAACAAATTTATAGTGTTCAACTAAGATAAAAATTCATTTGAGAATGTAAATAATAAATGCATGCAACCCAGCATTGAATAAAATGACTTGTGATTACATGAAGAATTATTTTAAAGCGAACACAACAATTATAACAGTTGTACTAGTACTAAAGATTACCTAGAAACTCACCTGCAAGTTGCAAGTTACTTCTCACTGGACAACCCTATTACCACACTGTTTCCCTCAGCCGCATTTGCTTCAGCATTCTTTGATAAACTTTCTCTTTAAGTGACCCTTACATAGTTCTAAACAATCATCATTCTTTGATCTCTCAAGAGGGCAGTCTTTACAATGGAAGAAATGTTGCTGAGGGTTGTGGCTAATGGTAATACAATCTTCCAAAAACTCTTCCTTTACGAGGCCTTCTGATGTGTATGCAAATCCACCCCCAGTTTTATTTGCACAAGCACAAGGTGTAGATGAGGAGAGACAATTTCCCAAACAAGTTGAACAACAATCCTCAACCCTGATGCAATAAAGAGGTAAGTTAACATAAGCATATCGGAAAACAAGGTTTTGGGCTATATAGTGAAACGGTGGTGGGAGATTGTTAGTAGCTTTATCTACCCATGGAATTCTGACTCTTTCTTCTCCTTTTTTTAGGTCGTCAGCATCATGAAGAGACCTTAAGTTATCATGAGTAAAATGATGCTGTGGAGCAACCACCAAACTTTGTGAATTGAGAGATACATAATCCTTAAGTCCTGTTCCGCTAAAATTCTGTAAAAAATCATTTGTTGTGATCTTCTTAATCTTGGCGACTAAAGCATCATCCAGAACAGTCAGATGGAGACGAGAAGGTGCAACCAAGGCAGCAGAACAATGAAAATTGATGGATCCATTTGATGTGCAAGAAGGCATGCCCAAATCCTCTTTATTGCTTCTGAGATTCAGAGCATCATTTGCCAGAGATTCCTTTGACACATTAAGACTTGGTGTTATGTTTTCAGATCCTTCCTGTGAGTCATCGTTTGAATCAGTTCCAAATTCCAACATGCAGTCACACATATCTCTCAATAGTTTCATTACAGAAAAATTTGGGTCAGTGATTCCATATGATCACAGACATCTATCCTCCATCATTTTTATAAGTTGATCTCGACTAGGAAGTTTCCCAAGAGCTGGGCTGCGGCTTAGAGAAAATTTTACCTCTCCTAATGGTGAGGAGGCTAACTCTACACTAGAAGAACATAATTCAGGGACAGTCAAAACCTCATGGTTGGCTTCTTCTTCATTTGATGAAGCATGAACATCTTTGCCTCTAACTTCATCTCTGCATTTTGACACCAAAGTGGCATGGCCATCTTGTTTTCCAGTACGATCATTCTTCCCTGGAGAGTCTCTTCCACTTGATACCTCTTTTGAGGAAGAATAAATCCAAAACCAAACTTGTTAGAAATCCAATGATACAAATTTTAACTAATTGGCAGCCAAAAAATAAAATAAAATAAAAAACTAAAAAGAAAAGGTGCAACATAAAATTGTCTTGTGGTTGTTTTAAATAGAAAGATAAAGACGACTAGTGACAGCAACAACCTTCCTAACACATACACTAGTAACTGATGAAAATACACATCACACAATTGCAAGTATGTCGCATGTATTAATGGGTGAATACGATGGCCCCCAGAGCCTTATTGACAGCAGTCAGTTGACAACTATCTTGATCCAATTATTAGTCACTGCAAATATGCTGGCATTTAAAGAAAATATTCACTCAAAGGATGAAGTGAACCAAAACCAATTTACGTTAAACCAATTACATTTACATCCATCCCTTCTCCAGGTACATTGGCATTAAAGTTCTTCCATGTATTTTCCTAGAATTATATTCCCCTGTTAGTCTAAAACCTTAACAGAGCAAGTAAAGTTGGCCATTAAAATTTCAGTCTAATGGTTGCAATCCCCATGAATATACAGCAGACAATATCAAAATTACAAAAGTCAACCACATTAAGTAAAAATCTTCAGTGGGATGTCATGCCATTAAAAATAAATGCAGCCACAAAGCAAGAAACTTCTCATCCAGAAAAATTCATATAATACCAGGACAAATCACTGCAATGGGAACCTCATAATCTGGCAAGTCATCAACAGGCTCATCCTTGGGCTTCATCAATGCCTGCGCATGATGCGTTTTGTCTTTGGAAGGCAGTGCTGTCAGTTCTTTGAAAGGCAGTGCTAGGGGTGCTCCTTCGGATATAAATCTTCTTCCTCTAGGAGCAACTTGAGGAAATACAGGTTGCTTCCCCTTGTCAAATTTACCAACTCGGGGTGGAAAAGGGCATACTTCAGTCATCACTTTATCAGACTGAGATGACACTGATGTGCATTGAGACTCCTGTCTGAAACAACTCTCAGGCATTGTTTCATTTTCTAGTTTAGGCCTTTTCAATGGAGGGGCAACTAAGCTGGGTGCACAGCTAGTTTGAGGATGTGAACCCTGACTCTCTTGGCCTCTTAAACGTACCTCTTTAAAGGTTTCACTGGTTCATCATGCATCTGAGGTTCTTCATCCTCAATCTCTTCTTCCTGGTAGTTAGAAAAGACAGTAGACATTTTAGCATTTATAGGCAGAAGATTAAGAAAGTACTGCAGATAAACTCAGGTAAACATGAAAGACAGGTGTTACTTACATCAATCTTCTTCTTTTTCCCTTTTTTTTCCTGCACCTGTTATATAATTTCAAACAGAAGGTGAGAGTATGTAGAACAAACCCAAGAGTGGAAACAGAAAAGAATTTAGCTGATAAAGCGGAAAATACACCTCATTTTCCTCCTCCTCAAATATAGCATCTGCCAGAACTCTGTAGTTCTCTCCTTCAATAAGATCCCAGTTTTTATCATACAATTTAAGAAGTTTTTTTAATACCGGTTTCACTTTTACTTCTTGAATCCCAAGATCTGTCATAGCCTGATAGGCCGCAGCCACTCTTGGATTTGGTGCCATTTGTAATCAGCCAACAGTTCTACTACAAGCTTCCGATTACAAAATGTGCCTAATCTTCACACACTTCTGGGATGGAAAACACAATACATATGAGTAATTACAGTAGTGGACCCTAACATTTTTCAGGTAGTAACTTAGAAAAGCAATATGAAGGCAACAATGCAAAAAATATCATACACCCAACATTTCATAACAGAAAAACTAGGAAATTAATTAAAAAACAGAGTCAGACAATAAATAAAAGATAGAAACTCGATGAATAGAAAATATTGTACTTTGACCATTTTACTTAAAGACAAAGTATCTTATTTAATGACTATTCTTCTTTGAAACAACTTCTCTGTACCCAGACATTGTTACTCTTGAAAGCTTGACCAATCTATCAAGCAAAAGGGATGGATTAGCCAATGTACTGGTGTCCAATGCTCCGGCAAATAAGTTTGGGCAACATGCCAGCAACGCCCACCTTATCAAGGGCTTATAGCACATGATTATATATCATTTTTATCAGCTAAGAGTGAGGGGTGTCTATGCTAACACGCCTAAACTACTCCATCCATCATTGGATGAACAAGTGTAAGGGTAGTTGGAGACATACACTGATGGAATGCATACGAAGGGAACTCTAAGAGATCTACTATAAATTAACACCAGACATGCACCAAAGATTCTTTAAACTATACAAGTAAACCAAGTCATAAGAAGACTGCATATAGCATTGGCGTTCCAAAGTCATCAATGAGTTGCTCTTTTTGCTTTCAGAGGAAACTTTCACTTCACTATTTCTGCAGTCTTTCTAGATTTAAAATACGGAGTGAAAAAACAAATACAACTACATTAGTCTGTACAGCAGCAAATAGTTAAGGCAACTCGCTATCAAAATTAAACAGCCGTAACTTCCTGCTCCAGTGCAATATGATGGAAAAGAAAAGGACAAACATTGAAAATATGGGGGAGAAATTGGAAAGCTATGTAATTGAAAATTTTATCTCCGTGTTAATTAACAAACTGTAAATCCCGTAAGCAATTAACAGATGAACGAAGAGAGTGGAGGGAGATGGACATTAATGCACTAATTAAAGGGGAGAACTTGGAAAATCAATTTGATACACTCTATTCTATTGTTAGTCCAGCAATCAAAACCTGGAAGTCACCCAGAACCCAAAGATGAAAAACAAGCGAAAAAAACCGAAAAATCGTGAAAAACTAAAGCAATCTCACTCACTCACTAAGTAAAGAGCCAAAACACAAAAATCAAAGCGTTTCATTAGCGAAAATAGAAGAAGGGTAAATAGATTTAACAGTACGAAAGAGCACAGAGAAATCTTGTACCTCCACGAACCAAAAAACAGAGAATCTCAGAGAGTACGAATACAAGGGAAAACAATGTACTCGGCAATCGTCACCAAAGAACACAAAGCCGTTTCTGAAACCAAGTCTACACAGCAGCGAGAAAATCTTCCCGTGAGAAAACTTGGATTGACGGAAAACCCAAAAGAAATTATAGAAGATACCAATATCACCATCAAAGAAAAGGCTATAAGTTACCGGCATTTTGGTATGCGGGTAATTTGGTATCAATGCAAAATATGGCGGAAGAAAACGATAGTAATTTTTGTCTCGCCTCATTTTGACCTTCTGTGATTATTTTCCCCTATATGCCTTTTTTTTCCTTTTGGGCTGTTTATGCTCTTCCGCTTCCTTTTATATTTACAGTGATGCTCAGTCTCAGTGTTTCGAACTCTGAAGTACGCTAGACCCTAAGATAAACCTCGCCTTGGAGCGCGTAACGATCCAGCTGTCATCAGGAAACAAGGGCTTATTTGAGCCAGTAGCTCTTGGGCTCGTTGGTGCTTGGTGAAGTCAGCAAACTTACTGTATACGAGTTTATACTCTGTTTTTCATTTTTTTATTCTTCTGTAAAATCGTCTATCATTAAAAAAAAAAAAGGACTTATTTGAAAGTTTTTTACTTATTTGAAAGGTTTTTTCTTATTTTCTGTTTTAAAAATAAAAATTTAGTACTGATTTTAAAATATGAGAACATAAACCAACCTTACTGAACAGAATTCTCATTACTTTTGAAAAAATTTGCCGTGAAAAACAGTAATCATACAGTTTAAAAATGTGCAAAATTTGCGTTTTCATGTAACCTTTAAAGCAACTCCAAGAAGTGTTTTCTGAATAATACTATTCATGGAATTATAAGTACACGAATTTATATTCCATCTCAGAATATTATATCTACTTTAATATTTTTACATCAGTTTTGTTTTCCATCTGAATATATCTTATACACTAGTATTTGTACATGAGTTTACATAACTGTTTTGATATAAATAATCACAAATGTTATTATAACACCCATTTGCTGTAGCACTGAATATAATTTTTTTTTTAAGATCTTTCTCAGGGTATAGAAGACCGATCTTTATTTAATGCAAAAGCTGTACAATTAAACATTTAAACATCTCTTAACAAAGGTTACTCAAGACAAGAATATAATTGATTTAGAGTAGACATGTGTTAAAAATAATAGTTACTGAAAAATTAATTTTTTAAGAATTCATTTGTATTTGGATATATTATTATAGAATTAATTTTAAAAAATAATTGTATTTGAATGAAGCCGTGAAAATTAAATTGATATAAAATGAGAAAAAAAGCTTATTAGTAAAATTGATTTCCTCAACCCTGGACCTGCCCTCGCTTGACCCACCCCCCATGTCCTTCCCTCGTAATCAGGCCCACAAAGGTCAGTCAGAGCAAGCACAAGGATGAGACGAGAGCAAGCCTCGAGTTATGGCAATGCCTTTTTGTTCGTTCAATTCTAGCTTGGTGCTGATAATGGCTCTCTCTTCAATATCAAGCTAAACGAGTCTACTGTCTACCTTCTTCCCCCTCCCTGGATTCCCTCTTCCCCTTCATCTATCCCCTCTACTACTCCCCCTCTCTTTATTCCCCTTTCCCCCAAATCCCTTCATTCCCCTTCAGCAAATCTAAGCACAAACAAACTACAAACCAAAGAAGCGTTGATCAACATAAGCATCAAGAAGAGAAAAATAAAAAGTACTGGTCATGTTCCATAACTATAACTAGTTGATGAATATAAAACCAACTAAAACTTTAAACAAAGGGTGGCTAATTCATGGAAACTGCTAGGTAAAAGAAGAACCTAAAAATGGCATAGTAATACAATGCTTCAGTAGATGCAGCTCTTTGACAAAATATCGCATTAATTAAAAAAAAAATCCCACAAGGGCATATGGAAAACCAAGAGAAGTTGGGCACGGATATATCTTAACCAGTCTCAGTTGGGAAATACCTTGACCTTGTCCATGATGCAGCCAAGTTCTAATGAAATCAACACCAAATTTACATTATCCTACCTCACTTGAATTCAGTTATTCAACTGGGTTGCGCCCTAAGCTACATTGGTTAAGAATCATCCAGGAAAATTCCAACAGTAACACATAGGCTAAAAGCTAATTATGATGTCAACATAACCTGAAAAAGTTCATAAAGAAGCATCATCATGCTACAGCACCAGCCGAATCAACAAGTCTCGCACTGGCAAATGAATAAGCAGAGAACAATCGGCGGGTAATTCTAACATCCCGCATTATCATCATAACAATACAAGTCATATTTGGAAATTAAGATTCCCACTGTGATATTCAAGGTTTCTAAAGCTACAATTGTAAAATTACCGCAATTCAAATCCCTAAAACCAAATTGTTTCAGTCCCAAATTTTGGAAAAGGCAAATCAACTGTCATCCCCTTAATGCCTCCGCAAAGATCAAAACCAAATCCCTAGTCATGCAATATAAAATTAATGCCAAGAACCCAACAATGTATCAGACCTGACCGGTTCATTCACTTCTGGGGCGGTGGTCCCACGGCGGGCGCACCGAGCAGGCTGGCCTGTTGGAACTCGATCTCGTTCAACTGCTGCTCGCGGTCCATCTCAATAATCAAAGGAACAACGAGGATCAGGAAGGTGGTGCCAGCGATCCAGGCGGCCTTACCGGTGCTCTTGAGGAGCTTCTTCGCGACGAATGCGGCGTCGCCAGCGGCTTGCTTGCCCCGAGAACCGAGCTGGGACCCGGAAAACTTCGATATTAGACTGGCGTTCTCGTTCTTCGGATGGCTCGGCCTGTCTGGGAATGAGACTCCGACTCTGCGACCTTGGGACGACATGAGAGGGCGCCGAAGAGAATAGAAGAGAAAGTCAGCAAGAGAGGGACGAAGGGTTTTGCGTGGGCGTCCAGAAGAACCAGCTTGCCTTTGGGTGGGAAATGAGAGACTCGGGACGGGTAGGTTTAGGCATTTACGGTTTGTTTGGTAACGGAAAAGAAAGAAATCAATATGAAAAGAAATTGGAGGTGGGGAAAGGAATTTCCTGGTTGGTTGTACAGGAGAAAATTGGATACAAAATGGCGTCGGCTCCAAAAAAAAATCTCGTCAACCAAGAGAGAGAAGAGAGAGACTTATCGGAAAAGTTATGTTAGGCAATGTTTAGTTTATAAAATTGCAATTAAATTTTAATTTAAATATAGTTAAAATTAAATTTGACCAAAATTGAAATTTTGGCGTTTAATTATTGTAAAAAAATGAGACGTTAAATTTGATAAAGCATTAAAAAGTGAATACTATTTGAAACACTAATAATGGTTTAAACTAAAGGTGTTAAAATGAGCACTTCACTCTATCCTAAATTGGTTAACAATTAAATAAAGTAGGAAAACATATAAGTTAATTTTTTTTATATAAAAATATATTGATTCGCCTTAACCAATCAATCAAATGAGATGAAATAGATTGATCCATAATTTTGGTAGAATAAAAAATTACAAATTCATTGCATTGTGGATCAGTTCGGTGAGCTCAACACATTTTAACAACACTAATTTAAAAGAAAGGAAATGGTAGTCTAGTACTATTGACAATGTTGGCATCAATGGTGATTTGATAGAAATGAAAAAAAATGATAGTAATAATAGAGATAATAGTGATACCAATTGTGAGAATTAGTCTCACACCCTAAGAGTGTAGATATATTTGTTGTGCAAGTTAAAAAATGGAGATAACAGTGATCAAATTATGAGCAATCACAACCTAGGTAACTTGACTTAACCTGACCCAAGTCGTTTAATACATATATAATATATACATATATATGTATACAAGTCGAGTCAGGTCAATTGTACTGGTTGATTTAGGTTAATATACGGCTTTTGTATGGGTGCATTTGGTCAAATTCAAGTTGAGGTTTTCTTAACCCATGATAACCCAACCCAACTTGAATGTAAGGTTTTTTCTTTTCCTAAAAAATACTTAATGTAAAAATTACATCATTTTAAAATTAATATAATAATCCGACCTGACCCATTTTGGTGACCCATTCGAACCCACCCAAATTAATTTGACATGCCATGACCTGATTTTTTTTTTTATTTTGAAGCTTTATTAAGTCAAATCCAATTTTACCCAAAATTATCATTATTTCATTCAATTTAGCATTTTTGGACCCGAACCCAACCTTACTTGTACCCAGCCCTAAATCAAACCTTGGCAATCACAACAATGATGGTTTGACAATAAGGATAATGATGTTCAAATAATGATCACAATATTAGAACAACAAGGGTTTTGGGTTTATATAAGTTTCTTAACTTTTTATATGTATGATGATTTGAATAAGAGCAGTGACAATGATGATCATAACCTAATAATAAAAGGTGGCTGTGGCGAAAGATTATAAATGATGACAAACTTGTAAGTCATTTGGATAAGTTTAATAAAACACTTATGTAAATAAAAAATTCTTGAAAGATATTTTGCAAGTGTTTGGATGTAGTTATTAAAATTATTCAAATACTTAAACAAATTATTTTTAACTTATATTTATAAGTTTAAAATTAAAAATTAAAACTTATAAAAATAAACTTGTGCATAAGTGATTAACCACTTATGTAGGATTCATTTAATAAAATTTTATTGATAAAATTAACCTTAAAAATTTATAGACTTGTGATTTCGTTTGCTAAAGAATTATGATAACTCATTTTCCACCACTTTACTGCTTTTCTTCCTCTTCAAGCTTATCATTATGGAAAAAAAATAAGACCCTTCATAGGGTTGGTATTACGGGGACAAATAGTTTTTTATTAATTTTAAATTTTATTTTTTAAAAAAGGATTTTGTTAGCTCTTATAAAAATAAAAATTATCCCATAGATAAATTTATTATTTTTTTACTTAATTAAAGATTTTTCAAAATCAAAGTTTGATAAAAGTAAGAGTGTCTAAAGTATTTTTTTTGCATACATTTTTTTATGATAAAAAATTCCTTACTTAAAAAGTAAAATCGAGTCCATAATTAAATTTAATTTTCATTTTACTTAATTATAAAATTTATAAGGATAAAATTGATACGAGTAAAAAAATGTAAAAGTATTTTCTTGTATCTTTTATTATACATTTTCTTAATATCATTTTTTTTTGTAAAAAAAGAGAAAATGTGTTTGATGGAAGGGAATAAGCTGGTTTAATAATTTTATAGTTATAATTAATTATGAAATTATGTATCAAAATATTATATTTATTATATAAGTATTTATCAAAATATATACCAAAACATAAATTTATTTATTGTAAACTGAACTTATATTGATAGAGCTTAATTAAAAAGTTTTTATAAGTGTTTAATTAAGTTATGCATGAAAATTGAACCTTATTAATTTTCACATATTTAAAATAAAATGTTTTATGATGTAGATGAATAATTGCAAATTCTATATTATACAGAATTTTCAATTCTTTGAAATTATAATATAAAATTAGAATTAATAAACATAAATTTAGAATTTGAATTTTCAATTTCAATTTTAGAATCAATTCCAACAACCAAACAAGCTCTTTGCAATTTTCTTAAGTTACAAAACTCCCGCTAAAGTTATGTGTACCATTTAAATAAGGTTAAACTTCTTATTTCTTAATGATTAATCTTTATTTCTTTTTACTTGTTTACATAATAAATTCTTTCTTATTTTATGGTAATTTTATAAAAAAAAAATTAGTATTTTTGCCACAAAATTTTTCAAAAAATTGTAATTTTACTAATTTTTTGTAATCCTTGTTCCAAATTTCATGGTGTATTTATTAAAAGTTGACAGTGACTTGCCTAAAAAAGTGAAAAATTTACTAAATGTACAAAACAATTTTGCTAAGAATATACGATTGACTTCAATTTAACGATAACTTTATTAAAAGTCGATGTTAATTTTGTGAAAATTTTAAAATTATCTCGCCAATGTTCGTTTAGTTGTTGGAATCAAATTTGAAATTAGAATTGGACTCTTCAAATTATGTTTGTTATGTTTATTAAAATTGAAATTCTAATCTCATGTTAAAATTTTAAAGAATTAAAAAATAACTAAAATATACAATCCTTAAGTTCTTGCATCTTAAAAATTATAATTTTAAATATCTGTTACAAAATTTATCATAATTCATAATTTTTATTTAATATATATTATTTTTACCACTTACCTTTATTATTATTTTCATTATTATCATTCAATCATTATTATTATCATAGTTATTAATATTATCAAATATCATTATTAATACTAAATTATTATTATTATTATTATCAACACACTTTCATTTTTATCATTAGATTATAATTATTATCATTATTATTTTTATCATATTTAAATTATTATTATTTTTATTAAAATTAAAATTATCATACTAACATTATTATTATTATTATTATTACTCCTAATAAATCATCACTATCATTGTTGAATAATCACCATTCTTGTCATACTATCATTACAACTATTTATTTTTAGTAAAATTATGGAAGGAGAATGAGCCTCTGTTGGAAAGGGAGAAAATTGATGAAGGAATTATAAGGAAGGAGATGGAGAAGCTGACGATAGACAGTGAGTTGAATGGAAAAAGTACGAGCGTGAAGCCAAAAAGAAAAGCATAAAGACAAGCAATCCTGCCAAAGCAACAATAGTAATCGTTTCAACAGACATGGAGATCTTGATCTGGTGCAGTAAGGAACCACTGCCACCCAGTACAAGGAACAAAATAGCCGCAATCAAATCGTAGAAAACCTCGTACAAGGTCTACCTTTGCTTCTCGCCTCGATAGCCACCCCTTTTCTTGTGAAAGGGCTCGCCCTCTTCTTCTCCGGCAACCTCCACGTGCATGCCATTGGGCTTCCCCAACTCCGTCATTTTTAGCTTCGGTGGTTTGCGAGAGTTGAGAAACACACTCTGATTTGGCTGAAAGCTGGTATAAGTTATTTGCAGTTTTGTCATTAATAAAATCCTAAAATTACAACATGATCACCGTGAAAAATAACCTTTTAAGAACCAAAACATCTTGTAGATTTTCCGTGTTTTTCTACTTCTAGAACAAAAATTGTAAAACTATTTTAGAAATAAGTTAGCACAGGACAACTATACCAAACAATGATTTTTATTTTTAAAAATAAAAAAATATTTTGAAAATTAGATACCAAATAAGTCCTTTCCTTCCCAACTACGGAGTTAGACACTAGACTGGAAAAGTTTGAGACGTTGAGTCACGCATGCGCTGTTGTGAGGTGACAGCGCCACGAAATCAAGAGGGATGAGCCACTTGCGGAGGCCAGGGGTGTTAAATCCCTCCAGTGATTGGACACCGCTACCTGACTAACGGTTTGGATTAAACCATTATTTAACATTAACGGCAGGAGATCTAACATCAGCATCAGATACCATAGAGCCGCCAACAGCCGTTGCTCCGTGATATAAAAGCAGCACCCCACATTGGTTAGGTGCCCTACTTCCTTATCCCGAAAAATTCATCTTATCGATTTACCCCTAAAAACTTCTTCAAGCAAGCAGGGTTCCATCTTGGGAAGAAGATTCAGAATATCTCAGGACCCGAACTCTCTGAACGACGAATTTCTCAGGTGTGTAAATGGTCCCTGCATTCTCTCTGGGGTTTCAATTAGGGTTTAGAGTCTGAAACCCTTGGGATTTTAGTTAATTGCAAGTGTAATTTTTGTTATATCTGATTACAGTTTCGTGTTGCTATGATTTTCTCTGCAAATCCAAATGTCATATTTTGATCATGTATGGATTAGATTGTCTGTCTCTTACTGTGTAGTTAAGATTTTGGTATCAGCATGTTCATGTGATAATCCTGCACTCCTAGCGGTGGCAACTTACTTTTCATTCTGCTACTGTGTTCAAACCCTTAGGAAACTGGTTGTGAGTATCTTCAGGGATTAGGTTCTGTTTATTGTACGTGTGATTGAGTTGTGATATATGTTACCTTTACATATTGTATCTAGATATTAAAAACTTTGTTTCATTACATTATCCTGCTTTCGTAATTTTTAGTATACTACTTTTGCATTTAGTGAACTTATTAAAAGCTACATTTGTATGGTTTTTGAGTATGCAGATTTAGTGTCGAAACTGAAAGTAAAGGCCTGTTTATCCAAGCATGGGAGATAGTGAAACAGTTGTCGCTGAAACATCTGCAGCTGTCAACTACACATCTGGGAGCTATACTTCAACTGGCTATGTTGAAGCCGTTTCAAATCCTGTTCCTGAGGCAGGTCTTATCGTCACCGAGTCCACTGGAGGCACAACTCAGCCCAATACAACTTATGGATTTGGTTATTCTAGTGTTGTTGATGCGAATGCGTATGGTGGGGATCCTGGTTCTGTCCTGCAACAATCCCAACTCAATATAACAGATGAGTCCAAGCAAGATGTCGGAATGACTAATACTAATGAGATTGCTGGTGGGCTTGGAAACACAGCTGCAGAGTCTACACAGGTGTCAGACTATAATTCATCTGCAAATGGTAGTGTATCTGGTGTGGTGACAAATGCAACTGGACTTGACAATGGGAATACGTTGGAGAATATTGATGGATCTGCTGATGAAAAACCACTTGCAGACGGTTATGGTATGATTTTGATTATTACTGGTATATAACAATTTAGGTTTTTTTGACTTTTGGACATGGAAGTTCAGAATTGGACAAGGACATTGATTTTGACAATGTTCCTTACGAGCTTGTAAAATTTGGTGTATATTTAAGACTTAAAGAAATATAAAGGAAGAGATGTGATTGATAGAATGAATGTAATATTTTTCATACACTGGTGTTGGAGTGTAAGGATTTATACAAGTGCTAAGCACTTTACTTGCTCTTATGAAAAAGTAGTTTATTAAAGGTATATTGTGACTAACAGAACAAATATGTAGTGGCGTTGCTTTAGTAAATCCAGTTTCTAGTGGTGAGTAAAGAATTAAAGGTGTCAAACTTATACTTAAACTATGTTATTGGTCTCAATTATTAATTTCATGAATAATATGATTTACCACATTAAGTTCCAAAATGTAAATGTTGATGTTATTTAGATGCTAATATAGTGCAAGAAGATTTACGACTTGTCTTCATGTTTTTGAAAGGTTAAATTATACATTTGAATCCACTTTATCTGTTCCTCAGTCAGTTTGTAAAACAAAAATGCTGGTGATGAAACATTTGCTTTCTAAGGTTTTTTTTTTAATCCCATAATCCGATGGTTAGCAAAATTGAACTCCAACCAATTTTATCATGTTTTAGCAGCTGCAATGTCTGCTGAAGAAGATCGACTGTGGAATACTGTACGAGCTAACTCTTTGGATTTTAATGCTTGGACTGCCCTGATTGAAGAGACAGAGAAGGCTGCTGAGGTATTTTGACATAAATTTCTCGACAGAATTACTTGTTTAATTGGTATATTTTCATGTAACTAGAGTTTTGCCAGATTTGCTAGGTGAAGGCTTTTACATTTTAGTTAACTGTCTGGTTAAATGCATTGTCAACTTTAGGGTCTTACGACGAAGGCATTCTTTGAAGCTAGTTTGGGCTCAACATCTGTCTTTGATATGTGCATATGAGAGATAGCATTGCATTTTTTTTGTTTTTATTTTGAGGGTGGGTTGATGGGTGTTTAGGTTGTTACTACTCACTGTTGTGTTTTCCATAGGCTTCTATTATACCCTTTGCATATGTGGTCTGATGATCTTGTTTTTATAGGTTAGTTATTGTATCTTCAATTATGTATTGACAAGGACCTTGGTACTTAGCATTTTTTAAAATATTACTGATTAATTGATATTTTAAATAGCATGTTAGCAGTTCAAATTTGTAACGAGGAGCTGCATTACAGTAGTATGCATGTACAGATAACTCGAGTTATTTTCCTTGTGAAACTCATTCATTGGTGATTTCTCCATTGCAGGACAACATTTTGAAGATTCGAAAAGTGTATGATGCTTTTCTAGCAGAATTTCCTTTGTGTTATGGTTACTGGAAGAAGTATGCTGATCATGAGGCTCGTCTTGGCTCTATTGATAAAGTTGTTGAAGTTTATGAACGGGCGGTTCAAGGGGTTACATATTCAGTGGACATGTGGTTGCATTATTGCATATTTGCTATTAGTACATATGGGGATCCGGACACAGTTCGTAGGTAATGGCTTCTCTTTTATTTGTTAATTCTTTTTTGCATTGGGAGATCATCATCTTGATTTCCTATTTACTAGGCTCTGGTGCTTCTTGTCTGCTTTCTAACCTTATTTCAGAATGCCAGCAACAGTGGTACCTCCCTTATATGGTGGAAAAGCTTTGATGAGATTGCATGTCAGAAATAATTTTCTTTCTGATGTGTAAATCCTTCATTTTGAGGTTATTAGATGGGGTTTCTGTTTGAAACTTTTAGGACCATTTACTTTTTCCCCTTCTCCTTTACCACTCAATTTTAAAATCCATAGTTCTGTAGTTCTTTGAATGGTAGCTGTCTTTAACTTTGACACTCTGAGGTGCATCAATATGCAAATTGCTGCTGGGAAGATCTCGTCTGGTTAATGGCTAAGATGGCCTCTAGGACTGCTCCATTTCTCGGACATAGTATGATTTTGTGCAGGAAGGTAAATGCAGCGTTTGGATGTCTTATATGATAAGAGTGATTTGTTTGTTCCCCTTGAACATTAGTGGTGCTGTCTCCCATAAATGGATGTGCATCAGTATAATGATGCTTGTAGTTACATATTTACCAGATTCCATTGTTAATGATGTTTCAGGCTTTTTGAACGAGGATTAGCTTATGTTGGAACAGATTATCTTTCTTTTCCTCTTTGGGATAAATACATTGAATATGAGTACATGCAGCAGGAATGGGCCCGCCTTGCCATGATCTACACCAGAATACTAGAGAGTCCAAATCAGCAACTAGATCGGTATTTCAGCAGGTGTTTCTTTGTTTTGTATTTCTCTTTATTTGTTTTACTCAGTCATTATAGTTTAGAAAATGAATTAGGATTCATTTTTCCTCCTCTCTTCCCAAACGAGCACTTAGTCTGAGGAAAAGAAATGATAAATGTTTCATGGCTTGTTACTTTACTCTCCCACCCCCCCCTCCGGGTTCTTAGTAATCAGATTATTTTTTAATTGGTGGTAATGGTGTTGCAGCTTTAAGGAATTGGCTGGAAACCGGCCTTTGTCGGAATTACAGACTGCTGAAGAAGCTGCAGCAGCAGCAGCATCAGGTGCAGTTTCAGAGGCTATTGGCCAACCTAATGAGGGAGAGGTTCATCCAGATGGCGCGGATAATTCTCCCAAACCTGTAAGTGCTGGCTTAGCAGAAGCAGACGAGTTGGAGAAGTATATCGCCATTAGAGAAGAGATGTATAAGAAAGCTAAAGAGTTCGATTCTAAGATTATTGGTTTTGAAACAGCTATCCGGAGGCCCTACTTTCATGTACGGCCCCTCAATGTTGCAGAGCTTGAGAATTGGCATAATTATCTGGATTTTATAGAAAGAGAAGGTGACCTTAGCAAGGTAACTGAGCTGGTTTTCCATGAGTGTGGATTCTGTTTCTAGTTTTCCTGTTATAGATTGACTTACAGTAAGTAATATCTGCTGTATCATATGCTTTATTGGCTAATTCGTTGGATGAAGCAACATTTTAATCCGGAAATTGAACTGAGACTAAAGCCTGGGCTTTCGATTTGGTTTCTCGAGGCTAAGTACTTCAAACCCTAATTTGTCAGTGGACATTCTAGGTTCGTCATGTGTTTGTAAACGTTTATATTTTTTAAAGTGCGAATGTTATGCATGCAGGTGTCTTGTAAACTTCCTAATCATCTATCTCAGGCTTGGAGGGTCCCTCCTTTCATATTTGAGGGGCCTCTCTGCCCAACTAAGGAGTATTTCTTAATGCTTTGTATCTTCCTTTTGTGATTTGTATTATTGCTTTTATAGCCCGTGTGATTATAAATAGGGATAATTCATATATTATCTTTTGTTCAATGTTATGTGTAAATCAGGTTGTCAAGTTGTATGAAAGATGTGTCATTGCATGTGCTAATTATCCTGAGTACTGGATACGTTATGTTTTATGCATGGAAGCTAGTGGAAGCATGGATCTTGCAAATAATGTACTTGCTCGGGCAACTCAAGTGTTTGTCAAGGTAGTTTCTTCCAGATATAATGTCTGCATGTGTTTTGCCTTGAATTTTAGGATACTTGAGATTCATTTGCTGTTAATCATTTTAACTATTGTTCATCACTGGGGTTTCCAAGTTCTGAGGAGAAAACGAAATACTCAATGGACTTCCATGATATAGTCATTGCCATTTATGTTGAATTTATATGAGCTTAAATCCCATTTAGTTGCTGACATGGACAAATGTTTTACTGAAAGAACTTATATTATTATTATTATGATGAACTGAATTTTGTCTATCAAAAAAAAATAATTAGAATGGTCTGATTATGAAGAAAAGAATTAAAATACTGCAATTTAATTATCTTGGTTCTTTGTCCCAACACAGAGACAACCTGAGATACACCTCTTCTCTGCTCGGTTCAAGGAGCAGACTGGTGATATAGCTGGTGCTCGAGCTGCCTATCAGCTTGTGCATAGTGAAATTTCTCTTGGTCTTCTTGAAGCAATAATCAGACATGCAAATATGGAAAATCGGCTGGTATGCTTTTGAATTTTTCTAAATGTAGGTTTAGACTTGAGAGCCAATAAGTCGAGATTGTTGAGCCGTTTTCCATTTCTTGAATTTGCAGGGAAACTTGCAGCATGCCTACACTTTATATGAACAGGCCATTGCTATTGAGAAAGGAAAAGAACATTCGCAAACATTGCCAATATTATTTGCTCAGTATTCTCGGTTTGTCTATATGGTAGGTTTGGTCCCGCATGCATACATGAATTTTTATCTTCACTTAAAGCCTGACTTCTCCTTGCTGTTTTTATTTCTTTTCATGGTTTTAAAGGTAAAGTATTGGTTGTTCTTTGTAATTTTGGCTAGCCACTTTTTCAGTAATTTTCTGTTTCTGTTGCATGATGAGGATCTTTATACTATC
The DNA here is from genome assembly GCA_037013595.1 of Dicorynia guianensis. NCBI lineage: Eukaryota > Viridiplantae > Streptophyta > Magnoliopsida > Fabales > Fabaceae > Dicorynia > Dicorynia guianensis. Next base: position 36,480,876 of record JASUAB010000007.1, read on the forward strand.
TGTGCTTCGTATTTATGAAAGTAATTTTTTTTCCTGTGGCCAAAAATATTGCCCATCAGCAGATAAATAGAGCATTCATTTTTTTTTTGGTGTGAAAGAAAATACATTTTTAATTTAGATTAACAGTGGGAATTTTTTAAAAAACCTTTGTGCTTTCTGTCATAAACCAGTTTTACTAGTTTTATTACTCCTTCAAGGTTTGTTTTCAAGTGCCTTAATTTCAGAGCTTCGTTCTATGGAATTTTTATTATCTTGTTCTCAAGTCCTCTTGTCTCAATTTGTCATTAGGTTTCTGGGAATGCAGGGAAGGCTAGGGAGATTCTAGTTGAGGGACTTGAGCATGTTCAGTTGTCGAGGCCACTACTTGAGGTGTGTTATTTGTTTTACTTTCAATGTGGCTCAAACTTTGCTTAGAATAGCTACTTCTTTTCATCACATGCATGCGGAAATATATAGCCTTTTCCATATTGCTGAATAGTTTATTATATTTAATTTGACTCTCTGACTTCATGATACATGCAGGCTTTATTACATTTTGAGTCTATTCAATCCCTACCAAAGCGAGTTGATATTGATTTTTTAGATTCATTGGTTGTCAAATTCATAATGCCCACCACAGAGAACCCAACTGTTGCAAGTGCAACTGAGAGGGAGGAACTTTCTAGTATTTTTCTCGAGGTAAATCCTTGTGATAAGGTATTCTATAATTTGTTCTGAAATATGAGTTGTCTTGAGTAAGGAAATATTTTTGGTTTGTTTCCATGCGAAAATTTGAGTGGTAAGGAATATATTTAACTATCCGGTGTTTTGGAGGTGTTAGGGTGTAGGACAATACACTCTGCAATCAGGTTTTTCTGAAATAATATATTGCAACAACTGTTTGAATTGGTGTGCCTCATATTCTTGGTGTAAGTGTTACAATAATTCTTAAGTTATTAAATATTCTAACTTGTGCATTGATCATTTACTCAGAGTAGTCATAAGCTCGCAGATATGGAAAACCTGGTAAGACTGGAAGGAAGATAATATTTTATGTGGGAAATAGTGAATAGGAGGGACAGGAAATTTTTTGTTTAGAAATAGATAAAAGGTGGGAGTGACTAGAGAAAATCCAGTAGTCAGGAGACTATCCCTGTACCAAATTTTGTTTAATTTATTTTGTTGTGGGGTACGGGAAGCTCTAGAATATTTTAGGTTTAGCTTTTAGTTCAGTGGAACAGGTAACTTTGTCTCAACGATGATTGATTCAGAATAGACTAGTAAAACAGCATGAGACGTGGATAGCACACATTGCATTATCTGGTTCCTTCAACAATTGCTTAATGTAATGTGATCTATTATATGGTTGGTCTGCTGCCTGTTTGACAGTTTGGTTCCCCCCGCTCCCTGTGTGAATAGGGTCCCCTGCTTCTGCAGGGTGACTCTTTTCTTTTAGTTAAAAGATTTCTATTTTTGGGTCTATGGGGAAGGCCTGGCTGCTGGGTTTATATATTATGGTATTAACTTATAATTTTAAATTTCAAATTAGTAGAGTATCAATTTCATAGGTGTTCATGGTTGATTTTTCAGTTTCTTAATCTCTTTGGAGATGTTCAGTCAATCAAGAGGGTTGAGGATAGACACGCCAAACTCTTCTTGCCTCACAGAAGTATGTCAGAGTTGAAAAAGCGTCATGCGGAGGATCTTCTAGCCTCAGATAAAACAAAAATGGCAAGATCATATTCTGTCCCATCTCCTGTTCAATCTTTAATGGGTGCATACCCAAATGCACAGAACCAGTGGGCAGCCAGTTATGGAGTACAACCTCAAGCATGGCCACCAGTCACACAAGCACAGGGGCAACAATGGTCTGCGGCCTACCCTCAGCAGGTAGATATTTTCTAGTATGCAATCTGAATGGATTTGTTTTAGTTGTCTCTATTGCTCGAGAGACATAGTTGTATTTGCTAATTAGAAATGAGCATGGGCATGAGACATGAGTGGACGTAGCAGTGTAGCACACAACACAGAATGAACCTGAAAACCATGGCATATTAACATGGTTGGAATAGATTTCTGCTGCTTCAATTGGAATGTATAATTTACCACTTCAATTGGTTGAGTCTTCAGTTATAACCATAGAGGGCCTACTTTATTCATCTGTGTTTACAAGGAAATCATGACATGAGTGTGCGTCATTTTTGGTTGACAGTTTTCTTTTATTAAATTTTTTTGTTCTTGATTATATATTATATGGTCAATGTTCACTTTGCTTGTGTTTTGCATCAGTCATCATGTGTGCAACTCATCATTTTGTGTAATTTATAATTTTATATATTGTTTTAGGTGATGCTGCAGATTGTCTAATGGTTCTTTAACTTCTATCCTTCGGTAGTTTTTGCTTTAGACCATCAATAGTGTATGCTTTTCCCTTTTTTTTGTTTTGCGGGGTGGTGTGAGATGCTCATTATTTATCACTTTTGTTTTGAATTGACCAAGAACTTTTGTTTTGAATTGACCCATCTTGGTCTGAAGCAGGCTGCCTATGGGGCTTACGCTGGATATGGGGCCAACTATGCCAACTCTCAGTTGCCTACTTCAGTTCCACAGAGCACTGCCTACGGAGCCTACCCTCCTGCATACCCTGTACAGGTATCGGAACAAACTCAGCTGGTTTTGTTTAAGTGATGGTTTGTTTGACCTAATATATATATACACACACACAAAAGAATATATTTTACTTCTATGGGAGTGTGTCTTCTAGTTCTGATATTTGTTGATTCCAACAAGGGAAAGTGAAAAAGAAAGGTGAACATTAAAGTTGCTGAGGAAGGGAATGTGTATTAATGTTGTTGAAACCTGGAGACCCTCGATTTGTGTCTGAATCTTTGGGGCTTGGCCACACCTTGTATCTAGCCTTCGTTTTGTGCAAAATATGGCAGTGCTGGTATTATAGCATAATATATGTAGACAGTCCCCGTTGTATGTAATTGATGCAAATTATTCTTGGTTACTTATGGTCACCGTATTGCTGCACATGATTATCTCATTTCTACCCATTCTGCTGGTATTGGGCGAGCGATAATAACATTAATGGGGGAAACTGTCAGCGTTATGCAAAATCTTTTCCTAGTTTAACCAGTTATTATTATGGAACATTGTAGCTAATTTTTTGTCTCAATTTCAGCCAGCACTTCCTCAACAAAATTATGCGCAACCTGCTGCAGCTCCTACTCAGCAACCTGCATCTGTTCCGCAGGCCTATTATGGCAGTTATTACTGAACTGACGGAAATGAGAAGGCTTCCGTTTTTGCTTTCTGTGATTCATTTTCTTGTCTTCATATAATAGGTAAGGTAAAACTTTGATATTAGGGAATTTGGAGCATAGAAGTAGTGTTAGCTTAAGGTATACCACTGAAGATAAAAAATGGTTTTGACTGATTGACGCACTGTTCCTTGGTTGTTTTTGGGTGTCATGCATTTTCTTGGTCTATTTTGACCAAGTAAACTCGTGCTGCTTGATGCTTTTTCCTGTTTTTAATCTTCCCTACTGAGGCCTAGTAACAATTAATCAATTATGCTTAATTATGTCTGTCGTAGGTATACTTAGGAAACTTAAAACATAAAATTGATCAGGAATTAGTTTAGGTAAAATGATTTTAAATCTTAAGAAGGCGGTAGGATCTGAGTAATAAAAAAACTATGTTTTGCAAATGAACTGGATTCTTAAAAACCAATCATAAGTCGATTTATAATAATCTAGAAAATTTTAAACTGTGAAAATTTTTTAAAAAAGGCGGATTATTCTGAAATTACTTTAGCATATTTCAAAGGAATTCTCATTTTGAGTTCTTTCCCTGCCTTGGACAATAGATTCAATTTTTGATGTTAGTGAAAAACTTATTACTTAAAAGGTTAAAATTCAGTAAATTTCAACTTTTATGGATGGATAATATACTTCCTTGAATTTTTATTAATATTAATATGTAATTAACTTTGAAAACCTGAATTTATGTTAAATTCAAAAATCTTAAGGATCTAAAATTTTAAGCATAAACACTAAATTTTAAAGTTTAATGTATAAATGCTATATTTTAAAACACGAATCTTAAATCATAAGCAAACTCAAATTTTATGTTATAAAATATTAAGTCTTAAGTCACATGAAATGTTTGGATTTGATGCCATATTATATTTTGTTTTATGATTTTAAGATGGAAAGTTTTAATATTTAGGAATTAAATTTAGATGTTTATTATTTAGAATTTTAGTTTAATATTTAAGATTTAAGATTTAATATTATGATCATAAGATTATTAGTGTAAATTCATGTTTCAAATTTATATACATTTTAACTTAATAAAAACTTCTACTTCAGACCAAACCCGGTTTTATTATATTATAATTAATAATTATTATAAGTATCATAAATTAATTATATAGTTTAGCATGTTAATTTACATAAAGGGTATATTTTTACGAGAATACTTGAATAAAAAAATGTGATTTCACTTAGAAGACGTTCTCAATAAACCAATTTTTTTTTTTAAAAAAAATATGCAAGAAAAATATTGCTAATGACAAGAGTTTATAATTATTTAAACCCTCACTTATTATAAGTGAAAAAGCCGAAACCAAAATGAAAAATGACTTTAGTACAATTTTTATTTAAGAAAATGGAAACGCGCGAGCTGACAGTCGATGAAGGACAAACAAATTTATTAGCTTTTTCTTCGTGAACTTATCTAATTTTTTTATAATATAAAATTTATATTTTCATATTTATTAAATTTTAAATTTTAAAATATAAATTTAATAAATTTAAAATTTTACGTTAAATAATATAAGCATTATATAAATAAAGAAGTATGAGTGTAAACTCTCCCATTTCGGTTTTTTTTTTTAAAAAATTTATCTGATTGCCGATACTTATCGCCAAAACCAGATCAAGCAATTTCAACGTTGCGGGATTGACTGATATTCTGATAAGGTCGGTCTCTCTGCATTGTAACGATCCGCCCTACAAATGTTACTGCTCTGAGGCAAGAAATAGATTTTCATTCTTCTTTTTTTTTGGGGTACAGAGATTTTCGTTCTTCGCTCCGTCAAACAACAGTCAGCGCGAATCCGCCTATGTTGCGCCCCTTAATTTGTCCTAAACTTTCCTTCAATCTCGTCCGTAGATATTCTCCAACAAAAATCTTATCCGTTGAACCGACTTTCTCTTGCAGCCGTTGATTACATCTCTCTCCTCGCATTGATTGAGTGCTCCTTCACACCGCCTGACACCTAATCCAAGGGCTGCAATTTCGTGCGGTGATCCCTCGGCGATGATACGCTATAAACATTTTGCGAATCTGAACCTAGGAGGCAGGCGCAAACGCAACGGAGAATCATTTGCAGCGCTACTCTCTTTCTATCACGCTTTCACTCTTCTACTTTCTCTTGCAGTCTGTCTCTCGGCTTTTGATCTATTCTGTTCCAGTTCCATTTCCTTTACTGATTTTTAAGATTCCTTTCTCTGGGCAAAACTTTCTTTCTCTTCTTCTGTCTCTGTGTTTCTCTCTCTGTCTCGTGTTCAACCTACGGTAAGCATTTATTTCTGAGCTGTGGGCTTTTGTTGATTAAAGGCCCTATTTTTCTTCGGGGAATTAGGGTTTCAGGTGCTAAGCCTTCTCCTGGATCTGCCACTGGGTCGGGAGAAATAACAGTTCTACCGGCAAGCACTGCATGCCTTTATAGAACGACGCACTGAAGACTGAAAGCCAAGTTAAAATGGCGTCTTCGTTTCCGGGTGCCGCCCAGGTATTGTTTTGCAACCGCTATATATATATGTATATATCTTATGCATTTGTGTTTGTATGGATTTTCATTCTGCTTAATGGACATCGTTGCGGGAGGTTTCAGGTGGGGTCTTACTTTGTTGGACAGTATTACCAAGCTCTTCGGCAACAACCCAATCTTGCTCATCGGTTCTACTCGGACGAAAGCACTATGATTCGGATTGATGGGGATTCGAGTGAAACGGCCTCCACCATGCTGGTAGATTTTATGGAGTCACAGTTTATTTATACTTATGTTTAATCTGTTTGTATAAATGGCTGATCGTTTTTATTTCATATATGATAATTTAGAAGGCGTTGTTATTTTCTTTTTTCTTTTTTTCTTTTCCTCCGTGTATTTTCTATTGGAAATTATTTGAGTCCGGATAGTAGAACATCAAGAATTGTTAATTTAAATATTGGAAATCGTTGATTATTTCTTATATTTTATCTACACTATATACCAGGATGACATTTCTTTGCTTGAAATCTTAGAAATCTAATTCTTTAATCTGGGTATAATGGAACAATTCTCTGAATCATGAACAGAAATCATATTAATTGTATCGAGTAGCTTGTCAAGTATATGTTATACCAATGTGATGGTTGTCTTCTCATAGAGGCCAATTGTGGAGAGAGTTGGACCTAACCTCCTGCTTATCAAGGGTAGCTTGGACAGAGGGTCAGTGGGACTGACTACGTTGAACATTGGGTTTTTGGTGACTACCCTTTGTAGCTTTAGTTGAATTTCATGGGAATAAAATGAAAATCTATCACATGGGTACTACTACGGTAATGGAATGAAATGTATAAATGTGGAGGTGCATGATGAATACGGTTTTTTAATTTTATTGGTTTCTGAAATTTCCCTGATTGTAGTGGCAGTCAGCACAGGTAAGGCTAGGATGAGTGACATCATAATTTGTGTTCTTGTGGGATGTGATGGATGTTGTGTTACGTATGACCACAAGTTTTGGGTTATATATTGCCTTAAGTGTGACATGGCAGCTTAGAAACTTGGAATGATCAAGGATGAAGGCAATGAGGTTTTCTAAGGCATGTCTTTATGATATGGCCGGAGCTAGAAGCTGATAGATAATTGCATAAATAAAAGAAAATTTCTGATAGGCCATGGTCTTCACATTGCATAGTAACACACTACACATGCTCTATGATGTAGGAATGTCTGGATATTGTGGTGTGTACAGTTTATGCTTAATTGACTTCCTTACAGCAGAAAATATGGAGGGATTTGTGGAAAGACGCTTATATGAGAGTTGATCTGCAGTATTGAGATCAAAGAGCTATTTCTGTAGGGTCTGGACTTTGGAGTGCTAGCTTTTGGTTGGACATGTAGCTAAATTCTTTCTGTTTTTCTATCAATGAGACTTAAGGTTAGATCAAAAACTTGTTTTTGGTAAGAGAAAACTGTTGAGCTTCTTCTGGTATTTTAGCTTTTGATTAGATAAGGTTTTCATGTTGCTGAATTAAATACTGGTTAGCCAGCATTTTTTGTTCTTTCAAATTCAACTGGGGCTACTTTTTTTTTTTCCTCTATTTTTTGTTGATTAGTTAGCTGATTGCTGATGAAGTTTTCATTTGTTCCAAGCAGCAAATTCATTCGCTTGTCATGTCACTGAATTATACTTCAATTGAGATCAAGACAATCAATTCTCTTGACTCTTGGAATGGAGGAGTGCTGGTGATGGTCTCAGGTTTTCTTAAGATCAAGGATATCAGTGGGAGGAGGAAGTTTGTACAAACCTTCTTTCTTGCTCCTCAGGAGAAGGGTTACTTTGTACTGAATGATATGTTTCATTTCATTGATGATGGAGTTACGTTTCAAAATCTGGTTTCTGTGGAGTCTGAAAAGATTGACTCACATCTAAATGCATCTAGTTCTCTTGCAGAGCCACCCGGTAATTTGACAACTTATTTTGTTTTAGGAAATCGTTTCTAAATCAGTACTTCAGGAAGTCTGTGTGATGTAGCCTATTGTGCTAAAATCTAGCCTAGTAGATTTAGCATGCATGGATCCAATATCTTTCTATTTATGTGTGAACTTTAACCAAATAGCTAGAAAGAACTTTAGTAGCTTTGCTGTCAATGATGATAATGAATGAAGACAATGTCTACCTTTGCTTTTCATAAACTGAAACATGAGTGCTTCTGTCACAAGATTTGAATTTACCTATTTCTTTTCTTGTCTAGAAATGAAACTTTGTAGTATGTAAGGCATCAGTTTATGGAAAATTCACTGTTTTTCTTTTGAATCATATACTACAGCAGCTTCAGACTATGGTTTGGAGGAAGAAGCTAGTGAATATGTTACCTCAGTTCATATAGAAGATAATCCAGTGGACAAGTATAGCCTTCCAGAACAGCAGCAGCACCAGCCACTACAACAAGATCTTGAAACTGAAATTGTGGTGGAGGAAACCCCTGTGGAGGTGGCATCTCCATCTATTCAAAGTGTGGCGCATACCATGCATGAAACCCCAGTTGTTTCTCTGGAGGAACCTTTGGAAGAGCCTGCTAAGAAAACTTATGCATCTATTGTACGTACCTCTTTTGTAGTTTGTTGCATGTGGTTCTTAAGGCTAATTTGATTCATCACTTGAAGATCTGGGTATAGAGGAACAGGATATGAATTACATGATGGATTTGAGTTAAAAATTAGGTATGAGGAAGCTATATGCATAAGTTGCATCTGCATGACGAGAATGATGAATGCTTGTGTATAGATTGTAGTAGCAACCTTTAGTGGGTTACTAGAGTAGAGTCATAATTATAATGGAGCTATTAGTGGTGAGTGTGGATCTGAACAACAGAATGACTATGTAATATGTCATATGCTGGAAAAAACTTGAAGCAGGAGGGCGGGAGGAATGATGCAGGGTCTTGAGGATGAGAGTTTCTTTTTATTAGAGGTTCATGCTGTAGAACTTCCTCACTTTATTCTCACATCTCTTGTATGGCGTATTATGGGTTAAGAGTTGGAAAATTCTGAAGTTTTCTCTTGTGTTATATGCTGGACATAAACTCAGAGAAAGAGGGGAGAAACGGAAGGATGCTGATATATTTTCAATTTTGTTGCAAACTTTCTTTTCCTCACTTCAAGCATTCATAAGGCACAGATATTTTTAGTTTATAAATTTTCTTTTTTTTGGTGTTATGTTTTTATTTAAATATTCTACAATGAACTTGCAGTTACGAGTCTCTAAAGGGCAATCTCTGTTACCAGCTGCTCCGAAACAATCTATTAAAAGTGCCTCATCTCCTGCAGAGTTAAACCATGCAGCACAGCCTGCTGTTCACCCATCAAACTCCACTTCTACATATATTACTGAGTCTGGGGTTGAGGCTGCAGATGAAGGCTTTGGACTGGAAGAAGAAGGTTTAATTATTTATTTTTGCATTTTTTAATCATTGTTTTCTTTCCCATGTATAGCATCGTGGTATGTGATTACTTGATAATTTAGCTGATTGATGTGGTCTCCCACCTGGCACATTCTGTAACCCTATATTTTATTACATACTGTATTAGTGTTAACGATATGTGGGAACTTTGTGATTCATTCACTCTTTGAACTGAAATTTAATCTTCATTGCTGATAGTAACCAATGGTGATTGCTAGTTGTATAGTTTTCAATATTTAATGGATCAAGTTATAGAATGATGTTTTAAGGTAGAATTAGCAGAGACATCAGAGTTATAGAATGATTGCTGATAGTTATAGAATGATGTTTTAATGGATCAAGTTATAGTAACCAAAGGTTTTTTTTTTTTTTTTAAAGGTTTTTTTTTTCCCTTTTTGTGAGCTTTTTTAGTCTTGAAACATTGAATTGATCGTTTACTTATGATGTTTCTAGGTGAAGTAAAATCTGTCTACGTGAGAAACTTGCCTGCTACTGTTACCGAAGTGGAGATCGAGCAGGAGTTTAAGAATTTTGGCAGAATTAAGCCAGATGGAATTTTCATTAGAGTCCGAAAGGTATGCTTCTTATATTCCATTTAACATAATGCTCATATATCTGACCCTGAACAGAGAAAAAAAATTATTAGAATTTGATGCATACAGGAAATTGGAGTTTGCTATGCTTTTGTGGAATTTGAGGACATTCTTGGTGTTCAAAATGCACTCCAGGTATAAGTCTTTTTACCCTTTTAGACTTTAAGGTTGTTTGATGGTTTTAATATTTAAGACCCATAAAAAAATAAGTTGACGATGATTAGATATTTGTTGGTGATTTATTTGAATCTGTCATCTCTCTGTGTGACAAACTTTAAACATCAAATTTTCTCTTCCTTAGAGAGAGAATTTTTGTTTTTGGGGTAATGTTTATTTTATTGTTCTTTTTATCTGATCTCATATGGTTATGGAGTTTAACTAGTAAGATTGTATTTATCTTAACTTTTCATGCTTGATCTTCCTGGTTTATTTATATCCTATGTGTAAAAATATCTTTTGGATGTGGCTTCTGATTAATCATCTAAATAGATATAGATGGGTATAAATTTGGGAGCTGGAGTTGTATTGCAAGGGAAGTCAAGTGCCATTATTTAATCCTACTATCCTAATTAATGAAAAAAAAAAAATTGAAGCACTATTCTTTTGTCTTCTGCTAACCAAGAATTTATGTATCTTATAGGATTATATGAGATTCTAATAAACAATGTTCCTGGCTGTTTATTGTGATTTTATGATTTTTCGTTACCTTCCACAATTAAGATTACCAAAATTATTGAGCATCATCAACTGTCTGGTGTATGCTACATTAATTGATGTTTTTCTATCATTATCTTTTTATATATGATTTTTTGGTATAAACTTGGCTTGAGATAAATGTTTGGTTTTTGTAGGCTTCTCCCATACCGTTGGCGGGAAGACAGGTATACATAGAGGAACGGAGACCAAACAGTGGCAGCACTGCTAGGGGAGGAAGTAATGTCCCACATTTATTTTTTAACACTTTCTGTAGCATCAACAATCTTGTAGTTTGTTGAGTTCCAAGGGGTCTGGCTAAATAGTTTGTTTGAAAGCTTCGAAAGTAGTGTATATTGATGATGTGTTTGGAGGGATAGTCTACTTTCTGCATTATGAGATAAATGTTGGCTGGTTTTCCTTAGCATGGTTCATTAGTCATTGATTGGAATGGTACATGGGCTGTTACTGCAGTGCTTAGCTGACATGAGTGCCATGCCATGACTACGTTTTTTGGTTAGATCATGTGTCTTTCTTATTAATGTGCATGCATCAGTAAATTCATGTTTGGTGCACCTTGTATTTTGTGCTATAGAGTTGCTGCTTTATTGACTTATTTCGATAATGATATCTGTACGTTTATTTTGGTGGCCTGTGGGTATTTACCAGGATATTGTTGAAATTAGTGTATCATGGTTGTGCTATACAACATAGATGTGAGCGTCTTGAGGTGTGTAGTTAATTGTAGTTTTTGTTATTGACGGTTGCTTGGAAACTTGAATTGCATCATATATCTGTTTTTATTGAAATCGATAGTTTGAAACCTGATGGGGGCTATAGGAGTGAAAACTTGCATATGCTTGTGAAAATAGTGGCATTGTTCTAGGAATTTTGATTGAGAAGGGTGGCGAAAGGGATGTTCTTGACTCTTTAAGAATATTGGGATAATATAGGTTGCGTTGATATGCAAAGGCACTACTAAGGTTGTTGGTACTTGATATACAGTGCGGTAGCAATGTTTTAAGGTTATATTTGATGCCTGATTGAGGGTTTGACTTCTATTGATATTTTTAATGTTGACAAAAATTCTTCCCATATATTCACTTGTTTGCCAAATAATTGTCTTCAAAGAGAAATGGTCTTGGGTATTAGATGTCTTGTGTGCCACCCAAGCAATGTTATGAAAATGGTTCTAGACTCGAGGGTGCGGGGGCTTGAGCTACTGGTTCTTAGAAACCTGGAGGGGATGCCATGGTTTTGTGTATGGCAAGATGGGAAAGTGGTAACTTGGGGAAGTTTTTATACCACAATAATACCTGTGAATGTGGTCAAGCATCAATAATAAACTTGAATCTGGTATATGATTTAGTAAAAGGTGGGCATTTGAGCAACATTTCAAGTTGCTCCTGGTTTTTTGATTGTGGCTCTTGATATATAATCTTGTTTGACTTAAATGAAGAATCAGAACAATCAAGGAAAAGAACAATCTAGTTTCTCTTTGATGCTTAGCACTCGGAAGTTTGGGATTGAAGGAATCTTTTTTGGTAGAGGTTTTCTTTTTTGTGTTTTTAGTCCATGTCCAGTTGAATTAAGATATATCCTATTCTCCTTTTTACATATAGTCCTTTCGATTGATAATATTTCTTCTACTATGGTAAAAAAATCTTACACCCCCGCCCCCGGCCCCCCCCCCCCCCCCAAAAAAAAAAACAAAAGAACGGAAAAAAGAGTGATGACTTGGATTACTCTTTCCCATGTTTGAATGGCAAGTTAGTTGAACTTAAAATCACTTTCTAAGATCGGTGTAATCTTTTATTAGGACTAATATGTAAAACATGTGCTGGATGTAGTATCAAAATTACCTGCTGTTGATATTTGACCAATCCCTGACAAAATGGCATGTTTGACGTAAGATTTTTTATGGGATGACCTTTCTTTGGATTTATGTTAATGGTTTCTTTGAGGGAGTTTACCTCTTATATATGCAGAGCAATTGCAGAGGTCTATTCATCCAAGGAGCTTGTTTGTGATTTGAGTCTCACTTGTGTTCTTTTGTTAAGGAGGATATTTTAAACTTCTCTTCAGTAAATTTTCTTCTTGTACCAAAGCATTTTGTATGTGGTATAAACTTTTATACTTTTTTATTATTTTTCCTCAGTTATGTGGTATTTTTATTTTGACCTCTGGAGGCGTTACTTAAAGAATAGACTTAATTTTCTACAGTATTGATATCCATTTCCTTTGTATTGACCAGGAAGGGGAAGAGGAAGAGGCAGTTATCCGACAGATGCTCCAAGGGGACGTTTTGGTGCTCGGAGCTTGGGAAGGGGAAGTAACATGGACACTGGTGACTATAGACTAAGAGGCGATGGTTATACTCAGCGTGGTTCACGATAGGAGAGTGTTTCTTGGGAAAGCTACAAAGCAGTTCAAGGTCTTATAAGATTACTGAAATTTGATCTTGATTTGGGTATTTAATGCTGAACGAATTTTCTCTGGTGGTTTTGAAAACAGAATGGTGTGTTTTTTATAATTTAAAGCATCGAGACATCATTGGCTTGTTTTGCAAGTATAGATTAGTTTGTTCCCCTTGAATGTTTTTTATTATGCCATTCAAGTGGGGAATTTTGTGCATTTGTAGCTCCATCTGAGGGATTGTGAAGCTTTTGCATTGTTCTAAATGAGAAAGTAATCAAGACGTTGACTTTTTTTTTTCCTTTTCGAATTGTTTGATTTTGTGTGCAGTCATTTGTGTTGAGAATCGAGAGCATAATGCTCAACGTGGGAGATTCTCTGACACTTAATTTGAGAAATTAACATTGGAATTATCGAAGTGTATACTAGTGTTGGAATGCTACTTCATCTCAAGAGATTCATGTGTTTGGTATGGACTATACAGTCATTTTGGATTACTGCCTTACAGTCCACAATATGCTAGTGTTCTGCTTTGGACGACTAGTTCATGTGAACCATTAATTATAATGTTCATTGAAGGTAATGGGGAGAACAAGTTTGGGTGTGAGGACAGCCTTGTTTAAATTGTGATTTCACTTAATACAAGGTGGAGGTTATTCTCCAGTTGCGTCTTGCAGCCCACCTGTAATCTCTGTACTGATGATGCATCTTCTCTTTGTGAAATCATGTTTTAACCCATAGGCAAAAATCTTGAAAGAGCACTAACCTCGGAGGCTACTGCCTCTGTTGAAATGTCTTAGATAAATAAAAATTTATCTTTAATTTGCCAGTCCATGTCATGTATTATTGTCATTAAGCAAGTTGACTAGTTCATTGCTTGTTCTAAAACCACATCCAGGTCTCAGTAAGTTGGTATACAAATGCCCGAGTATTGGAGCCCGACTCAGCTTTAGATTCAAAACTTTTCTCTTTCCTAATTTAAATGTAGGAGGGAAAAACTGCCCATATTTAGTTTGTGATTTCACTCACAAGAATGTGCTTGCTTCTCTACAGATCCTGCACAACATATAGCTTCAAGTTACAAGGTCACCATTTCAATACATCTTATGACGTTTGTATATCAGTATATGTTATCTGCAAGCCGTAATCTGACTTTGTCTGGGTAAGTTCCTCACAAAATAAGTGAATAAAATGACGAAAGCTCCAGTTTATCAATTATCAGATGTCTTCAACCATGTGCAGAAGCCACGGCTGTGTTATGAAAATGTGATGCTAAACATTGTGGCTCAATGCAACTATCTTCATCCTCCTCTGCGTCCCAGAGGAAACTAGCATATGCTGCATGCACATGGCTGAGATCAAGAAACACAAGCCAATGTCAGAATAAATTCCAAAATGTAAACCTACACAGCTCTAAATAGTATAATACACTCTGATGCACCCAGCAGTTAATAGGATCTACCTATCTTCAGGAGAGGCTTGGACTGCACGTTCAAAGTAGCTTGAGGCTCTATCTTGGTCTTGATGTAGCTCCCATATTAGCTTTCCATACTGTGACAGAACTTCACCATCTTTTGGGTCGGCTAGTATGGCACGCGAATAATACTCCTCCGCACCTTGACGATCTTGCTTGCACTGTTATGTAATAATCAAGCGTTACCAAAAGTATTTATTGGTACATCTCCTCAAGGAATTATTATTCAACAAACAAATGGTGGCGTTATAGATTATTGTAATTTGGTTGCTTAAAAGTTGCTGTGCGCAACATCTAGAAAAGAATTAGCTATCACCTAGGTGAACATTTTTTGTGACAAGTCATTTAACATATAAATCAGGTTTTGAGTTTAAACTAAAGATCTGGGGATTTAAGTTGCTATAGTTTATCTCTAGATTTATCCCTTTCTTTATGGATTTGGAGAGAGTTTCAAAAGCTTAATCCTAGCATGGATGAGGGCGTTTTCAAATCTTATTACCAGCAATCAAAGTGATATCTGAATCTTGTTTTTAATTTTCTGTGTTTAAGCTATGCCCTTAGACAGCATAGTAGTATCTTCATTGTTTTTTCAGCTGTGGCACAACACTTATATAGACAATTGCGAATATGATGATGGTTCTAGACAATCGGACAACATATGAGAGTAAAAGGTCTCTTCAAACTGAGAAGAATGTAGAACTCACCTGATACAAAAACTGAGCGTAGTTCCTCAGAAACAAAGGATTTCCAGGATTTTCGTCTAGCATTCTCTTGTAATATGCTTCCACTCCTTGCCTATCCCCATCATCTCCTCCAGAGCCTGTTGAATTATAATTATAATCGCCGGTACCACCTGCTCCTCCACCACCACCTATGCAGCAGCCACCTATGCCATTGCCACAACTATCAATGCCAAGCCCTCCTGCAAGATACATTTCTTTACCACCCACCTCTTCCTTTTCAGCAAGACTTACACCGCGGTTTCCATCCTTAAATAGCACCTCTTCGGTCAAAATCATACCCTGGACTCTATTCTCCAAACTGAAGTCATCACCTTCCTCTGCCATGATCCTGTTTCCGATTCTTCTAACATGAGAAGGTTTCTCTTCCTCCAATTCTTCTCTTTCTTCTTCATCTTTCATATCGCTTTTCTCTTCTTCTTCTTCACGCATGCTGTTGTAATCATAAAATGAACAAGATGGCATTGTCTGCAATGTCAAGCATTTGGCTCTCACTGAGAACCTCTTGGCAGTTTCTCTGCCCCAAAAATGATCTTCATAGTTGCTACAGGAAGCATAGCCAAGCTCTTGCAGGTTTCCTTCAGATTCAACTCTCCGAAAGCCTTCATGCCTGTCGAGGTCAGTAATGGAGGGGGAAATTGGAGAGGAATTGCATGAGAATGAGGAGAGATTGAGAGACCTAGTTTGGTGGAAATACACTTTATGGTTATTTTGTGGGATTGGTGGTAGATGCTTGATGACTGCACGGCTAGTTTCAGAGTGAATGCTATTACTCGGACTGTCTGCGAAGGTTGGGAGGGGGGAACCAAGAACTGGTGTTGAAGAGCTTCGTAGCAGCATGCTTCTTTCTCGAGGATAGGTTCCTTTTCTGCGACTGTCCCTTGCTTCTGGGTTGGTAATTCATGTCCAGGAATCCTTATATAACGGAGAGGAATTTGGTTCAGCTTTCACTTTGAATGTGGTCATCTTTTTGTAAGGTGGAGAAGGCATTTACTTGCCAGGCTTAGCTTTGGAGCAAAATATCAACTTGTTCACTTATTCGTTGAGAGGAGGAAAGGTCCCAGAAAGTCACCATCTTCCCCTTAACTGCAAGAAAGCTGAAACCAGTTGCGGTCCGTCACATGGACCGCATCTGCTCCACAGCATCCTCGTACTTACCTAGCAAAGCTACATGGGCTCGCCTGGTTGACCCATGGACAGCCATGAAGGCACGTTTTAATTGACCGACACGTCTTCTAGAGTCCGTACACGTAGATCTTAAACCCTGTCATTTTCCGGTGGGCAATTGCACAGCGGACAATGATCAACGGGGTTTCGATGCGGCTAATGAAAGTCTTACGCTGGGTTTTCATACGTTTCGTCCATTTTTCTTTTTTTTGTTTTAAAGGAAAGGATAAACAGTGATTTTTTACGGTTTATTTTTATTATTTTTAAAGTAAAATAATTTACGTAAGAAAGCGTAAGTATAATATTAGCAATGTATGAGCGCAATATTTTCTCACGGGATTCTTGGAATGTCATCCCCGCTAACTTTTTTTATAACAAAAAAGCATTTTCTTATAAAAATTTTAATAAAAAAGTTTTTGACCTATACGATACCACCAAAATTAAATGCAATTACATAATAATATTTACACGACTTTTATAACCACAATTATATTCATACCATGCTTACTCAGAGGAAAATTATGAGTCTATAAAATCATAGTAACTACTATTTTTATTTTAAAAATTCCTGTTATCATATTCATATATAATTTTTTATAACTATGACATAGAATATTTAAGTTAAAATATCTAATTTATATTATTATCATCATTATAATTATATAAAGATAAATATTTAAATTTTTTATTCTATAATTTTAATAATTTTTTATTTCTATAGTTTTTTATTTTATTTTTTTCATTAATTTTTTAATTTTTAATTTTTTTCATTATTATTTTATAAATTATATTTTGAGTTTAAAAGGAAAAGTAAATGAATCCTCGTTGTAAACTTTAGTTATTAAGTAAGGATTTTATTTTATTTTTTATGATATAATGTAAGTCAAAGTTTTTTATTTTAAAAATATGGTTGATATTTTTTTCCCCCAAGGGGATCGTGTACCGTGTACGTATAATCAGCATCTTGTTGAGTGGCTATCGTTTTCCGTAAATCCAATTGGACAGTGAAGCTTGGAGAAGCTATTGCACCAGCACCCGTAAAGAATGGTAAAAAGAACAATAGGAGAGGGAAACCTGCAGGGAGAAGAGTAACACACACCCAACATAAACAAGAGGAATGCGCTTAGAGTAAACACCATAACCGATTTCTTGTCCCCGTTGAATTGAAACCCATCACCGGGAATTCAACAAGGAAGCGTTAGAGCTTGAAATTATCATGAATGATTTGGATTATGGAAGAAAAACTGGGTCCCGCAATTTGACTGTTTACCTCTCACACGATTCTGGATCAGGAAACTATGATTAGGAGTTGGGACGGGTGATTGATTTGCCGATCACGTCTTGAACACCCATTATAGAGGGTTGATTGTGTGGATCAGCAAGTGTTGGGTGGTGAGTGGCGATGCTCGGGTGCAAGTGCTTTCAATGGAATAGAATTACTGATCACTCTCCTCCCGACCCAGAAACCTTCTCTCTTCCGGCCCCCATTCCAGAATGGCCTCCTGGTATGATCAGGTTCCTGTAGATATCTATTTTTTGTAGGATTTTCTGTGAATAAGCATATGGGCATTTGTTAGTATGGGGGAAACTTTTTGAAATTTTACGTAGGATTGTGGTTTATTCTCATTGTGGCTGTGAAATTTGCTTCTTTGGTTGGTGGGTCTTATGGGTTCTCAAAATGACTCATGTTAGGCTTTTTTCTAGTTTTCGTAAGCAGAGCACTTTAATGCTGTAAGCCTGCAACTGCGTCTTAACTTCATTTTGCATATTTTCCTTAAGTAATCATGTTACTTCTATATTTTGGGCTTGTGTTGAGTAATCATGAAAGGAGGTAGAGAATACCAAAAATAACAGTGAGAGAGGTTAAATAATATTTTCGAAAAGTTGGTATAGGATAGAACTTAATGACACAGTTTAATTCATGTAGTTAACTTCATTTAGTGAGATAAAACTCTATTTACTCTTGTCATCGTCAACTTAGATTTTATGATATGTGCTAATTTGTTTTTATTCTTTCTTTAGAATTGCTTTGTCTCTATTATGCCAAGTTACCAACTTTTATTGGTAATCTTTTACGAAGATCTTATAGATAAACTGATTTTCTCTCATCCCTTTCTTAACTGAGCATGAGTTATTGTGTGCCAACAAATTTATGAAATTTGCTTTTTCTGTGAATCTCATGTAATTTTAATAGATCTGGTGTCATCATTTGTAGTGCATTTAGTAATGATCTTCATTGTGATATGATTTACAATATAAGATTCATCAGATCGTAGTTCTTTTAGGAGTTTTTTTATGTAAGTGTTGAGCTTATGGGTGAAATTGATATTGGACCAGGTTACATTGTTGGTATTTGGTCTATTGATGAACACTTCTGAAAGTAGAATTTGAAGCTAGCTTGCGTAGTTTAATTTTGAATTAGGCAAATAACTTCAGCTCTGTAGAATAATCAATGTTGTATCTACCTTTGCAGGACAAGGTTTTGCTTCTGGAATTGTAAATCTTGGAGAAATAGAAGTGTTCAAGGTTACTAGGTTTGAGTTTGTTTGGAGCAGCAATGTTACAGTGGACAAGAGAAAAGCTGTTGCATTCTATAAGCCTGTGGGAGTGCCTGATGGATTCCACATCCTTGGTCACTATTGTCAACCTAGTGACAAGCCTTTAAGAGGTTTTGTGCTTGTGGCTAGGGAAGTGGAAATTTACTTTCCTGAACATGGTCATGTTAGTGACAATGATAAGTTACCTGCTCTGAGAAGCCCCCTTGATTATACTTTAATATGGAGTCCTAATGATGGAAGTGAGGAAATGCTAAGTGAATGTGGTTATTTTTGGTTTCCCCTGCCACCTGAGGGTTACAAGGCCCTTGGCTACTTGGTTACTAACAAATCTGACAAGCCTGAGTTGGATGAAATCAGGTGTGTTAGAGCTGATCTTACAGATAGATGTGAATGTTATCAGCTAATACTTGATGCCAGTTCTATAATACCAGGCTTTCCATTTCAAGTTTGGAGCATGAGACCATGGCACCGTGGCATGATGGAGAAAGGAGTTTCTGTAGGAACTTTTTATTGCGGTGGCGACTGGAACGTGAAAGAAGAGCTACCTGTTGCATGCTTGAAGAACTTAAATTCAATGCTACCATCAATGCCCAACCTCAACCAAATTCATGCACTTATTAAGCATTATGGACCTACTGTTTTCTTTCATCCCGAGGAAGTTTACTTGCCATCTTCTGTTGCTTGGTTTTTCGATAATGGTTCTCTGTTGTATAGAAATGGTGTGTTCACAGGAGAGGCAATTGATGCAGTTGGCTCAAATTTGCCAAGTGGGGGAACAAATGATGGCCAGTTTTGGATAGACTTGCCAAGTGATGATCGAAGGGATTTTGTCAAACAGGGGGACCTAAAAAGTGCAAGGCTTTATGCTCATGTGAAGCCAGCCTTTGGTGGAACTTTCACAGATATTGCAATGTGGGTCTTTTGCCCCTTTAATGGGCCTGCCACTCTGAAAGTTGGAATCATGAATATTGGTTTTAGCAAGATTGGAGAGCATGTGGGAGATTGGGAGCATTTTACACTTCGTATATGCAACTTCAATGGAGAGCTCTGGAGTATATACTTCTCACAACACAGTGGAGGTGAGTGGGTGGATGCCTATGATTTGGAGTTTATTAATGGCAATAGAGCCGTTGTCTACTCATCAAAAAATGGGCATGCAAGCTTTCCTCATCCCGGGACCTATATCCAAGGTTCTTTAAAACTTGGTATCGGCGTGAGGAACGACGCTTCTCGTAGTAATTTGTATGTGGATTCAAGTATTCAGTATGAGCTTGTTGCAGCTGAGTATCTCATAGATGGTGGTGTTACTGAGCCACGATGGT
Source organism: Dicorynia guianensis (assembly GCA_037013595.1). NCBI lineage: Eukaryota > Viridiplantae > Streptophyta > Magnoliopsida > Fabales > Fabaceae > Dicorynia > Dicorynia guianensis. The sequence goes on from JASUAB010000007.1 coordinate 36,501,060, forward strand.
TGCAGTTTATGAGAAAGTGGGGCCCTAAAATTGTTTATGATTCAAAAACTGAGCTGGATAAGATAATCAATGCTCTTCCTCACAGGCTTCGGTATTCAGTAAAGAACTTATTTAACAAGTTTCCAGTGGAGCTGTATGGTGAGGAAGGTCCTACAGGGCCGAAAGAGAAAAATAATTGGGAAGGAGATGAAAGATGGTAAACTTCTATATTTTGTTCATACCACACGGATTAGTGAACCATTGAAATTTTAGGGCATATGTTGTATGTATAGAGATAATCATATAATAGTTGAGTGGAATTGAGATCTTTAGAGTGAGAAATTTATTTTACAAAGTAAAATACAAATGGATAATCACTGATGAAAGTTGACATTTTGGAAAGGGAGTGAATTCAGAATTGGGATTATATTGTTTGGGAACCAATTTGTTCCTAGTTAATGGATATATATATATATATATATATATATATGTCTGTATGTATGTAATTATCAAATATATGACGGTTGGATCAGTTAAAATGTCTTACATTTGAGTCAGCTTATTGCCTTTCAATGAAATTCAGAATCGGGACATCTCACATTGCTCAACTTACCCAGCTCAGGTGGAATTCTACCAAAGTTCATTTGTGGTGTTTTCCAGTGAATTGATTTTCATTTAGCCAAATAAATACTGGGTAGTCTACGTAGTAGGTACTCAAGCTTCCTCAATACTTTTCAGAAATACTTATCATGAAGGAATCCACGTTAGAAAAAATGAAGTTCTATCCACCTTAGCAGCTCCTATAATTGCTAAATGGGAAATTGTTGGGAAAAAGAAAAAAAGTGAGCAAGAACCAGGCAATAATGGATGGTCTAGGAGAAACAACAGTTAAAGGGCCATGGTACAATCCATCTCCTGCAGTGGCTCATCAGAGACATTCAGTAGTGTGCTCATTTCCTTTTTCTGCTCCTCAAAGCAAGGCATAGGTGCCTTGCAAACAAAGAAAGGTTGTTCATACTGGTGGTTAGCCATTTCAAACAGTCGATTGTTTGCTAATGTATATATATTTTGCAAACATATTCTAACTGATCGAGAAATTTCCCATTGACTCTGCCTCTGTAACTAGTTTCAAAGCTGGGTTAGTGTCTCTTGCCACTATGGAATTCAAAATAAAAACCGTTCGTTATCATTCGCATTTGCGACAATGCATTTTTGGTCCATTTTTCATGAGTCATGTTATTTTTTATTTTGATGAATTATGTTATTTTTATAAATTAAAATTTATTTAAAAAATATGTTATTAAATTTATTAAAATTATAAATTACAATGTAATATTTAATAAATTTAAATACTTATTTTAAAAGGATTGAATATATTCAATTCCCCGTAACTTGTGGGTTATTATTGTTACTCCTTGCCAAAATAGCCCAGGGCTTAAACCTTCAACCCCACATAGTTGATGTGAGAGCATGCTTTTCATCTTTTGTTGTTGGATTTTTTAATTTTTATTTTTAAAAGTTAAAATATAATGAATAAGAGATAAAATTAAAATTAAAATATAATAAAAATAAATTATTATTTAATTTTAAGTATAAAATAAAAATAACAAAATTATTAAAATTAAATAATAATAAATTCCTATTTTCTATTTTCACCCCATAAGAAATTGTCAGCTGGGGTCGATCTCCTGTGTGGTGTGTTAGTATGTCATTGGTTACGCTTGGAAATAAATAATGATTCGGGCGTATCCAATCGTTCGGCAGTACTATTCCATCACTGTTTTGGGCCCCACAGGCTGCAGCATTAAACACTGTCTCCTCGTCTCCTGACTAGCGCCGATCGCCATTGACCCAAACAACAGAGTGTGGGAGAACCGGCGATCATCTACGTGGCGTGCCACGGCCACCTTCGGAATCCAAAGCTTATCAAAAACCACGGACGTCAAACTGACCTATAAAATCGGTTCCTCTGCCATCGCCTGGTCTGGTGAGCTGTCAGCATTCAATTGGGCCAGGCAGTCCCATCCTCAGGCTTTTTTGAAACGACACTGGGCCCCGCTACGGTCTTCACCTGGCGGTCGTTGATTTCACGAGCCGTGTGACTTTGTTCCCACCTTTGTCGGATTGTCGTTCGGAGCGTATGTAAGTGGAGGGATTCCCATTCCTGACTTTGTTTTTAATTAATTTTGATGATTTTATATAAATTTTATTTTTTATTTTATTAATTTCGCAGCATTCAATACTTGATTTCCTCTGCTGCTCTTTCAATTTTTGGCGGTGTGTAATGAAACTGTAATGGCTTTGATTACAGTGACGCGGCTGCACTCTCAGTTAACCACCAAATACGCGAGTATACGGTTAAAACATCACATTTATCAAATATTAGTAGGCTCTTTCTATCTCATTTTTTTTATTACATTCTTTATTTTATTAAAAATTTAACAAAATATAGAGAAATAACGAAATTAAAATTTAAAAACAACATTATAATTTTCATCATAAAAAAAATAAAATAAAATAAAAATTCCATATCAATAAAGAATAATAATATAACTAAGCACACTTAGCATTATTTGTCTATCACGTAGCCACTGAGCAAATCGTAAAATTACAAATTATATGAAGAAACCTTTATAATATATATATATATATATATATATATATATATATAGAGTAGAGTTATATGAATCTTTCTTTATATTTTTTGTCATCATAAACTTTTTTCAAAGTCATTAGATATGAGATATTAAACTGGACTTTATTTGGGCATTTTTTAATAAATAAATTTTATTTATGTAAAAATTGTTTAATTTGTTTGGACATCATGTTTAAGTTACTTATTTATGTTGATGTAAAATTGTTGATATTTAAATATTTATATTTTATTTACAAACTTTTTGCTATAAATATATTGATAAATTAGTTATTATAAATTTTCAATGTAAATATAGTATTGATGTATTAGAATTTTTTTTTTTATAGAAGTGAGAGAAAGGCACATATCAAAGAAAATTAACTACATAAAAAATAATTATAAATAATTTTGACATTTTATAAATAATATGATAATTATAAAACTATTATTAAAACGTGCAATTTTTTTTAACATCTTAGATTTTGTCAACTTCTCTGGTTAATGACTATCATTTTCCGCGTTAAGTATTAGCCTTGGAAGGGGAGAAATTGAGTTACCCCTCCAAAGTCTAGAAGGAGGGAGAGATAAAGGGTGACAAGAACAAGGGAAGGAGTTCGAGGAGACATTGATGGAGGCGCACAAACCAGACAGGTGGGTCAGACAGCAATCACTACCCTCCTCCTCCTCACGGCACCGTCCCGCTCCCCTTCATCTCCCCCTTAACCACATCCACATCACACCGAACCATTCCTTTCCCAAAACCCAGCAGACATATCAAAAGCCCAGGGCTTTCTTGCTTTTCAATTCTTTACCATATATTCTTCCTTTCTTTTTCTCCCCAAGCTTAGCTTCACTTTAGACCTTTTTATGGCACAACTCTTTCTCTTCTTCCAAATCTGTTGTGGGTTTGAAAGCAAATTCCGATGCAGGTTGTTCTAACCGGTAGCACTGTTGGAGTGTTTGCCGGTGGTTCTACGGGTGAATCGATGTCGACGTTGTCTAAGGAGGACAATTTGGTTCTCTCTTCCGAGGACTCGTCATGCCCAGATGAGACTGAGCTCGAACTGGGTCTTGGATTAAGCCTTTCTTGTCCTAGAACAACTCCAAGAATTTTGACGGCAAAGGATTTTCCTTCGGTGGTTTCTTGCTCCACCTCTTCCTCCGCGTTATCAACCTCCTCGTCCTCTTCCGCTTCCTCTAAAGTCACAGCAGGGACCAAAAGAACTGCTGCTTCTGTTGTTGCTACTAACAGTCCCAGGTAGACAATCTTAAGATTTATATCCTTTATCATATTTTAATTTTCACATTATGCTGTCTTTTCTTTTCTCTTTACCCATGTTTGTCAGACTTCCATAAATTAGCTAGTGTACTGCTATTTGGTTTTTTTTAATACACTTCACAATTTAATGTTATCTAGGTCCTTATTCGATCTCAGATTAATTCATCAATGATTGGATTTAGCGGTGTGCCTAGTTGGGATCTTTACTGTATATTTTGTCGAGTATCTCTTTCTTCATGGCTGTCCTTGGTCTGGATAGTTTACGTACTTGGTTATTGTCTTTTATCATTGTATCTTAATGATTCTTTATCTCAAATGGAATCGTAGATCTTGATTATGTGAATACTTAACCCAAAAGGGTTGAGGGCGAACTCAGAAAGAATCTTATATTCAGCTCCAATGCCCAAATTTTCAGAAATATCCATTCTTTTCCACCCATTCAAAATCTTCACAACTAATTAATAGAACCCTATTTCATATTAAGTGTAGCATTAATCTTTTACTTCTTTACAATTTCATCAATTTGACTACGCGAGAATTATTGTTTCAGTTATACCACATGTCTCAAGACGCTTAATAATAGCCGTGAATAAACAGGAATTCACTTTGATAGTGATATTACTATTAACATGTGATTAGTTTCATCAAATTCCAGGCAAATGTTTGTGACATTGGAATAGGTGCTTATTCCGAGTGGAAATATTGCTTTAAGTTTTCTTACAACTAACTGAGACTTTTGGCAATTGGAATCTCGAATAATTGGTGTGATCCTTTGATGTGTGTGTGTGTGTGTGTGTGTATAATTCTGACCTAATGTGTTCTTTGGAGTTTCCTTAAATTCGGTTTATCATTTAAAAGAACAAAAAAGAAAAATGAAAATTTCAACTATGCTTATTTTTAATCTACTCAGTGGGCTGTGCAAATTTCAACAGTACCTTAGTTTGACACATAGTTATTAATAGCACGCTATAGCACATAACGTTGCGTTATAGCCCATTGCAATACGCTATCGGCCATAGTGTAGCACAATTCACATAGTGTGCACTACGCCATTTCTGTGCTACAGTGCAAAAATCGTATGCACTATTTGTGCTATCAGTATTTGGCGCATTTTCTCCACTCCAAACCTTCTTCCACTTATGCTATCTTTCTTATTTTGCTTTTCTTCCCTCCCTTCATTGTTTTTATCAGATTTTTTTTAGGCTAATTTTTATATATTGTTATTATTTGGAGTTATATTACATATATAAAAATATATTTATATATGTAATATAATTGTGCTATTGTTTAAATAGCAGTGCGTAATGCGTAGTACTATGTGCTATATTGCAATGATCCCAAACACTATAAATGCGTAATTCGTTATTAACAACTATGGTTTGACAAAAGTAAAGTAGCAACTCAACTTCTGCAGTATAAATCAATCCACAGAATTTAGTAAGCAATAAAGAAATTAATTTTACAACGAACAAAGCCTTACTCCACCTAGTAGGATAAGGCTATGTTTTGTTGTTGTTTGTTGTATTGCTTACTAAATTCTAGTGCATAACACTTCTTTCTTGTTGGATTGTTTCTGAATTCAATTTTTCTCAATAACGCATATTGGATTATGTTGTTGTTGCTGTACCTTTCTGAGAACAGAATGAATCAAATACTTTTTTTGAAGTTTTATTTTCTTTTACGGATAGGATTGTCATTTCTTTTGTGATTGCATTTCTTTAACAGTCAAGTAGTAGGATGGCCACCCCTTGGAGCATATAGAATGAGTAGCTTTAATAACCATGCAAAATCACCAGCCACTGAAGCATTCAACTTTATGGTTGAGAAAAATAAGAGCAGTAATCCTGTGGTAAGGAAGAGTATCGAGAACAGCAGTGATACAAATAACATCAGTATCAAAGAAAAAGGTCAACTCAGGAATTACCTGTTTGTGAAGGTAAATATGGATGGAATACCAATTGGAAGGAAGGTTGATTTGAGTGCTCATAGATCCTATGAAACCTTGGCACAGGCTTTGGAGGATATGTTTAATGAACCAACTACAGTTGTCACTTGCAAAGGTGAGTTCCTCCTGGTCTTTGTACTCTGATATCAAAGAGATTGCAACTCCTTCATGAAATTATTTCATGGTTTCAAGAGCACTCAGTTTTACTTACGTAATAATAATGTCTTGCTTCCTCTTTATTGAACTTTGCTAAATCTAGGTGGATAATGTAATTAACTATGGTTCAAAGGATACATATTTGAAGATAATAAAATGGTACAACCCATCTGAAGTTAATAATTGCTCTGAACTCAAAAGCCACTCCCATCTTCACAACAAAAAACGCTCCAAATTACTTAAACAAATGTCTGTAGCTCAGTACATATATGTTACGTTATTCTTTTTCCTTCTCTTTTCTATGTTGGTTTTGATATGGATGATTGGGTTTAATTTTGTGATTTAGAAGTGTTGTATGTGTTGCTTTTAATTTTAATATGGTATTGGCATCATTGTAAGTAGGACCAAATGGGGAGGATCATGGCATTATAGTTGGAGCAGAAAGACAGTCAAGAATGCTGGATGGATCATGCAAGTTTGTGCTCACATATGAAGACAAGGAAGGAGATTGGATGCTTGTTGGAGATGTTCCTTGGGGGTATGTACTTTGTTTATTAACATCAATTTGCCCTTCTCAAAACTCCTCTTCCATTTTGGTAACATTACCAGTGCCACAGTACATTTTTTCGTAAAACAACTGTTTTCTTTGCTGGTTGATTGTCACTTGCTACATGTAATAATTGATTTTGCTCAGGCAAAAATTATGTCATGTGTGCTAAGGATACCTGCTGCTTTGTTGATGGTAGAAGGACAAAAAACACTCTCCACTGCATTGTCTCAACACCAATAAGTGATACTGAGGCTCATGCCTCTTGACCCTTGAGAAATGAACAGATGATTTCAAGCAAGTAGATATAACGGGGGCTGAAAGTCATAAGTGTGGTAGAAATTTTAAGAAGATTATGTTCTTAAATCCTTTTATTCTGCCACTATTCAGTAATAACATTCATTCAATCTGAAGATAATCTTCTCAAGAGATAGCAACAAATTGAAAAAAAAAAAAGAAAAAAGATAATCTTCTCAAGGTTGTGGCCTAGCATATGCTCGGAATGTATTTATATGAATAAAAGTAATGCGGGCTTATCTGATTACTTCTGATAATCCAAATTTGTGTCATAGTTCATTGTATACTTCATATAAACCATGAAACAAAGCTATATTTTTCAGGTGCATGGAATAACTGCCATATGGTTAACACTCCTTAGTATGAACCTTTTTTTTTTACTGAAAGTTTTAAGGTTTGGATGAACTGGTTACAAAGCTATAAAATTGATCTTCTTAAGAGTGAACCGTTAATTGACAGAAGTGTCTGTAATTATTGAGTGCAAACTGTGGAACAACTGCACCTTCAAAATTTATTTGCGGTGAATACAATTGGTAAGGATGATGTCATCCTGCCTTCTCTGATAGCTGAGGATTATTATTGAGTTATGCGTATCCCCCATTTAAGAGGTTCATGAAGTAAGGAAGTCTGTGAGAGATTTAGTGTTCATGGCCGGCTTGTGGGTCATCACATGACTTGACCTACATGCAGTTGCTTTTAAGAGAGACTTTGTCTAAGTTCTGTTATTGATCAAGTGCTTTAATTGTTTGTCACTGAGGGAGCGCCATGGAAGATATGATTCCTCGAAGGTAAGTTTCATGACCGATACTATAAAGGGACTCTCGTGTTTTAATGTCCTTACCTTTTCTGGGCTTTTGGTGGCCCTGAATCGTATGTGGAATCAGTAGAGTACTTGTGAGATATAGACATAAATATATAACATTCTGCTGCTGATTGTGCAGCCCATACTAAAATTTTGGTACTTAAGCTACCATTCTGTGCAGACTCCATCCTATTTTCTCAATGTTATGGACTTCCTAATATTAATTAGGGTCCTTGACTCTTCTCTTGAACAAGGAAAAACATGAGTAGTGATAGTAACCACTATAAAAACAAGAAGACTAAGAGTTGAACTTTGCAATCGATGCATGTCTTCTCCCAGTAGGTGCATATTAGCTTTGTCTTTTTATTATGTAATGCTGATAATTAGTACCTCTCTATTTGGTCAGATTTTCATTTACCGTTCTTCCTGTTTTAAACTTGCAATCAGGATGTTCCTTAGCTCTGTGAGGAGGCTAAGAGTCATGAGGACATATGAGGCTACTGGACTTGGTAGGCAGATGCATTAATTTTTATAATTCCAAACACTACTTATCTCCTCTCAAGTATTATACTATAACATAGTCGCTTATTTGCAGCACCAAGATTGGAAGAAAAGAACAGCCGACAGAGAAGCGAGGCCATATAGACATGGTTTACTTTAGGATACAGAGAACTTTGGCGTGAAAAGTAATACGTGGACAGAAGACAAATATAAAGAAAAAGAGGATAATCAAATAGGAATAGTGAAGAAATTCTGCAAGTCAATGGGTTTTGACATGAGATTTAAATAATCAAACTACGGCTTTTTGGTTTGATTCAGTTGCTGTTTGTCCCTTTTTTTGTGTTTATTTGTCACTGCCTCTCTATTGGAGGGCATAGGCATCATAAGTATTTCATTTAATACTAGTCATACAAGTCTGTACTACTTCTTAATGCTGTAAATGAGGGATATATGCTAACTTTCTGTGACATCAAATATTGATTGCATTCATCGAGTAATGTTGGAAATCTGGCGTTTAACACGTGGAAACAGCAAGTGTCTTCTAAGTACCAAAAAAAAAAAAATCGATCTGTTTCTCCGGGGGTTTTACGAAAGGAGATGACATGTGCCGTCAAGAAATTAAAACACTATCAATCACTTGGCTCTGGGAATGCTTGCCTAGAATTTTGACTAAAAATCTGTCGTTTATGGGTATCAGCGTGGCCCATTTTTATAAAGATAGAATTTAATCTAGACTTTGACAAAAGAATTGAAAATTTAGGGTGTGATTGGATTGCGAAAATATTTTTTATTTTTATAAAAAATAATTTTTTAAAATAAAGTTATTTGATATGTATTAGTTAAAATTTATTTTTAAAAAATAAAAATAATAAAAATATATATAGTTAAGATTTATGATTTATATTTTAAAGTTTAAAATTTGAGTTGAGAGTTGAGAGTTTATGATTTAGAATTTAAAATTTAAGATTTGAGATTTTAGAGTTTGGAATTAAGGTTTTGAAGTGTGAGATTTAGAGTTTTTAAGTTTTGAGATTTATAATTTAAATTTTGAGAGTTTTAAGATTTAGGAATTTAAAACTTTAAGATGTAAGGTTAGAGATTGTAAGGTTTTGAATTTTTAAATTTTGGGTTTTGAATTTTGAGTTGAAGGTTTAAAGTTTAAAATTTTAAGATTTTAAAATTTATATTTTTAGGATTATGATTTGGGGTTTTGAAAATAATGTTTTAGATTTTTGGAGTTTAGAGATTAAAATTTAGAATTTTAAGATTTAAAATTTAAAGTTTTTAGATTTAGAATTATGTAGTTTAAAATTTAGAATTTAAAATTTAAGATTTAATATTTTAAGATTTAAAATTTGAGATTTATATAATAATTTTAAATTTATTGCTGTATTTTTTATTTATTTTTTAAAAATTTTTTTATAAAAATATTGAATTTTTTTTTAAAAATTTACTTTATTTTAAAAAGTATTTTATAAAAATAAAAACAAAAAACAGGTAAAACAAACAACACCTTAAAATATGTCCTAAATTCATGAGCGTAAGGTTACATAAACTATGGGGTGTAATTGTGAATCTAATTAATGGCTTCGAAATTGTAGACTTTACAGATTTGGTAATGGACTGTGAGGGAGAACTTCAAGAATTCCAGCTCCAAGTGATAGCATCCATGCAAGAGATGATCTCACAAATTTCTTGGACCAAGTTTAATTCCTTCATTTGTGCGTCTAGAAAATTATTAGTGTTATTCATAATAGTAAGGGGTAGTTACATTTGCTTTATCTGGTTCTTTGATTAAAAGTTCCACCCCCCACCAAATTCAGGAATAAATACAAATATATTTATTTGCAAAAATTAATCCATTTTGATATACCCATTGATCGTTCAAAAGAAAAATATGCACCAATGATTACAAAATACAAGAAATTAACAAAATACAGCTCTACGTACAACAGAAGAATCATATTGTAGGCCCGAGAAAAACCCATTTTTGGTTCCTACAGAAGGCCATTAATTGGTGGTGACGTGCTAAAAACTGGCATCTCTTTGTTAGATTCAAAAGTTTCATTGCTGCTACTGCTTTTTCTCCGAGGCTTTGCCTCTCCAAGCATCATTATGACATCCCTCATGGTGGGTCTGTCCTTAGGGAGCTTGGCAGTGCAGAGAAGTGCTATTCTGAGAACTAAAAGCATCTCTTCCTGAACAGGACTGCAGTGTCCCACATTGGGGTCTAACGCTTCTTCTAGCGATTCGTTGTCTCTAATCTTCCTTCTAATCCATTCTACAATGTCTACACATTCTCCAAACTCAGGATCTAATGGCCGCTTTCCTATGAGAAGCTCCAACAGGACTACTCCATAACTGTAAACGTCAATTTTTTCATCTACCTTTAAGGTGTATCCGTACTCTGCCAAACAATCAAGCAATGAAAAGGTCAGAGAGATAAAATTAAGTACATCTGGAAAGAACAAACATCCTTATCTTCTATACTAATATGCTTACTGAAAGTTTTGTTCTTTATTCAAACTAATCTACTTGCTCTTGAATGGCGTAAAACATAGTTACTATATTCATTCTAACCCTGTTGTTCTACGAACTATTTCAGTATTTTGGATCATGGAACAAGAACATTTTCTACATTGGCTTTTCTAGTGCCAGGCACTTGATTTCAGGGTCCCGAATTGTGGAACTTAACAAACCTGGTAACTATGGTCTAAAACCTAAGTAGCAAATTATAAGATAAAAATGTGGAACCTGATGACTCACCAGGGGCAATGTATCCATAAGATCCAGCAACCATGGAGACTGTTTCATTCTTCCGGAGCATCATTTTGGCTAACCCAAAATCTGCTATTCTTGCCTCAAGATTTGAATCAAGCAGTATGTTATTTGACTTGATGTCTCGATGGACGACGGGTGGATGACAGTCATGATGCAGATAAGCAAGTCCTTGAGCAACTCCTAGAGCTATGTTATATCGCGAAACCCAGTCTACAAGCAATCTCCCTGCTTGTTTGCCATGCAAGGCATCTCCAAGGTTGCCATTGTGCATAAACTCGTAAACTATCATCACATCAGCGTCATTATGAAGAAAGCCTAGTAGTCTAACAATGTTCCTATGTCTTAGCCTCCCTAAAAGATTCACCTCTCCTACAAGGTCGTCACCACTTCCAACTTCAATATCAGATCCTGATCTCCACAATTTTTTCACTGCCACAGCTGTATTTGATTGTGGTATCTCAGCCTTATAAACAACCCCAGTAGCTCCCATGCCAATCACATTTGATTCCTTGATGCAATCTAAAATTTCACTGCTAGTAAAACCGAGCCTGTGGAATGCCACCAATCTCCATGGCCAGGGTTTGTTACCGTTATAAAATCTTTCTCGAAAGCAGAATCCATCTGTGTACCATCTTAAGTATAAAGATCTAACCACTAAAATTGCAATTCCAATCGCTAAGACTAATGATATTCCAATTATCCATCCAGCAATTATGTGCTTGGCATGTGAGCTTCCATTCCTTATTGTATATGCAGAGTTTTGACCACAAGGAGGGAGGACACCACCACATAGGCCAGCATTGCCCACAAGATCATTTGGATTTATTGTTCTCAGCACGCCATTCACTGGGACAGGACCCTCTAGCTTGTTGTATGAGACATTGAGTGCTTCCAGAGTTGGAGAAATGCCAAAGCTTTCAGGTATTTGACCTGTCAGAGAGTTGTTGGAAAGATCGACAATGGCCAATGTAGGCATGCTAGCTACTTCTTTAGGGATTTCGCCAGTCAATTGGTTATTTTTAAGGTTCAAATTTACCAGTTTCTGACAAGAAGCAATACTTGCTGGAATGCCTCCAGAAAAACGATTTGATGAGATATCAAGAATGGTAAGCGAGGGACAATCCTGGAATTGGTCTGGAATTTCACCATCCAAGTTGTTGTTGGAGATCATGAAAGATTGCAGCTTTGGAATCGAAAGGATGGTGGAAGGAAGAGAAGAACGTAGGTTGTTTCTGGAGAAATCAATGAAAGAGAGGGATGTGGAAGAAGCAATGTCATCTGGAATTTCACCAATGAGGCTATTGTTAGCCAATTCTAACCTCTCAAGCTTCCCAAGTTTGCCAAGACCCACTGGAATTGTCCCAGAAAGAAGATTGTTGTGAATTCTAACACGAATAAGTGAAGGACATGTTGAAAAGCTAACTGGGATTTGACCAGAGAAGGCATTACTGAAAAGTATGAGCTTGGTGAGATTCCCTTGGCTACAAAGTGTTGGTGGAATCTCACCAGAGAGTGAATTGGATGAGACGTCCAACCACTGCAATGGTGAATTCTTGCCAAGATTACTAGGCAATGGCCCTGACAATGAATTGTTCCATAGCTCAAGCACCTCTAATTGAGGCAAATCCCCAAGCCCAGAAGGCACAGGGCCAGAAAGCTGATTGCACATTACATTCAGGAGCTCTAACTTCTTCAGCCGACTCATTTCATCTGGAATTTTCCTTGATAACATATTGTCAGACAAATCCAGCAACAGCAATGAACTCATGTTGCCTATTGCAGGTGGAATTCTGCCTTCAAAATTGTTCTGGTATAAGAAAACTGTATTCAATAACTGAAGCTTTGTCAATTCAGCTGGAATCTCTCCACCAAGATTGCCAACTGCTAAATCAAGATAGTGAAGATTGGTGAGGTTTCCAAACTGTGCTGGAATTCCACCCTCAAATTCGTTGTACCCAAGAATCATATATTCCAGTGATGAAAGCTGTCCCAGATCTCCTGGAATTTCCCCAGTGAGATTGTTTCCAGAAAGACCTAGGAACTTCAATTTCTTCAAGTTACTATAGGATTTCGGAATCAACCCCTTCAAGAAGCTGCCTCTGAGATCCAATGTCTCCAAGGAAGAAACATTTCCAAGGTCCTCAGGAAGAAAACCAGAGAAGTCATTGCTGGATGCATTTAAGGTCATAAGTTGTGACGCCTTTCCAAAGCCTAATGGAAAGTCGCCAATAAAGGAATTCTGGCTGACATCAAGACTCTTTAATGTGGTGAGATTGGCTATGGATTTTGGCAATGATGAAGTAAACCCATTGCAGCACAAGTTGAGCGAAGTGAGGCTTTTTAGCCTTTGTATGTCATCAGATACTCTACCACTGAGATTCATGTGGGAGAGATCAAGCTTCTCAACAACTCCAGCAGAGTTGCACCGAACACCAGTCCAGTTACAATGAGCTGCATCCTTCCATGCTGCTTTGTCCAACAGTTTCCAATCCTGCAGGCTATTCAATGGATCAATAAGACCCGCTTTTATAGAAAGTAAAGCAGATACTTCATACACTGAAGAAGCGAAACCATAGGAGAAAAATCCAATGTAACAGAAGAAGAAGAAAATTTGAGTTTTCAGTTGCATCTTGTTCTTCTTCATTCTGCTCAGCCAATCTCTCAGTTTCCCATCATTTGCAGTTTGCTCTCTCTACTGAACGTTGAAGGAGAAGTATGAGGTGGGGATGAACAGAATACATGCACAGAGTGATGTTTGAGGTTTTTGATACAGTAGTTGAAAGAAGACCCACTAATGTATATGATTGGTATTATTATATAACTAATGGCAATAAATAAATCAGTCATTAGTATTGATCATTTTCTTCAGGACTCGTGAGGTCTCATGGACTGGTATTTCAACAGCTGGTAGTGTGTAAGTAATGACAGATGAATCTTTGGACTTATTGGAAGTTTCTCCTACATAAAACATGGGAGAGAATGTGGATTTTAATACTGGGTTAATTTCTACTTCTTCCTGTTCCGGTTATCATTATCAACTCAGAAGAGGAATAATGTGGCGGTTCCTTTTCTAAAAAAAGTTTCTCCCTAGATTGTTTATCTTGAATTCCTTTTCTACCGCAATCAATGTTCTTGCTAAAAAGTTTGCGAGTAAAGGAATCAGAGAATGTATTTTTCCTGCTGAATAAAGTATTTCAGATAAATTATTCATATGGTTGAGTGCGTGTGTATCCAGATTCACCCAGAAAGATTTATCTATTTCTTTTCTAGCAAGGAGATAGATATATAATTCTACTTTCCACTAATATATATCAAGTAGGCTCTCTGCCATTGATATTCAACCTGCTCTGGGAAAGGAGAGAAACTACAATACATGAAGAGAAGATAGGGATGAATAGTTAAGGTCTTTACAACGTCGTTTCAGCTCTATGATTTCTGCTTTCAAAACCTTTCTATTTTTGGGTGTTAGTTAACCGTAACCAAAAGCATTTTAACTGGTACAATTAATAAGAATAATGCTGGTTGCATGTGAGTTCATTACACGTTTATACAAGACACTATTACAAAGCAGTCTTTAATAAAGTTTGTGTAGATCTTGCGCAAGAAACTCGAGTGTAAATAGCATTGCTCAGTGAATAAAAATATGTTTATAAAGCCACTTAATATGTGTTCCATGAGTGCGGATGTGGATTTCCAAGTTTAAGCACATAGAAGGGTAACTTCTAAGTATGGCAAAGATTTAGAAATGATGCATAAGAAGGTAGGATCCCCCAAAGAACATTGATGTACTACCCAAAATCCAAACCAAAGCCATGTGACGATGGGAATAAACTTTTAACAAGTACTAAGCGAAGAAACCGTCTACGCCTCTAATTTTTAATGTATCCCACTAAAAAGGGCAGAGGAGGAAGGGAGAAAAAGGAAAAGACAAGGAGAATAAGGGGAGGAAATTTTTCAGGAGATTAAAGAAAGAAATATCAGAACCATCATCCACTTGATGGTTCTAGCCTCAAAATGTTAATTATTCATTATCATTTAGACATGGGAATCTTTCCATGTTATAAGGCGAAAGAAGCATGAAAATAAGACAAATTCTACCCTCCATTACAGAAAAATGAAATGTAAGGGGCCACTAAATGATTTGAGGCATTCAAAATCTAGAGTATCAATCAATAGATGGATTCACTTATCTGTCTTTGCCATGGAGATTTTCCGCGACTGTGTAAATCTTCAAATTTTTTAAATTTTACAGTTTTATTCATGAAACTTAATAAATTTAACAGTTTTAATTTTATAAAATGAAAATTATATGAGAATAATAATACTGTGCACTTATTTGAATCTTAGTGACAAGCAAGAAACACATGCAAGTAATTAACTCATGAACCAACCACTGCAATCTGCAATAGGTTGATGATATACAGAACCAGAAATCCCCAATGTATCTGGGAATTAATGGTTCGTGTTTCAGAAGTATACCTTTTTTGTCAAGGACAAATATGTCCTTTTAGATGAAGCAAGAAGCAATGGATGAAAGTAGGGGTCCTGGCATGCTCATATGAATCTAGCGAATAAATTAAAGAAAGGGATCAGGAAACAGAAGGAAATGGGGGAAAAGTGCTGAACTTGATCAATCATGGTCTGATCCCACCAACTGCCACTTCTCCCACATAAAAATTCTTTTTTCTTTTGGCCCTTTTCCCCCTTTCAATATTCACATGTGCTCATGTGCACTGCTGTATTTATTATACTTGAAAGCACTGCACTTTGTAACAGGCATAAAACACATTGATACCCATCCACAGAGTAGAACAGATGGAAGCCATGTGAAATAGCGGCTTCCTAGGGAAGTACCTTCTTCCATATTATTGGAGAGAGACAGTGTGGATTTTCAAATATTGAATTGATCATTAAATTATTTGATGGCTGTTCTTACCTTCATTATATTTGGGAATCCATGGGGTGCAGCCTGGAGAGAAGGTTGAAAAGTTTGCTTACGTGCGTCCACATGCCTTTATGCCAATGAAGACCAGAACCAGCCTTTCATGATCTCAAAAATGAAAAGAAAAAGGGAAATTAGAGATGCTAAAATGGGATCATGGTGCGTCTAATTGCACATGTAGCACATGCATGTGGCTAGGACTCACATCACATTGGTCTGGAAAATAATCTTTTCTTTGGGACGAAAGGAACAAGCAAGGACAGAAAAAATAATTATCAATCAATCCTTTCTATGGGGTTGGAGGAGGAAAAATATGCTTTTTGGGGTTATGCTTGAGCTGTGGGTGGAACTAAGTATGGAACAAACCATTTTCCCTTCCTTTTGGGCTTCCTTTCGCCCAGGAGTGTTAACATGGCCAGCAATGCATTTAGTGAATGTTCTGCTTTCTGGATCTTGTGTGTCAGCCAGATTCGTCGTTTTCATTTAGTTGGTCCAAGATGATACCATAGCCATCTAAAGTCGGGGAAAGCAAGTTCCGCGAAGGGAAATGTCACCTTATAAAGAGTACAAGAAGAGTCTATAAAATTTAATAATTAATAATTTAAGTTTTTAAATTTTTTATAAATTTTAATTTATAAAAAATAGAAAAACTATTTCAGTTCTCTTCAATGTGTTAGGGCCTCAATTTGCAATGAGAAATAATCAATGTAATTGTTTGCCTTTTATTTTCTCTAGGATAAAGCTCTCTGGGGAAACACCTTTAACCTTGTAAGATAGATTCTTTATTATAGTTTTCTACCTATTCCTTTCTTTGGGTTCTGACAAGGAATTGAAGAAGTTGGAATGTTATTTTATCCATTTGTTGGACCTAAAGCATTTGACAAGCACGGTATCATTGGGCCAAGCCCCAATCAGAAGGGCACTACTATGAGTGGATAAGCTTGGGCTAAAAAGAGTTTTTGTGGGCCTGGGTAGTTTTTATCCAACTCTGCAAGACCCATGGGTCCTACTCATGCTCAAGCGCCACCCCAGACTCAGCTCCTCCTTCTTTTTTTAAAAAAGCACCTCTATCACTCCATGCCCGTGCGTTCTAGCCGCCTGACTGTGCTGACCTGGCAAAGAATTATACACTGTGCATAAATTCTTGTATTCCGTTTTCGGGGGAAATGTACCAATTGGTTGTTCTACATCGCATGTGGGACCCATCAGATCTTCCTCTCTCCTCCGGCATTTCTATGAAAACAGAAAAAAACCGTTCGTCAAGCTCAGAATTTTCTCGAGTGAATGGCTGTCTTTGTTCCACACCAGATATGTTCAGACCGCAATTTCACTCTGTTCCTACTACAACCTGAGAGCTGTGACTTCCTCTCTCTTCGCAACGGCAACTCTGCAGTCGCTTGCATTGTCATCTCCACTCTTCAACTCTCTTCACAAGTCCCGCTCTTGCTCTGGTACATTCTTCCTCTAAATATAACTTCTTTTTTCTATTTTTTTTTTGTTTTCATCTCTAAATTCGTGAAGTATGCTAAGACCTGGACGGTGTTAGAAGCCGGGCATTGTATGGATTCTCAGTGATTTCATAATATTTGGGTCAGCTCAAAAACTTTTTTTTTATATATAAAAAAATTCTTCTACCTGCCCGGGGATTTGACTTGCTGGGCAATGTCGTTGTTTGCATTAAAATTTATATATTGAAGTGACAAAGGATTAATATGTTGATTGCAGTTTAGTAATATAAAAATTTGTCAGGTTAAGGTATTGTTGTTTATTTTCAACTAACAAGCTTAGTTAAACTTAGTCAAATATATTACAGAAGATCAATTTAACCAGGAAGAAGAAAAAGGAGGTGGAAGGATTTGAACAAATAATAGATGTTTATGTTTTAATACAGCATAAAATCCTTGCTATGATGCTTCATTATTCTTATACCACCATACCTATTGTAAAACTTTAGGATTTTTATGTTGTTTCTAGACTTCTAGAAAACTGATAATGTTCTCGGAAATTTTTTGCTCCTGTTCTTCTGCTTTTTCCCCCTTTTTTTTAAAATTTTTCTATTTTGGACTTGAGTGATAATAACTTATTTTCCCCATGCTAAGGAGGGAAGAACAAACACGAATTACTGTGGTGGCCAGAATTTGAAAAAATGATAAAACTTAGAATGCGACCTGATCCCAAAAGCATCCCTGGAACTTCATGTGCAGCAGTGCAAAGTTGTTAAACGTGCAAGAAGGACAAAGCTCATTCATGATGATATCTGGAATTGCTTCCTCTGTCCTTCTCGCAGTTTAAGAAAAGAAAACCATCTTTCAGATGGTTAGTAGGTTGCAGTGATGTACTTCAACACAAAGAAGTAACAAAATTTGAACAAACTCATTTTCAGAAGAAAAGTACAGGGAGTACTTACTATGAATATCAGAACCTTCCTAGGTCTAATGTAATTACGTACGTTCAAGTCATGGGGTTGAATATGAATAAAGTTGAATGCACGTGTAAGGAAATGTCTAATTAGCATCTGAGGACGCTAGTAGTACATTGTGCAAATCTTGTCCATTCCATACACGTGTAAATAGTGGCATTTGTTGAATATTGGCCTGACAAGCTTTTAGTATCATAATTGATCAGGCATGGGGCAGTTTTGGTGCTACCCCCCTTCCTCCTTCCACCAGTAGCGTGTATGCATGAGAATTTCTATCAGATTGATAATAAAGACGGTAACCTTAGAACACGTATCAAGCCGTATTGCACCTCTGTATCTTCTTGGAGCAATTTCTCGTATCATCTTCCCTTGGCCCTGAAGTAGAGAAGTTCTTTGGATAGATATAATTTGTTTCTGTTAAAATATACTAGTACGAGTGCCTAAGATGTCTAGCACTAGCAGAATGACATATATTGCCTATGATATGTTGCATATGTTAACAACATAGACTTCGTTTCTGCAGTCCCACCTTTGGTTTCTCACCAAAGTACGCACTTCTCATTCCATGGTCAATCTTTGTACCTGCCACGTCTGAGGTTGCAAATGGTAGCACAAAATTCTCTCACACATGGGGCTATTGTAATGCTGGTCGAATCAACAATACAATTTATCCAAGGCACTGATGAAAAGACAATACCAGATGTTAGGTTGACTAAATCAAGAGACGGAACAAATGGTGTGGCTATCTTCAGGTTTGATCAACCGTGAGTTTTTGATTCTTCTGGTGACGTTGGTGAGATAACTGGTTTTTACATGATTGACGAGGAAGGGGTCCTTCAATCAGTCAGTGCCAAATTTGTCAATGGAAATCTTTCAAGAATTGAAGCTAAGTATGTAATGCGGACTTCAAGGGAGTGGGATAGATTTATGAGATTTATGGAGAGGTACTTTAATGAGAATTATTTGCAATTCATTAAAAAATGAGTTAATTGCCAAGTTTTTACTTGTTTTCCATTTAAATTGTTTCTCCCATTTATCATCATGTTTGTTTTTGGCAATATAGTCACACTCAGGTAAAGTAATGGAATATTGATGTGCATGTAACTGTAATTCACATACACATACTCCTCGGAGTTCTGATTGTTAAAAATTTTGCTCATCCTGCTGCTGTTCAGATCTAATTTAAATTGGGTTAGAATAGCTCATATTTCAAGGACTAGTTTTGTATCGTTATTATGTTGACTTAGAGGCAAGAATGATATCAAGCAATAATGTATAGCCAACATGCTGCTAGATGAGTGATTTTCTCAACACATTTTTTTATTGTTCTTTCTACTTGATAGCTTATTCTCGGGTGTCTATCTACCTCCTGATATTGCATTCGAAATTCTGCAGAATGTTTCTGCCCCGTGGAAAAGTACAAAATTGATTGTATTACACGATTTTATTAGTATATGACATGCATTATCTTTCATTTTTTCCCTGTTTTAGTAGAGTGACATAAATTGTTGTAAAAAATCTGAGAATTTAGACTACAACTTGGTATTACCAATTATTCAGCATTCAGAAATGGGCTTACTTTCTAGATTCCGTCTTGAGTTTCTAAGAGAAAAGATCTCTGCCATAAACCCTGCGAGACATAAAGTATTTGAACCAATAATGATTGGCTCACAAGGTCTAGACAACCTCAAGAATAACTATATCCTACAATTCCACTCCTTCCTATTTCTTCCAAGTTACTGCTATTGGACTTCTGACCCTGTAGTAACCATTTTGTGAGTTTACCCATGTCAAATGTCCTTCTGCAAAGGCCACTGTATCTGGTCCTTTCACCTTTCTTGATATAAAATATACCCTGTAACTCAAGCTTTGATTCATCTTTTTAAATACCAGCCGTTTAGGTTTCACTATCACTTTCACGCCTTCAGGTGCCATAACCTCCACTGAGTAAATGGAGTTGGACTTTCCCACATTTGTTAGTCGCCTACTGAACTTCTTTCTCCTCATTCCATCCATAAAATTCACAGAGAAAGAGGGATAGTTAAGGCTGAACCCTCTGTTCATCTGCATGATTTCATGGCAGCTCACATTCCTGTGAGTGATACTGAAAATTTCTGATTTTGTATATTTAAGACTGCAAAGATGGGTGACATAGTCATCTGGCCTAATGTCGTATATCAGTCCTGGGTTAATTGCTCTTTCTGGGTTGACATGCCCAGCTCCCATGGCAAAAACTGCAGCTGGTTTATCTCCATCTAGTATTGGTCTTCCTGTACGGTCAGTTATCTCAGCTGTTGTCATAATTGCAGATTTGATAGCCGCAGGAGTCCATCTTGGGTGAGCTGAGTGAATAAGAGCAGCAATACCACTGACATGAGGACAGGCCATAGAGGTACCAGACATGACAGAGAAGTTCACTCTTCTAGAATTTTCTGGAAGGCCTGTAGGACCCAAGTTTTGAGGCCAAGCAGCAATGATGTTGACTCCTGGAGCAATCACATCTGGTTTGAGGATATAAGGGTTTGTAAAACTTGGTCCTCTAGCTGAAAAGCGTGCTACTGCTGGAGCTCTGGACTTCCCTATAAGAGTTCCTCCCAGTTCAATTCGAGCAAGAGGCCTCACTGTTGAGTTTATGTAAGCTTTCAGACGAATTGATTCGTCAAAGCCTATCAATGTTGCAGGCAAGACATGAACATCAACTGAATCCTCTTCTAAGTTTATCTCCGTGTTTGCCAAAATCATAGCAGCGCCACCAGCTTCCGTCACAACCTGACCTTTTTCTGCTCTTCCATTGACACCTCGATCACAGACTACCATTTTGCCTCGGACTTTGTCCCTTGGAAGAGACCCTCTGAGGCAAAATTGACTCTCCCTCTCCTCATCAGTCAAATAAACCAGCTCAAGTTCTTTCCTATTGTTCATTTTCTCTGGGTACATGGATTCTCCAAAGAGAACTTGTCCATTACCCATGTGAACTACAGCTGGGAATTTCCTGTCTAGTGTGCCGGCACCAATAGTGGAAATCCAAGGAGCTTCATTGGCAACAGACATTGCTACTGGACCATTGTTTCCTGCTGCACATATAACTGAAATTCCATTCTCCATTGCTCGAAAACTTCCAATGGCAATACTATCATCATATAGAGGTACTGGGAAGCCACCTAGTGACAAGGAGAGAACATCCACGCCATCTCTGATTGCCAAATCCATTGCAGCTAGAATATCAGAGTTGTAGCAGCTGTTAAACCAGCACACTTTGTACGCTGCAATGTGGGCGCCAGGAGCCATTCCTCTTGCCACACCTGCTGCATAACCAAACACACTTGCCATAGGCACTGGCGCTCCACCAGCTGTGGATGAAGTGTGTGTGCCATGCCCAGAAGAGTCTCTTGGTGAGAGATATTCTTGAATTCTTGATGGTGATGCTGCAAGATGGCCTTTGGTGAAGTACCTTGCACCAATGAGTTTCCGGTTACAATTGGAAGAGTTAAAAGCCTGCCCTGCTTGGCATATACCCTTCCATTTCTTGGGAACTGGAGGCATTCCATGATCATTGAAGCTTGGACTCTCAGGCCACACTCCAGTATCAAGCACCCCAATTATGGTTCCACGGCCAAATCCAGACTGATACCAAGCGTCTTCCCTCGCTGGGTTCAGTCCCAAAAACTTGTAAGAATAGGTAGTTTGAATCTGCAGCTGCATGTCAGTTCTAACTGAGATAACATCAGGCAACTTTTGCAAGTACTCAAGCTCAGATTGTGTTAGTTGAGCTGCAAAACCATCCATGGCAGAACGGTAAGAGTAAAGAAGGCGAGAAGAAGGATCCTCATCAGAGGTAATGGTTTGTTGTATGAAAGAAAGATGCCATTTGAGCTTCGAGTTGAAGAGAGAGCTGGTTGTGCCATGTGGGTGTAGTTGGACTATGTAAGTTTGAAGAGATTCTGTATGGATAAGAAGAATGTAGAGGCAAAAAGTGGAAAAGAAAAGTAGAATTTTCGATTCCATTGCAGTGGAAGAATGAGAATGTGTAGCTTGATATCCGATGCATGGTTCGGTGGAAGAATTGGAGGGGTATTTGAAGGTGTTGGGAGGACTTCAAAACTGCGTTACGAAGGCGTTCTTGTTCTTGAGCTCTAAGCGAGGAATACGAAGCTCGTGAAATATAAGAGCTCTTCATCACGAGAATCCTTTGATGAGAGAGAGAAACAGACAGAAAGACTAAAAAATGATTCGGGATTGAGAAGCTGAGGAGCTTGCTGTAAGCATCACGAGATGTTTAGGTTAGCTTTAATAGGAGCCTAAGTAGCCGTTAGTTTCAAACTCTGCTTACATTGTTTTTCTTTTTCACCTGGTATATTTGCAAATGTAGATGGTTAATATACTTTCTTGAAAGGACCCAAAAAATGGTTTTGTGCAGGTTACCATCTTCAACGCTTGTTTCACACCTGCGTTCAATTTACTGCATGCACTCTTTCGTCAACTAAATGAGTACAACATAAGAACCAAATTCTCTATAATATTATTCACACTTAAACTTCTGAGTTTGTCAAACACCCTTTTACATTCTAAGCAATTCTCCAAGTAATATTATGTATTTTTTTATTCTTACATAATTTTTATTTTATAAAATTTATATTATTAAATTATTTAAATTAAATTATAAAATTTAATTAATTCAATAATTCTTGCACAAATGTTTTTGTGAGAACAGTTTTCCCAATCTTATAACCTCAACACAGGCCTGTAAAAAGGCCTTTTTTATAAGATTGCACAAATGGTGTAGGACAAGGTTCACATTCATTATGAGATGGAATAATTTAGCGGAAAAAGTTATATCATCGCGTTCAGGCATTTATATTTTGTATGTTCTAAGATAAGCAAAATGTGAAATGCATTGCATCACATTTTGTTTCTCCCAGTACGTGCAAAATGTATATATCTAAGAACGTTGATTTAATAGCACCCAAGTCTTTACGACAGAAATCAAGAACCGCCTTTTGCTAAAAAAAAAATAAGTCAAACAAGGATGAGTAAAAATACTTTTATTGTTAAAATTTTTAAATATATTATCTTAAGTATGATTTAAATTATATATATCAAAAAAATTTTATTAATAGAGGTTATGTCCACTTCAATAATCTTTTTATCTCAAAAAAAATTATTATATAACTATCAATTAGAAATACTTTAAGTTTCATAAAAAAAAAGGTACTTTCACTTACTGTAGAAATATTAGATTCTCAAAAATAATGTGATTATAGGTTGAATTTTATGATTAAATTTATAAGATTTAATATTTTCAAAAGTCTAAATTTTTTAAAATAAAAATTTAATAAATTTGTGTGTGAAAAAAAGAAGTAAGACCAGCACTTATTGTGCTGTTCTACGAAGCATGTATTTGCTAAGGAAGTTGACCTTCAAATGATGTTTTTGATGCTTATATGATCATTATCAAATATTGAGAACAAAAGACATTTTCTATTTGGATGGAAAGTTGGGTTTAAAAGCATAAATAAATTATAGAGTGATTTTTATTTATTAATATAAAGTGATAAATGGCATCAATGCTGTACTGACAATAATGCTGGTCACCTGCATGGATTACATGATCACAATACATGCGAGACGAGAGGTCCAACGTTGATTTTGTTAATATACAAGTTCTTGGTCAAGCCTATTGGCCCTGTCCAACCCAATGTGATGTGTCGAAGACAAAGCCAACAAACTTTCTGACTGGGTGTGAGCGAGAATCACTGAAAAGGCTTTTCTGGGCCTTAAAAAGGCTTGGCTAGTTTCGTTTCTGTCCTGACAGTAAAATTATATTTTTTTATTATTATAAAATATTAATTGTGATCAGTTATTGAGTTTATATATTATTGAAACTCAATTTTTAATCACGCATTAAAGTTTTAATACTTTGAGATTATTTTTTAACGCAATATAATTCTGATAAAAACAACAGAGTTAAATGAAAATAAAGATATTTGTTAAAAAATTTTCATACTTTGATTGGTTTTTACAACTTTTTCTATAAGTTTTTACACGAGACTGTAATATTATAATAATTAGAATAAAAATAATATTATACAAATCATATAAAATTGCCGTATAATACATTTTTTTTATGTTGTATATTAAATGCATCATGTTATACTATATTATATATTATATTATCACATGACAATACAATATAAAAAGTTAGGATATGTGGCATACAATACTAACCAGTTGGTTTACTTACTTTTTAAAAAAATGAAGAATTAATAATCGAACTGGATTAAATTAATTTCTAAAATATATATTTCACAATTAGAGAATTTCAAATGTGGTGAGATAATAAGGTACAAACGCATATATCTTATCTAATTAATATTTAAATAATATTTACACATCATCTTTTTTAAGTTCTAATCACATAATATATTTTTTAAATAAATTTAAAATATCTTTCAATCCTTTAAATTAAAAGACTAATATTTTTTATTATATTATCAAATACTTTAAAATAAATTTCACTTTCAATAGAGATTTAAACTAAAATTTATCACATTAAGAGTCAAGACACTTATTACTTGACCCAATCTTATTGGTTAGCCACATAATATATGAACTCTCTGAATTTCGATAGGGACAATTCGAAATACGTTGCGGGAGCAATAAGATTAGACTATATATATGTAGCAGAAGATTTTTAAATTCTTGTTCCCATAATCCATTATGCGGATCCACCAGATTCCATTGCATTACTGTTGTCAGCGGGATTCTTCAAATTCACCATCTACCTTCAATTTACTCATCGTTTCTACTTCCAATATGAATCAACTGGACAAAAATAATTTATCAATGAATTATTACACCTTGCAAAATGCAATTCTAGCAAGTACTAGGGAGAATACCTTATGCAGAAATCAGAAAAACCTATATAACAAAAATGCGTAAGGCCAAAACTAGCAAAGAAGATCTCTATGCAGGGCTTGTCAATGAAGAAGTCTATCCAACTATCTTGAATACAAGTTCTGCCGCGAGCTCATTGCAAGACCCAGAAGTCTTCCATAATTTAAGGCAAGCATGTTTCAATGTGCATTCATGCAGACAGATCTTTATCTTGCTTTCATGATTGATTTCTTTGCTCATTCTTCCAAGAATTTTTCGCAGCTTCTACAGAGGAATCACTGGATTCCCCACTACCATCCTTTGGTTTCGAGAAGAAAGGATCCCATTCATGAGGCCCTACCTCACGCTGTCCCTCTTCCAGTAAGGCATATTTCCAGCTGTTCTCCTCGATGAAGTTGTCATCTGTACGACCTTCAACGATATCCTTCCTTAAATTTGTAACTTTGTCGATGACTGCTTGTACAGAAACATCAAAGGCATCTTTCAAAGTTTCCAATTTAGAGCGAGGATCTGCATATACTAGTCTTGGAATGAGACTAATAACCTCCTCTCTCATAATTTTAACTTGCTCAGAAGGTATCTGACCGAGTGTTTCCTCTATACTGACATTCCTCTTACGAATATCATCCTCTGGAATGAAGACAGAATACTTCGTATAATTCTTAGGAAGATGCCAAGTATATTGCGTATACGCTGAACCTGGGTGGAAGAAGACAGGTATACAACCAGCCAACATTGAATCAAAAGCAGATCTTCGTGTGTATGAATCACCCTGGGGTTGCAAGCAGAAAAGCGAGCTCTGAAACATCTGCATTATGCTGCTGGGAGAATGACATTTGCTTTCACCAAAGTCACATTCCAACAGCTTACAAACCTGTGACCTCCGGCATTGGTCAATTAGCTGCCCCCTAATTGATTTAGAGTTACCAGGGCGTGGAGCTCCGGCAAACGAGAAAAGCCATTTCCTCTCTAATCGCCTCATTCTGTCCTGCCAGATGAACACGTCAGCATCTTTCGCAGGGTGAAAGTATGTGGGATATGGAATACCAAAATCATTAGCATTCCAGGGACTGGATTCGACCACAAGCATGGACATATTCTTTCCTTCAGGTAAAAACAGAAGCTTATTACCCCAATCTGATTCTTCATCACTTAATCTCCGAAAGTCCCATGTTATCCTTCCGGCGACAAGAAAATGATCTCTGCCATTCATTATGCCCCACTCTGGCCTCTTCATAAGCCAATTAACCAGATCAAGCGAAGCTGCATCCCTCATAGAGATATTATATCCCCAAAGATATCGCGCAATATCAAACCCAGCATAGAAAGGTACAAATATTGCAGCAGCAATAGAGGAGTCCTTTGTCAAGCAGTCATACTGCTTCATCCGATTGCTAAATATCACATCCACGGCAAACTGATTTGTAGCATACCATCCAGTATCTGAGAACACCCCTTCAACATTCTCAAGTGGCGGACCAAGCCCAGCATTACTGGTGAACTTACACATATTTGTCCAAAGACTCAAAGTCCTGCATTCCTTCAACATATCCTCATTAAACCTGGAGGGAAGGTCATGCACATAAATATACCTCCCCCCACAGGGATCACTCTTATTCTCAGCAGTTCTCAATGCTCTCATAAACGGGTAATTCTTTTCAGGGCTTTGCCCCAATCGGACATCACTAGTATTGGGAGAAGATTCCACCTGATGAACGCCAATCTTTCTAGGAGGGGATTGCACTTGACGGGCTTCAGTAACATGAACCGGGGTAGATTCATAGTTAAAGGTAACAGGTCGCAGTTTGGTTGACTGTGACTGATCAACATTACTACCTCCAAGCACCACAAAATGAAAGTACAATAGCAGAAACCAGAACAAAGCAGACAAGGACGCCAAACAGCAAAGCCGAGAATTTTGGTTCTTTGCTATTCCTTTCTCCATATGATCAGGGAGAAGGTCCCCCACAGGGCGGCGTCTCATTTCATTCCAATTGCAATCGCAAACTCAACTAATCAATTCTCATTTCACAGGCTTCACAAATCAACCTCAATTAAAACTTCAACCAAATGAGAAACTCAACAAAGATAAAAACCCTAGAGCCAACTGCAATGACGAATCAGAAAATGGGAGGAGCCAAATTGCAGCTAGCTGGAATTAAGGAACAAGGAGCTCGAAACAACAGATGAAATCGGAATGATTAAGATAACATCAACATCAAGAGCATGTTGCACATATAAGATCAGGAAAATTAGAACGAATCACGAGGAATCTCCGGGTCTGTTTAATCAGTTATATCGCATTAGGAACAAAACAACATTTGACGAATCGAAATCAGAAAATGGGCAGATATTACCGAGCACAGCTAGAGAGAGGAACAATGACTTACGAAGAGTAGTGATTAGCAGCTGAGAGAAATCCAGGCTTTGATGGAACGAATTTTGCACAGAGGGAGAGGAGAAAGCGAACGAGGATGGAAAGGGGTTGATAAATGAGAGAGAGAGATAGCGACGGAGGTGCACGTTAGCAACGTGCGCCGGGTGTTGTTCTATGTCGGTGGCCTTTTGAGATCGGGACACACTCGGAGATGGCGGTGAAGTTTAGTGAGCGTGAAACGTCCAAAGTTGAGGACTTGGGACCTATGAAACGGCGATGCGAGTTGGAAAAGCCCGCCAATGAGGGAGCTTGACAGTAGGGAGCAAGTTTTTACATTTACACGTGGAAGCCAGTTACTGAAGTTGAGATCTGAAGGTCCCACAATGTGGGGTCATGTGGCTACCAGTTAAATAAAAGTTCCACAGTCCATGTGCTAAACCTTCAAAACTTTAATACATGTAATATTAGAGTAATGCTTTCCTTCTCACTAATTTCAAAAAAAATAAAAATCTACAACCATTTTCACTATTTGTTACGAATTTCTTGCGAAATTGTGATAACCACTTTATCAAGTAGGTTTTATTTAATCAGCAGCTGTCACATGAGAAATTTATAACAAGTTTTTTAATAAAAATAGTGAGACTAAAAAAAAATATTATCTGCTGAGTTCTTTTTTATATTAATACATTAACTATAAACATTATCTTAAAATTATTATGAAAACACTTTAAAATATTGGTCTTAGCACTTCACCAATTATACACATGCACTTCTTTTAAAATAAAGTAAACCATTTGGTTGTTGCTGGATAAAAAGTGTGGTCTCCTCAAATTGATTTGCTTTCTCTAAAAGAACTTTTTTTTTTTTTAAAAAGAACTACTTTTCCAATACAAAATTATGAATTGGATTAAGCAAATGGTTAACTTTTTAGAATTTAGAGCCATCTAAATGTGGACCTTTTGGACAAACTGTCTTTGTGATGGGCACAATTGGTATATTAATAAAGCCAGCTTAGCCTCCACACCCACCGACTTTTCATGGCTTTATTAAACGCCAATTGAAGTTATAATAATAATAATAAATTCAATAAAATTTTAAATGGCTCTGTGTTTCTTGCGGTAATGCGTAGGTACCATAAATTTTACAACAGATCTATCAAACTAGGAGATTTGATGCAACAAGCTAGCAGGGCAGCAACACGTGATGTTTTGTTAGATCTCGGGAAAGAAGACACAGCTAGATACATGCGACCGCAAGGGACCAACCAATGAAATGGCACCACGTCACCGTCTTAAGGTCCGTACCGATTCATACGCGCCGGACCTCGGTTCACCAGTTCCTTCAAATGGGTAATTCTATTCCTACATTGACAATGCATATCAAAGTATGAGAAATGCATATCAAATTTTTAAATAAAAAAAAAACGTTAACAAACGTATATAGCAGCACTCCCTTCAAAATCGCGTCAAAGACCGACGGCACTCAATTTCTCCTTTTTTTTAATTAGTAATTGAAACTTCTAATGGAACTGTGGCATTCTTAGAATTGATGACCTTGCCATTTGTCAAGGAGTATGGATCCAAAGTCCCTGTTGAGACGCTATTATGGGAAAAATTAGTCAATATTTTTTTTACAAAAGGTATGAATTATTATGTGTTATATAATATATTTAATAATATAGATTTGAGTTGTAAAATTAAATAAAAATAAAATTATTAAAATAATAAAATATTGTTATTATTGTTTGAAAATGTATATTCTTATATATTTATATTTACATAAATTAAATAAAATTAATATTTATTTATACACTCAAAAATAAAAATAATATTAATTTTTATTTTTTAAACAATTTATGAATATAAATATGTAATAATCACAGCACTGTTATTATTTATAATCCAAAGCTAAAAATTTCTCAACCAACTCTTTTGTTTCTCATTTTGCATAAAAGCCATACCGAAAATAGAAAACTGAATATGTGGATGCCTTCGACACAGCCGTCGCTTACGTGCATTGAATCTAGAAAGGAAATAGAGCCCGTGCATGATGGAACACTGTCCTGCGATCGGGTAACATCGATGCGTCGTTCTCACCTGAGTGGGGGAGACCACCAACTAGTCAATTGTGGCGAGCGGCCATACATGGCTTACATAGACACCCCCTGGGATAATTCTATTGACTATAGAGCCAAAGCAAAGTCGATCTAGATCTCCAATAGTCCAATACCAATTTTTGGCTGAAAATGTATAACATTATGGAAAAAATAATTTTCACAATTCATTTTTTAAAAAAAGTTTATATTAAAATTTATTAAATTTTATAGTTTATTTTATAAAATTTAATATTTTAAATTATTTATTGTGAAAATTAAATAACAATAAGATAATAAAATTAATAGACTCAATATGGAGTTTATTAATTATAATCATGGTTTCAATATTATAGTTGACTTGAAATGTCAATGAAATGCTGGTTTCCCGTTGCCTCGCTGGCTAAGGAGATATTCTTCTAACCACTAGGTCAAGGGTTCAAACCAGCACCCAGAAAACAATGAAATGTCAATGAAATGACCATTTAAAACCAATAGGTGAGTTCTAGAAAAATTCCGCTGAGGTAAAACAAAAGAAGCACACCTTCTTTTGCTGCGTCGCGCCCATGTTGTTTCCTTCCACGTTGATGTATTCAAAAGAATCATGCTTGGGAGTCGAGTCAATGAGGCATATTCGTGATTGAAGAGTGCCACCTCTCCCTGCTATTTGGTGTCCATTGAGTTCATTCATTGTTGATGATTTGTGCTTGAACTATGAGACTTGGGAAGTGTTCTATTGATAAGATTTGGCGGCTCCCTGCTGCTAAAGGAAACCCACTGCTCCTGGAATTGAGTTGGAGGACCCAACTACATAATATTACTACTAAAATTTCTTGTTGACAATAATCATTCTGGACCTTGTAACCTCTGTTTCTCTTGAAAATTCAGGCAGCCAGCAAGCAAGATCATATGCCTTCCCCTCTTAGGAGTCAAGCGGCTTCCAACCTTTGCCTCAAATATTATAGCAGGATATAAGTGAATCATGTCAATAAAGTCAATGCTTAAAGTAATGGGCAAAGGATCAACTTTCAGAAAATTGCCAGTTACTTCCGGTCATTCTTTTCCTTCATTGATGTATATGTTCAGTTGTTCAAGACAGGAAGGGGGCAGGTTTCTGTAGTATGTTAATTGGAAATGACTTGGGACCAAACAAAACAAGTACATACAAGAAACTATCCCATCAAAGATACCATTTTCAACTTGATCAAAATGTTGCATTTTAAATGCTACATTCAGGAATCAACAAGTATCTGAATTTTATTTTCATTATCAAAGATGATCCTTGTATTCTAAATTATGAATTAAAGATACACAAGCAGAACCTTTCAACTCTTTCCAAGTGGTAAAAAAATGGCAGTATTACAGGCAACAAGACAGACTTGAAAATGATTCACGACTAAAAATCCAAAGAATATTACGGCCATGATTCTGGAGAGCCTCTTTCACTGATTGTGGAACCAAATTGTGGGCCTCCTTTACGATATGAGATAAGATACTCGACAGGGTATCCCTTCAGCTTATGAGGAACAATTCCAAGATCATTGAAGGTCAAAGCTGTAAATTTCATGCAAGAAGAAATGTGGGATAAGAGACAACTAAATAGGATCTGTACAAACGTCTTGAAACAAAAGATGAAAAACCTTATGATAAAATAATTGTAGTTACCATTTTCTGAAATAAGGTTATCAGTACTCATAGCAAAGATCTGATCAAGATTGAATATGTCCGGATGGGTAGCGGAAAGGGCACCTTATTCAGTAATATTTCTCTTGGTGTTGCCAATGCCTGAAATCAAAGATACCCACTCAGTGTTTGCATTTGACATCACAATATACTCTTAATTGTAGACTCACTCAGGCCTTATCTTCTACCAACATATATAGCAACTCTCAAAGACAAAAAAAGGACACACAATGACTAAGTGATAATCAACTGGCAAACACAACTTTGAGCTGCCAATTTGCATACCGCCTTATGGCACATAAATGCACAACAAATCTATGCCATTTCTCCCACCTTTTTAAATTTGGGGCCATGAACAATTTCCGTTCCTCTGCTAAATTCACAAGATGTTACTTAAGACGATTGACTTCTTGCCACAAATGACTTTCCACTTACATATTCAATATTGGATCACGAGATCCATAAACTACTGAGTTCAGCATCTGTGGAAGCCCAAGAATGTGAGACTATCGGAACTGCATTCTATTTAATTCATAAATATCTAATTCAATCAGTGAAAGAAATCAGACAAACACATGTAAAAGAAACAATAACCCCATAAGACCAGGTATACATTCAACACTGAAATTACAATGGTATGCAAACAGGTACTAATCAACAAATGATGAACTAACCTTAGCAATGGGGAAAGGCACTTTCACATATCGAGGCCATTCTCGGATTGTGTCATACATAAGTTCGGCCTGCATTCACACAAGTAGTCTACATCATTTCTACAAAATCTTCCTTCTTTCAGTGAGCAAGTAGTG
This sequence comes from Dicorynia guianensis, assembly GCA_037013595.1. Classification (NCBI taxonomy): domain Eukaryota; kingdom Viridiplantae; phylum Streptophyta; class Magnoliopsida; order Fabales; family Fabaceae; genus Dicorynia; species Dicorynia guianensis. Next base: position 36,533,198 of record JASUAB010000007.1, read on the forward strand.
TTGTTTCTTTTGGCAAAATATTACATCACAAGATGGGAGTAAAAAAATTACCAATTCATGCACTGTAAAGATCTCTGGGCCACCCAATTCATAAATCTTTCCCATGCTAGTGCCATCATCCTTCAAGGCCGCAACAAGTGCTGCAGCAACATCAACAACATATACAGGTTGGATTCTGCAATAATTGCATTTGTCAGAAAACATGCATTTCAATGTCAACAAGCAGAACCACACTCATTACAGTTCCATTGAGGAAAGAACCAAAAAAGCTAACAGTAATTGCTTGAAAAATTTACAACATACTTTGTAGTACCATCCCCAATCAGTGGAAGAAAGCCATACTTCTTAGCAAACTGAGCCCATCTATTCAAAATTCGATCTTCTGTACCAATCATAACAGCAGGTTTCAAGACTGTGGCCTGTAAAGATACATGATAGCAAAGCACAAAATTGCCCCAGATGCAAATGTTTCAACTGGTTTTTCTTCATCATCACATGGAAAACATTATATATTTCTGATTAGCTACCAGATTGCTGTCCAACACCACCAAAAGAGGATGAAATGAATTTCTTGAAAAATGTCTGACAATTACTAGTGTTAAATGATACCACACTCTTAAATTAGTCAACAATATTCAGGGGATTGCTAGTGTCATAAAAGGTAAAAAGCAGCCATGTTCTTTAAATTGAATGATGTCAAATGAACCCCAAAATTTTACAAAATAATTACTTTTATTCATTAGTTCATAAAGTAAGGGAATCCATGAAAGTTAAGAGTCAATAGTGACATAGTTGATACATTATACACGATGGTGCAAAAACAATGTGTTGACTGATCTTTGACTTCCATCTTTATCATTCCAGATAATTTGTTTTTACATTTAATAATAATAATAATAATAATAAAAACCTCATTCATTTTCATCCTAAAACCTTGAAAAAGAAGATAAAAAAGATGATCCTTCTCTGTACAGCTTCAAATGTAGATGATTAAATTAGTAAAAATTACTCAAAGCTCAAAGCTGCCATTTCCATATAATAAAGGCACAAGATGTAAAATTTTTGAAGTTAAGGAGTGAGAAAGCAAGTGTACCTCAGGTAATTCCCTTAAAACTGCTTCCTCAGCAGCAGCTTTGGCTCTAAGCATCCTAGATGGAGATGAAGGAGATGCCCCTAAACAAGAAACTTGTATAAATCTCATGATACCACCATGTTCTTTGGCAATCTGCATCGGTCTCAGATAATTGATTACATAATTAATAATTAAAGCAGAAAAGAAATTGAAAAAAAATCTCAGGTTAGGCAACCACAAACTTCAGAAGCAGACACATATTCAAGCCAAGCCAAGCTTTGTCAAGCTCAGATTGGCTAAATATATATGCACTAGACCTAATAATTGTAAGCCTCAAAATCTAGGTTCAATCTACTTTGAGGCAGCTCCAGAAGCTTGCAAGAGGTTCCTGAGCACATTAACAGCTTTTAACTTCTGCATTGAAAGCTCTCCTCAAAGCTAGCTCATTGCTCAACCCAGTGCAGCACTAAAGCTTTTACTCAGTTGCATAATCATTTAATTATTTTCAAAATTTTCTGATGCAGCTTTAAGTATAATGAGGCATTCTTTACAGAGGAATCAAGTAAAAACACACAACTGTAGTACCACTGTACCAGGCACATGAACTTTCCTTTTCATTTTTTAAGGGTAGTAGGAAGGTTTACAAAATAATATCTCAGGGATAATTTAAAAGTACTCCAAACTTGCAGCCTGTAATAAAAAACAATACACTTATAAGAAATCATCATGGTAAACTTGAGATTTTGACCTTTTTTTCTCCTTCTTATTTCCCCTCTAAGATCAAAAAAATCCAAGAAATTTACAATGACAAGTGTTATAGCTTTTATTATTGCATAAGGGTGTCATATATACAGGCATGTAACTATTTAATGCATGTGAATACAAATGTGAGCCAAGGACATACTCAGATGTTATTAAGCGTTAACACAATGAATTAGGATAAGACTAAATGTAAAGGAATGTACCATTGCAAGTTGCTCAGCCATGTAATGGTTCACTTCCTCAAAGCTGTAGTTTCTTGTCTCATACTCCCTTCCTGCCAGCAGCCATAGTCAGCCAGGACAGATGTGTGCCAAAAGTCATAGCAAATTCTAACAGTTCGTAACATTCAAGGTGCATATTTAGACTAGAAGGTGTGTACCAATAAGATTGATGACGACATTAGCCTTTGCCATCACAGCTTTTATTGAATTTTCATCTCTTGGGTTGTATTTCATAGGCACAACCTGAGTATCAATCACTGAAAGATTAGCAAAAACATCACATTGAAATAATGCCTGCATATAGAACTGTGTGCTTTTCTATTTTAATCAAAAAAGACAAAGGAGAGAGGGGTGGACTCTGTAAATGTATAAAAATATACATCTCACATTACCTGTCCTAAATCCCCCATCAATTTGAGATGTCGATGACCATCTTCAGAACCTCGGAAAGGAACCAGCACTTGAGATCCCATTTTAGCTGGAAGAGAAGATTCATGGAAGTGGCAACACCAAAAAAATGCAATGCAATGTAATTAGAAAAAGTAAACTTGATAGCCACAGCAGAGTTATTCCAAACTATTTTGCTTATGAAAAAGTAGTTAAAATATTTTTCAGCAAGATTCCGATATTTTTCGTTTGACACCTGGATTTATGTTCCAGCAACTTACCAAGTTGTTGCACAACATAACGACCTAGAAATCCAGTAGCCCCAAATACTGTAGCAATAATGCCACTGCAAAACAGAAATGCTTTTAAGCATCATGTCAACTATCTGTATTTACCTGTATAATCCAGGAAGACTGCCTTAAAATCACCTCTTGATCCCTTTATTAACAATGAAAAAAGAAAAATTCAAAAGAAAAGTAGAGAATTTCTTCTACAACTAAAAATCTCAAGATGCAAGAAAATGAAATAAAGATCAAAAGGCAGAGAAACATTATTTATGAGGTGTAATTAAGGTTGTTACATACTACAAGTCCTTCTTCCCATACAATCACAAGAACCGTGTTAAATAAAGAGACTCAACACAACAAGAGAATAGTAGTCAATCAATCTTGAAATATTTTCGTCAACATCTGCCAATCCTAAATGGGCTTTAACCTTTTTCTTTATTAATAATTTTTGAATGAAACTTTCTTAAATGAAGAAAGGAAACTCAATATCAATCTTCTACTGCCATAGCTTACCCCATTTTCCAATGTATTTTCTGTATGCCAACATCACTAAAATACACTTCCTCAAAGAAAACCCAACCCTAAACATAATGCCATAGCTATACCAACCCAATGACTTGCCCCTAAACCAAGGAAAATAAGACAACTCTCAAGTCTTATTTAAACCATCGAAATACCACACCACAAGCAGAATCAATAAGTCCGAACACTTCGCCATATTCATTCCTCTCGGTGATACAGCAGGTGTCATACAAGTTATGTACTTTACTTTTCTTTTATCTATTTTGGTTTAGACCTTGACAAATAAAACATTAGTCCTCAGTCAATGAAGATACACAGGTCCTCGTGCTGACTAGCTGAGTGCATGAGTAAGGAACAATATATCCAGTATAAACTATGAAGTACAAAATCTAAACACTCTGACTAGACTGAAAACATGTAAAATATAATTTTATCACCATTGCCAATGATAAAGTACTGGTAGCCAAGCTTATCATGCGTATCATTAAAATTCAAATCCCTCGAACAGTTCTACGGCTCATATATTTTCAAGTGGACAGAGAAACAAGCAATCAACAAGAAATGTACGAATCTGAGTTACCTGACAGATGATCTTCCACCTGTACCCTTGCGAACAAGGTGGCCCACACCCTTGGTAGCGAGGATAGACACGTAACGTTCGTGATCCGCTCCATCGTCTGCAAGAACAATTTCCCAGAAAAGCAGTTAAGAGCTAAGCACATTGTTCCTCAAAATTCGCACAAATTAGAAAATTGAACCGGAGAAACTAGACGAAAATAGAGGATTACAGTGATCAGAAATTGGATAAATGCCCTTGAGCGATGACACTGAAATCGAGGGCTTCAGCGATTGGTGCCCCAAACGCTTCGTAATGGCCTGCATCTTCTACAGACACAGACAGCAGGAAAGTAGAACGTAAACTGTGAACTGAGCGATGAAAGAGCGTAGATGGTGGAGCGGGCACGCAGACGGTGTTTGGATTCGGATCCAAGCTTAGTTGGGTTCGGAGTTGCATGGGTCTAGGTCCGTTCCCCATGGTAGAGGAAATGTAATTGAGCCACCCCGCCATGGTAGCGTTGTTATCGGCCAAACGGGCGAATAACCCAAGTCTACGAGTCCCTCTAGAGGCCCGTTTTTAAAAGAGGGTAACCTTTTGTTTAAGAGCCCACATACCCCAGAAGAGTGAGCAAAATGGACTCGCTGGATAAAATTCCTATCTTTTAAGGACTTTTTTATTTTTTAAATAAGTGCTTTGTTAAACTTATTTTTTTGAATAAGTATTTTATTAAATTTATTCAAATGGAACCTGAAACTAAGATTTATTATTTCAGTATAAAAAATTAATACTACTGAATTTTACCATAGCTAAATAATTTATTATCACCATGATATTCTTTTAGCACTTGAAAAATTGGAAAATAAAGAAACTACTTGAAAGAAAAGGAGAATTTTATTATATTTTGATTACTTTTTAAAGTTTCTAAATTCTAAGAGGATGATGATATAGACTTAGAATATATATTTATACAAATTATTTTAGTAAGTTATAATTTATTTTTGTTTGATTAGATAATTATCTAAGAAATTATATTAATAAATAAAATTATTTAAAAAATTCATTCATTATTCTTCTTTGAATACATTATCCAAATATATATATTATAAATTTTAGTCTTAATATCATAATATGAGTCTAAAAGAAAAAGATACCGGAAGTCAAGAAAATAAAACGACTGTTAAATTATACAATTTAGTTATATAAATTTGATGATATATTTTTTTAAATAAAAATTTTATAAAAATAGAGACTATTGGACAAAACAAATAACTACATAATTATAATAAAAACAACAAAATTAACAAACTACATGCAAGAAAGAAGATAACCAATAATTCTTTTTCTAGGAGGAGTAAATGTCTATTCGAGCCTACAGTGGCCTAAATCTGAACTTTGATTACAGTTAAATTCTAAAACTAAAAGACTAGATGAACTCTACACTTTTCTAACTAACCAAAACCCTATTGCCTCATTCTGAAAACTACTTTATTGCACACCATGGAACCCCATGCAGATACCCATATATTTTCCTTCGTGTAGTGACGATTTGATCATCTTATTTTCTGTTGCAAAGCAGCTAACCTTTGCACGAATTCCCCAAGTTTGTCCAAGGAGATGAATCAACCGATGATAATTCCAAGCTAGAATCTAACGTCCATCCACTGGAGTGCTTGACCTATACTGAAGCACACGCCTCTGTTCCTTCCTTTGTGTCTCTGAATGGTGCCAATGCGCCGAATGCAGCAGTGGCAGCAACTGAGGCAACACTCAATGCTTCAACTCTTGAGCTGTCTTAAGCTCTTGCCACCACTAACTTGAAAGATTTCAGGCACACCATCCAATTTAAAAATCCGGTACGCCACTTGACCGTGATGAATACTCCGCCACCAACTTTAGAAACATGGATGACTTATCTTCCAGCAGTCGTGATGGGCTGTCAAACTCTGCAACTCGACCTGCAGAAACATAAAAATGGAACTTTCATGATGAGCACAGAGCTATCCCAATTATCCAAGCCAAACAACTGCACTTATTTAATTTTCTTCTCATGCTTTGCATCAAAAAGGGAAACAAAAAAGAACCATCAAGAGCCACGTAGTCCCTTAATAGAGTACGTTCAGCAGCAATCAGAACTGAACTAGAAATGGCAACAAACATTCTGTAGATTTAAGCACATCACTAAAACTACTCTTCAATTTTTTTAGTGCCTAAGACACAACTGATTTTATGCCCCTCAAAAAAAAAGCTACTAAAAAAAAATCTGGCATTCTTAATATGAACAAGCTATAATTTTTCTTTTTGTCTGAAAAAGCAGAATTAGAAAGGTGATGAATGTAAAGGCTCCTATAAGGTTGGAAGAAAATTTGTCGGAAACTATCTCAAAGTCACAATTAAGAAGAAAAAGTAAACACGGATTGGAACTTAATATGTGACTTAAATATATTTCTATATTACGTGTCAGCATCTCTCCCACATTTTCCCTAATAGCACCCCTTCAAAAGCTTTGAGAGGGAAACAAATGATTGGAACATAGAAAAGAAAAATTAGATTCTCAAAATCATGATTAACATTATAAGGTCTAGTTTCATTCCTGACAGAAGAACATTCCAAAGAAAATAGTTTTAACCCTATACTGTCAAATCGAATGCAAAGCCAAAAAGAAAGAAAACAGAACAATGGGATGCAACTGAACGCACCATCACTAAGTACCAGAACAAGATCACTGTCGATAACAGTAGGAATGCGATGTGCAATAGTGCACACAGTGCAGTCTCTAAACTCTGTTCGAATAATCTTCTGGATAAGATTATCAGTGGCGGTATCAACTGATGCTGTTGCTTCATCAAGTACAAGTATTCTTGACTGCTTAAGTAAAGCTCTGCCCAGGGAAACAAGTTGCCTCTGCCCTACACTCCAATTATCTCCATTTTCTATCACTGCAGATTTGACAATAAGATAATTACTTGAGACTTAACCTTTTTCAACTTTTTTCTTGGCGGGGGAGCAGGGGCAGCCGAGAGGCCTTTTCTATTTTGTCTTTTGAGGGGCTGGGAAAGGATAGATACTAGGTATATTTCAAGTCTTTGGGCTACCTACCTGGTGCATCAAGTTTTTGCTCTTTCTGGCGGACTATCTCTCCTAGCTGAGACTTATCGAGCGCCTGTGAAAAATTTAAATCCAATGATCATAAAGGCTTTGATATCATGTCAATGAATTAATTTTTCTAAAAACTTAAGCTATCAGATGAAGTCTTAAGATTAGTTTTATCTCTAACTAAATATTCAAAACCTGAATGTGATAGGATTATTTTGGGGAGTTCACACATCTATATCATAAGGATTTGGATCCCTTACCTTTAATATTCCCTGACTTCGGTAACTTTCTAACTATCTCTCGTGTATATTTAAATATACTTTGTAAGTCTCACTTTTTTCTCTCATTAATTTTTTTTTCTTTTAATTTTATATCTGTCTCTCTCTTACTTACAAAGGTAAAGGATCTAGATCCATATACATATATACATAGGCACTTAAAGATTACTCCAATTGTGTGTAATGTAAATGGAGCTACGCAAGTAACTCTAACCTCCCAAATCTCTTTATCTGAATGCTCTTCAAGGGGATCAAGATTGCCTCGTATAGTCCCTTCAAATAAGGTTGGATCTTGTGGTATGATACTAAGACGGTTTCGAAGGTCATGAAGGCCAATTCTGGAAATATTAGTGTTGTCTATAAAAATACTACCACTTGATGGTTCAATCAATCGAAATAATGCCTGAATCAAAGTAGATTTGCCACTGCCAGTACGTCCAACTATTCCAATATTCTTCCCACCAGGAAATGTGCAGGATATTCCATGTAGCACTAAAGGAAGATCCTCCTTGTAACGAACCTACAAGGGTAACAGAGCAAGGGGCAGAGGAGTTGCATTATCATGAAAAAGAGCCAATTATAATAGCAAAATCGTAAAAACCAGTAGAGATATCAATAAATGGCACAGAGCTAAGAGTTTGCCTCACTAAATGTTGTGCATTATTCAATAACATAACAGCTAATCCCCAAAGAGTGAATAACTAAAAATGATATGTAACTTCTGACAACAAAATACTGAAATCAAATATGAATTAATTTCTGATTTAAAGAAAAAAAATAAGCCTAAGCATCCCGATACAAAACAAAGGTTAAACACTTAATGTGAGATTGAAATGGTACCTTTAAATCAATTATTGTGATTGTCCCATTTTGAGGCCATGTGGACGGAGGGCGAGAATCTTCAATGATTGCTGGTGCTTCGCTAGGAATCTGGCTGTACTGGTAAATCCTTTCAATAGAAATTATTTTATTTTCAAGTTTGCAAAAGCTAAGTATCCATCGTGATAGGCGTGCATTTAAATTCAGGCCATATGTCACAGCAAGTCCAGCCATGCCTATACAGAAAAGTAAGAATGGTTAGCAACCAAATGCTATTTCATTAAACAATTAATGCTGTTCATGTATCTTCATGTCAAACAACATTCAACATCACTCAAAACTCTTTCCTAGGAACACAATGCAATACCATTTACAACTCCTATTTGAAGAGGACTTCAAACACAGAATAATTATAGACCAGATTACATAAAGACAGGAGGCAATTTTTTATGTCGCAGAACTTCAGTTCAGCAATTCAGAGCACAGTAAAATTAACAGCGTAGAACAGTAATGTCAAAGACAGAATCAAATGACAAAATACAACACATCAGTTGCAGTGCAAAACAGATGAAACTTGTCCCCTTAAATCTCTACCATGAGCCGGAACTTTTTAAATGCTGTGTGTGCACACTTGGAAGTGGACATCGTTTAATTAAAAGCATATAACTTATCCATCCAAGATGAGCAAATCCAATTTGAAAGTAACTGGACAAAACAAATTGAGATAAAATACTCACTAGGGTCAATACTTCGATGTGGAAAGCTCACTAATAAAATCATGCAAAAAGCAAATACAAAGGTTGACAATAATTCCATGCGCAAGCAGAGCCACTCAATAGCAGCAAGACTGCAGAAGAATGGCCGTGCAAAGCAATCCAGAAGATAGAGGTTCCTCTTCATGAATCTTTTTTCTTGTCCAAAACCTCTGATGGTGGCTGCTCCAGCAATTGACTCACCAAATAGATGTATAATTGGAGATTTCTGAATGCTTACAATGCGGACCAGTTCCCTTGAGGAAGCCATGTAGTATTTCTGCAATAGAATAAGTACATAATTGGAATGGTCCATCAAATCACATCACTGGGTTGTAGACAAATAGAAATTAGAAGAAAATGTCACATAATTCAAGCATTAATAGTCCTCTCATCCTGTCATTGTATCTTCTCTTTCCCTCTTCAATAAATTCTTGTTTTATTAATATTAGAAAGATAAAGAAGAAAGGGAGAGAAGGGTGCACTTGAGAGCACAGAAAGGAAGATGACCCTTGCATAATCTTTGAAGTCAGTTTTACCATGATTGAGCCTGCTTTATCCTTCTTGACTCAGCTATTGGCCTTCTTTACTCTTTCCCTCTCTCTCACACACACTGCCACACACATACATGCACAGAGCCACACACATAAATGGACATCTACATAGATACATTTGCAAACATGCCAACCACATAGACACCAAAAAGTTATCAGCTCTTATATTCCATGCTCCAATCGATGACTATGCTCAGACACATAATACCTCTTCTAAATTTAACAAGGAATGCTAGCAAAAATCTTATGAAGACATAACACATTCTATTGCGTAACTTTTTGAAAAGAAGCTGGAAAGCCGAAAGATCATTAATTACCTGCATCCACAAGCAAGTGATCCCCATTGGAACAACTAGGAGCAAAACTTGCCAGGTCACTTTTGTCATTACACCAACAATGCCGATAAGCTGTATTGTTGTTGAAGCAAACCCACCAAGTCTAAAAGGAATGTCAAGATCCACAACACTTTGATCAACTGATACCTGGTGAGATACAGATAATCCATATTACATGATATACACCAGGCAGGGAGAGATAGGCCAGAGAAAATAGATTAATCAAAAGAAAACTTACACGATTCAAGATCCTTCCAGCCGGAGTAGAGTCAAAGAAAGACATTGGTGCATGGAAAACACTTCTAAGCATCTTCAAAAACAGTTTCTGTGCAGCTGCTAGACCGAATGTAGCTACCAGAACAGCCCTTATAAATATAAACCAGGAGCTTCCAAAAGCAAGGGCCATGTAAACAACAAGAAGAACCATAGGGGTTGCTTTGGGTTGGTCTCCTTCTGTTTGAGGGTTGGCCCAAGCCATCCACCAATTGCTAGCAATTTGAAGGAATTGAAACAATGCCTGTGCGACGATTATTAGTGGAATCAATAAGCCTTTATATGCAGCAGCCATGTATGACAAGTACACTTTCATGCTGACTCTACCTCTGACCCTCTCCTCTTCTTGAACAAGCTGTTTTTTTCTTGAGCGTTTCGCCTTCTTCTTCTCCTTGATTGCTTTCTGATCTGAAGCTGATGAACCCTCTTGCACTTCTTTAGCCAAACTGTCAATATCATTTGCCGATACAATGGATTTTTTACTATTCATAACAGATGCATCTAAGGACAAGTTTTCATCTGAATCTTCTGAGGAATGATTAGGAATATCCATAGCCTCGATTGCTTCATGGTGAGCTGAAACCAGAGTTTTAAAATCTGTTCCTGCTTGTAAAAGATCATCATATTTTCCTGCCTGAATTATGTGGCCTTCTTTAAGAACCTTCAAATATGAAAAGTAAATGTCAAAGAGAAATTCCATATCAGCTCTATCGACTGCATGATCATACTTTTAAATTCTCTAAGAACTTCCTTTAGGGACAAGAAATATAAGATATCATGAAATTACATAAGAACGTGAGGAAAAGGATTCTTCCTAGTTCTAGGACAAACAAAATGTTAGACATAGATAAATAACAGATATGATGGCCAAATTAAAGAGACTTCATAAACAAGACAGATTTATTTGAAATTACAAAGAAAAACAGATTCAGAAGTATCAGAATTGGATTTAACCACCGTAATCACCATTTATTAAAGTTCTATTTTGAGGAGGTTGTTGTAAAAGAGAATGATATTCAAAAACAATTCTCCATAACTAGCAAAGATGTAATAATAATAATATCTTAAATCTGCCAATAAACATGATTATAAATGTTCATTGAAACATATCATAACAAGGAAAATAGATAGAAAGAACAGTGACCCTCACCAAAATTGCCACACAAGTATGACCTTGAAACTCAGAAGCACATGAAGACAGATTGTAAAAATAAAAGAACTAAGAATCCAAACAGGATATGAAGGGGGAAACAAAGCATAATATTGAATTAGCAGGTAACAACTGGTCATGCAGTAATATACTAATCCTTAAGTATGAAAAATGTGTGCTACAAAATTGATGTAAAAGATCATCCTTAAACTAAAACACCGGAACCAAATTGTTGACATTAATTAGGCCTCTTATTGCATAAGTGCATAAATGTGCAAACTCGTACAGACATACCAGTATCATATCAGCAGGAGGAAGAAATTCAACTTGATGGGTCACAAAAATGACTGTTTTATCAGCTAATGCTGTCAATATGTACTCCTGCATTCCATATCATACATTAAGCCAAATGTGATTCATTTAAACAACAATATTGGCTCCATGCTAAGAAAAACTAACCCTAAACAGTTCTGATCCAGTCTGGGCATCAACGGCACTGAAAGGATCATCAAGGAGATATATATCAGCATCTTGGTAGAGTGCTCTTGCAAGCTGCACCCGCTGCTTCTGGCCACCACTCAGGTTTATACCTCTATCACCAATAATTGTCTGATCTCCGTGTGAGAAAAGTTCAAGGTCCTTTTTCAGTGAACAAGCTTGAAGAACATTTTTGTACTTTGCTTTATCCCTTGGGCTACCAAAGAGGATATTTTCTTCTATATTTCCCGTCTGTATCCATGCTGATTGAGAGACATATGCAGCAGAGCCACACACTCTTACCTGCAAAATGATTTAATGCATCTTCTTACAAGAAGCTCTTTACTGTTATAAATCAGGAGATGATTTTGAAAAACCAGAAGAAATATAATAAAAAATAAAAATGGAAATAGAGGCTTATGTACACCTACGTACTTCACCAGAAAGCTTCGGAATCTCTCCAAGGATGCAAGAAAGAAAACTCGATTTCCCAGAACCAACCATGCCACAAACAGCCACGTGCATCCCCCTCTCTACTTTCATATGTATCCCTGATAGAGTAGGCCTAGAAGAAGAAGGGTCCCAGCAGAAGACGCCATCTTCAATCTCTATGGCAATATTAGAAATGCCTCGTGGCAAGTTAATTGTTGCATCCTCTTGCAATTCTTCCTCCTGCAGGAAACCAGATATGCGATCAAGAGAAACTTTCGTTTGAGCCATTGTCGATACCAAGTCAGGAAAATTCCTGAGAGGCTCTTGGAGGATCCTGAAAGTAGCCAGAGCAGATAGAACACCACCTGCAGTCAGCTGACCACCCAACAATATGGAAGTGCCAAACGTGACAGCTGAAACAAATATAGGAGAGCTCCAGAAGATGAAAGTAATGAAAGCCTGAGAATAAAGGGCTTTCCGAAGCCACTTGAATTCTACTTCACGCATCTCCTCTAATCTTATTCGGTATCTATCCTCCCAAGCTTGCAGCTTGAGAATCCTCATATTCCTCAGACACTCGGATGTTTTTCTCATTCTTTCGTCCTTAGCAGCCATTAATTTGTCTTGATAATTTTCCTGTATTCTAGCCACAGGAACAGTAACAATAATGGAAATGATTGTAGCAATCAATGTCGCAACAAAAGAAATCCCAACATTCTTATACAAAATTATAAGGGCAAGGACAATTTGCATAGGAAGTATCCAAATGTCATGAAGATACCAAGAGTAATCCCCCACCCTCTGAACATCAACAGCCATGTAGTTAACAATCTCCCCACTTGTGTGACTCTGCTTGGCCAAGCTTGAGAGTCTGAGTCCCTTTCGATACACCATTGCTGTTAGAGCTGACCTCACATGCATACCCAATATGTCCACCCCGAGATACCATTGCCTAGTAGTCAAGGTCTCCACAAGCTTTGCAGCAAAAAATGTCGCCGCAAGGATATACCCCTCATGAGGGAAAGTCTCCTTGCCACCTAAGTAATCAACAAAGTAACTAACCATATAGGGGCCAACATATGAAACAAGAGTATTCACACCAGCAAAGACGGCATTACAAGCTGCCTCCTTCCAGAATGACTTGAGAATTGCCCAAGCTAATGAAGGCTGCTTAGAAGGATTTTCATCCTTGAACCTCTCCCAGTTAGAATTCAAAACTTTATAATTGGTCTTGGCTCGATCTTTCAATGCAAGAAGGGGAATGTCCTTAAGCTCAAGCGGTCTCTTTGCACCAATGGAAAGAAGCGGATTCAGCCAAGAAAGAGTGGCCAGGCTAAAAGGCCCAGCATCACTGTAAGGAGTAACCTTGAGACACCCTGATTCCTCTTCAAGAAGTAATGGCTCTTGAATATCAGAATTTCTACACACTTCAATCCCGGTAACACCCCTGATTGCAACAATACACAGAAAGGCAAGTGCTGGAGTTATAGCAAAATTTGCCACAGCATGAGTACAGAAGTGCTTTGAACCTTCCACCAAAAACCCTCTCCCATCAACATATAAAGTACACAAACAAATCACAAATGACACAAACCACCAAAGCCTCAACAAAAATGGAAACTTCTCGGCCACCTTGAATTTGCAATGTAAAACCGAGAAACTCAACACAAACCAAGCTAAACCCTGTGCACCTGGCAAAGAAAGAAGAGACCAGTCCACAGTCTTCCCATTAGCCGCTCCTTTAATTAAAGCAGCCCCATCAAATCCTAACACCAGAACTTGCACAAACAGCACATAGAAACAACAGAACACTGACAATTTGAAACTCGAGCCGATTCTAACATCATGTATATCTCCATCAATACTGTGACGATTTGGGCTTGCATTGCCGGCCGTATTGTCCTTACTAATTCGACTACGACCGCCGCACACAAGTAACCGTCTTGCCGTAACAATAAAGAGAAATACGAGAAGAAGGGTCAAGTTCACGCAGATTGCCGCTAATTCCAATATGGGCAAACCTAGGGACGTTCTCAAAAAGGTATTCGGCGATCTTGATGCTGATGATGGAGCTGAGTATTTATTGAGCAATAGGATCATAGCCATTATTGAATATGGTGAATTGATGAAGAAGCCAATTGAGAAGAACGAGTCGGCGTGAAGCTAAGCAAGGGAGATCGAACCATGCGAAGAAGGGCATTTCACCATCCGGGTAGTGAAGAGAAGCAAATGTGAATTTTGAGATGGATTCTGCGGACACGTTGCGCATGAAAACAAAAAGATTTAAAAACAACACGGAATACGAAGAGAAGAGAGAGAATTGCCTGCAGTTCCTCTTCACTTTTGTACGTACCTAAGAACAGAAAGGGACAAAGGCAGGACTAGAAATCAAAATCTGAAGAAAAATTGAGAGACCGAACGAAGGAAAATACAAAAAACTGACCTGGGTAATTTCTGAAATCGTTATCGGGGAGCCGGTGTAGATTGCCGTCGCAAGCCTGTCATGGACGAGTCAGTAGCTCAACAAGCTTCACCTCTTGGACACCCCAACTGCGAAAGAGAGAGAAAGACCAGAAGGATAATCACCACCAATGCGACAACGGTAGCGATGAGTAGGCTAGGAAGCTACAACAATGTGGAATAGTGAGAGACAGAGAGAGAGCTCAATCCTCTCTCTTCTGCTCTCTTTAATATTCTTGTTTTTAACTTTCCTGTGAGCCTTGTATTGTGTTATTGTTTACAGTTCCGTGTGAGAACGAGAAACGTTGCAGCCAACAGGTGCTCAAAAATGGATGCTTTTGGTGAAAAGAAAGACCCAATAGAAAGTGAAGGAGGTAGTGCCGTAGATTTCAAAATTCCGTTTAGTTTAGTTTATCAGTTTTCTTTGATTACATTTATTTATAGCTCCCAGCTGTGTGTGGAAGGTAGAAGAGAATTTCCAGCAATGTAACTTTGTTGCTGCTAGATAGGATATTACAGGTAAACTGAAGGAAAATTATTTTTGGTGAATGCTAATAAAAGGAATATTGGCTCCATGTGTGCATCTGCTGGTTGAAGACTCAAAAGATATCGTGATAGGGATCTTCCTACGCGTCCACAGAGAAATAATGGATTGTGGGTGGACCGTCCGTTATTCAATAATTTTTAATAGAATTTATTTTAAAATATAAAATATAAACAAATAATTATTAATAAAAATATTAATAATATAAATTAATATAAAATATAAATAATTAATAAATTTAAAATAATTTATATTATTAACGTTTTATAAATAATTATTTATTTATATTTTATTCTCTTAAAACACATTATACCATTTAAAGGCTCTATCAATACACCACTCGAATACATCATTCCTACCACTTAGCATGGTGAGATAAAGACAAAGGGAGGTGCTCTGTTTGTCTACACTTTACTGTGGAATATGAATTTGTTGCCTATATTACTTTTTATTTTTAATGCAATTTTATTTATTTTTTAATTTATATTAAAATATATTTCATAAATCTCATTTTTATTAATTTTTTTAATATTACATCTATCTTTTTCATATATTTTCTACTTTTAAAAAATTTAAAGCCAATTAATCCTCCCCTTTAAAAGCTTGGGTCATGAAGGTGGGCGATCACAGTGGGATTCAAGATGAGAGGGTGATGGGTATGATGCCATAATGATATCTTTTTGAGCATCTTGACTTGAAAAAAATATTTTTACAATATTTTTTATTATATAATTTTTATAATTAAATGTTGACATATAATAATCTATCAAGTTTTACATTTTATTTACTAAAATTTAATAACTTAAATTTTGAGTTATTAAAATATAAAAAAATTATAAAAATATTTTTTTTTTACTTTGAAACAATCTTAGCTTGTTTGCTAAAAGAAACATACTATTTTACGATTATTTTTATATACTTTCCTCGTAGTTATATAATATGCAATGTTATTTATTGTGTTTTATAATTTAATTTATAAAATTTAATAAATATAATAATTTAAATTTTATCTTATAAAAATTAAATGTAAATAAAGTTATTAAAATTCTTATCAAAACATAAAGAGAAAAGATGCTATCACAAAAAGGTTTATATTAGTGTGTAAACTTTTAAATTACTTATCTCTCATAATTTAGTCTGTAAAATTTAATAAATTTAATAATTTAAATTTTATAAAATAAAAATTATATAAAAATAATTATATAAAGAAAATAATTAAATCCTAACAAGAGAAGCACTTAGAACCACATCTTCATCAAAGGCATGCCAAAGGGTTTTTTTTTATTCCTTAGAATGTCATGCCAAAAAGGTATAAAGCATCAATGTGAACCAATGTAAATGTTCAGTGTTAATTAATTCAATTAAAAGTTAAATTTATTAATCAATGACTTGCATTGTTGTTTGTAGACAAAGTGATAAATCATAAATGATTACTGCAAACAAAATAATGAAAAGGATGCTCCATTTGTAAGAATATATTCTATTCATGCTTGATTGAACACTTTTATGTTTATAACAACATCAGAAAAGACATTTAGTACATGCAGAATTATTATTTTTTTTTTTTTTGGTATATTGTATATTGTGGGGGAGGGGGGAATCGAGCCTGGGGGTTGGGGGTGGAAATGGTGGCTCGATACCACTGAGCCAACGCTCAAGTGGCCATGCAGAATTATTTAATCCTCATAATAATGAGGATTCTCTATATTTGACAAGGACAATTTTAATTTTATGTAAAAATAATATAAAATAAAAATACAAGTAGAAACATTAATTTAGAGAAAAGAAAAATAAAATAATAAATTATAAGAGATTGTACAAAAATTATATTGCTTCAATTTATATAAATATAAGTACCTTTTTGACAATCAATGAAGAGTTTTTTTAATGTATTTTTCTCAATTATTGATCATTCTAGAGTGAAATTTTTTCTTTTTTCTTTTTCTTTTTTTTTTTTTTTTTGGCCTTTCTTCAATGATGAACTTAGTACTGGAATGAATATATTGGAATTTGGCATATCTGGGAGCCTGCCAAGAAAAAGTTGGATTTTATGCCAACCAAATCCCATTTATGCATCATTCTATAGTCACTGTTTATTAATATCTTGACAGCCTGGGAATTTAACCACTGTAATTTGGTAACAAATCAAGTTTGAATGCCACACTTTATGTATGATTATTTTAAGAATGAAAAACGTTGTAATTCCACCAGGTGTTCTGCCATTTACGATGTTTCATAGAAGGGTCATAACATTTATATGTATTTAAATTGTATAAATTTTATGTACTATTTCACAATTTTATTTTATTTACTTTCTCACTTTTAAAATTTCTATTTCAATAAGTAATGCTCCTCCACATACTTCAATAATTTCTCTTCATGTAATTCACTTCTTCTTTTTTTTTTCTTTTTCTATGCATGTAAAATGCATGGTGGCATGTATAATCCCTATTTTCATGCCCAAAAAAAAGACTGTAATTTTAATTGTCAAATAAGCAATGTTTTAATAAATTATCTGTAAATATGACTATAAATTTTTATTAAAATTTATGATATATTTTAATTTTGAAATGAGATTGTCTCAATTCCTTAACTGTCTTACTAAAAAAATCTAAATTCAAAGCATGTGATATATACATTAAAAAGTATGATGCAATTAAGTCAATGAAACTGGTTTAGTTAATAAAATTTGGGTATTTTTTTTAATTTATATTAAAATATATTTTATAAATATCATTTTTATACTAATTTTTTTTAATAAAATCCTTAAAAACTAGAGTTTTTTTTTTTATTATTATTAAGGACCATACTAACATATTACAAAGAAAAAGAGTAAGAAGTATCAAATCCAAAATCAAGTTCTTGTAGAAAACACAATAATGCTATCAGAGCTACAGGCTTACCGGCAAAAATCAGAGTATCGTTATCCGGGGCTTTGGTTTTCAGAAAATTGAGCCGGCAGATTGATCTCAGCTCGGCAGATGTCACAGTTTGAGAAAGACAAGTTGATAGCTTGTCTCGTGGGATATGGACGAAAACGAAACAGCACTTCATTTGATCACCTCATGTTTCCTCATGGTCGGAAGCAACCACATCGCAATTATGGCCATCAATGTTGTGTCGACGCATGTGGTCAACACAATAATAGTTCTTTTTTATCGCTCATTTTTCAAATTGACTTATTGTGATTATACTTCTTCCTTTTGCGTAAACAATGTATTAATTTGACTGTCATTCTCTCTTCAAAACTTTATATAGTCTTAAATAATTGTTTTGAAAAATGATGCATAAGAATTTATAAATAATTAAATTATTCTGATTCTAACAAATTCTTTACTAAACTATTTTTTTTACCAAAGAATTTAAATATATTAAAAATTAATAAAATAAATGATAACAAATTTTTTATGGATTGAATATTTAGAAAAAATAAAGATAAAATCGGAAAAAAATTTAAATCCTGATTTTAGAAGAATAACATTTAAAATAGAATAATTTTTTTTTTAAATAACTATTAATTAGGAACAGGTAAAGTAATTAGTTGTTTGAGTGGCTCTGTTATTATATTTTTATTTTATGAGATTCTTATATCAAATAGGCTAGCCTTTGTGTTTGCAAAATTATTAAGTTTATTATTACACGTGTTTTCAGATGACCGACGTAAAGATTGAACTCCGACCTAATGATAAAGTAGTTCTATTCGCTAGGCAAAATCTGGGAACAAAAAGTAATTGAAAGAAGGGACATAGAGTCAAAATAGAAATAAAATCCAAGATGACTTTGCATGTAATGTGTGGCTAATATAACACTTCAACAGCCATTCTTTAATCACCTTTGCTGTTTGTTTGGCTGCAAAATCAGGCACAACCTGGCTTGGTTTGCCGGTTACCATTAAAATAATACAGATTAGACTGGCAGAATCAAAATTGATTTTAGTTATTATATTTAAATATTTTTTAAATAATTAATTTTAAAATAGTATGTTTAAATATAAATTTAACTGTAAAAACCCTAATTTTCAACACTAATTTTTCTGAATTAATTATGAAAAAATTTATGACAAAAGGTGGGTTGAGTGAACAGGCTGTAAACTTGGGCGATTTTAACTGGTATCCAGCAAGCAGTTTTGATATAATCACGAAATTCCAGTCATAAAAGGCTTACAAAACGGTGTAAAATTCTTGACAAATTGATTCTTTTATAAGGTCTATTTTTATAAATTAAATTAAATTAAAAAAATTATTATTTATCATAATTTGATAATTTATTTATTAATTATATTATATTTTTGATAATATCTTATACGCTATTTATTTTTATCACTGTATAATCTTTTGTAAAAAATTTGTAAATAAATAATTTTATCAGGAAATGAGGTAGCAATCAGCATTGTGCTGTTGCGTAGGATTCAACGTTCTCACCGACAGATGACGCTGACGCGAGAAAAAGAAAGCGCGCACTTGTTGAACTTTACGTGAAGATATCGTAATACTAAACAGGCGATCGCACGTATTAAGACGCGTGTAAAAAAATGACAAATTAAAGTTTTACTTAATTTAATAATAAATAACAATAATTTAATTTAATTCATTTAAATATAATTTTCTCGTCCATAAAATGGTATTTAATATATAATTGGACCACCCTCATTACTTCATGCACATTCAACACCATCATATATTGTTGAGTCTATGCACCAAAAGTTAATGAAACATTCTCGTAACCTAACTAATCAATAAACCTCGTAAAAAAAATAATGCATGAAATTATTTAAAATATTATTAACTAAAAAATTGAGAATTTATTCTTATAAAATGTAATAATGCTGCTTTATTTATATAATTAATTTTATTTAATTAATAAAATTTAATTTAATTCATTCAGGATAACTTCTAAAATATATATTATGATTTATGAAGGGAAGTTGTATACCAACAAAAGTGGGTGTATATGTGAGTATACTTGGTTTGAACTCCCCTACCCTTCTTCTCTTGGTTTGAACCTTATACCAGAAAAAAAAAAAAGTGGGTGTATATATGAAATAATCACGGAATAAAAGTAACAAATTTTATAATTTAATTTATAAAAATATTAAGATAGTAATATAAAATTGCATAGAGCATAAGCTTTTTGACAATCCTAACCTCTGATTATTCTGTACCAACGTGACAAAATGTATCATATCTTTGGTAATATATACAGATCAGAATATTTGCAAAAGGAATCGTGGATTTTATCAATTATGCCTATCCAGAACGCACATGGCCAGATTATTTTCGTAAAGAAGTATATTTGGTGCACGTCCAATCCAACTCGTTCGGTCAGGGCATCTCGTCTAATCAATTTTCTTTTTTATTAATTTTACAATTTCTTTTATTGTAAGGTAAATAGGAAATTAATCAAATAAATATTAAAATAAAATAAACAAATAGATACACAAATAAAATAAAATAACACTTATGTTAGTCTAATTATATACGGCACAAAGTGTTTTCATGATAAAATTATGAAAAAAATGTATATATATATATATATATTTAACTTTAGGTTATTAGTAAATATATTCTTTTAAAAATATTAATAAATATATTTTTAATTATTAAAATAATATAAAGATATTCTTTTAATTATTTAAATAATATATATACACACTCATTTTATTTATTGTATACTAAATATTAACAATCACATAATTTATATGTAATTATTAATATATATAATATTTTTTAATCAAATATTTAGATAAACTCAAATAAACAAATCTATGTAAGAAAAAAAAACTGGATATCTTTCTTCTAATAATTTTTTGTAATCTTTTTAAGTTTTTGATTAGTAAATTTTTTTTGAATATTTTCTATTTCATCTTTACTCTATATCTATTAAAGTTTAGTTTATGATATTCTATTGTAAAATTTTATGTAAGAAACAAATGACTCATTTTGTACTTACTACAATTGTTTTATTATTTAATTATTTAATTGACAAATGAGTTACTTTTAATGTAATATAATATAAAAAGTAATCATTGAGATGTTAGTAAATGTACTAAGATTTTGGTTCAAAATAATAATATTTTATAATTCTTTATTTCATATTTTATTTAATTTCTATTAATTTTTTAGTTTATTTTATTTATATAATTGACCTTTTTTAGATATAATTTTATTTATTTATTATTATTAATTTCATTTAAATAATTGATTAAAAAATATTATATGTCTTAATAATTATAGGAAAGTTATATTAATTTTAATATTTAACACAAATAAACAACGAATGTGCATTTATATTTTACTAATAATTAAAATATATATTGAATAACTTTATATTTTAAAAATATATTTATAAATGACTTAAAAATAAATAAAAATTTATACAATTTTTCTCTAAAATTATTAACTTGCAGATGGCGGAACTTGTCAAACAACTAACGGAAGAGTTAGCTCTATTTTTTATTATGTTTTGAATAAAATTTTATGTGGACAAATAATTTAAAAAAATAATGATTTTACGTGGGCCTTTGTCTGTGAGTTCAAGCACTAGCAAATAAAAAAACAATCTTAAAATTATGAGATTCAAAATATTTATTATATTAAAATGTGTACAGTATTTATAAATTATTTTTAGTAAAAATACGATTTCTTTTTATGAAAATGCGTAATCTCAAAAATAAGTAGTCTGTCAAATTATTACAAATAAAAATTCTGTTCAAAAGTTATTAAATTTTATAATTTAATAATTTAAAATTTTAAAAATAATTATATAATAAAATTTAATTTATAAAAATTTAATGAGTGTTTGTCTATTGCATGTGGAGGCATGCTTTTTCAAGCTCTGCATGAAATCTGATAAGAAGCAGCTTTGGAATGAAACATCAAACCCTAAAGCACCTTTGCATGATCTGAAGCTCCTAACAATGCCAGTTAAGCAACGGGTTACCATCTTACAGTGACTTTTGCAAATTGCATGCCTTTATGGCTTTCCAACGCAAAAGAAATGGGGTTCCGTGTCTTCACTGCCAACCACAAAAAACTTCTCTTCTCATGAAACTTTGCACGGAGGCATCATGCACCTTTATATTGGCCAATTACCAACCCAGACACTGCAAGTTTGTCTCAAACATGTAACTCAAGTGCCAACATCCTAGGAAAACACAAATTTAAACAAAATTATTTGGATATACCAATGGCAATGGCAATATTAAAACTAAATGACATCGTTTAATTTATATACCTTCTAATAAAATTTTGTTTGTTATTGTATTTAGATACGCCATTTTCTGCGTACTTTTCGCAAACAGATGGTATGCATACAAGGTATGAGAATTTTCTTCTGTCAAACGCCCGTCCAGTGCGGCCTATATGATATGTCCGACGATTGGTTAATACAAAACCAGATTTCGGAGTGGGTATTGAGGAAGGGTTCAATGGAGATTCTGGAGCTCATTTTTTGTTTTTTTGGTTGGTGCTTCTGGAGCTCATTTATCAGGTGCTTCTTATCCACTTGTACTATGCTAACGTACTGAAAAGGGAGAGTAGTCAATGGTGGAAGCTGACAAGTCGGTGGCTCTATGTGGGGGGTGGGGGGGCAATGGTTGTGGTCGACGATATTTGGGTCCGAGTACGACTTACAGGACCATAATGCAGGATGAAAATGTCCAGCAGGACGAGCACTAGCAGAGCTAGTGGCTCTTAAGAAAAGTAAGAAACCAACCAAATCAGACAAGGACAGAATGTTGAGAGACTCTGGGGGAAGATGCATAGAGCTGCTGAGCTGATTCTCTCACATGCCAAAAATGCCACTTTTGATCCGAAGAATAGGGAGAAAAGACAACAATGTTGTCAATCACACCTTAACTCAACCATTTGGCGCTGGTTTGAGATTGAAGATTAGTCCAACAATTCCACCGAAAGAGTTGTTGACTTGTGGAGTTCACCTCAGTTTGTCGTACTACTAATTCTTGTGTAATTAGTGTCATACCTAGGTGTACGTTCAATTCTTTCTTAGAAAATGGACAACGGTGGGATCGTTATCTGAACGAAACCCCTTTATGGAATTATCTTACAAATATGGAACGTAAGGTAAAGGCACGTTTTATATTATAAGAACAATAATAGTTGCATAAATTATAGAGAAGACACATAATTTTTGCTCAACTCTAGGCCCATTTTTCTATTTTCTTGTTCTCTTTCTCCTATTCAGACAAAAGGAGGATGGGGGCAGAATATATATATATATATATATATATATGTATATATAATATGGGTCCAAAATAATGTTTGTCTAAGTGATTATTTTCCACAGAAGGAACTCTATAACCCTGAGCTATATTCAGTCTAGGCTCAGGTAGAGTAAACTCAACCCGGCCCTGTAATTTGGAAAATTTTTAGATTTATACAATTAAGCCCAACAGAAGAAAAACATGAGTTAAGCCCAACCATACCGTCCCCCGGGGTCATCCTTGAGATTTAGAATAGCGCTGCTGCAAGCACCAAAAAAGAAAAACAAGAATAGTGCTGCTGCAAGAACAAAGTTGGAAAAAAAAATAATGCAGATTCATGTCATTATAAAAAATCTCTATCTAGCCAAAGGCAACATCGCTAAAGGGAAGGAATCGTATATAGAATAGTGCTGCTAACACAGCTCCTTTTTGCTACACCCCTTCTTCTTCCCACACCCCACCCACACACACACACATCAGATTACATTCAGAAATGCGCACAAGTCGCTTCAATACATTTTATTTTTTAAGGGTTTTTTTCACCCACAAATATTTGACAGCTCCGCACACAGTTGTGCACACATCTTGCAAAATCTAATGGCTGATACTGAAAGCAGATTCATCCTACGAACTCCCAAGCAAAGCAGAGGCTTTATCTTGCAAAATCTGCCATGCTCCATTGACATGCCTCGTTTCTGTCAATGGTGCTCCTACTGCAACACGTAGAACGTACTTACCTGATAGAACCTGCAAAAATTGGTTATAATCAACTAAACCAACATAGAGGAAAAACAAAATGAAGAGAAATGTACAAACAACATAATTCTTTGTAAACAAAGCTTATGCATACCGTGTGTGTTATGAAAATGCTCCCAGTTGAATTCACTGACTGGAGTAAATCACAATTTAGTTTATTGCCATGATCTTCAGAGTTGGGAGGAGGGCAAAGACGAAAACAAACCAGAGAGAATATCCGGGGTGTAACAATCTGTGTACAGAATTCGTACAAAAGTTTTCATGGCAATTAACACAGAATTCAATATGATAAGTAATAAAGATAAGAAATTCATGATTGTCATCGTGACATCTAACAGATTTACATAAAGCAAAACTTTGATGAAGCGATTTGCCACTGAGGTTAAAGAACATTCCTTTTTGGCCAATTTTTCATTCCACCTTACGATGGTTCATTGTAACACTACTAAGGAGCACTAACAATGTGGCATATTGAATTAATTCTCGCGCCCATACCATCATTTTGCAATTGACCTAAGAAATGAAGAATGAGAATACCTCAAATCTTGGGTCTTGACCAACAAGTTCCTCAAAATAAGCAGCCATCTCAATGTGCTTTCTTATGTGACTTCGCAGACCTTCCAAACCATACAGGCGTAACACCATCCACAGTTTAATGGATCTGGAGTTCAGTGTAGGTCAACAGGAAAAGTAACAAATCTGCGGTAATACTAAATCTTTATAGATCATGAAGATTTAATTTTATTAGAAAGAGATTGCATTATGAACTAATATGACGGTCAAGTTTTGAGGTTCTCATAATCATAAACACCTTAAATTGGGAAGCAGAGAAAGAAAGAAAGAAAAAGCTGTAAGATATAGGCTCCAAGAAGCATCAATAATCAAGATCATATGCACACTCATTTACGGCAATATCTCAAAGGATCACCTAAAGCGACGTCCAAGAGGAATTTGCCAATCTTTGTAATCTATAACCATGTTTCCTTGAGAGGCCTGAAAATTTAATTGTATAAGCAGACAATTAGACAACAACTAAATAACAATTTGCTGAGCAGACTGAATAAGGTTTATTTCAGCTAATAATATTAAAAAAAATGAAGCAAGAGAAACTAAGGAAGCTTGTTGTGCAGTTTGGTAAAGCTCTTATGATATGTATGGAAATTCTGAAGTGTAATCGTGTTACTTTAGTATTGGTGTTTCGATTATGTGTGTTATTCTTCTTTAGTTGGTGCTATTACACCGTTTATGAGTGCACAAGGCCTACTAAGGTCAGTCAGGTGCGCTGCCAGGTGGCTATGTCTCACTGATCCAGCTGTAGTTTAGTTATGTAGATTTTTAGTTAGTTAAATGGTCCGCATGTGTGAGGATCTGTATAGGAGAGAAGAGTATCAGATTGTATCTTCTGAAGGAAAATCATGAATAAAATACAGAAAGAAGATCAGCTTTCAAGCTGAGTCCCTCTCAATCTAAAATTTCTCATTGATTCCTCTTGCCAACGATTTTGAACCTTATCATCTTACAACAAAACTTCTATAAAATTCCAAAAGCATAGAATTAGAAACTTACTTTGTTTTTCAAATATTCAGGATTTGTAGACAGTGACTGAATCAGAGCACTCCGGTCCTGTCACCATTGATTTGAACTAAGCATGCACAATTTTGTTCATGAGATAAATTGATATGTCACTAACAAAGATGAAGAAACGTGGCTGAGAAAAATGATATAGTGGTCTATCAAAGGTACCTTAACCCAGAGCAACGAACAGTCAAAGTTTGTTAGAAACCATTTATGTGCATTCATATTAAAAGAGTCTGCTTCTTCAACACCTTCAATATGGTGGCGGTACTCTGGACATATACAAGCACTCCCAGCATAAGCAGCATCAACATGAAACCAAATTTCATTGGCCTGCAGAGAAGACTTGCATTGTAAACATTATAATATTGTACAACTCTCCAAACATACTACTTAAATCGAGATGCTTTTGTACTACATATCTGGTAATTACAGGCAGTATTCGATAAACTGGCCAGCTATGATGAACATATGACACGTGCCTTACAACAGCTAACCTTTTAAATTATAGATAGTCAGTAGCAGCATAACATTAATGGTTTTTCATTTTAAACACAGTAAAGAACATCTTCAATGTTCAGTTAACTATTTGAAAACCCAGTCAAAATTCTGATAAACAAGTTAATAAAATCAAGAAATTTGATTTCTTAAGAAGAGGGAATGGTTCCAGACCCCCAAAGCCATGGGGCTAATCGGTTAAATGATTGAGACATATTCTAAAGCAACTGTTTCATTAAAGTCTACAAAAATCAGGCTTGATAACAAGGATTGGGATGTCCTTGAGACCTCAAAAATTTGCTATTAGAGATGCCAAAACAACATAAAAGCCTAATCAAATTAGTATATATAGTTGTGTTCCCATTTCTCTCAGAAACCTATCACCTTATCATCCCATAAACCTTATCATAAACTTTCTCCAAATAAATACAAGCCAAAATGTTTTTCCTTCTTTGCCTCTATATTTCTCCATATGAATACTTTCCCTGGTAGATGATCCTGGCTTGAAGCCAAACTGATTCTCTAACACTTTGCATCTGATTCAATTACCAATTACTCTTTCCCAGAGCTTCATAAAATGACTCATAAGTTTGGCTTTCCCATTAGTTGTTACAACACTGTTTAACACTCTTCTTATAAATAGACTCTACGGAACCCCTCCTCCAAACATCAGCCAACTTAGTTGTCCAAAATATTGGTCAGAGACCCAAAAATTTTGTCAGCCATGAGATATATATCTCACCTTAGCATTACAAAACAATAGAAATTCCATCTGGTCCCAAATTTTTTCCCAACTCCATTTTCCTCATAGCATCCTAACCTCTATGCCTTACGATCAAACAGTTCCATCCTCTAAACCTGTAAGTTACGTGCATAACTTCCATGCAGCAACTTGTTAAAGTAGTCTTTCCATCCCTCTTCAATTTCCTTGTATTTCACTGAATATTGTCCTCATCTTCAATACAAGTGTCAAGGAATTGGTCATCCTACATGCTTAAAGATAATAGATGGAAGCTCAAGAATTTTGTTCATGTCTGTCATACTCACTTACATGAAAGCTCTCTTGACTTAAAGGGTGGACATATATGCCCATCACTATTTTGTAAATTTAATTTAATAATTAGCATGGAGGTGCTGGGGATAGAACAAATGAACTTAATCATGAAGACTTCAATTCCATGTCAAGGAATTAGTCATTTATAAGAGTAAGTTGTTTGTTGATGGCCCATTCATGTCTAACACTTGGATAATTCATACATCAATTTTTCTTTATCACAGCTCCACTAGTCTATGGTTATACTTACCTACTTTTTGAGTTTCTAACTTACTACTACTGGTTTTTTATCCTGCCTCTTTAACCACCTTCTTAGATTTCTATGACTAGATTTAATTCAGTGTGTGTGTGTGCCCATGCGTTAATATCCTCACTACAATGCACCAAGGGGTATATTGGCTCTTATCAGTGATTCAATAAAAAAACTACCTTGGCAATTTTTCCCAATGCAAGGAGAGGATCAACAGCTGTTGATGAAGTGGTACCAATCTACAAGTAGAGATGTATAACGT
The DNA here is from genome assembly GCA_037013595.1 of Dicorynia guianensis. Classification (NCBI taxonomy): domain Eukaryota; kingdom Viridiplantae; phylum Streptophyta; class Magnoliopsida; order Fabales; family Fabaceae; genus Dicorynia; species Dicorynia guianensis. The sequence continues at coordinate 36,560,791 of JASUAB010000007.1, forward strand.
ACGCAGTCAGTACCAGAAAATTAATGTCTTTCAACTGAAAACATATATAAGTGTTTAGATATAGTTAACCCAGATTGATGTGAAGATTTAGATAACCATACATCAAAAAGGAAAACAACATAAGTGCCTACAAATAAGTTTCAGTAATTACTAAAATTTTACTATGTTGATTTACCAATTAGTAATGTCATGAGATTTAATATCTATCCAACAGCCCACATGCTTAAACATTCAATATGATAACTCCTTGAAGATACTATTCAAAAGCCAAAAAGAAAGGATAGGATGAAACTAAGGGATTAATGTCTAGAACCGCCCCAATTTCAGCAGAAAACAGCCACGAGATAGGGACTCTAATAGCAATATGAAGAAGGATATGTTATCCCTTAATCCATTAATCCAGTTATCAGATCAGTTGATCAAGGTCTAAATTGGAAACTTCAATATACTGGTATGCCGAACATAAAAAGAAGAAAAGATTGGATTTAAGTAACACACATACACACAAAGTGGGGAAGTTAAAAAAGTTGATGAATTTGATAGGATAGAGATGTCACAAACTAACATAAGAGGTCTTTAATTCTTACTGTAGCGCATAAGAAAAAGGGGATTAGACCACTGGCAATGTCATTTGAAATTGCTTCACAAAGTACATCAGGAGAAAGCGCATAATTTGTGGAAGCATCAGTTTTAAGCAACCTACAGAGCTCTGAATTGAGTCCTGCTATCTGCCAATAAACAGTAAATGTCATTATAATAATAAATCAAAATTGAAGTTATGGATAATAATGTAAACTTTCAGGATGCAAATAAGCGACATAAACCACGGTCTTTCCAATATACAAGGTTCAAAGCTATGACTATCCAGTGCAAATTACTCACCTTCTTTACCAATCATGTTGAGTCCACAGATAGATATGTTTTTAAAAGAATAGTATAAAATCAAAGGACTAGCTATCAGACTATCATCCAAGCAAACATGCTGTAGTAGCATGACCACAAGGTGACTTAAACTACTATAATACAGAAGAATAGTGCTAGATTAGACGCTATTTATTATTTATCATGTGCATAGTGTGTGTAAATAGAAATAGGCATGTGTATACTGTGTTGCATGTAATTAGGATTAAGATTAATTAGGCCCCTTGTGTTTAGGCCCATATTTATTGTACAGTCTCTAAGAGAGGCCTAATCTCTGAAGTTCTCTCAGACTCACTCTCACAAATAGGACTGCTGGAACCTGACATAAACTACTAATATGCAATAGACTGAACAAGTTCAAAATTGATGACCTTACTTGCAGTCAGATGCTTTACAGTAACACAGTAACACCAGCTTTTTCAATAGTTTAGAGCTAAAGACCATAAATATTCATCCGATTTAGAATTAAAACAACCATTTTTCTTTTGAGAAGTCAAAAAAACTATATAATACCATCATTCTGTTGAACTATTTTAAAGACATATTGTGATCATTATAAATTAAATTATAATCAGTGCCTCTCCCCAGATAACATCACCAAAATAGATAATAATCTAGATAAGATTAGGAATAAAGAAATAATAAGTCTCAATGGCCAAAAGAAAAGGCGAGAGAGAGAGAGAGAGAGAGAGAGAAAGAATGGTTATAATCTGAAATACATCAGAAAGCAATGAATTGGCAGCAAATTTAAGGACTGGAGAAGGAGCAATATGGAAACCCTGATACTCTTAAATTTTTTGCAAGAATGCCCTTTTCAGTCTTGTTTGTGGTGTTGAAGGTACCTGGCAGGCTTTTTGTAAAGAGGAGTGTGTTTGATCAGATGCATACATTACAAGCTTGGGAAGGACACTCCTTCCGACCGTCCTTAAGATCTTGTCACGACCAGCCAACAAAACAACTAACACAGCTTCGCTTGCTGTTCCCTGTATAACTCCACCACCTTGCCCTGCAATAAAAACTTCTAAAATCATTTCCCACATTTTAAAGGTTTATTTCCGTAGCATAATATTTGAGTATCTACCAACGAAATAATTTAATGACATTTAGATTCAAAATTATAATATCCATCAAATTCATTCAGAGGAGGTTAGTTAAATCTCAAGCATGAGCTTACAAGCAAATCCAAACTCACAGGTGAAATTTCATACTTGTATCATAAAAAAGTACTGTAAAATCTACATGACTAGTTTCACTAAAATTTATTAAATTTCTTTCTGCTAAAGAAATTCATATTCATCACATGTGACCTCAGTTATTAATTTATAAAGCTAGCTTTTGATTAAAATCATTGAATTACTTAGATAGATATCTTCTTGGAACTAGGGTTTTAAAAATAAATAATAAGCAATACAATTGCAAAATATTGATTCAAGCATTAAACGCTAGAACTACTGTAATCCCAACCCACCATGTCTCTTTAACTTCAAATCTACCCACAAGTGACAATTATACGTTTTCCTGTAACAGCAATTCAAAATTGCTAAAAACGAGTGCATGAGACATATGTAGTAAGATTCTGCTAAAGAAACTACTGTTATACGATTAGTATTTGCAATGTTGAAAAAGTTGAAATAGCAGCGGGTACCATATCTTCACATTGAAATACTTAAGTTCTAACTGATACAGAACTCTAAGACCTTACCAGTAGAATGGAAATCAGCAGACAGCTTAAGTGCCTTGGCAAGCCAGTCCAGAACAATTGTTTCAAGTTCAGTTGCTGCAGGAGAACTAATCCAGCTGAAACCCACAATATTGAGACCAGCACTAAGCATTTCTCCCAGAAATCCAGCAATGCTACTGTTGGAAGGAAAATAAGCAAAATAATTTGGGCTTTGCCAATGTGTCACCCCTGGTAGTATCTTTTCCTGAACATCTACAATATGAAATACGGGTTTCAGCTTTCCATGGAGGAAAACAATGTTTGTTGTTACGTTTATAACATAACATGCTAGCATGGTTCATACAATTTTAGGACACACGAAATACAATAAATTGTATAAACAGAATTGTAAAGTCTGCATGAACTTATATAAAAAACTTCACCATTTAGAACATGTTGCAACGAATCAGGATAATCAGGAGCAGAATCTGGTAAAAGCTTCCCAAGATAGCCTGGCTGCAATAGGGGAGAACGTATGTAGAAACCAAATAGACCATAATTTCGATTTATAATTACAAGTAAGTTACTAATAAATATTGCCTTGTGTTCCCCTTTTTCATAGAAAGCTGAAAACATTAGTCATGAATTTCAATACCAAAACGACAACATAAACAACAGAAAGAAAAGGCAAGAAAAGAATGTGGGAGATTTTACAACCTCAACTTGGCTCAGAACCTGGAAACTTTCGATGGATTTATAGTAATCAGCGATGAAATCCACCATCTGATGAGCCTGCTCTCTGAGTTGCTCAGAGTCCATCGGCTTCAACCCACTTTCCCTACATATATAAAGACACGAACTTAGACTACAGTCGCGCTACACATGAAACCATGCACAACAAAACTAATGATTAAGAATCGTTTTACTGAGAACTGCTCAGACATAACTTGCTACGATCATTGATAAACAACATAGAGAGCGAGACAGTGAGAGAGTTTATGCGTAGAAAGAATAAACTCAGAACTTAGAAGTAGCTCACATTTGGCAGACAAGTTCGGAACTTGGAAGAGATCGGACGGAGAGAGAACCAAGTTAGCTTGAAATACTATATCTTAGTTCGCTAGTTGACTCTGTCCAGTCGTTTCTGGGGAAGGAGACGACGCCACCATCATCCAAACTCCAAAGGCAATTTATAAACGGAGTAACAGAATGACCTCCCTTGTTTTTGGTGTTTTGTGAATTTCAAATTAACTTTTTATTATATAAAATCTCAAATTTTTTCTAAAATTAATCTCAAATAAATTATTATATTAAAAATATAAAAATAAAAATATAACTCTATTATTAGTTAAAAAACCCATCCAAATAAAACCCACAAGTTCTTTTTCTTTTTTTCAACAAATAATACAAGCCGTTCTTTGTGTTTTTCTGATTGAAGAGGTTTTTTTCTTTGTTCCCTTCTTGCCGTTGCCGGCACTGCAACTTGAAGAGGTTTTTGGGTCAATTTGTCTAATAAAAGAATGATTCTTTGAATAAATATATAAAGTTGCGAAATAAAATTTTTTAATTTTTTATATTTTTTGCTATTTTATAATAAGTAAACCTTATTTTTTATTTATATATCTATTTTTTTATTATAGTATCTACTTTTCTTAACCAAAAATAAAGTGCAATTATTTTTATATTTATATTTTATCGACAATACATAATTTAAAATTAATTATAAATTATATAAAATTTCATACTAAAAATTACCGTTTGTATCCATAAAATTGCATGTTTTCTTTAATTTATTAATTGTTTATTACTCCTAGGGTTGTGCCTGTGATCTCAACTCAACAAATAACAATCAAATTGGTTTCATCATACAAATATTACCTGCATATTTTACTGGAAGTATGACCTACTTTGCAACCAAAAAAAAAATGACCTACTGTATAATATATTTTTTTATGTTATTGTATTTTTATAATTTTACTTTTATTATTTAAAATTTTAAAATTATATTTATTAAATTTTATTGATTCAATTATTACCTTTAACAAATTCAACAATATTCATTAATTGAATCGGCCTTAATTTATGTACGGATCACTTTTTCTCATAAAGTGTTGATGTTAAAAGGAAAATATTAAGTCTATACACTTAGTTTTATATATTTTTTATATATTTATAAAAAATATTAATAAAATGTTAATATTTTATTATATAAAATTTTAAAATTTATAGAATCTTAATATTCTGTTATCATTTATATTGAATATATAAAAATAAATATGTAGATATAACAGAGTTGAAATCTCATATTAGCTGTTTTATTAATTATATTAACTGATTTGAGTCTGCATTTGTGCCCATTAAACAGCTAAGTAATTTAGGGTTTTGAGGGGTATCCCTGACACGGCCGCTATTTGAACTCAGCCAGCGATTCCCAGTCCAAGAGGCAAGTATCTAACTAACCATTTTGAGCTGGGAGTCTTGAGAGTCATGCCCAAATGGAACATAAACTTGATTTCTTATTGTTTTTACAGTGACGTGATTTGCTTTGTGATTGTAATCACATCCTTGCTCATGTCAAAGTTTTTGTTCCACAGGAATTAGGTTCCTTGGGCATGCTTTCCTGTCCAATTTCCTTCCTTTGGGAGAAAGAGGAAAAGGAATCTGTAACTTGGTTGTCATAGAGTAATTTATCATTAAGGAAGAATGCAAGAGACTACTAAAATATGGTAAGATTTGTATTGAATCATGTTATTTCTATAAATAAATTTGTACAATAATCACACTTAGAAAGAACTTAAATTAAATTTTATAAATTAAATTATAAGAATAAGACATTTAATTACTGCGTAATTACTTGCTCTCACATTATGTCAGAATAACATTTCTCATTTATATTTCTGTACAAAATATTCCTAATTAGAACAACCTTTACCCACAATTGAATGGTGCTCCTTGGCTCCTAGCGCCTTTGGAAATTGAACATCTTGATGGATATGGCAAAGATGAATGCAAATGCTACCGCAAATCCAACAACCACAGTTGCAACCACTCCCACAAAATCATGTCTGAAACCAAAGTAATTTCTCACAAATTCTTCCACTGTTGCACTTGAGTCAGTAGTCTGAACACTCTTCCCCACATCCCCATATTGTGAAACAACCAATCCATACAAACTCCAAGCAACTGGATTTGCCCAGTAGTACCATCTCCACCATATTGGGATCCTCTGTTAGCCCACATAAAAAAAAAAAATCAATAAGTATGCATTTTTATGTCATAATCTGAACTGAGAGTTGAAGGAAGCCAGAACTTACGGGTCTTGGGACTATGAATCCTGAGAAGAGATTCCATATTGAATAGAATGCAGAGGCCACTATAGAGGAAATGTGCTGGTTCGGGGTCATTGCTATGCACATCATACCATAGAAGGTGAAGTACAGGAAGGTGAAGTACATGAAGAATAGGTACCAGAAAACTTTAGTGACAGTCCACTCAAAACCAATCATTGCATAAACTATAATCCCGTAGACCACAGCTTGAAACAGAACATATGGGAGCTCAATCAAAACCTGCAAGAAAACAAAGATCAGAGAAGATAAATAATGAAGTATTTAATAGATCAGTAATGGTATTTTAACAAATTTAATTTTATTAAATATTAATTTAAAAAAATTTAAATCATTAAATTTATTGATATTATAAACTAAATTGTAAGATTCAACAGATTTAATAATTTTTCTTAAAATATGTGAGTATTTAGTGAAAAAATATTTTTACAAGTCTTTAAGAAATAAATTGATTACTTGCCTGTGCAAAGGCATATGGCAAAGCCGAGTACATTCCGGCAGCTCTTTCCCTGTAGAAGACTGTTCTCTCCACGGCCACCACTGGTTGCACTGCATTACCATTCTTAACACCAAGAAAGAGAACAGCAGCATACATGGAACCCATGGCATTGAAAAGGTCCTGTTGCTGTTCACTGCAGTTGATGTGAACATTTACTTTTAGAGTAGAGAGGATAAAAAAGAATTTGAAAGCCATAATTAGTTTCTAGTTTGATCTTACATTTTGGAGCCAAGGTTCCAAAACATGCTCCCAAACAATACAGCTACAGTAGTAGAGTACAGAAATCTTATGGCAGTGTATAGAGGGTTGCGCCAGTAAGACCAATGCTGTTTCCATAAACAAGCTATGCATTGGGTGAAAAAGGACCGAGAGTACTGTGAAGGGAAATAAAGGTCCTTTGAACCAGGAGCTGGAGTGCTCAATTCTTTAATAAGTGCTTTGTTTCTCCTGAATCACAAACCACAGATCAGTTTTCATTAACCAACATTCCATAGTACAGTGAACTAGTTCTTTTTTCGTAGTTCTTGGCATTAATTGCATTCTAGCAGTTTTTTTTTTACCAGTTCTATATTTTGATTAGACTTAATTCAGTTGAAATTACCTGTATAATTCTGAATTTTTGTAAACCTCAGCGAAATCTATTCCCAATTCCATTTCTTTTGCTGAAGTGGAAACTTCTAACATCCATGTAGCTGGATTATAGCCATCTGTGATCTTACTCACACCTTGAATTCCCTTCATGAGAAAAGAGTGCACATGTTACAAATTTTACGAAGATAAAGATCTAACATTATAACAATATTATCTGCTATTCTCTCTTTGCCATTTCATTTATACCTCAAAGTAACTAATTAAGTGGGAAGAATGGTGCCCCAGTGGCCCCACATATATTTCTTGACCTCCTTGCTTCATTAGGAAAAGCTGCATTTCAGTGAGAAAAGTTAGATACTAAATTATAGAAGAGAACAAGCTAAGATTTCAGTATTTCTGGACATCTTATTTCACCTCATCAAAAGATTCAAAAATATCAATGCTAGGTTGATGGATGGTGCACACAACTGTTCTTCCAGTGTCTACTGTGTTCCTAACTGTTCTCATCACAATAGCAGCAGCTCTTGCATCTAGCCCAGAAGTTGGCTCATCCATAAATATTATAGAAGGGTTTGCCACTAGCTCCACTGCAATAGTCAACCTTTTGCGCTGCTCTGTGGAGAGACCATTCACGCCAGGCAATCCAACTAATGCATTCCTTAGTGGGTTCAGCTCCACAAGTTCCATGACTTCCTCAATGAACATCTGCAATCATGGACCAGTTCCAAATTTAGCAACATTAATAGAGCATTCAAGTGCTTCTAGCTGTGACAATCATCTTTTTGTTATATTTTAAATTGTAAACACAATGGTTTCAACCTTCTGAGCTTGGAATTCAGATACCAACCTTTCTAGTTTCAGCATTGACTTCTGGGGACAATCGGAGCCATGCTGAGTACAGCAAGGATTCATACACAGTAACATGAGGAGAGTGAATATCATTTTGCTCACAGTATCCAGAAATTCGTGCAAATGTTTCTTGCTTCTTTGGATACCCAGAAATTGTGATATCCCCCCCAATATATCCCCCAGTTTTTCTTCCAGCAAGTACATCCATCAGTGTTGTTTTACCAGCACCACTGACACCCATTAGTGCAGTGAGAACACCTGGCCTGAATGCTCCACTGACACCTTTCAAAAGAACCAACCTATCCTCAGGAACACCTTGGAGTTTCATTTCCTGCGAGTTTGGTGCAAGGATTCAGAAACTTACGTTTTAACATAATACTCCGAAAGTTGAATACAAGTTTTTTACTTGTATTTATATTATCAGTTAAAATACCTGTGGCATGTCAACAGAGTATGTTACTTCATCAAAGGTGATGGAATATGGTTCAAAAGGAAGAACCATTCCTCTTCTGTTATGATTATTCTCTGCAGCATCTTCCTGCCTTGTGGATAAAGACTCAGATGAGGTGCTTCCATTTCTACTTTCATCATTTCCCACTGTACATTGGTTCAAATTTTAGAACCCATTGGGACAAGGGTATAAATAATGTGGATTGAAATCAACTATTCCTTCACCACACACAACTGTGTGCACACATAAATTTCGGAGAAAAGTTACCTTTGTTATGTTTTATGTGCTTCAACCGATTAGTTCCTTTACTACCATCACCCTGTTCATTGCTTGGAGATTGCTCTGATTTAACAGCCTGATGCTTTCCAAGTGCTGCATAATCAATTCTGGTATATTAGTGCATAAACTCTCCTCATATGATTAGGGCCACGCTATTCTCAGAAATAAAGTTTTACCAACTTCTCAAGAATTTAGACCATTAAATTTATTTAGTTTCACAAACTGCACTATAGGCCTAACATATCCAATAAATTTGCTTTAAGTTTGTCAGAGTGACAAGTTAACTAATAAACTTTCTGTGAGAGTTTGTTTTCTCATATGATTAAGAAACGTAAAAGGTGAAGAAACTTACGGTTCAGGTAAGTGAGAGCAAGGATGTAACCAATGTTGAACAGCAATATAAATCCAATCAATGCACCAACACCTATCCAATACCAACTTGATTGAGTAAAGAACCCACGAGATTTTAAAACTTCAATTCCCAGTGGTTCCGTTGAGTCAGGGAGAACCTATCATAAAAATGATTTATAAATGTCAAATTATTTGTGTCGTATGGCAAGCCTAAAAAATGCTTCCATAGTCAAGTCAATGGCTTACATGTCTCCATTTTTTCCCGTGGAACTCATTACTTACGATGGCCATCTGTCCATACATCATAGGTGATATCCAGAAGCCCCATATCCACCATTTCTTTATATCGTCTGTGGCATAAAGCAAAGAATTTAGTTGAGCACTGTAAGTGCAGAGCATCATGAGAGAAAGATAAAGACTGCTCTGTTTTGTATCCAATATTACCTTTTGACAAGACGAAACCACTCATGGCGAAAAGGATGGCCAACGCAAACGACCCTAAGGTAAGAGCCACCGTCAAGTCTCTACCAACTGCTGCAATAAATCGGAATAAGGCAGAAGCCATCTGGTTTACGAGTACCAGAAGAAGGAATTGCCTAAACAATCTGCATAAGGTGGACACATAAAAACATGTCATTGCACATTATATACCCAGTAGGTTTTAAACAGAAGGGAATTTGGGGGGAAAGAATTCCACAAGTTTACTAAATATCTGTTAAAATTATAGATCTTTTACCTGCCAACATCTGGATCAAATCCAATGACGTAGTAGGTGAGGAATACCCAAACACCCACTTCCAAAAATGTTACGGGGATTTTGAGAATCCATGCAGGAAGAGCATATGCCCATGAAGGAAAGAAGAGAAAGTCCCTTTGCTTGTAAAATACAGGAAGCCTCGAAACGGTCATAGAAAGCTCAGCCAACCCATTGAACATGATCACAACAACAGCATAGAACAATGCTCCAGCATATATACCCCCATCAGTCACTGAATCTCGGTGCATCTTAGTCCGAAGGAAAACGGTCATGGCAATGATTGCCATTACAGCAAGCTGAAAGGAAGGAGGAAAAACATTAGAACTGGATTTGAATATTGTGCACAAAGCATCAAATGTTAGAGTGAAAACTCCCACTGTCCAAAACCTACCTGCACAAGCTTGAAGACATGGACAAATGAATTTCGCTTCATAAGTAAATATTCTCTTGACAAGCAAGCTTTTAACAGTTCCAATTTTCCCACTCCGTACTTTCTGGTTGTCAAGGCTGCTGGGTGGCTTTTAGACTTGTCAAACTGAGTTGCAAGTTGGGCACCAAGGCTTCTCCCTACTTGAAATGATTGAAATGCATCTGCAAACTCTTTAGAAGTGACAAATCTATAAGGCTGATCTTTGTGCACCCAGTACTGCTCCTGATCTTTTCTTGATGTCACCTATAACATAATTAATTTTGCACAAATAAGACCAGATTGTAACTACATCTGCGCTCTGTTTTCCAAATAACCAGTGAAGACAGATAGAAAGAAGATAAATTTACACTTACTTCCTGCAAAAAGTCAGCTGCTCCTTTCCTCTCAGGGCATCGGAAACCCATTAGTTCAAAGAATTCAAGCACATGTTCACGAGGACCTTGGTACACAATGTGGCCATCAGCGAGTAAAATAATGTCATCAAAAAGATCGTAAGTTTCCGGTGCTGGCTGCAGAAGTGAGATCAGTGCGGTTCCTTTCAGAATGTGATTATATTGCCTCAATGAATTCACAATTTGGAAAGTTGTTGAACTGTCCAAACCAGTGGATATTTCATCCATGAAAAGAGCTCTAGCTGGTCCAACCAGCATCTCCCCTGTAATTATGGATGTATAATTACTAAAAATCTCACTAAATAATCAATTCCTTGAGGTATGTAAAACAGTATAATCTTCTATATTGAAATCGAGCTTGTAGTACCAGTTGTAACACGTTTCCTTTGTCCACCAGAGATACCTCTTAACATTGCATTTCCTACAAAAGTATCAGCACAAACCTCCAGTCCCAGAACCTGTACGTATAAAGCAAAGGACGAAAAACAAATTAACACCTGACTTCATAATCGCTTTTTCCATTTTAAATGTATTTGTTGTACCTTCAGGATATAATCTGTTATCAAATTTGCCTTCTGGCCTTCTGTTGCTATAGCCTGATCATCATAATTCAGAAGTTGTCAGTTGGCTAAAATATGTTATCACAGGAAAAACATGTTCCATACAGACAATGGCCTTTATCTTACCTTCATGTAGACATCAACATCTGGATCAGGCATAATATTTGCTTCTTTCTCTCTTCTGGACAACTCTGATAGCAAGTCTGCAGAATGCCATATAATATATTGTGAAAACCTTAATTTTTATCTGAAATGTCACTCTTACGCTTTGAAAATTACATCTGATGAAATTATAAGAAGACAACAGTCCTTCTGACTAACCATAACGAGCCCCAACTCCTTGGCATCTTGCTGAGAAGGCCAAGGTTTCTCTCACTGTCATTTCTCCAGTGTGAAGATCGTGTTGACTGACATAAGCGGCAGTTCTCTGGGGAACGAACTCATCCATCCCATGACCATTATAAGTCACCCTTCCTGACATCTGAAAAGAAGTCAAACTCTGTTAATTAAGGAGCCTGAAAGAAAATTGAAAACTTCGTCAAACCATTACATTTGGTTTTAATATGTCTTAACCTTTAGCTTTGAATCAAGCTCTCCAGCCAAGGCCAACAAGAGTGTGGTCTTCCCAGAACTTGGAGGGCCCAAAAGCAATGTCATTCTGAAGAGGGAAAAACGGAGACATATTATATACATTCCAAAGATCCTAGCCTTTCATAGATATCAATAACCAGAACACAAATTGCATCTTACCTGCCAGGCTTGATTATTCCACTAACATCCTGGAGGATATTTACATGTTGCCTTCTTCTTGGAGTTACATGAAGAAAGTTCAATAGGCCCTTTAAGAAAAACGAATTGGTATCGTAAGAATCTTCTTCAATAACATTACAAAAGCAAATTCCACTTCTTAAGCTGAATGTTGTCATTACATACCTCCCCTATATTAACCGTGAAGTTTGTGAACGTGGGCAAAGCTCTGCTTCCTACATGAGCTTCTGCTTCAATTTTCAAGTGCTCAAATCGGACTTCTATAGTAGGAATATCAATCCCAACTCTGAGATACCATCCAAGAAGGAAGAGAAGAAGCAATTAGTGCATTTGAATTTTGAAAATACGGCTTAAATATATCAAGAAGAAATGAGAGTACAGTTCTCACCTATCAATTCGGTCTTTGAGCTTCAGCAAAAACTTCTCATTGTCTTCTTCAGCGATTCTCACCAGCCTCTCAAGCAAACTCCTCCTTTCTTGCAACCCAAGTTTTTGTATCTCAATCTCATTAGACGCCCCTCCTGGTGTAGTCAGCAAACCTGTCCTCATGCGAGCAACAGTAGGAAGTTTCTGAATGGCAGCCCATTTAAGAGCTTCTTCATCGTCTTCCTCTCGGTCGAAAGAGTTAGAGAAAACCTCCCTATCACTGTTCCTCCAAATTGATGAACTCCCAATACTGAAGCTACTCTTGCTTCCTATTCTGAAACTACTCCCAGCCTCCATTATCAACAAAAAAAATTCCCAACTTTACGCAACCCAGTTAAAACCTAGTATGGCCAAGTAATTATTTCCCTGAAACAACCCCAAATTTCTAGAGCTGTGGCTGAGAAATTGATAAAACAGTGCTCACAATCCTTGCCAACTTCCTCCTCTTTTTTTCTGTTTTTTGCCTGAGAAGAGGGTGTGGTAGTGGTAAATCGTTCAAGTTCCTTTCTCCCTTCGTGAATGAGAAACGAAAAAAGATAGTGTGGTATTTATACAGAAAGAGAAGTGGCAACACGGGCGGCTTTTAAAATCGTCAATGATGGCGGGGATTTGAAGCGAGCCACAAAGGTGGGCATGTTCCCTACGGAGAGAGGAGACATAGGATATCTTTGGAAATATTCTGTTTTTTTAATTTATTTTAAAATAAAATTTGGTTGGATAGAATATTTAAAAATAATTCTAAGAATAGAAAGAGATCAAATTTGTGTGGAAGTAAGTTACGATTTTACTATTTAATAATGAAACTATTTATCATATCACTATTAAAAAAATCATTTATTTACTTTCAATGTTAAAGTGAAAACAAACCATGCAAAATAAAAATATTTTTAACTATTTCTGTTTTCCTAATTTTAGAATAAGAATCTCAAAAACGATTTTTCAAAATTTAAAACTAATCATCGTTCCAAATAAATTTTCATGTTCTTTAATTTTTTTAAATATAAAATTATTTTTAAGAATAGATTCCCAGCAAACCTATAGATGCGTCAAGAGGGACGTCACCCTCCACGGTAATGCAATTGATTTTTCTCATTAAATTTGTATTTGGCCAGACTCAATTGATTTTCAATTCTCCACTCCCTCTGAAAGAGCATGCTGAGATCATTGACTATGTATGCCGAAACGCTTTGAACATGAAATGGCGCCCAGATGTCGTCATTAGTTGACCGATTGAGGATTTAACAAAGGGAACGTGTTCAAAAGCCAAAGGCCATCAACTTGGTGGTCTATTCAACCATAAAGGTCACGCGCACAAGATGATAACCACTGTCTTACTTGTTGGAGCCCATCACCATCGTGTCAATCTTGACTTTCTAGCTGTCCCTTGTCCTGTCCCAACACTTTGCCTTCAGTCAAAGAATCCCAAAATATTAGTTTTGTTGGAACAAAAGGTCAAAGTAATATAATAATCAAAATGAATTTTAAATTCGGATAAATGCAATTTATGAGAAATTAGTTTGCACGTGTGGCCTAAATTGTTTTATTATGCGATTGCGTGGCTGCATGGAGTTGTAAACTAGTGTCATTTAGGTGGGTGATTTTCGGATGATAATATTTTTATATAATTTTGATATCATCATTTTCATATCATCAACAATGTATTTATAATTATGTGAAAATAATTTTATTTATAATTTTTAAATAAAATTAAAATAAAAAAATACAAATTTGGAATTTAAAATTATCACCGTTTCTGATTTTTTCTTGCGTGTACGGAACTCGTGAGTCGTAATGAAATGACATAATCAATGATGCTAATTGTGAAGGAGGGCGCTGACATTAGCAATAGCAGCTCTGTTTGACTCACGGAATCACGTTCACTGCGGGAATGTTACATGTAAGTAATATTATGTATTATATATATAAATTAACAAACAAAAAATATAAAAAATTTATATTTAAAAGATATACATAAAAATATTATTTAGATTATTTAAATTTTTTAAATTTTTATGATATTTATTATATTTTACATTTAAATTTATAAATCTTAATTTTTATAAATTTTTTCTTTTATTTTTATTTTTATATTTTTATATTATAAATTATAACTTTCAAACAAAAATCATCTAATCCGATCCTGGTCGCGTCATCCATGAGGGAACTCAACAACATCACCAAAAAGTTTGTGATGTGCAACCAACTCATCAAAACTTTTCAGCAGTGATTTCATGCCAACATCAGCCGCCGCAAACGGAAAGCAAAATCACATTTATATTCCATAATAATTAATAATTGATTTTAAATAAAATGTGTATAGAAGTTATATTATTTCTTTTAAATTATTCCTATAATTTATTTTATTAAATTTACATATTTTACGTATGTATATCTCTTAATAATTTTATTTAAAATATTTTTTACTCATAACTAACTTAAATTAGCTTCATATTTAATATTTTCTTAATGGGTTTACCCGCCTACTTTTACTTTTACTCTAGAAAGTATAAAAATATAAGTGGTGACCATGAAGCATTGTACCATGCTATTTATATAGTTAAAATTTTATAGAATTTTTATTGAAAAATTTAAATTATTAAAATTGTTGAACCCCTAAAAAATATAAATTATTAGAGTTATTAAATTTGATAAATTGAATCATAAAATTTACCTATCCTTTGTATTATACTTAAATATTTCATCTTCCACCTTTATGTGGGAGAAGAAATGATCTAAAGTATTACTCTCTATCATTTCAAAAATAAAATTTCTTGTTCTACTTTAAGTATCACTTTCCTAAAATTAAGGCTTCATTAATTTTTTTTCTTCTAATTTTATCCTTATTTCCACTAAATGCTCAACAAATCTGTCTATATTTATATTGGTAAAGAAAAGATATTTTGGTAAAGATATTTTGAGTTCTATAAAAAAGATATTTTGGTAAAGAAAAAACTTTTAATATCAAGATAATTCAATCACTTTCTTAAATCATTTACATCTTTCTCAAAAAATAGTTATCAATTTTATATTTGATAGTTGCATAGTTTTGTATTTTTCTGTGAGGTTATTAATTTATATGTTTTTAAATAAATCTTGTAAACATAGAAAAAAAATCTGTATTAAAAAGTATAACATCATTATTCTCACGTAATAAACTGATAAAATAGAAATTAATTTTTTATTATTTTTAGAGTTTCATAAAATTATTTTTGTGAGACTGAATTTTTTTAAAAAAAATATTCCCATGCAAGTCTCAAGAGGATCAATATGTATTAATGTGAAACTGAAGGCTTGTGGAGTGCTTGTAATATGTGAATAAATATCAGTTTGGTTCCAAGCAAAGCAAAAAAAGGATCCTACCCAACACAAATCCCTAATCCTGGCACTCAATCATGTTTACTTTTGTTTTCTTTATTTCACAATCATTAAAATGTTTGGGCATCTATCACCGTAAAATATTAAGAAAATGATTTTTAACCGATTTACATTACTATGCGGACTCTATAAAAAATATATATTTTTAAAAATATATAAAAAAAATTATGAAAATGTGTATAATTAAAATGTAAAAAAATGGATTGTAAAAAACATTACTTAGATATGAACATATTGACCAAGTTAACAAAAACATTCTCTGCAGCAGCCAATATCTGACCACAACGTGAGTGTTTTGTTATGAACCATACCTTGGCCGCTGGCAGCACCAGCCATGCGCTGCAATTTCTCCTCTTTATTCAAACCACTTGTCTGTTATCACATGAGCCGTCCATGTATTTAAAATTTTATATGAAATAACCTGACCAGAGTTCTGGTTGTCCACTACATTATTTTATAATTTTTTTTTTCATATCACCCATATGCATAAAACAATATATAAATATATGAATACTATGAACAAAATTAAATAGGCCCGTTTATAATTATATTAGATATATTATATGCACATATGTAAAAGCAATACATTTATGTTATTTTTATAGATTAAATTTTATTAAATATTTACTTAAAACTGAAAAAAATTTAAATAATTAAATTGATGAGCTGTTATTTTTATTAATAAAATTTCATAAAATTTTAATTTAAAAATTTTAAATTATTAAATTTGTTAAATTTTATAAATTAAATTATAAAACTTAAATGATTTAACAACTTATATCAATTTTATTGGCTGTTAGTAAAATGCTTTACTTTTTTAAATTTTTTTAAATTTTACATATTAAATTATAAGCCCATATATTTAACAATCCAAAACTTATAAGTGAGGATTTAGTTTCCTCCTACTTACATGGGAGGAACTTTTATACTATATATAAATATGTAGATTCCCAAAATATTTAGTGTAATGTTATACCCTTTACAAATTTTTAAAACTTTATATTTGCCATAATATTAATTTAAAAATAGACCATTCACTTAAACATGTATCTAGATAGGTGAGTTGTAAATTATAGTTTAGGCATCTCTTCACTTAAAAATACCTGTAAATATATTGGTTTTAGATAAATTTTTGGATTTGGACAACTGGCGTAATTAAGTGTTAAAAAAAATTCAAAGAAAAAGTATGACAGAAAAAGAATGGAGACAAAAAAAAAACTATAATAAACATTTATTATTTATTGTTTAAATTTAATATTTAAAATAATTTTTAAATCTTTTATCTATATTTTTATTAAAAAAATAATTTATAAAATGTATTTAAGTTAAATAAAAAAAAAAGCTTGTTAGATTTTGAAGGTGGCTAGAAATGGGGCACGCAGTTAGACTATTGCATTATGATAAAGTAAATTTTACTATAAAATGTAAGGAATGCAATAACACCATTTGAACCCATTTAGTTGCAATGCTACTTCATGTACAAATGGATTTGTATTCTTTAATTTTTTATTTTTTATTTTAATAAAATTTTTATTTTTTATAATTTAATATATAAATTATTCTTTATTTAATTTTATATTTATTTCTCTGATTATCCTTTTAGCAGAGGATCCCATGTAAATAGGTGTCAATTGCGAGAAGTCGCAGGAAGTATTTTCATTTGAAGCATTAGTACGGGCTATGTTGAGTTGAATTAACATTGATTCGATTGGGATATTACAATTTGTCGGCCCAGTTGCAGATAAGGGCGGGGCAGTGGCAGAAAACACGTGATCCATATCTTTTCTACAAAAAGCACTCATATGGCTGTGCAAAGAAAAGAAAAAGATAACTCCTCGTATTTCTTTCAACAAAATTGTTACAAAATTAATATAAGTGATTCAACGTAATTTCTCTTATAGTTTATTTATGGAATAAAATAAATTTAATAATTTAAATTTTATATTATAAACATAACATTATAAAAATAATAAAATTAGAATAAAAAAAAACATTGCCAAAGAATAGAAAAGAGAAGAGGGATTGGGCTCCCATGCCTTCCATTTCTAAAGCTATTGTGTTTTGTAATAGAGGAATAAAAATAAAATTAAGAGAAAAAAATTATTAAAAAAATAGTACTAATATATTAGATTTAAATACAAAAGAAAAACATGAGAGAAAGCGGGAAAGAGGAGTACAGCACAAGGAAGATAACATAACATGCTCCGTCCTGCTTGGTTTTGCCTAGGATCAGCCATGAACTTACACCCTCAAAATGACTTCGGCCTAACGCTCCTTTATAGAATGTATGAAAACAAGACAATAAATTTCCTTCCTTGCTTTCTTTCTTTTTCAATCAGGGAAGCAATCAAAGTAATGTACTAAATCTGTCTACTAAGTACTAAATTTGTAACAACCAACTTCTGCTCAAATAAAATAAAATCAAACAGCTAAAGAATCGACCTTCTTCGCCCCAGATGCACCTTTCTTTTTTAGTTCTAGCTCTTCGTTATACTCATATGCCATTCCACCATGGCTGGTAATATCCAATCCAGCCATCTCCTCATCAGATGCAATCCTCAATAGATTTAATTTGTGCAGCAAAAAGAACAGTGTCCCCATGGTAACACTCACCCAAGCTGTGATCACCAAAATTTGAATAACATGTGCGGCCAAGAGCCTTCCACCTCCTCCCATGAGCAGCCCATATGGCCTATCAGGCATCACTGCATAGACCTCATTCACATACTGTTTCTTAGCAAATAACGCCGTGAAGATTATACCCCATGAGCCACAACCACCGTGAAGTTGCGCCGCCTCCAATGGGTCATCATACTTCAACATCTCTGCTAGCTTGTTGCAACCAATTAGCACCCAAGCAGCCACAAACCCACATATGATTGCTGCCCATGGATCAACAACAGCGCACCCTGATGTGATTGCTGCAAACCCACCAAGCAAACCATTGCAAACATCAATGACATTCCAATGCCCAGTTTGCAAACGCTTGCCAAAGAGAGTGGTTAGTGCTGCTGAGCATCCGGCGAGAGTTGTGGTCACTGCAGTCCTCCCAACTGCACTCCATTGCCCATAGTAAGAACCACTCTGTCCGTAAGTCTTCAAAATGTTCAAGAATGAGCCAGGGTTGAACCCATACCACCCAAACCACAACAGGAATGTACCCAAAACAACCAAGGTACCACTGTGTCCTCGCATTGCCATAGCTTTTCCCTCATGGTCGAATCTACCCATACGAGGGCCTTCAATAAAGGCACCCCAGAAGCCAGCAACAGCACCGACCAAGTGAACAACACCAGAACCAGCAAAATCAATGACCCCAGATCCAAATAATAGATTTCCAGACCGTGCAGCGCTACCCCAACCATCGGCAGACCAGAACCAATGGGATACAATAGGATAGACCAAACCAGTCAAGAACGATGAGTAAATCAAATAGGCAACAAATTGTGTTCTCTCCGCGATTGAACCACTGGTGATGCCAGCAGCTGCAATTGCAAATGTCCATTGGTAGAGAAAATACCCATAGTCATAATTGGGAGAAGGGAATTCCGAGAGGCCAAAAGAATGGCGCCCAATAAACCCATTTGATGGACCACCAAAAGCAAAGGCAAAGCCAAATGCATAATAAAAAATACCCCCAGCAGCAGCATCAAGCACATTGGTGAGCATAATGTTCATGGTGTTTTTGGCACGTACTGAGCCAGCACAGAGCATCGCAAAGCCAAGCTGCATGGCAAACACAAGATAGGCGGAGAAGAGGAGGTAGGTGTTGTCCACTGCGTAGCCGGTGTCAACAAACTTGTTTGAAACAGCTTCAAATAGGCCACAGATGTAATCAGCGGCGGCGGTGCCATTGGAACTGTTACCAAGAAAATGGCGTAGATCAGCAGCAGAGCAGGTGAGAGCAGCAGCCATGGTGGCGGGAGAGAGTTCAAAAAAAGCTTCTTGGTCTGGTGGTGGCACGTCCAATCCCTTTTAGAGGCAAGAGTCCTGAAAGATTGGAGAGAGACCGCAGAGAAAATGTCGTTGTGGAATGTGAAGCGTCTGTTAACGAGTTCACAGGATCAGAGTTCCTGGTCCATCGGTAAACCGGCGAGAGATTTTAGATAATATTGCAGAAAGAAATTGAGTTGAAATCCTCTCTCCCGTGTTTGTTACCAAAAAAAAAAGAAGAAAGAAAGCCTCAGCTTTATGTTAAACGAGATTTAAGTTCAAATTCTTTCTTCCACATTTATACCAAATAAGAAAGAATGAGATTTTAAAGATCCACTCTGGAATGAAATTATGGACAATTTTTTTTTATTAATTTGGTAAGAATACTTACCTTTTACATTCAAAATAATAATATGTGTTTTATTTTTGAATCAACTTTATTAAATATTGACAAATTAAATATATTTATTTTGAATAGAAAAAGTAGGTATTTATATTGGAATAAATTTTTTTTGAAAATAATTATGGATACCAAAGAACGGTGGAATCCAAGACTAATTTTCTCATTAAATGAGAGGCTGTCATTTAATTAATAGACATTAATGGATACTATAATAGCCATACTGCTTTTAATTACTAAATGATAAAAGGTTGGACTCTAAATAAGACAAAGATCATTCAACATCCATTTAATTGACAGGGAATTATTTTGCATCATTTTAAATACTAATTCATCCAGATAATTTTAAGGTAAATGTTAAAAAAAAAATGTAAATATTCTTTAATTTTTATAGTGTTTATACTTAACAACTTAAATTTTTTAAAATGATTTGATACCAAAATTTAAGCGATTTAAAAATTAATTATTTTAAAAATTTAAATTGTTATATAATATCAAATATATGATTTTTTTTGTGAGTCCCAAAAGCATAATTTTGGTACACTTAGTTTTTTGTGAACATGTGATTTGAAAAATACTAGCAAAAACTTATTTATTATTTATCATAAATTAAAATTATCTTGTACGAATTATTTCGTCTCTAAAACCAGTTTTTTTCCATTTTAAATTTTTATTAATGACATGAGCTGGTTATTTGAAAGTCTTATAAGAATCAAAAAATAATTAAATAAAATTATAAATCGCGTATTGAAGAAAACAAAGAAATAAAAATCTACCAGTTTTGAAGTTATTAATATTTTAAAAGTATTAATTTTTTTTTCTTGCTGAATAAAAGATACTTTAAAGATACTTCAAAAAAAAAAAAACCACACAAACAAAGCTCCCATCACTTTGAGGAAGTCTACACCTGCAGTGTCAAATTGCATTTCAACATTGCATACATTTTTCAAGACAAGCAGGGCTGATTTGGTGCCTAATCTGATTTTTGGCATGCTTCCATTCACATGATTACAGGGATGGCACCCCATGTTTTACATGGCCCGGTGTAGCGCTAGCTCCATCTTGTTGGAAAAAATTTTATCAGGTTCTGATCGCTGAGAGTTCCAACATTCAACTTAATATAGACATAAATAACTTGCAAGTAGATTCATTAAAGCACTTGGTGCTAATGGTTTCCTTTCAGTCACACGTAAGTTTGGTATGTAGTATTATACTGAATTAGAGGCTTGAATAATTGCCTCTAGTTCACGAAATGAGTGAATCTAGCATAGCAGTGTTAGGCCTCTCATGAAAGAAGAGAAGGCAAACACTTTGAGGATAGTATTCGGGATTGCATTCTTCCAATTAACCGTCTGCCCCAACCCAAATTGAAAATTGTACATATATACAACTTCCCCAAAAAGTCATGGCCAGTTGAAAATCTCCCCCTGCAGAATATTTATGCATCTGGATCTTGATAGGGTTTATTAAATTATATTTTGTTGATCAAGTTACAGGAATCAAGAATATGACACATTCAAGTGAAATTCATTGTACAATGGCACACTCACTATGACACTAGGATAGCCTAAAAAATACCGACTCAAACTCAATGCAGTTGCAATCAGAAAGTATATCAGGTTTAAAAAAGTTTAGAAAACCAGAAGCAATTGTGTACCAACTACCATGACTAGATGAGCATCCTTGAGTGCCATCAATGGTCAGATACAACCAATCTTCAGAACTAGCAGAACGCACATTAACTCTTAAACCTTATATAATGTAAAACATGCCTGTCCAGACCCAACAGAAGAGATCGACCACCTTTAAACCATGCCTGTTGCTGCCTTCATATACCTGGAGGAGACCATTGTCCAGCTTTGAACTTGCCATAGAAGTTGGATCGCTTAGAAACAACATAGAAGACTGCAGTACATCATACTTAATGAGATGAAATTCTAAACACAACAAATGATAAAAAAGCAATGACATATTGTGGATCATATGGGACCTGGGATCACAGGAATGATGAGGTCAGGTTTTTTCAGAACATCATGGAGTGTTCTCTTTTCATTAACTTTGATCCATTTAGGAGACCCTGATGAATATCACAAATCACACCATAAAAGTGTCATAATTTAGAATGGCATACTGCTAAAGAGACATCAATTATAAGTGTAAAAATCAGTTGACAGATGCACTGCATCCCATCTTACAAGAGCTGCTATTATTAAAAAGGTAGTAATTACTTAACCTGAATATGATTTGAGATATCTTCCGGTCATATCTAGTAAAATACTTATTCCAAAGTAACATTGTTAGCTATAAGACCTAAATATTGGAATAGTGAAAGTGTTTATGAACCAAAAGTGGTTCATGGGCTAAATATTTATGGACTAAACAATAGAAGGAGCACACCAAGTATCGAGACAAGATGGAAAAGCTTTGATCATAGGCTATCAAAAAGTGGTTCACCATAAATTAAGAGCAACGCATGCTTTCCTCACGTTGACATCCTTATCACCCAAGCTATTATATATAACAAACCATAAACCAACAAAGCTGAGCAATGGGGCAAACAAAAAAATCAGACATCTTTTGAAAAACATGGGGAGAAAGAGCAACTTCAAAAGGAACATACCAGTCACATGGTGTTTAGAATCCTCATGTGAATCTTGCTCTTCATCACCAGCACCTGCACCACGAGAAGCTGCAGTCCCATCTAATAGATAATGAAGAAGTTTTGCTTTTGATAGACAAACTCCAGAACCAGCCTGGTAAAACAAGAACTGAGGGCTGAGAAGGAAAGGATTTTTAAAATATAAATAATCTCAGATATGATATAAAGCATGTCCAATAACAAATGGATTATGCTGCTGATAGTTGATATGAGCGTGGTGCTTAGCAGTCGAAGTTAGAAAATTAAAATATGGTTACAAAAAATATGGCATATAAAAATCTGTGAGGTAATAAGCATTCTGTAAGATTTGTAATGAATTGACACATGTGGCTTACAATATCAGCAATCAGCCATTCTACACAAACTATCTAATAGCTGGTAAATTATTCTGAGCAATCAACACAGCTGATAAATTTTGAGTATAAACATGTGCATATTAAAGTAACAACTGATTTAAGTAAGATCCATCATACAATCTTTGAGCATTGAGGCAAAGGATGTTAATGTTTTCTGAACAAACTTTATCCAATCAATGGCACAAGTAAATCGTGGCACAACTGAAGGTATTCCACCTTCACTGAGTTAATGAACCACGGAAGAATCTTTTACAAGTGAAGGCTATTAATGACTCAGCCTTGCTCCAGATGAAATTCATCGTTAAAAAGAGTTCCACATACACATGAGTGAACATATCTTCCTCACAAAGTCACAATTACAAGTCGACAAACCAATCAAACCAGACATACAAATATTTTTGTTTCAGACCTTACCTCATAGTATAATTCAATGAATTCCCGTTTGTAATTGTTTTTATCATCCCATGGCAGTGGCTGATCTTCAGCAAATATGTTTGATAGTTAAGCGTGGAACAAGTACACATACTTAAAACTCATTTGCACACAAAGCATGTACAGCATTACATAGAAAAGGATATCGTATCAAGGTGGACCGAAAACATGTCAGTCTCACAGAAATCCTCAATGAAGTCACTGGACATAACCTCTGCATAGAGAAGAAGAACAGGCCAATGAAGAATATTATTATCGTCTAATACCGGCTTTCTTAATCCAGTAAGTTCTTGAAACATAGCCTTTCCAATCTTCAAGCCTCTATTTTCTATTGCAGACACAAGTTCCTGCACAGTTTTGTTCAAACAAAAATATGAGCATTTATGTTCAAACAAAAATATGAGCATTTACATACTACAACAAAGACCACAGCATTAAGCACACAAAAAAAAGGTTAAAACCTTTGTCTTCACTAGAGCTTTGGAAACTTTAGCCTCATGCTGTTCATGCTCTGACTTCTTTAGATCAATATGTTGGCTAAGCTTCCTCAGTTCATCATTACTGGGATCCAACTGAAGTCCGTTTTGACAATGAGATTGTGCTTCAGCCAACAAATTTAGGGAAAGAGAAGCTTTGGCAGCTCTATAGATTGCCTAATGAGAGATGGAAATGCTTCAAGACACCCAAGCCAGGAAATACAGGAAGCAAATAAAAATCTCATAATATATCATACATTGCCAAGTTGTAAAAAACCTAGTACCTTTATATTTGAGGGGCATAACTTAATTGCCTCCTCAGCGTCTGTCAAAGCACGTCTATAATTTCCTAGCAGCAAATTCACATGGGCTCTATTTGCAAAAAGAATTGAGGTCTCAGAGTCACTTAAGACTTTCTGATTTATTGCCCTTGTGTAACAATCAATAGCATCTGAATAATGCCTTTTACCTTTCCTGACATATTCGTTTCCTTTTTCCTGAAAGAATTGAAGGTTGAAAACATGAAAAGACACATCAAGAAATCAAAATATAAGGGACAAAAAATTGCAAACAATAAGCAAGAGCCTACCATACAGAGCTCATGACATATTGAAGCAAGAGTCTATCAATGTCAATGTTGACAAGTAAATGCAGCTCAACTTAGGCCCTAACAACCGTTCCATTAAAACCCGTGTCCCATTTACGTTGATAGGAGTTGCAGGGAAGCGTGAACTTGCAAATATATTATTCACAAGTTTCTGAATCAAGGTTGTGACCTCATTTTGAACACTTCAATAAATAATAAAAGACCTTAAACAGAAACTGGTGATAAGAAAAGGATATGGAATAATCGAACTTCAAACACATTGATACAGCCAGTATCCATAAAAAAATCGTTCAGCTAGTTTCCAACGAGAACAATAGCAAAACCAACCAACAAGGTTTGAACTTAAAGGCTACTGCAAGCATCACAACACAACCCACTGTAGGAGCTACGTTGCCATTCGCCATGAAAAGAAGAAAAACAAGAAACCGTTCAAATATAATTGCAATAGGAAATTGGTAATAATAGCAAACTATGCATATAATTGTAAATACAAACATAGGGGAGAGAGAGAAAGGGGCAGAAGGTGACCTTGAGTTCAATGGCGGCAGACTCTTTCAGCGCAGCAATAGCATCGAGGTCTGCTTTCTCGCTTTCGGTCAAGGGCTCAGAACCCTCTTCCATCCATAGAGCCATTCTTATTTGCACTTGATTATAGCTCTGTGTGCACCGTTACTCGGCGTGCCTGAGACACCTTGCAACTTCTATAGTTTCATCGGATTTTCGTTGTCGAAGAAGACACTAGAAATAAGTACTTGGCGTGGCTTAGATTTTTTTTTTTTTTTTTGAAAATGTGCTTAAAATGAAAAAACTATTTTTTATAAATATTATAAAACAAATTATATTTTTAAAATATTAAAAATAGTTATTAATTTATTTAAAATTTTAAAATAATTAACTTTAAAATAATTTTAATAGCAATTTTCTTTTTCCTTTTGTATCGGTTTGGAATTATTGACTAAAGAAGCGTGGAAATGAAAAATTAGCTAATTAAGTTAGTGTTCTCTTTGCTTTTCTTTTTTTTTTTTATTTGAGTAGAACAATTATTTTATATATATTAAAAAGAAAATCTTAAATATTTTATAAATAATTTTTTATATAATCCTTTTATTTTATATTCTTTCTCTCGATATCATTTTATAAAAGAATTATTACTTTATTTTCATATTTTTAACTATTTCATCATCTTTTCACATATTAAATCACATTTTCTAATAAAAGTGGATGAGGTCTATTTTTAATATATTATAATAAATATAGCAAATATCACCAATACAAAAATTCTTAATTAAAAATTAAATAGGTAGAACATAGTCAAAATAAAAAATAAAAGATAAAATTTAACTTGACATTAAATATTTTAAACTAAATAAAAAGTAAGAAAAAAAATTGTTCGTTAAGTCTATTTATATTAAAAAGAAAATCCTTAAATATTTTTTTAGTATTTATTAATGTAATAAATATTAACATACGTCACTACCCAAAAAATAATAATTAAAAAAATAAAAGTTTAATAACTAAAATATATTGAAAATAAAAAAAACCTAAAATCAATTGACATTACATATTTCAAAATAAATGAAAAGTAAAGAATGAAATAACGTTCAAATTTGAATAATGTTATCCAAAATTAAGAAATTAACATGATTATATGTTTCATAACTAAAAGAAACGAACAGAAAGTTGCTACTTTCGTAAACTGAAATTATTATATTAAAATTGACGATAAAAAGAAATGGAGTAAGAGTCTTTTTAATTTTTTTATTTTTAAATATATAAATTGATATTTTAATTTTTAATTTTAATAAATTAATATCTTTAAAGTGAAATCCAACAAATTTAATTATTCATATGAAAAAAAATTTGGTACATACTTTCACGACTTGCTGGCTGATACCTTCATAAACTCTTAATTTCTTATCCATTAGTAGATGATATGACTTAAGCACATCTATGGGCAGATACAGCTCTTGAAAAAACCCTTTACGTCCTAAAAAGCCTAGCTCTTGAAATTTGCTTTTATATGTATAACAATTGGTAGGGTTTATTTGTTCATGTAAGCATTGGTGAGTCATATCATAAAATTTAGAGGAAATTTCTTACTTTAGTGATGTGAAGGATTAAATTATTTAAATTAAAAATTGAATGGCTAATTGTTCTTCTAAAAAAAATAGATTGATTATTTGCATCCTTGCTTCCAAAAACAAAAATTAATGATTGTTTGCATAAAAAAAAATATTGTTGTTATAAATAATAATATATGTCACTACCATAAAAAAACTATAATTAAAAAATAAAACATAATGAAAATAAAAAAGCAATAAAATTAAAATTTATTAACATTAAATGTTTTAAAATAAATAAAAATAAAAATATTTAAATTTAAATAATATTAACTAAATTTATAAAATTAAAATTATTTATTACTAAAAGAAAACAAATAACTGTCAAAAAAGGAAATAATAATTTTGGTTTTTATTGACATTAAATGCTTTAAAATGAATGAAAAAAGAAAACAGTTTTCTAAGTTTTTATTAACAACAAATGCTTTAAAATATATAAAAAGGAAGAAAAAATGATTTTTACGTTTATTGTTATTAAATATTTTAAAATATATAAAAGGGAAAAAATATGATATTGACTTGTATTGACATTAAATACTTTAAAATATATAAAAAAATCACTAATTGATTGCTAAAATTAAAATTATGCGATAGTTGTAGTAGGTATATTTATTCATTTATAAATTATTTGACTAAAAATATAATGAATAATATATAATTTTCTTAAACATTTATATTATCCATTTTATTTTAATTTTATTTTTCGTTACTGTAAATTTGTCATCCGCGGCTGCACGGACACTTACTAGTTGTGTTAAAGTTGAGTACATAAAGCAGAGTTATAAGTCTCATTTTTCAGCAATTTATGTGACAAAGGTTAAATACGTTTCTTACGACCATATTACTTTTTTTTTTGTTGGTAATTACGACCATATAACTTTTTAAATGTTACATAATTCATCATCACATGATGTTTTTGAAAAGTAGACATCGTGAAACATGCATATTGTAGAATTTTCTATGAACCAATCTGAGAAGAATTTTCAATTTAAAAAGCATCACTCTTGAAGAAGGATGGATCATGCACAAAACTTCTATCAATTTTTAAAGTTTAATAGAAACCTAAATTATGGTTTTCATATTGAAAATGAGAGGGGGAATGTAGAATTGATATGAAAAATAAGACTTTTCAATTATTTATGTCAGTTCTACTCACTTCCTTCCTACATTCACATTTACTATGCTCACCAATTGGGGCTCAACTTACAGAGCTCAGTCTGGTCGATTCACCCACCCATCAAAACATAGCAAAACCAAAATGAGGCCGTCCTACCAGCAAGTTGACATCTAATTTATACTAGAAATGGTAGCTATGAATCCGAGTTGACGAGCCTCAAATGCAGGTGCCACATATTACTCAGGCTGAGCAAGGACAGAAACAAACAGCTGCTGTAGCATCGCTAAATTGACTGCCAGTTCTGTACATATCCATTTGTCAAGACTCTACAACACACCCCAGCTCTTAGCTTGTTACGGAGCTTTCAGAAGACTTTGACTCCTTCGCGGGCCAGAGCCATTGGGTGCAACACTCAGCTATGCATGTGTCAGACCATTCCAGGAGGTCTCAAAATCAAATAAAAGCAAACCAGCATCAATTGGGGTAAAATCAGGGGATGGGATGTTGAATTCAGCAGTAAGCAAAGCGCCACCGGCTCCCACCGGAACAGGTTCTTTGTCCATAAGCCAGTTCTCAACGTCAGCCAGTAAGGGTGTAGTAGTTCCAGCAACCAGAGTGTCATACTCCTTGACAACGGGTGGTTGGTTGATAGACCCCGAGCTCTGAATACGAGCATTATCAACTAGAGGTTCAATGCTTTGTCCAGCATTCCCTGTCCAATTTGAGTTGAAAACTGTAGAATCTGCCTTCCTTGCTGCTTCACTCTGATTCTCCTCATGAGGTTTCTGCTGGCATGCATCTTGACTTGGATTTTGAAGTTGAATGATACTTTCACTGCCATCTTGATTTTCACTTCCAATCTGATGCTCATTCCCTTGCTGAATGCTACTCATGCAAGCCACATAACTTGACGGCACATCACTATGATGAATACAAGATTGTAAGAGATTTGGGCTACCATTTACTTGGTAGAATGGCTGACTATACGCTTGGGATTCAGAAGGCACAGTATTCTCACTAGAACAGTCCAGGCTCAGCTGTGCAGAGATGGGATGTGGGTACGATGATATATTTTGGGTGTGCCCAACATTATTCCACCCATTTGGATTTTTGTCATTTGATAATCCTGTTGTAGCATATCTGTCATACTGCTGTGCTGAACTGACAGGATTGCTGTAGCCAGATGAATCGTGAGCAGAATGATTCACTGTCATAACCCCCCCCACACTGCACACCTCCCTGGACATTATAGGAGAACGAAGAACCTGAGGACGTCTTCGGTCCCTTCGAATGGCATTATTACGTACACCCAGCCACTGCCTTGAAACTGAGTGGAGCTGGTTTCTGTTTCTGGCCAAAGTAGATCCCGACTCTTGACATCTGCCAAGGTTTGTGCCATTTGTGACTGTAGAATTGGTAGTTGAAGAGCATACAGGGATGGTATTGGGCCTGGAGACCTGATTCTGTAAGGTTGAATTTAGTGTGGTGGAGCAAGAGCGCATAATAGTTGGCTCAAAAGCCTGATTTTTAGGCATAGAATTGAATGAAATGGAAGTACGCGTTGCAGTGAGCCTGGATGTTGGATTTTGTGATATCGAATTTGAAGATAATTGAATAATACCAAGAGGACCAACTTGGTTCTGTTGGGGATGTCCCACACTGGGTGAAGAACTCCAATTAGTTGAAGCTGGTGATGAAGCACTCTTGCTCAGCTTGAAATTTTTCCTCTGAATATTCCACATGTCAACTTTATCAGCGGCATGACAATGATCTGTACGGGAAACGCCAGTGCCCCATCTTTGGCATGGAGCAGGCAAGTCACAGACAAAACAGTGGCACTGCATGTCAGCAAAGGAAGAAATCAGAGTGATACAAGGGTACTTAGATCAGGTAAAACATAAGCACTAAGCTTTGACATAATATTAATTTATTATCTTTACCTGGTCACAGTGTATCTCATGGGGAGTAGAAGAGAAAGGAAATTTGGCACAAAGATGACGAGAATGAGGATAGTCTCTACATGCAATCTGCAAGCCAAGAACAAATGAACCTAAGCATTAAAAATACTCTGGCACATCTTTGACCATGAGAAAAGAAAAAATATGGACTTGTAAGTTAAAAGTAAACAAGTGCATGCAAGAAAGGATACAGAAATTTAGCAATACAATCGTACCAAAAATGGGCAACTAACAAATAATAATGCTACACACGAGCAAATTCCTCAAATAAAGACCTATATGCACTATAGCAAGGTTTTCAAAATAAGGAACTTCACTAGACAATATATAGCTGAATCAACAATAACCACGAGCAACAGAGGTAATTACGATGGGGGATCCTCTCAGGCTATGATTTCTTCCATATTCTCTGGATTTAGTTAGCAACATTTACCATACCTTTCCAGATCTCAATCAGGATCAGTGGTTCTATTTTCAATCTTTGAACGAGTCCATTCAAATAAGAAATTTTTTCAAATGCAACAGCCAAAGTGGCTAGCCCAGGGTCCAGGTCTTATGCCATTAAAAACTTACTCAAATCTTTGGCCATCTCAACTTTCCCCACGTGGCAATTTCATGTCCTGCAAGAATTTGCCATGAGGCTAAACCTGCCAATTGTGTACCTTTATGTTCAAACACCGGGGGCGAACTCATGGTGGTTTGACACAAAATAAAAGTTTTCCCTTCAGAACCACTGATAGCAAAACCACATAACTGATAATTCAAAGGCACAATTTGCAATTTAACATCCTAGGTGAGACACGTTTTAAACTTTTAATCCACATAAGCTTATCAAACTCGCTTGTTGCTTCATGAAACCCAGATAACCCAAGATCAAAGCATTAAGCACTTGAGAAGAAATGATTTCTGTTTAATGGCTAAGATTAAAAGTATGTTACCATTACCAATACATCCAAACCCAGTTTCTAGTAAAGAATCTATTATAAATCACTAGCTAAAGAACGTTGCTAAATGAATGTCATGCATCAATAACCATTAAAAAGTTCTATAATTGTGTTGATTTTTCATAAAATGTAAGTTTTCACCAATTTACTCCACCACTCGAGCTGCCTTCAAACATGAGCTAATGGTATCCCAGGATGCAACTTGCACTTACAAATAGTTTAGTAATAGATTCAACGGAGTTCAACAGATACAAACAGAAAGACAATAAATCAATGGTAACACTCAACAATGGCTACATATAGGTATGTATGCCTGTCAAACTGAGTGTGAAATGTAAACATTCAGGAAAGTGACATTCACTTAGTTTTCAGATTTTGAAAAGAACAACAGCATGCATATAGCATACAGATGCATTAAAAACTTCACCTGTACTTGGCTGAAATTGTGAAGCAATGGTGCTGGACCCAGGGACCAAAACAAAGAAAAGAAATCCAACACGTAAAATGCGTATCTTTAAAAATGATTAAGACGATCATAGAAAGCAAAGCAACTGCTTGAATGCCACACACCAAACACACCATTCAAATAGAATGAAAAACTACTTCCATTGACTCGGTAACCCAAAGCTGGAACATAAACCGAAATAAAAAAAGTAAAAAAAAGGGCACACAATATAATATCTTAAACTAATAAAATGGAATGCGAATGCCAGCTATGCAGCACTCCTGAAAATGATAATGCTGACAGATACAAAGGTAAAAAAACTTCAAAAAGAGAAGCCTTATGAAGAATCAAACACGAATTCAAGTAGATTTTTCTGTGGAGATAAAATTAATAACCTTTTCCGTTGAAGATAAACAATGCATGGAAACTCTTTCAGATGTATTTTGTCAGTTTCAGTTTCATACTTTCCTATAAAACTCAAAACATCCAAGTCTTCAGCCAAAGGTTACTAGACTGCAATACATGGGATGTAGTTCTAAGTCTCTAACATCAAAGAAGAATTAATTTCGCCAACACAACAGTGGTCTTGCACAATGTACAATAACTATGTCACCTAGTTGAATTGTAATCTTATTCTTTTGGTCCCCTCAGGAGAACAGAGATAACGATCAGCAATCAATTCTCTGTTTGCTTGTTTATTTTATTAAAAGTCAAGTAAAATAAAATTCCCCAAAAGGCAACCATTGTAAATTCAGCGACATACCTGACCCTTCTCCCCGACTATAAGTAACTCGTCAGAGCCATTTGCCGAATCGTTCACGGAGGTCACACGGTTTTCTGGGTCACAATCCAGAACTACGCAATCATTATCCATGCCTTCCGCCATAGGCCTCGAAGACTTTGACTTCCGTCCTGGTTTGACCTCGCGGACGACAACAACCTCATCGGAATCGTCTGATTCTTTATCAGACATGCCAAGAAACTCCCTAATCCAATCATAGTCGATACCTTTGGGTCCCTCCTCCAAATCTGGTTCCTCGTCGGAGCTTATATCCAACACAACCGGCATGGGTTCCATAGATTAAAAAAAATCGAAAAAAACAACTAAGATTCCCGAAGAACCATATGAAGTTCAAACTTTTCGGGCAGCACCGTTGTCGGTTTGTGCGAATTTTCCCAGAAAATTCCACAGTAAAAAATTTGAAATAGATCAAAAACCATATCGAAACCAGCGTTCTGAAAGAAATGAGAGACGATGCGCCCCAGAAAGTAACTCAGAAACCCTTCCAGATTAGCCAGATATTTTCCACAAGGAGATTTTGCGATAGATAAAAGGATAGGGCCACAAATTCAAGGAAGCAAAGGTTGTGAAGGGACTTCTGGGGTAGCGCCTGTATGAAAATCTCGAAATTTCAAGCGAGAATGAATGTCAATTTCTGCAAGATATTTGCAGAGTCTTTCAGGCTGGGAGGGGGGCTGAAGAAGAGGAAGAGACGGTAAAAGAAATAGTGAGAGACAGACAAGGAGGGAGACTGAAGTAGAAAAGCAATGCAGGGAAAAAGTTTCCAAATATGGGGTTTGGGAAGGTATTTCAAAGTTTTTGAGCCCTAATTAGTAATTTCAAGATAAAGAGGAAAATATTAATTCTGATTGTGCACGTAACCACGTATCCAAAATTTCGCAGTTGCTGTCATTGACGGGATGCTATGCACGCGTTCCTACCGTAGATTTCATCAGTGCCCGACTACGTGGGCCCGAAGCCCCAACGCTATATTGGGCCGGACTTGATGGACACGATATGATTGATCCAATAAAAGGCATGAGGGAACCTTCCAAAGCCCACAGCTAAATTAGGAGTTCTTAAAGCCAATCAGAATTTGATTAAATTTTTTTGGTGAAATTTAAGATGTTTCTAATCAAAAGTTAAAAATTAATTTTTTAAATAAAAAATTATTAAAATAAACATAATTTTTTTTATAAGTATAATTTTAATTAAATTTAGAATGATATATTTAAAATATTTAAAACTTAACTAGATCGATCATATTATTTTTATTAAAATATGTTATTAAATTTTTATTTAAAATAATTTATATTATTTAATTTAATTTATTTCATAAATTAAATGATGAGATTTGCTTAATCTAATAACTATACACAGTATTAAGTTGGTGTATTTTAAAAGAGTTATGATATATTTATAGTTATATATATTCATATTTCATATGTAACATTATTTTAATAAGTTTATTTTATTAAATTAGTTAATCTCTTTTTTAATTTATTATTTTTATTCTAAGTAAAATCATATATTAATGAATAATATTTATAAAATTATATTTTTATCATAAAATATTATGATCCTTGAGAAGTATAC
The DNA here is from genome assembly GCA_037013595.1 of Dicorynia guianensis. NCBI lineage: Eukaryota > Viridiplantae > Streptophyta > Magnoliopsida > Fabales > Fabaceae > Dicorynia > Dicorynia guianensis. The sequence goes on from JASUAB010000007.1 coordinate 36,594,271, forward strand.
TTATATATACTTAGTTTAGACTTTTATTATATAAAAAGTTCTTGTCTAAAATAAAAAATAAAGTATTTACATAACAAATAATATTATTAAGCAGAGTTTAAATAAATTTTTTAATAAAATAATTAAAAATAAATATAAAAAATTATACTAAAGTTATATTACTTTAATTTATTCAAATATTAATTCCTTACAAACCGAAACCGGGCGGCAAATAACATGTGTGGACGGTGGGAACTTTCCGCACTCCTTGCTGAGGTCATTTATCCGTTTTGGACCATTTCTGTAGATCGCGCGTGTCTATCACGTTTGTTATGGTCCATAAGAAGAGATCCACAGGAAAATAAATTGTCCTAACATAATCACTTTTTGTGACCATCAATTTCACTTAAATTTTATTTACAAATTTCTTATACATAAATTAAAATATAAAATTTAATAAATTTTATATTTTATAATATATTTATCAAAAATTTATAAAAATATGTTAATAAAATAAGTTTTTTAAATTATAATCTATTCTCATTTTTTTCTTTTAATTATCATTTCTTTAAATTTGTGAGAGTGAAAAATAAAACAATTGTCTCCACAAAATAAGTTTTACAATTCACACAAGCTTATAAAGAGCTGAAATAGTTTATGAATAATTTTAAAATTATCAAAAAAACGTTTTACTCTTATCATTTGAATTTTTAAATTTTGTGTTAAACTTTTTGTGTTAAGATAATTTTTTTAATTAATAACATAAAGTGGCAACAAAAAGATTTCCAATTAGAAAGAATGCTTATATATTTCATTTAAAATAATTATATGTACTTTTAATTGGTGAATAATTATTAATTTAAAAATTAAACATGTATTCTTATTTTAAATAAAAAATAGGTGAGTGTAGGAATGATATTTTCTGTAGGGCAACAATGACGGTGGCAAGTGTAAGACACGGGCCCAACTTGAAAGTGAAGGGTCACGACTCCGCAAATTCCTCGTATCTTTGACATCCAGTTATGACACCACGTCGTCGTGGGGCCCATGTCCCACCTCCTGCCCTCGCTGTTGCTTCGTACTGTAGTCGCTGATCCAACAGTTAGGAAATTGCCACGCGTGTATCATGATTAAAATTATTAAAAATATCGTAAGCGACGTCGAGATTTCTAGTGGGGCCCACTACATTTATGTTTGGTTTTTGCGAAACGACGTACTTTTCATGCAAGCGACACGTTGGGGCTCTCAGTCAAAAACACTTTCTCGTTAATGGAAGTTATTACCTCCCTACTATTTATTTAGTAATATTAGTATTTTATTTTCTTCAATGTCCATGCATTTTAAACGCAAGGTTTTGGTATTGGAAGGACTCCCCCAAAGTTTACGTTATAGCATCTACCCCCCTACAGATTGGCGATATTGCGAATATGCCGCATTGTGTTCTTTATGAGAATTAGTTTATTTATCAATAGAAAATGTTTATAATGGGGTTGAGTTGAAGAAGTAAATTATCAGTTGTATGCATATATTGACTTACTAAGAGAAGAAAGAAAAAAAGTGAAATGTTTATAAAATATTGAATTTAATTTTACCAAAAAAATTAACTCACGAATTTGTGATTCAAAATGGTTCTCATTATATTAACCAAACTTTGATATGTTCATATTATAAGAAAATGTTATTAACATCATTATTTACTTTTACAATAAAATGTGACTGAATATATGAAGAAATAATTGAATAAAATAAAGATAGTATAATAATTGTTTTATAATATGGTATCAAAGTAGAATAATGTTATGAAATAACTAAACAAAAGACAACAAGTCTCGAATAATCTGATCACATAATGTTAGTTGAGTTCATTATTCTTTATTAATGTAAGAAAAATGAACTTTTTATGTAGTAAATACTCTAAAGATAAAAAAAAAAAAAGTTCTATGCTTTGTTTTAAGATAAGAATTACATAGAATAAAAATAAAAAATATTTATTTTTCCTTAATTTTTAGTTTAGCCATATAACCAAAAACAGAATTTTTAGATCATTTAAATATTTTTCATTAAAATTTAACAACATTTTTTTAATATCATTAAATATGGTGAAATTTGTTTATAAGTGTATTAGACTTAGTATATATAATATAATAAATGAATTTTATAAGATTTTAATAAAAATTTAGTAGAAATAGTGCTATTGAAGAAAAAGTTGAATAAACTCAAACACTAAAATATGTTTTCTTTCTTGTCCCATGTTGAAATCAAACAAAATTTTAATTGCAACATTATTACCTCAATTAATGTTGCCTGGACAATCCTGAGCCGAGAAAGGTTTGGGGAAACATGGAAACAAAAGGGGTAGAGTCAGAACGTAATTAATGGTACTCGAGGGCCTTGTTGTGATTGTACTCTATTTGGTTTCAACATGGCTTGTCTCTCCCTACTTTGTGCAAGGTTCATCCCCCACTACACTAAACATCTTCTCTAATGTATCACTTGCCGTTTGGCTTTATATAACGCCACCCCTTTATTTGGCAATTATCACTCTCTCCTCTTGCTCCTTCTGTCTCTGAAGGGCCAAGCCTTAGAAACCAGAAAAGAGGTACAAGTTCTTGATAACTTCTCCTAAAACACCTGCAAGATTTTCTTGGGTTATCCGTTCTCTTTCTGGGCCCCTCTTCTATATTCTGGCTTTTAAATTCTTTGCATTTATTGAGTTTGGTTTCCGTTTCAAGCAATTATGCCATTTACGGTCTGGAGATATTTGGGAGTGTTATTGCTTGATTTGGCTATTTTATTCTGGGCATTGTTTTTCTGCCACTAAAAAAAGTCTCGTAATTCCGTTGTTCTCTTCTTTGTTTCAGAATCAGTTTCTTATTATTTGCGTGGAAAAGTTCGAAACGTAAACCTTCCTGCCCGGAATCGCAAATTTTTTAATCGTCAAGGCATATCAATTGTTTTTGAGATTTGGGTAACTGTAAGTTGTGAGGATCATTAATAATTTAATGGGAGCCAAATAAATTAATTTGGTGATTAATTCCCATCTGGGTACACGTATTTAAACCAGTATCTGGTGGAATAATCAAATTCAGTGAGGTGATCCAAAGGGTGTTTGTTTTGGAATCAAGTTAAGCAGTGAAGTGGATGAAGCTCCAATTGATTGGTGAACCAAGACTTTACAACATGAGGTAAGAGTCCAAAAAAATGGAGACAAAAGAAGATGCTAAACCTCATGATGATATGCCTGCATCGCCAATTCAGGTCCTGCAGCATTTGTCAGAGGAGGCTGTTAGAGTTGCTGGTGAAGCATTGCATAGTGTGTACACCGGAGGGTCAGGTGTCCCACCAGCGGGGCCCACTGTACATGGACGTAGTCAAAGTGAAGTTGTGGCAGCAGGATTTAGACGTAGCAATAGCTTTCAAAAGTTAAAAACTCACGTGCAGAAGGCTTGGCGGCGGGGTGGCAAATCTCCTGGAGATTGCTTCCCTTTGAGTTTCAACCCCGAGGTCTTGGCAAACCAAAAACGGCAGTGGTATCAGCTTCATTCCAAAACTATGGTATTCAATTCTGTGTTGCTTTGTTTCCACGTTCATCGTTGTTCATGTATGATATTTGTTTCTGTCTGAAAATCTTACCTGCCTGATTGATCATACTAATTTTCTTCCCAATAATAAATTTTATATTGGATGCTCTGCCGTATCACCATGGTATTAAGTTGCACATGCATGTTTTGCTGCAGGAAGGCCAGTGCAATAATACTGAACTATTACAGTTTCATTCGTGTTACTGATTACTTCTATGGTGTAAGTAGTTAATGGATGAAATTTAAGAAGCAAAGAGGACTGTTTGTGATCTACATTTTGCAATTGTTTTTCTATAAAAGTAATATTCTAATTTAGAAGTAAAACTACCCTTACTGGTGTTTGGCGGAAGTATTGGGGAGTGGTGGAGAGAATAATGAAGGGAGAGAAAAGTGGGCCAAAACAGTTGTTTGAAGCTCTACAAATATTTTCATTATTCTTTTCTAGTTTGTTTTACAAAATCGATTTCTCGGCATGGTATATTTTAAAATCAATCTACACCATATAAGGGAGTTGTGGCAGTTATCTCTCATATAGAGCTCTGACCCTATCATATAGCATGAGTGCCAATATTTTAATAGCTTAAGTTTACTTTACATTTTCATTGTTGGTAATGCAAATAAGGGGCACAATATTATTGCTGAAATTTTTGGGAAGCTGCTTGATCTACCTGTGTCCTTTACACATCTTTGCCAGAAATAAAAACTTATCACTGTGTTCAAGTAAGTCACTGTGAATATTACTGTAGGATTGTGTAAATTATGAGGAGCCGACCTCGCTCTTTGAACATTTTATGATTGTGGGGTTGCATCCAGATGCTAATTTGGAGGTTGTGGAGGATGCATTTGCAAAAAGGAAGAAGTGGGAAAAACAGATGCAAAAATCCGAATTTGTAGACTTCAAAATGCTGCAGCAACAAGGGCCTTCAGTACCTACGTTGGAACCTCAGGTTTGTTAGATAGAAACTTTTTTCATCTGTGGAACTGCTGTCAAAAATATCATGTATGCATCTATTGAAATATAATAGCAAGATCCAAATTATCTTTTGAAGATCAAAAAGACATGATGTATTTTGTATACTTGTTATCTAGTATCTGTGTTTTTTTTATTGAAGTTTAAGGTTAATCTCACAAGTTTTATAAAAATATTGTGCACTATAGGCATTAATATGCATATCTAGTGTCTGTGATTCTTTTTTGATAAATTTTAAAGATTAGTTACACTGCCTACCAAAAAACAAAAAAAAAAAGATTAGTTATACTAGTTCTATCTTCTATGTTTAGGAATTTTCCATCTTTACTTTGATGGTGATTGGAAATTATTCGAGAATACAGATGATTTCTGAAAACAATTAATGTGATGGAAAAATTAGTTAGCATTATAAGCTTTAATCACTTCCTTCTATTTAATGATTACAATTGAGTCTATGACTATTGATCACTAGGTTTTGTGTCTGATATCTATTTGTGTACATGCAGATGCTTTTCAAATTTCCTCCTGGAAAGAGGCTACCAATGCCCATGAAGGATTTACTCTGCTTTTGCTTTCCTGAAGGTGTTAAGGTCTGCTTGGATGTTATTTCTTCGTACCTGAATCAGCTTTGTGAATGGCTGTTTTATTTTTTGGTAAATATGAAATGGCTGTTTTTTTTTGGGTGTATGTGTGTGAAATGCTATACATGAATTTGTTTGGTAAAGATTTTCCTGGTTTTCCTTTTGGAGGAACTAAATTTGCTTATCTGCAGATAGTGGAGCTGTTTAAATCATATGAGTGAACTGTTTGCTTATTAACAACAAAAAGAACTCCATAGCAATGGATTCTGAATAAACCTAATATAGATGCATAGTGGCACAAAATACAATGCTTAGAGTTCATTTATTTCTAGAAAGTTAAGCTGTAAACATATAGTTAAACAGTGCAAATTGGCATGTAGAAAAAGTATTGTTATTTCTGCCCCTTTTGGTGGTATTGAATATATAGGCCTCCTCATACTTCTTCATGTAAATTGCTTCTCGAGAGAGGAGGATTAAACTTTATGATTCTAATTAAGATAAAGCATGTAAGTTGGTTATTGATGCTTTTCTTATTAGTTAACCATTTTACAAGTATAACTAGCCACCAAACATACTTTGTGGGCTTGAAGAAAATCATGACTGTACTGCTTTATACCTGCATTTATTTGGCATTGGGTTTTTTCTTCTTGTGTGGTTTACATTGCATAATATTTGGTACTTTGCAACAAACCATTTCATTCATTGAATGTCGATTTACAGGCTTGGTTATTGGAGAAGACTCCATCTCTAAGTGAACTAAATGAGCTTGTCTACGGACAGGTATGCCAAATCAGTCTCAGTCTTTATCTCCAAAAAGGTTGATATTCCTCCTATTTGCAAAATAGATAAAGCATCATCTTTGCTTCGTGAAGTCTAGTGTTTGAGATGACATCTTCATACAATATAAGCATGTATGAATACTTTCTAGGAGTATTAAGGCATTAATACATAGAAATAAACTGAGGAGATCTAAATTCTCTGATATTTCTTTATTGTATGTCTTCTTCCACCTTTTACTTCTTGTATGCAGAGTAAACATGTTATATGGATAAGAAATTTTTAATATTTAGCATTTATAGTCAAATGGGTCTAAATCAATAGTGCTATCTCAGATTCGCAACTTACAGTTATCAATCCCCATTCTTAATGTATAATTAAACTTCTGTTGAGCTCTCACCACCTTCCGGCAAGGCATTTATATTTTGTTTATTTTCTACAGGAGCACTTAGGAAGAGATGATTTATCATTTATTTTTTCACTCAAGGTAAATAGTGTATTGATATAATCTAAAAGTTGAGAATGTTAACCTGATATATTTTGTGATCATTCTCTTGATGTCTTAATCTTCGGGATATATTTGAGTTTACTGTACTCTGGTTTACACTTGCAAGGTCATTCTCTTCAAGATTCTGTGTCTGTGTGCAGGATTGGGGATGTGGGGGTAACACATTATGTTACAAGATAGCACTATTATTAACTCAGTGCGTTTCCACAAGATGAAACTTCATAAGTACGTGCCTACAGACTGTTTGAACTTTCGACTGTTCAGAACAGTTGAGCTGACAATAAGAAACAATGAAACATCTTACTGTAATAGCTTAAGCTGTTGGTGAAAACCAAGAATAAGTTATTAATTCTCAATATGCCTCCTCTTACTCCTGCCCTTTGGGCTTGATATCAACGCTTGAGTATAGACTATAGACTTACTGCATACTGTGTGCCACAGTATAATTATGAGAAGGGGGATCCAAAATCTGGAAACCAGACCGTCTAGTAAAAGAAATTCTAATTATGTATAAAAGAATCACATAAGCTAAAACCTACCCATGGAGTTAACATCAATAATATTTCCAGATTTTAAATACTGGTTATTGACTTTTGTTCCAATCTTTTACAGTTGCATGTGTCTGTGTGTGTATGCTGCCTGGAGCGTTTGGATGTATCCAAGTTTGTTGGGATGATGTGATTGATTGATATTTCTCAGTTCTTTTTTATAATTATTCTTATTCACAATATTTTGACTGTGGTTGCTGAAACAAATTATGTATGCTTATATGGCTTGATCAGGCAGCAAACAATGCAACACTTTATGGAGTTTGCTTACATGTGCCTGAAATTGTTCAGTGTCCCCCTGGTGTTTTAGGCATATCATCTCCTCTTTCTCTTCCCTCCGGGGTATGCAGCCGTTTTCTGGTTTCTGCACCTCGTTGTTACTGCCTGTTGACCAGAATTCCTTTCTTTGAATTACACTATGAGATGTTAAACAGGTTAGCTTATTATTCTAGCTTATTGGCATATGCTGATTCACCTTATAGGATGAATTAATACTATTAAAACATTAGGTTCTTTGCCTAGACCTGATAGAATTTACTGTGTTTACTCAGATGCAGTCTCCTTGCACAGGAGCGTTTAAACCGGATTACTCAGTTTGTAAATGAGATGACTCTCACAGGTTCCATTCCATCAACTCTCAAACAAGATGATCAAATGAATGCTAATATTGACTCTCCAGAGAGGGAGTCCTTCAGTGATTGGATGGCTTCTGCAATACCAGTTGATGGCGCAGCAGCCCTTATGGCTGCTGCTGCAGGAATTATATCTGATGATGGAGTCCCACACTTCTCACCCAAAGTGTGGGAAGCTCAGTTCCCTGCAAGTGTGACTGCCAGTGATGCTTCAGATGTCAGCCAAAGTAGGGATATAGATAAGGATGGCAGGAAGAGTTTGCAATGTCATGAAGATTGTGGTTTTGAGGCCCCAGAAACCAATCCAGATGTGTTGGAAACAATAGATGGAAACTATGAAAATGGTCATATTTCTCCAGAGCCTGGAACACCATTATCTTATAAGGGTCATGTGTTGGAGTGTTTTGGGAGTTCTGACTCGCTTTTCAGGTTGTAGATTTGTAATTACAACAATGTTTGGTTATAATTTTTCCTTTTAACTAGACCATTATCAGTTTACTACTAAGCTTTTGCTTTTATATTGCTGAAATATATCTTATTATAGATTGTCCTGTAATCTAGAATTCCTTCTTCTGTTGCATAATTTTATTAGTTTTACCATATTTCTTTTATTAGGCTTTACTATCGCTGGAAATTCATTACATTTGGTCTTCTTTAGCATCTTATTCACATTGGTCTCTGATGCAATTTCAATCCATATTGTTGTCACTGGCAGTCCAGTTAGAAGCGTGGCATCAGAAGATGAGGATGATCTTTTTGCTAATAATGAAAGAGATTATGGGGATGAATCATTGATGGAATGGGCCAGGGTTAGTTTACAATGGTTTTGTATTTTTACGCAAAGATTCAACTGAGGTGATGCTTGATTGACATTTAATGTGTTTTCTTTGTTGTGAATAATCTTTATAGGAGAATAAGAATGATTTGCTACAGATAGTGTGCGGATATCATGTTCTTCCTATTCCACCTCGAGGAAGTGATATAATCTTCCATCCTCTTGAACATCTACAGGCTATTGTATATAAAAGAGCTTCAGTTGCTGCTATTGGCTTTGATGAAAATTCTTTAAATTGTTTTGAACCTGCTCAGGTAATTCTTGCAGTTAACCATTTACAGAATGCTTCTCCGCAATTAGGCTCACTTGTTACAATTGAACTTGGCCGAAGGTCAATGTGAAGTTGGCTGCTGCTGAGGAAGCTCTTTCATTATCAATGTGGGCAACTGCAACTATTTCTCGTGTTGTATCCCTTGAAAGTGTAAGCACAAGTGCCAGTTGGAGTTCAATGATGTTAATTTCAAGAAGTTATTTCCCGCATAAAGGAAGGCCTTTTATGAGTAGCTTTGTTGTACTGTTTTACCTCCTTATATTTAAAGAAAAATAATTTTGAAAGCTGGAAACTGAAAACGATTTCATGAACAAACCTTTCTCTGTTTCTCTATTGAATTCTACTGTTTTTCTTGTTTTTGTTTCTTTGCTGCATATTTCTTGTAGTTTTTGTACTGGATCACATTAATTTATTGAATTATAGCTAGTTTGTCTTCATAATTGTGAGAGAGGATATGGCCTCTCCCTTGTACTACTTATTTAGTGGATGTATAATGAGCCTAGCTACAATCAGGGCCTAATTACCTATTTACCCAATAAGCACATGTAATATATATAAATACAATAAATGAGAACTGTTCTAACAATCATTAGTCTTTATACCTATATGGCTAGGGTTGAAGACTGCACTGCAGTTGTTCCATCTGAGATTTTTGACTGCTCACATTCCCTGTTTGTGCTATGCATTGCAAATGTGTTTGGTTCAGGGCTATAGATTGGTGGTTGCTTTTTAAGTCTACAGTTTGATATAATTTCGAGCACAGTTTTGCCAATTTCATCTGAGGAGACAAACCAAACGAAACATAAAGTGCAGAAATTAACCTGCTTGTTAGGTTGTCCTCAGCAGTGGCATATGCATGCAAAATTCAGTTCAGTTTGTTGGGTCGGGTCGAATGATTATTTTCTTTTGGGCCATTTTTGATTATATTGTGCTTTTGAGAAAATCAACAATCTGAAATATGTCATTCTGCTTCCAAATTTGCTGTTATTGGTTCATGAAATTTTAATGCTTGCTGTTCAAAACAGTATTTTTATAATAATTAGTTGGCTCATATAATTGCTGTATAGGTGTCATAATTTATTGTTTTTAATAGTTTGTTAGAACTAAACGGGAAACGAAGAAAGATAAAAGAATACCCTGTGAGTAATTCCCAGAACACAGTTTTTTAGTTCTTTTCTCCCTATGCTATTTTGTTCAAATAAACAATCTTTGTCTTCTGATTCTTATTCTAAATTGCATAGGAATTCATTATAAGAAAAAGGGAACACATAGGGAGAAGGAATTGTACTGAACACTGATTTTTACTACCAGCGGAGACAATTATGTAGGTTACTTGAATACAAATATGGATAGTTAATTACTTGTTGACATGTAAAGGGGAAAAAAATATGTTCTATACTTTCTTAATGATGTAAATTCTGTTTCCCCTGCTCCTCCATTGTCTTGAGAAAATTTCAACTCATGCTGCACTTATGATATTTGCTGCAGTATATCATGACTGGCTTAAGTTATGATACATAATGTTACTGGCAGGTGTTGGCATTAGTTGCAGGAGTATTGTTGGAAAAACAAGTACTGGTAGTGTGTCCAAATCTGGTAAGCCGTTGAAACAACACACTAATTGATGGTCACTGGTTTGTTTGACTTGTAATTAATAGTTATTTGCAGCTGTCTGACCAACTTATATTGCTAGAAAGAGGTTATATAAACTCCGTCTATCATTTTGCACAATTTGAAACAATGCAGGGCATTCTATCTGCTACAGTGCTATCTCTTGTTCCCATGATTCGTCCATTTCAGTGGCAGAGTTTATTGCTTCCTGTGAGTTCACCGGTGTTCAACAAGCCCTGGTTTCAGATTTCCCAGGTGGTATTATCAAGTATGTGTGAAGATATGTTAGCCTTGTTTTCAGGTTTTACCTGGGAGAATGCTCGATTTTCTTGATGCACCAGTGCCATATCTTGTGACTTTCAATTTATTTTAACATTTTCTTATAGTTTATATTGCTTTGCATAATAGTTTTAATTTTGAGGACTATTACTTTAGTAGTTATTATTCTGTCATTCCTAATATTCTAGTTCCCCTAGGTTTTGAACTGGGTTAGTTGTTTTATTTGGGTTCAAGATCTTGTATTTGCTATTTTGCTTTCATATAGTTTCAAAATTAACCTTTAGCAAGCTCTTCATCTTACATCTCATATGCAACTCATTGTACTTTTTCTATATAGATGCAACTTGGTATTTTTATAATCTTTTAGCGAATTTATTATATGTGTGATTCATTTCAATGTTTAAACCTTTCATTATTTATCTATTCCTTTGTTTCTCAGTCTATATATGTGTGTGTGTGTGTTCTCATTAAGGATAGAATTTACAGAATGCCACATTGCTTTCACTTTGTGAGGATGATTCTCTGTTACTTCTACATCCAGCTATACTTGAAATTATGCCTTCTCTTTTTTCCAAAATGTGTCTGACAATTGAAAGTTAAAATGATAGAGACACAAAAGCAAGAGCAGAGAGAGAGGAAAAGAAGAGAGTAGAAGATTAAAGCAAGGTTGTATGTTCTGAAGCATGGATTGCTTATGGCCTACACTTGTTTCTGTATTAGTTGGTAGAGACTAAACAGAATATTACATTGTACAGCAGGATCTACCAATCATATTCCTAATTATCAGCAAAAACTCCTGACTATCATTAAGTGATTAACACTGGCGTTTTGTCATCTTTCACTGGCTTCATACCTCAGATGACATGTGATCTTCATCTGTTAATGATAATTATGTGGAATGTTGATGACAGGTGACAAAATGTCTGCTCCATACGTAGATTTATATTCAATGTATTTAAACACATCTCACAGAGTAATTTAGTCCTTGCTGCCACATGGTCAAATTTTTTAAGTTTTGAACTGAAAAGTTGTCCCACCTTTGTTCTGGCAGACTATGTTTGTTTGCACTATCAAATGAGTATTTCTTTGTTTATTCAACAATCTTGCAGATTGGAATACAGCATAAACCAGCTGATTTGAAGATGAAAACTACTAATCTTGTTCACGTTAATGTACTGAAGGATCAGGTTTGTACAATGGATTTTTAGGATAACTACTTGGTATTCCTGCAGCAATGTGATGACTCTTGTTTGAAGCTTAGCTCACATGTATACTAGATTCAAAATCTTTAGCGAATTTTTTCTTTTGGGCTAATTAGATCTTCAACTAATTACCTTTAGCTTCCAAATTTTGGGAATTCTTGTATAGTTTTTTCGGCCACAATTTTGAACATTCTCTCTAATTAGAGGATAGCAGAGGACGGCACATGCTATAAAATGCAGCAATTTTTTCTTTCTTCAAGATTTTTATATTTAGAAAAGATGTTGACAGATAAGGTGGGACAATGATCGTTGTATGAAAATATAATTTTTGATCCAGGTTGTTTCTGGTGATACACATTTCAATTGACAGTTTATGTGATTATTCTGTCTCTCTCTCTCTCTCCCCCTATCTATCTATCCATCTATCTATATATATATATATATATATATATATATATGTATATTCTTGTAGATGCCATTATGTAGGGTTTATTTCATAATGACTGGATTCTGATCCTATCTGACAGCTTGAACTTTTTGAAACCAAGTTCATAATCTTCCAGTTTTATTTTTTATTTTTTTTATATGTAGGTGAAAATGTGTCACTTACCAAGACTTCCACAACACAAAGAGCTAGTCTCACAGTTAAGTCCAATTCATGCTAGACTTTCATCTGAAGGTTCAAGTGCTAGAAGGCATCCTGTATATAGGTGCAACGAAGCCCAGGTTTTTATAGATATCAAACTTTAAGACTTGGAATTCCTAGAAAATTTACTTGTTGAAAACTGAAATATTGTTTGTTAGTGTGAAACTTTTATGGATGTGTTCGAATGAAGCCTGATTAAGTAACTAGGCTAGTTTCCTAGTTCAAGTAACTGAGTTAATCTCCTAGTTTAAGTAACTAAGCTAGTTTCCTAGTTTAAGTAACTGAACTAGTTTCTATTTTAAGTAGTACTATTTGGAGTACAAGAAGTTAGCAATAGTGTCTCTTGTTTTCTACTATAAATAAAGGTGCAGGGTACCTAGCTTGAATTAAGTTAGAGTAATCATTCTTTTCTAAATCTTCTCTCTGATTATCTTTATCTAAAAATTACAAGAAAGCTAATTGAAGTCTCTCTTCTTTGATAAACTTAAACAATTGGATTGGAGCATTATTAATTTATTATTGAAGGTATGGTTAGAAGGTTGTTCACAATAACACTAATGTGTTAGTATAACTAATGCTTCAAATTTGAGACAAAAGACTAGTTGTTGGTTGCTCCTTTATTTACCCATGAGCCATGTTCCATTTATTACTTCCTACAGAATTGGTGTTATTACTTGTTGACCACTTTGTAGGAGGGTAATACTCTGGGAGGTGGCTCCTAATGTTAAAATGCTAGACTGCATAAACGTTCTTACTCCGTGTATGCCATAAACACCAGGTGCATCACACGTTTAAATTTAATACAAGTATTTAATATTGCATAATGATTAACTCTTTGTAAATTCTTGATTAGAAGGTCCTTGGTTCTTTTACAAGGACCTCACACCATGTTTTCAAATTTCATGTGTTCTTAAGCTCAGATAGAAAGGAGTACAGTCTATGTGTAACAGTGTAAGCAATTGACAAAATACACCTTATCTCATGGCTTGCCAAGACAGTGATTAATTCATCAGGACATATCTTCTTATTATTCTTAATTGAAGACGATATTGCTGAGGAATAAGATGAAAGAAAAAGGAACTTTCCTCTAGAGAGCACAAATTAAGGTGGCATCATGAATTGAAAGTAGGCAGGCATGCAAATGTACATCAATAGCATTAAAAGACCATGCCATTCTATCCGGAAAATAATACATGTTATCTCTCAAGGATTTACGCATCACAAACCAGCAGTTTTTCAGCTGTCAAGCTTCTTGTGCATCTTTAACCTGTAACAAGTGGTAATTTGTACTTATTTACAGGCTGAAGCTGCTACCCAATTTTTGAATGTTATGTGGAGATACTTGCAGTCACTTTGTTCAGATTTGAGATCCCATACGATAACTAGTGTACAGTCAAATAATGACAGGGTAATGTATAATTTTTTGGTCTATTCTGTTCCTAGAAGTTCTCAAATAATGAAGGTTGTTGTACCATTTTTTCTTGCTCATTCTGGATCACCTTGTCAGGTTTCTTTACTTCTTAAAGATAGTTTCATTGACTCCTTTCCCAGTAGGGACCGGCCATTTATTAAGGTAATAATTATTCATTTTTGAGTGGTTAGAGATTTGATACCCGCTGCCCATATGAGGTATTGTTAAGTCTGCCCTTTTTGCCATGATAGCTTTTGTCGAAGGGGGTGTGTTAGTAATAAAAGCCATTCTTCAGCTTGCACCTATCAGTTCAAGCTTTTGATTTTTTTTTTTTTTTTATAGTTCTCTGATATAGTATCAGAGCCTGTATTCTTAGAAAACCATTTTTAGCCCTTTTTCTTAACGGCTTTAAGCTTGTGGGATGAATTGATTCCTAATGCATTCAATTCATTGTTACAGATAGTTTACACACTTCATTGTCATCCTTAGTTTAGAATTAAATCTTTGATTGCATATATTTGATATTTCTCTTAAAAAGTGGAGATTGTCAGAAAGGATTGTTTTTTAAATAAAAATTATTCATTGGATAGCCCTAATCCTATAGTAAATGGGACAAAATGTTCAGAAAAATATTAAACATTGATACCCACTTGTTAGGAAAAGTCTTCAAGCCCTATACAAGGACGCCTTGTTTAATGTATCTAAATGCGGGATAGGTCCTATAATTATACTTATAAAGCCTCATTCTCAGATCCTACAACAGCATCCACTACTGGCAAAAGCTTTTTTCTTCACTATGTATCCTTGGCTTTGCAGCTATTTGTAGACACGCAGCTCTTCACTGTTCTATCAGACTCTTGTCTATCAAGCTTTGAGAATGGTTACTCGTAGTCCTCCAACACATAATTTAGGATCACAGGGTGCAACAGAAGATCTGTTGGACATCAGTAGTTTGCAGTGAGCAAGATATGATTCTTTTTCCATTGGTGAACACCTCCAGATGAAATTGTGTCAATCAAAATATCTAATCGTTCGAACGACAAGCTGTGAATTGGTAAATGGGTTATGAGTTTGTATCATGTTGATAGTAATTGACTGCAAACGCCCCATCGTAGATAAGTTGTACTGACCCAGAGGAAAGAATCACTATCCCTATCTTTATTGGGGGATACCGTTCTTGGGTTCTAGCTGCAAAGTTTTGTAATCTTGAGAACAGACTTTTTTTCCCCTATAGCATATGTATAATCCATTTTTTAATCTTGTTTTAGATTTATGAGGATATGTAAGGGATGTATAAGAACTTTATTTTCTTCTAAAATTTCTTCCATGATACTTTGATAAAAAGTGAAAATTAGTGACATAAGTTAGCTTTAAAAACGAGTCACATAGAACTTCTCAGTTTTTATCTAAAGATGAGGAGTGAAGTTGTTTCGTTTTGATTGGAGTTGAACTGATAACATGATTTGCTACTTGTTAGTGATTAGCAAAACTATCAAGTCGGAATAACACAATGGTTCTTAAGATGGAAAAATTTAACTGACACTTTTCCTTGTCTGTGAAGTAGTTAAAGGATCACATAAATAAGATATAATAGAAGTTTAATAAAATTTTATAAATCACAGTATAATTAGTAATATTGGCAACCTTTCTAGTTGAGAAATTATTCACTATTTCATATTCCATTTAGCATAATTATTGTGGTATACTCAATCGTTACTAAATTAACATTTACACCGCTTTAGTGCTCTTTGAGAGATTTCTCTTACTCTATCACGTTAAGACGACACAAGTGTCCAACGTAAAGCTGCTGCCCCTGCCTTAAAAGCTATGACAGAGATGTCAGAAATACTAGTGGTTTTACTAAGAAGTCGGAACTAGGTAGTAAGGAAAAAGTTTGCCACAAATTCATCCTAATTTGGTGTTCCATAAGAACTCAGGTCTTAGTGGCATAATGTGCTGCTTTGTAATTTGATATAGGTGTTCTTTGAGTAACAATGAGAAAATAATGAACAAAAGTAATAAAAAGATTGAATTCTTCAATAGAAGTATGCATTGCATTAAATACAAGTTTGTTATACAAACCACATTTACTAAAAACTGAGTACCAGATAGCATTTGAATAGTTTCCAAGATGCATTATAGACTGTATAGATATTAATTACTCCTAATAGAGAGCTACAACAAAAAAGTGAAAAGCAGCACTTTCAACCCCTCCCGTTCAGGGGGCTTTAGGAGGACCTTGCCAAGAAAATAGGCCAGGACTGATAGTCAAAAGGGAAGCAGGTAGTGGTCCCTTGTTGAGAATGCTCCAGAGTGTTTGGACTAAAGTTTCCCCAAGTCATTGTCATCATCTCTGCAATGACCATGCTATGGTACCAGCAATCATAACATCATGACCCAATCATTTCTCTTCATCCTCAGAATCTGACTTTGCAAAAACCGGCTCAGGCTGGGTTTGTGCATATGCTGGAGCAATGAACTTTGGATCCTTTGCTGCAACATCAGCATATTTTAGAATAGCTTCTCTTGGGTCTTCCTCCATCCATGTCTCCTTAATCATACCCCCTTTCTGCAATAACATGAAAATATATTTATCTTTCGCTGTCATATTCTAAGGTATGAAGATTAAAAAGCCAAGAAAAATTATAAGGAAAAAATGCACACTAAACAACAATACTTTCAGAAGATACTGGGTCAATAAGCTTCCTTGACTTGCCCCAACTCGTCCACCAAAGCCAGGTCCTGTTATCGGAAGTTCAGGCTTATGGGACTTCATTGGATCCTTCAGTATTTTCTCTCGCTGACGCTTACGGCTAGGTTGATCTCTAAAGAGTGGTAAGGCATGAGGATTGTGAATTACAGGTTTTGCCTCAAAATCATCAATGGATTTTTTCCTTGGCGCACGTGCAACACAAACAAGAGCCCCTCTCTCACTGAGTGTTGGATCATATAGTATGTGAGTCCCTCCTTGGCTTTTATCACCAACAGTCGCAAAGATCTTCACATATACAGAGAAGTTCAGGAAGGATCATGACTATAAAAGCATAAGCAACCAAACTATCCTGTTCCACCAATGTTAGGCGACAATTGAAAAAAAAATGTGTAACATACCCATTATTATTTACCTGATTCAGTTTAGGATGCCAAGCACACTGCACAACACTACAAGTGGGGGATATACCAACTCTGGAAACAAGCTCAAGGTTTATTCGATCATAGAAGCACAATAAACCTCCACTTGAACTCTCCCTTTCAACAGATGTTCCAGTCAAAAAAAGTTGCTCATCAGGACTGAAGGCAATGTTTGTTTGTCCATAGTGATTTGGTAGATCCTCAAATACCTTTAGAGGTTCCTTCATTTTGCGCAAATCCCAAACCTGAAACATAATGCATAAATCAAAAAGGAGCAGTCAGGAAAAGTAGATAAGAGTAAATGCATGTCTAATAAAGAAGGCAAATAGAAAAAAATAAAAATAAAAATACTCAGACGCGTGAAAATGTGGCCATTCACCTTCAATGAACCATCAAAGCTTCTTGATAATAAGATTCTCCCATCACTAGAAAACTTTAGACCAGTAATATCATCTGAATGACCTTTTTCAATGTGTACATCTGGTCTGCTTCCCCATCCAGGCTTAATATTCCAAACCTGTGGAAATGTATTGATTAAAATATATAAAGAGAATGTTCAAGCTTAAAAACAGCATAAAAGTTCGACTGGTTTTATTTGCCATTGAAGTCAGTGAAAAAATGACTAGATACCTGTATAGAACCATCTCCAATACCACCAGCTATGCATTTTCCATCACGATCCCATGCACATGTGGTGACAGGGACTCTTCCAGGTCTTGGAAGCTTTGGTTTAATGACCTGTCCATTGAATGATAACCATGGGTGCTTAAGTTTGATAACATCAGAGAAGTGTAAATTAAATACGCCATAGCATAAATGTTTGAAACTTCATCTATAGATTCATATAAGCATAGAAAAATATGAGTATACAAACACACATCACTCTTTCAGTATTGTTGGGTGAGAGAAAAAACAAGGAAAAAATATTATCAACTAAGTGATTCAAGGAAACTAACTACCCAGTGATAAATCAAACCATAGAAATTTCTTTATTATAAATTATTTAAACTAGAGCAAAATGAATCAACGTGTGGAGTATTCATATGGCCAATGCCAGTGGCAATTAGTAGCTAATAATCTGCAGTTTGCATAACAGTCAACTCTCATCTGCTTTTTTCTTCAGAGCCTAATTAAAAAAATTCCAAGCATCCATAATCCCCATTTGTAAAAGAATACCAGGATGTTTCTTTATTTTGCAGGGGTGCAGAGGTCCAGATCTTTGTTCTTGGTTAACATTAAGAACAATACTTCTGAAACAGAAATAATCTCATCTTAAAAAATCTTGAGTTTCACAAACCTTTGTTCAAAAGTTCTCTATCCCCATTCATAGATGATAAACAGTAAAGTAATACACAACAGAAATGCATATGCATGGCACTACTCTAAAGAGAACATTTGTCATGGAAGAACAAGAATAAGGTAAGATTGTACAAACCTGCTTCTGACTTTTGAAGTCATTTACATCCCATATACGCAATGACCCATCCTCCGATGATGTTAAAATTGTTTCTTTAGTTTTTGGGTGCCACTCTCCACATGTCAGTCCAGATATGTGGCCTTTGGTATTTTTTAGATCACGAATATACATGTCCCCCTTCACAAACTCTCCCAAAGTGAGCCCATCACGGTCATAAATCTGTTACCAAAGGAAGAAAAACATGGTTGTTGGCAAGGCACTTAAGAATAGATCAATTAAGACAGAAACTGATGTAGTGTGCTACCTTTGCTTGAGCTGATCCAGTCACACACAGAAAGCGATCTGCAGTTGGACTCCAGCTTAGATTCCGAACTTGATGACCTTCAAATGGCTCCAGTTGTCGGAATGATTGCAAACGAGCATTCATTCCTTGAAAGTCATACATACGTACTGTATAGTCATAACTTCCAGAAAGCACTCTAGACCCAGAGTGATCCACAGCAAGAGCTGAAACAACCTGTTAACAGTTTGCAAATGTTATTTTCCATACATTAATTTAAGCCTTTGTTTGAGAAATAAGATGGAAGAAAAAGTAGCAATGTAGCAGTGCATGTATGCGAATCATCCTTCCTCTAATGATATTTGTATCCTCAATTAACTTCCCAAACAGACAATATATCTGCAGCAACTGCTCTTTAAATGAAACATATACCAAAATAAAATATATGGCCACAACTTAAATAAAAGTACAGTTATCATTCTAATCCTTAACACTTCTTAAATTATCTGACATATAAGTTGCGTAGATCCTTTTGCCTTGAAATTCCAGGGGACTAAAAAAACTACAACCATTTTCTTTCCTCTATATCATTTAATTAAATGATAAGCAGTAACTAGTAAAACATGTCTTCCTGCATGGACAATTTTGAACATTTTTATTAGTAAATACAGAGTAGATAATGATCTGCACAGCAACGCACGCACGATACACTTAGTAAGATAAGCCTTAGTTTGTTGTTTGTTGTTAATATTGCTTTTCATCAAGACAATAAATAAAATGAAAATATTTGGATTTGAATAAGGATTTACCTTCTAAGAGGTATATACTAGCATTAATCTATGGCAGATAGATCGTATGCACATAGTCAGAGCTGAGTCAAATTAATTTAAATATCCAAATATTAAGTATAAAATGAAGCAGGAAAGGGGGAAATGATGAACATGCTGAATTTACATTATTTGTTACTTGCAGGTACCATTTCTTCTTCTATTATAATTTCATAATTTTTAAAGTACTTTTAAAATAAAGAGTGATGAAGAAACCAATACCTTAGTGTGGCCCTTGAGCACAATCTCATTGCTAAGCGGAATCCGAAACCGATTCCCCACCTCGTCTTCATCTGATTCATCTTCAGAAGACCCGCCCACATTCAAACCAGGGGGGGGCCGAGGCGGGCCAATCATCTCACCGTCCTCATCCCCCTCTTCACCCGAACCCGAACCAACAGGCGGCCGAGGAGGTCCAATCATTGCACCGCCATCATCTTCGGCCTCATCGACTCCCAAGCCCAGTCCGGACGGTGGACGAGGCGGTCCCACCATGACCCCGGCATCCTCATCGGAATCCACCGGAGGAGGCGGCCCAACCATCGAATCATCACCGCCATGATCAACGGTAGAATGAGGGTTAGGGTTTTTGGAATTGCGGAGTGAATTGAGCCAGGCCTTGGAAGATGATGACATAGAGGGGAGATCATTGCTGGTTTTGGCGTTGTTTGTTCCCGTAGCAGGGTGTGAGGTGGAAGAAGAAGAGGGATTTGAGGGGAGATTGGAAGTGGAACGACGAGTAGCATTGTGAATGGCTTCAAGAGGGGTTTGAGACTTGGATTGCTTCCCAAATGTTAGAGGGAATTGGGCCCTAATACCATCGAAGATGTCAGCCTCGTCTTCCATCGAATTGTTTGGATGAGGAGCTCCTCCTTCGCGTCCTTGGCAACTATCAGATTGACTCAACTCACTGCTACTCTTTTGATTTGGGAATAATTTATAGGAATGCTCTACCGCCAATGCCAACTCCCACTTCTAGCTACCTCTTCAACAATGAGAAATTCTTTCTTAGCTTAGTATTTGCACACACCAATAGAAAGCAACCAGCACAAAAGTTTGGTTTCTGGTGGATTTGGAGCCCAAAGTTACAAGGTCAAAATAAGGTAGTAATAGACTTAAAATAAAAATAAAAAAATAAATTAAATTTAAATATAAATAAATAACTAAGATTTAGAGAGTATGAAATATAAAAAATTTCAATTCTTTTTCTTAAGAGAAAAGTTGCTTACATTTTAAAATTCACAAACAAACCTTGTCAGTGTTAAATTTATGTGTACAATGTAATAATTTTAAATTTTTTTAAAATTGAATAAAATTTTTATAAATCTCAATTCCTATAAATAGAAAATCTATAATCATAAGTAACAAAGACAAGTGATTAGTTCATCAACTATTTTTTTAAGTAAATTGAAATATAAGTATTTTTTTTTTTAAATGAATCACCACTTACAATGATCAGTCTACTCTAAATTAATATAAATTATCATATCAAGTGAAAATTTTTATATGACTATTTAATTTTTAATATATTTCAAAATCTCTATTGAAGATCGTAGGCTTATTAATAAAATTGATATATAAATATACTTAAAAATTCAAAGTTTATCACACATCGAAAAGCTAAAACCAGAGTAAACTGAATAATCAAACTAAGTGTCAACGAATGATAGTTTAAAATTGCATGTGTATAACAATTCTCCAAAAAGAGTGTCTCAACATCCTTCTTCTTGATTTTTTTTTTTTTGGTACAGATCCTTCTTCTTGTTGCTTTATGGCCAGAGTTGCCTTTGTACAATTTTTCTAAGTTGAAGATGATAATTGCTTATCATAAAATTTATTGAATATATTTTTTTAACACATATAAGTATTTGAAACTACAATTTAAAATATATTACTAATAAAAAGTACATTGCATAAATATAAATCTCACCATATACAAAACAAGAATATAACGCTTGAAAATAATTATTTTGCTTTTTTTTCTTTCATATTTAATATATATTTCTCTATATTTTCATAGATCATTTGTGAGATTTAACATCTTCAACTTCAATTAGTTTTCTTTTTTGTAGACAATTATGTTTACAAAAATTAAGAATACTAAGGATTACTATTCAACACCTACAAAATTTTTTGCTTAAGTATATTTTTAGTTTCTCTTATTTTCAATTTGCTTCGTTTGAGTCCTTATTTTATTTGCGTCAGTTTGATCCCTAAATTTATAAATGATACAATTGGATCCCTCAGTTACTTTAACTGTTAATTTTTTTTTATTAAAGTTCATTTACATGGCTGTTAAGTTGATGAAATTGCTCCTTAAAAAAAGGGTGATATTGCTGTTAACTGAATCATGTGGCCTGCCAAACTAAAATCTTAGCAAACATGTGGGAGGAACAATGCAACGATGTTGTCACAGAAGACAACATATTGCGCAACATAGTACACGGGATTTGGAAGTTTAGATGTCCTTCTGGCACTTAGAAGCCCATCAATGCAGCTGTACTAGTACCCAACAATGCCCCAAATGCGCAGATAAATGGGAGGAATGAAATCAGCTACGAAATGAAAGGAGTAAGAGTGGGAGAACACAGTAGTAAGAGATAATGAAGGGAAGGGTTGCATTGGATCAAACTGCCCTCAGTGCAAGACTAGTCCACCCATGATAACCAACCTTGACAAGGTTGTCAATTGTAGCCGATCGAAGATGCCCCCTCCTTGCAGAATCAAAATTATCTGAACTCCTCTGGACTTGAGATCATTGAAGAGCTTCAATGAGTGGTTAAGAGCAGGGGCATTAGCATTGCTCATCCATTCCTCCAGAGAAGTCAGATTCAGTTTCTTACCCCCTATGCCAATTAGAAAGATCATACTCAGAGTTCTTGTTACAAGGGATTCACATGGAAGCCATGCCTAAGATTTCGAGTTTCATCTTTGGTTTGTTGGACTGCTATGCAAGAGAAAGGAACAGTTGAAAGCAGAGTATCATCCGCGTCAATAATTCAGGCGTCTCTGCCATCTTTCTCCATATTGCAGCTGGTGCTAAGATAAACTAAGCATTCTTCAGTTGCCCTTTCTGATTCCTCCTTGTATTGAGTCGATCTGACATACTTGCCAATGTATTCAGTGCATTCTTCAGGCACAACTTCAAAGTCTCTAACGTTGTGCAACTCAACATTCATTCTCCACCTTTCATGGTAATTCTTTAAGCTGATCTTCAACCCTTTATGGGTTTTCTTTTGATTCAGTATGTTCCAATCTGCAACTGTTAATTAAAAGGAATATGAAATCCAAACAGCGCAAAATCCTTCACCCATTCTTTTTGTTCTTGACAAAGGGCAAAAAGGGTTAGGCGCGAAGAATTGTGCGTGAAATTGGGAGTTGTGAAATTGAGTGTGGATTCAATACAATGATTCCGTAGCAAGCTGTGAAGAAATTTGCTAAGGTGTTATTTTGATAGGCCACGTCATTCAGTTAACAATATCACTAACTTTATAGCCATATAAGCAACTTTGATCAAAAGTTAACGGCCAAAATAACCGCGGGCTAAAATTATATTATTTATAAAAGGGGATGAAACTGGCGCAAATAAAACAAGAGGGACTAAATTGAATCAAATTAAAAATCAAAGGACCTAAAAGTGTATTTAAACCAGAACATTTTTATTAGTGGGGGCACTTGCCATGCCACGCCACTAAATGAGGTGGATTCGTCCACAAATACAAGCCACAAACGAGATTTTGCAAATAGAATAAGATGCTATTCAAAACAAAAGCCGCAAACATATATAGCCACTTTAGTTTAGGGAAAGACAAAAAGCAACCAATACTCGATTCCCGAGAAACTTGCAAAGTCTAGATTATACCACCTCAAACATTCATTGCCAGCACACATCGTAGACATCCCCCCTCATGCATAAGATCAAATGCCTTGTTGATATCCGCAAGAGTTAAATTGTGGGTAATGTACTCATCAACCTTGATTTCCTGCAAAATAGTAAAACAGACAACATTGAACTTGTAACTACCCATGCACTACCACTATTAAACATAGGAAAGGCTAATGCATGAAAACTCAGCGCAAAGCCTTTACCTTCTTCAAGTACTTCTCTACAAGCAAAGGCACTTGTGACCGGCTCTTGAAGCCACCAAAAGCTGTTCCTTTCCAGATACGACCAGTCACCAACTGGAAAGGGCGAGTTGATATTTCGTGCACCGTTGCTGCAACACCCACAATAACTGATGTTCCCCAGCCCTGGAATATTTTTAATAAAACAATATATTCTAACAACCACCATATGTAATATTTGGGCCAACAATATAGTACTCACCTTGTGGCAGGATTCCAAAGCAGCCCTCATCACTGAGACATTTCCAATGCATTCAAAACTATAATCAACTCCGCCATCCGTAAGATCAACTATGACTTGCTGAATTGGTTTCTCATGGTCCTTTGGATTTATAAATTCAGTGACTCCAAAATTCTTTGCTGCAAGGTAAAATAGAGCAAAGGAGTAAATAAAAAAGAAAGTACTAAAATCTCCTCTTTAGCCCTGCCTTCCACCCAATACGATAGATAATGAGTAAACACAAGAATAAAAATAAAACAAAAATAGCCCGCAGAGAGTATTCTCAAACGATGATAGTGATGACATAAGAAATTCAATAAAGGAATAAATCAACAAAATACAAGTACAAACCAAAAGAACATACATATTAAGATCAAATCATAGCCATATGATTCAATTAGTGGGAATAAAATTCCTTAAAATGGGCAATAATAGCTACACAAAAATTTGATTACTAGACTGTCAGGTACTGGTGCTAGTTGATACAATCAAACATAATTGAGGTTGTGTCTGCGCTCATAATGTACCTATATCAAACTTCTTGCTGTCAAGATCTATACCAATGATGCGTGATGCACCAGCAGTTTTTGCACCCTCGGCAACCTGTCAAGTATTAATCAATAATCCTAACATCAACACAGAACCAGGTAAATTTACAAAAACATCTACTATTGTCCTCTCAGAAACTTACAGCTAGCCCAACAGTTCCAAGGCCAAATACAGCAACAGTTGACCCTGCTTCCACCTTTGCAGTGTTCCAGACAGCTCCAAGGCCTAAAGACAACGGTGATAGTCACTATAATTGAAATTTGGCATATAAAGGATACATGACCATATATTGATATAATGAAGTAATCAACAACAACAGTGTATACTAAAAAATGGAGAACACTTACCAGTTTGAACACCACATCCAAGTAGACAAACTTTCTCTAAAGGAGCTTTTGGATCAATCTTAGCTACACTAACATCATGAACGACAGTGTATTGACTAAACGTTGAGGTTCCCATAAAATGATAGATAGGCTTTCCATTAATGGAGAATCGACTCTGGCGATCACTCAGCATGACCCCAACTCCGGTGGCAGAACGAACTTTGCCACAAAGGTTAGTTTTGCCTGATTTGCAAAACTTGCATTCTTTACATTCAGCCTGGTAACAGGGGATGACATGGTCTCCTGGCTGAACTTCAGTAACACCTTCTCCAACACTTTCTACAATCCCGTGCCAAGATATAAATGCTTCTTAAAATTCAAGATCCCAATAAATGCACTTATAAATTGTAGCTTAAAGTGTACTCTTCATATACCCAGCAGCTTCATGACCAAGAATACACGGGAAGAGACCTTCTGGGTACTGCAAAGCAGTTTAATTAAACTTCATAAAAGGAATATTTATATAAATAAAGAAACATGCAACAAACTTCCAGCAGAGCAAATCTATCTCCACGGTATAAGTTGTAGTAAGCCTCCTCCATTTGATGGCATCTCTTATTATCGGACATGGATTAAATAGCTCGATATATTTTAAACAGCCCAAGAGGAATTCGTTTCATTGTCTAGGGAAAATTACAATGTGTAAGATTACAGATGTAAAATCTTGTGTGATCTCAACTCCAACTTTTATTAACACATTATTGCCATAATGATAACTCACTGGGAATTACAAATCAATCCCCAACAGCAAAATTCTACAGTTAGTGTCAAAAAATAGGCTCCAAAGTTTCACATGAATATGAACAAATAGAATAGCAGCGTACGGTAGATAGAGTGCCAGCCTTAATTACCCGATATCCCCCGCTAAATAACAACAGAGCCAATACAAAATGGCGGAGATTTTGAGAAAGGAAATTGACTGAAATATAATACTAATTCCACAGTGCAATAAACCCAAAAGCAGCAATCACGAAAGCTGGGAATGAAAATGTGCATGCCTTGCCGCTCCAAGTATAAGCATCAGTGTGACAGAGAGCAGTGTAGAGGATTTGGACTCGGACCTCCCCAGCCTGCGGCGGAGCGACCTGAACGTCTTCGATGGTCAATGGCTTGTTGGGTCCCCATGCCACCGCGGCTTTACATTTTTGTTTGACCCAAAACAATGACAACCATACCTTGTTAGGGTTTCTCCAAATCAGATACGACGGAATGCACCTACATGCATCTGCAAACTCAATAAGGATCAGAAGAAAACAAACCAAGTACCTTTGCAACTTATGATTTGACCTTGGGTAGCCATGGAGGAAGACAGTAAAACCACAAAACACAGGAAATAGAGATTGACATGAAGGGAGAAAGAAAGTGTGGGGCCAACGGCAGATATGTATATATGGGTTAAGGAGTGACTCAGTGACAGTGGGTGACTGGCCTATCAGTTGGTCACCCAAACCCGGGGATCATCCGGTTAGAAGTTGGACCGTCACCTTTAAATCTGCTTTGGGCGAACCATTTTCTCTCCAGATTTGGGTCCCCCTTCTGAGTCTTAGAGAAACGCAATGAAAAAACCAACTTTTTTGGTCCCCACCAAAAATCCAATTGTTTGAAAATCAGAATTTTTAGACCATAATTAACGCTTTTCATTGAAGGCTATTTGCTTTTTTAAGTGTAGACGGATTGTAGGTTTTACACTCTCCTACCATAATTATCACTTTTTATTGAGAAAAATATCCATATAATCAGATTTATTAATAGTATAAAATATTAAATCTTTTGAATTTTATAATTTAGACAATAAAATTTAATTAATTTAATTATTAAAATTATTTTAATTAAAACATTTATGATCTTTAATTTATGAAAATAAAAGAAATATTTCATTGAAGACTTATTTAAAACTATTTTCGTTGGACTGAAGAGACAAAACCAAAAATAGACATTGAATTTTCTAAGTGCATACAGATTATGGAGTAATAAAATTTGAGCTGTAAATCAACATTCCTTGTAAGGTGGAGATTTATAAAAATAAATTATAATAATAACAATAACAATGATACACACATACCTCTTCGGGCTCTCAAAAAATAGCACAAATATAGATTTCCATGGACATATTTCCATAAAATGTCAACTTAATAAATATTTTCATGGTGGTTTAATGAAAAATATATATTTTTTAATTTCAGTCTTTAAGAGAAATGAAATCAGTAACATACAAAATTCAGGTATTATCAATTTCTCCCACACGAGGTCAAGGTGCATTAAATGATTTCGTTGAAAAACACTATGGGATGCTTAGAAGGCATGATGTGATAGGTGAATTCTTAAATTACCGGCATCCAATATCTGTCCCAATGTTTAACATATTTTTTGCAACATCTCTTATCCTCTTCCAACAGTGAAGAAAGATTCCTTCCTTTTTCTTTCCAAATTCCCACACTACATGTAGCCAAAACGAACGCAAGGCAGGCCGCACAGCTGTGCTGTCGTCAACTTCTCCATCATTCTTTTCCCAGACTACTCTTCTTCTTCTTCCCTTTTGTTTCTTCCCCATGGCTGCAGATTCCGATTCAAACCTCAGAATAATCGTTGAAAGAAACCCATCCGAGTCACGCCTAGCCGAATTGAACATCAAGTGCTGGCCCAAGTATGTTCTCTCTTTCTCTTTTGTCATTTGTGTTTGTTCCGATTCTGAATCACAGCATATATATACTTATAGCCTTGCTATTTCTGGGTGGGGACCGGCTGGGTTGATTATGAAAAAAGATGGGGTTGCTCTCCAGGAAAGTACCAGTTGAAGTTTGATGCAGAAGAGATATGCTACCTGCTGAAAGGGAAGGTTAAGGCATACCCAAAAGGGTCATCAGAGTTTGTGGAGTTTGGTGCTGGAGACCTCGTCACCATTCCAAAAGGGCTCAGTTGCACTTGGGATGTCTCTGTTGCAGTTGATAAATACTACAAATTTGAGTCAGCTTCTTCTTCTTCTTCTTCTTCGTCTGCCTCTGCTTCTTCTTAGGATATAATTTGGATCAATTATATGTAGAAGTTCCAGCTAGCTTTTCATTCATCATAAAATTATTCTTTCCAATTCGTTCAAAATTTTTGTCTATTTGCGGTGGGTTTTGTTTCGGTTCTTGTTGGTTTTCACTGGGAATCAATTCAGAGAGATAGAATTTCAGTCAAACAAGGAGAAAACCATCAGTCAATGCATGTCCTGTTCAAACCAATCTTCTTTACGTGTTAAGATAAAGCTTTTAATGTTCCTTTGACTGGTCAACGTTCTAGATTTTTTTATAATCATGCGGCTAAAGGAAATTTTTGCTTTCTCAGGGAATAATTTAGACACCCCACTTTTTTTTTTTATTTTTTAATATGTCGAGGTAGCTATTACGTTTTATTATTTTATAATTTTATTATAGTTTAATTTTTATAATATAAAAATTAAAATTTTAAAATAATATATAATTTAATAATTTATATATAATTTTGTGACCTGTTGTATTCTAATAGATTTTCCCTTACCTGTCCCTCTCCTCCGACTATCAAGGCGTTTATCACGCTGGTTTATGAGCAGGGATTTGTGTGGCTGGTTGTTTAAAAGTCGGTGGACTAGGCCATTAAACAGCAGCACATATTAATTAATTTTAAATTGAGTTTGACAAATAAGAAAAAGGCTCTTAAATGTGATTAATTGGGTCTAAATATAGGGCATTTATATATTTTGACTTTGAAAATTTTTTAATTTTGACAAAATAACATAAAAAAGAATGAGGAGTATTCTCTGTTTATAGATTTTTTTCTGACTAATTTTTTTATCTCTTTGTTTTTCTCCTTGACTACATCCTTTCAAGTTGGCATCCTAATCCAAATAGAGTTTGCGTTAAAATATAATGAATCTAACCCAAATTATTTTGGTCAAATTCAAGATGAGCAACACCACACACCAATTTTTTTTTTTTTTTTTTAAAAGTTTCAGATTAAAAAGCACTAAAATGCCTTCTATTTTTCCAATCTTTTTTCCCGTTTCATTACGGCAGGTACGCGCCTTATGAACTAGGCAAAAGGAGAAAAGGACCTGCATTATGATAATTTTCCTGGAATAACTTTCTTTATCCTTTTGTCTCTCTCCTCGAAGATCCCCATCGTTTGATTTTTCTTGCTTGGTAACGTTTCGTGGAGTACTTAACTAGGTAGCCGCTTAGAGTGTAGAATTTGATTTAAGCGGAGAAAACCAGATCATATTTGTCTTGCTTAAGAGGAAAAGACCAAAACAGACTTTGGCCTTAGACCAACATGGTCAGAGACTACAAGAATCTGCTTGTCATCTCTCCATCATTAGCAAAATGACGACTTTGCATGCAGATTACACATCAATAACTACATGCTTTATTAATTTCCCAATTTCGTGTATAAGGCTTAATGAAAGAGGGTTATATCGTTTTTACATATCCAATTGGTTGCACAAGCAAACAGCTAATTTTCTCCACGAGCAATGATTTTTGCACATCATTGTACTGTGTAAAAAATATACAACATCTTTATAAAACACAAATTATACTCGGCATCTAGTCTTACACAATCTCTTACCGTGCATCCAACATTACTCTTCTCCACAAGCATATTGGCAGCAATGACCTGCATTTCTCTATAAGCTACTCATTTTGGCTTAACTACTTACCCAGCAAAATTGGTATCATGTTACAGTGCCTGGCCGATTTTTCTGAAACCTGCAAACCCAATATCATTTTCTGCATATCAGTTAGCTATACCACGTTCTGGCAAGAAGGCATCTAGCTATGTTTTTCGAGATATCAAATATCCTAGGTACTAGTAAATGGCTCCGAAGCTCGAAAACTGATCATTCAGCTATGCAGGCCGATCTGTGAATCACTAAGGAAAATACAGTACCCTGTGCCCCAAGCGCTTAAGAACTTCCCTCTCAGATAAAACAAATTACCCTTTTTTTTTTCACTAATGAAGTTCTTGTTACACAGGATGTAAAAAAGAAGGAATTGGGGGAAGTGGATTGGGGAAGAAAAGGGGGTTTTTTGTTTTTTGGTTTTTTTTTTTTGGGGGGGGAGGGGGTGTACACAAACGTGTTAGAAAGGGATAGTGTTAGTACATAATCATACATGAATAATACAGAATTTACATTCACTGGCGCAGTCAGTATGAAGCTCCAGCACTCGGTTGCATGTGCTCAGCATCGGGTATGGTGTTAGTTTGTGTAGATCATCGGCAGGCAGCTGTACGGGATAAAGTACAATTCAAACCTCTTATTATTTAAAAAAAAAATTATCACAACTTAATACGAAATTTGATGGCAAGGTCGGCTGTGTTTGTATTTCACGCTAGCACAAATGCAACCAAAAGAAATGAAGGAGGTTGGAATTCTTCAACTCACCTTCTTAGTTGTACAGACAATGTGAAGCAAATCATTAAAATCTACCTCCAATCATACATCTAAACCTACAATCAAACAGCAACTTTGTAAGAATAAAATAAACTAGATGTCAATTATTCCGACCCAATTATGTCCACTAAAAGTAAAGAAGTTGCCTATGGTGAAACAATAAGCAGATCATTTTCTCTTTGCTAGGGGACAAAAAAAGAACTAACTCATTTGAAGTGCAAAAAGATAAGGGGGTACAATATCCATCTACAGAAACATGAGAGGAAAAAAGAAGAGAAGAAATCAGGAACATTTAAGTAGCAGGGCTCTGCAGTTTCTTTCTAGAATTGCCAACGCAACATTCCATTAACTAAATCCACAGAAGAGCCAAGACGACCCTACCAAAAAACTTTTCCTTGAAAATTCTAGTACTGTCAATTATTCCGACCCAATTATGTACATTAAAAGTAAAGAAGTTGCCTATGGTGAAACAGTAAGCAGATCATTTTCTCCTAGCTAAGGGGGAAAAAAAAGAACTAACTCAGTTGAAGAGTAAAAAGATAAGGGGGTACAATATCCTTCCACAGAAACATGAGAGGGAAAAAGAAGAGAAGAAATCAGGAACATTAAGGTAGCAGGGCTCTACAATTTCTTTCTAGAATTGTCAATGCAACATTCCACTAACTAAATCCACAGAAGAGCCAAGATGACCCTCTCCCAAAACCAAATTTCATTAAGCTTTTCCTTGAAAATTCTAGTATTCTGCTCCAACTAACTGCAGCATATAACTGAAAAGAGACTGCACATCGCAAACCTTATCTTCCTTTGTACTACTAAAATCTAGAAAGACTTAAAATTTAAGAGAAACCCCACTTTTCACCAAAAAATGCAAAAGCAATTTTTTCACACTCAATGCAACCAAGCCATGGAAAAACAGATAATTCATAGCTTATGAAATTCAAAAAACCTAATGTGTAAAATTCATGTATTCATATGACTAGATTAAATTGGCTGACACACCAAGTCTTCTTGCATTGACAGTATGAGACCAAGAACATAAGGGAAGACAGTTTTAACTTCAAATCTTTGCTAAAAACATCACATCAGCACTAAGAAATGCGTCTTGTGATTGCATCAGCAATATAGCCTACCCCTAATACTTATCTAAACTTGATTTTCGGTATCATTACCCATTTATATCCCCAAATGCAATCAAACCTGATAGCCACACATCACTGATATAGATCATTGATAAAAACAATGGAAAAACCCAAAAACAAGTAAAACAGAACCTTGCTCATTGACTGACTCCAACTATGTTCTCCTCGGGAAAGTAACTTGGTCCAGTGCCATGCACAGTATGAGAACCATCATACTGGAGAACCCTGAGTTTTCCTTCCTACAACCAGAAGCATAGAGTTATCAACTGAACAATGTCAGTGAAGTTTTCAGGTAGAATACAAATGCATACCTTTGTTCCATAAACAAGCCCTCCCCCAACAAAAGGATGAAAGCATGCCACATTGACCTCATCCTCTGCACTGGGAAGCACTCTGACAAGTTCCATATCTGACACTCTGTATACCTGAAAACAAAAGCATATTGAGGGACCTGAAAATCAGAATAAAGAACTTCTAACCACCGTAAGGGGAAAATTTGGCGATACAGCAATCAGTGTCAACCCATACATATCCACAAAAGGGCAATGACCAATCAAGGCAACAAAATATGGATTTGATATGTAACAAAACTCTGCTAACTTTGTAAAGCTTATATAAACTATAATAGGTAAGATGAATATGTTATATCACTATGAGGAACAACTCAGATAATCTGAAGACTGAGAAAGAAAAGAGAATTTACCTCTAACACTGTATATATAGGTAATGTTGTTTCTCCATCAATGACAATGCTTTTAAGAAGAGAACCATGGCGCCGACCATAGGCAAGCAATATGTGATCAGATGTGGGTGAGAACTACACATCAAAAAGAAGTGATACAAATCAAATCCACCACCATAAGAACCTTTAATTTATAGCTAATAAAGCGAAGAAAATGAAAGAAACAAGTATGAAATTTTGAATAATCATCATATATCAACACAGAAAAGCGTAAGTTAGATACTATAATAAGTTTGACAACAACTTGTGATATTGATGGGTTTAAGATAGTTTGTGGTGTCCAAGATACACCAGAGACACAATCAAAAAGCAGTCATCTGCATATGCATATATGCATTCGATTGAGAAATTGAGACACAGAATAATTTATGAAGCATAAATAACATTAACAAAGAGATGAAGGCATGTACAGAGAATGGAAGATAGAATTATCATTATGAGAGGGAATGTGGTGAATTTGAAATTGCACGAGGCAGGAGGGAGAACAAGTAATAATTTAATGACTCAAGGAGTCAGTCACACAGACTATCCAAGTCCACACAGTTCAAAAGGATAACTGTATCAGACATTCTTTTCAATACAATTAGACAACTCTAATCATCTAATGATTTATAACTATATATGAGACATACATCAACCACGTGATATAACAGCTAAAAAGCTGATGCCCAGGTTGGAGATCATAATTAATGAATGTATTGGAAGTTCAAACCAGTTCTAAGTTTATCAACTAAAGTAATTAACTGACCTGGATTGAAGTCAGACAATGAGCTGCTCTAATTGCTCTTGATGCAAGCACTAAACCAAATCTGTTAAAAAAAAAAAATGAATAAAGAAATTGTGTGACTTAAACCATAAAGTGTGCATGCATGTGTGCAGGAGAGAGGGTAAATGAAATAGTGCTTGGCAATGATTGCTCTACGAAACTTTATCAAAAAAAAAAAAAATAGTTGAAGGGAGTAAGACTTACGTTGCCTCCTCAAGGGAATATATGCGAAGCTCATACATGACTTGGTGTGCTGAGATTGGATGACGAGTTGGTGATGTAGCACCTCCAGGCTCCTGGTGTACTAGATTTTGTAATCCTTGATCAGCTTCTACATGAGGAAGCATACATGCAACACAGGCGGCTAAAAATCTACCACATTGGGAAAAATGGGCACCCATTTCACTGAAAAGTGCAGACAAATTGAGAAGGAAATTTAATAAGAG
This sequence comes from Dicorynia guianensis, assembly GCA_037013595.1. Classification (NCBI taxonomy): domain Eukaryota; kingdom Viridiplantae; phylum Streptophyta; class Magnoliopsida; order Fabales; family Fabaceae; genus Dicorynia; species Dicorynia guianensis. Next base: position 36,627,541 of record JASUAB010000007.1, read on the forward strand.
CAATACCATACACAATTTGACCAAGTAACTCCAAGTATTTGAGAGAAAAAAATAAACAATGCCATTTATATGAAGAAACCTGGTTCATAACAGTTCACAAGAGAAATAAATATAAAAATCAAACAAATAATCTAACAAAATGCATGCAAAAAGCAAGGCAACAAAAAAGTATATTAGTTGCATGATGAAATGATAACATTACTTCAGACAATACCTGCAAAGGACAGCATGTGGTATGGTAAGGCGGCATCTGTCAGCATTTAGAGGAGCACAAGGATTTTTAATGTCATGTGACCATACTCTAAGCTTCACAGTGCAAGGCAACTCTGCAGCAGCTGCAGCAGCCAATGATGTGGCAAGTTCTGACTGAATTCGGCTTATAATGGTTTGGACATTAGTCCCATCATGTGAGGTATTAATGGAAGTAGCAAGATTGCCAGATTCAGATACAGGCACACGAGATTGTGGAAAATGATTCCGTAAACCTGACCTCACAGAAGCTGCTGGTATGCCGATGCTGCCAGGCACCGCTACGGACGGCATTGCTGCCTCAACATTATGAGCAGACATATTCGATGCCATAGTAGAAGAACCAATCTCTTGAGCTAGATTGTCAAAATTACTACCCATATGGGGAAGCATTGAGGGAACACTGACTTGGCTTTGACCCATTAACCATCCTTGAAGAAAGGGTAACTCCCATCCACTTGGATCTCTTAAAGGAAAAAGCTGCAGAATTTGACCAAGCTCAGAGAGAGCCTCACGATTTACAGTCTGTCTAGATAGTCCACGCAGTCTACCACTAAAAGTATAGACATTAGTAGAGGTTCCATTTTGGCTTCCATCAGCCGGTTCCATTTCATCAGTCTCCATAGCATCCATTGGGAGGTTATCGATGCCAATTCCCATTCCATTTGAGAAAGTAGCCTGGGCAGTATATCCTTCAACAGTTTGAGAGCTCATAGGAATCTCATAGAATGTATCCATGGGAGACACTGTAGTATCATATTGCTCTGTTGCGTTAGTGTCTGCTTGGAATTGCACTGAGGTGGAAGATTCAACTTGCATACTTACTGAACCAACTTCATGACTAGCATGCTGTAGTTCTGTTCTTGTATCATCTCCAGTATATGGAGACATGAAGAAGAAAGGGAATGACATAAAGGGTAAATCACTGGACAAACTATTATGTTCCCTAGGATGAACATTTGTGACAAAAACAGCAGGCGGAGGATATTGTAGATAACCCAGAGACGTTGCCTGTGTCATTGAAGAATCTGAAGAGTCAAGATCATTGACCTGCACAACAATGCAACAGCATGTTGGCTAAAAAAACGATCCAACTGGTATTTCAATAGCATGGGTTGATAATCAATTAAAAATTTAAAAAAAAAAAAACCAGTTTAGTTACCTCAGCAGTTAGAACATATGGTGCAGCATGTGGGTGAAAATGCACAGCCCGAAGTGATCGCCTTGTCTTCAGCACAAATGTTGGTGAGGATGCCTCCCCCTTCTTGTTGTAGTGCCATATGAAAAGCTGACAAGAAAAAACCAAAAACAGTGTCAGAAGATCCACAAACAATATGCCAACAAAACATGGAATAAGATGTAAAAAAATTAAACAACATCAAAAAATCTTATAAAAAATACTACTTTATGGCCTGATGCAACAGCAAGTATTTCCCCATCGGCATGGAAAGCAATGGATGCAATGGGGCGATCTGTGACAAGAAATCCAATAAAATCACAGTAACAATACGAGCAAAACATTAAACAAATAAAGTAGCAGCCTAACAGCAGCAAAGTAATTTAGTAAAACAGGGGAGTCCGAGAATAAGATTACAGAAATGGTGAGATATGATGCACTCTGACGTGTTAGCATCCCATAAGCGAACTTCCTGATCCAAGCTCCCACTAGCAAGTACTTGTGGATGTAATGGATGAAATCTAACCTGTAACCCATAAGCACTTAATTAAATCTGGCAACTATGAAGAGGACCAACAGCACATTTTTTCCCAGTTTACGCCATGACAACACAAAATAAGCTCTTTCAAGTGAAAATGCTAGCAGGAGGAGGAGAGAGAAAAGCAAGCACTAGTTGAACCAAAACAAACATTATAACATAATGCAATATGCAAAAGCATCTGTCAAGGTATTAACAAAGCCTAGAACATGTTCAGAAGCCACTGTGTCCCACCAGCATTAAGTTATATATGATGATAAAATTTAAAATAAAAGGCCTAATTTATCGAGATTAACATTGTTCCCACCCCACACTATTACATATAAATTATCCAAATAACAGATCTGATCAAGTTATAATGCACTAGTACAGTAACAGCTACATAGAGCATTCCCATCTAAGCACCAGTGACAGTATAAATGGAATCGCATACTAAAACCTCTTCGTGTCAAAATAATTTTAGGAACTGGATATGACTTGGTAACTGTGTTTCCTACTTGATTAAAGGCCATTGAAATGATCCTAAGACCTTGATCCCATGATTCTTTCACATGCTTCAATTGGAGAATTCTACGAGACTCGCATGTAATAGCCACAACACATCATATCGAAGAAAATTCTATACAGAAACTGAAAAATTGATTTCCCATGATATATCATCCTACACAAAGGCAAGTTTAAGATATTGCACTTATTTAGCACATATATAACAATTGTGAATATAGGATAACAATGAAAGATTTATTTACTCAATTCCATGAATTCGTCACTTCTACAAAGAATATTTCCTCAAACTTGATACAAATAGAATTCTTTCTATAAATTTCAATAAAAACTAAGAGAAAGAGGACATTTTAATAAGAGAAAAAGCCTTAGACAAATGAAATTAAGGCAAAAAGGCAGAATTCAAGCTAACCACCCAAGGTGTCCTCCTGTGGCCAGTTAACACCTTCAAACAACTTCCAGTTTCGCAATCGATTATCTTTACGGTGTGGTCACCACTGTACATGCCAAACAAGAACTGAAACTCAATAACAAAAGGAATCTTTAATTCAAATTATCCAAGAGGGGTGGAGGAAGTTACAACTTACTGTGTGGAGGCAAGCACATTGCCATCAGGACTAAACGCTGCAGCAATAGTAGACCGTGGTGGAGGTAATAAAGGGCAATACTTAGCTGACAAATGCCGCAACGATTCTGCCTCAACCCTGAAAATTATAAAGAAGTCATTCCTTGACATTGAGAAGAAAATTAAAGAATCCACATTTTAAATCAGCTTGCTTTTCTTCAATATCAAGTTGTGTGAGTACCATGAGAGGAGACCACGTCTTGCACCTCTTGTTACTTCATTCTTAGGACGAGAACAAGAACCAGATTTTGAATTAGAAGCTTCTCCCCAATGCCATTTTGGCACATGCTTTGTTCTAGGCGAAATCTCTCTCCGTGCTAGCAAAGTAAATACATTTCTACCACTGACCAAATTGCACAAAACAAATAAGAAAAAATATATAGAAAAGTAACAAACCTCAAATTCTCTATGAACAGCCTAAAGCAGTCCTTTTCTGCGAAAGCAGATGACAATAAACTTGATAAACAATTTTAAGTATTTAGCAACGAGTGGATTATCAGCTTATGCTTTCATGACCAACCACATGATGAGCTTGTTGTCATAGGGAACATGCTTAACAAACTTAGTGTATCAAACTGAAATCAAAACAATAAGGCAATAAATTTCACATGTTACCACGCAGAGCATCCATCAAAAACCTCCCTATGAGTCCCATGCTGTTATATATATATGGATAGTAAACACAGGTGCATTTCTTCCCGGGAAGAATAAAATCTTAGGCTCCCGATTGATTAGACTTGATAACAAATTGCCTTATCTCAGCCCCTAGTTAACCATAAAATTGCACGTTTTTAAAGTCGGTAACTGTGAATTGAAGTTGGTCGATTCAAAACTACAAGACGCCATATATGATGGATCCAACTTGCAGCCAATGAAATCAAGCCTCCAAATAAAAGTAGTTTAAAATCTCAGCTGATTGTAACAATAGTGACTAGGAGGAGGATAATATTGTTCTAAGACTGTTAAAAGATAGGAGAACCCGAAAGTGCTATGGAGACAAAACGAAAATCGATAAACTAATAATGCGTCAAAGTTTGCAAATTGCCGTTAAACTTATAACACCGAGAATTCAAATTTCATTTCTGTCGATTGGGTTACCTCCAAAACAAATCACACAAGAGATTGAAGCTCAGGTTGAGGGGGGGGGGGGGGGGAGGAAAGAGAAGAAAAAAACAAATCGATGTAAATAGAAGAAAATATTGAAATAGAATTTCTGACCCGCTGTTGGAATTATGGGAAGATGAGGACGCAAGGGATGTCTGATCATGAGGCCAGTGGAGTCCCGTCATTTCTATGAATGAAATTCATAGAAAATTGAAATTAACGAACAAGGATCAAATCTGCGGGAGCTACAGGAAGAGAAGAGAGAATAGTTTCCGACAACCGAAAGCACAACTCGTTGTTCGGATTCCCGGAAAAAGCAAGTTCGAACAATTGAGAGCCTCTCTCGCCTAGGGCACGTCTGTCGTTTTATTCAGCCTCCAACTTTGATCTCAAAGAGCGACAGACCTAGGGAGACGACAGGTAGACGGGTTAATCCATTTGGGCATGAAAGGAAAATACTACGGAGTTTTGGGGGGAAAATGGAAAAATATATTTATAAGGCTGCCATGACAAGGAGCCATCATGATCATTGGAGTGACAAGCTCTTTCCTTATAGGCCCTTGGATCATTAAACTTAGGGATTTGCGAAACCTCGAACAATAAGTTTAGGCCCCAACGGAACAAGGATAATAATAGTTCGATCTGGTTGAGAAACCAGAGACACTGTTGGCATCATCATAATTTCGAACAATTTTAAAGCTACGTCTCTAAATTTATAATTATTTTATGCTGTTTTAGAAATAAAACAACTTATTTTATTTTTATTATTTTTAATAAATATAACCTTTATTCATTAGTATAAAGACGTAAATTTAATATTTATTTTATAATTTTTTACTTTTACTGGGATTTATGAGCATCGATTGTAACGTGTAAGGCCACTGGATGGCTTGTGTCAGCACGTTCCCCCAGACAGGAAGAGAAAAAACTATTTTTACTTAAAACTAAATGCAAAATGTTCACTTTAATTAAGTGAATAGATAAATTTGGCAAGTCAATTATTAAAATTTAGTAAATTTAAATTTTATATTATAAAATTTAAATAAAAATATAATTATAAAAATATCAATACCCAAAATGGAATCTGCTGCAAGCATTTCATAGTACATAAACTGAGCAAAGAATAAACCCTGACCTTATCCTATCTGTTTCAACACAAGGGATTTGAGAAGTGCGGTCGGTAAAGAACGAATGAAGGAACAAGATTTACATTTAGAATAGTACGCTAAAACTTCAAAATTTTGAATGGGCGAACAAAGGACTTTACAGACTCAAACTAAACAACTAACGGGGATAAAGAATAGAACTTATATACATTATTGACTGTTGAATATATTTAAAAATTATGTATCCCATGTGCTCAACTAATCTACTCAAGTTGCAATCTTTTTTGATAAGCTGGGTCCCCATATACGAATTGTAAAATCATCACTTGCAGATGCCAGCATTTGTGGTCTTCTGGGGTTCCAGCTCACACAATTCACAGTTGATGAGTGCCCAGATAATACTTCTATTGGCCTTGAGTTCCGTCTGTTCCAAATGTATACCTGTATTGGACAATTGAGTTTTCACTTGCTTTAGTTAATACGGGAGGGTGAAGATATGCGTGCCGATTTATGCCTAAAAATGCGAGAGTGGGTTACTGGTTGTATTCACGGCTACTTTCTACAACAACCAGCTGCTAGCAACATACACACTCAAAAAAAAGGAACTACCTGTGAATTTTCGCTGCCACTCGCAATGAATGTGCTGTTCAATCCACCAAAGCATGACCTTATCACATATTTGTCTTGCTCGTGGCCCATATACCTCAATGGCTTATCCCATTTCCCAGCCACATCCCACATATGAATCTCTTGGCTGTTCAGATTGACAATGAAGAACTTACTATCTCCTGAAACTGAAAGGGATGTGATTGGGTGCTCTTCTGAAATGACTTGTTCAGCATTTGTTCCCAAATGTAAAATCCGAATCTCTTTATCCAAGAATATACTGATGAGATACTCCCCATCTGGTGTAACAGCAAGATCTACAACTTTGGGCATCCTAATTCCTCTCCATGCTTTGATCTCCTTTCCGTCACAATCCCACATACAGATGCCCTTTTCAGGGTCAGAACTACCACACACTAGCTGCTTTGAGTTGGGAAACCAGGCACATGAACTCACACAAAAGCCACGATTTCCAAATGTCTGCTTGCATGTACCTGTTTCAACATCCCATAGCTTCAAAACTTCTGTAGTTCCACATGTTAGCAACTTGGTGTCATCAGGACTCCATGCCACAAAGGATACAGGATGTTCGTGGCCTAGTAGTGTATGCTTCAATTTCAATTTCCCATCTTCCAGCACCTGGAACAATGTTCATGAACATCAGAAACTAAATGGCTCCAAGGTTTCATCATTTCTACAATTGTACTTGTGTTATAAATTGTAAAATATGATATTATGAACATCAGAAACTAAATGGCTCCAAGGTTTCATCATTTCTACAATTGTACTTGTGTTATAAATTGTAAAATATGGTAAAATACGATATTATGAACATCAGAAACTAAATGGCTCCAAGGTTTCATCATTTCTACAATTGTAATTGTGTTATAAATTGTAAAATATGATACCTAAAATCTTATCTACAAATTTTTATAATTTAAAACACAAACAGATTAAAACATGCTGCTTTGAAAATCAATCTGACTCCATAGTCAGTAAGTCAACATAGTTTAGCAGAGTTTGAATTGGACTTAAACAAAAAAATGATAATTTACAGAATACACCATGTTTTCAAGGTAGCAAGGTATACAAAGAATTTCAAATTCCTTGACAGCTGAACTGACCATACATCTTCTAGTTTTCTCCACTAATTATCAAAATAAATAAATACAAGTAATTTGATATCAAAAAGTCTAGATTATTTATGTTTATTAAGCACTTAATCTCACAAAGTATGCCTAGTTTACAATTTTCCTTTGGAACAAGCCAGTTTCCCAGGGAATAATGTCACCTATGATGAACCCAATTGCATCAATCTTCAAAACCATGGAAATCCAAAGCTTTACAATTGTAGGGAGAGGTGCACCAAGTGACAACTAAGATTTACAATTTCACATGTCACTATCAGAAGTATGATAAAACAAAGCCACAGGAGTACATTCACAAATCTTTCAATTTTTTTAAAAAAAAGCATACAAATTAACACCAAAGAACTCCAAGAACTATAATAGTAAAAATAAAAAAGTGATTTGTACCAATCCCTGGATTCCGTGATGTACACCAGCCCCCACATAATTTCAAATCTTACCCCATCCCATCTTCAGTATAAATCCCACTCTGGAATCGTATGCTTTCACTCCAGCAGTGAAGGAAGTCCTGCAACCTTCCAGTAATCACCTCAAAATCCTTCCACAAACCCTCAAATTAAAGAAGTAAAGGAGATTCATGTATTTCATGGAACAACCGGCACCATTAAACTAAGAAAGAGAGTCTGAATTTTAAAAATAAACTAGGAAAAGAGCATAGGAAGACCATCAGTGACTTTTCTTTTTTTTTTTGTTTTTCATGAAGGAATGCCTGGCAATCATCAAATTGCTTCATGCTCCTGAGATCCTTATTTTTGGAGTATTGATGCTTTAAATAATGCAGTTGTTTTCTTACACATTCTTCTTTGGTTAATAGCTAGGACTATAACCATTACCACTAAGCAACAATATTCTGATCAGCAAGCTTTTATGCACTGACTACGGTTATCCTTGACCAAAAGAAGAAGAAAGGTTTCTGCAAAAGCGAGCTAATTTCAATTTTTGAGTTGGCCAGTAATCCAGCAATCAACACTGCAACAGACTATTATCTTGTCTCTATTTATTTATCAACAAATATTTAGCACCCTATAACTTTAAAGCCTATATTGTTATATTTTTCAATCTATGAGATGGTCCCTTCAGATTGATTTCTTCTTAATTTTTATTCCTTTACTTGCTAAGATACAAAGAAGAATGGGGCAAGGATTCTATTAGCTGATTAGCTGACCTCCTGCAAGTAGGATTACAAAAATGAGTTAAAAGTCTAAGTGTCTAACAATGATGGATCACATTCCCCTTCCATGTTAGCACTAAAATCAAACAAGAGACACCCAAATTTTTACCCTCCATAGTAGTATGCAAGCAGACATCCATTCATTTTCCCCTTCCATGCCTAACCACATGGAAGACAGCCTCTTTATTGCCTTCAATTAATTTCCAACAGGATAATGAGCAATAAACAACCATTCTTTCTAAAATGATTCTTCCCTTTTTCTCCCAAGCTCCCAACCTAAATCAGTAAAGCTCATAAGATGCTCAATAAATAAAAGAAAATCAACAAATGAACTAAAAGATATTCATGGTGGGATATATAGGATATCTTGCTATAAGAAGACTACATTTTCCTTAACTGTTTGAAGCTTTTTTGACTGTTTATTAGTTGGGCAGTCCTATTTTTAAATGAGTTTAAATTTGACCCACTGTCAGCGTAAAACTTTTTACACTATCAGTAAACAAGAAAGTGCCACATCAATAGAGTAACTAAGGTATTTCACTAAGAGAAAATTTTTAACGGTATTTTAATGTCATGACAGCACATGGTTGGTTGATGGCGTAAAACTTTTTACACTGGAAATGGATCAAAATTTAATTCTTTTTAAATATGGACATTATAGCCGTCTGGGACAATTCCCTATCACTTGCCATGTAACTATTGACATAAAGGAATTAATGACGCTAGCAAGGATAAGACCTCCAAAACACATATTGTTACCCCGAGTTAGATATATTATATTTTCTAACTAGTCATCTAAGTGCCTGTGTGTGTTTGCACATGCCTATACCTGTATCTTTGCCTCTGTCTCTGTCTCCACAAATTTTCATAATAATGTGATGACTAATTGAAAAACCTAGTAGTTGAAAGATCATGCATTGAGCTAGAAATGGTAGTGAATAAACAATAGCCAAATATGATTCTGATAACCATATTTTTTGTTATATATGTGTGAGCTCAAACATAGCAGTTTAATTGACATTGAAAAAGAAAGACATTAATACTGAAAGAATTATCTAAGCTAAAATAGATACTTCTTTTAATGCCTATAAGATAATACCTTCCATATGATGGCTGTACAGTCATAGGATGAAGAGGCTAGGTATTCCCCACTACTAGAAAATTGCACAAACCAAACTTCATTTTTATGTTCAGTCAATATCTGCAGCAATGGCAAACAAAGGTTATAAGATATCTAACAGATGTAATGTCAAATGTCAGGAAACTAGAAGGCTAATTTGGAAAATTATGTCCATGATTTTAAGCCTGTTATCATATATTATCCTCCTTTACCACACTAAAGCAGTCACCATGATCAACCACTTGGCATACATACCCACAAAAGAAGTTCAGTTAGGAATCAGACAGACAGGAAAACAGCCTCATAACTATGCTCCATATTATCAGACAACAGTTGCCAGTCTCTTGACATGCTCATATGGTACAGTATATGGCAGAAGCTTCTGGTGCAAGACCAACATAGCTAGCAGATACTAATGAGATAGATACTATACACATTGTTCCTTTTTCTGAAAAAATTAAATAGATAACTGAAACCCATGAAGATGCTTCCTTGAATGGCTATATCCTATATACATACCATGAAAGTCAACGAGTTATTCTATATCTGGCTTATATGGATCCGGATCCCTTACCTTTGGAAATACAATGTTAGGGGATGTAGTATGAGAGATAGATAAAAAAATTATGAGAAAAAGTAGGACTCACAAAATATATTTAAATATAAACTAGAGAGAGATAGATAAAAAATCACCAAAGTCAAGGAATAATAAAGGTAGAAGATCCAAATCTGACTTATATATAGTTGGATACTACAAGAAGATGAAAGTAATGCATTCCCCCTTGCCCTTTTCATGGTATCTAATGGTAAGCCCTTCCTTTATCTCTAAATTAATAAGAAAAAGAATTTAAACTCCAACCAAAAAGGATAAATAAAGTTTTTTTTTTTTATAACCAACATCAATAAAAGGCTTTGATCTGCCTAAACTGGGAAGCTTTGTATGCATATTGCAAATAATGATATGCAAAGCAGCAATAGCTAAAGTCCTTGCAATTTGAATCTTATTTGTCAATCACATCCTTTTTACAGTATATAATAATAGAGATAGAGATAAAATTTAAAAAAATGAATACTTATAAATTTAAATAAAAAATAAAAAAGTCATGAAAATAAAAAAAAAAGTTAACTAATTCAACTTGTAATGTTTTTAATATTATTTGATTATCAATATATATCTTAAGGCTTATAAATTGAAATTTATAAAATTTTTATTTAAAAAATTTAAATTATTAATTTTATTATAAAACTACAATTTATTTAAAATTTTATCCAATCAAAGATTCAATTTCCCCTACTAAAAGGCTACAAGGGACATGACAAATTAACAGAGAACCATATATCAATGTTTCAAATCATATTCAAAACCAACTGAGGTGAACTCCTGATTTGGATTAGTAAGAATAGGTTTTGTTAAGAAGTCCTTGATATTGCCCTTCCCAAATTATTTTAAATGGGTGCAATTGCTACAGATCACAAAATTCACTAATGAATGTGACAGTACATAGATCTAAACTTCAAATTCAATGGTCTGTATTTTTCTACAACCTATTAAAAAAATTTATTAACAATGGAATGTTCTGAAATGAAATATGAAAAAGACCAGCAAGTGAATTTATTTCAATTTAGGAGATACCAAAATATTAAATAAAATTAAATTCTTCTAAAACATCAAATAGCCTTCCGCAACTCTCTTACAGAAACCTTGAAAATAAAACAACATTATCCTAGAACCAGTAATTGTCTATTGAGCCAACTCACCTGAGTGGTTTCAGTAGGAATCTGATCCCTACCACAACAATGGTCCTCATAAAGCGAAATTGGATTTGATGAATTGTGGTACATACAAGAATCCATCCAGGCTGTAACCGTAGTTTCAACTAAATGCTCCAACCTTCTCTCAGGTACTGAAATTGGTGGAGGAAGCAGTTTTTCCAAATCAGTTAATAATTTCCTTCTCAAATCATGAAAGATGTCACCGTCTATTGCCCCTAACTCTGTATCCTTCAATGAAAGTATACTATTAGCCAGGCTGTGAACCTTGCATTTGTCCATGTGCAATGCAGAAACCTGTTTCCTCAATACATCCAAAGCTAAATTATCCTCACCGTGATTCAAATACTCAAGAAGACACTGTCTGAAGACAAGAAACAGAGCAGATTCTCTAGTTTCACCCAACCTATCCTTCATAGAATTAAGAGTATTGATGCAACCATCCCAATTTCCATTAAGTATTTGTGATTCAAGCAACTGAAATTCTGTGGACTTGTATGAAATACCAGATTCAGATTCCAAACATAAGGCGGACTTACTGTACCCCAATGAGAATAGGCACTGAATTATGATCCTGACAAATTCATGTTTCTTAATCAAGCATTTTGAGCCAAGTAGCTCAGATGACTTCTCCATGTATAGGATACCTGCAAAGTTCACCACGCCCAGCCACTTGTTGCTTTCTCTATACTCAAAAGACGCCAATTTCCTTCATAAAACATGAATCTAGCTCTATTAGTGAGTCAAAGGCACGGTTGCCGGCCAGCAAGAAGACAAATTCCAGACAACTTAATACGAAGAGATGAAACTTAGGAGTTTCCGAACACCTAGAAGAGCCAGCACATCATGAGGGATAGTGAGGGATTTGAAACAGAGCAACGGGCCGGAAACATATGTCTAATTATAAAACCGACATTGAAGCTCAAAAATTGGCAGGACCAAAAAATCCCTCTGAACCCAAAATTTAAAAGGAAAATACAATTCAATGAATCTATAAAGCTCGTGAAGTAAACCCTAGATGCTAAAAGAAGGAACTATCCCAAACTACCTTAAGACTAACATGAAAACAGCTCTTAATTAGCAGTGTTAGCAGGAAACTAAGTGGAGTATAAAAAGATCCTTATATATAGCTAAAGACAATCAAAAACACAAACCCACGACCTACGACATTAGACAAGGGCAAAACCCAAGGCATAAATTGAATTTGAGAGATGAATATAACAAAATTAGACTTCAGGGGACTAACCCATGTGACCGAAAACCGACACGAGAGGAACCCATAAGTGTGAGAAGATTTTCAGTAAGGCAAGAGGGATAAGCATGCAAAATTAAACAAAAAAGGTTGAGTTCATGGAAGAAACAGGGAGTCTTTGGAAGAGGGCACTTGAGCGTCTCTTTCCAAATAAAGAAAAACTCTATTGCTTTGCCGGGTAGAGAAAGAATTCCAGCGAAGGCGGTTGATGAAGCTGGAGAAGGAATCAAAGGAAGCAGATCTTGGAGACTTCGACGCACCGTCGTTCCTTACTTAATAATTTCGGCGGAACTCAGCCGCGTTTTCGTTCTTTTCGTTGCTCTCCCCTCTCTTGTCTCTACTTCCACTGTTAACGACAGTTTTTGTAATTCAACCGAAAAACGACAGTTTCTTGTTATCCGGGTCGGATAAGATTCATTTTCTCATCCAGCGAGTGATGAGAGGACTCCGAACACGATTCGGGTATACTAACATTCAGGATATTTTTTCAAATAATGTAACCAAATTAAATAAACTAAAAATGATTTAAATCTGCTATAATTATTGATTTGAAGCCTACTATAATTTTATAAAATAATAATAAAAAATAAAATCTTATCTCATTATATTAAATCAGTTATATAAATAAGGTAACAATATATTGTATTAAATCTTATTAGAAATTATCACAATAATTTTATTTATTTATATTATAAGAAATTTGACATAATTTTACATTGGCTGTTACTTACTTAACACAATTTTTTTTTCAAGATCAATTATGTAAAATACAAGCAAAATTTATAATTTTATAAAAATTATTTTAAATTTCAACATAAATTATTTAACTAAAATGTATAACTAGTTTATCCATAGTATAGTTTCTCTATGCATGGGTAATTTTGTTATTACTGCATCCAGTTCTTTAGCTTTTAAAAATAGTTTTTTAAAAATAATAAGCTTTTAGATTGGCTTTTATAACGAAAAAAAAAAAAAAACCATAACAAGCATAAATTGATTTTTTTTCACAATAGAAATAACAAGCAATTTAATACATATATATATATATATACAATCTTAAATTTAAATATAAGATTGTTGAGAAAAATTTTAACTTGAATAAAAGATGAGATTACTCAGATGAAAGATACTGTAACTGATCAGTTATTGTGTAAACTTCATGAACAAAATAAAAATATTTACTTTTACAATTATATTTATATAAAATTTTTACACTCATTTTATTAAAGTTAATCAATAATTATAGTAAAATAAGTATAAAAATTTTGCATAATGTAAGTGTGGCCGTAACTAATCTCGTACAAAAATATCATATTAATATTTATCTGTTTAGATTAATTATAAGTATAATTAATTATTGATAAAATTCATTTTGACAAAATTGATGAAGAAAATTCTATTTTATAAGAATTAATTTATGTTTAAGTATGTTATTGTAAAACTAATTTTAAAAATAAGTGAATGTATTTATATAGAAGCTATTAAAATTATTTTTAAATATCAAATGACCAAAAAAGGCATGAATATAGTAGAGATTGATATACGTGTGTGTATATTGTCGACAATTAGAATAAAATATCACTTCACCATTCAAATAAGAAGGCTTTATATTTTCGCCGAAAAAAAAGGGCTTTATATGTGAACCAATATTGTAGACATGTTGTTATTTAAATACATGTGATATTTTTTTTATTTTCTTAGAGTATTTTTCGTCTGACATTAATAATATAATGATATATTATAAAGATAATGATGTATTTATTACAATAATAATGTAATGTATATTATTATTTAAACACGTGTGTGGGGATGTATTTATATAAATAGTTATAAATTAAATGTGTAACTAATTATTAATATTAATTAGATGAACATGCAATTAAATAGCAGTGAGTAACTTACAATAAAAATAGACAAAATAGTGAATGTGTAATTATTGTATACCAAAATCAATTCTAGAGAGGAAATAAAAGTGAAAAAAATATCACTTCACCCAAAATCACGTTCAACCCATGCATAGTTGAATTTTGTTTCAGTCAAAATTAAAGCCAAGCACCTTAGTTTATTCAAGTTAGTCTATATTGATTTTGGTATAAATTCAATTTAGACAATAAAATTGTAAATTTAACTTTAAGTTTGTAATTTGTAGGTTAAAATGAGCTAATTTTATCAATTAAATTTAATTTTAAAATTAAACTCCAAACTGAACTTAAATTTAACATTGATCATAAATTAAATTACATAATTTACATGGTAATAATTTAATTACTAAAAAAATGTAACTCTATAACTTACAAAATTCAATTGATATCAACTAAATAAAATTATTATTGTTAAATTAAAAATAATTAAAAGAAAGACTTCTAGCAACAAATTAAAACTCTAACTCCAAAAAATAATACTTTATCCAAAAGTATTAAAATAAGTTGGGCAAGCAAAAATAATACCAATTATCTCATTCTATTTTATTTAATTTATGAATTATAATAAAAATAAAAATAAATTAATATATTTTATATGTAAAAATATATTAATTAATTAACTTACTTTGTTTTGCTCAAGAAATAAATAAAATTGTATTTTTTTACTTGCCTTGATTACAAACTGACCAATCTAATCTATTTCATTGCTAAACTTCACAAATCAAGCCCTTGACGCCTCTAATTCAACACCAAACGGGCTCAAGTCAAAAGCAACAGTTACAGTTCCACCAAAGAAAACAACAGGTATACTTGGAATCAATTCTACACATAAAATCCATCACAGTCCCAATCCAAACACCGAGCGTCTTCTTCTTGAATCACCATCTATCTTTCTTCCTTTCTCCGCAGCTCTCACTTGCGGTGGGTGCTTAGGCAAGCCAAATGCCAAATCGAGTAGCAGTGTAGACACTCGCCCCAAAGTTGGCTCGGTATACTAGATTTAGGCACACTTTTGATCCAAGATCATAATTTGTATTTTTATTCAGTAAGAGATTACTCCTTAGTAGAAGTAGGAAGAGAAAATTAAACCCGTCATAAACAAGTTTAAGGTTATTATATATGTTATTGAGCTCGAAGACTATAGCATAATTTGTATTTAATTTTGTAAAAAAAAAGCATTTTTTGATAAGCACAGTAAACGTTTACTTTACCTGCAAATGATGATTATAATAAATTTAATCCCAATATTTTGTGACAAATATTAATTTTGAAATTAAAATCAATTCAAACCACCCAATAAAGTCAAGCTCGTTAGATAACAAGTATGTGGATGTTTTCCAAAAGGTTAAATCCTCCATCCATTAATTTTTTTTTATACAATAGTAATAAATTATTTAACATATATAATATTATTACGAGTTTAAATCAAAATTCTAAAGGAGGACGCTTGAGACAATAAACAAAAATCAATGCACCATCATTCATTCATATAAAATACCAAAAAAGAATTCACCTTTCTAAAAATTTAACATTGGTTATGTAAGAGACCTAACAAATTGCCACATTGCCAGTATGAAAATTTGGACCTTAGTACACCTATGCGTAATTTAAAATATTACCTTCATAATTAATTAAACAATTTGGCACCAAGTATGCCTATTTTTTAGGATCATATAATTTAATTTTTTAGTTTTTAAGTTAGATAATTTATTTTTTTATAATTATAATTAAGATAATAATTTCTATACAAATATAATTAAGATAAATTAATTCATCAATAAATATAATAATAATAATTTAATCTTTCACACATTCATATCTTTTTCTAACATAAAATAGTTTATTATTATGACTTAAATTTTATTTTTACATTCAAAATTTCATTAAACTTCTTTTGGTGTCAAATTATCTTTTTAATATTAAATTTTAAGTCATAATTTTATATATTTTAATAACTCTTTTAATAAAAAATAAATTTACATAACAATTATGTTATATTATAATAAAAATAAAATTAAAATTTGTATCGTTAAATTATGTCATATTAAAAAAATTAATAAATAAAAGATTAAATTATTTTATTTATATTTATAAAAAATAAAATTATTTAATTTAAAATTTAAATAATTATGTTATTTTTTAAGAAAAGTAATAAAACCAAATGTGGCCCACTCCCAAGAATATTTATTAGTTCATGGCCAATACTACTGTTTGCAATTTGATACAGAGGGGGACAGAAGGATATGATTGGAAGAATTTTGATATTGAAGTACGAAATTGATAAATTTTTCTCTCAAAAATTAAATGGATAAAAAATATATATCTCGAGGACTATGGAATAATTTTATCTATTTTTTCGCTTGCATTCCGAAACGGCATGCCGAAACAAAGGAGACGGTTCCCAAGGGCGACATGAAACGGATCCTTATTTGTCGTTTCCTGGGTCCGTTATCCTCACGCTCCAGAAGCTTGCCTGTGTCGTTGACGGTCACCATCAATCCCCCGAAACGGCAATACTATATCAACGTTCCAGCAATAAAGTCCCTCACCTCCCTCCTTTCTCTCTCTACTCCTTCTTCCTCACTCCCATAAGTCTCTATCTCTCTCTGTTCCAACAAACCCTGCATCAAGAACTCTCTACTGGTTCTCCATTTTTGTCTCTCTCTAAGCTCGTTCCCTGCGCGTGTTTGCTTCTCCCTTCACGCATTCATGTTCGTATGTGTATATCCATTCGGTTTCCTAGATCTTCAACCGCATTTCATGGATCTTGAAGCCGACTCGCCCGCATTTTCGTATCTATGTTCTCCTTCTTTGTCTCTCTTCTAGGGTGTAAGACCGTATACCCTGCCGCATTCTTCACTCTTGGCGCTCTTTGTAGCTATGTTGTCTCTCCCTCCGAGCTCGAAATGCTACTATGTAAAGCATGCTTGCCGGTCACCGCTTCGCCGGAATTGTAGAAGTTGCCGGGTACTTTGTGACAAGGTTACCGTGCTCGAAGGTGTACGTTTCTGACAATGGTTGTTGTGAATATTGGTTCGGGGAGAGAAAATGCCAACTTCCGTTATCATCCTCTTTGCTCTTCTTATTTTGTTTTTCTTTTGCTCAGGTATTGATTTTTTCCGTTCTGCTGTTCCTTTCATTTTACCACAACGTCTATATTTGTTTTCTTACTGTTTCGAAATACTCAGCTGGAGCAAGTACGTGCTAGGTGTTAGTATAATGACCATTTGAGTGTGGATTTTTTCCCCCATTGTAGTTTTTGTATTTTCAATGGAGGTTTTCTTTGTTAAAATCGAATGATAAAAGATGATTTGATTACGCCCACTGGCAGTTCAGCATCACAAATTCTGCCGTAAGAAAAGCACATCGGCTGACTATTGAAAACTAATGGATATTGCATTACAATGTATATTTTTCTCATTGCTTTTCTTCGTTTTTCGTTCTTCTAAATGTTCAATAAGAATTTGATCTTCATTAGGTTATGATAGATGATGCCGCCGCCGTTTATCTGAAAAAGAATAAAATGATGCTGGCTCTTTATATGCATATCGAAGCATGTTTAGAATAATGGAAGAAAAGCTAAATGGTTGTAGAATTAGTTGATTGTTAAGTGCCTGCTGATGGTGTATGAATTATAAGAAGTGATAATTATGTTGGGACCCTGTGTCAACTTTGGTGTAATTGGTGGCATATTGTTTAGGTTCTTTTCTGATAAATTACTAATGATTTTAGTTACGTTTAGTACATCCTTTCCATTGTTTTTCACTATTTAACCTCTAGTACTTGTTTGAAGCGTACCAAACCTAATTCCTTGATGCAGCATCATAATGCTTGTAGGATCTTGCCTACAGTGATGTCTTTCAGGTGGAATGTCTGGTTGTTATACAAATAAATTGTCCTAAATATAAACATGACTTTTCCATTTGGACCATCCCACCATAATTTGAACTTTGGCAATTTGATCCAATTACTCATCCCTTCTGCTTAGTCTCTGCTGCTGCAGTAATAGAACGTACACTTTGATACCCCCATCTCTACTTTTGGTCCATGCCCTGTTTGATACACTTAAATTTTACAATATGAAAATGTTGTCTATTTAATAACTTACGTTTAAGCTTATAAACTTCAACTTTGTTTATGCTGCTTTACTGGTGGAGTCTAAGTTTAAATAGGGTTTGTTAATATCAAGCCATTGCTAGTGCATATTACATTTACATGTATTGCGAACTTCTACAGTGAATATTTAGGCATCAAGTCATAATATGATTAGTTTTTAGAGTATCCCATGATTTATGTGAAGATAATAAGATTTCTATTCGTTTTGGTACAAATCTTGAATTACTAGGAAACCTCAAGTAACCAAGCTACTAAGGAACTCATTAATTACATTAAATTCCCAGTTGTTACAATTATGAGATATTTTCATAATCCTGAAATTCCTTTCCCATGTCTCGTTACATTTGTTCCATACTTCCTTAAAGGGGTCATTAATGAGAAGATGGGCAAGACTTTAAGATGTCCTTGAACTGCTTCAAAGTGAGCCCACAAAGAAAGTTGGAAGTAAGATTAAACTGTTTTTAAGAATTTTCCTGACATCTGCATCTTTAGATATTGTAAAGCATTCTTGACTCTTGAATGAGACCTGTTTAATTGCTAGTTTCTTTTAGTTTTTGTAGTGTGGCATATTCCAATATGTTTGATATTCCACATCTTTAAAAACTTGACATGTAAGAGAGATAGTGATCCAATTCCTGATTATGTTCAAGTGATTAAGCTGATGTTGACCACAGAGAGTTCTGTCTCTCTACATTTGAATTAAATTGCCAACTGAAGCCCTGCTTGAGACGGTAGTAGAAAATGCTATTACTCTTTGATAGGTTTGTCTGAATGATTCCATTGCTTTATTTCTGTATGGTTGTTCTATGTATATTTTGAGGGCTCCAATCCAGATTTGAGTATTCTTTCTGCACCTACTGAGGAAGATGATGACTTTAATAATGTTGTTGATCTTTAAGAGAATTCTTTTGGGGTTATTTACACTGATTCTTTTAATAAATTATAAATGTGGTAATAACTGCACTATATATGACCTAGTAGGTTTCATTTTTCCTGCAGTGAAGTCAATTTCAGCAAGTGCATCATATGCTTCATCAAAACCGGTGAAAACATGGTTAGCTAAGCCTTCTTTGGGGCCATTTTATGCACACATACCATCTATATCTAGTCCAGGTATATTTTTATATCCTCAACACCTTGTTAATGTACTTAATATTATGAGCTTGAGGGTAAATGTTTCCTTACCTTAGGTCCCAGTGCAGCTCCAAGACCTAGACATCATCGTCATCGTCATCATCACCATTACACAATACCTCATGTAGTGGCTCCATCCCCTTCTAAAGACCAAGGTAAATTCAGGATGTTAGAATACCCTTTATCCCCTTCAACTCTTTGTAGGGCGAGGTCTCAGAAGGGGTTATAGTGTCTCAATAGCTTTTGGCTTTTCAGTTTTATTGTTACACTCTCTTTTTCTTTATATATTTCTCACTTTTCTTGCATGTCTATTTGGCCAAGTAAGTTGATCAAACGAATCACATGTTGGTCATCTAAAACTTAGTAATATGAATATCATGATGTCAATATTTGCTTAGAGGGTTGTCAGTTTTGTCAACATATGCTCTTCTTCAGCACTCTAATAAACTTATTTGATGCTTCACAGCCTTAGATTATTATTTTTTATGTGGAGAAATAATTCAATTATTTTGTATCATATTTACCTCTAGATGTTATTTCAGCCTGCCGATGGTGTTGAAAATTATTGCCTGCTTGGTGAATTGTGGTAGGGTGTAACCATTTGAGTTAGTACAATGGTCTCTAATGGTAAACTCAAATGACCGAATTGCTTTGAGATTAAAGTCTTTACAAGATTGGATGACATAAGGATTTTGCAACCTAGCATTTCTTTTGTCCCCCTTCTTACTGTCTCTTATCATATACTCATTTCATCATGAAATCTTTGCTAGGTTGTGGCCAAATCTGTTTGGAACCACTCACAGCAACCCCATTTGGTTCACCTTGTGGTTGTGTAATTCCCATGAAAGTGAAACTTATACTGGATGTAGCTCCTTATGCTGTTTTTCCAGTCATGAATGAGTTAGAGACCGAGGTTGCATCAGGCACATATTTGGAGCAGAACCAGGTAAAGATAATGGGTGCTAATGCCGACAGTCAAAATCAGGGAAGAACTGTGGTTGATATTAACTTGGTTCCACTGGGAGAGAAATTTGACAATACCACTGCGGTTCTGACATATAAAAGGTTTTGGCATAAGAAAGTACCTCTAAATAAGAGCCTTTTTGGTGATTATGCGGTTGTGTACATCACTTATCCAGGTAGTTGTGTTGTTTCTCCTAAAGTCCGAATAAGATTTTACTATACTGTACTTTTGTCATAATATTGGTTAAAGACTGAAGCAGTTTGTATCAGGGATTCCATCGTCGCCACCCTATGAAAGTTACAGTGGGAGTGGTCCAAGTTGGAGTGTTGCTAGTCTTCCAATCACTGCCAACTTTGTTAGCAAGAACCAGAAAATGAATCTTAGAACCATAATTATAATTGGTTTATCTGCCTTTGTACTATTGTTGGTTTTGGTTGGAGCAATTTTCATCATTTTGAAATGGAGGAAGGTTAGAAGGCTATCAAATGCTGTTGGTCCTGCATGCACATCATCTATAAACAAGAGATGTGGTAAGTTGAACTTCTTTTGGCATATTTTTGTGAATCATGGTTATGATGGTTATGCAGAATGGAAGAATTTGTTGATTTGATTGCTATGTGTTTTATCGTAAATGATACTCAACTGGGCTTAAATGTCTAAAGCATTAGTTCTTCTTGCAGATTCTTTGAATTATTTTACAATGCTTTTGTTGTCATGAGGTATGTAGATGAATATTTATTATTTTATGTTCTTTCTCATGGGCAAGGGAAGTTGCAAGATTTTATTTGAATTTGCAAGCTAAATGTGTTGAAGTTTGTATGTTGGAGGGTGTCCACTGGCATTATGTTAGTTTTATGCCACATTTGAATTAGGTCTCCTCAATTTACATGTTTTGTAAGCATGGTTTTTTGTGCAGTTGACTGAGTTACCTTCCGCTTTGGTAGTTACTGATGTAATATGCACACAACTCAAGTAGTGTAGTGATGTAAGCATTCTCTCATTTAAGGCTCCCCTTTTTCTATTCCTAGTCTCATACCCATGCTAACACATTTTTTTAATATTTTGATTTGAATATTAAAATTTCTTGAAAAACTAAAGCATACACCTTATTTTGTTGGAGTATGAACGAGAGTGGTAGATTTTCAAATGGCCAATTTCAAAATTAGCTAAAAATATGTACATGCAACTTTTTAAGAGTGTGAATAAGTGTGGTGGGTTTATGTAGGACTTTTTTCTCCCTCTTTTTCAATAGTTTTAGATATAAGATTATGGGTTTTTATGAAATCTAGAAAACTAGATTTAAATACATGCATTACACGTATTCTAACAATGTTGCTTGTGGAGTAATAGAACTATTTAGATAAATACAAAGACGTTTTATAAAAATAGAGTTTGATTTATAATACAACATTATTTGGTAAAGTTCAAGATAATTTTGATTTTAATTGAAAGTAATTTGGTTAATAATTCTTTAAAAGGAAAGGAAATATAATGGGAAAGTTAAGCTTAAGTTCAAATAGGAAGAGATTTGACGATAAGTTGAATTGTAATTAAAAAGTACTTTGGTGAATAAATCTCTTCTCTTGTAAGGGTACTATAGTTTATAGGCAAAGCAAATCTTGCCTTTTGTGGTTTTATGTATGGTATAGATAATAAATAGACACAAAAGAAGGGAATGTTCTATCTGTAATAGTATATATGTGTAATCATGTTGATGTGTGGGATGCATTTATTGTTGCAATTATGGTAAGTATTCTGATATCTTACTTATGAAAACCTTCACACTGTCTTGGTTTTCTGTTCTGTTCTGTTAATTGTATCATAGTTGAAATAAATTGAAATGACCCATGCACGTAATGCAGGCACGGGGTCTATTTTGTCCAGCAGTGTGACAAGCTCAATGTCTGAGTCTCTCATGTCCACCATGGCTACTTCTATTCTCTCTGTTAAAACATTTACACTTTCAGAGCTTGAGAAAGCAACGGATAAGTTCAACTCAAAGAGAGTTTTAGGCGAAGGAGGATTTGGACGTGTTTATCATGGGACATTGGAAGATGGAACTGAAGTTGCTGTTAAGTTTCTAACGAGGGACAATCAGAATGGAGACCGTGAATTTATAGCAGAAGTTGAGATTCTAAGCCGCTTGCATCACCGTAATCTTGTGAAACTCTTTGGTATATGCATTGAAGGGCGTAGGCGCTGCTTGGTATATGAGCTTGTTCACAATGGCAGTGTTGAGTCCCATTTGCATGGTATCATACCTTGATCAGCTCTGGACATGCACCCCTTCTTCTATTATCTGCAGTTGCCAAATCTCAATTCCAACAGCTCATGTTACACTGGATAACTAGTAATTTCTTGTTTATTATTCTTTAGGTGTTGACAATAAAAAGGGACCTCTAGATTGGGAAGCTCGGATGAAAATTGCCCTTGGAGCTGCAAGAGGATTGGCCTATCTACACGAGGATTCTAATCCTCGTGTAATTCACCGGGACTTTAAGGCGAGCAATGTGTTGTTAGAAGATGATTTTACCCCTAAGGTTTCTGATTTTGGCTTGGCAAGAGAAGCAACTGAAGGAAGTCAACATATTTCTACACGGGTCATGGGAACATTTGGGTAAGTCTAGTGTACTCTGTATGGAGCATTGGGTTGAATATTTTCTCCAACCTTATTGAGGGCCAGAAGACCCAGAAATATATACTTAATATTCTCCAATATCTTTTAAAATTTTTTTGATGTGCTGGATTATTTTTTGCAACCTTCTCCAGCAGATCCCTTTACCACGCACACACATCAAATAGTTGGCAATATAAGTTCTTATTGTGTCCATTCTGCTGCAAGAATTGTAATTCTTAGATATTTTTAATAAATCAGACATGAGTGCAGTCTATGTTTTTATGCCAATGTAAATTCCAAACTTTGAACGTGATGCCAATATCAATTTTTCAGGTATGTTGCCCCAGAATATGCAATGACAGGCCATTTACTCGTCAAAAGTGATGTTTATAGTTATGGTGTAGTGTTACTTGAACTTCTGACTGGCAGAAAGCCGGTGGACATGTCTCAGCCTCATGGACAAGAGAACCTAGTAACCTGGGCACGGCCGCTCTTGACAAGTAGGGAAGGTTTAGAGCAGCTAGTGGACCGATCTCTGGCTGGAACTTACGACTTTGATGACATGGCGAAAGTGGCTGCCATTGCTTCAATGTGTGTACACCCGGAGGTCACTCACAGACCTTTTATGGGTGAAGTTGTGCAGGCTCTTAAGTTGATATACAATGACACAGATGAGACGTGTGGGGACTGCTGTAGTCAGAATGAGTCTTCTGCTCAAGAGTCTGACTTTAGAGGCGACCTTGCTCCATCTGATAGTAGTTGGTGGAATGGCAGTGGAGTCACTCCACGATTAACTTATGGTCAGGCATCTTCCTTCAACACGTTGGAATATTGTTCTGGCCCTATTGAAGAGATGCAAAACAGACCCATTTCGACTTCAAGCTTGATTGGAGATGAGATATCTTTACCAATTAGGCATGGAAACAGATCAGGTCCCTTAAGAACAGTGAGAAGCAAGCTGTCCTTACACATTTCTACTGGAAGTCGGAGTGAACACGGGGGACTTCCTTCCAAGCAAGTTTGGCAGGTTTGAGGTTTTTTATGGTTTCTGAAATGTACAGTTCCAAAAAGGATCCAAACTATTGAGCGACCGATTTAGTTTAGGCTTTCTCAAATTCCAGCGGTTACTAGTGTTGAAAATTGCAGAGACAGGATATTGAGCTCTAATTTTGATATTGATTCCTTATACAAGAGGGAAATGTAACTTGAACGATCCTTTATTTTGTAAGAATAACGTTATATTTATATTTATATTTTTATATTTTTATTTATATCTATTATTTTTATTTTTTATTTTTTAAAAATTTTATCTTATACCCTCGGCATTACTCGGTTTGTAAATGCCCTAAATAGTGTTTTGGCGGTAGCCGCGAAACCGTGTGCATCGTGCATCAACTGACCATTCATTAAGTCGGGTCCCCTAACCAACCCGCCCTTCTCTTCTACCCTATCGCTATTTGTTGACTGAACTGCCGAAGAAAAGTTAAATAAACTGACATGCTTAATTTTTTCATAATCTATGTCTCATGAAAATAAAAAAAAGGACAAAATCTAGATAAAACACATTTTTTTATGATTTTAAATTTAAAAATTTATGATTAATTAAACTTGTTGGCAATTGAGATTCTAATATGTAAAATATAAATAATTTAGATTATATTAGAATACTTTATTATTAAATTAAGTAATAGTTACTTAGAGGTTATCCAACAATGAATTATTAACTGTTACTAATTTGATATGTCATTATACTAATTTATTTAATTTAGGAAAGAGAAAAACGTACTATACTCTTCGATAAATCAATCTCTTCATTTTTTTGGTTCAATTGCTAAAGAAAAGTAGAAGTAATTGATTTGGTCGTCCATATAAAGGTAAAAGGTGTTTGTTTTTTTATAGGTTTCCTTATCTTTGTTTTTGGGGTTGTGCTGGATGCTGAGTAGCCACGACAGAAAAGGCACCAATAGTGTCTTGAAATAGACGGGGTACGTAACTTGGCTAGGAATGCATTGGCCCGAGCAAGATTCCCTGAGCCACTGAAGCACCAGTAGCAGCTTGAAATTGACGGTCCGTACTTTAGCTCGAAATGCAATTCCCAGAACCAAAATACACAGTGACCTATAAAGGCAAAGACATTTGTGGGGATTTGAATTTTCTGTTTTTATTATTTTTTATTTTAATAATTAATTATTTTTTAAAATTTATTAAAATATATTTTATGTTTTTTATGTTTTATATTCATCTTTTTTATTCCCTCCTTAAAATCGTCTAAAGACATCAATCTGTATCCGGATCTGACGCCCTGCAATAATTGAATACTTTCGGAGTCAACAGTCAACACTGGCCCTGGAACTGTAAGCCTGCACCAGAGAAAAAGAAAGAGACGCCCCTTGTTTTGGCAGGATCTCACCGTTGCTATTCTGAACTCCTTCTCCAGTTCTTTCCTGCGACAAAAATCAACTCGACTGTGAGATTTTTTATGGACTCTATTTTTCTGTGTATAGCAGTAACACACTTTAATTTAATTCTCGATCTCAATTTCTTGTGGCAGAAGCTTTCGGAACCAAAATGACTTCCGAATCCGTTCTTCCTCTCCCTGAAAGCCGCATCGTTGTGAGTTTTTGATTCTCTATGTCTCTTTTATTCTCACATTCGCTGTGCCATTGAATTGGAATGCACCCTTTGAAGGGCACGGGGCTTCTTCATTCCTACGATACTGAAGTGAAGGAGAGTGTTTGTTTGGCAGGTGGGATGTGGCGGCGCTGCGGTGGATTACTTGGTCACTGTCGCAGCTTTTCCTAAGCCCGACGACAAGATCAGAAGCACTAATCTCAAGGTTTTAACTCCCCCTTCTCTTTTTCTTTTTACATTTTTAACGTAAAATAATTACAGTAATTCGCATGCGTAAACTTTTGTATGCAATTATTTTTGTATCATGGGGAGGGAAGTAACTCACGTCACAGTTTAAATCCGTCTCCTAATAATGAGAGACGAGTTGGAGTGCCACGAAATCAGAAAGATCCGGCTGGAGCAACAGTCCTTTACCCATTAATCTCTGTCGTGGGTTCTGGGGCACTTCGAGGCTGAGTCAAGTCTACCGTCAAGAAAGCTTTCTCTTGACTCGGGGTGGGTCATGGCTCATCATGATTCCTGAAATCGCTTTAACTGTGCTCTTTTGCCCCAAAAAGTCACTTTATTAAATTTTAAAGTCGTCGAAAAATTGAGTTCCTCACTACAGCTACTTTCTCCACACATATAACAGAGGAGAAGCGACACAAATTTTCCTTTTTTCTTTGGGCTCTTTAAATTGCAATTATTTCTGTAGCAGTGTAGCCAAGCTTCTCAGAATCCCGTGACGTTTTAATTAATAAAGAAATTGATTATCCTATTTATAAAAACCTATCCACCCCACTACATCTAGAACCAGTGCTAACAAGAGCCACATCGGCAGGAAGTGTGATCAATGTTTGAATTCTTTGGTTTTCCAGGTTCAAGGTGGTGGAAATACGGGAAATGCTTTAACTTGTGCTGCTCGTTTGGGCTTAAAACCAAGGATAATTTCTAAGGTTTAAATCTGGTACTCTATGTGTTGTTGACTTGTTGTTTGGCATGGTGGTTTCCTAACCTGCACAATTTTAATAATACTGTACAAACCTGATGGTGTTGCTTGTGCTAATGTTTAGTGAATCTCCAATTTAAAATTAGGTTGCAAACGACATTCAGGGCAGGGTTGCAGTGGAGGAGTTAGAAGCTGATGGAGTGGAAACGTCTACTTTTGTGGTATTTCATACACCATTTCTCGAGCTGGAGCTAATATGATTTTAGATTTGTTAGTTTATTTTTTTTGTTCTAAATAGAAAATAGGAAAGTTAGAAACAGCTCAAAATAGTAACCACTAAGACCAAATTAGTTGCATAAAGAACATCAATGCAAAAGCAAAATATATTCATGGTACACCCGGTCAACTTTCTGTGGTCTGTCTATCAACTAAAGTCACTAGATATGAAATAAATTAGGCAATGCAACTATTTCTTCTAAAATCAATCCATTTATTTAGTTGCATTGGTTCTTCATATCATAATTGAATTTATGCAGCCGTTGTTTCTCTCCTATTTTTTTTCCTATATGAAACCATAAATTAAGGTTTCTTGCCTTGTTTCCCTTTTTTAAGAACCATCTAGAAGTGATATATTAATTTAAACTGGGGCGCTCTGCATGAAATAGTTTCTTCCAGTGCAGAAGTCGTGGCTCATGGCTTAACTTGCTAGTTGGTCTATAAATATTCTAACATGAATTTTGGGTAAAAAACGTGATATGTATGGACAAACTCGTGAGAAATTTGCGGATTAGCCGAGTCTGATTAAGCTGACTACCCGTTTATTACTTTGTCATAGCCATTAGTGTTGCTTCTTTACTCTGTGTAATTGCTATCTTTTGTTTTCATTTGCTTTTGGCTGTAAAAAGCAATGCTGCACTACAGTCCAGTGTCCCTATATTATGTGATCTTTTGTTGACTCTATTTCTATTGGTTTCCAGGTATCTAAGGAGGGGAGTTCACCATTCACCTACGTCATTGTTGACAGCCAGACGTATGGATCATTGCTTAACTGATTTATAGTCACAGTGTATGTTGGTTTTCTTAATAGGTTTTGAGGATGAGAGAGTCAGCATTATCATTTATACAAATTTCTTTGAACGAGAAAGACTGTAAGTAAAATCAAATAAAAGTTGCAAGGTTTGCAGTGAGTCCAAACTCTAGTGTAGCAGTGTTTACGGCGGCAAAATAAGCCCAGCTTAATTAGCGTAGACCGATAGTTGTTTACGTGATATGTATCCACATACAGAAATAGTGATAAATTGCTATGCTTAATATGCTTTAAATCACTACTCGAACCATTCAACGTAGTCAGACGTCTGTAATATAGCTGATTGATCCTAGGAACTTCAATCTTCAGGAAAACACGTACTTGTATACACACAGCAGGGTATCCTCCCATGGTGCCAGAAGATCTTTCACGAGCCAATTTATTATCTGCATTGGATGGAGCACACGTGGTTTATTTTGATGGAAGGATGCATGAAACTGCTCTAGTCATTGCTCAAGAGGTAACTGAGTATGTAGTATGCTCATGATTTTGATGCATCGGCATATCTTATGTCATTGTTACAAGTTGTGCTTGTTACAGTGGTTGAAGCATGCAACGCTTCTATTAAGAAATTGTCTCATTAAATTCATGTCAACTCAAATTTCTGTTCTACTTTTATATTTCCTAAAGAAGTGTACCAACTCATCATGCCAATGATTAAATGTAAGGGAGCATAAGCTCATCTTTAGGGGAGAAAAACAGCATTGTAACTTCACTAGGGGCCACAGATGTATTGCTCCTGCACAATAGCACAATTTAGTGTTCCAAATTATCGTTCTTTGATGCCGTTTGTGAGCATAATACATTGGTTTTTCATTCTTACATAACCAATAGATGGATATTTACATACATACAAAATATATCTATCTGAAGTAAACTATATTTAGTATTTACTATTTCAGGCTTTTCGCAAGAATATATCTATCTTAATTGATGCAGAAAGGCCAAGAGAAGGATTGAATGATCTCCTGAGATTAGCTGATTATGTTGTTTGCTCAGAAAGATTTCCACAGGCAAGAAACTCATTCTGTCATGAAGGACAATATCATGGGTCAATGGGGCTGTGTGAGCTCTCCATTGACGTGCAGATATGTTGAGTTATTCTTAATTTTCAGTGTGTTACCCGTGAATGGTTGATATTTGTTTTTCAAGCTGAAATCATCGGCTTAGTTTGATAGCTAGAAGAATGTTCTAAAAAACTTTTTGCGGGTTTGCATGCCGTATCTCTATCAAATATGTCCAAGTGCATCTTCGGGTGGGGATGCGGAGGGGAATATACAAACACACTCTCTCAACGTGGGGATCAAGGGTTGATATAATTTTTTCGGTTTTAAATTGTATATTTGTCCTTGATTTTGTACCTTGTCTGGTTCTCTCAATGTTTGGTTGAGGTTTTTCTTTGTGATATAGATCAGCATGAATGACATACCTACATAGTGCTCCTCGATGTTTGTAACTTTCTTGAATTTACACATTTTGCAGGCCTGGACAGAGACATCATCTATTCCCAGAGCACTTGTTTCAATACTTTTAAGGTTGCCAAAACTAAAATTTGTGATTGCAACTCTGGGAAAAAATGGCTCCATAATGCTTGAGAGATGTGTGGATGGTGAATAGACTTCTTTTTCCCCTTGTTTGGGTATTGCCAAGTTGAATGTCATATGCGAGAACAGGGCAGAAACTGTGCCTTTTTGTTAAAAATTCTCTTTTTCTTTTTCCTTTTCCGTTTCCCTTTTTTGTATTTGGATTTTATATTTAGGAAAGTGAGTTTGAATGTATTTTCTTGCAGAGGGCTCTCAGTTAGATGAAATGGACGTGGACAGCTCTTTGGAATCATTGGCAAGGCAAAAGGATGACAGGATAGCCATGCCAACGTGCATAACCTCGGTAATAACTGGTGAAACTTGCTATTTCTTCCCCATTGTGATAACATGAGTCCGGTGTCTAGCGTGAGCTCTGATTGTACAAAATTAACGTTAAGAAATTGCTTTTGGAGGATTGAATTTGTAATCATGAGGATTACATCATGTTTGAGGTAAAGTGCAAGTGCTTCTCGAGGGTTGGTGGGAGGGGCAAGTACCCTCGAATTTTCCACCATATGGAAAACTGCCAGTACAAATTCATTACCAACAATTATTAGCTTTTGCCATTGATAGTAGCATATAAGGCTATTTATCATTGGTACCATAATCCGTCAAAGTATGTGGATCTAGCCAATATTAGGAACACATTCTAGATCTACGCGGTAAAGCACCTCTGTAGGAAAGGAGAGTCATATTTGAACAACCTAATGTGAGAAAATTGAAGATTGGTTGGTCTTCGAGCAAGAGAGCATTGGTTACATACACATTCTACACAAAGTGAGAAAAAAGAAATTGGGATAGAAATATTTACTACGAAGGAATGATAACTACTCGTAGTGGCCTGTATATAACTAATGTGATCTTTTGGCAATTTAGGGCAGTCTAGATCCCAACTGTTTACATTTTCTATCTATTCAAAATTTTCAATCTGGACCAATCAAGGGCAACCTAGCATAGGTCACGGCAAACATGTTTCTCCCAAGTTGGTTTGAATCAATTGTAAAATACTGGAGATTTTCTTGCCTTCCCACAATTTAGAAGCAGGATTTGTCATTAAATGAGTTTGTGCGCTTGTATGTGTTACTTGAGACCAACTTTTATGATTCTGATCTGGGTTAAGTATGTACTCTTAGGGAAGATTTCCAGTTAAACAGAACCTAGGTATCTGAGTTCTGGGTAATTCTACTTATATTCAACATTTTTCTGAACCTTCCAGTCTGTGACTAAGTTTCGAGCACAAGGGATAGGAGCAGTTTGTGGGAGGTTATTTATTGGGACAGCCGAGAATATTCCACCATCAGAGATTGTTGACACGACTGGTGCCGGGGATGCATTCGTTGGATCTGTTTTGTATGGTGTGTGTAGCCTTTCATCCTATACGTCATTTTCATGTTTTCACGTTATTACATTGATGAAATTTATGAAGCCTTTCTTTTACTTGAAGCGATCTGTGCCAACTTTCCGCCGCAGAAAATGTTGCCATTTGCTTCTACTGTGGTAAGCCTGCAGAAGATGCTAGCATGTAGCAACTGTGAAAAAAAAAAAATTATGTAATTTGGATTCAATGATTCATACGAAATATTAATCATGCAGAATTTCTTTATCATTTCACTAAAAAATATAGCATCTTACTGTCAATCCATGAATTTGTTGCATCATAATGCATGGGACTTGATGTCAGAGCTTTCTGCACATTTAATGTTGCAGCTTGTCATGTATTGAAATCACATCATAATTAAGAAACTGAGCAAGTTCCCGGGTAAGTACTAGCAATCTTGCTCTGTACTTCTAAATGTAAATTCAACGAAAATTGGATACAGTTAAAGGTATGTCGGATATGGAATGAGTAAATGCAGGTTATTAGATTTGCTTTGATGCTAATTGCAGGCAGCTGCCAAGTGTAGAGCTTTAGGAGCTCGAAGTGGTCTTCCATACCGCACAGATCCATGCCTGGCACCCTTTCGCCGTTAGAGCTCCCAAGCTTTATTCACATCTTCGGCATACCCTACGAAGAACATGGCTTCAGCATACTACCGGAGCTATAACTGGCTACTCTCAGTTCAAAAATATATGGCTGCTATTGTGTATTTTTACGAAAGCCCCAAAACACTTGTGTATCTTTATGATTTATATCATTGTACAAGTTAATGGAGATGTAATAATGGCTCTTCTTTATTAAAATAGTGCTGTATGCGCCATTACATAAGGTTTGTACAATAATTCTATTAGATGCTAACAGAGATAATAGAGTTACATTTTTAGATATATGTTTTTTATATAATTATTTATTTAAAATCAGTCTTAAATAAATTTTAAAATTTTATATAATTTAAAACTGATTTTAAATTATAAATTGCACAAAATAAGTAAACCTAACTGTCTCAAATGCTAATTGGCGAATAGGTGTTGGCTAACGAATAAGCCACATTTACGTGATGATGTATTTCTGGAATTAACAATTTTATTGATTCGACTCTTGCTCCGTAAGAATAACGATGGCCACACTGTAGTTTATAAGTGATAAAATTACAATTTTCGAAGTAGAATATTTGTTTCTTTCTTTTCTGTTCTTGTGTTGTTGACTTTGAATTACGTATTTTTAAAATAAAAAATATATTTTATAAAATAAAATATAAATAAATAATTATTTATAAACAAATTATATAAATTATTTTAAATTTATAAATTAGTATTCATTTATATTTTTATTTTGTAAAATATATTTATTATTTTAAAAATTTTTAATTCCTATAAAATATAAAAGAGAAAAAAATTAAAATATTTATTTAAAATTAAATATTTTAAGATTGAGAATGTATATTAGATTTTAAGATTAAGGTTAGAGATAGACCTCTGAGCTTAGAAAACAAAATTTTTTACTATGAAACTTTTGTTAATGCTGGAATTAATTAAGGATAATTCAAAAATTAATTTTCCAATTAACGCGTTTATAAAGGGCGAAAAAGTCAAGGAAAATAAAAATCGTTTATTCTTCCTCGTGGGCACCGCTTTGCCAAACATTGTTTTGTCGGTTGATCCACTCCGTTTGAACCTTGTTCTTTCACCAAAACCGAAGCGTTTCAATCCGGCGACACGCACCTTAACGCCTCAACGGCTGCTAGCGAAATGTCTAATGCCGCTCTTTCGAACTCTCAGTTGTCTCGTAATCCGTATTCTTCTTCTAGCGTCTTATTCCCGCTGAGCCTCCCCTTACAAACCCAGCCTCCTCTCTTTCCTCTCAGACTCCATAATGTGGGTTTTTTTGAATAAAATTATAAACAATATTGTATTATATAAATAGCGTGCTAGTGCTACTTGGAGCTGTTGCTTCTTTGTAATCCAATTTTTGTTTTTGGATTTTATTTTTACTTTCAGTCAACGAGGTGTGGCTGTAAACATCTCAGGGCGAAGATGTCCTCCGATTCTCCTCCTCAAGAAGCCATCGTTGTGCGTCCTCTCTCTCTCTCTCTCTTTCTAGCTTTCTGCTTCATATGCTTTCTTTCATTCCATTGCCGGAGGACATTTTGAAATGGAGGCTTGTGTGTATAGGTCGGGTGCGGCGCGGTGTCAGTGGATTTCTTGGCCGCAGTGGCTGCTTATCCTAAGCCAGATGACAAAATCAGAAGCACCAGCTTGAAGGTACTTCTGCATAATTGCTTCAGCGATTTGAATAAAGTGTTCTGAGTACCGACTTGGTTATGCTGCCTGAAGTGTTGTGTTGTGTTGTGTTTAATCTCACTAGCCTGGCTTAGCTGACACCTTTTGATTGCTTCCAGCATTAATTTTTAACTTCATTCAAGAAATGCCGGTCTGGATTTTAATTCTAGTGTAACATTGATTTCTCAGGTTCAAGGAGGTGGCAATGCGGGTAATGCTTCAACATGCGTTGCTCGCTTAGGCCTAAAACCAAGGCTGATCTCTAAGGTTTTCAACAATTTACTCTTGCACGTTTACTTTCCATAAATCTATCTTCTGATCCATGGAATTCATTTTGTTTGAGGGTTTAAACCTGATTCAATGGTGTTTATGTGTTACAAACGTGTTGGACACCCATCAGGTTGCAGATGACACTCAAGGTAGGGGCATATTAGATGAGCTAGAGGCTGATGGTGTAGAAACGTCCTTTTTAGTGGTAACTTTTAGATATATTCTCATATTCTGCTAGCAGTTTCTGTCTTAATCTTTTCCTAGTTATCTTTCTTACATCCTTTTTTTGTAGCACATATTTCATTATTTCTGATGTTTTCTGTGTTTCAGGTTTCCAAGGAGGGGACTTCTCCGTTTACCTACATCATTGTAGACAACCAGACGTAATGGTTATTGACTTATAGCTTCTTTAATTAATTAATTTGTATTTCCTCCGTATTTCCCTTCCCCCACAAGAAAGAGATTCTTTTTTTAATTTTTTACAGAAAAAACATTTTAGACTTGGTTTCATTTTGTTTGAAAATCACTTAACACTAAAGTTCTGCTTGGCTTGTTTGATTGGGTCTTTTTCAGTCGTGGCTTTAACTCTTTTGTTTCCCTTTCAAGTTTTGTGGATGATTTGGATCTATAATACAGTGTTTTCTTTCATCGTTCTCTTTCGGGTGATGTGACTCTTTTTATATATCGAATATATATGTCACAACTTCTCAACTTTGTCCAGTAATTTTATAATTCGTACACTAACAATCCAAAACACAATTGCATGAGGCGGGTGGATTAAAACAACATTCTGGTCACTGTAACTTGCATGGAATTGAAAGTTGTTTTGTGGTTTGTAGTCAATGCATGAATTGTAAGGAAAAATAGCACAGAAGAGGTTAGCACCACAACTGTATGCTATCATTGTTTTCTGATAAATTTTAAGATGAACCCTTCAAGCATCCACTGCTGTGAGGCTGCTGAAAATTCTAACTGTAACTTGACTAATTCTAAGAGTGATTTGTTAGGAAGACCCGTACTTGTATACACACGCCAGGATATCCTCCAATGATGCCAGAAGAGCTTTCCAGATCGAGTTTGTTATCTGCATTAGATGGAGCAAATATTGTTTACTTTGATGGGAGATTGCATGAAACCGCTTTGGTCATTGCTCAAGAGGTTATTACTTATTTAATGTCATGTTGTTTTGATACTCTCTTTGTAAGCCTAGTGACATATAGAAGTTAGAGCATTATCAAAGAAGTGTAAGCTTCTTCTTTGTCTTTGGTAAAAAGAGAAATTTTATCACTGCTATTAATCTTCTCCTAAAAGTAGTACCAACTTATCATACCAATGGTTGAACCTGAGAAATTGCTTGCTTATCTGATGGGGAAATGTATAAAGGCGGTGAAAATGGCAAGATGTAATTTACAAGGCCAAATATATAGTGACTCATCAATCAGTTAAACCCAAACCAAAATTGTCTTCTATTTTACACGGGCCTTATCCCCTGATATTTGTGTTATGTTTTACACGAGTTCTGAAACAAGCAGTCATCTCTTTCTGTGTGATGAGGTTGCTATTCAGTTGTGGAGTAATTTGTTTGGTACTTGTAGTGGGCATTGGGTTTGCCCTTCAAACTTGGAAGCTTTTGTATCTGTTTGGCATAATTAATGGTTTTGGGAGTAGGAAGGAGTATAACGTGTTATGGAGTTGTGCTCTTTTTCCTGGTTTATGGTGCATTTGGCAGCTTGAGCCAAGGCAAAAATTCTGTCATAAATAGGTACCTGCACATCTCCTTTGGGATATGCTTGTTTTTCTAGCCTCTATGTGGGTTTTTCTCCTTTGTTCTTTTTGTGGGTTTGCTATCATCCTAAAGAAGGAGATTGTTAGCCCTAAAGTTTCAAAGTGTTTCATGGGAGAATTCTTGATTCTTCAGCCTTTTATTTGCTTTCTTTCTTAATGAACTCCTATTATAAAAAATTTCATCTTCTGTCAACCTTTTTTCATTCTAATGTTTATGTTTTGTTTCTGATCAGTATGTATCCTACTTGGGAATTTTTACTAGCTTTGTGAATGCTGCAAGTAACTTATGTGTAACTTTGCATAGTGCCTTTTAAACCCTGTTCCTTTTTATTTTCTGTGGCTGGTGGAGGAGGTTGGGGATGAGAAAGGAGAGCTTCATCTGATAGGAAGTAAACAAAATCTTATATTTTTCCAGTACAGGCAGTTCGGAAGAATATACCCATCTTAATCGATGCTGAAAGGCTGAGGGAAGGGCTAGATGATCTCCTGAAATTAGCTAATTATGTTGTATGCTCAGCAAAATTTCCACAGGCAAGTGCCTTATTTTCTCTAGAAGTGCTATTATCATCAGAATGTATAATACTCGAGTTCTTTCATCTGCCTTGTTTTTCACATGCAGAAATGTAAAAAGTGATTCTAGCATTATATCTTTTGACTTTGTTGGTTGATCAGTAAATGTATTATCAGTAAGTAAAATATTAGCTCAGTCATAGCACTAAAAGAAAAAACAAATGTATTTTCAACTAAGAACAAAATCCATCTACTTGTAGATATGTTCTTCCCGTTTGCATAAGCTCTGTGTGTGTGTCTGTGTGTGTTTTATAAATATGTTTTCTTTTTGTGTTGGGAAAATGGTAATGCACTTATTAGCATTTGTATATATTATTCTCCTTTCAATTTGCTATAGCTTCTACAATTGCAGACTCATTTTTGCCCTTTTCTTGTACCAAAACCTTGTTCCTACTATCTTTCTGCAGGGTCGAAGTTTTTCCTTTAAGCATCATTAGATGTACATGATGTACCTTTCTTTGCTGACAGGCATGGACGGAGGCATCAACTGTTCCCAGGGCACTTGTTTCTATGCTTTTAAGGTTGCCCAACATCAAATTTGTGATTGTAACCTTGGGAAAAGATGGCTGCATAATGCTTGAGAGAAGTGTAAATGGTACATATATTACTATTTCTTCTAATTTTTCTTTCCTTTTTTGTTTTGTGGGGGAAAGAGAGTTGTTGTGAACCAGGTGATTGTCTGCAGTCAATGGTTGGAATTATATGTTTCTGTTGCATGGTTATTTTGCATTTGCTTTTGAAGTACAAAGGTTTCCATTTATGATACTTTTTTTCTGGCAGAGGATCCTTCCACAGAAGAAGTGGATGTGGACAGCTTACTGGAATCATTGGAGATGAGAAAGAATGAGAGCACATTCATCCCAACCTGTATATCATCGGTAATAACAATGAAGCTCAAAACTCTATTATCCTTGTCTTGGTTTTACTGAAGTGAACTCCAGTTTTGCTAATTACCACAGCAATTGCTGTATATCATGCTCAAAGCAAAGCACTGTTTTGTATAAATTGTACTTTCACGTTGCCTGTCGCCCATATTGGTCTCATCCTCTGGCATGTGAAACTCAGAGGCCCTAATTTACTAGTTGTATGAAAGCCAAACTGGAAGAAGATACTTATGTTTATTGGTCAAATATAGATGTACAATACGGATAATCTATCCGTATTTGGAAGACATTCTCTGCATACCAGTAAACCTTTGCACAAATTTCATGACTCCTTTTAAAGGATTTGGATCCTTTGAAGTGGGGAGTGCACTGTAAACTGCAACTAAATGAACATTGATTAGAAAATCATGATTATTATAAAATACGGATAAGTAATTAACAGTTTATAGATATAAGATAATCTATACCGTTCATTTTCTTATTTATGGTTATCTATGTGCACTTTAGAGAATCTCAATCCCCTTTTAAAAGCCTTGCATTGGTTAGTTGTTTCATTTGATTCATATAGCTGACCTCATCTAGTGAGATAAGACTTGGTTTACTATTTGTGGTTTTAAAAGCCCCCCATAGATTTGCAAATTTTTTATGTGGAACACACTAAAGGTCTGTCAACATTGACCTATACATCTAAAGTACTCTTTGAAAAACTTGTTGTGTAACATTCCAGCAATTGTCTATATAAAAATCTATGAATTAGTTGGGGGCGGTGCCACAAATGTTTGAAATAAATTTATAGCCAATAGTCAAGTCTAAAATACAAGTATGTGCAAACTGCTTATATAAGTTTACGTTATGGAGCAAAGAGTACTTTTTCTGAGTTGATGTATTGATGTGCTAGCTGATTTTTGGGATCTTCAAAGATTTGGAAGCAGGGATTTGTATTTCATAAAATATTACATGCTTATTTGTGATATGAATGGACATGTTACTGAGACCCATCTTTTTCCTTTTAATTTACCCAGTCAGTGACAAAATTGAAGGTAGATGGGATAGGAACTAGTTGTGGGAAGTTTTATGTTGGAACAGCTGAGAACATACCACCATCGGAGCTTGTTGATACCACTGGAGCTGGAGATGCCTTTATTGGAGCTGTTCTTTATGGTAATTTACCACCTTTCTCTCTCTTTTTCCCCTGGCCTTTGCCGGGGCAGGCTATGCCTTATTGTTATGAGTTTCTTGTCTTTTCTTTTAATTTTGATGTTAGATTGTTAGGTACTCAGTTGCTAACTACTTATTGCTGCTGCATCTGGGTGATATGTTCTTATTTTTAATTTTCATTGTTCTCTATATTATTTTTATTTTACCCCAAAGAAGAGATGAAAGAAAAACAAATTCTCTAGTTTCCCTTCTTTCCACATGTTTCACAGAATGTAAATATAAAGAGCTAAAAGCTTACATCAAGAACAATGAATATTATAATAACATTTCTAGCAAATAAAAAGTCATTACAAAGGACATGTTAACGCCAACAAGTGTCACAAACTCGAATACAAATGCATTAGAAAGGAAAAAATACACACAAAAACAAAGCATAAAACAATCAAATAAAAGGAATGAGTATGAGGTCAGAAGTTAAAAAAAAACAGAGGAAGTGAAGGAGAACAGAGCATCAATATGGAGCCAAGGAGGAAGAAAAAATCGGAGAGCAGAAGTTGAGACAAAGACGAGGATTACATGTGATTTTTGCCCGTTTTTATCCTAGTTTCAGAAGTTTGAAACCCTAATTGCAGTTTGCAGTGAGAGAGATAACAGTTATGAGAGTTGAGTTGAGATCAAGAGACTAGAGTTTGGTGTTTTCTGTAGGTTTGACACCGAGGAGGTCAAAAGACCAAAATAACCATTAAAGTAGGTGCCCATTGGTTGGAGGCAAGGGCAGATGAGGAAAATCTCATCAACCTCCACCATATCACCCGCAGTGGCTGCCATAGTGCCTCCAGAGCAAACCCGCAAAGCAACTATTTTTTATGTCACTGACTGAACCAGGGCCGCTATTTGTCAACACTGGTTTTCACCATTGAAATGAGATCGAGAATCTGTTCAACAGTCTTCAAATATATCTGTTGGATATAGATTAATATAGGCCACTTTCCAAATTCCTTTACAGGTTATCATGCTTGTTTAAACTTCATGACCACCTTCATCTGTCATGTTTATAGGTAAATGTATAAATGAGATTTATACATTGTTTGATTTGCTTTCAGCTATCTGTGCTAACTTTTCACCAGAGAAAATGTTGCCCTTTGCTGCTACTGTGGTAAGCCCTGTACTCAAGTAACAATGCCACAAAAGAGAGTATGAATGCCTTATTGCGCAGTTCAATTAGAAAATCTCATCAAGGTATTGGTGGGAACTATTGCTTTCCTGCAAGAGGTTTATGCATTTTAATGCCAATTGCAGGCAGCTGCTAAATGCAGAGCTTTAGGTGCCCGAAGTGGTCTTCCATACCGTGCAGACCCGCGCTTGGCATCCTTTTTGCAGTAGATATACCAGTGGCTGTTCCTTTGGTCTATACAAGAGATGTCTTCAATGGGCAGTTTGATTTTGGAGTTCTTTGATTGAGTTGAATAAATTGAACGATACTTTTGCAAAGTATGCAATTGAAGATATTGGCCTCTACATCCCTGATTTATCAGTGAAATGTAGGACTGAATACTTTCTGTTTTTATTTTTCGCTTTCAATCGTAAGTTGGATCCATGATGCATGTATCTATTGAAAAAGGGACTCATTTCGTGGATAATCATGTCATGATGCTATTTGGCTACCTTTGATGCAGAATCTATTTTCCCATGTTTGTTGAAAATGATGGACAAGTACAGCATTACTGATTTACCTTTTTGCTAAGGTCTATAAAAATCTCATGGCTCTTTCTGCTTCATAAAATTGACTTCTTCCCTGTGAATCGTATGATCTGGCTCTGCGGATTATCTAACGGACTAACAGTTATTGCTCATCACATGTGCATAGCGTTTAGTTGCTGAACACATGCAGTTAGGGCATAACCTACAATCGTTCCGTGGTTTGTCATTTAGGTTATTTGTGAAGCTATTTCTACAAGGTAATTGATTATACCTAGGTTTGTCATTAAGATTATTTGGGAAACTAATTTCACAATACAATTCAAAAAAACCTTCAACCACCTCCCAAGTCACTTTGGTTATGCCTTGAACCCGTAATGTTTGGATTAAGATTTTGAATAATTCATGTGCGATAAGGTTATGGTTGTCTGTATGCATATAAAATTGTTAAACGATAAGTTATTTTCTATAAAAAAAAAATGAAGGATATAATTTTTTAAGGTTGTAGATTTATTTAAGTAACAAAGTGTTTGTTCTGACCGAGCAGCTGATAAATTGCTCTTGGAAACTCATTTTCTTTATCCACACAGCGAAATAAGATAAGTACAAGTATTTCTTAGACATGCAAATTTAGGTTGTAGATTTATCTGAGTAATGAAGTTTTCGTTCTGACCGTGCAGCTATTAAAATGCTCCTCGAAACTCATTTTCTTTATCCACACAGCGAAATAAATTAGTAAAAGAAGATTTATCTTTGTTCTGACCAAGCAGCCATTTGCCAAGGGTCAAATCCGGGTCGCCACCGTAACAGGATGGATTACGTACCCCTATGCTTCAACGACTGATGTTCCTGGGACCAGCATAGTCTGACTTCTGTGAAAGTCAGACAGCCTTCCCGAAAGTCAGACTGTCTTTTTTATTGAAGATAAAGGGGAGGTTAAGTAAATAAATATAAAAAAAATTGACCTTTTTCTCACCCCATAATCATTGTAAAGCTGGAAACTCGACTCCTTTTCTTTCCATGCCTCTAGTACGTTCAGGACAAGGATTTTTTACATGAATTATGATATTTTTTTTGTAAAAAATTAGTATTTTAAATATAAAAGAAGGCACAGAAAAAAAGATAATATATATTTTTTTTGTTTTAATGTATATGAAGAGTATTGATTCTTCATATACATTAAGCATTTTTTTTATATTTAATGTAACTCATAAAATATATATATAAATGTAATTTAAAAAATAAGTAAAAATTATTAAAGTTAAAAACTAATAAAAGATAATGAATCCGGTGGATCCATCAGTTCAACCCACGTCAGTTAGCCGTCACTGTCAAGTCACCAACCTCCTACAACATGTACTGCTCGAAGCCAGAGTGTCACTCCGTACTGCAACAGACACGTACTGCAACAAACACGATCCTCCTCTTCATTACCTCCGAATTCGATGCTTCCATTTCCGCATAGCCTTACCATGCAAATTCAACCAGGCTTCCCTCCGCTCCCTCCCTCCAATGTTCGATGATCTCGTTTGGTTACTAGACCGCTTTACGCTTTTAATCCGTCAAAATTATTAATTTTCGTTCTTTTTTCAGTCAATGAGGCTTCGTTACGGCAATCTCGGGTCCAAAATGTCCGCCGACTCCCTCCCTCCTCTTCCTGAAAGCCGCGTCGTTGTGCGTCCCTTCTCTCTCTTCCTCTGCTTCGATTTCAACGTTTTATTTTTCTATACATTATAGAAACTGAGTAGATGGCAATATGAGCAGGTTGGGTGCGGAATGGCGTTGGTGGATTTCTTGGCTACTGTGGATGCATATCCCAAGCCGGACGACAAGGTCAGAACCACCAGCTTGAAGGTCCGCAACGGTTTGACCTTGTTGGCTCGTCATTGCATAAGACTAGTGTTTCACCAATTTCATTTTGTCCACGTTGCCATTCTCTTGCCCCGTTCACCTTTGTGGGGTGGCTCGAGTTTATTCACGTTAAGGATCTTATTCCTTTGCAACAACTCGGCAAACTGAAAGGAATATTGATCCCTTCTAATATGAGGAATTCAACTCGAGCACGCCCTCTTTCTTTTGTTCTACAACAACAGGAGATTTAATCATGTATATATGCGTTGGTTTTCTAGGTTGAAGGAGGTGGCAATGCGGCTAATGCTTTAACTTGCGCTGCTCGCCTTGGGTTAAAACCAAAGCTCATCTCAAAGGTTTTTAATTCTAGTCTACATTTTATGCCCTCAAAAATGTCTTTTCTGAGGTGTAGAGTCTGTAAGGTCAAACAAGTTAAATTTGTCCTTTTTGACGTTCTTTTTTATATGAGCCTTACAAACATTTTGCTCATTCCTTAGGTTGGAGATGACGCCCACGGCAGGGGCATATTGAAGGAACTAGAAGCTGATGGTGTGGATACTTCCTTCGTCGTGGTAAAATTCA
Organism: Dicorynia guianensis; assembly: GCA_037013595.1. Classification (NCBI taxonomy): domain Eukaryota; kingdom Viridiplantae; phylum Streptophyta; class Magnoliopsida; order Fabales; family Fabaceae; genus Dicorynia; species Dicorynia guianensis. Next base: position 36,669,348 of record JASUAB010000007.1, read on the forward strand.
GACTGTGTGCTGCTCATCAGCTTGTAAATTATGACTTCATGTTTAATGATTTTACAACTATATCTCCAGCTTCTTTATCGCTTCTGGGTTGGATTGTTTACTTTGCCCTAGAAGCATGCTCTTACTTTGTCTCTCAACAAATTTCAAATGTTAGGATGTAGAGCATTGATGGCATGATGCTAGGTACTATATTCCTACAATCCTACTGGAAGTATAGTTATTTATCATAATTAGGTTTAACATTTTTTCCTAGGACTTGCTTTTGAGATTTTAAGTGAATGTTAGCAAAATCATTTTCACCATTCAGCATAAACCCCCTCTAGGACTCTAAGGAACCATAAATATAAAAATGTCCACATGTAGGGCTATAACTGAACTGCCATCACCTACTCATATGCTGGTCCAAACCAAATACACTCGTTTGCAGTGTCAGGCTCAGCAGAACCTTTTGCTTTGAGTATGGTTTATGTACTTAATGAGAATCAAAATTTTTAGTTTCCTTTTCCTTTTTTTTCTCTTTCAGATTTTATTTTTGGGCCGGGGGTTTGCTGTGTTATTATTTTTTGTGAAATTGTCTATTCCTACTGAACTGTTGTGTTTGCGTATCTTGCTACTTACCACTTCCTGAGTTGAAAGTCTGTTGTTTACAGGTCTCCAAGGATGGTACTTCAACATTCTCATTTGTTCTTGTTGACAACCAAATGTAAGGCATTCCTGCTTATCACTTCGGCAGTTGCTTGGATGTTTTATCCCCTTCTTCCCATCAGATTTATGTTAAAATTTATCTAACAATATGAAGGACCCAGCTGATTCAAGGCTAAGAACGGCATGATTCTTGTATGAAATTTTAAATATAAAAAATTAGAATAATTAATAGAGTTTAGTTACCTCATACCTAATTTCTTCTTATCTAATGAACTAACTCTGGCATATTTCAATTCTGAAGACGTGCAAGAAGATCTGTAATGTTCTAGGAAATTCTCACCTTTTAAGTTTTTTAAACACCTGTAGAAGTGCTTTTTAGGAATGCAGCTGAAAGTACATATATATTGATGATGCTTCTAAATCTATATTTGTTAATTATATACGTTCATTTTTCGATAAGTTATGTTCCTAGCCTTGAACATTATTTAGGCATTGTGCTGAGGCCTTCTGCAATTAATTGTGAGTCAAGTCTGCTAATCTTTGGTGATAATTTCAGGAAAACCCGTACGTGTGTTTACACACTTGGAGATCCTCCTTTTATGCCGGATGACTTATCCCAATCAACATTATTGTCTGCATTTGATGAGGCAAGATTGCTTTATTTTGATGGGACATCAACTGAAACTGCTCTATTTGTTGCAAAGGAGGTAATCAGTAATTTACTTTTGGTTGTAGCCTCTTTACTATACAAATTCCCAAATGACCTAATTGGTTTTCTAACAAAGCTTAGTGAGCAGATTGTTGTAGTCAGATCAAACTTATCCACATTTAATAACTTTTGATTTTGACTCATTATGTACCACACCCAAAGTTTAAGCTATTAATGGTTTTGAGAGTAGGAAGAAGTGTAAGGGATATGCTTGCTTTTTAGCCTCTGTGGGTTTCAGTTCACGGTTTTTACGGGATTCCTTTATTATAAGACATGCTTAGGGATTGGAGACCCTCCTGACATAATGTTTCTTCTCCTTTGTTATGGGTTTGCTATCGTCCAAAAGAAGGAGATTGTTAGCCCTAAAGTTTCAAAGTATTTCATGGGAGAATTCTTGATTCTTCTGCCTTTTATTTCCTTTCTTTTTGAATGAACTTCTATTGTCAAAACTTTCTTCTTCTGTCATCTTTTTTCATTCTAATGTTCACGTTTTGTTTTTGATCATTATGTCTCCAATGAAAACAGAAAGATGAAGATTAAAGAAGATACTTGAAGAAATTATTAAAAATAATTTTATGATAAATGATATTTTTAAACATTTAATTTTTAATTAAACCTAATAACGTTATTCTATTCATGTAATCAACTTAACTTAATGGAGTAAGACTTGGTTTGTTTTGTAAATGCTGCATCTAACTTCCGTGTAACTTTACTTAGTGTGCCTTTTAAACCCTGTTTCTTTTTGTTTTCTGTGGCTGATGGAGGAGGTTGGGGATGAGAAAGGAGAGCTTCATCTGATGGGAAGTAAACAAAATCTTATATTTTTCCAGTACAGGCAGTTCAGAAGAATATACCCATCTTAATCGATGCTGAAAGGCCGAGGGAAGGGCTAGATGATCTCCTGACATTAGCTGATTATGTTGTATGCTCAGCAAAATTTCCACAGGTATGTGCACTATTTCCTCTAAAAGGGCTTATCGTCAGAATGTATAGTACTTGAGTTCTTGCATCTACCTTGTTTTCAACATGCAGAATTGTTAACAGTGATTCTAGGATTATAACTTTTGATTTTGTAGGTTGATCAGTAAATGCATTATTCAGTAAGTAAAATATTAGCTCAGTCATAGAACTAAAAGAAAAAGCAAATTGTTTTGTGCCTTCAACTGAAAACAAAATCTATCTACTTGTAGATAAGTTCTTCCAGTTTGCCTAAGCTATGTGTGTGTGCAAGTGCGTGTGTTTTATAAATATATTTTCTTTTTGTGTTGGGAAAGGAATATTTCTCTTCTGTAGCATTTGTATTTATTATTCTCTTTTCAATTTGCCATAACTTCTACAATTACAGATACATTTTTGCCCTTTGCTTTTACCAAAACCTTGCTCATACTATCTTTCTTTAGGGTTGAAGTTTTTCCTTTAAGCATCATTAGATGTGCATGATGTACATTTCTTTGCTGACAGGAATGGACGGAGGCATCAACTGTTCCCAGGGCACTTGTTTCTATGCTTTTAAGGTTGCTCAATATAAAATTTGTGATTGTAACCTTTGGAAAAGATGGCTGCATAATGCTTGAGAGAGGTGTTAATGGTACATAAACTACTATTTCTTCTAATTTTTCTTTACTTTTTTGTTTTGTGGGGGAAAGGGAGTTGTTGTGAACAAGGTGATCGTATGCAGTCACTGGTAGGAATTATATGTTTCTGTTGCATAGTTATTATTGCATTTGCTCAAAGTACGCAGGTTTCCGTTTATGATTTTTTTTTTTTTTTGGTTTCTGCCAGAGGATCCTTCCTCAGAAGAAGTGGATGTAGACAGCTTACTGGAATCATTGGAGATGAGAAAGAATGAGAGCACAATGATCCCAACCTGTATATCATCAGTAATAACAATGAAAATCAGAAGTCTATTATACTTGTTTTGGTTTTACTGAATTGAACTCCAGTTTTGCTAATTAACTCGGCAAATGCTCTATATCATCCTAGAAGCAAAGCACTGATTTGTATATATTGGACTGTCATGTTGGCCATATTGGTCTCACCCTCTGGCATGTGAAACTCAGAAGTCCTAATTTACTATTTGTACAAAAGCCAAACTGGAAGAAGATACTTATGTTTATTGGTCAAGTATAGATATACAATATAGGTAATCTAGCAATATTGGGAAGACATTCTCTGAATAGCGGTAAACCTTTGCAGAAATTTCGTGACTGCTTTTAAAAAAGCCCTGCATTTATTTATTGTTTTGTCTAATTTATGTTGCCGGTTCTATCTAATAGGATAAAAATTGGCTTGGCATTTATATATTAAAAAGCCCTGCATGGATTTGCCAACTTCTGATGTAGAACACACTGAAAGGTCTGTCAACATCAACCGATACATCTAAAGTCTGCTTTGAACAACTTGTTCTGTAACTGTAACATGCCAGCAATTGTCTATATAAAAACCTATAAATTAGTTAGGGACAAGGACACAAATGTTTGAAATAAATGTATAGCCAATAGTCAAGTCTAAAATACAAATGTGCAAACTGCTGATATAAGTTTATGCTATGGAGCAGAGAGGTTTTTTTTTTTTTTTTTTTTTTTCTGAGTGTGGTCTGATTTACAGTGATGTACTGATGTGCTAAATGAATTTTTGGATCTTCAGAGATTTAGAAGCAGAGATTTGTAATTTATAAAATATTATATGCTTATTTGTGATATTGATGAACGTTTTACTGAGACCCATCTTTTTCCTTTCAATTTTCCCAGTCAGTGACAAAATTGAAGGCAGACGGGATAGGAACTATTTGTGGGAAGTTCTATGTTGGAACAGCTGAGAACATACCACCATCGGAGCTTGTTGATACCACTGGAGCTGGAGATGCCTTTATTGGAGCTGTTCTTTATGGTAATTTGCCACCTTTCTCGCTCTTTTTCCCATAGCCTTTGCAGGTGCAAGCTATGCCAGATCTTTATGAGTTCCTTGTCTTTCCTTTTAATTTTGATGTTAGTTGGTCAGGCATCATCTGGGTTTTTTAATTGATGTTGGATTGTTAGGTACTCGGTTGCTAACTACTTATTGCTGCTGCATTTGGGTGATATGTTCTTTTAATTTTCATTGTTCCCTATATTATTTTTATTTTATTATACCCCAAAGAAGAGATGAAAGAAATACAAGTTCTCAAGTTTCCTCTCTTTCCACATGTCTTACATAATGTAAATAGAAAGAGCTAAAAGCTTGCATCAAGAATAATGAACACTATAATAGCATTTCTAGCAAATAAAAGTCATTACAAAGTATATGTCAACACCAACAAGTGTCACAAACTCGAATATAAATGCATTAAAAAGGAAAAAACACACAAAAATAAAGCATAAAACAATCAAATAAAATTATGAAAATGATCATGTCATTAAAGGGACTAGCAACAATTCCTGAAGTCAAGACAATGACAAAGGAAATGAGGAAGAGGTCAGAAGTTAAAAAAGAAAAGCAGAGGAAGAGAAGAACAGTATCAGAATGGAGCCAAGGAAGAAGAAAAGTCGAAGAAGCAGAAGTTGAGACAAAGATGAGGATTACATGCGATTTTTGCCCTTTCTTACTAGTTTCAGAAGTTCGGAACCCTGAATCCATTTCCAGTGCCTACTTCCAGAGAGATGACAGAGCTTAGAGTTGAGTTGAGATCGAGAGACTGGATTTGGTGTTTTCTGTAGGTTTTGACACCGAGGAGGTCAAAAGACCAAAAATAGCCCTTAAAATAGATGGCCATTGGTTGGAGGCGAGAGCAGATGAGTAAATTCCCATCTACCTTCGGCATTTCCCTCAGCCGCTGCCATAGCGCCTCCAAAGCAAACCCGCAAGGCAACTGACTTTTATGGCAGTGACTGGAAAACCACCCTGCCATCCCGCCGTGGCCGCCATTTGTCAACAGTAGCACTGGTTTTCACCATTGAAATGGAGATTGAGAATCTGTTTACCAGTCTTCAAATCTATCTGTTGGATATAGATCAATATGGGCCACTTTCCAAATTCCTTTACCGGTTATCATGCTTGTTTAAACTTCATGACCACCACATTCTGTCATGTTTGTCGGTGAATGTATATATGAGATTTATTCTCTGTTTGATTTGCTTTCAGCTAATTGTGCCAACTTTTCACCAGAGAAAATGCTGCCCTTTGCTGCTACTGTGGTAAGTGGCCCTGTACTCAAGTAACAATGTCACAAAAGAGAGTATGACATGCCTTTTTGTGCACTTCAATTAGAAAAAGTCATGAAGGTATTGGTGGGAAGTATTGCTTTCCTGAAAGAGGTTTATGCATTTTGGTGCCAATTGCAGGCAGCTGCTAAATGCAGAGCTTTAGGTGCACGAAGTGGTCTTCCATACCGTGTAGACCCATGCTTGGCATCATTTTTGCAGTAGATACATCAGTGGTTGCACCTTTGGTCTATATAAGAGGTGTCTTCAATTCCCATTTTGATTTTGAGTTCTTTGATTGAGTTGAATAATTCACAATACTTTTGTAAACTATGCAATTGAAGATATTGGCTTTTACATCTCTGATATATCAGTGAAGTGGGAGACTGAATACTTTCTGTTTTTATCTTTAGCTTTCAACCTTGGCTTTGCCACCAAGTCGCTTTGGTTATGCCTTGAACCCACGTTTGGTTTAAGATTTTGATTATTTCATGTGCCATAAAGCTGTGGTTTTTCGTATGTACATAAAATTTTTAAATTTAAAATGACTTTGTACAAAAAACTGTTCATGTGACATGCAAAATAAAGGATATAAATTTCTGAGGTTGTAGAGTAATGCAAGCAGCATGACCCTAAAATTATAGAGTAAAATTCTCTTTTAGTCCCTCAAAGATGAACAAATTTTTATTTTAGTTCATTACTGTTAAATTTTTCTATTTTGATCCTGTAGAGATCAATTAACTTCTATTTTAATCCCTCATTGTTAAAAATTCCTAATTAAGTCCTTCAAAGATTGAAATTGATATCAATCAAGTCCCTCAATTAGGATGATTGCTAATAAGGTCAAAATTGCTGATATGTCATGCTGACGTGGCAAAACTGGCTGACGTGGCTATTGACATCAGCATGCCACGTCAGCCAAATTTAGCCACATCATCATGACACGTCAGTCAATACCCTGCCACGTCAGCAACTTTTGCCTAGTTAACATGCCACATCATCCAAATTCTGTCACATCAACATGATACGTCAGCAATTTCTGCCACGTCATCATGACACATCAGCAATTTTGACTTTGTTAACAATCATACTAATTGAGGGACTTGATTGATATCAATTTCAATCTTTAGAAGACTTAATTAGGAATTTTTAATAATGAGGGACTAAAATAGAAGTTAATTGATCTCTGAAGGATCAAAATAAAAAAATTTAACAGTGAGAAACTAAAATAAAAGTTTATTCATCTTTAAAGAACCAAAAAAAAATTTTAGTTAAAATTATACTAGTTGAATATTCTGTAAAAGTATATGTAGAGTTTTTGTTCTGATCCAGCAATTGTAAAAGTAGTTATAAAAAGTTGAATATAAAATTAAAAGTTAATATAAAAATAATATAAAATATATTTTAATATAAAATTAAACCCCTCTAAAGTTATTAAGATATATGTTAGAAAGAATAGATAAAAAGTTATTTAAAAAATAATAAAAATATAAATATAAATCTCCATGATTGCCATGGTAGAAGGTACCGAAGTAGCCGTCGCTATCGAGTCAACATCCTGCAACAAACATGTACTGCGAGAAGCCATAGTTTCACTCTCTCTCTCCCGCAACTCTGGACTGCTGGTGGCAACGATGTTGAAGCCGTTGGTAGCATTTTCCAATGCCACGATTTTCAACTCACGATACTACTCTTCTTCTCCTCCGATTTCCAAGTTTCCATTTCCGTATGGCCTTACCGTGCGTACGATTGTTTCGTTGAATTGCTGGATTGGTTTACATTTTTAATCCGTCAAATTATTAAATTTTGTTCTTTTTTCAGTCAACGAGGCTTCGTTGCATAAATCTCGGGACCAAAATGTCCGCCGACATCCTCCCCCCTCTTCCTGAAAGCCGCGTCGTTGTGCGTCGCCTCTCTCTTTCTTCCTCTGCTTTGATTTCAACGTTTTTTCTATACATTATAGAAACTGAATTGATGGCAATATGAGCAGGTTGGGTGTGGAATGGCGACGGTTGATTTCTTGGTTACAGTGGATGCATATCCCAAGCCGGACGATAAGGTCAGAACCACCAGCTTCAAGGTACGCAACGGTTTGACACGGTTGACTCGTCAATTGCATGGGACTGGTGTTTCACCGATTTCATTTCTACCACGTGGCCATTCTCTTGCCCCATGCTCCTTTGCGCGGTGGCTTGAGTTTATTCCCATAAAGAATCTGAGTCCTGTGGATGAACCCGGCAAACTGAAAGGAATATTGATCCCTTCTAATATGAGTGATTCAACTTAAGCACGTCCTCTGCCTTTAGTTCTTTAGCAACAGGAGATTTAATCATATATATATGCGTTGGTATTCTAGGTTGCGGGAGGTGGCAATGCGGCTAATGCTTTAACTTGCGCTGCTCGCCTTGGGTTAAAACCAAAGTTCATCTCAAAGGTTTTGAATTCTATTCTACATTTTATGCCCTCAAAAATGTATTTTCTGAGATGTAGAGTCTGTAAGGTCAAACAAGTTAAAGTTTTCCTTATTGACTTTGTTTGTTATATGAGCCTCCTAACTAATATTTTGCACATTCCTTAGGTTGGAGATGACGCCCATGGTAAGGGCATATTGAAGGAACTAGAAGCTGATGGTGTGGATACTTCCTTCCTCGTGGTAAAATTCATACTGTGTGCTGCTCATCAGCTTGTAAATTATGACTTCATGTTTAATAATTTTACAAGTATATTTCCAGCTTCTTCTGTATTGCTTCTGGGTTGGATTGGTTACCATGCTCTAGAAGCATGCTATTACTTTGTCTCTCTACAAGTTTCAAATGTTAGGATGTAGAGTATTGATGGCTTGATGCTAGTTACTATGTTCCTACAATCCTACTCAAGTATAGTTATTTGTTATAATTAGGTTTAACATTTTTTCCTTGGACTCGCTTTTGAGATTTCAAGTGAACGTTAGCAAAATTATTTCCACCATTCAACGTAAAGGCCCTGTAGGACACTTAGGAACCATAAATATAAAAATGTCCAAACGTAGGGCTATAACTGAACTGCCATCCATCCACTCATATGCTGGTCCAAACCAAGTACACTCTTTTGCAGGCTTGAGTTCAGCAGAACCTTCTGCTTTGAGTATGTGTTATGTACTTAATGAGAATCAAAATTTTTAGTTTCTTTTCCTTTTTTATTTTGGATTTTATTTTTGGGCAGAGGGTTGGCAGGGGGGTTGCTATGGTGCTATTTTTGTGAAATTGTCTATTGCTGCTGAACTGTTGTGTTTGCATATGTTGCTACTTATCACTTGTTGAGTTGAAAGTCTGTTGTTAACAGGTCTCCAAGGATGGTACTTCAACATTCTCATATGTTATTGTTGATAACCAAATGTAAGGCATTCCTGCTTAACACTTCGGCAGTTGCTTGGATGTTTTATTCCCTGCTTCCCACCAGATTTAGGAGCAAATTTATCTAACAATATGAAGGACCCAGCTGATTCAAGGCTAAGAATGGCATGATTTTTGTATGAAAGTTAAAGTAGTAAAGATTAGAATAATTAGACAGTGTTTAATTACCTCATACCTAATTTCTTCTTATCTAACGAACTAATTCTTGCATATTTCAAATGTGAAGACAAGCATGAAGAACTTAATGTTCAAGAAAAATACTCACCTTTTTTAGTTTTTTAAATATGTGTAGAAGTGCTCTTTAGGAATGCAGTTGAAAGTACATATCTATCAATGATGCTTCTAAATCTATATTTTGTTTATTATATACAGTCCTTTTCGGACAATGGTATATTCCTAGCCTTGAACATTATTTAGGCATTGTGCTGAGGCCTTCTGCAATTAATTGTGAGTCAAGTCTGCTAATCTTTGGTGATAATTTCAGGAAAACCCGTACGTGTGTTTACACACTTGGAGATCCTCCCTTAATGCCGGATGACTTATCCCAATCAACATTAGTATCTGTATTTGATGAGGCAAGATTGGTTTATTTTGATGGGGCATCAACTGAAACTGCTCTATTTGTTGCAAGGGAGGTAATCAGTAGCTTACTTTTGGTTGTAGCCTCTTTCCTATATATTTCCCCAAATGACCTAATTGGTTTTCTAACAAAGCTTAGTGAGCAGATTGTTGTAGTCAGATCAAACTCATTCACATTTAATAACCTATGATTTTGACCTTTTATGTACCGCACCCAAAGTTAATGCTATTAATGAAGATAGAGAAGTAGGCATAAAAATTTCCCTTTCCTGGGCAATTGGGCTTTGGATTAGTGAACTATTTTAGTTTTTATTTTTCTGATTGGTAAATTGGACTGTAGTTTGGGAACGGGGAGAATACATATTACATGTAGCATTCATATTATCACTCTTGGTCTGTCTTGGGTACCAGGGAGGGGGTGGGATATTGGAGAATTGGGATTTGAACAGTAGTCCTTGGGTTTACAAGTACAGGCAGTTCGCAATAATATACCTATTTTAGTTGAGGCAGAATCGATGAGGGAAGGATTGGATGATCTGCTGAAGCTTGCTGATTATGCTGTTTGCTCTGCAAGGTTTCCGCAGGTACTAAGACAGCTCTTTCGTGTATAAAACGAGTATGAGGAACTTATAACTTGTTTTACATCAACTTACCTTTTGGCAAGCATGCATTTTGAGTTGATATGGATTATTTTGGTTTGTTAAGTATGTCGTCAGATAGTATCTACTACAATCTTTTGTCGTCCTTCTCTGTGACTGGAGACATGTCTGGTTAAGGTCCGTTATTTCAAGATGCATGTCATACTGTTTCCAACAATTTTCCTCTTCTGATATCATCCATATACATTCCACTCCCATTTCATGTTGTGTTATCAGAACTATATGATGAAAAGTTATCTGCTTATGTTTACTTGAAATGCATTTGCTTTTCTTTTCTTTTTTTTCCGTATTAGGCATGGACGTTGGCATCATCCATCCCAAGTGCATTAGTCTCCATGCTTTTAAGATTGCCAAATATCAGATTTGTGATTGTAACTCTGGGTGAAGATGGGTGTCTAATGCTTGAAAGATGCATAAACGGTGTATGTAGCACTGGCTCTTTCAATTTAGTTAATTTAAGTCTTGGAGGGTAGCATAATATTATGATATTGTTGCTTTGAATTGTGATATTTCTTTAGTCTAAAGTTCATTTTCTGACTTTCGATTGATCAATTCTCTTTCTGGCAGAGTGAACACATAGAGGAAAGGGATGTGAACAGTTTAATAGAATCCCTACATAAAAGGAAGGATGACAGCGTGACTGTCCCAACCTGTGTATCATCGGTAAAAATATTGTTGTGCATAAGATTTATTACGACTCTTATTTACATTTTAATATACCTGGGAAGATTGCAGCGTTGGATTTAAAGTTATATACTGTATAGGAGTTAAATAAGCATTCAGAGTTGATCATGAAGCCAGAAAGGAGGCATTCATTTAGAAACAAGCAAACTACGTGCTTAAGAATCAAGACCTCTGCTAAATTTTGTAGATTTTCACATGAAATTTGTTGGAGGGCAGCATTTTGTTGGTGCATGACATAGAATATATGACACTTTATGCAATAAAAGCACTCCTGACAAATTCGCTTGTCCTTACTAATCAATATTTTCTCTTATTATTAAGTTATTGAAGATAGCTTACTCTTTTTAAGGTTAAACAAGAATTAGTTATCTTCAATTAAATTTGCAGAAGCAATGTCTCCCTTCATGTGAATGCTTTTAATTATCCATGATCTGGTTGATAATGAGTACTTGGACTTAAGCATATCTATAACATATTTTACTGAAGCAATAACGCTGTCCAAAAATCAGTTTCTTGTGATGCCCTAATATCCTTAATTAGCTGGGCTTACTAGGAAGAGTGCCAAGGGTGGGTATAATAGGGATATGGGCCTTTGGCTATTATTGAGCATTGTTGCAGTTCCCTGTGGAATAGATGGGGTTCATTCACATTTTCTTAATTCTACGTTTTCCCAATGATCTTCCCAGATGGTGACAAATTTGAGAGCAGATGGTATTGGTACAGTTCGCGGGAGAGTATTTGTTGGAACAGCCGAGAAGATTCCAGCTTCAGAGCTGATCGATACAACTGGAGCTGGGGATGCATTTATTGGAGCAATTCTTTATGGTGGGTGTAATCATTGGCCTGGGGAAGCTTTTTACAGCCTGGGAAACTTTTTTACGTTCAGCTTCTGTCTATGCCTGTCTCATGCGCCATGAACTGGGATCTCTTTTTTTGTTTATAGCTTCTTTTATAGAATGAAATATGGTACGAGTATTCATTTAACATGTATCACGTAGAAAGATTCTATCTATTTTTATGATTCTGTTCTTTTTTTTCATAGCTATCTGCGGAAACATGGCACCCGAGAAAATGTTGTCATTTGCTGCACAAGTGGTAAGTTGCCTGAGTTACGGGGCTAGCCCATATTTTAGAAGGGCATATCGAAATGAAAGAGAAAAACATGAGAGTATGAAGGTGGGATTTGACTACAGGAGAATTTAGTTTGTTAATTTCGTGGTAATGACTGCAGGCAGCTGCCAACTGTAGATCTTTGGGAGCTAGGGCTGGTCTTCCACATAGAACAGATCCGCGCTTGGCATCCTTCTTAGGCTAGAGTACTGGTGTTCTCACAAATAAAGCAGAGTGCTCTTTCGTCTCAGCTCCTTGAATGATTCTAAATGTATTTCTCTCCTCATCTGTAGGAATGGTTTTTGTTCACATCTTCTAACATGCGTCCCGCGGTATTTTACAGAATTATGATTTCCTGGTAATCTGTACAGAATTGTGATTTCAGTAACGCAGGATGTGTATTGTTACTGTGGGGTGGGGGTGTGCGTTGATGTGTGGGAACGAAATCATCCACAAATTTGGAGGCGAAAAAGTCAGAAAGAACTTGCTTACTCAAATTAAATTGCTGCTTAAAATAGCCATAACTTCCCTAGGCAAATAACATTGATAAATACGTTGCAGGAGAATTTCCATAGTACGACATTGGATCTACTACTCTATGTCATTCGTCCGTTCCCTGGCAGTGCCAAATCATCTACAACAAGCTATCAGCCTTTGTCGGCAGCCTTCTGAAGAAGCTCAAGGCTCGAGAGGGCAACTTACTTCTGAACCTTGGTGGCCTCAACGAGTAGAGTCCCCACAGAACCACCACAAACCGAATTGGGACAGCATAGAAGCCAACAGCAGCAGCCAAGCAAAACAACACAAACAAGAATGTTGCCCGTGGGTCTCGCCAACTTAGCAGTGCTTGGAACCGCTCCCCCTGCGTTGCCATGTCTCCAACCACTGTTTGAATTTTTCCTGCCACACATCTCAGCCGATCATACCTCATCCTAACAATATCCGCACTGCGACTAGTGGGAAAAGAATCAAATTCTTCATCAAGTTCATCAGGGTAAACACTCTCAGCATGTGAAAGCCTAGTATCCATGTGAGGAGGGTGACGGGGTCGAGACTTATAGCGCCAGAGTCCCAGAAATGCCATGTACAGCAAAATAATGGGAATAATGAGCTCAGGAAGCAACACCAGCGTGAGAAAAACAATCACAAACAAGGCTGAGTAGACCGGTTTCTGCCAATCGCGGATTGATTCCAGCCACCTTCCTGTGGCAACTAGGCCTGACAAGACACTCATTAGCCTGAAGAAGTTAGCTTTACTCCTCCTCATGCTCCACATGTGAGAGTCATGATCAAGCATATACTCCACCACCTCCCTACCCAATGGTGGCTCTGCCCGGCTCAGCCGGGTTGCCACCACATTCATAGCTTGGTATCTCAAACTATCTAATTGATACACACTCAAGGGGTGCACATAATGCATCTTTGGCAGCAATGGCATTGTGTACATATGCAGCATGTTAGCCACATTGGCACATGAGAACCTCACAGCCAAATGAAGCTCCCCCATTTTCTTGACCCCAGAAGAGTGCAGCATCAATAGTGGGTATGAGTGAGTGTAAACTCTATCTGTTTCAAGGGTAGACAATCTGATTCTAACCTTCCCTATCCGGGAATCACGAGCCCCAGCATTGTTAATTATGTTCTTATCAATCCGAGAATTGTCAAAAACTCCAACGGTAACAACAGTGCAAGGATCATAAACTTCCCAAGTGTACTGCTCATTCCACTTGGGTGACAAGCTATCCACCACTGTCCGAGTTCTTACCCATTTCTGGCCATACTTTGCAACACAATAGGAATCACTAGCACCTCCTTTACCATCCTTTATCTTCATCGGCATAAGCCCTGTGGCACCTAAAATTCCCATTTCAAGCACACCAATGTGAGGCTTCCACAGCCTCTTATCAGTTGGCCTAACATCACTACTATACATTGTGGCCTCATCAAGCACGTGATAACCCCCATCAAGTGAAACTCGCAGATGAATCCTTGAACCAAACCTTGTAACCAATTTGTTATCAGCTGCATTGCCAAAGTGATTGTCTAGGTTGAACCACCTCGAAGTAACTGGCTTTTCATCAACTCGTCTCTCTATGGCGGCCACTGGTAGTAACACTCTGCCCACAACCTCTTCTCGCCCTGGCACAACTCTGTCTTCAACCGAAACCAACAAATAATCCTCAAACGGCTCTGCAACTACAAACAACAATTCCTCATTCCAATATGGATTGGAGAAGCTCCGGTTGGCACTTGGAGCTGAAATTCTAGTCCTTTGAATCTGGTTTCCAACTTGAGCTTTAACTGAAAGTTCAGGGAACCTCATAAGCACTGACCCTTTGTCCCCAGGAACAATGTCCTGTGCTTCAATAATTGAAACTCTCAGGTACCAAAGCTTTGGTGACAGATAAACCTTTGACTTAATAGAGCTAAGCCCGTCAAAATGCACATTTGCAGCCTTAGAATGCCATGCCTCCGAAAATGCCTCATCAGCTTGTGTTCCGAACCATATTGACACCATTAGCTCCCCTGTTCTAGCCTTGTCACCCTTCTTATCCTCCATTCTGTACCACTGCGGAGCCAATTGACTATCCGGGGGTACCCGGCTTGGAACCTCGCTTAAATCGAACCAAAGACGACCCAGATAATCGTCCTTGTTGCTCTCCTTGAAAAAGATCTCTACCATTGATGACTGAATGCAATCTTTGGAGAATGCAAAGACTTGATTCCATTCTACATTGTTCAGGCTAGCCCTTTTTGTAATTCCCCGGTAATTTCCTAGCTTCACTTCAGCGACCAACTCACCTCCACCAAATAAAGAGATGTCTCTAGCTTTCACAACTCTAACATAAAGATACTGCATTTGCTCCACGAGATCATAGGTTGAACTGGTTTTGTCCTTCAAGGACTCGCCACCAAGTTGAGGCCTTGTTTCTTTGAGTGAAAACTCACTCGACCCATTTGAGTAAAGACTCATTCCAGCACCAACAACACCACCGCCGCCGGTAACTCCGACGCCGGGACCAGCTCCGGCCGCAGAAATAGCAGGACTAAGACCGGCCGTGATGATAACAGGCTTATTTTCACTCGGGTTTGGCTCCATAGCCTTTGAGTAGTTCCGTACTTGCTGTGTTGCTTTGTTTTCCTGCACTATATGCTGTTGTTGAGCCGTAGCAGAGCTATTTCCCTGCAACTTTTTGTTTTTCTTTGAAAACCCAGATGGAGTATTTGCAGAAGATGAAGAAACCGAGGCCACTATTGCATTAGCTCCCGAATTTTTAACATCCTCTCTGGTGGAAAGATAAAGCTTGAAGCTTATCTCCCCTCTTATATGCGAAAAAAGGCTTCTTTTATCAAGAGTGTATCTTTGAACCACTTCTTCACCCTGTTTAGCGATGTTGGTCCCAGAAACTCTCACTTTGCCAAGAAAGTTTCTGCTATTCCCGGACCTTCTCTCGTTGAACACGTTAATTTCTACGGTTCTGTAAGGAAGATCTGCAACATCTTTGACGTGAAAGATGAGCTTTTCATTCCAAACAGGGTTCAAGTCCTTGTATTTCACCTGAGTTCTTTGCCTCCGGTTCTCAAACTCCACTTCAACGAAGGGTGACGACGAGCCCTCGCCGTCTTTGGGCATGAGATTGTGGGCTTCCACCACCTCCACTACCAGCTTCTCTTTGCTGAAGCTGCTGTTGTTCATGACGTTTTCTTTGCAACGAGAAAATCAAGTGGGCAGAAAACAGAGCAGACAGAAAATGAAAAGAGAGGAAGAAAGAGAACTAGAACAACGACCAAACGAAACGAATGAAGAGAGAAGGAGATAGAGAGAATTGAAGAGAACGGAGACAAATTGGGAGGCTAAACTCAAGAGGGAAAACCAAAAAGATCAGTGTAACAGTCGAGCGTGCCACAGTTATACAGCAGAGAAAAGCAATAGAGGGAAAGAAAGAGAATGAGAGTACGAAGAACGAAGTTGTAGAGAGAGAAAAGGCGAGGGAGATTGTGGATATGAGTTGGTAACTTGCTACGGGGAGAGGGGAAGACAGTCAAAGCATACGTTTTTCTTGATGCCTGTGTAATCACGCGCCAATGAAAGACTCTGGGACAGACCGGATTTGGTGGGGCCCACGAAAACATTCTAAACCAAAACCAACGTTAACCTACCTAAGTACTCATGTGCAAACTATGCGTTTATGACATTCGTGGGCTAGCAGCCACAGGTCAACGCCCCAAATTTAAATTGATTCAAGAGTTTTTTTAAATTTTTTAAGTAAGATTACTAAATAAGTAATTTTGAATTTTTTTAATTAAATTAAATAACAATCACAATAATATTAATTTTATCATTATTACAAGTATAATTTCATAATATTTTAATTTAAAAAATTTTAATTATTAATTTTATTTAAATTCTCAAATTCAATTATAAAATTCTTAACGACTAATAATGTTTATTAATTTTGTAAGTAATTAGTGCTCTTTGGTACTAGCACCTTTTATGCATCAATGAATATAAGCACATCTAATATAAATAAAAGAATTGTTTAGTTTATTTTTATAAAAACAAGTAACTTTAGTAAATATAAGCACATTGGTACGTTGAGCATATGTTAAAATCAAAGAAAAAAATGAAACAGTATCAAATGTGTCATTTTTGTTAAGTCTATCTTAAAATTTTTTTTGAAATATCCTTTATTTGTTATAAAAATTAATCTTTTTAACGTATTAAATATTTTAAAATAGATAATTCTCTCTTAAATAAATATTTTTTATATATAAAATTTAAATTATACCTAAAATAATTTATTTAAAATATTTAAATTTTTATTACTCAAACCTACTTGCGATAATCTTAAACTTAAAGTATCCTCAACATATAAAAATGTGGTGCACCAATAATACTTCTCAAATTTAAATGAGTTGAGAAGACAACATTATATAAAACTAAATTAACAGAGCATCCTCATTCAAAGCTGCTACATCATTGGGGCTAAACACTATCTCTAGAGCTCTTGTTCATGCTTCCCTCTTTTTGTACCATTGTGATTGTGATTAAATGCTGTTTGGGGCCACTACGACTCATTTATTCTCGTTCTTCTCCACCACTCCCGCCATTGAATGGCTTTTTAGCTCTTTGCTCTGCCAAAGCTGCTACTTACCATAATTTAATAACATTTTTTAAGCATTCAAAGAACATTAAAAAAAGTTTAATAGTATAAAATGTGGTGCATAAGCATATGCACACATTTTTAGACATTTTAAAAATACAAAAATTATGTGCTAACTAATATTTAAAAAACTCGATTGAATTAGTTGATTGGACTAGTGGCTAGCCACAAAATCAGTCTGGCTTGTCACTTAAAATTAGTAAGATGATTGAATCAGTTAAAATTGATTGTTTTATTGAAGTGGCCGATTTACTGAATTAAAAAAAAGTAAAAATTATATAATTATAATTTATTATCCTAACTACTTATATAATCTTTGAATAAAAAAAGAAAATAATTAAAAATAATTATAAGAATGATTATAAAATTTATTTTTTATAAAATATATGCTTGGTTGAATTGATATTTATTTTAATTTAATCAGAATAAATAATATATTTTTAATTATTTAACAATGAACTAAATTTTATTCATATCTTGTAAAAGACTACATTTTATTTATATAAAATTAAATTTATAATATAATTCAATTCAATTAATTATTCA
Source organism: Dicorynia guianensis (assembly GCA_037013595.1). Classification (NCBI taxonomy): domain Eukaryota; kingdom Viridiplantae; phylum Streptophyta; class Magnoliopsida; order Fabales; family Fabaceae; genus Dicorynia; species Dicorynia guianensis. The sequence goes on from JASUAB010000007.1 coordinate 36,687,015, forward strand.
ATACATTTGATCATTTATCTAACTAATCAAACTTATTAGACTATAATTTATTCTCCAAAACAATTCTCTAAGTTATCTAATTTCTAAAATATTAATGCTATCCATATCACTCCTCACTTCACATGTTATTCTTTACAAAGTAAAAGAAAGTAGGTTATTTTTGCCATTATTATAAGTCATAAACTGCTGACCTAATCAAGTAGTCAAGTAGATGTAAACATAATTACGAATTAATATAGATGGGTTAAATGGCATTTATGAGAAGATATATTTAGAGGTTGAATTTTTTTTTAAGTATTAAAAATATTATAATATAAAATTTAATTACTTAAATAAAATTTAAATCTTAAAAGATTGAAATTAAGACATGGATCTTATTACTGGCAGCACGAAAGGAATTGAAAAGTTGGCACGCTGGGTGGAGAGCGTGGAAGAAAGTTGGAGCGTTGAGGTCATGGGGTCAGTGAGCGTGCCAGAGTCTACACAGAATCCGACAGGTTTTTAAGACACGACCACAATCTCGAACCCCAACGTCCTCTGCTCTGATTCTTATCTCTCTCTTCTTCTGTTGCTTCTTTTTTTTTTCTTTATCACTCCCCACTGGTCAGCAGAATGTTTTGTCATGGCAGAGGTTTATATTACACAGAGAGAGAGAGAGAGAGAGAGAGAGGTGTCCCGGTAACAGAGTAACTGTGCAGGCAGAATGGCAGCCACGTGGGACCCACCCCTTTTCTTTCTTCGGAGCTGGACCTAAATGGATTGAGATTGGGTAATTTGGATCCTTTTTTTTTTCTTTATTTTAGCGATTTCTATTTTATTTTTTATTTAATAATGTGCTAATTTTTTAACTTTTTTAATAAAATAATATTTAAAAATTAAATAAAAATATCATAATTTAAAAAATAAAAATAAACCTTTGATATTTGGACTGTTGAGAGGCGCCTTGGCAATTTGTTAGCACGCTTTCTTTTGCTTTGGGTGTCCCGTAAGACGTATGTGAGAGCATCAAAAGCAAGCACTCGTAGCTGACGGCTTAGCATGAATGCCCAAGCTTGCTTTGTTTGTTGGTGCTTCAGCACCTGTTTCTTTCTTGTTATTCAACCAGACACACTGACATCTTTACCCAGGTGTTAATTAAGATCACATAACGCTACACAAGTACAGGCACTTTCATACATTAATCCTCAGTTGCAATCCTTTTTTTTTTTTTTTTGATACATCTCAGTTGCAATCCTTCATGCAACCTATGATATTCGGATAAATGTTACTGGTATTTTTTTTAATATTTAGAAATAAATTTTTTAAATATAAAAGAGAAAGTAGAATAAAAATTAAAAGTGTGTAGCTTGTACAAAAAATAAATATATACATATATTATAAGAGAAATGTATTAAGAAACAAGTTTTTAAATATAAAAGAGAAAATAAAATAAAAATATAAAATTGTGTATAATTTATTGTCTGTGTGCAGAATAGATATATATGCATATCATTACTTAGTAAACAAAATGTTACTGATATGCTCGCCACATCTAGAAACAAATTTTTTAAATATGAAAAAAAAATAAAGAGAATATAAAAATATATATAATTTATGTGTAAAATAAATATATAAAAATACTATTTTAAATGTAATTTTGTTTCATTACAAAATAAGTTATTTTTTCAAGATATGACAAAAACCTAAAATTATTTTAAAACCTGTGAAAAAACTGTATGTAAATCCAACTTAGGAGAGGAGAAATGATTATTTTATAAAGTTTAAAAAGACATTATTTGAACATACATAACTGCAGATATAATTATTCAATTTGAATTGTCAAAACAACTACGGAATAACCATCTATCTAAATAACTATATGTCTTTCTATTGAACTTGAATTGTCAAAACAATTGTAAAATAATTGCCTGTTTAAATAACTATAGACCTTTTATAATTTCCTTTTATCCCGTATTCAAATGCATGGAAAAAAAAAGGCACCATTAGATATATTTCTTAAGTTGCATTGAGGGGCACTTACTTATTAATAAATGTTTGTAAGATTTTAAAATTGCCTGATAGAAAATTACATCTCTTTATATTTCACAAACTACGTGTCAGCAACTTGTTCATCTCATTTATATAAGAATTAATATATTTTCATATATAACCTTTTTACAAAATATACATGTTAATACTCACAAGATATATACAATAATTTTTGAGTTGAAAAAACTGTCTTCTATAAATTTTAGCATGTATGTCTTGTGGGATATGTGTAAAAAGTTATACATGCAAAATTCTCAATTCTTTATTATTATTATTATATAAGTGGCATATTCTTTGAGTTTGAGCCAATCAAAATGACCACTAACCATTTTATGCAGGAACAAATATCAAAATTCATAGATAGACCATACCCATCCATAAATCACTGGAGTTCAAACAACAAAAATAATAAAAAAAAAAGAAAAATAATTTTCTCTTAATATGTTTCTTTAGCCAAACTAAGGTTCTGCAGCAAATTTGAATATTTTTCACTTTTGCTATCTTTTTTTCGGGTGCACTGGCTCCTTGAGTAAATGTTCAGGACAACTGATTTGGCCCCTATCAGACAAGAACAATCTTTGAGGCTGCCTGTTTTGTTGGCGCTCCGTATTTTGGATCACGAGAATCAGTGTTCCATCAAGTTTGTACGCATGCTAGCAATTAAAAATGTAAAGGTACAACTGTATCTGCATAGGCAACTTTCAAGACCAATAAAAAAAAGAAAAGAAAAAATGCTTAAAAAATATGTTATCTAGGAAACAAGAGATTTGTCTTTTTCTACAGGTTATTGTTCCTTTCCTATTTTTAAAGGCAAAATTGATCCATTTCTGCCCACCTAATAAATTTGTTCCTTTATTATTATTGTCACTAGTGCAATTTTATATTGACCTAAATAAAAGAAAAAAAATCAATATTATGATTTCTATATTCGATTTTCTGAGAAATTGATTACTATTGAGTTATCAACAATATACATTACATTTTAAGAATAAGTAATGAAAATTACATATGCATATTTTAGCTTTTAATATATGAATTATATGTGAACTAGTTACTATTATTGTACTTATGGGTTTCTTGAATATTTTTAACTCTTACTTACATTTAACATCAATCAACACGTCTATTTATTTGCATATTCATTTGTTAGACTGGAATTAAGCAATTATGAATTGTCTCACTCATGAAACCTAACATTGCTTATGTTGCAATCTCATGTTAGAATTAACATTGTAAAATGGTTAAATAAGTAGCTGTAAAGGCTTATGTATTCATTACCTAAATATTTGGTGTTGAAAGCCTGAAATCTATATATTTGTCAGCAAAAGGATGGAAGGATTGCTTAATTGCTAAATTTTATATGGTACTTGTCATTAAGGCATTCGTAGAAAGGATTCATAAAAAGAGCGTATTGCGGTCCCTTAAGTTATGAAGGAAACGTATTTGCAATTAATTTCCACTTATATCATTGTAGTAGATTTATGATAACCTAAGAATGGTTTGTAAAAGCTCTTTTAATTTTAACCAACACAAGATGATTCAGATGCATAGAATTACATTCTTATTGTTTTATGTTTCTTTCTTCGTAGAGAGTAAAAAGTTGAAGTTATTGTATTTGTTGATTCTTTCCTTATTTCTTTTTGATTTTAAGAAACCAACATATTTTGTGGATGAGAAGTGAATTTCCAAGCTAACAAGGTGTAATTGGGTGCTTAAAACAAATGCTGCATAATTTCTGCAAGTCATGTTTAGAAGGTGCATTTATGGGTCAGACTTTCATGCGAGAGAGAAGTAGGAGTGAAACATCACTTCAGTCCTAAACAAATGTGATGAAATGTCTTGCTGGCCTGAGATCTCTAATTTGTTTCAAAACATACAAGTGTGTCTTGTGCAGGCATAATCTGCTTTTACTAGCTGATATTTACATTTGATTGGACTTTTTATAAGTTTGGTTTTTAAAATCATCCAATAGTATGCTTGTGTGACTTGTATGACAGGTTATTAGAGAGTTGATGGGTGTGATTGAGTCCTTAAAAGCCTAGGTTGAAGAAAATGGAGATTTGGTTTAGTTAAGTGATAATACAGATGGGGGACTGTAATGAAACTAGTGAAACCTTGTGCTTCTCTGGGTAGGTTTTAGCCTATTCCCAATAGAGCTAATCCTTTTGCTCAAGGTCAGTAAGAGGATCCTATATGAGTTCATTTGAACCATTGTCTTCACCATTTGTGGCGCCAATTTCATCATAATCCTCATCTGATCCATCTGTATTTTTACTTGACTAAACTAAATCTCCAATTTTTAACTAAACCAAATCTCCTTTTTCTTGATCCTTGACTTTTAGAAACTCAATTACAACCGTTAACTCTCTATGAACCTGTCATACAAGTCACAAGCATGCTACCAGATGATTTTAAAAACCAAACTTACAAAAATCAATCAAGTGAGAATATCAACTAGAAAACGTAGATTATGCTTGCACAAGACACACCTGTATGTTCTAAAACAAATCAGAGATGTCAATAGGGCAAGTAGGACATTTCATCACATTCTTCTAGGACCAAAGTGATCTTTCACCCCTACTTTTGTCTCTCACAAAAGTCTGACCCACAAATGCACCTTTCAAACACGACTTGCAAAAGTTATACAGCATTTGCAAATCATTCTAAGGTTATCATCAAACTACTACAATTACTTACGTGGAAATTAATTATGAATGTAAAATATGTTTCATTCAGAATTGAAGGGACTGTAATACTATTCTTATGAACCCTCTTTATAAACACCATAATAGCATGTACCATTTAAAATTAGTAATTAGACAATCCCATTATCCTTTAATTAATGAATATACATATTTCAAGCTTTGAACATCAATATTTGGGTAAGAACACAAAAGCCTTTATAGCTACTCATTTAACCATTTTGTAATGTCAATTCTTTTTTTTTTTTTGGAAGAATAAGTATACCTAAATCATTTGAGTCCCTCAATTTGAGTAGGTTTAATCTCTCTCAAGATAAGTGCTGTTATAAATTTCTAGCCTTCAATTCTAACAATAATGAGATTGCAACATATACTAAGTTAGGTTACATGAATGAGACTAATAATAATTGCTTAATTTCATTCTAACAAATTAATATGTAAAGAGATACACATGTCATTTATTGTAAAAGGTAAATAAGAGTTAAGAATATTCAAGAAATCCACAAGTTCAATTATGGTAACTAATTAACATATAATTCATAAATTAAAAGCCACAATATGCAAATGTGATTTTCGTTACCTATTCCTGAAATATAATGCACATTATTAACAATTCAATAGTACTCGATTTCTCATTGAAATCGAAAACATAAATCACAGTATTGAGTTTTTTTATTCACCTAGGTCATTGTAAAATTGCATTCACAGCAACCTTGTAATAACCAAATGAGGTGTGCAAAATCTGCAAATGAATGATCGTGTAGCTGATTTCGTTAGAAAAGAGGATTTGATGAATCTTGCCTTTAAACAAACATTAAGAAAATGGGAAAATAATAATAACCTAGGACAACGCTTGATAGAGGCTTGAGTGAGAAGGCTTGAGCAAGGGAGAGGAAACAACAATAGGACCACCACCACCACCACCACTTATGTAATGGCTAGGTTTTAGAAAGAAAGAAGAAGCCACGAGAGACTAGCGATGAAGGCAAAACATTGAAAGCATATATTGTCATTAATAAAATTTGCAAAGATATTGTTATAAAAAATTTATTAAAAAGAACCCATCATTTTTTCCTTCTTCTCTCTCTTATATTGCAAATATTTATTTTAAAGAAGCTACAATTTCAAACTTGAAAAAAAAAAAATTAGTTTTGGCTTTTTGAATATTTTTGCATTTTTTTTCTAGTTCATTCAAATAATTGTTTTATGTACAGAAGGACATTTTTCTAGTATTTTTTTGTTGAGAAAAGATGTCCATTTAAATCGGCTCTTAGAATATTTGGACAACTAATCTTGAGTACTAAATTGAAAATTTCATTTCCTAAGTGTTTTATATTGGCGAATATATATGAGCAAAATACTATTAACCACATGAGTATTTAAAATTGAGTAGTATTCTCTATTTCTTTTCTTTTTGGTATTGAATTAAGTATTGAATTAAGCATGATTTTTACCAACTAAAATTTTAAATTAAAAAAATAAAGAAAAATGAAAAAATTTAAGAAGTTTAACCATAAAAAAACAGACTTATTTTTCGATCCAAAAAGAAGGTTCATGAATAATTTATTTCAGGCGTGGCCCGGTTCACTTTCACCCAATGATTCCACTGTAGTGGATAGACCGACCCGGCTATACCATCTAGTATCTACCCCGGAAACCCTGATGAGGGTTTTAGGGGAAAAACACAGCGAATCTCTTCTTCCACCGTCAACGAAGTTAGGGCAGGGACCGTGCACATTGTGATATCGTATTCATGGGTAAGCTTCTTCAGTATAACTCCATTGCGTAACTAGTTTTGTTAGGCTCCTGGGAAAATCGCGGGGAAAGGAGAGGAAAAAAATGGAAGTTTTGGGTGCTTTGATTTCTGTCGCGAACTTAGTCGAAATGCTTGTGGAGTGCGAATTTCAACTAACGGAAAGTTTGAAGTTGGAAGTTTTCATACTGTCTAGTTTCAATAATTTTCGCTATTATTTAACATCATGTTGATGTCAGGTTCGGGGAAATATATTTCGGATATGTGGCGGAGCAGGAAGTTACACGACACGATGTTCTTATTGAACATGTATCGGGAGTACACTGCATCGCGCTCATTGTCATGTCAATCTCGACCTTTTTTTTTAGCTGATGCTCCTCGGCTGGAGCAGGCTAAGCAGGTAACCAATTTGCAGCTTTGTTGGTAACTCCTTTTTTTATTGGCTGCTTGCTTATAAGGAATTGACATGGTTTTTTGTTGGCATTTGATTCTAGTATATGATTTATCTTGCTTGAAAGCTTTTTTCGTGTGAGCATGATTGCATTTTCACTTGTATTGAAATGTCTGAATTTCTCAATCCTTAAATAATTGCAATGTAGTTCGGCGAGTTTGCTTATGTGTCTTTTTCCAGATGACTGTTGTGAACATTTGCTGAGATAGACACTTGTTTGAAAGCCCCTCCAAATTTCACTATAACTGTTACTCCCTCCGGTCCAATTTATTTATCATTTAAGAAAAATGTACAAGGATTAAGGAACTTATTAAATAGTCTTAAATATTCTCTCATATTCTTAAATTACCCTTATAAAAAAACTTAAAGGTCTGTGTTTAACTACTCTTTTAGTTGAAAATTTAGTAGAATATTTAATAAAGATAGTGGTTATTGTGAGGGTATAATTGAAAAAAAGTAACTATTGTTGCTTTGGTTCTGAGAAAGTGGCACCTAAAAAGGACCAACGATAATACTCTAAAATGATAGATAAAATGGATTGAAGGGAGTAGCTTTATTAAACTCAAAGATATGTTGTGTGCCATAAATTTCACTATTAACTTCTGGCAGTCACTTGCTTTGTTGTAGTTGCTAAAATTTCTTCCTTATTAATTGAACTGAAAGATTCTTCACCTTGGATTAGTTATGTCAATTAGTTTTCATATGCTTGATAATATAAAAAGAAGAGGAAGGTTGTGGGCTTGACATCTGGTGATGTTTTAAAGGTTGGCTATGTTGGCAGGCCCTGGAGGAAATGTTATGTTTGTAATCTTAAGGGTTCTGAGTGGATAGAGTTTGTCTGTTTTTAATTTTTTATTGAGATTTAGTTACTTTGTGACAATGATGCACATATGCAGTTGCCAGGAGTTTCTTGGTCAAGCTGCATGACACAATCTACATCTCATGCAAATTATATGATTAAGGTGACTTAATCATTTATTTCGCATTACTGCTTATCTCCAACTCATGGCTTAAATCCATTCTTATTTGTGTTCAATTTCCTATTTCTCTGCAGGATGTACGGGTAGCAAATGGTCAGTCATTATTGTGTATTTTTGTATTATTGACAATTCTATCTTCAATTCTTAAGCAAAACAATTAATATGTCTTCCATTTGTTGTTGTGAGAATGTAGTTTTTCTTTTCTCCTTTGGGTGGGAGCTGTGGGTTTTCAATTTTGCATTCCTTGGCTGTGGACTCAGTATAGTTATATGAGTCACCTAGCTCAATTTACATTGGCAACTTTGAATTCATGAGTTAACAACTGTAAAGGTTTTAGCTTGGTGAGGCATTCTTGTTGGGTGTAATACCTAAAGTTGATTCTGCCATTGAATCATAGAGATTTCATTTTCTAGCCTGGAAGGTTGTACATAATTCTACGTGCATATCATATTATTCAGTTTATATATCTTTCTAACTTTAATATTTTGCAGGAATCCCTGTTCTATTCAGTGGGTGCTTAACTAGAATACATACAGCTAGTTTTAGGCCACCATATTGGCTCAGAGAAAACAATGGACCAAACCCCATCAGTACTTCCTTTGCAAGATCCATTTCCTCAAGAGCATCAGATAAACCAGGAAAAGATACAAATGAGGTTTAAGTTTGGAAAATTTTGGACTTCTGTATATACAATTCCCTCGTTTTCTGGTCACTTTATCACTGTTTATTATTGTGGTTGATCTAAATGTGACTGAATTAACTAATCAAATGGAATTAAAAGAATGAAATACTACATTCCTTTCCTGGGGTCTAAATGTGGACAGTGTGATTGTGACCTTTGAATGCTGCTGTTGATACTTGCAATCACAATAAAGTTTCATGCTTGATTGATTTTTGGAAATGTCATTGTATAAAAGAATAGGCCAATTGTCATAGATTCATAGAAGAGAGCAAATATTTTCTATCTGCCAAATTCCAGAGGGTAGCTGTGTTTTATAACCTTATTATAACCCACAAATTCATAATTAAATCAAGCACCTTAATCTCTTATTTCCAATTTTTTGACAGACTACAAAGGACATATCAACTGTTGAGGATCCCTTTGATTCTCCAACATATAATATTCCAGAGAAGCCAGTAACATTTGTGGAGGGGGCATCCTACAGTGTCATCATTCTTGCAGGGCTGGGAATTGCTCTTGCTGCAGGATATGCTGTTTTCAAGGAGCTTATATTTGAACCCAAAGAGTAAAGAATATAAATTTCATGTTGAATTAACATTTGTTAAGAAATTGTTATGATTTCATTGGTTGAAGGTTTTCATCTTTCTTTAATTTCATTCTGATTTTAAAAGCTGGTAACAGGTACAAGATCTATGGCAAGGCTCTCAAAAGAATTCAAGATGACAGTCAGGTGAGTGAAACTCTTCTTTCATATCTCCTTTCCTAAATAGTGAAGGAAAATTATAAGGAAGCATTGTCATATTGAGCAACTTAGATCTTAGAAAGGGTAGAGGTTAGTGTCCTCAAGTGTTTGGGGTTACATATCTAGCAAGAAACTATACAAGGAAAACTGTGAGGAGCGAATAATTATAATAAGAGAAACGTTACTATGGTTATAGTGAGGTTCAAATGCTTTTTGATTTTATGATTAAATTTTGTTAAGAAACTATGGCTCCATATGAGAGGGAATAATAGGTTTGAAGAGTACATTTACATTTTGAGTCTGTCATTTCAAATCTCCTCATACAGCTGTGATATGGCAGTAGATTTGCTTTGTACCAGGTCAAAGTGAGGATTGGATCCCCTATCACAGGCTATGGTCAAGAGAGCAGGAACCGTGCCGCTCGTCAACGAATTCCCAACAAGATATGGACTGATGAAGATGGCGTTGAGCATGTAGAGGTAATTATTTATCAGCATGTGGGCAAATAACTCGTTATGTATGGATGCACAATTTCTTGTATGGGTAATCTTCCCCCAACCGCCTCCACCCCTCATAAGAAATGAATAAAAATAATGAAAAAGACAGAAAAGATTAGAGAGAATTGGAAAGATGTGGGAGGACTTCATTGGAGACTCTGTTGAATTGTTTCTGTGTGAATTGCAATTTGTTTAAATTTCTTATTGTTCTGGAAGATTCATGTTGTTTAGAAGGTGTATCTTTTGTGTGGATAATACGGTTTGTTCTTAAGTATTGTCAATTTGGTTACAGGTTAACTTCTGTATCCGGGGACCGTTCTTAAGTACTCTTAATTTGGTTACAGGTTAACTTCTATATCCGGGGACCCCATGGAAATGGAAAAGTTTTCTCCGAGATGTTCAGAGATCAAGTGGACAAGCAATGGAAGTTCATGTACTTGATTGTTGATATCAGATCACCCTCTGCAGCACAGTTGTTTCTGGAGTCTTATATTCCAACTTACAATGCAAATAAGTAGCCGATTTGAGGAAGGTTTTTCTCTCTCTCCATTGCTCAGGTTTCTTAGTCTTTTAATGGTATCTTTATTTATGGTGAAGATAAATATTGGACAGTTAAATTTCCAGGAGAGGAATTACCAATCTCCAAGGGTGACCAGCCGGCCAAAGGCACTTGCTCTGTTTTTGTTCAATATTGAGATTGAATTATTCACAATACAAATTATAGTTAGTGATATTTCTGATGCTAGTCAACACATCAACCACTCTTTAAACATGTAAACAACTTTTTTGTTGATGTGTCCTAAATTGGAAACATCTTTATAATGATATTGTTAGCCTGTCATTTTTCTTTTGAATGTTTGGTTCATGTTTTAATATTATGGTAAGAATCAGCAGAAGTTGAAGATTAGTGCATTCTGATAACATATTTACTTCAAACATTTCCCGCAGATGTTTGATGTTTGGCGTGTGATTCATGGCTGTTGAGGAAACAGTGTGTGGACCACCTTAGCTCACGAGGAATTAGAGTTGAAAGAAGGAATGGCATTTAAAGAAGTAACTAATAAGACGAGAAGGTACATCCCCAAATCACTGATGTGGTCGATTTTTTCATTTAGAACTGGCAGATTTTAGCAAATTTTGCAAGCAAGGTTCTCAGCAGTGTAACATGAGTGATGAGTGATTATTGTGTCCTTCACAGAAATAAAGGATTCTGCTTTCTAGTGTTTATCTCGGTATTAACTGTAATTTATGTAAGTTTCGGTGCTGACTGTAATTATTTGTCGCTGCTTTCAATTCTATCATAACATAGCGTTGGCCTGTAAGCTTTGTTTGAGAAGTGAAAAGTTAAAGGAAGCAAGCAAGCTAAGAGATTGCACATGAAGCTCAAACCCCATATAGGATTATTATGATTATTTTTGGAAGGTCAAAAAACGAGAATAAGATTGCCAGCTGCGAAATGGAATGTGGCCAAAAAGGAAATTGTAAATGGGGAAAACCGAGAGAGAGATAGGAAGAGCCTGAGACAAAGTTCTGCGATTCTCTCCGACACCTCAACGACAATCTATTTAAGCTGTAAAAGTGATAGGCAAATGAATCAATCAAAGTCGTTAACTAGCTTTGCGTTGTTCACTAAAGAAGTTCATGGATACATTTTAGGCACGTGGTTGACCCGAGATATGGTAAATAAATAAAAGGGGTGATTAGATTGAGGTCAAATTTTGATTTAAGCAGAACTCACATGCATGACCCGTAGAAGAGGTATGGTCAGAATTATGAATATTATTGACAGTTGACTTAGCGTGAATGTGACACCATGAGCATTACAAAAGATGATATATAAATACTGTTTAGAAATGTACTTTCTTTTCGAAACATGGTGTGGTGTGAATATTATTGTTCTATACCAAAAAATAAAACGTGTGAATATTATTGTTATTTATTATACAAGCTATAAAACTAATTGCTAAATAAAGTAAGGGTACGTTTAGTCTTTTTATATTTAAAAAAAATAATTTAATATAATAATTTTTAAATTAAATAATTTAATTTAAAGAGAAATATTTAAAATATGAGAAGTTAAATTATTTTAATTATAATTATAAAAAAATTAAATTATTTAACTAAAAATTAAATTTCTTTTTTTTTTTTTTAAAAAAAAAAAGGGTCCAAAGGTAGCGTTCTTTCATTAACAAACGAATCAATCAAAGTCGTTAACTAGCTTGGCGTTCATGGATCCATTTTCGGCACGTGGTTGACCTGAGATATAGTAAATGCATAAAAGGGTTGATTAAGTTGAGGTTTACTTTTCATTTAAGTGGAACTCACATAACCCCTAATAAACAAGTAATTATAATTATAATTATTCAACGTGGTGTTAAAAGATGGTATATAATTGAAGGGTTTTGATATTCACATGTAATGAGCATTATAACAAATTAACAAACAGAATTATGAACATTATTGATGGTTGACTTAGTGTGAATATGACATTATAAGCATTATAAAAGATGATATTTAAAGACTGTTTAGGAGTATACTTCCTCTTCAAAACGTGGCTTAGTGTGAATATTATTGTTGTTTATTACAGTTAATTAAATAAAACAGATGATGCAAGTTGACAGTTGACAGATAATGCTTTGTTTTAGAAAGAAGTTAGTTACACCTAATAAATGTATATGTTCTGTGTAAATATAAAAATTAAAAATATCAAAAAAATATATGCAAGAGTTACTGTATATATATATATATATGTATGTATGTATGTATGTAACATTGCTATATGGTTTATTGACTAGACGTGATAAAAGGACAGCCCGAGTAATAATTGGAACGATGGAAGTTGCAACCTTTTCACATTGCAAAGTTTAAATCGTCCTTTTCTGATTCCCCGTGCATGAGGCAAACGTCACATACGACCTAGACCATATAGCTCCAATAGAGTACCCGAAGCTTTCACACACAACAAAATAACAACCCACACACTCATCTGCTGGAGGACTAGCTGTTCACTTATATAAGAAGCGCAGAGATCTCTCATTTTGAGTTGAGGACTAGCTGTTGGAGGAATTGGAAGTACATCCGGAGGCAACCTGAGGCTTTGATACGATCAATGTCCCCGAACATGGTACATTTTTCTCCTTTATCCAGGTCGTTTTGTGGTCACGGCTGCGTCAATTTGAAGTCTCGTGGTTCCTTAGTGGCATGGAATTACACTTCGTTGATACGGATTTTTAAGGGTCGCCGTTCTTGTACTAAGTTGATGAAATGATAATTGGATCTTTTCTTTTTTGTCTTTTTAGTCTTGGAACTTGTTTATCTGATCGTATTTGATATGTTTGTTGGCACATTCAAGTTGTGACACTCTCTGCATTGTAGGCTGCTGCCACCAATCTTATAGTTGGGTCCCATGTTTGGGTGGAGGATCCTGATGTGGCTTGGATAGATGGTGAGGTTTTGGAGGTCAAGGGAGAAGATATCAAAGTCCTTTGCACTTCAGGCAAGACGGTGAGTGTGCATTGTAATGCTTTTTGATATTTGACCCTGTTTTCAATGCATTTGCTCATTCTTTTAAATTTACCAGTTGTGCTTTGATTGCTTTAAATTCTTAAACATGATTAACTAGCGGAAACAATTTAAGGATTATAGGATGGATGAAGATAACAAGGCTTCATAAAACCTTACGCTTGTCTTGCAGATTTCCAATAATTTTATTTGGTGCCCTAATTACGAATATTTGAGGCTAACATAAAATTTAGGATTCACTAACATTGTGAATTTTCACACCTCATTTATCTGGCTTGAAATTCGCAGGTTGTTGTCAAGGCTTCCAATATCTATCACAAAGATACAGAAGCCCCGCCATGTGGAGTGGATGATATGACAAAGCTCGCATATCTGCATGAACCTGAGGTGCTAGAGAATTTGAGATCCAGATATGATATTAATGAAATTTATGTATGTAATTCGGGATGATCACTTATTGTTTCTGTGTTTGTATTTCAAGCTTTCATACTACCATTGGCATGTGCTAATCCCAAAATTGTGCTTCCAGACTTACATTGGGAATATATTGATTGCTGTAAACCCTTTCAAAAAGCTACCTCATTTGTCTGATAGCCATATGATGGCACAATATAAAAAGGCAGCTGTTGGTGAACTGAGTCCACATCCCTTTGCTGTAGCTGGTGCTGCATACAGGTAATTTTCATTTATGTCCTGTAATTAGTGTATCCAACTAGTTTACAAGTCTGAGATTGTAAAATATTTCGAATGCAGGAATATGATTAATGACGGAAAGAGACAGTCTATATTGGTCAGTGGTGAAAGTGGGGCCGGTGAAACAGAAAGCACCAAGTTAGTCATGAGATGTCTTGCTTACATGGCAGGGAGAGCTGCTGCTGAAGGTAGGACTGTTGAGCAGAATGTCGAGGAGGTAAGAGAATTAGACCTTGACAACGTTAGTTTTTGGGCAAGTTAATTTGACTACCACTAAAACTTTATTTAGTTTCTATATTTATTTTAGATGTCACCATTAGTCCAATTAACGTGGATGTCTTTCTTTCCCTTTAATTTTTCCTTATTTGCAGTCCAACCTTTTTCTAGAAGCCTTTGGCAACGCTAAGACGGTTACGAACAATAATTCAAGGTTGGATGTTACACAAAAGTTTGCTGGTTATATAGATGTTGCAAATTTTATGATATATTATTTTATGCAATATGTATCCCTTTCTCACTTGCTACCTTTGCAGTCGTTTTGGCAAGTTTGTTGAGATTCAATTTGACCAGCGGGGGAGAATTTCAGGAGCTACTATCAGAACTTATCTGCTGGAAAGATCACGTGTTTGCCAGGTGTCAGATCCAGAGAGGAATTATCACTGCTTTTACATGCTCTGTGCTGCACCTCCTGAGGTAATGGAATTTCTTTTGCTTTGATTCGAGACTCAATTAGTAAAACAGAGCATTTTTTTTAGTGCTTAAATTAATGCCGTTAGAGAAACTGTCCGAAATTGGACTTATGGAGTGGTTACGTAGAAAATGAGAAATGGTTTCCCTCCTTATCATTGTTTCTATGTATTTCTTCATATAGATTGCTTGTTGTGTGCTATGACTTTCTCTTGCTGCATTATAATTATATACTAGCGTTACTACTCCTTATATTGGGTTGAGGACTTGGTGGTTAAGAGCTTGAGATTATGCATTCTTTTCTTTGCTATTGGGGAAGATTGAGATGGGTTGATGGATTTCAATTTTCTTAATCACTTCAAACACTTACGCTTTTTATTTATGGAATCAGCATGGTTTAGATCATAGATTTATGGTAATGTGGTTCCCCTATGTTGTGCCCTACCTAAAAAAAATTGATTCTTTACTTATCTGTTGAGAATGATGGGTAATAAAGACTCTGGAGGTTGCACACAAGTTATACCATACTGGGTTAACTACTTCTAGGCTTTGAATGGTAATTGGATTGGTCTTGGTTAGCAAAATGCTTTCATAGTATTTAGCACTCAGTTTAAGCAATAATTTGGTAAGCTTTGGGGTGAATTTTTACACGAACTTCTTTGGTGTCGATTTACTTCATTTTTCCTTGACCTTTAGTTTTTTGTTTTCGATATGGACATTGTTGGAATGAGTTCTAAGGAGCAGGTACTTGAGAGGGAGTTCATCATCTTTATGAAGAGTTTCATCAAGTATAATCTTTGTTTCAGTGTTTTGTCTTTCCATTTTTCCTATCATTCTTCAGGATGCAATATTTCGAGTGGTGGCAGCACTTTTGCATCTTGGGAACATTGAGTTTGCAAACGGGAAGGAAATAGACTCATCTGTGCCCAAAGATGAAAAATCTCGGTTCCATCTACAAACTGCTGCTGAACTTATCGAGTGAGCAATATTGCACACTTACATTGGTTAAAAGATATATTCTTTGCAATTTTTCAATATCGTATCCTTTCCATGTGTAATTCTTGGATTATAATTTTTATTCAGGTGTGATGCGAAGGCGCTTGAAGATTCTCTTTGCAAACACGTAATTGATCCTGGTGATGAAACAATCACGAAATGCCTGGATGCAGAAGCTGCTGCAGTCCGCCGAGATACTTTGGCTAAACTTGTGTACTCGAGGTTGTTTGACTGGTAAGCCAACGAGCAGATTGCTTGAATATAATATTATTTAATTGGTTTGAGTTTCTGGTTAATTTGGTCAATTTTCTCCAAATGTTATTTCTGTAATGCTTTTGCAGGTTGGCGGATCAAATTAATAAATCTACTGGTCAGGACCCTGAATCTAAGTCCTTCATTGGCGTGCTGGATATCTATGGCTTTGAGAGTTTGGAGACTACCAGGTACTTAACTAGTACGCCCTTCGTTGTTCAGCCAATGTTGGTCAGTCAGCCTTTTCAACAGTCATTTCAAGTGTTGGGAGTCATTGATGCCCGCCTCTAGTGGCCATCATATTCTAGCTTCTTTAATTTAATTACATTTCTTTTAGCAGGCGTTTAATTTAATTTCTTAGCTTTTTTATTGGCAGTGTGGAAACAACTGCAGTTTACTTCTATAGGAATAGGCTAGATTCTAGCTTCAGCAAAGGGGTAGTAGTTCAGTTCGTATTATCCCCCAAGTTTTCAATAGTCTTGGCTTCTTCGTAATACCTGGTTATTTTGTGTGCTTTGCAGTTTTGAGCAATTCTGCATTAATTTGGCCAATGAAAAGCTTCAGCAACATTTTATCCAGGTGTGTGTGAAAAACACTCATATATACGTCCTTATTTTATACATGCTGGAATCTTTTCAACTATAGCCCTGACAAACACATGCATGTATCTGTACTTATTTCTTGTAATGCTCCCGTTATGCAGCACGGTTTCAAAAATGAGCAAGAAGAATACAAAAAAGAGGAAATTGATTGGAGTTACAGTAACTTTGTTGCCAACCAACATATTTTGGATCTCATTGAAAAGGTTAGGCCATCTAACCCCACGAATTTTGTATCATTTTGAAATAATTTCATTACTGGTATATTTCATCATTTTTATTTTTTAAAGAAATAAATGATGACGGATAGTTCATACAACTATTATTGTAAATTATCTAATATATTATATATGTATTTTAAATATATGAAAATGTCTGTTTGGTACTCAAAAGACTCAAAAAAAGATCTTTAAGATTCTATTCGAAAATTTTCTACATAATATTAAATTATTTTAAATTTAATGATAGAAGCATTCTATTCATTATTTGAATTTTGAAGAATAATTTTTACAAAAAAATATAAAAAAATTTTGAAAGAAATGAATCCATTTCATTTCTTTCTTAAATGCTTTTTGCTTTATTACAAATTTATCTAATAGAAGAGAAAATAACAAAAAGAATTTTGATACTGACTCCAAATCTGTCAAGGTAAAAAAAAATAAGAAAGATGTAGATATAAAATTAAGAAAAAAAAATTAAAAAAAATTATCAAAATCAGTAAAAAAGTCAAATATCCAACACCTAAACAAACAATGATATTTACTCAGAATAATTCTGCGGCGAGAAACGTAGACAGAGAGAGAGCTGGATTTAAATTTTTTGATATGCTGGAAGTCCTCTATAGAAACCAAGATGAATAAAATCTTAGTCAGTGCTGATATGTCTGACCAAAAGAATTATTTGTAAAGCAAGGGTTACATGCTTCATAGCAGTCTAAAACTTGAAAACCATTTCAGTGATTCAGTGCCCTCTATGTATTTTTTTTGCATCTGACTTTTACGTACTGTAGGATCATCAGTTTCTTCTTTCATCCACATTCCCTGTATTTGACGTTCAAAAAGTAAAGAAATCTTTTGGAATCCAAAGTTGATGTGGCTGTATATCTGATCAGTTTAAACCTCCTTAACACTTTATATGGGACGGATCAATGGGTTAACATTTCTTTTATAGGTTCACAAAATTCTTTAAAACTCTAATGGAAACTTTTCATGATCTTACACATTATTCCATTTAACAAACGGATAACATAAAGTTCCCTTTTCATTTTGTCAATAATCAATATAATTTTGTTCACTACCGAAAAAATTTTAAATTTTCTCTTACACGACTTATCTTTGTAATATTTTCAGAAACCTGGTGGCGTTATTGCTCTTCCGGATGAGGCTTGGTAAGTTTACATTGCACTGGTAGCTTTGAACCGGTGGTATTGAGTCTTAATATCTCAGCACGTCTGGCTTCACTCTCCATTTTGCTTTGCCCACCTTGTAGATCTAGTTTGTCTGTGCTCAGATAGTTGAATGTGTATTGCAGCAAGTTTCTTAGATCAACACATGAGACTTTTGCCCAAAAGCTGTATCAGACTTTCAAGAACCATAGGTTTAGCAAGCCCAAATCGGTACGTAGTGACTTCAAAATTTGCCATTATGCTGCTGATGTAAGTTGGGATTGTTAGTACTTACACTGTACAATATTGGTTCAGAATGCCAAGTGTGATTTCTTTCTATTTTTGGAAGTACGTACACCTAATACGTGTCATTATTAGGTCACTTATCAAGCTGCATTGTTCCCGGACAAGATTGTTGCGAAACATCAGGAGCTTCTTAGTGCTTCCGAATGCCCCTTTGTAAGGGGTTTGTTCCCTCCTTCACCCGAGGAATCATCCAATCAATCAAAATTCTCTTCAATGGAGGTTGGAGCATTATCTTATTTCATGACAAATAATCTGATTTTCTTGCTTACTCTCTTGTTTTTAAAATTTTCTTTCACGTGTCCTGCAGCAACAATTGCAAGCATTACTTGAAACTCTCAGTGCCACTGAGCTACACCACATTCGTTGTGTAAAACCCAATAATTTACTTAAGCCAGCAAAGTTTGAGAACAAAAATGTCCTGCCGCAACTACATCGTGGGGTAAGACTGACAGCATTTGTGTTGGTTCTGGACAGTATAGTTTTTATGTCTGAAGTCAGTTACATGAGTTCATGCTTATCACAGTTCATATCATTGTAGGAAGTCATGGAGGCGATTAGGATAAGCTGCGCTGGATATCCCACTAGAAAATCCTTTGATGAATTTGTGGATCGATTCAGCCTTCTTGCGCCTAAAGCTTTGGATGGAAGGCAAACAACTCTTCATCCTTGTGTCAGATGTGTTACTCTTTGATTTTCAATAATTTTAAATCATTTCATGTTTTAATTGTCAGTTCTGATGAGGTCACTGCTTGCAAGAGGATTCTAGAGAAGGTGGGACTTAAAGGCTATCAGGTAATTAGCAGGGGTAATCAAACCTTTAATTCTTAATTGTCAGAATTTTCCATGCCGACCTCTGTATGAATAAATAGCTCTCAAATTAAGTGTATATTTGTCTAGTAACTTTTTATATAGAGCGAAGTACAGTACAGTTGTGCCTTATCTGGTTGCCACATCAGAATTGCTGCTCGAACCACTTGTTACCTTTCTAATCCCTCCCTCATTTTTCATCAGGGCTTCACTACCATTTTGCAAGAAGTCAAGTTTGGATAGTATATATTAGGTTTAGGAATGAGCAGATTGTCCTTATGGATGCTTACCACTGCTGTAGCTAATTAATTATTTTCTATGAAAACCTTATATTCATGCTTTCTAACTTAATTTCCTGGTCCTGTTTGTTGCTGCAGATTGGTGAAACAAAAGTGTTGCTTCGAGCTGGTCAAATGGCGGAACTGGATACTCGAAGGCGTGAGGTCTTAGGAAAGTCAGCAAGCATTATTCAGAGGAAAGTTCGTTCCTATTGGGCCCGCCGAAGTTTTATTTTGCTTCGTTTGTGTGCCATACGGATCCAAGCTGCATGCAGAGGTACTTGCTCATTTGCTTCATGAAGTATTATCTCAAGTTGAAACCAGGAAAATATAGAAACTTGAGAAGTCTCACAAGTTTTCAATGGTGATTGCAGGACAACTTGCTAGACAAGTTTTTGAGGGAATGCGGCGGGAGGCTTCCAGTCTGATGATTCAGAGGTGTTTCCGCATGCATATTGCTAGGAAGGCGTACATTGAATTGTATACTTCTGCTGTTTCTATTCAGACTGGTATGCGAGGGATGGCTGCTCGTTGTGAGCTACGTTTTAGAAGGCAAACTAGAGCAGCAATTGTTATTCAGGTAGATAAAATTTTAATAAAAACCATCACTAAAAGGCATTTAAACTTGGTTACTATTCTTATTGTTGTAGACTGTAGTTTTTTAAATATACAGTTAGTGCATTTCTCCAAAATAATTTGTCCATGCAAATCCCCATTAGAAACAATTTTTGCTTAGTGTGGCCTAAGAATTTTTTTATGTATTTTGTCCCTGAAAATTCAATTACTTGTGTATTTCAGAGTCATTGCCGGAAATACTTGGCACAACTTCACTATACGAAGTTAAGGAAAGCAGCAATTAGAACACAATGTGCGTGGAGAGGAAAAGTTGCTCGGCGAGAACTACGAAAGCTTAAGATGGTAATTACATATACATTCTCACCCCTCTGAGCCTTTGATACAATCGAGTGTTATAACATAATATGTTTCAAGTTGTGTGCTGAGTTTATAGGCATTATTAATAGGACTCAAGGTAGCTGTAATTTTTAGTGACTTTGGAATCTAACTAATTGCTGTGTGTGTTGACGATTGGGGTTAAAGGCAGAATTCCTTTGTAGCTAGCTTAAGGTTATTTAAGTAACATTACTAAACGGGATACTTTTTTGGCATTTTTGGAGCATTGTCAAAGAAGGAAATCCTGGGAAATTTTGATATCTAGCAGTGCCTTTCTCATGGCAGCCATATAGAGGTTCCCAACATCTTACTACAGGCCCACCCATGCTTATTGTTGCAGGAATTTCATTAGCCTGCGTGAATTTCAACTTTAAATGGCAACATTTGAAGTCATTATCTATTATTAAGGACACAACCGTTAACAACTATCGCAACCATAATCTTCCAGCAAGTGTTCTTTGTAGAGCATGCCTGTATGTGCTATTGCTGCTTTGATTTCTTGATGGGAAATACCTATATTTGCATCCACGTGCTGTTTGACCGCAGAAGTAACCAATGCCGTAGCTGTCAGTTTTTTCTTTCTTGATAAAAGAATTCAATTAGAGGGAAAGGGAGTACAGTGCAGGAGGATATCCCATTCAGTTTCTTTAGTCCCTCAAATCAGATGCCCTTGGAAATAGACAAACTAGACTTGTGATTGTGCTGCTTAGTTGAGAAATCCCAAAGATCTTCTATTTACAAAAAGCTGTAGCTTTATGCTCTTCTTTTATGGGATTCTGGTCAACAAATATGAAACTTTTAGAAAGATATCAGGGAATCAAATCCATGTATGCTGAAAGGAAATTACAAACTGACCCTGGGAACAGTTTATGATTGCTAGCTATTCGCATCTTTGCCCTTTTTTTTTTTTTTTTGGGTTTAAATTTGAGTAGCTTAGCTTTTATTCCTGTACGGATTTATAATTTTTTCTTTATTGCAGGCTGCAAGAGAAACTGGAGCTCTCCAAGCTGCCAAGAATAAGCTTGAAAAGCAAGTTGGGGACCTTACATTGAGGTTGCAGCTGGAGAAACGCTTGAGGGTAATTGACTATGAGTTTGTTGATGGCTTTGTCTTGTCTCGGCACATTATTAGTTCTCTTAATGCAAATAACATGCCTTTACTCTGTCAGTACTAACTGAATTAATTTTAGAGTTGGAATTTTCCAGTGCAGTGTGAAAAATGCACATCAAGTAGTTTGAATAAAATTTTGTAGTAGGATGATTTGCTAGGTTTATGGATGAATAGTCATTCTAGAAACTTTTGTTAGTGAAGTACACTAGATTTGTGTAATTGATGAAAAGAGTTATTGGCCTGTGCATTTAATATTAGTAATGTAAGAAAGTGATAATATGTAAATTTAAATGACCATTTAGTATATTTCCCTGCAAAACTTTTTAATACTCTGTAGATTTATTAATTTTTGATAATTGTAGGTTGATATGGAAGAAGCAAAAACACAGGAAAATGAAAGATTGCAGTCTGCTTTGCAAGAGATGCAACTTCAGTTTAAGGAAACTAAAGCTCTGCTCAAAAAGGAGCAGGAGGCTGCAAAACGGGCAGCAGAGATAGTGCCTGTCATACAGGAGGTTCCAGTTGTTGACCATGAATTAGTGGAGAAGCTTACTAGTGAAAATGAGAAACTGAAGGTAAGGTTGCTGTGGCGAAAGACATGCACTTTACTAAAAGAAACAGTCTTTGTAAATTGATACATCTCAAGAATATTCTTACTTGTGGGAAAAAAAGGTAGCAGCCAATTCTATGTACTAATGTACTGCCTTCCTGGAGTCTGTTACAGACCTTGGTGAGTTCACTGGAAAAGAAAATAGATGAAACAGAAAAACGGTATGAAGAGGCAAACAGAATTAGTGAAGAAAGGTTGAAGCAAGCTTTGGGTGCAGAATCAAAAATAATCCAATTGAAGACTACCACGCAAAGGTTTTTGTTTGTGACTAGTCTTTCTTTTTGTCAGACAAAATAAATATTTAGAGTCATATCATTTGAACTGTCAACAGTTTTCAGTGATTGGAGAGCAATCTTCCGAACTCTCCTGCTGCTGTTCCAAGACCTCTATCATCATAACCATCTTTTACTTTTGTTGCTATTGCTAGGCTTGAAGAAAAATTCTCAGAAATTGAAGCTGAAAACCAGATTCTTCGGCAACACTCTCTGGTAGGCTTATCCTTGAAAAAGATGTCAGAGCACCTTTCAACCCGTGTAAATGGGGTGACTTGTGCTTGCTATACTAAATAGAACTTTATTCTCTGTATGGAAGTATGCAACTCTGTGATATTGACATTTTAATCTGCAGAAGTTGGAAAATGGCCACCGTGCTATGAAAGAGTACATACTTTTTATCACTCTTTCTGTTACAAGCCCACTGCTTATATGTTACATTTTTGTATAAATTAAATTTCTTCTCTATGGCTGGGCGCTGCTAGCTCACCTGGCGCTTATGCTCTCATCCTTGCATTGCGTACTGGATTCGATCTTTATTTTTCCTTATTCATATCCCAGTCATACAAGCTCTTATGTTACCTAAAAAAAAAAAAAAATTCTTCTCTGTGAATCCTCTTTGTGGGGGCAAAAGTCTAACTGTCTTTTCTAAATTTTAATATTAAATGTATTAACTTTATATTATTGTTTGCATTAGATATTGTTAATTACTCCTACTGCCCATTTAAAGTAGGAGATTTGATGAGATAAACATTTATGGTCCATTAGAATTTTGCATACTCAAAATCAATTCTAATAATAAAAAATGTATATGAGTATATTTTAATAATTTTTTTATTTAGTAGGCCAACATATATTATATATACTTTTTAGTAATAATATTCAAAATTATTATGCTCATAGCTATATATACTAAACTGAACTTTATTGTAATATTTTTTTTTATATAATGAATTTCTTTTTTTTATTGTTCATGAATATAAATTTTATATTAAACTTTAAATTTTAATTACATTATATCTACATTATTTATATGTATGTATAATATATTGTATATTTATTATTTTCACTATTTTAAATTTCTAGGTCTGCCCCTGGGTCTTAGGGAATTTAGCTAGCGTTACTCCGAGGAAAGTCCGTTCCGGTTTGGCCCATCGAAGTTCTATTTTGCCTCGTTTGTCTGACATACGGATCCAGGCTGCATGCAGAGGTACTTTCTTATTTGCTTCTTGAAGCATTATCTCAAGTTAAAACCAGGAAGATATAGAAACTTGTGAAGTGTCACAAGTTCTCAATGAAGATTGTATGAAATTTCTGCTCGTTTCTTGTGTTGTACAGACATCTATCCCTACACACGGATGGCCGTATTCATGGCAGTGCCGTCGGCTATCCTCCTTGGAATGCTTGTTGAATTAAAACTTCAAAACTAGAGGAAATTAGACACATACACATGCAGGAGTTTCTCTTGTTTTAAGAAACTTATGACATTCTATTGGAAGGATGCATTAAACACATGAGTGATGGGCGATTATTGTGTCCTTCAAAGAAATAAAGGATTCTGGTTACTTGTGTTTATCTCGCTGTTAACTGTAATTCATGTAAGTTTCGGTACTGACTCCAATTATTTGTTGCTGCTTTCAATTCCATTATAACAAAGCGTTGGCCTTTAAACTTTGTATGAGAAGTGAAAAGTTAGTGGAAGGAAGCATGCTAAGAGAGTGCACATGAAGCTCAAACCCCATATTGGACTATTGTGATTATTTCTGTGTCAGGTCGAAAGACGAGAATAAGATTGCCAACTGTGAAGTGGAATATGTGGCCAAAAAGAAAATTGTAAATGGGTAAAACCTATACACAGATAGGAAGAGTTTCTGCGATTCTCTCCAACACTCCAACAACAATCTGTATAAGCTACAAAACTGATTGGCAGGTGAATTAATCAAATTCGTTGACTAGCTTTGCGTTGTCGGCTAAAGAAGTTCATGGATCCATTCTAGGCATGTCGTTGACCTGAGATATAGTAAATAAATAAAAGGGGTGATTGAGGTTTACTTTTTACCTAAGCAGTACTCACATGGCCCGTAATAAACAAGTAATTATATTTATTACTATTACTCAACGTGATGTTAAAAGATGGCATATAATTGAAGGGAAAAGATATTTGCATGTAATAAGCATCATGAGCATCATAAAAAATTCTCCAACAGAATTATGAATTGATAAATAAATTTTAGAAATTTAAGTTTAAATTTTTTTTATTACACATTACTAAAATAAAAGAAACTTATTAGAAGTGTTAAAGTTAGACAACGCATCTCTACTTATAACAACTTGTGATTAAAGAGAATGAAATAGGTTAGTTCATAACATTAACAAATTAAAAAAATATTAAATCAATTCATTTATTAAGTAATGTGAATCAATATAATTTATATATAAATCCATCAGTTATCCTTGTATTAAGTGAAACAATGAGTCAACTTGTAATTTTTTGAAGTCAAAAAATTATAAATTTTATTTTACCTTTTAAACAGCCCAATCCAATAAAACAAACTCTTTTTCACACTTCTAAAACTGATAATTGAATCAAAATGACCAGAGTTGAATTGGTAATGCTAATATTCTTTTCTTTAAAAGAAAAAGAAAAAAAAACTGCCAGGTTAAAAGATGAGATGCAATAGAATCATAATGAACAAACAGATGTGGCACAATGTGTTTCATTGGCTGTTTGTAGGGTAGGCTACTCCGTCTGTCAAGGCGTCGACGCGTCTTGATAAGTTGGTTGCAAAGCAAAACCTGTATCAGCCGATGACTGGCGGTGAAAACCAAATGGAATAAACAATGTGAATAGATGGGTGATCTAGCGGCTGAACTTGCACCGCGGAAAGCCCCATCATCAGAACCGTTGTTTTTCCTCCACTACGGGTCACGAAATCAAAATAATATTAATAAAAATAAAGTTAAACCTGAACCAAAATCTCGGAGGTTTGAACGCAACCCATGAACGTGTCTTACTGGCTGTCTTGTGGACGCGCTTCGATTAATTATTTTACCAAAAAGTTATTCCGGGGGACCCACTTTCCGGTGTCCCATGGCTTATTCCTGTGGGTCCCATACTTTTGTTTGGAGATTGAACTTTGGTTTGAGTAATGTTATTTCTACATAATTTTTTACTATGTTCGTTATATCTCTTATGTGTTAAAAATAAAAAATTAAAAAATATAGTAAAAAAAATAAAAAAAAAGAGCAAGAATGAAAACGTAATAATTGTGCTTTATTTTTATTTTAAAATTCAGACTCTAGTCTTTCTTTTGACATTGCTGAAGTATATGACTCTCAGATGAGTATTTATCTTGTCAAAGTTTCTTTTTCATTTTAATAAATGTAATTATCATGGAGCAAAGTTAGATTTATTCCCTTTGGCAACTTGCACTAGGAGCTTTAAATTCAGAGGTTCTTCTTGCTGCACTGCCATGGAGGTTTGCGCATCAAAGTCTTCTCACGGCCCTTGAAGAGTCCCTCTGTCAACTTGAACTTCTTTCTATGGATCTTTGTTAGCTTTATTAGTTTATGCTTTAATGACCTTGTTAAATTACTCTTCTATTCTTTGTTCTTTCTTTCTTTTTCTTTTCTTTTCAATTGTACAGTATTAATCAATTAAATTACACTGCTGCTCTTTATGCAATAGTCGAATTGTAACATGGCGATAACTAAAGTGTAATATTTGATAGCAAAAATGTAACACTCAATAGCTAAAATCTAACTTTCTTAGGTAAAAAGTATTATGCGCAAGATGAAGTGTCTCATTCAAATTGAACATTTACAAGGCTATAAGAAGGAGTTTTAACAAATTGTATCAAAGACAATAATTCATCGGACATAAAATTTTACATACAATAGCCGAATCCTAACATGGCAATAGCTAAATTTTAACACGTCAATAGTTAAAGTGTAATATGCGATAGGTGAAGTGTAACACTCAATAGTCAAAATGTAACTTTCCTAAATAAAAAGTATCATGCACAAGATAAAGTGTCTCCTTCAAATTGAACGTTTACAAGGCTATAGGAAGGGGTTTTGACAAATTGTATCCAAGAAAATAATTCATCGGTCATAAAATTTTATGTGCAATAGCCGAATTGCAACATGCGATAGTTAAATTGTAACATACCGATAGTTAAAGTGTAACGTGCGATAGCTAAAGTGTAACACTCAATAGCCAAAATGTAACTTTCCTAAGTAAAGAGTATTATGTGCAAGATGAAATGCTTCATTCAAATTGAACGTTTACAAGGTTATAAGAAGGAGTTTTGACAAATTACATCTAAGAAAATAATTCATCAGTCATGAAATTTTATGTGTAATAACCAAATTCTAATATGACAATAGCTAAATTGTAACATGTCAATAGTTAAAGTGTAACATGCGATAGCTAAAGTGTAACACTCAATAGTTAAAATGTAACTTTCCTAGGTAAAAAGTATCATACGTAAGATAAAGTGTCTCCTTCAAATTGAACGTTTATAAAGCTATAGGAAGGAATTTTGACAAATTGCATCCAAGAAAATAATTCATCGGTTATGAAATTTTATATGTAATAGCCGAATTGCAACATGGCGATAGCTAAATTATAACATGCCAATAATTAAAGTGTAACGTGAGATAGCTAAAGTGTAACACTCAATAGGTAAAATGTAACTTTTTTAAATAAAGAGTATTATGTGTAAGATAAAATGTCTTCTTCAAATTGAACATTTATAAGGTTATAAGAAGGAGTTTTGACAAATTGCATCTAAGACAATAATTCATCGGTCATGAAATTTTATGTGTAATAGCCGGATTGCAACATAATAATAGCTAAATTGTAACATGCCGATAGTTAAAGTGTAATGTGCGATAGCTAAAGTATAACACTCAATAGCCAAAATGTAACTTTCCTAAGTAAAGAGTATTATGTGTGAGATGAAATGTCTCTTTCAACATGAACGTTTACAAGGCTATAGGAAGGAGTTTTCACAAATTGCATCCAAGAAAATAATTCATCGGTCATAAAATTTTATGTGCAATAATCGAATTATAACATGGCGATAGCTAAATTGTAACATGTTAATAGTTAAAGTGTAACATCCGATAGCTAAAGTGTAACATGGCAATAGTTAAAGTGTAACAAATTATATTTAATTTTCAATTTTTATAAAATTAATGAATAATTTTATAACTTATATTAATACTAATTAGCCATAAATTTTATAAAAATTATTAATTAATTTTATAAAAGTTACAAGTTATCATTAATTTGTGCACAAAATTTTTATACAAGTAATGTTATTCAATTTTTTTTATAAAATTTTTACCTAAATAAATTAAAGGATTTAGAAAGTTTTATGCATTTTTAGATCTTTTTTCTCATATTTTTTGTGAACTCAAGGTATTAGTTAAAAGTTAAAAATTAATCTTCTTTAAAAAATAAAAATTATCTAAACGATTTTTATCTCTTTCAATAAATTTTTTTTATACACACAATCTACATTGAATTTAAGATAATATATTTAAAAAATTTACCTATTTACCAACTTTACCACATTTTTCTTAACAAAAAAACCTGCATTGTATGGCAAGAGATATGCTAAACTATGGATGAGAATTAAGTGATTTTTGGTTAGAAAGTTATAGTGAGCAATAATAGAAAGATAAAAATAGGATTAAGAAAGAGAAAAATTAATAAAAAAATTAAAATTGATAAATTTTAATATAAAGAGATAAAAAGTTATAAATGTTAGAAAAAATAAATAAATTATCCAAATCCGCTAAACTATATGCATTTTATTTCTCAAATCTAATTATCTTATTATCTTTTTTTTTAATAATCTTATCTTCTAAAATCTTGATTAATATTAATATTAGATGCAAAACTAGGTAATTTACACTATTTATGAATGAAAATATCCTATATAAAAATAATAGTGTAACTTAATGTTAAGCCAATAGAAATTGTGAGAAATTATTCAATACATTTTGTGTACATAAGAATTCAGTAACTTGATTTTCGATTAAGGAAAATATTTCAAATTTCAAATTTAAAAAATAAGTAACAAGGTTGAAAGTTAAATTTTAAAAAATTATCCTCAAAAAATGTATCGGGAGTACACTGCATCGCGCTCATTGTCATGTCAATCTCGACCTTTGTTTTTAGCTGATACTCCTCGGCTGGAGCAGGCTAAGCAGGTAACCAATTTGCAGCTTTGTTGGTAACTCCTTTTTTTATTTATCATTTAAGAAAAATGTACAAGGATTAAGGAACTTATTAAATAGTCTTAAATATTCTCTCATATTCTTAAATTACCCTTATAAAAAAACTTAAAGGTCTGTCTTTAACTACTCTCTTAGTTGAAAATTTAGTAGAATATTTAATAAAGATAGTGGTTATTGTGAGGGTATAATTGAAAAAAAGTAATTATTGTTGCTTTGGTTCTGAGAAAGTGGCAACTAAAAAGGACTAACGATAATACTCTAAAATGGATTGAAGGGAG
Organism: Dicorynia guianensis; assembly: GCA_037013595.1. Lineage (NCBI taxonomy): Eukaryota > Viridiplantae > Streptophyta > Magnoliopsida > Fabales > Fabaceae > Dicorynia > Dicorynia guianensis. The sequence continues at coordinate 36,715,847 of JASUAB010000007.1, forward strand.
TAGCTTTATTAAACTCAAAGATACGTTGTGTGCCATAAATTTCACTATTAACTTCCGGCAGTCACTTGCTTTGTTGTAGTTGCTACAATTTCTTTCTTATTAATTGAACTGAAAGATTCTTCACCTTGGATTAGTTATGTCAATTAGTTTTCATATGCTTGATGATATAAAAAGAAGAGGAAGGTTGTGGGGCTTGACATCTGGTGATGTTTTAAAGGTTGGCTATGTTGGCAGGCCCTTGAGGAAATGTTATGTTTGTAATCTTAAGGGTTCTGAGTGGATAGAGTTTTTCTGTTTTAATTTTTTATTGAGATTTAGTTACTTTGTGACAATGATGCACATATGCAGTTGCCAGGAGTTTCTTGGTCAAGCTACAATCTACATCTCATGCAAATTATATGATTAAGGTGACTTAATCATTTATTTCGCATTACTGCTTATCTCCAACTCATGGCTTAAATCCATTCTTATTTGTGTTCAATTTCCTATTTCTCTGCAGGATGTACGGGTAGCAAATGGTCAGTCATTATTGTGTATTTTTGTATTATTGGCAATTCTATCTTCAATTCTTAAGCAAAACAATTAATATGTCTTCCATTTGTTGTTGTGAAAATGTAGTTTTTCTTTTCTCCTTTGGGTGGGAGTCGTGGTTTTTCAATTTTGCATTCCTTGGCTGTGGACTCAGTATAGTTATATGAGTCACCTAGCTCAATTTACATTGGCAACTTTGAATTCGTGAGTTAACAACTGTAAAGGTTTTAGCTTGGTGAGGCATTCTTGTTGGGTGTAATACCTAAAGTTGATTCTGCCATTGAATCATAGAGATTTCATTTTCTAGCCTGGAAGGTTGTACATAATTCTATGTGCATATCATATTATTCAGTTTATATATCTTTCTAACTTTAATATTTTGCAGGAATCCCTGTTCTATTCAGTGGGTGCTTAACTAGAATACGTACAGCTAGTTTTAGGCCACCATATTGGCTCAGAGAAAACAATGGACCAAACCCCACCAGTACTTCCTTTGCAAGATCCATTTCCTCAAGAGCATCAGATAAACCAGGAAAAGATACAAATGAGGTTTAAGTTTGGAAAATTTGGACTTCTGTATATACAATTCCCTCGTTTTCTGGTCACTTTATCACTGTTTATTATTGTGGTTGATCTAAATGTGACTGACTTAACTGATCAAATGGAATTAAAAGAATGAAATACTACATTCCTTTCCTGGAGTCTAAATGTGGACAATGTGATTGTGACCTTTGAATGCTGCTGATACTTGCAATCACAATAAAGTTTCATGCTTGATTGATTTTTGGAAATGTCATTATATAAAAGAATAGGCCAATTGTCATAGATTCATAGAAGAGAGCAAATATTTTCTATCCGCCAAATTCCAGAGAATGGCTGTGTTTTATAACCTTATTATAACCCACAAATTCATAATTAAATCAAGCACCTTAATCTCTTATTTCCAATTTTTTGACAGACTAGAAAGGACATATCAACTGTTGAGGATCCCTTTGATTCTCCAACATATAATATTCCAGAGAAGCCAGTAACATTTGGGGAGGGGGCATCCTACAGTGTCATCATTCTTGCAGGGCTGGGAATTGCTCTTGCTGCAGGATATGCTGTTTTCAAGGAGCTTATATTTGAACCCAAAGAGTAAAGGATATAAATTTCATGTTGAATTTATATTTGTTAAGAGATTGTTATGATTTCATTGGTTGAAGGTTTTCATCTTTCTTTAATTTCATTCTGATTTTAAAAGCTGGTAACAGGTACAAGATCTATGGCAAGGCTCTCAAAAGAATTGAAGATGACAGTCAGGTGAGTGAAACTCTTCTTTCATATCTCCTTTCCTAAATAGTGAAGGAAAATTATAAGGAAGCATTTTCATATTGAGCAACTTAGATCTTAGAAAAGGTAGAGGTTAGTGTCCTCAAGTGTTTGGGGTTACATATCTAGCAAGAAACTATACAAGGAAAACTATGAGGAGGGAATAATTATAATAAGAGAAACGTTACTATGGTTATAGTGAGGTTCAAATGCTTTTTGATTTTATGATTAAATTTTGTAAAGAAGCTATGGCTCCATATGAGAGGGAATAATAGGTTTGAAGAGTACATTTACATTTTGAGTCTGTCATTTCAAATCTCCTCATATAGCTGTGATATGGCAGTAGATTTGCTTTGTACCAGGTCAAAGTGAGGATTGGATCCCCTATCACAGGCTATGGTCAAGAGAGCAGGAACCGTGCTGCTCGTCAACGAATTCCCAACAAGATATGGACTGATGAAGATGGCGTTGAGCATGTAGAGGTAATTACTTATCAGCATGTGGGCAAATAACTCGTTATGTATGGATGCACAATTTCTTGTATGGGTAATCTTCCCCCAACCGCCTCCACCCCTCATAAGAAATGAATAAAAATAATGAAAAAGACAGAAAAGATTAGAGAGAATTGGAAAGATGTGGGAGGACTTCATTGGAGACTCTGTTGAATTGTTTCTGTGTGAATTGCAATTTGTTTAAATTTCTTATTGTTCTGGAAGATTCATGTTGTTTAGAAGGTGTATCTATTGTGTGGATAATACGGTTTGTTCTTAAGTACTGTCAATTTGGTTACAGGTTAACTTCTATATCCGGGGACCCCATGGAAATGGAAAAGTTTTCTCCGAGATGTTCAGAGATCAAGTGGACAAGCAATGGAAGTTCATGTACTTGATTGTTGATATTAGATCACCCTCTCCAGCACAATTGTTTGTGGAGTCTTGTATTCCAACTTACAATGCAAATAAGTAGCCGACTTGAGGAAGGTTTTTTTCTCTCTCCATTGCTCAGGTTTCTTAGTCTTTTAATGTTATCTTTATTTATGGTGAAGATAAATATTGGACAATTAAATTTCCAGGAGAGGAATTACCAATCTCCAAGGGTGACCAGCCCGCCAAAGGCACTTGCTCTGTTTTTGTTCAATATTGAGATTGCATTATTCACAATACAAATTATAGTTAGTGATATTTCTGATGCTAGTCAACACATCAACCACTCTTTAAACATGTAAACAACTTTTTTGTTGATGTGTCCTAAATTGGAAACATCTTTATAATGATATTGTTAACCTGTCATTTTTCTTTTGAATGTTTGGTTCATGTTTTAATACTATGGTAAGAATCAGCAGAAGTTGAAGATTAGTGCATTCTGATAACATATTTACTTCAAACATTTCCCGCAGATGTTTGATGTTTGGCCTGTGACTCATGGCTGTTGAGGAAACAGTGTGTGGACCACCTTAGCTCATGAGGAATTAGAGTTGAAAGAAGGAATGGCATTTAAAGAAGTAACTAATAAGACGAGAAGGCACATCCCCAAATCACAGGTGTGGTCGATTTTTTCATTTAGAACTCGCAGATTTTAGCAAATTTTGCAAGGAAGATTCTCAGCAGTGTAACATGAGTGATGAGTGATTATTGTGTCCTTCACAGAAATAAAGGATTCTGCTTTCTAGTGTTTATCTCGGTATTAACTGTAATTTATGTAAGTTTCGGTGCTGACTGTAATTATTTGTCGCTGCTTTCAATTCTATCATAACATAGCGTTGGCCTGTAAGCTTTGTTTGAGAAGTTAAAAGTTAAAGGAAGGAAGCAATCTAAGAGATTGCACATGAAGCTCAAACCCCATATAGGATTATTGTGATTATTTTTGTGAGGTTGAAAAACGAGAAAAGATTGCCAGCTGCGAAATGGAATGCGGCGAAAAAGGAAATTGTAAATGGGGAAAACCGAGAGAGAGATAGGAAGAGCCTGAGACAAAGTTCTGCAACTCTCTCCGACACCTCAACGACAATCTATTTAAGCTATAAAAGTGATAGGCAAATGAATCAATCAAAGTCGTTAACTAGCTTTGCATTGCTCACTAAAGAAGTTTATGGATACATTTTAGGCACGTGGTTGACCCGAGATATGGTAAATAAATAAAAGGGCTGATTAAATTGAGGTCAAGTTTTTATTTAAGCAGAACTCACATGCATGACCCGCATGAGATGTATGGTCAGAATTATGAATGTTATTGACAGTTGACTTAGCGTGAATGTGACGTCATGAGCATTACAAAAGATGATATATAAATACTGTTTAGAAATAAACTTTCTTTTCGAAACATGGTGCGGTGTGAATATTATTGTTTTATACCAAAAAATAAAACGTGTGAATATTATTGTTATTTATTATATAAGCTATAAAACTAATTGCTAAGCAAAGTAAGGGTACGTTTAATCTTTTTATATTTAAAAAAATAATTTAATATAATAATTTTTTAATTAAATAATTTAATTTAAAAAGAAATATTTAAAATATGAGAAGTTAAATAATTTTAATTGTAATTATAAAAAAAATTTAATTATTTAACTAAAAATTAAATTTCTTTTTTTTTTAATAAAAAAGGGATCCAAAGGTAGCGTTCTTTCATTAACAAACAAATCAATCAAAGTCGTTAACTAGCTTCGCGTTCATGGATCCATTTTCGGCACGTCGTTGACCTGAGATATCGTAAATGCATAAAAGGGTTGATTAAGTTGAGGTTTACTTTTCATTTAAGTGGAACTCACATAACCCATAATAAACAAGTAATTATAATTATAATTATAATTATTCAACGTGGTGTTAAAAGATGGTATATAATTGAAGGGAAAAGATATTCACATGTAATGAGCATTATAAAAAAATTAACAAACAGAATTATTGACGGTTGACCTAGTGTGAATATGACATTATGAGCATTATAAAAGATGATATTTAAGGACTGTTTAGGAGTATACTTTCTTTTCAAAACGCGGCTTAGTGTGAATATTATCGTTGTTTATTACACTTGATTAAATAAAACAGATGATGGAAGTTGACAGTTGACAGATAATGCTTTGTTTTAGAAAAAAGATAGTTACGCCTACTAAATGTATATATTCTGTGTAAATATAAAAATTAAAAATATAAAAAAATATATGCAAGAGTTGCTGTATAAATATATATATATATATATATATATATATATGTAACATTGCTCTCTGGTTTATTGACTAGTACGTGATAAAAGGACAGCCCGAGTTGTAATTGGAATGATAGAAGTTGCAACCTTTTCACATTGCAAAGTTTAAATCGTCCTTTTCTGATTCCCCGTGCATGAGGCAAACGTCACATACGACCTAGACCATATAGCTCCAATAGAGTACCCGAAGCTTTCACACACAACAAAATAACAACCCACACACTCACCTGCTGGAGGACTAGCTGTTCACTTATATAAGAAGCGCAGAGATCTCTCATTTTGAGTTGAGCACTAGCTGTTGGAGGAATTGGGAAGTACATCCGGAGGAAACCTGAGGCTTCGATACGATCAATGTCCCCGAACATGGTACATTTTTCTCATTTATCCAGGTCTTTTTGTGGTCACGGCTGCGTCAATTTGAAGTCTCGTGGTTCCTTAGTTGCATGGAATTACACTTCGTTGATACGGATTTTTAAGGGTCGTCGTTCTTCTACTAAGGTGATGAAATGATAATTGGATCTCTTCTTTTTTTGTCTTTTTAGTCTTGGAACTTGTTTATCTGATCGTATTTGATATGTTTGTTGGCACATTCAAGTTGTGACACTCTCTGCATTGTAGGCTGCTGCCACCAATCTTATAGTTGGGTCCCATGTTTGGGTGGAGGATCCTGATGTGGCTTGGATAGATGGTGAGGTTTTGGAGGTCAAGGGAGAAGATATCAAAGTCCTTTGCACTTCAGGCAGGACGGTGAGTATGCATTGTAATGCTTTTTGATATTTGACCCTGTTTTCAATGCATTTGTTCATTCTTCTAAATTTAGCAGTTGTGCTTTGATTGCTTTAAATTCTTAAACATGATTAACTAGTGGAAACAATTTAAGGATTATAGGATGGATGAAGATAACAAGGCTTCATAAAACCTTACGCTTGTCTTGCAGATTTCCAATAATTTTATTTGGTGCCCTAATTATGAATATTTGAGGCTAACATAAAATTTAGGATTTACTAACATTGTGAATTTTCACACCTCATTTATCTGGCTTGAAATTCGCAGGTTGTTGTCAAGGCTTCCAATATTTATCACAAAGATACAGAAGCCCCGCCATGTGGAGTGGATGATATGACAAAGCTCGCATATCTGCATGAACCTGGGGTGCTTGAGAATTTGAGATCCAGATATGATATTAATGAAATTTATGTATGTAATTTGGGATTATCACTTATTGTTTCTGTGTTTGTATTTCAAGCTTTCATACTACCGTTGGCATGTGCTAATCCCAAAATTGTGCTTCCAGACTTACATTGGGAATATATTGATTGCTGTAAACCCTTTCAAAAAGCTACCTCATTTGTATGATAGCCATATGATGGCACAATATAAAGAGGCAGTTGTCGGTGAGCGGAGTCCACATCCCTTTGCTGTAGCAGGTGCTGCATACAGGTAATTCTCATTTGTGTCCTGTAATTAGTTCATCCAACTAGTTTACAAGTCTGAGAGTGTAAAATACTTCGAATACAGGAATATGATTAATGACGGAATGAGACAGTCTATATTGGTCAGTGGTGAAAGTGGGGCCGGTGTAACAGAAAGCACCAAGTTAGTCATGAGATATCTTGCTTACATGGGAGGGAGAACTGCTGCTGAAGGTAGGACTGTTGAGCAGAAGGTCGAGGAGGTAAGAGAATTAGACCTTGACAACGTTAGTTTTTGGGCAAGTTAATTTGACCATCACTAAAACTTTATTTAGTTTCTACATTTATTTTAGATGTCACCATTAGTCCAATTAACGTGGATGTCTTTCTTTCCCTTTAATTTTTCCTTATTTGCAGTCCAACCTTGTTCTAGAAGCCTTTGGCAACGCAAAGACAGTTACGAACAATAATTCAAGGTTGGATTTTACACAAAAGTTTGCTGGTTATGTAGATGTTGCAAATTTTATGCTATATTATCTTATGCAATATGTATCCCTTTCTCACTTGCTACCTTTGCAGTCGTTTTGGCAAGTTCGTTGAGATTCAATTTGACCAGCGGGGGAGAATTTCAGGAGCTACTATCAGAACCTATCTGCTGGAAAGATCACGTGTTTGCCAGGTGTCAGATCCAGAGAGGAATTATCACTGCTTTTACAGGCTCTGTGCTGCACCTCCTGAGGTAATGGAATTTCTTTTGCTTTGATTCGAGACTCAATTAGTAAAACAGAGCATTTTGTTTAGTGCTTAAATTAATGCCGTTAGAGAAACTGTCCGAAATTGGACTTACGGAGTGGTTACGTAGAAAATGAGAAATGGTTTCCTTCCTAATCATTGTTTCTATGTATTTCTTCATATAGATTGCTTGTTGTGTGGTATGACTTTCTCTTGCTTCATTATAATTATATACTAGCGTTACTACTCCTTATATTGGGTTGAGGACTTGGTGGTTAACAGCTTGAGATTATGTATTCTTTTCTTTGCTATTGGTGGAAGATTGAGATGGGTTGATGGATTTCAATTTTCTTAATCACTTCAAACACTTATGCTTTTTATTTATAGAATCAGCATGGTTTAGATTCATAGGTTTATAGTAATGTGGTTCCCCTGTGTTGTCCCCTACCTAAAAAAAATATGATTTACTTATCTGTTGAGAATGATGGGTAATAAAGACTTTGGAGTTTGCGCACGAGTTTTACCATATTGGGCTGACTACTTTTAGGCTTTGAATGGTTATTGGATTAGTCTTGGTTGGCAAAATGCTTTCATAGTATTTAGCACTCAGTTTAAGCAATAATTTGAAACCCTTGGGGTGAATTTTTGCGTGAACTTCTTTGGCATCTATTTACTTCATTTGCCTTGACCTTTAGTTTTTTGTTTTTGATAGGAGGTTCAAAAGTACAAATTGGGAAACCCAATAATGTTTCATTATCTGAATCAATCAAATTGCTATGAGTTAGAAGGGGTTGATGAGTTGAAAGAATATATTGCAACAAGACGAGCAATGGACATTGTTGGAATGAGTTCTGAGGAGCAGGTATTTGAGATAGAGTTTATCATCTTTATGATGATTTTCATCAAGCATGATCTTTGCTACAATGTTTTGTTTTCCATTTTTCCTATATCATTCTTCAGGATGCAATATTTCGAGTGGTGGCAGCGATTTTGCATCTTGGGAACATTGAGTTTGCAAACGGAAAGGAAACAGACTCATCTGTGCCCAAAGATGAAAAATCTCGGTTCCATCTCCAAACTGCTGCTGAACTTTTCAAGTGAGCAATATTGCACGCTAACATTGGTTAAAAGATATATTCTTTGCAAATTTTCAATATCATATCCTTTCCATGTGTAATTCTTGGATTATAATTTTTATTCAGGTGTGATGCGAAGGCGCTTGAAGATTCTCTTTGCAAACGCGTAATTGTTACTCGTGATGAAACAATCACGAGATGTCTGGATCCAGAAGCTGCTGCAATCAGCCGAGATACTTTGGCTAAACTTGTGTACTCGAGGTTGTTTGACTGGTAAGCCAATAAGCAGATTGCTTGAATATAATATTATTTAATTGGTTTGAGTTTCTGGTTAATTTGGTCAATCTTCTCCAAATGTTTTTTCTGTAACGCTTTTGCAGGCTGGTGGATAAAATTAATAAATCTATGGGTCAGGACCCTGAATCTAAGTCCATCATTGGCGTGCTGGATATGTATGGTTTTGAGAATTTGAAGACTAACAGGTGCCTAACTAGTACGCCCTTTGTTGTTCAGCCAATGTTGGTCGGTCAGCCTTTTCAACAGTCATTTCAAGTGTTGGGAGTCATCGATGCCCACCTCAAGTGGTCATCATATTCTAGCTTCTTTAATTTAATTTAATTTCTTTTAGCAGGCGTTTAATTTAATTTCTTAGCTCCTTTATTGGCAGTGTGGTAACAACTGCAGTTTACTTCTATAGGAATAGGCTATATTTCTAGCTTCAGCAAAGTGGTAGTAGTTCAGTTCGTATTATCCCCCAAGTTTTCAATAGTTTTGGCTTCTTCGTAATACCTGGTTATTTTGTGTGCTTTGCAGTTTTGAGCAATTCTGTATTAATTTGGCCAATGAAAAGCTTCAGCAACATTTTATCCAGGTTTATGTGAACACACTCATATACACGTACTTATTTTATACATGCTGGAATCTTTTCAACTAAAGCCCTGACAAACACATGCACGTATCTGTACTTATTTCTTGTAATGCTCCCGTTATACAGCACGTTTTCAAAAATGAGCAAGAAGAATACAAACGAGAGGAAATTGATTGGAGTTACATTAACTTTGTTGACAACCAACATATTTTGGATCTCATTGAAAAGGTTAGGCCATCTAACCCCACAAACTTTGTATCATTTCGAAATAATTTTATTACTGGCATATTTCACCATTTTTATTTTTTGAAGAATTAAATGATGATGGATAGTTCATACAACTATTATTGTAAGTTATCTAATATATTATGTATGTATTTTAAATATATGAAAAGTTCTGTATGGTGTTCAAAAGATTCAAAAATAGATCTTTTAGATTGTATTCAAAAATTTTGTATATGATATTAGATTATTTTAAATTTATTGATGAAGCATTCTATTCATTATTTGAATTTTGAAGAGTAATTTTTACAAAAAGAATATAAAATAAATTAATAATTCATTTCTTTTTTAAATACTTACAAAGTTATCAAATAGAAGAGAAAATAATAAAAAAATTTTCTTAATAATTTAAATTAAGAAAATAATGAATGACAACCTCTGAAAAGTGATATTTATTCTAAATATAAATTGGGATCTCTTATCGTAAATGTAAAAAAAAAGAAATAAAATGGTTGATATAAAATTAAGAAATAATAATAATAACAAAAAAATAAAATTTACGTATTAAATTATAAAAAAATATAAAGAAAAAGTCACCAGCAAAGGTAGTCAAATATCCAACACCTTCCATACACACAATGATATTTACTCAGAATAACTCTGTGGGGAGAAAGGTAGACAGAGAGAGGACTGAATTTAAATCTTTTGATATGCTGGAAGTCCTCTATAGAAACCAAGATGAATAAAATCTTAATCAATGCTTATTTGTCTGACCAAAACAATTATTTGTAAAGCAAGGGTTACATGCTTCTTAGTAGTCTAAAACTGTAAAACCATTTTAGCGATTCAGTGCCCGCTATGCTTTTTTTTGCATCTGACTTTTACGTTCTACAGGATCTTCAGTTTCTTCTTTCATCCACATTCTCTGTATTTGATGTTCAAAAAGTAAAGAAATCTTTGGGAATCCAAAGTTGATGTGGCTGTATATCTGATCAATTTAAACCTCCTGAATACTTTCTAGGGGACAGATCAATGGGTTAACATTTCTTTTATGGGTTCAAAAAATTTTTTGAAGTCAAATGGAAACTTTTATGATCTTACGCATCATTCCTTTTAAAAACGGATAACATAAAGTTTCCTTTTCATTTTGTCAATAATCAATATAATTTTGTTCACTACCAAAAAAAATTTAAATTTTCTCTTACATGACATGTCTTTGTAATACTTTCAGAAACCTGGTTGCGTTATTGCTCTTCTGGATGCGGCTTGGTAAGTTTACATTGCACTAGTGGCTTTGAACTGGTGGTATTGAGTCTTAATATCTCAGCACGTCTGGCTTCACTCTCCAATTTACATTGCCCACCTTGTAGATATATTTTGTTGGTGCTCAGATAGTTGTATGTGCATTGCAGTATGTTTCTTAGATCAACACATGAGACTTTTGCGAAAATGCTGTATCAGACATTCAAAAACCATAAAAGGTTCAGCAAGCCCAAATTGGCACGTAGTGACTTCACAATTTGCCATTATGCTGGTGATGTAAGTCTGGGATTTTTAATACTTACGCTTTACAATATTGATTCAGAATGCCAAGTGTGATTTCTTTCTATTTGTGAAGTACGTACACCTAATCTGTGTCATTATTAGGTCACTTATCAAACTGAATTGTTCCTGGACAAGAACAATGATTATGTTGTTGCAGAACATCAGGAGCTTCTTAGTGCTTCCAAATGCCCCTTTGTAGCGGGTTTGTTCCCCCCGTCACCTGAGGAATCATCCAAACAATCAAAATTCTCTTCAATAGGTTCCCGGTTCAAGGTTGGAGCATTATCTCATTTCAAGACAAATAATCTGGTTTTCTTGCTTACTCTCTTGGTTTTAAAATTTTTTTTCACATGTCCTGCAGCAACAATTGCAAGCATTACTTGAAACTCTCAGTGCCACTGAGCCACACTACATACGTTGTGTAAAACCCAATAATTTACTTGAGCCAGCAATTTTTGAGAATAACAATGTCTTGCTGCAACTACGTTGTGGGGTAAGACTGATAGCATTTGTGTTGGTTCTGGACAGTAAAATTTTCATGTCTGAAGTCAGTTACATGAGTTTATGCTTATCACATAGTTCATATCATTGTAGGGAGTCATGGAGGCGATTAGGATAAGCTGCGCTGGATATCCCACTAGACAATCCTTTGATGAATTTGTGGATCGATTCGGCCTTCTTGCGCCTGAAGCTTTGGATGGAAGGCAAACAACTCTTCATCCTTGTGTCAGATGTGTTACTCTTTGATTTTCAATAATTTTAAATCATTTCTTGTTTTAATTGTCAGTTCTGATGAGGTCACTGCTTGCAAGAGGATTCTAGAGAAGGTGGGACTTAAAGGCTATCAGGTAATTATCAGGGGTAATCAAACCTTTAATTCTTAATTATCAGAATTTTCCATGCTGATCTCTGTATGAATAAATACTCTCAAATTAAGTGTATATTTGTCTAGTAACTTTTTATATAGAGCGAAGTACAGTACAGTTGTGGCTTATCTGGTTTCCACATCAGAATTGCTGCTCGAACCACTAGTTACCTTTCTTTTCCCTCATTCATTTTTCATCAGGGCTTCACTACCATTTTGCAAGAAGTCAAGTTTCGATAGTATATATTAGGTTTAGGAATGAGCAGATTGTCCTTATGGATGCTTATCACCGCTGTAGCTAATTGCTTGTTTTCTATGAAAACCTTATATTCATGCTTTCTAACTTAATTTCCTGGTCCTGTTTGTTGCTGCAGATTGGTAAAACAAAAGTGTTTTTTCGAGCTGGCCAAATGGCGGAACTGGATACCCGTAGGAGTGAGGTCTTAGAAAAGTCAGCAAGCATTATTCAGAGGAAAGTTCGTTCCTATTTGGCCCGCCGAAGTTTTAATTTGCTTCGTTTGTCTGCCATACGGATCCAAGCTGCATGCAGGGGTACTTGCTCATTTGCTTCATGAAGTATTATCTCAAGTTGAAACCAGGAAAATATAGAAACTTGCGAAGTCTCACTAGTTTTCAATGGTGATTGCAGGACAACTTGCTCGACAAGTTTTTGAGGGAATGCGGCGGGAGGCTTCCAGTCTGATGATTCAGAGGTGTTTCCGCGTGCATATTGCTAGGAAGGCGTACATTGAATTGTATACTTCTGCTGTTTCTATTCAGACTGGTATGCGAGGGATGGCTGCTCGTTGTGAGCTACGTTTTAGAAGGCAAACTAGAGCAGCAATTGTTATTCAGGTAGATAAAATTTTAATAAAAACCATCACTAAAAGGCATTTAAACTTGGTTACTATTCTTATTGTTGTAGACTGTAGTTTTTTAAATATATAGTTAGTGCATTTCTCCAAAATAATTTGTCCATGCAAATCCCATTAGAAACAATTTTTGCTTAGTGTGGCCTAAGAATTTTTTTATGTATTTTGTCCCTGAAAATTCAATTACTTGTGTATTGCAGAGTCATTGCCGGAAATACTTGGCACAACTTCACTATACGAAGTTAAGGAAAGCAGCAATTAGAACACAATGTGCGTGGAGAGGAAAAGTTGCTCGGCGTGAACTACGGAAGCTTAAGATGGTAATTACATATACATTCTCACCCCTCTGAGCCTTTGATACAATCGAGTGTTATAACATAATATGTTTCAAGTTGTGTGCTGAGTTTATAGGCATTATTAATAGGACTCAAGGTAGCTGTAATTTTTAGTGACTTTGGAATCTAACTAATTGCTGTGTGTGTTGACGATTGGGGTTAAAGGCAGAATTCCTTTGTAGCTTGCTTAATGTTATTTAAGTAACATTACTAAATGAGATACTTTTTTGGCACTTTTGGAGCATTGTCAAAGAAGGAAATCCTGGGAAATTTTGATATCTAGCAGTGCCTTTCTCATGGCAGCATATAGAGGTTCCCAACACCTTCTACAGGCCCACCCATACTTATTGTTGCAGGAATTTCATTTTTTTAGCCTGCGTGAATTTCAACTTTAAATGGCAACGTTTGAAGTCATTATCAATTATTAAGACCACAATCGTGAACAACTATCGCAACCATAATCTTCCAGCAAGTGTTCTTTCTAGAGCATGCCTATATGTGCTATTGCTGCTCTGAATTCTTGAAGGGAAATACCTATATTTGCATCCACGTGCTGTTTGACCGCAGAAGTAACCAATGCCGTACCTGTCAGTTTTTTCTTTCTTGATAAAAGAATTCAATTAGAGGGAAAGGGAGTACAGTGCAGGAGGATATCCCATTCATTTTCTTTAGTCCCTCAAATCAGATGCCCTTGGAAACAGACAAACTAGACTTGTGATTGTGCTGCTTGCTGCTTAGTTGAGAAATCTCAAAGATCTTCTATTTACAAAAAGCTGTAGCTTTATGTTCTACTTTTATGGGTTTCTGGTCAACAAATATGAAACTGTTAGAAAGATATCAGGGAATCAAATCCATGGGAAATTACAAACTGACACTGGGAACAGTTTATGATTGCTAGCTATTCAAATCTTTGCTTTTTTTTTTTTTAAAAAAAAAAAATTTGAGTAGCTTAGCTTTTATTCCTGTACGGATTTATAATTTTTTCTTTATTGTAGGCTGCAAGAGAAAATGGAGCTCTCCAAGCTGCCATAAAGAAGCTTGAAAAGCAAGTTGAGGACCTTACGCTGAGGTTGCAGCTAGAGAAACGCTCGAGGGTAAATTGACTTTGAATTTGTTGATGGCTTTGTCTTGTCTCGGCACATAATTAGTTCTCTTGATGCAGATAATATGCCTTTACTCTGTTAGTACTAACTGAATTAATTTTAGAGTTGCAATTTTCCAGTGCAGTGTGAAAAATGCACATCAAGTAGTTTGAATAAGATATTGTGGTAGGATGATTTGCTAGGTTTATGGATGAGTAGTCATTCTACAAACTTTTGTTAGTGAAGTATACTTGATTTGTGTAATTGATGAAAAGAGTTATTGGCCTGTGCATTTAATAATTGTCACGTAAGAAAGTGATAATATGTAAATATAAATGACCATTTAGTATATTTCCCTGCAAAACTTTTTAATACTCTGTAGATTTATTAATTTTTGATAACTGTAGGTTGATATGGAAGAAGCAAAGACACAAGAAAATGAAAGATTGCAGTCTGCTCTGCAAGAGATTCAACTTCAGTTTAAGAAAATTAAAGCTCTGCTCAAAAAGGGGCAGGAGGCCGCAAAACGGGCAGCAGAGATAGTGCCTGTTGACCATGAATTGGTGGAGAAGCTTACTAGTGAAAATGAGAAACTGAAGGTAAGGTGGCTGTGGCCAAAGACATGCACTTTACTAAAAGAAACAGTCTTTGTATGTTGATACATCTCAAGAATATTCTTACTTGTGGGAAAAAAAGTAGCGGCCAATTCTATGTTCTAATGTACTGCCTTCCTGGAGTCTGTTACAGACCTTGGTGAGTTCATTGGAAAAGACAATAGACCTTGGTGACATACGGATCCAAGCTGCATGCAAAGGTACTTTCTTGTATGCTTTTTGAAGCATTATCTCAAAGTCAAAACCAGGAAGATATAGAAACTTGTGAGGTCTCACAAGTTCTCAATGAAGATTGTATGAAATTTCTGCTTGTTTCCTGTGTTGTACAGGCATCTATCCCTACGCACTGATGGCCGTGTTCGTGGCAGTGCCGTCGGCTATCCTCCTTGGAATGCTTGTTGAATTAAAACTTCAAAACTAGAGGAAATTAGACATAGATACACTTGCAGGAGTTTCTCTTGTTTTAAGAACTTATGACATTCCATTCGAAGGATGCATTAAACACATGAGTGATGAGTGATTATTGTGTCCTTCAAAGAAATAAAGGATTCTGGTTACTTGTGTTTATCTCGCTATTAACTGTAATTTATGTAAGTTTCGGCACTGACTCCAATTATTTGTCGCTGCTTTCAATTCCATTATATCAAAGCGTTGGCCTGTAAACTTTGTATGAGAAGTGAAAAGTTAGTGGAAGGAAGCATGCTAAGAGACTGCACATGAAACTCAAACCCCATATTGGACTATTGTGATTATTTCTGTGTAAGGTCGAAAGACGAGAATAAGATTGCCAACTGTGAAGTGGATTATGCGGCCAAAAAGAAAATTGTAAATGGGTAAAACCTAGACACAGATAGGAAGAGCTTGAGACAGAGTTCTGCGATTCTCTCCAACACCCCAACGACAATCTATATAAGCTATAAAACTGATTGGCAAGCGAATCAATCAAATTCGTTGACTAGCTTTGCGTTGTCCGCTAAAGAAGTTCATGGATCCATTCTAGGCATGTCGTTGACTTGAGATATAGTAAATAAATAAAAGGGGTGATTGAGGTTTACTTTTTACCTAAGCAGTACTCACATGGCCCGTAATAAACAAGTAATTATATTTATTACTATTACTCAACGTGATGTTAAAAGATGGCATATAATTGAAGGGAAAAGATATTTGCATGTAATAAGCATCATGAGCATCATAAAAAATTCTCCAACAGAATAATGAATTGATAAATAAATTTTAGAAATTTAAGTTTAAATTTTTTTATTACACATTACTAAAATAAAGGAATTTATTAAAAGTGTTAAAGTTAAACATCGCCTCTTTACTTATAACAACTTGTGATTAAAAAGTATGAAATGGGTTAATTCATAACATTAACGAGTTATGAAAATATTAAATCAATTCATTTATTAAGTAATGTGAATCAATGTAATTTATATATAAATCCATTAGTTACCCTTATATTAAGCGAAACAATGAGTCAACTTGTAATCTTTTGAAGTAGAAAAATATAAATTTTATTTTACCTTTTAAACAGCCCAACCCAATGAAACAAACTCTTTTTCACACTTCTAAAACTGATAATTGAATCAAAATGACCGGAGTTGAATTGGTAATGCTAATATTATTTTTTTCAAAAAAAAAAACTGCCAGGTTAAAAGGTCATATGCAATACAGTCATAATGAACAAACAGATGTGGCACAATGTGTTTTATTGGCTGTTTGTAGGGTAGGCTACTCCGTCTGTCAAGGCGTCGACGCCGTCTTGATAAGTTGGTTGCAAAGCAAAACCTGTATCAGCCGATGACTGGCGGTGAAAACCATATGGAATAAACACTGTGAATAGATGGGTGATCTAGCGGCTGAACGTGCACCGCGGAAAGCCCCATCATCAGAACCGTTGTTTTTTCTCCACTACGGTTCACGAAATCAAAATAATATTAATAAAAATAAAGTTAAACCCAAACCAGAATCTCGGAGGTTTGAACGCAACCCGCGAACGTGTCTTATAGCTGTCTTGTGGACGCGCTTCGATTAATTATTTTACAAAAAAGTCATTCCGGAGGGACCCACTTTCCGGCTTCCCATGGCTCATTCGTGTGGGTCCCATGCTTTTGTTTGGAGATTGAACTTTGGTTTGGACACTCGGGGCAGCAACCCGCCAGGTGACTTCAAGACCGTTTAAGAATATACGTTCTTTTCGAAACGTGGCTTACTGTGATTGGGTTGTCCTTCCATCATGTGCTAACCAATAAACCAAAGCTTTTTACTTCTTCATACGCCGTTGTTTTCCTATGTGTAAACTTCCGTCTGTTTTATTTAATCAACCAAAATCAATAATAATAATAATACGAATATCAGCTATTTTCATCTGCTTTTCTTTAATGCCCCCACTATTCCCTAAATCCACGATCCTGCCATCCCCATTCATTACTTGTCTCTATAATGTTACATTGAACGAGTTTAATTGTGTATTAACATGTACTTGGGTCAAAGTAATTTAAAAAATAGGTAGATAAAAGTATTATAAAAGTACGATCAGGGTTGGGTTGGAAAAAATTGAGCTTAAAAATTTTTATCTAATTTTGATCCCAACAAAAAAAATTGAGTCAAGTTTAAGGGAGTCAAGTTAATAAATTTAATATATATTTGTGTTGATTGAAATAGGTTTAAAAGAATTTGACAAAAAATTATAATTTATTATTGATCAAAATATAAATATATGTTCAAATTACTTCAAGTTGAGTAGGGGGTTTACACAACCCTAAACAAAAGAATGTATGTCTAATATTTAGTTCAAATTTTTTTATTAATTATTTACTTAAAAAATTTAAATTTATAAATTAAATTGTAACATTAATAAATTTAATAACTCTTCTAAATATTAATAATAATTTAATTTTTTATTAAATAAAGGAAAACTTTTCCTATTTAGATAGATGAATGCCTTTAACCAAATTTAATTTAGCAATATTAATTAATTATAATGAAATATAATTACAAATCTTTAAATGATGGCAATATAATATAAACAAGAATAATGCCTAATAATAAATATAATCATTTTTTATTATTTGTGAAGTTTGTAGAAAGTGCATGTTGGTGGGAGGGAGTTGTAATGCTTTTAAGCAAACGAGTGAGTTTATACCAAAAAAAAACGCAAACGAGTGAGTTATGATTGCTGTAAATGATAGAAGTTGTAACCGCCCTTTTAGTATGCACCCGTAAAACTCAAGTGCGTTTCATCAACGTGACTTTGAACCATTTCATTTACACCATTTATTAAGTTATTAATTGGGTGCAACACCCATGTACCCAATGCCATCATGATTGAGCACCTGAATGGCCCCTCTCGTTGATGTCAAAATCACTGAAGAGACAAAGTTATCATGAAACATTTTAAAAGGTTGTGTTTTAATTCAAAAAAAAAAAAGGTGTTTGATTTGGCAACACATTCCCCCAAAAATGGCTATAAATAACTTGAAAATCTCATAAAGAAGAAAATAACAAGGGAAATGGGACTCTGCCATGATCAGATTAGCCTCCAGTATAGAAGAGTTTTCTTTCAAATAATGCTGTTTGTATAATTTTAAAAAAAATTATATTTAATTTGTAATTTTTATAAAATTAATGAATAATTTCATAATTTTTAATTTTATAACTTATATTAATACTAATTAGTCATAAATTTTATAAAAATTATTCATTAATTTTATAACAATTACAAGTTATCATTAATTTATGTACAAAATTTTTATACAAGTAATGTTATTCAAGTTTTCCATAAAATTTTTATTTGAGTAAATTAAAGGATTTAGAAAGTTTTATGCATTTTTAGATTTTTTTCAATTTTGGGTGAATACAAGATATTATTAGAAGTTAAAAATTAATCTTTTTTAAAGTGTAGAGATTATCAGAGTAAATTTTATCTTTTTTAATAAATTTTTTTATATATATAATTTAAATTAAATTTAAGATAGTATATTTAAAAAATTTACTTATTTACCAACTTTACCTTATTTTTCTTAACAAAAAAGCCTGCATTTGCATTATATGGCAAGAGATATGCTGAACTATGGATGAAAATTAAGTGATTTTTTGTAATAGAGAGATAAAAATAAAATTAAGAGAAAGAAAAATTAATAAAAAAAAATTAAAATCTACAAAATTAAATATAAAAAGGTAAAAAACCAGCTATGAATGTAAGAAAAAAAAAAAAGAGATTAGATTATCCAAATCTGCTAAACTATGTACATTTTATTTCTCATATCTAATTATTTTATTATCTTATTTTTTTGGTAATCTTATCTTCTAAAATCTTGATTAATATTAATATTAAATGCTGAATTAGGTAATTTACACTATTTATGAATGAAAATATCCTATATAAAAATAATAGTGTAACTTAATGTTAAGCCAATAGAAACTGTAAGAAATTATTACATTTTGTGTACATAAGAATTCAGTAACTTGATTTTCAATTAAGGAGAAAATTTCAAAAATAAGTAACAAGGTTGAAAGTTAAATTTTAAAAAATTATCCTCAAAAATAAAAGACTAATTTTAAAAATCCTATTGCGGGGAGACCTTAGGACCAACATCCACGCACCTGCATGGATGCCGTTTGGTTGCCCAATCTTGCGTATACTTAGTCCGCTCAGCGTCGTTTGGTCTTAGCGGTTAGCGGTCACCGTGCACTGTAATAAGCGCCGACCTTAACCAGCGCAGTTTAGCGCCTCCACTTCTTTGATTTTTTAAGAATGGATTCGGATTCGGACAGCGTTGCGAGGTGGGCTGAGTTGTCACAAAAATCCGCGTAATTCAAGCCAACACCAAGGGGTAGTTTGGGAATGCCACCCGGACAAGCTGACGTTCAATTTGCCTTAATTATTTTCCTAAATGAAGATCCAATTTTATTATCTAATAAACTTCGACCCGAAGACAAAGATGGTGAAAAGCAAGCAAGAAACAGAGAGAAAATAGGGGACTCAGAAAAGAAAGAAATAGAAAAAAACGATAACAGAAGCAAAGTCTGCTGCGAAAGCAGACGAGGGCTTAATCTCTTCTTCAGAAGTTTTGGTCTTGTTGAAGGGTTTAAGCTTCTCATTTTTTCATCGGTGTATAAATTTTCATTTGATAAGATACGTTTTCGTTCATTCTTTCGGATTGTTCCATAGCACGTATCAATAAAGGTTGCACTGGAAAACAAGGAGGGGAAGCGCAGAGATCTTTCATTTTGAGTTGAGGACTAGCTGTTGGAGGAATTGGAAGTAGATCCGGAGGCAGCCTGGGGCTTTGATCCGATCAACATCCCCGAAGATGGTACATTTTCCTCATTTATCCAGTTCTTTTTGTGCTCATGGTTGAGTCAATTTGAAGTCTCCTGGTTCCTTAGTGGCATGGAGTTCCACTTCGTTGATACGGATTTTTAAGGGTTGTCGTTCTTCTACTAAGTTGATGAAATGATAATTGGATCTTTTCTTTTTTGTCTTTTTAATCTTAGAACTCGTTTATTTGATCGTATTTGATATATATTTTTTCGTCAATGTACCCTTTTTCCATTTACCAAGCAAATGTGTAGGAGTCCAAACCCCGTGGATAGTCTTTCTCCTCTTGGCCAAGATCTTTGGGGAAACAAGAAACACGAGTTTGTAGGCATAGGGTGTCATTTCGGGAGGAATAATATTAATTTGAAGTTGTTATACCTGATATTTCTTTCTTTTCTTTTTTCTTTTCAAAAACAATTGATTTAACCGTAAATACTGTATTATGCGATCTTATTATCGTTGCCTCATAGTTCCAGCTACTTAACTAGGTACCACAAATCCATTGGGCTGATTTCTGAAAAAGGGCCTAGTAGGAAATGGAGTTTGGACTGACGATCCAACTTCATAAATTGTTTCAATAATATTGGAGGTCACTAATTGATTTATATTACAAATGATTCAAGAGTAAAGAACAAGTTGTTGTTTTCGAGTTTGGTTCAATAATATGATTAAGCATTATTCTATTTTTATCCCAAACTTATAAGCTTACTCAGGCAGCTCTCACTCTTTAATTATGCAACTGCGTAACTTCAAACTGATACTTACATGGTTGTGGCTTTCTGTGTCGCTCATTTGCTTAGTAATTTAGTATGTCAATCTTTATTGATAATAGTAGTCCTCATCTATTTTCACGGTTTTCTGCTTATGCTGGAAATTCTTCTTTGGGTTAGTATTGTTCAAATATATTTAATTTAGTTTTAACCACTGTTTCCTGCCTTATTTTTCATGAAGCTTGATCTTCTATCTTATTCTTTGAATTACTAGCCTGTTTGGCACCTCTTTTGTTTTTTGTTCTTTTACATTAGGATTGATGTCAGTGTTGTCTCCAATACCAGATGTTATCATCTAATGCTAATTCGTTAATTTTTTTTTTTTGCTGCAACCTGCTTTTCATACCATAGCTGTAAGTGGAGGGACCTGAATCAAATTGAGAACTAGGGGATGAGTTGAGAGTCCTCCTCTATTGAATTTATTATTTATACTAATGTACTCGATGTTAATAATTTCATAGACACAAGTTTTGCAATGGAAAATATGTAACAGCCTAATAAAAGAAGATGGAAGAACTGAAATTCCAATTGTCTTCTCAGATAAGTTCTATTATGGCATCAAATTGCTTTCTGGTAATGGGATGTCTATTGATGTTTTCAACAGAATGGGTCTGATGACCTTTGTTGCTACTTCAATCTGAGGTTCAAGTATAGGTGTTTTGGTTAACTCAGCCAATCTAGTTATGGGTACGCAAAACAAATTTTCAATTTTCGTAAAATATAACCAGTGATGTTTTCTTGCTTTATTTGTTGTGGATATATGGAGTCTTATTTCTATCACTTCTGTGGGATTTAAAGAGAGAGAATTTGTTTGAATTCACTGTAATCCTTATTATGCATAAATTTTATTAAAGAGTTTGAGTCTATAATTTTGTTGGCACATTAAAATTTTGACACTCTCTGCATTGTAGGCTGCTGCCACCAATCTTATAGTTGGGTCCCATGTTTGGGTAGAGGATCCTGATGTTGCTTGGATAGATGGTGAGGTTTTGGAGGTTAAGGGAGAAGATATCAAAGTCCTTTGCACTTCAGGGAAGACGGTGAGTACGCATTTTAATGCTTTTGATATTTGACCCTGTTTTCAATGCATTTGTTCGTTCTTTAAATTTACCAGTTGTGCTTTGAGTGCTTTAAATTCTTCAACATGATTAACTAGTGGAAACTCTTTAAGGATGATAGGATGGATGAAGATGACAAGGCTTAATAAAACCTTTATGCTAGTCTTGCGGTATTCCAATAATTTATTTGTTGCCCTAATTATGAATATTTGAAGTTAACATAAGATCTGGGATTCTCTAACATTTGTGAATTTTCACACCTCATTTATCTGGCTTGAAATTCACAGGTTGTTGTTAAAGCTTCCAATATTTATCACAAAGATACAGAAGCCCCGCCATGTGGAGTGGATGATATGACAAAGCTTGCATATCTGCATGAACCTGGGGTGCTTGAGAATTTGAGATCAAGATATGATATTAATGAAATTTATGTATGTAATTCTGGATTAACACATATTGTTTCTGTGTTTGTATTTCAAGCTTTCGTACTTCCGTTGGCGTGTGCTAATCCCAAAATTGTGCTTCTAGACTTACACTGGGAATATATTGATTGCTGTGAACCCTTTCAAAAAGCTACCTCATTTATATGATAGCCATATGATGGCACAATATAAAGGGACAGCTTTTGGTGAGCTGAGTCCACATCCCTTTGCTGTAGCAGATGCTGCATACAGGTAATTTTCATTTATGTCCTGTAAATAGTGCATCCAACTAGTTTACAATTCTGAGAGTGCAAATTATTTTGAATTCAGGCTTATGATTAATGACGGAATGAGTCAGTCTATATTGGTCAGTGGTGAAAGTGGGGCTGGTAAAACAGAAAGCACCAAGTTACTCATGCGTTATCTTGCATACATGGGAGGGAGAGCTGCTGCTGAAGGTAGGACTGTTGAGCAGAAAGTCTTGGAGGTAAGAGAATTAGACCTTGACAATATTAGTTGTTTGGCAAGTTAACTTGATTACCATAAAAGCTTTATTTAGTTTCTATAATTATTTTAGATGTCACCATTAGTTTAATTAATGTGGATTGCTTTCTTTCCCTTTTATTTTTCCTTATTTGCAGTCCAACCCTGTTCTAGAAGCCTTTGGCAATGCAAAGACAGTTAGGAACAATAATTCAAGGTTGGAAGTTATGCAAAAGTTTTCTGCTTATGTAGATGTTGCAAATTTCATGCTATGTTATTTTATGCAATATGTATCCTTTTCTCACTTACTACCTTCGCAGTCGTTTTGGTAAGTTTGTTGAGCTTCAATTTGACCAGCGGGGGAGAATTTCAGGAGCTGCTATCAGAACTTATCTGCTGGAAAGATCACGTGTGTGCCAGGTGTCAGATCCAGAGAGGAATTATCATTGCTTTTACATGCTGTGTGCTGCACCTCCTGAGGTAATGAGATTTCTTCTTCTTTGATTTGAGACTCAATTAGTGAAATAGATCCTTTTTTATGCTTAAATTAATGTGTTCCTCGATTGAATTATTTGATGGAGGAAGTTGTGGTTAGAGAAAACTGTCCAAAAATGGACTTATGGAGTTATGTAGAAAATGAGAAATGGCTTCCTTCCTTATCATTGTTTCTATGTATTTCTTCATATAGATTGCTTGTTGTGTGGTATGTCTTTCTCTTGCTTCATTATAATATATACTAGTGTTACTACTCCTTATATTAGGTTGAGGACTTGGTTGTTAAGAGCTTGAGATTATGTATTCTTTTCTTTGCTATTGGTGGAAGATTGAGATGGGTTGATGGAACTATGGCATGCCGGGATATTAATTTTCTTAATCACTTCAAATATATATATATATATATATATATATATCTATATATATATAGTATTTATTTGTGGAATCAGCATGGTTTAGATTCATAGATTTATGGTAATCTGGTTCCCCTGTCTTGTCCCTTAAAAAAAATATGATTGTTTATTTATCTGTTGAGAATGATGGGTAATAAAGACTTTGGAGGTTGCACACGAGTTTTAACATATTGGGCTAACTACTTTTAGGCTTTAAATGGTTATTGGATTGGTATTGGTTGGCAAAACGCTTTCATAGTATTTAGCACTCAGTTTAAGCGATAATTTGAAACCTTTGGGGTGAATTTTTGCGTGAACTTCTTTGGCATCTATTTACTTCATTTGCCTTGACCTTTAGCTTTTTGTTTTTGATAGGAGGTTCAAAAGTACAAATTGGGAAACCCAAGAATGTTTCATTATTTGAATCAATCAAATTGCTATGAGTTAGAGGGGGTTGATGAGTTCAAAGAATATATTGCAACAAGACGAGCAATGGACATTGTTGGAATGAGTTCTGAGGAGCAGGTATTTGAGAGAGAGTTTATCATCTTTATGAAGAGTTTCATCAAGTATAATCTTTGCTTCAGTGTTTTGTCTTTCCATTTTTCCTATCATTCTTCAGGATGCAATATTTCGAGTGGTGGCAGCAATTTTGCATCTTGGGAACATTGAGTTTGCAAAAGGAAAGGAAATAGACTCATCTGTACCCAAAGACGAAAAATCTCGGTTCCATCTACAAACTGCTGCTGAGCTTTTCCAGTAAGCAATATTGCACACTAACATTGGTTAAAAGATATATTCTTTGCAACTTTTCAATATCATATCCTTTCCTTGTGTAATTCTTGGATTATAATTTTTATTCAGGTGTGATGCGAAGGCACTTGAAGATTCTCTCTGCAAACGCATAATTGTTACTCGTGATGAAACAATTACAAAATGCCTGGATCCAGAAGCTGCTGCAATCAGCCGAGATGCTTTGGCCAAAATTGTGTACTCGAGGTTGTTTGACTGGTAAGCCAATGAGCAGATTGCTTGAATGTAATATTAGTTAATTTGTGTTTCTGGTTAATTTTGTCAATTTTCTTCTGGTATAAATTTCCAAGTGATGTTTCTGTAATGCTTTTGCAGGTTGGTGGATAAAATTAATAAATCTATTGGTCAAGACCCTGAATCTAAGTCCTTGATTGGCGTGCTGGATATCTATGGATTTGAGAGTTTCAAGAGTAACAGGTGCTTAACTAGTACACCCTTTGTTGTTTAGCTAATGTTGGTCAGTCAAACTTTTCAACAGTCATTTCAAGTGTTGGGAGTCATTGATGCCCTCCTCATGTGGTTTTCATATTCTTTTAAAATTCTAGAACCAACTGGTGGTCTCTTGTGGCCCTTGCTTTGTCAGAAATTTCATTACACCTGGGCTTGTGACTAGTTATCCTTATGTGATGTTTTGCTTAATTTTTGCTCAGTTGCCTATCAAACCAATTTCTGATTACATGTAACACCTGTGCATCAATCATGAATGGTAGTCTACAATGTGGGTTAGCTTTTAGCTTTTGCATCTGAAATCCCTCTGCTTCATAATTTGAGACAGGTAACCTCCGCATTTAGTTGGGGATTGTTGCTTACACAATGTTGAGCCCCCTAAATAATATCATGTAAAAAATTTCTGCAATCAATTTAACATAACTTGAAAGACTAGATAGTGGCTATTGTCACATCTGCTTGGAGAGATCACCTGTTTCTAATTGTAGATTTTTGATAAAGTAAGAGATCATGCATTGATAATCTAAATGTAGGCTTGAGTGATGAGATTATGCATTGGTATTTTGAGATTTAATTGTTTAGTATGCTGTCAAGAATATATCTATATGAAATCAGGTTATGTGCAAATGACATTAATAATTTTTAAGTACATGTAGAAGTTACTTAAAAAATGGGGAGAAGAAACGTGTTTTGTAGATAGTTTTACTGATGACCATGTTGTCATCTTCAGTATAATGTAAGAGCCTGGTTGGGTGCTCGAAAGTGGGCCTACAATTTAGTTTCTTAGCTTTTTAATTGACAGTGTGGAAACAACTGCAGTTTACTCCTATAGGAATAACCTATGTTTCTAGCTTAAGCAAAGGGGTAGTTGTTCAGTCCCTAGTATCCCCCAACTTTTCAATAGTTTTGGCTTCTTTGTAATACCTGGTTATGTTGTGTGCTTTGCAGTTTTGAGCAATTCTGTATTAATTTGACCAATGAAAAGCTTCAGCAACATTTTAACCAGGTTTGTGTGAACACTCTAATATATACGTACTTATTCTATACATGTGAGCGTTGCTGGAATCTCTTCAACTAAAGCACCAACAAACACATGCTTGTATCTGTACTTATTTCAAATATGCTCTTGTAATGCTCCCGTTATGCAGCACGTTTTCAAAATGGAGCAAGAAGAATACAAAAAAGAGGAAATTGATTGGAGTTACATTGAATTTGTTGACAACCAAGACATTTTGGATCTCATTGAAAAGGTTTGGCCTTCAACCCCACAAACATTCTATTCGTTGGATTTGTCTCCCATGACATAGTTTTGTTTGAGATGGTCATTCCTGTTCAAAATTATTCATTAAACATGGTAGTGATGGCTTATAAGTTCTGGCATGGTCTTTAGTGCATATGTGGTTGTAGATGGGATTAATAACTGACTGGCCTGTGGATTTATGAGCGGGGTGTTGTAGCAACATTCTCTGCAAGTCAGTGAATGAGGCATCCCGAATATTTGTCTGGAGGGCAAGTCTGTCGCCTCATTTTATCATAACTAATTTAAGACATTCTTTAGTTTCATTTTACGGTAAAGATAGATGTAATTGTATTCAAGACAGTATACTATAGAGTAAATGATCTGACTACAATTTATTGCACTGTTGTCTTCATTTACACTTGGAAAGAAATAATATTACCTTGTTCTATTACTTTAAAATGGCTGATATTATTTCACTAAGTTGAGACCTTTGTATGATTTGGGAATAACTTTATTACTGGCATATTTCACCATATTTATTTTTAAAAGAAATAAATAACGATGTAAAGTTCATACAACTATTATTATAAGTTATCTAATATAGTTGTTGTGTTTTAAATAAATGAAAAGTTCTGTTTGGTACTCAAAAGACTCAAAAATAATTCTTAGATTGTATTCATAATTTTTTTACATGACATTAGATTATTTTAAATTTGTTGATAAAAGCATTCTATTCATAATTTGAATTTTGAAGAGTAATTTTTACAAAAAATATATAATTAAAATTTTGAAAGAAATGAATCCATTTCATTTGTTTTTTACATACTTTTTCACTGAGTTATTACAAAGCTATCAAATAGAAGAGAAAACAAAAAAAGGATTTTTCTTGATAATTTAAATAGGGAAAATTATGGATGGGGACCTGTTGAGAGTGATATTTACTCTGAAATACAATGATATTTACTTAGTGACTCTGTCTCGGAGACAGAGAGAGGGAGAAAGGTTGACAGAGAGACAGAAGACTGGATTTAAATTTCTTGATCTGCTGAAAGTCCTCTACAGAAAACTAAATGAACAAAATCTCAGATAATTCTTATTTGTTTAAGCAAAACAATTATTTGTTAGGGACTTGTGGATTCCAATGACCTCGAACTTTTCAATTGTTGTTACTTCCTCCTGATAATAGGTGATCAGCTTACCTTGTGGGTCAAAAATATATTTTTTATGTTTTGTAATGCAAGGGTCTTTTACATGCTTCATAATAGTTTAAAACTTTAAACCATTTAGTGATACGGTGCCCTCTATTCAATTTTTTGCATCTGACTTTTACATACTACAAGATCTTCAGTTTCTTCTTTCATCTATATTCTCTCTATTTGACGTTCAAAAAGTAAAGAAATCTTTGGGAACCCAAAGTTGATGCGGCTGTATATCTGATCAATTTAAACCTCCTTAATACTTTCTATGGGACGAATCAATGGGCTAACAATTCTTTTATAGGTTCACAAAATTTTTTAAAAGTCTAATGGAAACTTTTCATGATCTTACACATTATTCCTTTTAACAAACAGATAACATAAAGTTCCCTTTTCATTTTGTCAATAATCAATATAATTTTGTTCACTACCGAAAAAATTTTAAATTTTCTCTTACATGACTTGTATTTGTAATATTTTCAGAAACCTGGTGGCATTATTGCTCTTCTGGATGAGGCTTGGTAAGTTTACATTGCACTGCTAGCTTTGAACTGGTGGTATTGAGTCTTAATATCTCAGCATGTCTGGCTTCACTCTCCATATTTCATTGCCCAACTTGTAGATATATTTTGTTGGTGCTCAGATAGTTGTATGTGTATTGCAGTATGTTTCCTAGATCAACACATGAGACTTTTGCCCAAAAGCTGTATCAGACATTCAAAAACCATAAAAGGTTCAGCAAGCCCAAATTGGCACGTAGTGACTTCACAATTTGCCATTATGCTGGTGATGTAAGTCGGGATTTTTACCTCTTACGCTTTACAGTATTGATTCAGAATGCCAAGTGTGATTTCTTTCTATTTTTGGAAGTACGTACACCTAATCTGTGTCATTATTAGGTCACTTATCAAACTGAATTGTTCCTGGACAAGAACAAAGATTATGTTGTTGCAGAACATCAGGAGCTTCTTAGTGCTTCCAAATGCCCCTTTGTAGCGGGTTTGTTCCCCCCTTCACCCGAGGAATCATCCAAACAGTCAAAATTCTCTTCAATAGGTTCCCGATTCAAGGTTGGAGCATTATCTTATTTCAAGACAAATAATCTGGTTTTCTTGCTTACTCTCTTGGTTTTAAAATTTTCTTTCACATGTCCTGCAGCAACAATTGCAAGCATTACTTGAAACTCTCAGCGACACTGAGCCACACTATATTCGTTGTGTAAAACCCAATAATTTACTTAAGCCAGCAATCTTTGAGAACAAAAATGTCTTGCTGCAACTACGTTGTGGGGTAAGACTGATAGCATTTGTGTTGGTTCTGGACAGTATAGTTTTTATGTCTGAAGTCAGTTACATGAGTTTATGCGTATCACATAGTATATATCATTGTAGGGAGTCATGGAGGCAATTAGGATAAGCTGTGCTGGATATCCCACTAGAAAATCCTTTGATGAATTTGTGGATCGATTCAGCCTTCTTGCGCCTGAAGCTTTGGATGGAAGGCAAACAACTCTTCATCCTTGTGTCTGATGTGTTACTCTTTGATTTTCAATAATTCTAAATCATTTCATGTTTTAATTGTCAGTTCTGATGAGGTCACTGCTTGCAAGAGGATTCTAGAGAAGGTGGGACTTAAAGGCTATCAGGTAATTACTGGGGGTAATCAAACCTTTAATTCTTTGGGAGCCTTTCTTTTTAATCAAACCTTTAATTCTTAATTATCAGAATTTTCCATGCTGATCTCTGTATGAATAAATAGCTCTCAAATTAAGTGTACATTTGTCTAGTAACTTTTTACATAGTGCGAAGTACAGTAGAGTTATGCCTTATCTGGTTACCACATCAGAATTGCTGCTCAAACCACTAGTTACCTTTCTTTTCCCTCCCTTATTTTTCATCCGGGCTTCACTACCATTTTGCCAGAAGTCAAGTTTGGATAGTATATATTAGGTTTAGGAATGAGCAGATTGTCCTTATGGATGCTTACCACTGCTGTAGCTAATTGCTTGTTTTCTATGAAAGCCTTTATTCATGCTTTCTAACTTAATTTCCTGCTTCTGTTTGTTGCTGCAGATTGGTAAAACAAAAGTGTTTCTTCGAGCTGGTCAAATGGCAGAACTGGATACTCGTAGGAGTGAGGTCTTAGGAAAGTCAGCAAGCATTATTCAGAGGAAAGTTCGTTCCTATTTGGCCCGCCGAAGTTTTATTTTGCATCGCTTGTCTGCCATACGGATCCAAGCTGCATGCAGAGGTACTTGCTCATCTGCTTCTTGAAGCATTATCTCAAGTTGAAACCAAGAAAATATAGAAACTTGAGAAGTCTCACAAGTTTTCAATGGTTATTGCAGGACAACTTGCTCGACAAGTTTTTGAGGGAATGCGGCGGGAGGCTTCCAGTCTGATGATTCAGAGGTGTTTCCGCATGCATATTGCTAGGAAGGCGTACATTGAATTGTATACTTCTGCTGTTTCTATTCAGACTGGTATGCGAGGGATGGCTGCTCGTTGTGAGCTACGTTTTAGAAGGCAAACTAGAGCAGCAATTGTTATTCAGGTAGATAACAACCATCACTAAAAGGCATTTAAACTTGGTTACTATTCTTATTGTTGTAGACTGTAGTTTTTTAAATATATAGTTAGTGTATTTCTCCAAAATAATTTGTCCATGGAAATCCCATTAGAAACAATTTTTGCTTAGTTTGGCCTAAGAATTTTTTTATGTATTTTGTCCCTGAAAATTCAATTACTTGTGTATTGCAGAGTCATTGCCGGAAATACTTGGCACAACTTCACTATACGAAGTTAAGGAAAGCAGCAATTAGAACACAATGTGCGTGGAGAGGAAAAGTTGCTCGGCGAGAACTACGGAAGCTTAAGATGGTAATTACATACACATTCTCACCCCTCTGAGCCTTTGATACAATCGAGTGTTATAATATGTTTCAAGTTGTGTGCTGAGTTTATAGGCATTATTAATAGGACTCAAGGTAGTTGTAATTTTTAGTGACTTTGGAATCTAAATAATCTGAGCGTGTTGACAATTGGGGTTAAAGGTAGAATTCCTTTGTAGCTAGCTTAAGGTTATTTAAGTAACATTACTAAATGAGATACTTTTTTGGCACTTTTAGAGCATTGTCAAAGAAGGAAATCCTGGGAAATTTTGATATCTAGCAGTGCCTTATTCATGGCAGCCATATAGAGGTGTTCCCAAAATCTTACTACAAGCCCACCCATACTTATTGTTGCAGGAATTTCAATGGCCTGTGTGAATTTCAACTTTAAATGGCAACGTCTGAAGTCATTATCTGTTATTAAGACCACAACTGTGAACAAGTGTCACAACCATAATCTTCCAGCAAGTGTTCTTTCTAGAGCATGCCTATATGTGCTATTGTTGCTTTGATTTCTTGATGGGAAATACCTGTATTTGCATCCATGTGCTGTTTGACCGCAGAAGTAACCAATGCTGTACCTGTCAGTGTTTTCTTTCTTGATAAAAGAATTCAATTAGAGGGAAAGGGAGTACAGTGCAGGAGGATATCCCATTTAGTTTCTTTAATCCCTCAAATCAGATGCCTTTGGAAACTGACAAACTAGACTCTATGTACATAAAACTGAGAAATCTCAAAGATATTCTATGTACATAAAGCTGTTGTTTTATGCTCTTCTTTTATAGGTTTGTGCTTAACAAATATGAAACTGTTAGAAAGATATCAGGGAATCAAATCCATGTATGCTGAAAGGAAATTACAAATTGACACTGGGAACAGTTTATGATTGCTAGCTATTCACATCTTTGCTTCTTTTTTTTTTTTTTTTTTTTAATTTGAGTAGCTTAGCTTTTATTCCTGTACGGATTTATAATTTTTCCTTTATTGCAGGCTGCAAGAGAAACTGGAGCTCTCCAAGCTGCCAAGAATAAGCTTGAAAAGCAAGTTGAGGACCTTACATTGAGGTTGCAGCTGGAGAAACGCTTGAGGGTAATTGACTTTGAGTTCGTTGATGGCTTTGTCTTGTCTCGGCACATTATTAGTTCTCTTAATGCAGATAATATGCCTTTACTCTGTCAGTACTAACTGAATTAATTTTAGAGTTGGAATTTTCCAGTGCAGTGTGAAAAATGCACATCAAGTAGTTTGAATAAAATTTTGTAGTAGGATGATTTGCTAGGTTTATGGATGAATAGTCATTCTAGAAACTTTTGTTAGTGAAGTATACTTGATTTGTGTAATTGATGAAAACAGTTATTGGCCTGTGCATTTAGTAATGTAAGAAAGTGATAATATGTAAATTTAAATGACCATTTAATATATTTCCCTGCAAAACTTTTTAATACTCTGTAGATTTATTAATTTTTGATAATTGTAGGTTGATATGGAAGAAGCAAAAACACAAGAAAATGAAAGATTGCAGTCTGCTTTGCAAGAGATGCAACTTCAGTTTAAGAAAACTAAAGCTCTGCTCAAAAAGGAGCAGGAAGCTGCAAAACGGGCGGCAGAGATAGTGCCTGTCATACAGGAGGTTCCAGTTGTTGACCATGAATTGGTGGAGAAGCTTACTAGTGAAAATGACAAACTGAAGGTAAGGTGGCTGTGGCCAAAGACATGCACTTTACCAAAAGAAACAGTCTTTGTATATTGATACATCTCAAGAATATTCTTACTTGTGGGAAAAAAAGTAGTGGCCAATTCTATGTACTAATGTACTGCCTTCCTGGAGTCTGTTACAGACCTTGGTGAGTTCATTGGAAAAGAAAATAGATGAAACAGAAAAACAGTATGAAGAGGCAAACAGAATTAGTGAAGAAAGGTTGAAGCAAGCTTTGGATGCAGAATCAAAAATAATCCAATTGAAGACTACTATGCAAAGGTTTTTGTTTGTGATTAGGCTTTGTTGTTGTCAGATAAAATAAATATTTAGAGTCATATCATTTGAACTGTCAACGGTTTTCAGTAATTGGAGAGCAACCTTCCAAACTCTCCTGCTGCTGTTCCAAGACCTCTATCATCATGACCATCTTTTACTTTTGTTGCTATTGCTAGGCTTGAAGAGAAATTCTCAGACATTGAAGCTGAAAACCAGATTCTTCGGCAACAATCTCTGGTAGGCTCATCCTTGAAAAAGATGTCAGAGCACCTTTCAACCCGTGTAGATGAGGTGACTTGTGCTTGCTAAACTAAATAGAACTTTATTCTCTGTATGGAAGTATGCAACTCTGTGATATTGACATTTTAATCTGCAGAAGTTGGAAAATGGCCACCATGCTGTGGAAGAGCATAAAGCTGCTGTAAGTACAAACTTTTTATGACTCTTTCTGTTACAAGCCCACTGCTTATATGTTATATTTTTCGTATAAATTAAATTTCTTCTTTTTGGAATCTAAAATGAGTTGTCTTAGCAGGAAGCACAGAATGTGACACCTGTAAAGAAGTTTGGTACAGAATCTGATAGCAAATTGAGGAGATCCTACATTGAACGTCAACATGTATGTGCTTGAAACTAGGAATCTAATTGCCAGATTTCCATAGTTATTCGTGCAAAGTACCGTTTCACAAGTTCTGACTTTTGTTTTTCTGTAGGAGAATGTTGATGCGCTGTTCAACTGTGTTACAAAAAAAATTGGTTTCAGTCATGGGAAGCCTATTGCTGCATTTACCATTTACAAATGCCTTCTTCACTGGAAATCATTTGAAGCTGAAAGAACCAGCGTATTTGATCGTCTCATCCAGATGATTGGTTCTGCAATTGAGGTAATAGTTTTACTTTATTCTGAAGTAAGATATGTGGCATACTAGAATAAATTATTAGTAGAAGATTCTAGGCATGGGACAAGTACATTTAATAATGTATAAGGTTATGCAATAACTACTATGAAGGCACAAATTAGATTGTATATCATGCTAGATTCATTTTTATAACACTGCACTTCGTACTTTTGTGATATTTCTATTTAGCTATGCGCCTGTTACACACATATTGTGGATAGAATATGGATTGAAGGAGCCTATTGTGCAAAGGGTAGGTATTCATTTTGCTAAGTGGTTAACATGTGATAATAACTGGAGATAATGATGGAAATAGACAGGAGCTCCAATTCTGAGGAATTATCAAGTTTCATATAATAATGAATTATTTTGTGGCTTCTGTGCTGTTATGTGATCTTGAATCTTGTATGATATACTATCCAGAAAGAAAAGTATTAAAAGCACTGATCTAAAATAAGATTGTGTGTTTCTCCTTCCCTACTTGCTTTTCATACTCCAGAATCAAGATGACAATGATCTTATGGCCTATTGGCTGTCAAACACCTCTGCATTATTGTTTTTGATCCAACAAAGTCTGAAATCTGGTGGTGCAAGCGACACAACCCCAGCTAAAAAACCACCCAACCCAACATCTCTTTTTGGAAGAATGACTATGGTAAATATCCTTTGCTTACATTCTGTGTAATCTGATTTCTGTCTTTTACATATAAGATTCCAATAATATATTTTATGACTGAATTGCAGGGCTTTCGTTCGTCTCCTTCTTCTGCTAGCCTTGCTGCTCCTGCATTGGAAGTTGTACGCAAGGTAGAGGCTAAATACCCAGCTTTACTTTTCAAGCAACAGCTCACAGCCTATGTGGAAAAAATATATGGTATCATTCGGGATAACTTGAAGAAGGAATTAGCGACATTGCTTTCGTTATGTATCCAGGTATGCTGGAATCCAATTGGTAATTTTTCACTCAATTATGCTTCAAACCAATTTTTACGGGCTGGATATTTGGTCACAATGGCTTATATCCCATATAGTTCTCATTGGCTGTCCCAATATCTTATCTCCCATTTGGAGATATTTTCCAGAAATATATGAAAGAATTTTGGTGGCTGCATTCTGGTTGTAGTTGTATAATCTTTTAGTTCTTTTCTCATGCAATCTCATAGCTGATATACAGGCTCCAAGAACATCAAAGGGTGTGTTACGATCTGGTCGATCCTTTGGTAAAGACTCTCCAACGGGTCACTGGCAGAGTATTATTGAATGCCTCAACACTGTCCTTTGTACACTGAAAGAGAACTTTGTAAGAATTTCATTGTAACTTAGTAACTAATGAAGCAATGTAATTATCATTCCTGTTAGCCTTGTTTATGTTATTGATGCTTCTAATTGTTGAAACATGATGTGTTCTTTTGGGTTTCAGGTACCTGCAGTCCTTATCCAAAAGGTCTTCACTCAGACATTCTCATATATTAATGTACAACTCTTCAATAGGTAAGTAGTTTTGACATACATTCTTTAACATAAAGAAAAAGATTTATCAATTTTATTTCAAAATACTAAAAGGCTGACAGGACGTTTTCTGAATGATTAACAGTCTTCTGCTGCGTCGAGATTGTTGCACATTCAGCAATGGGGAGTATGTGAAAGCTGGATTAGCAGAATTGGAGCTATGGTGCTGCCAAGCAAAGGAGGAGGTGGTTTACTTGGGCCCTTATTATGGTGTTTTACTTTTAGTTGGGAACATGTATAATTTAAACTGTAATGAGATATAGTGATGACCTATGACTGCACTTGGACTAGTGTACACATCTTCATAAAAGTTCTGACCTAATTGCCTTGGCATTGCAGTATGCAGGCTCATCTTGGGATGAGCTTAAGCACATAAGACAATCTGTTGGCTTCTTGGTGAGTGACTTGTTTGATAATGCTAAAGTTGATCTTGTTATAGTTATTGTTTTTGTTTCATTATTTTTAACAATAAGTCATCAAAATCTAATCCCTGCGACTTAATTACTAATAATTGGTTTCAATATTGTCAATTTATATATGCAGGTTATTCATCAGAAATATAGGATTTCCTATGATGAAATTACCAATGATTTATGCCCTGTAAGTCTTTTTTTATCTCAAACTTCCTGTGTGAATGAGCAGGGCATGTATCATTAACCAATTTGTTAAAATATAGAATGGTTCTTTATTTGATTGCACAGGGATGAGAGGAACTTGACTAAAAAATTGTTGTATCCAAATGTGTTTACCATGTTTTCCTTAAAAAAAGGTTTATAGATTCATCTGTTTCTGTAAGTAGCACTTTAGTTTATTGCTCCAATTGTTTACCAACTTGCAATTGGGGAGTGCATGAGGCTTCCTAGTGGGATAAGGCTTTGTGTTGTGTTGTGTGTCCTACATTCAGTCCAATGGGTTGGGTTAGGATGAGACTAGGGAAATTCTTATATGCGTTTGCATGAAAGCTTAATCTGTTGGTATTACTATTACTCTGCATCTGTATGTCTTTGTGAGTTAATGTGTTTCTCTAATGTTTTTTTCCTTTTCCCTTGCCCATTTTCTGATTTACCTCTCCGTACTGCAGATCCTGAGCGTTCAGCAGCTGTATAGAATATGTACACTTTACTGGGATGATAATTATAATACCCGAAGTGTATCTCCAGATGTAAGTTTGTCTTTCACAGTATATTCTCCACCAGTGCAAAAGATTTTCTTAAAGTCATGAATGCTTGATTAACGCGCTTCGTAACTTACATCAGGTCATTTCAAGCATGAGGGTGCTTATGACAGAGGACTCTAATAATGCTCTCAGTGATTCTTTCTTGTTAGATGACAATTCCAGGTGAGAGTGTGCTTGTTATGAAATGACTTTTGGAGGTGCCATAAGTTTATAACATAATGTGTTTTGAGCTTGAGAACTATATAATTTGTGGAAAATTTATCTGCCATCTACTGGCACCTTTGAGGGGGACCTTGTGACTTTTGATAGCGTTACAAATCTTCGTTCATGATATTTTTTGGTAGTAGTTGATGCATTAAGTAGAACAAATGTAGATATCATGGTAAGTTGCAAACTGGTTGGAATTTTGTCAACTAACTGCTTTCTTCTTTTACAGCATCCCATTCTCAGTGGATGACCTTTCTACATCACTGCAAGAGAAGGATTTCTCAGATGTGAAACCAGCAGATGAACTTCTGGAAAATCCAGCCTTCCAATTTTTAACTGAGTAGGCATAGGAAGCTTAGTAAGCATTTATAGTTGTGTCTTGTCAAGGCAGACAGCGAAATAGTTGTTGGTCCTTGCCATGGTGATTGTATATCCATTTCTATTTTATTCTTTTTCTTTACAGCTTTTTTTTGGGTCGTTTCACATCTTTTTGATTGAATCCCTGCATCCAGCCCCTGCTGTAAAATTATTTTTTCATTCTTTTGTTTGCATTCAATTGTATAATCTTCAATGTTAAGAGGGGCAGATATATTTTTAGGCTGAGTAAGCTTCCCTTTGTGTTTAACTTCTCTCTTTCCCCGTGTCTCTGGTAAGAGAATTGTTAGGGAGTTCAGCTGAGCCTATAGATTTGTTTTGGTGGGTTAAGCTCACCGTCACCAATTTTTGCAATGTAAATGAACGAGTATGAATATGGATAGAGTAATGAATAGATTGTTGATATTTTGGAGTGTTATTATATGAACTATAGTGTGTTTCCTTTTGTTTTCCCTAGTTTTTTCATCTGATCATTGCTTCCCAGGAATGGTGCTTGTGCATACCGGACGCATCCGACCATGCCTCACTTTTTGCCTTGGCAAAGATGGGGATAGAACAGTGTCTGGATATTCCTAAACCTAATTTAGTTCCAGTATGCAGATTTCAGGTTTAAGGTGAATATCTAACCTATGTTGTGTACAAATACATTGTCATTTTCCAGATATTTTATAAGATCGTTTGAAAAAAGTTTTGTAGTCACCAAGTATTCCCTGAGAATGGATTTTAGAATATAACAAATTATTGGGAATCTTTAAGCTGGACCGAGAGGGCCGTCTGGGTTCTTCCTAGTTTTTGTAGGAGACCAGCGTCACATAATCTTAAGAACTACAGAGGTACAAATTTTGGATTTAGATCTTTTCTATTTAATATTTAAATTTATCTTATAAAATTTACTTTTTAATTATTTTATATTTTTCAAAAATATTTCTATTTCTCACTTTATATTCCATTGGTGACCAACACCCAAAATTTTCACTTGGTACAAGATATACATTTGTTCCAAATTGTGATTAGTTTTATGGGCTATGGACCATCTGGGCTTAATAGGACATTTCAAGGATTTTGCAACGTGAAACTAAAGTTGATTAATATCAGTCTTTTGTCATTTTTATAATTTTATCTTGATCATATTATTAGTATAATTTTATTTTTATTTAATTTTTATAATATAAAATTTAAGTTATTAAATTTATTAAATATCATATATTAAATTATGAAATTTAATAAAATTAATTATTTGTGGGTTATTATTGCTTTTAAGATCTCAAATAAATTATGGGAACAATATCACTGGATTAATAATATGCCTAACGACGAACTATGCAACTGTTGTCTTGGACTAACTTGATGGAACATTAACATCTCAAAAGCAAGATCAAGTAGAAGAAGGAAAGTACTGTAGGTGCCCTAAAGCTCCAAGTTAGAGTACTCTCAGATTATTTGTGCAAGCAAATTATACCTGGTCTTACTGGGAAGGAATATGCAAACTCTAGTTTATTTGTTTGACATGCATGAAGCTAAGAAATTTCTTTTTGACAACGAACGCATACAGGTACGTATTGTATTGAATGCGAAACTTGTATAAAAGTTATATAAAAATTTCACTGTAAAATTGTACAAACGTATCCATTTGACGTTGATACACATCAATGAAAAGCCTCTGATAAGCACTTGAAAATAAGATCGAAATCAAGTTTCAAGTTTGATGATACAAATTCAAACTCTCTTGGGCGAACCCACAAGAAATTCACATGGCACTGGGCCCAAACCTTCCATTTAGCACTCACCCACATATACACAATGACACAAAGGGTTCATCTCACTCCATCAGTAGCGCAGCCCCTCAAAAAGAGTAGGGTTTGGGACCATAAGGACCCCTAGCTAGCAATGCAGGACCACCAGCGGTGCAGCCTACAGAGATTGACCACGCTTTCGGGGGTTGCCAAGAGGGCACATTTTGTGTGCAACTGGCAATCAAACAACACAAGGATTTGGATTTATCTGGGGACCCTTCTAGGTTGTCATTTAGGTCCATGCATGATGCTATTACAGTCTTACTCCTCAAGCTTCACCTGAAATGCTTCCTAATTTTGGTCCATTCCCAATGGTGTTAAGGTCCCTTATGACACCTCTCTTTCTTTCTCTTACCACCTGTGTAGTTGGGGAAATGCCCGTAGCATTCACGTTGATCACTTTCACCTATTACACTACAATCTTTTGCAGATTTTATCAAGAAAAAGCCATTGGTGCTTTTGGTCTACCGAATTTAATAGCAAAAGATAAGGCTAGTCGGCAAAGACAAAGGACTTGGGAAGAATCTTGAGGCGAAAATGACAAACTTCCACAATCTGGATATGAAATTACTCCCATGGACCATTAAACGTGTGGAAGCTTCCACAAGGATAAGGTGCTGTTGATGACCTTGCCAACAATGGAGAGGAACAACAAAAGATAACTAAATGAGTAATCATAAGAAGAAGAAGGATAATAATTGATAACAAGCATGCGTGGAATCATTTAGTGGTTCAAATGTAAAACAAATGACCTTTAAAAGCGTAGTTGTTACTTTACCCAAATCTTGGGCCTCTAAGGACCCAATAAGCACTAGGTTAAACATGATTAGCGTGGCCCATAACACTAATAAAAAAAATGAAGAGCTAATTTTTTTCAAAATAAATGGATTTCATTTTAAATTTTGAAACAACAAGTAAATAAATATAAACAGAGCTAATTTTAATTTAATTTAAATTTTCTTTCTAATTTAACTCTCATCTAATTAAAAGAATGAAAGATTAGTGATGGCGTGAAGGCGTGAGCCAACCATAATTAATAAACCTATCATCAACAAGGTAGCCAAACCAATCACAATCCTCACATTCCTTGTCAAAATTGTAAGTAATATGCAATCTGTACTCTTAACTTTGTCCTACTCGTGACATTAATGTGATAAGGAATGGATGGAGAAAGTCCAACTAAGTCATTTTCAATGGCACATGCCTCCAAAAAACACGCCCAAAAAAAAAAGTGTCTTTGACTATATTTGCACAAAATTTGTGGCCGTTTAGGGTGAGTTAGTAAGTGAGGAAGTGAACATCATGTTTCCATTCTTTGTGTGAGAAAGGAAGAAAACTAGTCAGATGGGGCTGCCCTCTATTTCTCAAGTGTGAAGAGCAGGTAGACTCAATTTGTTATCAAATTTATAGAGCTACTTTTCTTTTTCTTTTCTTCAATTGCATGTATCAAATTCATGGATCTCATCCATCATTTTAATAGAGAATAATGACTGTCGACGGTCTATCACTTTTTAGTTTATGATAAATTTTTTTTTTTTTTATAAATTTTGGTATATATAATTGTATTTTCTTTATTATCGGATATTTCCCAGGAGCATCTCTACAAATCAATGTCCTTTTTAAGCCATCATATGCTCTGGAGGGCACTATTTGCATACATGCTTGAAAAGTAAAGAGAAATCATTAATTCAGAAAAGAAGAAATAATTAATTTGTGAAAATATGGGGTAATTAATAATTTCCTTTGCATTTTCTCTTTTTTTTTTATAAATCAAGAAAACCTAAAGCATCAAACAAGGTGGGAATTGGGAAACTATATAAATAGACACTGCCTCTGCTCAAATTCCTTCGTTCCAATTCCTCTACTCAGCCACCTTTTATTTGGATCGACTTTTGTGCGTGTCTGTGTTTGTGTGTGTGTGTGTGTATATATATATATATATATCACTTAAAACTTTCAAATTATTTATATGATTCGGGATTCGTCATACATTTTTGTTTTTATTACATAAATTATTTTAAAAACTTACACAAAATTCTTTTATAAAATTATAATTGTTCTTAATATATGTAATTTCTTTTAACATAATTCATAATATCAAGTTATCAAAAGTTTTATGAACTAATATATAAAGATATATACATGTAAGTTTTTGCTAAATAATATATAAAGATATATATATATATATATATATATATAAGTTTTTGAATTTTCAATATTATTAAATACTTATTTAAAAAAAATTTAACTATTAAATTTATTAAGTCTTAAACTAAATTATAAAATTTAACAAATTTATAACTCAAATTAAATTTTATGGCCTATTGAAAATTTTCAGGATCTATGTTTACCCATATATAGTTAGGAAAAAGGTAGCTAGCCCCATAGAATATGTAAGCTACTAAACTGCCGTTAACTATATAGTTATTAGTTTATTAAATTTTATAGTTTAATTTATATAATTTAATAATTTAAATTTTTAAATAAAATTTTATTTATAAAAATAACAAAAAACTTATATAATATGCCAAAAGTCAACCACACACTTAACATAAATCGAGCAATCATCTGCCAGTTGGTCAAAATTAAGATTGATGATGATTATGGTTAGAACTATGTATGAACTGCACATGCAAGTTTGATATGTCAAATTTCGATTCATATGGCTTCATTAACGGTATTGTCATTCAAAGTCTACATATATATGTGTGTGTATATATATATATATATATATATATATATATATATATATTTATATCTCCAAATTGTTGAATAAACATTAAACAGCAGTTGCATGTGGTCTCATGTGTTTCTCCACAGAGTCCACGTCTCTTCTGCATTTGGTGAGGATACCTGGTTAGTTATGGTCAAAACCCCTTTCATGATACAGACAATTATATATACATAGAAATCAGAAGCTAAGGGCGTAATAACCCTTGTGCCATGTTCTTGTTTTCTTTTGGTAAACGACTGCTCATGTTCTTGCTCTTATCATATTCTATTCCCTTCAATTCTTTATTATCTTTCCGTTATGATGGTTATTTAGTTACTTATTTAATACCTACTGTCCCATTACCAAAGTTTGTCGTTATGTGATCCCTTTTAATGCAATTGCTATGAAGTTGATCAAATGATATGCAACAAATTCAAATAGGCATGAATCTTTTTGGTGGGTGTATCTTTGTTGCTATCTCTAGGTATGGCTTTGCCGTGTTTGTGTTTGTGTCTTTTGTTGAAGATCTAGAAGGCAAGCATGATGACCGCTTTCATTTGACTCAGTGGGTACTAAGAAACATTTGAGGTTATCCCTAAAAACTAAGACACTAATGGGGTACTTCTGCTCGTTTGGATTCAGTGTTCTTTATGATCATATTGCATATGATCAAGGTACAGAAAATTGAGCTTCCTAGATGTGCAGTGGGTTTTAAATCTTATATTGAATATCAATGGAAGAAGGGAAGTAGAAAAGCAAAGTGTTTAAATGGACAATGATTACAGCTTACAAAATGTATATAATATATTATTATTTATTAAATTTTATAGTTCAATCTTTGAAACCTAATTAATTTAATAGCATATTATGCATACCATATACACCACGGATTTCTTCCCGAAATAATAACAATGAAAAAGTTAGCATTGATCAAACCTTAATTAACCATGTAATTAACTGGGTTGACTTTGCCATCATATCCGTAACAGTTTATTGACTTGACTCTCTAATTTTGAAGCATGCATTTATAGTTTAAACCCTGTCTTGGTCTAATATTAATATGAGCCACATGGAGTAATTAAGCAACTCTGATCACAAGCAATAGACAAATATCAAAGGGACGGTTACCATTGTTTCCATTTTTTCCCAATGCGGTGACTTGATCGGCCTTGTCTGATGCCTCCCATGTGCTCTCAGAAATCGCTAGATCAAAGTGCATGAAAATTGGAAAAGGACATACGTGGAATCTGCATGAATTCCTCCTCAAACCTCCACGTCCCCATTTTCAACTTCCGAAACTTACCCTCCTCAAAAGAAACTCTTCTACCATATACAATATTCTACTTCACTTACATCATGCCCAGTTCCCATCTCTATCTCTCCCACACTTCTCACTTGGAATTTTCTTGGGAAACAAACACTCAAAGAGTATAAGACACTTGATTTCGATAATAACTAGGTGGGCAAGGAAAGTGGATCCATGAACAAGTGAAAATGTGGCCCTTTGTTTTCAATTAATTACAGAGTTACACCAACTTAATATATTATCCTAATTAATGCTTGCATGCAAGATCTTGGGGGGATGCAATCAATAGACACACTAGGTAAGGTTTCACATAGGTAAACTTTGAGGACCACCATTGCAATAAGCAGGCCATGTTCAGCTCATATCCCAAATTAAAGAAGAGATGAAATCCAAGAGTGGATGCTGAAACCATGGAAAAAGGCTCTTAGGACGGCTCCTAGGATGAAGAGAATTAAGGGATAGTTTAATTAAAAATTGTTCTAAGGGAATTTTGTTTACTTAAAACAAGGGCATGCATGGCCTGCCACATGCGAAGTTACGGTTGCGCCAGGTGCAATGCCCCTAACATGGTATGCAGATGACTATTCAGAGAGATAGCTTCAAACCGTAGTGCCGACCTCATCAACCCAACATTGCCATTGGGAACTGTGCTCTAATCAAGAAAGGAATGAAATCACAATTCACAATGACTACTCGTAGACTTG
Organism: Dicorynia guianensis; assembly: GCA_037013595.1. NCBI lineage: Eukaryota > Viridiplantae > Streptophyta > Magnoliopsida > Fabales > Fabaceae > Dicorynia > Dicorynia guianensis. The sequence continues at coordinate 36,758,700 of JASUAB010000007.1, forward strand.
ATTGCTTTCGAATTTTGAATAAACATCCTCATCCTCCTCATTAGTATCTTTTATGGTGCTAATATATATATATATATATATATATATATATATATATATATATATAGTTTTAATGGTGCAATGAGTGATTTTTGTCCTTTAGTATTTTTTTTAGAATTTTGAATTTAAATTTAAAAATTTATTTGTGTTACATAATTTGTCAATTGTAATTCTTCCTATCACTAAAAAAATTGGAAGTTGAACTTACTATTATGCTAATCTACCATGTGATTAAAACAAAATAGTCACCACGAATTAAAGATTCTTGGTAAGTTCTATTTATAGTTTTTGCCATCCTTTTAGGGATTTGGCAACCCAAAACATTTGACTATTAATTCATTGCTAATGTCGTGTGGCAACTGGGAACAAAATCTTCAATACATATAAATAAATATATGTAAGCACATCATAAAAAAATTGACAAAAATAAAATAATGAAGAAGCTTTGTATGAGTTTGTGGGCTGCATGAATGGTTAAGCAAAATATTTTGCCCATATATGATGATCCTGGTAATGATAAAAATCCCACCCAAGAATTAATCACTAATATTTTGATATAGTAATGATATTTACTAAGATTTTTCGTTTTCTTATCAATCGGAGCAAACCCAAACACATGCCACAAAATATTCCATCCAAAGAAAGTTGGTATATATAATTTCTATTTTTTTTCTTTTTCTTTTGTGTGTGTGTGAATTGATGCAATTTTGTCTGTGCAATATCAGGGAGAGAGTTTTTCTGTCAGATGTAATGATAAGATAAAAACAAGAAAGCAAAGGAAGATCTTATAAAATCTTGCAAGGTTCTTGTCATGACACTTGATAGATTTGTTTTCCTTTGTTTTTAAGAGTTTATAAATATTTATTCTCCATAGTCGCTTTGGTGCTTTGTCATGTGCATATATACTTAATGTCACTCTGCTATTCTTGTAAGCTTTGAATCTCTGCTTTATTAAAATCACGTAATTAGGACTTAGTTAGAAATTTTCAATCTCTAAGTAAGAAAAAAAATGAAATTTACAAATTATAAAACTAATAAATATTTAAAAATCAGTCTCTATTCTTTTTGTTTTACATAAAATTAACCTTAAAATTATCAAAATAAAAAAGATTCAAAATCAGGAATCTCCCCATAAGAGAAAATGTAAAAGAGAAGCATTCAACATAAAAATAGGTTGTTCAAATGATTGGGTGTGGCTGGTAAGTGCAATTTTATGGAGACTAATAATAATTGAGGGTATAAAGCATTTAATGTTGTGGGTGCCATCAGTATGCGCTTATTGTTTATTTTTAGTATAATTTTGGAAGTTGAAGAGAGAGGCCCCAAAGTTTTAGAAAAACCTAATCAAACCTGTCGGGACCCTTTCTTAATCATCAATCCAACCTAACCCTAATATTTTAAATATTTTCTGCCACTCCAAAGATATATATATATATATATATATATATATATAAACCAACAGGGATATATTTAATTTCATTTACATATTTTTAGTTATTCCCCAGTTGACCACAAAGAAATTTGTGGGCATTCTATGACCCTCCCTAAATTAATTTGTGTGGAAAAATATAAAGGGAATAAATTATAATAAGTGAAAGTAAAAGGCAGATAAATTGAATTGGCTCAAAATTCGCTGCATCCATGAAACAGTTGGAATCATGATTCCACTGTCTAATCTATTCAAAGAAAGCAATATTTATAAGGTTTTTTTAATAAAAATATGAGAAGTTACTTAATATATAAATATAAAATTTTATGTTTGAACTCAAAATTTAAAAAATAGTATTCTAAAATAATAAAATAAGTGCCAACCAAAATTTAAGTACCGTTGTCGCTTATGAAGTTTACAAATGTAGTAGCTAAAGATTGATGACATTTTTTTAAAATTTTAAATTTATATATATATATATATTAAGTAACTTAGAAACCATGAAAAATATTTGAATTGTTAAGTACAAACATCCCTTTGTGCATTTCGAAAGAGACGAAGTACATGACACCAAGTATAACTTGTCTATCCTTTTGGCCTCAATCAAGCTTCCTTCTCATCCCTCTGTAACTCCTAATTCCCACATCCACCCACTAAGAAATTTGTGAGCAGCCAAATAATGAAGAGCTAATCAATTATACAAAAATGCATAGTAGACGACAGTGGCACCGCCATCACCATATTCCAATGCAAATGGGTTAACTTTCTGCTGAGATGAAAAAGTTGGCAACTCAAATTCCAGCAAGTCCAGAGAATTCCAAGCTTAATCTTTGGATAAGCCTTTCATATCCCAATGATTTCTTCGCCTTTCTCCAGCTTTTGTATACGCGTGACCATGACAGTGCCACTTTTACCTGTAAACTATACTTTAATTATTTACCCAAATGGTCACTAATATTTTATTTTATTATAAAATATTTAATATCACACACACACACATTTGTTAAATATATCAGATTACCGCCCACTACAAAGAAAGCTTTGGGTATATGTAGTTAATTGTATAATTAACTTGGACAAAAACGCCAGGATTCTGATTAAAATAATACTATTTTGAGCATAAAAATTTTATGCAACTTTTAATTTTATAAAAATGAATGAGTAATTTTTTTTAATTTTATAATTGATTATAAATTTTATAAAAATTACTCATTAATTCTATAAAAATTCAAATTACGTGAAAAAACCCTTATATAAGTAGTATTATTCTTCTTATTATAATTGCTAAATGCAAAAGAGAAGAGAATCAATATATACGAGGAAAAGTATGATTTGAATCACGTCCTAAAAGCAGAAAGGTCCTGTGCAATTTGGAGATTCCCAAACTGGCTGTGGAGCAGTGCAAGGCTGTTGTGGGAAGCTTGGGGATAAGGAAATAAGACACATATCCCTATCACATCATGCATGGGATATGACTTAAAGGAACTCACATATAATCTATAATTATGTATTTTCTCTCATATCTCTTTGGTGCTTAGCATTTGGAGTCTTGTTTTTTGGATGAATTTGAAACGATACCATACTTAAAAAAAGAAAAGAAAAATGAGTGTATCCAGTGCTGGCTAGCTAGTATTGTTTATTCATTCCAAAGCAAAATTTAATAGTATATACATACAAAATGAACCTCTAGAGAAACGCCAAGTTCGTAGCTCTCAATAATACTTCCATGAAAAGGAGAGACTCCTATGAATTGAAGTTCATGGCCTCCTGCACATGCTTCCCTCTCCTTCCTATGAAATTTTGACCTCTTCCCAAAGTGGGGGAAGTGGGCTACTCCATGATTGTCCAGCCAAAAGCTCTTCGTATGCAGCCTCGAGGTTGTACTTTGCACGTATAGCTAGGGCCTGTAGGTATGAAAATGGAGTTCGTGAACACTTTAAACCCCTAGTTTATGTGTTAGCTTTCTAAGCACTACAATTCATTGATGACAACAGTCATTATAAACCCCACAAAAGAGCTTAACACCGACTTTAGTACTTTATCATTAGCATGAACGTTAAACCAGCAAGTTTATATATCAGATATATATAATTAAGATCATTCACAACACACCGAAAGTGACATGCTGCAATCATTTCTCATCCCCCCACGTACCAATGAAGTCTGCACAGATTTACATGTTCTTTAAATCAATGTATATAGTACCTAAAGCCGGTGGGCATATAGCCCATATAACATACATGACTATCAATCACAAATTGTTGCACAGGTTTAAATCTAACTTCTCATTCTCTTTTCCTTAATAATCAACTTATGATTCATATATGTCACAAAAAAAAAATGTATATAATACCTAAAGTTGGACGATCTTATTCAATGGATGTTTTTGGTTTTCTCAAAGGTTTTTCCTCTTTCTTTTTACTCCTTTGTGATTTCTAATTCCTCATTCAATTTTATAAATATTTTTCTTAAAGGTATTTACACTATTAAATTTATTCAATTTTATAATTCAATTTAGAAATTTCATAAATTCAACAATTCACATAATCATTTATTAGATTTTAATTGCTCCCACTTAAAATTTTCCATGTGATATACATATGGTAATTATATTCTCCTTCAGTGATCTGTTTGGATAGTTTCAAAATAAATATGTTACCGTCAATAAAAATAAAGGTGGAAAAGCTTTTTGTTTACACATATCTAGAAATAGTTTGTAAAATAATCTGAGTATTATGATTGATATTAATTTTAAGGAAATTATTACAAAGACAACTACTTTAAGGTATATTTATTTCAAAAATCTTAACTGTTTTCAAATATTATGACTATTTGAAAGAATGTGTTCATTTATAACTCCTTTTATTAGAAGAGTTTGGACTCAAAAAGAAGCAATTTTCTCTAGTTCTTCATCGCCTTCAAAAATTTTCCTTACAAATTACTTAGAAGTTTTTAAAGAAAGATCTTCAAAATTATTAACTATAAATTTATGAGTGTTTAGAATAATTTTAAGCTTGATTTGCTTTTAACTGTACAACAATTAATGAAACAAATATTGCCTTAAAAGATCTGAACATAACATCACTCAAAACTTCAGTATTATTCTCTTCCAGTGTTTCTAAGAGCATGTTTAGGAGATTTTTCTGTTTGGTTGGAAGGTAGAAAGCAGTGGTTGCAAGTAAGTGAACAAAAATATCAATACCCATTGGTATATAGGTAATAAATATCCAAATTTTTTAAACATATTATTTTAAATTTAATTCAGATTATATATATAAAAAAATTTATAAAAAAAATAACTGCTTGTTTGGATAATAATTATCGATGAAGAGGATGTTCTGAAATAAATAAAAAAGAAAAAACTTAGTCAACAAAAATACAGTTGCCCAAACGGGGGACCGATAAATGGCACCCGCGGGGTGTGAAAGTCGGGTTGGCGGAATGGGCTGTGTGGACCGAAACAGCCACTACGAATCACAATCCCAATGCCCTGTAGTCAGATTGAGGGTCCATTATAGTGCATGACGTGAGCCTCAGCTTGCAACTTGGCGCATCACTCCACGTGCTCCCACCTTCTGCCAGCCTTTGTCAGCATTTCCCTTCCACGTCAGCATCAGCTTATTATTCATTTGGCTTTGACTTCTCTCTGTTGTGGACCCAATAAAATCAGATCAGGATGACGCGTTACTGTCATTGCTTCGCCCCAATAAAATCTTATAAATCTTACGTGAAGAAAAAATAAATACTCTTACAAAATTTTTGCAAAATTTATTTTTTATCATTAAAAATTGTAGAGTCTATTTGTGAAATGTGTTAGACCAGAAAATTTGGTAGTAGCAAATTATTGCAAAATGACATCTAATTTTTTGGGATTCTGTACATTGGGTCCAATTAACCTGTTCCAAATAATAAACCTAAATTTATAATAAAATTTATATAATAATATATATATAAATTTTATATACAGTTTATACACGCTCTGTTTTTTACTCTTCTTACCTTTCTAAAAATGTATGAATCATGACATGGGAGAGCACATACTTCTCACTATTATTTTCTTGAAATTCACCATAGCCAAAATATGAAGAAATCATTATTGATATATTATTGGTTTGTACAGATGTCATGCACGGGTGTCGAGTGCGTGAAAATTTCATACCTCATTGGGTCTCTCAGCTACCTAACATAGCTTTTTTTCTTTTTTGGTTCTTTAACATAGCTTATTTTGCAGATTGCAGGCTTCATAATCTTTAATTTCTCAAAGAAAAAGAATAAAAGGAAGCTTTTTATTTATTGTGATGATTTAACAAAACTTTCCAAGGAGAGAATAAATCCTCACCAAATTATATAGTAATCCTTGCACAATTTTTGAGAAGTATAAAGTGGTATGATCTAATATAATAATGACACCATGATAATGTTATAAAATATTCTCATTATAAATAATAATAATAATAATAATAATAATAATGTTCTAAAATAATGAACGGGCTCATGATGCAAGAATAAGGGAAAAAGATCATTAACTTCCAGTCCCATCACGTGCACCTCTCATGCCCAACTCCCTATTTAAGCCCCTTCAACCCCCTCCCCTTTCCATTCAAGCCAAGCTCACATTCTCCATTCTCCAACCAAGTTCCTTTCAAATTCAATCTCAAACTTTCAGAAAAAGAAACCCCAAAACTTACTTTGTTTAGTTCCAAATCTGCTCCAAACCACTGCCAAACAATCAAAACGCAGTCTTTCAAAGATCTTCAGCAAACAAACAACCATAATTAGTTCAATATGGAGAACTTGTTTCGCCTCGTTGACAATGCGGACTGCTTCTCTCGGCGCTGCATTTGGGTGAATGGCCCTCTGATTGTAGGTGCAGGGCCATCTGGACTAGCGACTGCAGCATGCCTCAGAGAACAAGGAGTGCCCTTTATGGTTCTTGAAAGAGCAGATTGCATAGCCTCACTCTGGCAAAAGCGCAGCTATGATAGGCTGAAGCTTCATCTTCCCAAGCAATTCTGCCAGCTCCCTAAGCTTCCATTCCCAGAATACTTCCCTGAATACCCAACAAAGAGACAGTTCATAGAGTATCTTGAAACCTATGCAAGGCATTTTGATATCAACCCACGATTCAATGAGTGTGTCCAGTTTGCAAGATACGACGAGACCAGCGGGTTGTGGCGGCTAAAGACCGTTTCCACAACTGGGTCGACCCGCACTGAGGTTGAGTACATTTGCAGGTGGCTGGTAGTGGCCACTGGTGAAAATGCAGAGTGTGTGATGCCTGACATTGAAGGATTGGGCGAATTCAAAGGTGAGATCATCCACGCTTGTGACTACAAGTCAGGGGAAAGCTTCAGGGGAAAGAAAGTGCTGGTTGTTGGTTGTGGCAATTCCGGCATGGAACTCTCACTTGACCTTTGCAGCCACAATGCTTCTCCATCAATGGTTGTTCGCAGCTCGGTAAGTATTAATGTAACTTTCCCCCAAATTCTATTTCACTGGAATGAAACCTACGAGAATGAAGTCTAACTGGGGCTGCTCTATTTTTGACAACCAGGTTCATGTATTACCTAGAGAGATTTTTGGGAAATCGACATTCGAATTGGCTGTTTTGATGATGCAATGGTTACCCCTTTGGCTAGTTGACAACCTCCTATTGATCTTGGCACGGTTGGTGCTTGGTAATATTGAGAAATACGGGCTAAAGAGGCCATCCATGGGTCCATTGGAGCTTAAGAACACAAAGGGGAAGACCCCTGTTTTGGACATAGGCACTTTGGAGAAAATTAGATCCGGTGACATAAAAGTGGTGCCAGGAATCAAGAGGTTCGCCAATGGCGAAGTTGAGCTTGTTAATGGGGAAAAGATCGATATTGATGCAGTGGTTCTTGCTACCGGATACCGCAGCAATGTCCCTTCTTGGCTGCAGGTGAGAAAATGTTCATAGATCCTCTGTTTTTGAACTTTTCCCAAGACTCATAAAAGGATAGTCTTTACAGTTTTCAAATAGAAAATAGGGGGGAAATTTTATATTCTTGATAACAAGGATTGTCAATTTTGAACTGGTGGCTTAGCTTTTTTGATATATTGGTTTTGTCCTTTTTCCCCAGCAACTATTTTTTTTTTCATAAGACTTGGTTCTGTTTCAGAAGCTTCTTTTTTATTGTTGTTTCAAAGTAATGTTTTTATGGCCCAGTGAACTAATTTTAATTGGGTTATGTTATGAACAGGAAGGTGAACTCTTCTCCAAGAATGGGTACCCAAAGAGGCCATTCCCTCATGGATGGAAAGGAAATGCAGGGCTTTATGCAGTTGGGTTCACCAGGAGAGGGCTTTCTGGTGCTTCATCGGATGCTATGAGAATTGCTCGAGATATTGGCAATGTCTGGAAACAAGAGACTAAGCAAAAGAAGCAGCGCACTACTGCTTGCCATAGACGATGCATTTCCCAGTTCTAAACTACATTTTCTCCTAAACGTAGAGGACATAAAGGCAGTTCCTGTTACTTTTTAGGGAGGAATTTGTCGTTGTAAAAAGACAAAAAAAAATAATAGTTTCTTCTGAAAATACACAAACAACAGTTATAGCAGAAAGACAGACAAAGCCCTCTCCGAAGGCCCAAAGTTTTTTTAATTTGGGCATCTTTTAAACTGAGGATGATGAGGCTTTTTCCTTCTTTCCTTTTCTAGGATCATACAGCTTATGTACCATAGTTCAGTCATCAAGTTAAATGATACAGTTCCAACTTTACCTCCAGTCCATCTTTTCTTTTCCTTTTCCTGCTTCAAAACTAAATGTTTGTCACAGTTAATTGTCTTTTTGGCATGAAAACACGAATCTGCATTTTCTTGTGTGGTTGCAGACCGCAGTTTTTTTGGCTGAATTTGGATATTTCAGAACTTGATGAAGAAAACAGAAGAATGGCACTAACTGCTTGTATATTTTGAAGCCTTGTCATAAATTTTCAAGTCCCTTTCTTTCCACTTGCTTCTAGCAATTCAGTGACCAATAATAGACTTTCTCCACGTATCGATGGAGATTTAAAGCAACTAATCAACAAATTAACTTATGCAATTTCCATTCTTCTCCGTGGTATCTTATACAAGATCTTTCATGTAAGTTAGAAGTGTGTAAAAAATTAACTTGACCTAATTGATCTGAGCTAAATTCAAATTAATCTATGACCCATCTACTTATGTATTGGTTGATGTTAGATTATATATTTTTTTGTTAAATCCGAATTATATTTGGATTGACCATACAAAATACATATTAAATTTATTAATTCAATCAAATTCTAACTATACATTTAATCAATGAAATTTACATCAGAATTTTTAAACTTAAATTTATTTAATCTGATCAATTTTTTTTATCAAACTCAACTCTCGTAAACTCCACTAATTATGAAATAAGGTTCATATTCCTCTTCGGTTTGACAAATTTAAAATAAAATGTTTTAGCTTACGTTGTCTTTTTTTCAGAATATTAGGGATGTCATATTCTGTGATTATGATTAGAGGCCCACAGATTCAGTGTCTGGAATTTGACAACTTGCCCATGAACTTGTAGCATCAGGTCGGTAGGGCCCATTTAGAGAATGCAGCTCAACTCCATCACACCCACCACCTTTCTCTCTCTAAGAGTAGCCAATTCCAACATGGCTAGTTAGCTACCCAACGGTATTCCTTTTAAAATTGCTTTGCTTGAGGTTTGACCTACTTCGAGAAATAGCAAGGTAATACAAACAACAGTTGGCTTGCTTAAAGCCTGGAGCCACATAGTCTCTTGATGTAAATTACTGTCAAATATTTTTTTAAATATAATTCACTTTTTTTTTAATATATATATAGAGAGTGAATCCAACCATGGGTAGGTGAGGGGGTGAAATCTTATGCCGACCAATAAGCCAAAGGCTCATCCCTTATAAAGAGTGAAAATATTAAAGTTACGGTGGAGCATATATTCTTCATATTTAAAGAGAATATTTTTTAAAAAAAGAAAAAAATGAGTGTATATAATTTATATATAAAATTTATGTCTATGTGTATTATTGTCCAATTAAAAGTGAGTTGTTTCATGCCTATTGAACAAAGTGGAACTAATTATATATCAATGAAAATAATTCTTGCATGCACATTAGAACAAAATTTTAAAGAAAAAAAAAAATAGGGAGAGAGAAGTAAAACTATGAAACAATGTGCAAAAATTCTGTATGCAAATGTCACGGCTCCATATCAATTATAGGGAAGAAACAAATATTGGGTCATGATGCTAAAGCCTAAGACAATGACCAGTTGCACTAGGACACAAACGTGTACTTACCGTAAACAAACTGCATTTTACCAGTTCTTAAGAAAATTTGAGTACCTGTTAAAGACTCGTAACCAGAGTCTAAAACCAACAGTAAACATTTCACAGATAAGATAGACCAAATGCACTGCATGATGACAACCCTACAAAATTCACAGAGGAGTTTTGACATCTATTTTGATCACGTGGAAAGGAAAAAGAATACCATAGGTAACCTAGAGTTAAGACTATCACCACAATATCTTCAAAATTTGAGACTACTTTGATTTTTTTTTTTTTTTGGATTTGTTTAATTAATTATCATGTCAGATACTTTTCATACTTTTTAATTGGGGGGACATCAAATTTTGAATACAAAAAAATTAATCTATTTTAAAGTCGTGATATATTACAGGATTTAATAAAAATTAAAATTAACACTTATAAATTATTTATTAAAAAATTATTGACAAGAAAAATTTAATCTTAAATCCTATAAATAAAATATTTTAAATTTTATTAACTAACCCAATCTCATTGGCAAAATACCTCTCAAAATTTGACCTATGCAATTATCACCATATGTAGCAATCATGTAGATGTACTTTTAGAGATCATTGCAGATAAAAAGGTTTGGCAAGAAGCTTGTCCTTCTCCAAAGCTTTTGATGGCACGTCTCAAATTTCGTTAGTTTGTAAATGAGAAACACATAGGGACGTTGACATATCATGTATCAGTAGCATCTCGCAGGTTCAGCAACTACGAAGAGATTTTCATGGCAGGCTCACACAATTTTGTGAGTTTTTGAATTTATTCAATTTTATAATTTAATATGTAATATTTAATAAATTTAATAATTTAAATTTTATAAAATAAGAATTTTATGAAAATAAAAATACAAAAAAAACATTGGCAGTGAAGCTAGTTAGTGCTGATAGATGGCCTTGGTCACCTTCCTAAACAGAATGTAGAACCAGCCCATATGAGTGCCCATGCTGACTGATTCAAAAGTCATAAAAGGTTTTTGATGAGAATGGCCCATCTGAATTCTTCACCACAACAACCCCAAATGCCAAATCAGTAAGATATTTAGTTTTCTTCAAACCAGACTCCATTTAACACCTCCAATTTGTCTTGTTTCTATTAGATGCTTCCAAATTCTTCGGATTGGAGACATTCACTCATAAAAGCATTAAAAATAAACACATGGGATGGCATTCTTCTTCACCACAAGGGCCCATCCTTCTTCTTTCTTCTTGCTCAAACTACACTAGCTGCTAGTGTGCAATTCAGAACTTGCTCTCCTCACATGACAATGTCGACAATGGATCGACTAGAGCGGCCGGACCTACCAGAATGCACAAAAGCTTACTTAAACAAGTTCAAAGAACACAGCTGCATTTCATATAGCTAAAAATATGCCACCAAGAATGAACGTCAGCATGTCTTCAGCATCTGATTTTTAATTTTCTACCATAGAAGAAGATTTAAACTAATTGTACGTCCACATTCATGCCCATGTACTGAGTACTGTTAAGTAGTGCTAAATCAGTTTGGCTGGTTAGAAAACGTTGAGGCAAATTTCCAATTATTAACAAAATGGAACTATCTGATGCACAGACAGTGCATTATTTTTATGATCTTCTCATAAATGTCGTTCTTACAATCTTTTGATTTGTTTCTCCAAAATTAAAAACCAAATGTCTTCTTATTAGCTCTCACCCATGCAATTTTTAATCTTATTCCATTATCCTATTTCAAATTGGGATACCTTATAATTAGAGATTCTCTAACTTTAATAACTTTAGTTAATAGTATTTTTTAGTTGTGAATTCTGCTATTTTCTTTCACTTATTTTATAACTCTTTTAAAATTACGTCTTTTTCTCTTCTATTTCGTCCCTACTGTTAGTCAGCAACTACAAGAGATCCGAATCGATTATATGCATGCACTTTTGCAATTAAATGGCAAACAAATCTTTGCTTTCCTCTATAAAACTCTTTTAGTAATTCTATGACATTGGACTTTTTTCATCCTGGCTTCATTTGAGTTGCTTTTAGAACTCAAACTATTCTTCTTGATTGTTTTTCTAGCTTGTTCTGGGTATACATAATAATTAAGTGATAAATGAATACAGAAAATTGTTTTTATCACTCACTTGTGACTAGACTGTGACTTGCTCAGTTGCTCTACTTACCGTGCGTGACAGATCAAACCAAACATCCTTAAATTTTAGACCATTATGAACAACAAAGATAGGGTCTCAATTCTCATGACCATGTTGAGCAGACAAGAGAATTGCTTCTCATCCTAGGCTGCAACCCCAAGTCAGGCATACCTAGTTGTCAGCACATTTTCATGTTCTATCATGTTTTACAACAGGACAATAATACTACTGCCATCACAGATTCACAGTCACACTGAATTGGGATCTCAGGTCGAGTTGTGCAATAGTGGCCCATACACGAGCTGAGAGCTTGGGGTGCATGCAAACTGAATCCATAACAGTCAGCTACATATGACGAAGAAAGCTGCCTTGGCTGGCAACAACATCAACAGTTCTGACATTTAAATCCATTTCAAGGTGTAGGTCTTAAGGGTAAAACTAGAGCAGCCATTGATTCCCTCCACCTACTGGTCGATAACACAGATAATTAATGAACCAGCGGCTGAAGTGAATACAATACTAAACTAGATAGACTCTAAGGACAATCTAGAAAGCATAGCTTTTCAAGAATATGACTGTGAACTATGATACAGGTCATAACCTTGTAAACGACATAATCATGATGGGTTCTACTAGAATGATATCTGTCAAAATCCTTGCCTAATTTATGTTTCATTTATTTATTTGTTTTTGGTGACACAAAGTCTTTTAATATACCTCGCGCATACAATACACTTGGTGTACGTTATTTCTCTATCCACACTTAAAGGATGAACACTGATTCTATGTAAAATCTGTGTCGCTCTTTGAATGTGGGTATAGCGCGATTTCTTAGTGCAAGGTCATTTTTTTTTTTAACAAAATGCGGTATCATTCTGACAAAAAGTAATTGAATCATTCCAATTTTATCGGATGTCCCTGAAGGGACAAAAGTAACTGAATCATTCTATATCTTATTTATTCCCGATCAATCTCTTAAGTAAAGGAAAGCCCACGTGATTGGCATCTACATCTAGAAGATGAATTTGTCTAGAAATTGTTCATTTACATTATTTTTTTAAATATATTTATTTGGAGCCAGAAGTGTAATTTATGTGAGTGAAGCCAGCTTATATCCAAACAAACACACTCTGCACGAGTTTATTATTGACAACTCTTTTAAATTGTGAAAATAAATCGTATTTTCATGTAAATCGTGTTGTCTTTTTAGGGTTAGAATCAGAAGTCATGTTTTATCAAAACGCTCTGCGCACCAAATGTAGTGGTGGGTTTCTATTCAGCTCAAAATAATGGTTCGTTTTCATGGCCCAAAAAAATTGTTCGATTTCCCATGAACTACTCGGATCCCTCATTTGTAATAGCAATCGCTAAGCCTGACCCACCACCTTTCCAAGTTAAGCCCAAAGTCTCTTGACCCAATCCGTTGCGGAGTCCATGAACCATGACCATAACATTATGCCGTGTTTTTTCAATTAAAAAAATATATCTAAACCATGAAAATACATAATAAAGGTTAGAAAAAGTGTAACTCTGATATTAGTAAGGTATTAAATTATTATAGGTAATAATTTTATTATTAAATTTTATAGTTTAATGAGTGAAATTTAATAAATTAAATTTTTTAAAATAATTTTTTAATAAAATTTAATATATAAAAATAATATAATTATAAATAAGATTATAATTTTTTAAAATTGAGTATTTAAAGTCAACAATAAAGGTGTGACATCACATCTCGTATTGACTCACAATTAAATGAGTATGGTGTAAAATAAGTTAAATTTTTTATGAATTAAAAAATATGTTTATTTTATTTTTTAATAAGATAAGATGAATTAATTTATAAATTAATATATTTTTATATATAAAAATATAAATTATTTTATCTTATTTATTTTATAAATCAAATCATATTTTTACAAATTAAAACAATATATACATGCTTTGTCTCTTATCCAAAAAAAACCTTTATGGTACCACTAGTCAAAAATCATAGTCTCATTTTCCATAAGTGGAGACAGAAAAATTTAGAGAAACAACTAAAAAAATATACAGAATTTTATTTATAAGGTATCATTACTCTTTAAGATCAGATAATCAATTAAAAAAAGCGAGTAAATATATATCCAAATTCGTCACTCCATCCATCCCAAGGTTATTAATTATTTAATGAGTCAATCTTTCTATTACAGGGGGAAACCTAACCCGGCGGAGGAGCAGCCATGCATGATTCCGCACAGGAAAAAAGAAAGAAGGGAAAGGGAATTGATTGCTGGGCAACACTAAATCCTTTTTGATTTTGTCTTGTCTTTATTGGAGAAGTGGGATTGTATCCGAAGAGCTAATCTTCAAATGCACCATCACTCTATACAAGACCACATTCATAAGGTGTCAACAAAGCAATTATCTTTAGTTGTGTCAACTACTCTGGTTTTAACTCAAATATATGGAGTTTACCACTAGCCACTTTCCAGTGACTGGCATAAGCCTCTGGCCTTTTAGGAAAGGTGACTCCTGCGTCTAGGCGTCCCAGCCAAACACGGGATACCCGCAGCCATTTGATTCATATCATCGGTCAAGAAATAGGGAAGTAGGAACTCGAACAAATCAAACCCCAGAAAAATGACACTGGCAAGCACTCTCACTACCCTCTCTTTTCTTCCACAGAAGTCTTCTTGTTCGCTATCTTCCATCACCAAGTCCTTCATTTGCTCTATCCCCATTAGAGAGCATCTCATCACCAAAAGCTCCACCGGCACCAGTTTGAGCACCAATGGGTCAGAGAGGTACAGAGCTATTTCAGTTCAAGCCATGGCTTCGTCTTTTGGGTCTCCACTTGAAGAGAGCGTGAAGAAGACTGTTGCTGAGAACCCAGTTGTTGTTTATTCCAAAACTTGGTGCTTGTGAGTTTTGTTCTTGTCAATCTGACTTTTTTTATTTTTTTCTTGGGTTGTTGCGAATTATGCAATGTTTGATCCTGAACCTGGTTGTTTCTGTTGACTGTTGAGCATTCGGTATTACATGAGAAGTTTGAATTCGGTTGTGATGAAGTTTTTTCTTTTTTTTTAAGGTATTCTTCTGAGGTGAAATCGTTGTTCAAAAAGCTCGGAGTGCAGCCACTAGTCCTTGAATTGGACGAAATGGGTAATTCTTCTTCATTTCTCAATTAAGAATGGGATGTGTGTATGATCGCATACTTATATGTTCTAATGGATCCTAACTTTTACTTCTCAAAACTGTGTTTGCAATGTTTTTAGTATGTATTTTTGCCCATCCTATCATCTAATGCTTACGAATTGACCTGCTATAGATTTTTGACGGTCTACATATAAGGACAGGAAATTAAAGAGTAAAACATAAGGAAAACTCTGGGGTATTTGTACACTGGGCTCATCAGAATTGCTGATTGAATCGATAAATAATGAAATTGCACTAATTTAATAACCAAGGAGGAATACTGATTGTAAAGTTGACCAAGAGGGTGCATGTGTGAGAGAATGGAATTGAAATCATGGTGGTAATTAATTGTTCAAGCATATAATATGCATGGTTACAGTTCGTTGTAGAAATCTGACTTCTGCTTCCTTCTACATACGCTCAGCAATCATATCATATCTTGTCAGACAATAAGCCAACCTATTCTAGTTCTTTCTTGCATGGTAGTCATCCCACAATGATTCATGTCTCATCTGTAGATGTGATGTAGACCTGCCTGCATTACTTAATGTGTCTAACTGTCTGTATGTTCTTCTTTATTGCCAATATATCACTCCATGCATCGAAGCCTTTAACTTTTATGAACTTTAATAAGCTTCTCGATCTTGGTCCGTGATTAGCTTTTCACTTTTCAACATCTCACATATTTAAACTTTTAACGGCAGTACAATAGCGTTTATGGACCGAGCATATCAGATCCTTGAACAAGTTTTGGTAGGCTTCAAAACATGATGTAGAATTACTGGTATCAGAAGTTCAATCCTGACCTGCTGCATTAGAACTAGGTTTCTACCTGACATTAAAAAACAGATACCATTTATATACTACTTGCTTGCACGGATGAATGGCAACAACAATTTAGCCACTATTATGTTCGTTGTCAAATCTTTTCAAAACCTAATCTGTCTATGTCCGACTTCAAAAAGTTTACTTTTGCAGTGTAAATATCATATACCTTCCTCCTTTTTTTTATTTATATTAATGAACTGTTTTGCAAGTCAATTTGTTGTTACTCTCCTGCATGCAAGTGCCTAGATTGTTCAGCTTGTCTTGTACATAAAATATACTTAAATTGTCAGGTCCGCAAGGGCTACAGTTGCAAAAAGTATTGGAGAGGCTTACAGGCCAACACACTGTGCCAAATGTTTTTATTGGTGAGTACCATCTTTTTACATGTATTCATCTTTAATCATAATGTGAAAGCCAATAGTATGTCGATGGAATAGTTCGTTGTTAATTGTTTCTGTTAGTGGCTGGGATGCTGATAGAAACTAACAGATTTGACAACTATTTATTTTCCATGAAATGACATACACTTGACTCACCCTCCTTTCTGGAGATCCTCCCCTGATGCATCTTGGAATATTGTTGTTGAAGAGAAAAACCATTGGAATTGGACCCATGAGTTTTTCTTGCCCACAGTGACTCTCAGATTAATAGGGAAAAAATGTAGGAAAAATCTAATTTAGGATGCAGTAGTATGTTGCTCTCTCCTTTATGAATTACCAACGTGATTTGATGCGGAAGAAAGATGCTAAAGATACAGAATATAAGCTTATCTGCATGTCCCAGGTCCTAGTTTTATCGATGTTAAGAATCTTAAGATGGATTTTGGTTATTGAAGCCTTTTCAGGTCTTGTTAAATCTTCTACAGACTACTCCATTCCTGTATTCTGTGTCCTGTGAACTTGAGTTGTCATAAAGTATAACACTCAACTTGAAAATTATATGATTTGACATATGATGGACACTTTCTTGGATTATTATACTTTGACTCAATGATATATTGTATTCTTAATATATATCCCCTATAATTTCCCAAGCAAACAATATCAAGTTACCCTGCTATCAATGTTTTCTTTTGGACGGAACTACTACTATAACTTTATAAGATAAACTTATTATGCTTCTTCTTGCAGGGGGCAAACATATTGGTGGCTGTACAGGTATATTTTCCTCGTGTTATTTTCTATATCTAATCAGTTAACTTATTGTTGGAGTGGTTTAGGCCTTGGGGTGAAGGTGGAAGAGGGGAGGAGATAAATCCTTTCGTCAGTGATCAGACTATTGTCAATGTGTTTAGAACTCCTAAACTAGATTGTCATTGTGGACTTGCTTGGATTACAAGCAGTTGTGGAAAGTTCTAATTTACAGAGTTGACCGGAAACAGTAAAGGAAGAAAAAACAAGCCGAGCAACAGTACTTATAATCCCTATTTGTTTCCAACATTCGGTTTTTCTTGTGCAGATACAGTGAAGTTATACGAGAAAGGAGAACTTGAACCATTGCTATCAGAAGCTAACGCTATAAGTACAGAGAGCTAGGTCCTTGTTTAAAAAAAGTGGTCTTGTTACTACTTTGCTAGTTCATATTTCATGGGCCAATTCGGTTCTCTCTCAATGTGTGTCATAAATGATGGTTGAAAACAAATTGTGAACATTGACGGCTGATACATTAAGGTTTGATTAGATCCGTAATATTCTGGCAGTTAATTGAGTGGTTATAGAACTCAAAGCGGCAACTATGGATTGAACCTGTGTGCGTCTCAAGGGGACCTGAGACAGATTGACAATATAGGTTCGAACTTAAGAGTTTTTATTAGTAGGAGGAGTTTATCACTCTGAAGGGGAGTAGTCTCGGATAGGAGCTACTCTTGGAGAAATCTCAAAAGAAAAAAAAAGGAATTGTACCTGTGCTGATTGAATACAGTATGTATTCCTCTGGAGAAGTTGTTTTCTTACATACTTCTTCTATTATGCCTTCCAGAGATGTGATGACAATCTAAGTTTGTCTATAAAAACTGGGGACCTGAAAGAAAACTACTTTCAGAATTACATATAATTGCCGTAACTTCTTTAAAACCGCCATGCACATGGCCTTTTCCAGTAGGTGATCTTACTGTTCACTGTAAGTCTTTGTAATGTTGTCTACATGCTAAAGCTCTCATTGTGTTTTACTGAAAGTACAAAATAGGCAGACACAGACTTTAACAAGGAAAGGATCAAATAAGACAGGTAATTAGATGTTAAACTAAGATCGTGCTGAACTAATCATATAAATACAAATCAAGGCAAGCGTTTTTGCTGTTTTGGATGCAATTATGATTTAATACAGATGTATCTTTGAAGAATTAAATTATTAACTTATCCACTTTTTTCAATCATGGACAAAATTATGGCGAGCTAATCGAATCGGATCCAATATATGCACATGTGGTCGGTCTGTCGGGTCGGGTAGTGGCAAAGAGGAAGCGTGGCGAAACTACGATCATCCAATAAACGATAATGGCGACCTCACAATTATGGTGTTGCCTTCGTCGTTCGCTTCTAAGCATAAAAATGGAATCTTTAATTGCAGGGGAACTGGTCAGAAAGCGGCCATGGCTTCAGTGACACATAATTCCTACACCCTGGGTCTTCGCCCGAGAAGACCACCACATGTTCTCCTCAACCGCTATGGTAATATCTTGTTCTGCAGCCAAGTTCCCAGCAATGGAGAGATTCTGACCTCTTCCATACGTGGCAGGATTTGCTTGCCGCGGAGGAGCAGAGTGCAAAGAGCTTCCATTGCCTGTTCTGCTGCAAATAAACCATCTCCTTCATCAGAGATTAGGTATCCTTTCCTTCTCTCTCGCACATATTGAAAACACGTAGCCTACGCAGTCTGAAGTATTTTTTGTTTACTGTAATTAATGTAATGATATACTTAGAAAAGGGATAGAGATGAATGGCCATTCAACTATTTACAAGAAACGCTGAAGCGTAACATCCCCTTGGGGAGACGTTGAGTTTGGTTCTTCGCATTTTAATCATGGATTGATCATCTGAAATTCTGAATTGATGCTGGCATAAGCAACTAAGTTAGACTTTCTAGTTCAGATCCTCAGCTTTTATGCAATGCTTGTATTGTTCATATGTCTCTGAAGCCTGAAGATAGGATCTTCCCTACTCGCGCTAAAACAAGTATAATTCTCGTTACTATTAGCTTGCCTTTTGAACATTGGTATGTAAGTTTAAACTCTCTGTCGGCCACATAGATTTTAGCTGTTAAATGGGACTTTTAGTGCACATATGGCCAAAATGACGGTGAAATACTCATCATCATCTGCAAACCTTATCCTCCCACTTTGGGTTACAAGGTGGCTGGTTTAAACACTTCTGCATCATCTAATGAATCTTTTCTATGCAATTTCTCATAGTTATTATGTTGTATATGATTTTGGGTATTCCTCTCATAAAAATGCAGAGTTAATTTATTTTCTTATGGGTTCTCCTCTTTATGCAATGTTTGTATCATCAGGTTGTGTTTGCCAGTGATGCTTCATCATTAATCATATTTGTTCTTCAGCTCTACAGCGAAGATAAGGAGTGAGGTTCTCTCTCCCTTTCGGTCTGTTAGGATGTTCTTTTATGTTGCTTTCATTGCAAGCGGTGCTCTAGGGGGATTGATAGCAACCACACAACTAATTGGTGCACTAGCTAATTCATCAAGAGCATCTGAAATACCTGAAATTCTGAAGGACCTGGGCATTGACATTGGAGCGGTATCCTTATTTGCAATCTTATACTTCAGAGAGAACAAATCAAAGAATGCACAGCTGGCTCGGCTCTCAAGAGAGGAAAGCCTTTCAAATCTTAGGCTCCGTGTGGATGAGAAGAAGATCATACCTGTCAACTCATTGAGAGGGATTGCTCGTCTTGTGATCTGTGCTGGTCCAGCTTCCTTCATAACTGAGTCTTTTAAGCGAAGTGAGCCTTTCACTGAAAGCCTTTTAGACAGAGGGGTGCTTGTTGTGCCCTTTGTGACGGATGGAAATTCACCAACTCTGGAGTTTGAGGAGAGTGAAGAGGCGAAGCAGGTTACCACCAAAAGGAAGAGACTCTGGCAGCTGGCTCCGGTTAATATCTCTGAGTGGTCCAAGTATGTTAATGAATAAAGCATGTTAGTATGCAATTCAATTTTTTTCTCTCATTTTCTAATTTTTTTCCCCATATTCTCAACAGGTGGTTAGACGAACAAAAGAAGTTCGCAGGTGTATCCCCTGAGTCTCCAGTGTAAGTATCCACGATATCAGTTACACGCATGCACGAATGCCATTTTGCGTTTTACTCTATATCATTTGAAATTTAACATTTGACAATCGTCTGAGGTTAATGTTCCCAATGAACTTATACAGTGAAGTGGTGGTGGTAGGACAAATGCTGTAACAGAAAGCTGTCTATATTTGTGATGCCTTGCCATGAAGATTGCATGAAATTTCTGCTCGTTCCTTGTGTTGTACAGGTATCTATCCCTGCGCATGGATGGTCGTGTTCGTGGCAGTGGTGTTGGTTACCCTCCTTGGAATGCTTTGGTTGCACAGTTACCACCAGTAAAAGGAATTTGGACTGGCCTACTAGATGGCATGGATGGTAGAGTTCTATAGAAGAAGTTTTCTCAATTTCTGAAGGTTGATCTTTTACAGTTTTTCCCCATAAGATCAGCTGTTCTTATACTTTCTCTTTCTGGTTTTGCTTCCTTGTATAGTCCATTACTTTATAGGTTTTCATGGCATCTTTGGTTGTGGTACCCCTTGTAACGTCGTTCTTTGGATTATGGATCGAGATTTGGTCAACAGACATTCAACAATTGACAGTTATAACAACTGAGCACGGCCACGCTTAAATTTTCCTTTGTATTTTCCTGTAGATTTCCTTTGCTTCAACCTTCTTATGACTTTTTTCCAAGGAAAAGTCAGATATACATTTATGTGCAGTTCATTTTCTTCGGTTCTGTTCTAGAACCGAGTTGGACTTCCAGTTCTTAAATTAGCACGATATTTGCCTTTGCATGATTACAGCAAATTTGTGCCATTGATATATTAGCTGAACACACAATACCAGATAAGCTGGGATGAATTACTGAAGTATGACGCCCAATAGAAAATCACACAGCAATGGCAGTAAATTACTGTGTTTAATATTGATCACATTGTTTCGAACGTAGAATTGGTTTGTCAGTTGAGGTACATGTGCTATGAATGGCCAGCAGTATAGAGCTTTTCATTTCACAATCCTTTTCAGGCGGTGAAATGTATTTGAATAATCGTTGACAGAGAAAAAGATCAAACAGTTGAATTTTGATCAACGCCGTAATCATTAGGTAATCATTTTCGTAATAATCTTTTATCTGCATTTTATTTACTATGTTTATACTTGACTCCTCTTTAAAGAGCCACGCTTTGCAATAGGGCCTTGCCTTGGTTGGCTCCTATCCTCCTACCACTTTAAAAAAAAAAAAAGAAATTGTTCCTTAATTTTGATAATGTTTTCTTAATCTCTCTATTTATTATTTAAATTAAATTTGTAAATTTTATTTTTTACTATTTTTTCTTCATTTATTTTATATCTATCTTTATTTTACTACACCCCTAATCCCTTATGTCTCTTATGTCCTGGTTTTGGCTTCTTAATGACGGCATTAACATGCGTAATTACTGATTTGAATAAAAAACAAAGAAGCGGAGGGCATGAGAAACTGAACATATATGTAATATATAGAGATCAAGCGGTAGATATCAGAGAGAATATGCTACACATTCTTTTCTGTGACATGAAGAACCTTGAGGTAGTAACTAGAATAGCTTGACAAGAGTCAAAATCACAACAAAACGATTATTCATTTGAGTTCCTGGATCTCATCCAATGCGTAGTTGTTTGTTGATACATTGGCATAGTTAACTTTGTTGAATCGAACTACAACTGGGTAGCGAGTCTTGGGGTCCTGCACAATACAGAAAAATCATTACAATATGAGTTGGGTTTGGATGGGATGGGAGAAAAAAATGACGGGGTTGCCTGAAAGGGAGAGGAAACTTACCTGATCAACAGCAACAACAGAACCAACGCCATTATACCAGTAGGATTCCTTCCTAAGAATCTTAACCTGGTAACGGCAACCAGCACAGCAACTATAAATTAGATGAAAACGAGCTTCCTACTAAAGGGCACCACTCACTTTCGGAGCTTTGAACTTGGAAATACTTTTGATTAGTAAGTTAGATCTTGTACCACTGCATCTCTATTTCAATTTTGCATGTTAAGAAAAAAGATTTAGATGCAAAGCCTGGTCTATTATTAGTCTATTCAAACTTGCAACCTAAGGAGGTTTTGTATTCCATATACATGTAATCATCAACATGGTACAAAGTAGTTTATAAAGCTGTAAACCATCTAATAAGCACCCCGTTACTTGATCAAATTCAGAATGGGACAACGGTTATTCCTAACTACAAGAGCTCTATTCTAAAGGTAAAAACAGTTTGAGCTCCGGTACTGACCTTAGCACCTCTTTTGGGGCCAATTGGTGGTGGCTTGGGTTTTGGGGCAGCTTCGCCTTCCACCGGGGGTGTGGCGGTTGCTGGTGGCGCCGCTCCAGCCTCCTCCTCTGCCCTGACAACAAGTCTTGAGTTGTTGTTCCTTGAAGAGAACATCAACATAGTGCTCCTGGAAGCTGAATTTGTGCTGCCTGCAACGTTAGGTGTCAACACAAACCCAGAAGCAGCTGATGCCATGTTGCAGCTTGCCATGACTTCTCTTTCTGTCCCAGATTCTCTCTCTCTTTCTCTCTGATAATCTCAAGTGTGGCAAAAATTAATAGGTGAGAAAAGACACGAACATAGATTGAGAGGTTTTGAATGAACTAAATTTCTCTGTTTATTTCAAAGAATTATCTGATCCTTAGAACCGTTATTGATCGTTTGCTCCACTGGGGTGCTGCCACCTATGCACCATATCCCATTCCTTAGGATAATGTTATTACAACTCATCTGTTTATAAATCACCGAGTGAACTCAGTGAGTAGACAGCCCCTTACTCGGCAACAATGGCACGCATATGAAGGTTTCATGAGTTCTTTGTCCAAAGTCAATGTATAATAAGACAGACAGCGATAACTTCAGAGATTTAAATTCTCAAATTAAATTTAGTTGTAAAATGGAAAATAAAGAAAAAATTATTAAAATAAAAAAAATTAAGAGATTCAAACACACACTATGTTTGATAATGTAAATAAAATTATTTTTAATTATTAAAAACCCTTTCTTGGAGGAACCTTAACACTTCATATTTTTGTCCTACATCAAACACTCCCAAAACGAATAAAAAACTCTAAGGTAAATACTAAAGCAATATCTAATTTTCTTAAATATCAAGACAACCTTCATGTGGTATTATTGAGTAACGTTATTTTTTATAAAAAAAAAAAATGATTTGCTGTTTAAAGTTTACAAAATTCATCTATTATTATTGAATAAGGTAAAACTTATTAAGAACCATTTTATCAAATAATAATGAATATTTTTTATGAATTTTAAATAAAATGCTTTGCAAAAATAAATTTTACCATAAGTATTTATTTATTTTATCCAAACTAATATTGATAATCCATATTTTTATTAGTTTGGGAAGAGTATATCCTCAACATATTTTGGGAATTCAGTGACTTACATCATATATCATCAATAAAAATATTTTTTACACATTTTCATAAAATAAAAAATGGATAGGAAATAAGAAGCAGAACTGGAGGACATCCTTCCCGTCACGTGCCGTTTGGCGCCAAATCTCCTCGCGCAATCTTTCGTCGGCCATAACCGAAAGCTGGAAGTTTCCACCTCCAGAAACCAAGCGAAACAAGGGTTTTTTTTTGTGAACCACTTTCGAAATTCTATGCGAGCCAGCAATCCCTGGAATTCGATCAGCAAAAGGAACTCCCAGATTGACCCTTTGAGATCAATTTCGCAATCAAAGCAATATATAGTCAAGGACGATTTCACGAAGTTGGGAACTCCGCACTGGCGGATCTTCTAAGGAAAGCGGCAGCCGTGATTCCCCAAATTTTTTTTAAGATTTTTAGTATTTATATTGTAAAATTTGTATATAACTTCAAAAAGTATCATGTAAAAACTACATGACTCTCCCAAAATTAAAATAAATAAATTTTTATATAATTTGCATATTACTAATTCAAGTCAATCAATACTATATAATTATTTTACATTAAATTTATTAATATAGTTTATATAGATAGTTCATCTTCTTTTTTTGCTATTATTAGACTTAGCACATGGATAAGCAAGATTGAATTTTGAGGACTTTTGGGTGCACAAGTTATCTGAGAAAGACTGACTGGGAGTGCCATGATCTTACACATGATTAAAGTTTCTGTTTCTGAAGCTCCATTGCATTACCTCGTGGCTTTCTGTTTATATCCTCTTAAGTAAATCTATTGCCCAGGAAAAAGGTGAAGTGGCCAGCTCTGGACAAAGATAGTCCTCCAAGTTGCAGAATGCAGATTAGAAGCTTCTTCCATCCCTTCAAGGAGATGTACATAGTTCTGCTGATTCATTGATTGGACTTGATACTGTTATATTTTTCATAGTTATAAGATATTAAATATGCAACCAACAAAATGTTAATATAAGAAATTAAATAGGTAACTAATAAAATGTTAGTATAATAGAAATTAATTCATCTTAAAATGAGCTTTTGGCTAAATATCTAAATTCAAAATTTAAAATCACTTTTATTTAAAAAAGTAAAATTATTTAACTTTATATCACAATAAAAATTAAATTTTGCTGTGTTTTAATTAAAAAAAATTAAATTTACTATTCTAAATCTCTAATGTAGAATTCAGAAGCATTCTTTAAGGCAAAAGGACGCATGCACAGCCTGAATCATATGACTGGCTAAAAGAAACAGTACATGTTTTGGTAGATTAGGTGGGAGGACTAGTCTCTTGGTTCAATGTCATGAGCTAACAAATCCACCCTACACTATTCTTTCTGTCCTTTTTATTTAATTGGGGTGCCTGATTTCTGTTTCATGAAATGATTTCTTGACTGCCCTTTCCCTGATCACTACGCTAGAAAATTAGATCCCCCTCTACCAAAAAAAGAGAGACTCCAGAGGCATTAAATATGCCATATTTAGTCACAACAGAATAGTGGTGGCATTTAGTTTTCTATCCCTGCAGAGAGGTCCAACAATTTTAGGGTAATCGGCAAGAGATTTGACTCTTCAATGCGCAATCATGACATGCAACTGCTAACTCTAAATTATTCCTTTCGCCATCAGCTTCAGTTTTGAAGAAGTCGGGTGTGTATTAAAAGGGAGAATTCCACATACTCTACCCATATATAGTGATATATCTTCCACCAAAAAAATTAGAAAAATATGAAAGCCATTGATTATACTAAGGTAATAAATATGTATAAATTTAAATTTTGGAGAGGCTCTTCTTAAAAGAATAATATTATCTATATATCTTTTTGAATGAAGATTAATTTTTTATTTAATTATGATATAATGATATTTAATAAAAAAATTTAAAAAAATAATAATAAGGCAATCTTAACTTTTGTTATAACATTATATGAAAACCACTGCTGCTCTGTATCTGGAATGCACTAATTGGTTATAGAATAGTGAAACATCATTTGATGCATTCATTGGTGCCATATAGACTTTGATTATGTGATCTTTAGAGGCCTCTCCATAAGTAATGTATAATGATTCATTCCTTATACTTCTTCAACCAACATTTGAATTTGGAATATACCCAGAGAGCTTCAAAAGTAATATTTTTTTTCAATTAATATTCTTGAAATGCTTACTTTGGCCATAATTTATAAGGCATGTGTACAACATCTATAATCATGACAACTAAACAACTTTCTTTTTTTCAAATGTTTGGGTTGGTTCAAATTTGTCCGCCAATGTTTTTATATATTATTTTTATAAATTAAATTTTATTAAATATTTATTTTAAAATATTTAAATTATTAAAATTCAAAATTTTAATACCTCATATTCATTACATGAAGTGTTGACAGAGTCTCATCAAACTGTAGGAATAAAAAGGAAAAAGTGAACAAAAAAATGGGTTAACTAAATTATTAAAAAGGACATTTGTGTAATGATTAACTAATGGTATAGTTGATAAATTTTCAAAATAAATTCTCATTTTATGGCACCATTATTATAATCTTTCCAAAAACTTGTTAGTGTATTAAAGGTATCAAATTTGAGTTCATTAGTCATGATTATTATCTTTAAAAAATGTTGCCTTTTTCCCTCCACTATGATAAGCCATTAACTCTGATATCATTTTGCATGTTTTCATAATCATTGAGTTAGTAAAAGCACAATCTTTCGTTTTTTGGGTAGAACAGTAGGAGCCACTTCGGGTAAATCTATCTTTTTCTTCTTGCACTGCAGCAAAAGCAGTGTTTAGTCTTTTTTAACTCTTTATATATATATATATTATAAGGTAAAGAGAAATACTAATTTTAAACTTATTATGAGATTGTAATAACAATAATCTACGAATTATAATTTTTTATAAATCTTATAATTTAATTTATAAAATTTAATAATTTAAATTTTATTTTTTAATTTATAAAAACGAAATAAACATAAAATTATTAAATGAGCTCGGATCTCCGTGCCTGTTTAACCAAAATTGGAACACGTTGGTTCAGAATGGCAGGCGAAAAAAGAAATTGTAATTAATTCCATTGCTTTAGGGCAACCTTGTAAATGCAATTGAGACAGGATAAGGGAGGATGTCCTCCTGGATTTGTCGTTGTTAGTGAAAACAGTGATAAGCCAAATTGTAGGGATTAGACCTTAAATTGTACCGCACGTAGCTCACGAATCATGATGCACATGGAACGTGGAAAAAGGGCAGAATTCCACTTTGAGATTCGGTTATAATTGCTACTTTTCCAATATATGACAATCATATTTTTAATTAATTATAGTTACATTATGTGCGTTTTTTTAAAATATAAAATTTATATATTTTATATATTTTTAATTTCTTAAATTTTTAATTTACTTATATATATATATAATACATAAAATTATATGTACTTATCATTTTTTCTAATTTCGCATCATTAGAGACAATTACTTGTCGCTTGTTTGGTATTCTATTTGAGGGTCATTTTCGGTTGCATGTGCACCTTATACGTCACTCATTCAAATACCCAATAGAAAATGACATGTGACCCATTGAGATTTATTACTACACAATTTTCTTTGTCCTCATGTGCCTACAGCTAACCTCAAAAGTTTTCTATAGGCTTAGGACCATTGGAGAATTTCTCTCTCATTAAATTTTTTATTAAATATTTATTATTATAATATATTAATTTATTAAATTTTATAATTTAAATTATAAAAATAATAAAACTCAACAAACACAAAATTCTGAGAGTGACACTAAAAAGAATATGTATGGAACCGTTTGGTCTTTCACATGCTACTTTTTCTTTATTCTTGTTTAAAACCCTTTGTTGTTTGTAATTATTGGTAATCAACCCTTTTGCATCTTGCATCAAGACAGAATCTCCTGGGCCTTTACATACTCACTATTTGGTAATCATTCACTTTTTTGAAAAGAGCAAGATCAAGAGATCAAAGTGATGATCCTGTTCCCTTGATTTTAAATAAATGAATCAATTGATAGGTCCAGTAACTCGTTATGTCAAGGAGTTCTAAAAATCCAATATATCAAATCAATTTCAAATATTTTTATTTAACTAGTAAAGCAAATAAGATTTAAACCTAAATTCTTTTATAATACTACTCAAATTTTTCATCACTAAACCACATTTAATGACTTTATTTAGCTAACATATATTTGGGTCAATAAATGTTTATGAAAATTGTTCAATTTTTGAGAATTAGGTACTTCTTCCACTCGAAGGAAGATGAGTATTTTGAACTAGTAGTTACTGATTATTTAAATGTATTATTAAAATTAAATACATGTTTTTATTTAAATAAAAAAATATGTAAATATGTACTCCTATGGCTGAAATTTTTTTGAATGTCAATATATATTCACCATGAAAAAATGATACTTTCACTTCACATTTCTCACTCACTCCCAGTAAGTAGATAGTATGATATATTGATAGGTTGGATCTCATAAAACTTGATAATTTCTGTGTTATGTTATAAAGATTATGTGAACATAAAATTATAAAAATAACATAATTGATTTAACATTGAGAAACATTGTGTACTTACTTACCTACATATGAACATATACTTTCACACATTTAATTTTATATAATGCTCACACTTTTTAATATAAATAATTAAATTTATTAAATCATATAGTTCAGATTTAATAAATTTAGTTGTGTATATATTATAAAAATTAAATAAAAATAATAAAATTCTACTTGCTTGGGCTGTGTAAAACACATGTAACCTGCCCGAACTTGATTCGACTTGATAATATATATTAACTTGACCTCGTGACGTGTCTGTACATATACTGAGCAGGCTTTCTTTTTTCTTTTTGGTTGAAAATTCTGACTCAAACTTGATCCAAATCTTAAATCAAATGCAAAAACAAATGTGTAACTCACCAAAACCGCCTAAATCTAGTTGACCTGAAATTGATCCACACATATATTTAGTTGGGTTTAGTGTTTAAACTCAACTTAAATCAACATGACTAACTTCTTTTTTTTTTTTCCAAATTCAACCTAATCTGATTTGATACAACCCCCAACCTACATTGCTAAAATAAACAACAAGTTAAGAGTTTGTGGCAAAGGAAGCGTGTGCTTTTCGGTTTTTTGAGTAAAAATAAGAGGCCAATTTAGCTATCACTTTTGAATTATAAATATATTAAGACGATTAGCTATCGTTACTTTTAGGTACACCTGAAACAATTGACAATTGAGCATAACTTAGGAATTGAGATATTTTACAGTTTATTTATGACACATAGTTTCTATAAAAAGCATAGTGTACTTTTACAATGAAATGCGGGATAGATTATTCTTATAATTAAAAAAAAAAGATATTGCTGTACATTACTATAAAAATATAAGTAAATAAATAAGTTACTTTTTTTTTTCTCAATAGTTAATCATTTATATATTAAAGCATACTTTAGAATAACTAAACTAATGTGAGTTAGACTTAAGAGGTACGGTTTTGGTACTTTAAGTAATTTATTTTATGTTTGATATAAGTTTTGTATGTAAAAAAAACTTGATTAAAGAAGGTCTATCTATTTTGACATATTTAATATCTTAAAAAAATTCATTTTTATTTATTAGATAGAAGATATATAAAAAAAATAAAGCCCCAATTTATGAAAAATAAATTGGCATTTTAACTAATCCCCTTTGTAAAGTAAAGGCTAAGGTAATAAATCAGCTAAAAATAACAGGCAGTAATTAATAGACTTTACCATGGCACATAGGTTTAAGAGGACAAGTTTGTTGAAGCAGTAACAATTCTGAGGCCCACTTATGAGCTTTTCTAATTGGGCGTTGTTAATTTCTTGTGTAAGTATCGCTGGCAGTTGGTGGTAGGTCGCTGCCATCCTTGGTATGTACTAACCCCATTCTCTTCTCAATGCCTAAATATATTTTTCCAATTTTGAGATTTTCATCTACATTTCTTTTTAGGAAAATGGCAAACTGTCACAAATTTTTAATAAATCTATTAATTTTTCAGTTTAATTTATATGTTTTAATAAATTTAATAATTTAATATTTTTAATAAAATTTAATTAATAATAACAAAATTATTTTAGCTACTTGTGAGTATTTCACAAAACATATATCAAAATTATATATTTTTATGAGTATTTTGTGAAATTAAGCAATGTTGATTGTTATTTATATTTTGGGGGGAAATCCTAGTAATAAGTTGAAAATAATATATAAATGAAACTCTCACCCTCTGTTACTGATATTAAAAGCAAATTGGCTACGTTTGAG
Source organism: Dicorynia guianensis (assembly GCA_037013595.1). Taxonomy (NCBI): domain Eukaryota; kingdom Viridiplantae; phylum Streptophyta; class Magnoliopsida; order Fabales; family Fabaceae; genus Dicorynia; species Dicorynia guianensis. Next base: position 36,788,640 of record JASUAB010000007.1, read on the forward strand.
TGCTTGATTACCGGCAAAATTTCGGTAAAATAATTTTCCACAGCGCACGCTCTATGGAGATGGAGAACCAAGAGTTTGTGGTGTGTATTTGAATGATTAATTTAGGTTTGAGTTGATTTGACAGAAAAATATATAATTCATTAATACCTGATAAGTTAATATTATTTTATAGAATAAAATATATATTAAATATTATTAATAAAAAATAATAATTTAATTATCTTATATTTATAAATTATTATATATTTATTTTTATATTTTATAAAATAAAATATATTTTTATTTTAAAAAATGTAAATCTCTACCAAGGACATACAAGAGTATATGTCAAGAATTCAATTCACTTGATGGGATGTGATTTTTTAAAGTGTATAATACATTTTAATTAAGTTTAAAGTATAAATAAATAATTATTAATTAAAATTTATTATTTAAATTATTTTAAATTTATTTATAATAAATTATATTATTAAATATTAATAAAAATTAACAATTATTTATTTATATTTTATTTTTTAAAATACTCATTACCCTTTAAAATATTCAAATCCTTGATGGACTTTGAAAATATTGCAGACGTTGCCAAGAGCGAACCTTCCCAAGCCTAGATATCTGTAACGCTAATCAAGATGTGAAGTTGTAATAAAAATATATCCGAATGCAAATATTCTCCAGCTTATCAATTTTAATTAATATAATATTATCATTAAAAAAATCATTATCCGATCTACATCCTGAATCAGCAACAACCTTTTTCTTCTTCTTTTTTAACGTTACATTGGTTTTTAAATAATCCTTGTATTTTCTGTCCGAAACCGTTCTCTTCTTTTTTAAGTAATTTCTATTATTCTTTTTCAAAAGAATCCTGTCGCCAGAAAATTAAAATAAATAAATAAGAGCCACAGGAAATAGAGTATATTTTCCGTTTTGTACACGAAGGTTGCCCGACTACTAAATCCATGAAAGGGTAGGTATGGCTGTACGAGTGCTTTCTTCAATTCCAATAAAAAAATTATCATATTATTATTATTAATTAATACTATTTTGTTTATATCCACCCGTATTTAATATAAATAAAATAACTTAATTTTTTTACCAAAAAATAATTTATTTTAAATTATAGAAAAATTATTTATTTTAATTTTAATATAAGAAAATTAATTTTTATTCAAATATTAAATAGTAAGAAATAAAAGGAATATTATTATTTTCTAATTAAGTTTTGTTTGCCCTTTTTCTCTCTCTCGTAATCTCAAAACTGATAAATCAATCGCAGTTTTGACGGAAGCGATTCTCAAGTCCGACAAAAGAGAGTCGGTGGAGAACAGAGTAAGAGAAGTACTAGCAAAACCCAGCCATAAGCATATCCCCTTCCAGTCGCCGATCCCCTCGCCGCGTCAGATCACACTTTTGTTCCGGCGAAACTCCAGCTGCTTTGCTGCCGGGATGTAACTTCCCCCTCACATCTCGTCCCCCTTGCTCCTCGCCAGGTCTGTTGGCAGAGGATTTATGCTTATTTTTCTTTGGGGTTTTGTGAATTTTCTGCAATTTTCCCTTTGGTCGTTGCCTTTTGCCTTACTTCGATCTCGCTATTCTCGAAGCTCCTCCTTTGTGCTGCCAACCCAACTCATTTCCTCTGCTTTCTCTTTCTAGATTTGCTTTTTCTCTTGCTGTGCCTGCAGCTTTTTACGGACGCTATTTTTGAACCAAGATACTGCTTTTCGTATCAATTTACTTTATACTGTGATACTGTCACAGTTTATTTTTTGCTATTTGGTATTCCAAAATAATTTTTTTTGGACATTCGTACTCAAAGATTGGTGATTTATTTCGATTTTGACTGTACTTCTATGCTAGCTTGGTCTTTGCGTCCTTCGGTGGAATTTTTAGTACTCAAGCTGCAATGGTGGTTTCGCAAAGTACTTGTCAATCACGGTGTGTTTCAAGGCTTTGATCGCTGTGTTCTTCTCTTTTCCAAATCTGAACTAGCAAAACATACCCTTGCTACTGCGAGTTTGCCTCGGTTTATTACAAGTGGATGACTTGATTTGATTGTTCGAGTGAACAACAGCGTACTCTGTCACTGCCTTCTTTGGACAATCTCGTTTCTTGTGCTTCAAAGAATTTCTGTCTGTGTTTCTTTATTTCCTCTCTCTTTAGTCTTTACTATGTTCGCGTTGCTTGGTAGCCCAGGCTCTATTACCGAGATTCGCGACTGAAATATACCGTGCAAGGTCATACTATTTACAGTTTTTACAGCATTCTTCTCCTGTTAATCTCTGGGTACCTGCTAACCGTGAACTGATTTCATTCTTTGAGCTGAATGCATCGGTTTGTAATAACCATTTGGATCTTGCTTCTTCCTGTACCTGAGTAGGCTGCTCTTTTTGTTATCAAAATTGCTCTATGTGTAATAAATCCACCTGATTTTCTGTTTTCCATGTTTACATGGATATTTTCATTGTTCATTGTTCATTGTTTAGCTCTTGAGTTTGCGATTCTTGACCCCCCCCCCCCCCACCCAAAAAAAAAAAAAAAGATGTTCTGTGCTAATTATGTACAAGTATTAATCTTGGAGCTTTCTCAACGCAGCTGTTGAAATGAATGGGGTGCAGAGCAGAAAAGTTCACGATATTGAGAAACCTTTTCCTGGATGCTTGGGAAGAATGGTCAACCTCTTTGATCTGACGGCAGGTGTATCTGGAAACAGGCTACTCACAGATAAGCCTTACCAAAATGGTGATTTCCGTTACATTATTTATTTCCCTATTCATTTATTTGATTTTTCAATTCCAAAGGAAGCTTTGCTGTGTTTTTCTTACCAAAGTAATATTATATTATCTTCTATGATATCTGGATGATCATGCTTTGGTTGTAATTGACTCTTTACCTCTCAGCTTTGGATCAGTTGAATTTACTAGAATTTTTTTCGCGGGATGCTCACTGGTGTTTTTCTTCTAATTAATTTATGGTATTCTGTTGTTGTTGATAATTGATCTTAGTTTTGGGGTTTGGAAGAGAGTAGTAGGTCGAGGAGAGGAAAGAGTGAAAGACATACTTGAAACGAAATGTTAATTCAGCACACATAACTGCAGCTTATACTTTTATCGGCCTTGTATCTATTGAAGAATTTTTACTGCTTAAAGAAGAGTGGTAATTTCTGTAACTGTCTAATTTTTAGTTTTTATCACGGTCCACTATATACCCTATAATTTTTGTTTGGAGCGTAATATCTTTTGGTTGTTGGTTGTTTTTGACTGCCTATATTAGGATAGAAACCTCACTCTCTTGGCAATATGTATAAGGAACACTATGCTACCCACATTGAGATATCTTTAAATTGTCAGTTGTGTTTGTTTTATTTCGTAGTTCTGCTCTGATACTTATTGTTTCTCCAGTTGAAATTTTTTGTACTACTATATTATCCCATCTCACTCAATTGTACTTGGTTGAATTGCAGCTTCTTCACTTTCAAGGAGTCAATCAGATGTTGCAAGGGTGACAAGTCCTCCTTTTGGTGATCAGATAAAGGATAAACTGGTAACCTGGGGAGGATTACTTTAATGTCATTATAAATTATAAATAATTGGGTATTATACCCAAAATAGAGAAGATAAAAAGGACAACAGTAACATGTGTAATTCTCCTGTCATCTTTGATTTATTAGTAGCTTTGCTGTACTCATTTTTTGTTGCATTTTCTTGGAGTTTGCAGATTGTTACTGACTTAACAAGGACGTCATCAAAGAAGCAAATAAATGGAACACCCATCAAGATGCTCATAGACCAAGAGATGTCAAAAGAAGTTGACTTGAAGCACAACCCGCCAAATGTAGTTGCCAAATTAATGGGGCTTGAAGCCCTCCCAAGGGAGGAGAATAATTTAGCTGTGCCAAGAAGCCATAGAAAAAATAATTCTCAACATATGCGTGGTCATGCAGGGCGACCATTCAAACATTGGCAGCTTGGAGATAGGTTTATGGACAAGGAAATAGTGGGCGAAGTTCATCAGAGCACAGGGCAGGTTGATTATAAAGATATTTGTGAAATATGGCGACAATCTCAGGGAACAAGCAATCTGAGAGACAATACACCTGAGAGAGGAAGGTGGACTGGAGATGCTAATGGGAAAAAAATGGCTCTCATTCGCCAGAAATTTATGGAAGTAAAACGTTTGTCTACGGATGAGCAACTACGCCAGTCCAAGGAATTTAAAGATGCTTTGGAACTTTTAAGTTCCAATAATGATCTATTAATAAGATATTTGGATTCTCAAAATCATTATGAACTTCAGTCTACTTCTCCAGCTGAGACAAAGCGTATAACTGTTCTTAAACCTTCAAAGATGGTTAAGAATGACAAATCTGCTGTGAAGGGGATGAAGAGTGATAATCAGATTAAGAAGCCAGCAAACGCTGGTCAGGCAACTGTATGGGACAAAAAGAGCCCTGGATACTCTTCAACCAGTGAGAAAGTTGATGATTATCCTGTTCAACCTACACGAATAGTGGTTTTGAAGCCTAGCTCAGGGAAGATGCACGAGATTAAGCCTATGGTTTCTCCGGCTCATTCATCACCTTTAAATTTTCAAAGTGGAAATTTCTGCCAGGAACCTGAAGATGATGATGTACTAGAATCAAGAGAAGAAGCAAAAGAGGTCAGACAGCAAATGCATGAAAGTCTGCTGGGCGATCAGAGGAATGAAACTTTGTATTCTTCTGTCTTTTCTAATGGCTATACTGGTGATGAGAGTTCATTTAACAAATCAGAAGATAGGTATGCCACAGGGAATTTAAGTGACTTGGAAGTTATGTCACCATCTCCAAGGCATTCCTGGGATTACATCAATCGCTGTGGTAGTCCTTATTCTGCATGTTCTTTCAGTCGTGCATCTTGTTCTCCTGAGTCATCGGTTTGCAGAGAGGCAAAGAAGAGACTCTCTGAAAGATGGGCCATGATGGTATTGAGTAAGGGTGCTCAAGAACAAAGGCATGTGAGGAGAAGCTCTACCTTGGGCGAGATGCTTGCTCTTTCAGATATAAAGAAACCTGTAACATCTGGGGTTGATGGTGTAAATAAAGACCAAGAACCAAGGGAATCTGCTCCCTGCAGTAGTAATTTTAATGAGGAGATCCGTATGGATAATTCACCTAAAAATCTTCCCAGGTCAAAATCTGTCCCTGCATCATCTACTGTATATGAAACTGGGCTCAGTGTTGAAGTTTGTGATCCTGAGGCTGGTAAAGCACATGGTTCAAAGGAGCTGACAAAGTCAAAGAGCATGAAATCGTCATTTAAAGGGAAAGTTACAAGTTTGTTCTTCTCAAGGAATAAGAAATCAACTAAAGAAAAATTGAATGTATCTCAATCTAAAGATGACTCCCAAGCTAACGTTACTGAAACTTCAGTATCTCCAACAAATTCTCCTCGAATCCTTAGAGATGATGTGTCCCAGAGCTTCAACAGTGGTGGCCTTGTAGAGTGTTCTCTTTCTGCTCCATATGAATCATCAGGCAAAACTTTATCAGATTCAATCTGTCATGGACTACAGCAAGCAATAATTTCTCCAGAGGTAATGGCTTCTACTATGTCCTATTATTGTTGTTAATGTGGATATTTCTTTCTTTTTTGGGAAGGCTATTTAAGCTCACTCTTTCATACCCTCTAATTCACCCACGACCCACCTTTTCCCGTTGCAAACACCAAATCCTCCTCCTTCCCCACAGAATGGAAAATGCGGTATATATTCTCTGCTTCTAAGGTATGTTATTAGATAGCAAAGCTGACTGTTATTTAACGGGTATAAAGATTGTGTTGGCATTCTATTTATGAAACAATTGTCATTAATTGTGGAATTTCAACTATTCCTCAATGAAGAACTTTGTGCATTCTCCACTCAACTCGTGAAGTGATATTCCTGCAACTTGCACTGGTTCACTCGTGCATAAATGAATTGTAGGCTGCATGGCATAATATTATTAATGGGGTTTGACAGGTGACTACAGGTAAGATATATTTTAAGAGGGAAGCAGATGTGAAATTGGTGCATGTTTGTGTCAGCAAATTGATTGACTAGTCTTTTGGGATTTTATTTACGCGTAATGGTCAACATATTTTTGCTATTGGTTAGTCAGTGGTTCTATTTTGTTGTCAAACAGCCTAGACCTAGTATGAGTAGAGTTCTACCTCCTTGATTTCCTGTTATTGCAGATCATAGAATATGAACTAAATGCATAATTACTAGGACCATATAAGGGAATTCTTGATCTGTATTAGAAATTGATAAAAAAAAAAGACTGGAAAAATTGAGACAGTTTTATTTGTTCTCGCAGCCTGGATTGACTATGGCGAAGCCCGCAGTGCATTGGATTTCTAGTGAAAACCCTGATCAGCCGAGCCCAATCTCAGTTTTAGAACCTCCATTTGAGGAATATGACAATGGAGCTCAGGAGCCCTTCAACTGTATGAAGAGTGGTCAGTTGGGTAATGGACTAATGCTTATGCTTACTTGTCTATCTCTTTATTGGGGAAGTTCTTATTTGACATGCCGAGTTCTAATCATTTTATGACCTGACTACAATTATTCTATAGGATCACTGATGCCTCTGAAGTCTAATTTGATTGACAAATCACCACCTATAGAATCAATAGCTCGGACCCTGTCATGGGATGATTCTTGTGCAGAGGTAGCAAGCCCCTATTCACTAAAACCGTTGATGGTTTCCTTAGACACCACGGCAGAGGAACAAGATTGGCTTGTCTTTGTACGGGAACTACTATCAATGGCTGGACTTGATGATCAAGTGCAGCCTGACTCATTTAATTCTAGATGGCATTCCATCGAAAGCCCCTTAGACCCATCATTGAGGGACAAATATGCTAATCTGCATGACCAGGAGCCTCTCCATGAGGCCAAGCGAAGGCAGCGGAGATCAAGTCAGAAGCTTATATTCGACTTTGTCAATGCTGCACTAGTTGAAATTACTGGTTATGGATCAGAGAAGTGCTTAATGAGCAGTATGTGTTGTGGGAGCCTGAGAAGGCCCCCAGAGGATGCATCTCCCCCGTTGGTTGACCTCATTGTGGCCCAAATGAAGGATTTAATCTCCAGTGGGATGAGGTGTGTCTTGGGGGATTGTGGGGTCAGCGACAGCCTGGTGGTAATGTTTGTCAAAAAAGAGGTTGTGGGGAATGGGTGGGTTGAGCTTCTGGGATTGGAGGTGGATTATTTAGGGAGGGAAATAGAGGGGAAGTTGCTACAGGAGCTTGTTGAAGAGGCTGTGGTTGATTTGACAGGTAGGGCCTAATGAGGGTTTTTGTTTTATATTTTTTTTATATTGGTAACTATTATTTGTGTTTTTTATAATCAACAGATGGGCCTACTTACCTAAATTATTAGATGCGGAAAAAAATGTTTCAGTGAGTGGTCATTTTATATAATATCACTGCCATTTATATGGTTGTCAGTGAAACTGATGAATTATTGTTCCTCACCCAACAAATGAATTGAATTTTATTCTCATTTATAACTGGCTGAAGTTGACCGTAAGATCGATTAGCTTAAATTTGGGAAAAAGAAAGCGAATTTTGGCTCCGATAACGTAAAAAAATGGACTATTAAAGGAAAAAAGCAGCGGGATCCGTGGCTAGAAATGTTAGGTGATGTTTTTTTTGTCATCTTAAGTTTTGTATATCCTTTGTGCAATCACTTTAGACATCTAACATTTCTCATCCATGGCTCGTCCCTGTAACTTCAGTTATTTGCAATGAGTGTAAATCCAACGGCACGTTCAATTCTCAGTTTGAGTCGCTATAATTACTCATCTTTGATTAGTCAATCATCTTTTGGAAGCTTGAGACTTAGTGTAGTCACAATCTGTGTGGTCCAAATCCAGCCATAGCTATGGTAGTGTCCTGCTAGGCACCAGTAGCATTGCTATCACCATAACACCGAGGAAATGGAACTATTTTCTCTCTTCTTTCGGTCTCAGCATTAGAACACGCTGACAGAATCGAGTAACAGATGCGAGGCAAGATTGACAGCTTCAAGGGGGTAAATGCTATTTATACAGTCCTTATTTATACACCTTTTTTTTTTTTTCACAATTCAAATATAGAGATAAGTTTCTATATATACTGTCTATATTACATTAAAAAGACTGATTTTTATATACAAATTATATATATACATGCGTATCAAACGTTTTATGTTTTATGTTGTTGGATACAAAACTTTTTACCAACAACGTATGTGTTGTTTGGGCCCAATTACTGGCAAACATTGTTAATGGTATGTGGAGGAAAAGTACTCTCTTCCCATATACAAAAATATGATTTTTGAGGTGAGAGAAAAATTAAAAATATATATAAAAATTTATATGATCAGTATGTAAAATTTATTTATATGAATAACATTACTCTTACTGCCACTAATCATCCAAATGTATTGTTCATTATTCGAACATAGATGCCTTGCAGTCCTTTTTTGTGGTTAAATTGGCGTAAGATTCTTCTACAACACATGGAAGTGTCGCATGCTAAAATCAATTTGTGGTCCAAGAATGATGTATTTATGCTTCAAAACTGGAACAAACAAGCATGATGCCGCCTCCCTTGTCTCCTTCTTTTGTTCAATCTGTCCTTAAATCTGTGATTTGCATTACATTTCATGAGGTAAGAGCAATTCAACGATAAAAGAACGAAAATACCTTACATTTAGTGTCACACTTGTTCTCAGTTTAATTTTTATTACAAATAAATAAATTACCCATTTCTTATGGAACGAAGAAAATTAGTATGTGTGATTTGCTTTGCTAAGTTGGCGGCCCTCGAAAGATAAATCAGAATTGAAGTATTATAATCATCAGAGGAGGTGGTTAGCTACACTCATATTATTTTTATAAATTAAATTTTATTAAATATTTATTTAAAAATATTTATATAATTAAATTTTTAAAATTTTATAAACTAAATTAAAAGACTCAATTGATAATTGTTAAATTTAATTTTATATTTAACACATAATTATCAATATTAATTATAAAATATTAGATTAAATAATACTAATCTCTTAAATTCATAACTGTTTTTGATATATGCAAATGAGTTTAACTCTACAGATCAAATCATATACACAGTTTGCACCGAGAGGAATTTCCAAATACAAACATATATGATAGCTCAAAGTCTTCCATCGTCAGCTTTACTAGCATGGTGTAACCACTTTGATGGGAAAGCTAATTACTTGGTATGGTAGGAAGAAAATCTAGCCAAAACATATATTATAAATATTGCAGTCCACTCATCAAGATTCTTAAAGAGTATGAGTCTGCATTAATTCAATTATCTTTTAATTTATGGACAAATTCATGAGTTTTTGTCCAAGTCCAAATAATACTTAGTAATCATCACATTATGTAACAGGGTCTTAAAAATTTAATTGACATACCATCAACTTATTTTATAAATCAAAATTTCAATCAATAAACCCTAAAATCTATCAATAACATTCCACAATGTATTAATATGCAAGTGTTTAATAATTCTTCTCACCAACTGTTATATGCTGTTTTCTAAATTTAATAGTAACTGGGGGAAAAGATTCTTACTGAACTTCTTGAGAAGGAATTGGCCAGATTATCTTAGTTGCTGAGGTCAGAAACAGAAGGGGACAAACTTTTTTAAAATGCAAAAACTCTCAAGTGGGTAAAAATAATAACATTCCTGAAGGGAAGGCAGAGGCAGTGGCAGCCTGGCTGGAGCTCTGGCCATTCACTGGCCAGAAATCTCGTGACAGTGTTCTGGACTGTTTCTCACAAGATCTGCTTTTTACAAACCAATGTAAAACTTCAGCCCATACTTGCGGAACCCACAGAGTAAGCATGATTCTTGAAAGGGACTCAGATTTTCTTTCTCACTTGTCATTTCTCTATCAAACAGAAAATAAAATAACGAGAGAGAGATGCCTCAGAAGGATAGGGAGACAAGAAGCTTTTGCTTCTTATCTCTACAAAAAAAAGCTTTTGGTTTTACAGGAGCATGTTCATGGACGATTCAGCAAGATACAAATCATATCTTGAAGTAGTTCGATTCTGATTTGTGTGATTGATCATTTGTTCAAAACTTACCAGATTTTTACACAACAATAGAGCTTTTCTAAATCGTGTATTGTCTACTTAATAACATTTTATTTACATAAAATTGAATGCCGAAATTTTTATGAAAAGAATTTTGATAGAGCAATATTCTTTCCACAGATAATTTTATTACCCTTGTTCAATACATACTAACACACGTAGCAATTTTTTCAAAAAAATAAGATGTACGTATGAACCTCTTCCCATGTTAGGTGTGGCAACAAAATACTGATATTTGATGTGAAAAATATTTAATCAATTGAGTTGTATAATTTAATATATAAAATTTAATAATTTTAATTATATAATGTAAGGATTGTATTGAAATAAAAAAAAAAGAAGAAGCTCCATACATAATTACATATTCAATAAGCATGGGTCAATACGTTTGATGCTGTGGAATCGAATAAAATTAACTTCTTTTTTTTTTTTTTATGTTTTTTAACTTGCAAGACCATGTACTATTCTAACTTACTCATTTATCATAGTCAGAGGCGAAGGAAAGATCACCAACTGTCAACACCAAATTCACAAACATGTTACTTAATAACAGAAAAATGAATGTAAGATGATCTGAAATGCCGAATCAGGTTTGCCGGAAGTGTGAATCAGGTATCTATGACCAAATTTGCAGCAGAATATCAACCCATTTGCATATATCTAGATTATCTTCAATGGAAGAAGACAGAGAGGACAGCTAATGCAACCATATACATACGAGAAAGCAGACGGGGGAGAGAGAAAAAAGTCTTTTCCCAGTGATGATCAATGGCAACGAATTAATAATCCTACCTGAGCAACTTCAGTAGAAAAAGCATTGTGATGAGTATCCTATACTAGCATTACAAAAGGTCAAGGAATATAAACTGAAATAAAATGATATAATTGACATTGGAAAGTAAAGAAGAGCTGCTGCTTCCAAGGATTCAAGGCGGAGATGTTTTCAGAACAAAAGGTGAATAAATTTGCAGCCAAATTAAGTTAGGAAAATAGATGTATGTTCGCACTATAGGCAAGATATGAAACACAGGCAGCAACCACTAATTGCTTCCAACTTAGAAAAGTAATGCAGCACAACAATATCCCACACCCATGAAAGAAAAATATGAGCCATAGTTACCTTGTGTACAACAATTTTTTGATGCTGAATTACATCACCTTACAGAAAATTAATGTAGAATACATTAATACACTAATCCAAAGTGTCGAACTAGTACTTAGTACAAAGAAAATATGAGAGAATTTGACAATTATGAAATGAACCTGTGGCTAAAGAAGAACAAGATTGAAAGAGTAAGAAAACACAACATAAGTAATCATCAAAACATAATAGAGATCCTTAAACAAACATGGTAGACTAATTACAGGGCATGAAATATGGAGGAATGGAGTAGAACCATTGACATTTGACAATCTGTGGAGAAACCATGCATGCTTTGATACATCACTCAGCCCTCCCCTTCTGCTCCTCCCACTTTCTAACTGAATTTAGGATATTCTAATATCTGTTCTACTTTCATATGGTCCAGAAAGCCAGTAGTACACTTCATCCCCTTCCTATTCAGAACAGACTTCCCAAGTGAGAGTAATTCGAAGCATCTAATTGATTTAACTCATTCACTATTCCATTTCATGCTTAACCTTTGCAGTATTTAGATAATTCAATACCCAAAGGGCCCAAATACACCACCAACCCCTCTATTTATATAATTTAAATTTCACAAAATTTTATTTAAAAAAAATTAAGTTATTAAATTTACTAAGTCTTGCATTTTAATATTTAACATTTATTATATCTAATACTTTATATATGTTTTTATAAAATTTTAGTGATACATATTTTATAAGGTTAACATCTTTCTTGAAAAACAATTCCTGCCTTCTATTGCCAGGACAATGTGCGATGTTTTGAGGCCAACCAGACCCAAACCTTTAATGGAGCTTGGAGCCTCAATCCGAAGATAACTAGCCCAAATAGGAACAAGGTTGTGGGTCTCGTTTCAGAAAGAAGCCACATGAGGGCCGAGTTAAAAATGAAAGTTCGGAAATTTTTGGGTGGGTGGGAGTGTCATTAACAAAAATAAAGGGGTGTAAAAGTAATCTCATGAAGTGTGTGTGAGTGGTCCTATTTCATTTGAAGACCACGAATGAAATTGAGTATGTTTACAATGAATATCAATAAGGTATGTCAATATACATGGAATCTTTACTTGTTGAAGTAATGAAAAGCAATTTTGTAGTTAAAGCTGAATAATTTAGAATCTTAAATTTTCTCTTATTTTCTAATATTCACTTAAATAGGGGCAAATAGGCAAATACTTACAGTAGATTATAATATATGAAAATTGTTGATAAAGAAAAAAATATTAATACAAACTCTTAGCCAAAGCCAAAGCGTACATAAACAAAAGAAGAGAAGCCATAACTTGATTAGACCGAAAAGAAGAAATTGGGTGGCCGAGGCATGGGATCGAATCTGGAATTACTTGATCGGTCAATTAAATAAATTGGCAGTACTGCTTTTTGTTTTGCTACATTAATGTGAAAGTAGTTTGTTACTGTCAAAATGGGGCGGTCCCTCTGTGCTTGCTTTTGGTCATAGTCAACTTATGCTTCGGAGCCAAGGAACAAAAAAACAAAGTCGCACTTTTTCTTTTTTTTTAACCAAAAAAAAGGGTGTACTATTTGATAAATCAAATTTTATGTAAATTATTAATTTATTAAATTTTATAAATTTAATTTAAAAACTAATTAAATTTTACATTAAGTAAAATTTAAATACTTTTATAAAAAAAACTTGTTCCGAACTTGTGAAAATGGAGGAGTTATATGCTTTATTGGGAATTATATATTTGATTGTGTGTGGTATAATCAGAAAATATATATCTTTATTATTTTATTATTAATAAAATTTTATTAAAAATTTTAATTTATTAAATTTTATAAAATAAAATCATGACTTGCTAAACCTAATGATAATCTTCTAAAGGTTTATTTTGCTCTTCTTTCATTTCTCCTCATTTTTCATTTCACTTTTTGGGCATTTAACAGGCGATTTAACTGCAACCTATGAAATAATGATAACGTTACCCAGTTTTGTTGCATAACTGGAATACATTCTTTTATAGTTGAATTAAAAAAATTACATAATAATTTAAAAGAGCTTTATAATAAATTAAAAAACATAGTTATAATGCACAGTCTTTAGGTGAAAATAAAAACGCTCCAACCTACGTATGTCTGAGATGAAAGTAGTAAGGTGCTCAAAAAATGCGGTGTATTTTATTGTGATATATTGAGTCATTTAGATCCAAATTTGCCCACGTCAAGCAACTGAGCGGAGCCCCAAGCATAGGCAACAGAGGGCCATGCACAGAGGCACTAAACAGGAAGTCAAAATTTGCAGCAGCTTGCTTTCAATGATGCTCTTTACTTTCATGTATGGTTGTCAATGAATACAACTTGTGTTTTTACACGGATAGTTACTACTCCTATTTTATTCAATAATCCGGGTTTCATATTGGCTTGGAATGTGGAACATAATCGGACACTTGTGATGAGGAATATAGAATTGTGATTAGCCATTAACACAAGAATAGGCCAACCACAATTGCTTTAGGCTTAACCTTTTTTTCTTTGTTTTTTTGGTATATGTGGGATGGATAAAATTAAATCTGAGTGAAAAGAAGAAAGAAAAACTTAGGTTAATCATGTGAGTTATGACTCACCTTTTTAAATTTAACCCTTTTTAATTGATTTGTAGCAAAATTGAAAATTGAGACCAAATTAACACGGATTTTTGTGTGTGTGATTTAATCATTTACAGACAATATGAAAGCTTATTAAGAGGGTGGTAGCTTAATGGTAATTAACTATATTTTAATAAAATTTTGTATCAATGTTTATGATTATTGAGAAATAAATAATACTGAATTACATCTCATATTTAAATAAAGATTAAGTTTATATAATAGTGCTATACATATGATCTATTTTTTTGTTTTGTCTCACTCTCTTATTGATAATTGTTTTAAGTTATGTATAAAAATTTTTTAAAAGATACATAAGTTTAATATTTGAATGTGTTTTAAATATTTTCATAGGTTGAAATTTCTTTAAATAAATATTTTCTCATCGATCATATAAGTTAACTCAATTGGGAATGATCTAATTTTTGGATAGTCGTAATTTTTAATTAAAATCACGTATATGTTGTATAGATATTTATGAAAATACTCAAAAAATAAAACCATGCGAATTAAGTATCAATTCTTTTCGTAGCATTTTGTTGGGTCAACGTCGAAACCAAATGGCCGCCTGGCCCAACCCATACTGGAAAAATATTAACCTAATTCACAAGGGTAATGCTAAATCAAACGGCGTCGTTGCATGTTGACCTTCGTCGTCTTCCTCCGCCAAACCACTCCGCATTCCGATTGAAAACGTTTTCAACTTTCCGGAGTTCCTGTTGACCCAATCGGAGACCAAACTCAATCGCTCACTCGTCGGCAGAGTGACTCAGCTTTGAAAATATTCCCGGCGAGTGTTTTTGGTCCCAGATTGACCCCTTCCATATTAGGTTACTTGCACTTCTTGAAAGACAACTTAGAAATTATAACCGACCAAATCTTATGCTTCTTTTTCTTTATAATTTGTTCTTCTTTTGACTGAAAAGCGGCTCCAATGCTTGCATCCACATAGTGTTGTATATATCGATTGGAAAGCATGGTGGTGGTTCCGTCTTTGATATCTCTCTGCTTGGAGGAACTGAAGAAAGAACTCGTTCGCGGTAAATATATGCTCAACGCTTGGGTTTTTCTTTTTGTAATTTTTTTAATCTTTGGATAGCATTGGCGATTGCATAACGAAAATTCCACTTCAATTTGTAATGGGAGTGTAATTTAGTGTCCAAATTTTTTTAGGGGATGATGTTGTACCAGCAGTATGCGAGCTTCCTTTCCACTTGCTTGATACTTTAATTACGCGTTTGCCCCCATTGGCGTTGCAGAAGTTGCAGAATCAGATGTGAGTGGGATTTTCATGGAGGCAATAAATATCATGTTAATTTTTCTCTATTTTTTTGTACTTATCGACTGGTTCAAGAATTTGTTATACTCCTTATCGTATTATATATTGTCCAGTTGCTGTTTATCTGTTTATATCACTACAACTTTGTGTGCTAAATTTATTTTGGATTTATGTTACATATAGTGTTATGCAAATAGAGGGAGAGTTTTTAGGGGAGTTTGTGATACTTATCTCAATGTTATGACTTTGTGATTCTCCTCATGATCTGTGTTAAGTTTAAATGGTAACTACTTCTTGTTTCCTGCATGCATTCTTAGCATCTTACATTGGTTGCATCATTACCATATTGTTCCTGGAACAGGCCATTTGAGGACCAACTTGTAGAGGGGTTAACCAATGATGACTTAAGAAACAAGAGAAAACGTGGAATGTTGGGAAGGTTTTTTCCATCTTTATTTTTATATTTATTCTACTGCATCGTTTTTGATTATGAATGTTTGAGGAATTGCATTGATACAGGGATTGTAATCTAAATACGGCTTGGTGGATGTTGTTTAAGTTGCGATGGCCTGATCTTGTTGACCAGATCCAACCAACGGACTGGCAGCAAGCGTATTGGGAAACTCATTTGCAAAAGTATACTAGTAGATGATATAATTATTATTATTTTTGTTTATAATTTGATCATGGTTTCACTCAGAATTTAACATATTTTAAAATCTACATGAAAAACAGTTGTCTAGATGAAGCAGCAGAGAAAGCGCTACTCCCAACTTTTATTGGATATATTGGTGAGATACAAATTTCAGGTACTATAATAACTTTATCTGCCAAATTCCTGGGTGAAGTCTGTTCACTGTAGAAAGTTGTTATGCAAAAATCTTGTTTTCACCTGAATGATAATGTTGCCTATTTCTCATTTTATCCTTGAAGGCTTGTAATATAAATTTTCTTTTTTGAATATTTGTATTATGCTTCAATTTAAAAAATATCTAAAATCTTTTGCTAATTGAAGTTACTATAAGATGACTTTGATTGATGACAAAAGATTAATATGGATGATATAAAGTTTTTTCGGGTTGCTTGATTTTCATTTTCTTGTGAACCTTTGAAGCAAAACATTGATGCTTAAAATATCTGTAGTGTAATTTTCCAGGAATTCAGATTCAGAGGAAGAAAAAGAAAATAATTTTAAAGAATTTGCTTGGTGGCAATCTCAATTGTAATCTTTGTCGATCTAGTAATTTTCACTTCTTGCTTACATAACCTTTTGTTTTTGGGGTACAGAATCTCCCTGCCCTCCATTTTCTGTCCTGCAGTTTGTTGTGGTAATTAACTAAAGTATCTCCTCTTTATCCCTCTTATCTGCAGATACTATACTGAAACACGTTGGTTTTGTGGGACATACAACTCATTCAACATGTGACCATTCAAAGCTATCTTACCATTGTCTACAATTTGGCCACCATGCAAGGTATTATGTTACAATGGTATTTTGCACCATAATAGTGTTTTTTCATATTAAATCAACCAGATGGGTTTCCCGTTTTAGAGGATATAAGAAAGGATGTGAGTCATGGGTACTTGAAATACTTCCTTTTGTGTTAGTGAAGCTCAAGTCTTGAAGGTTAATTTGACCTGACTTTGATTATTAGTTTCAAATCCAGATGACTAGTTAATTTGGGTTATCTCTATGTTAAAGCTTAATGTTGGCCTTTGTCTGTAGTGATTATGCATCATGATTATAACTAATCTGGTAAATAAGTTATTGTTATTGCATTTCCTCATGAAGGAATCTTTCTCATCTTTTATTGTCTTGATGCAGACATCTGAGACTTCAAAATGTCCTATGTACTGCAGAAACTAGCGTAAGTTGTGCTTTCAAGAAATTTTCAAAAATATTTTTATTAAGTTCACCGTATCTTTGGTATTTAGTTTGTGGAATTATAATGGTTATATTATTTATCTAGTCTAATGTGTCTTCAGCGTCCACAAGCTTACTGAAGATGTTGACAATGATGCATATTTATCAAAAGAAACACTGGACAGATTTGATAAAGTTGCATAACTTGGATTTTTTTTTATTTCCAGTGGGAACACTTATAATTGATAAATATTCCAATTATAGATTTCTACACAAAATTTGCTTTATGAAACTGATTTTGATTTTTTTTTATCAAAACAGTTTATCACGTTTCATGCCTGATACTGACACCTATACTAGTTCAATGCATCTGTTATATGTATT
Source organism: Dicorynia guianensis (assembly GCA_037013595.1). Lineage (NCBI taxonomy): Eukaryota > Viridiplantae > Streptophyta > Magnoliopsida > Fabales > Fabaceae > Dicorynia > Dicorynia guianensis. The sequence goes on from JASUAB010000007.1 coordinate 36,806,051, forward strand.
GGCATATCTGACATGCTGCAAAATAGATTTGGGAGAATAATGACCAAGCAATCGTGTGAATGACAAGATCTCTTGTTCATAAACAATTGGGTTCATGTATTCTGACAAGCCAAGAAAAAAAAAAAAAAAAAAAAAGAGAGAGAGAGCATTCTTATTTCCCATGTAGAAGGCTATCCGTCATTATATTTGTAACAAGATATTATATTTGTAGTTTCCAATTCAAGAAATGGATCCGAAGATGTTTGCCTCAATTTTCTACTTTTTAATGATTTGAAGCTGTGTAATACTTACATATAATTATTAAGCACCTCGTTGGACGTATTTCTGAAAATGTTATCTCTGAGAAACGAAATATCTTTTAATGCATTTTACGTCTTTGGAACCATGTTGACTAGGTTATAGTATTATTTCTAATGGCTTAATCATAGTATAAAAATGTGTCTGTAAAATGTATGTGACACATATACTTTGACTTGCTTGCAGGATTTGTTGAGGGAATGCAAGTTGCAGAGTCTGGTTCTAAGATTGATCAGATCCAAGGATCAAGTAAGCTTAATGTGCGTGTGTGTATAAACATGTGTCTTCGTGTGTAATTGAATATGTTCTGAACCTATAATTTATTATATATTCTAGTTATGATCTCCATGTAACAGTGCCCAAAAAAAAAAAAAACATTGCAGAAAATAAGCAGAATGGTTAGCTAACAATCATTTAAACTGCATCATGTTTACTATTTGTTTTGTTGTCCACTATTCCTTGTACACTCTATGATGAGACACAAATTGTGTCACACCTTCCCCAAGTCCCACATTAGGTGGACAAATGACTGCCATAAGGTATGTAAGGCCTGTGTAGCATACTACTAGTAACTTGGGCATAATCATTTTGGTCCATAAGGCTGTGCTTAGGCCCATTTAAGTTACTTGGACAATAGCTGCTTGGATTGTCACATTTCTGATCCAAGCAATGGCCAGCAGCAATGCCCCTTTTAGGTATGATTGCTTCAGATAGGGGCTAGAGTATTATGACATATATTAAGTTCATATATACTTAGTTTCTGAAATGGGGATGATGTAGGATGGGAACAGAAAACAAGATACCCAAGGTCTATATTCTTTGAAGAAATTGATAATCATAACAAGTCTGAAAAATAATAACAAGTCAAGGTCCAATTTGTAACTAACTAACGGTATAGCCAAACAGGCAGCAAACATAGAATAGAAACCTAATAAATAAGAATAGGAATAAGATATCCCTATCCAAACTAAGGATACAATCCCTAAATTACAATTTCAAAATTCCAAAATTAAAGCCCTAATTGTGAAATCTAAGCCCTAATTAAAAGCGTCTTGAATCTGCAGCAGGGGAACTGTTGAGGATTTAGAAAATTAAAAGATTCAGTACTTGGAAGTAAAAGAGTAAAAAGCTGAGTTTCATGGTGAAGAACCTTCCAAATAGATTTGTTAAACTGTCACATAATTGGCAAATACAATTTGATTTTATGAATAGATTTCCAAGAGCTAGATGCCTCCATCACTTTCAGTGTTAATACTTTCATATGCACCATTTCACAGATTGATGGATTATGCAAACTTCTCTCTCAACATAGCAAAACATTGGCATCTCTGGAATTTGTTCTCTGCACACTCTCATCAGATTTTATTAATTCAATATGTGATTCTGTATTCATAAAGAGTATACAAAGACATGGGATACAGCACTTCTCAATCAATATATCGAGCTTTCTAAAATCAGGCACAGTTTCTTTACCCAGTGGACTTGTGTCATTTTTATCTTCAGGAAGGTACTAGAGTAAATATATTTTTTGGGTTGATTATTAATCAAATATATTCATGCTTTGCGGTATTGTTGAATGGACCTGGATCTACCTATATATTGACATCATAAGACTATGCCAACAGTATAAGGAATATGCACTGCATTGACAATCTTCTTGAGAAAGCCTTCAGATCATGTTGATACTTTAGCTATAAGCACTTTGGATCATCTCTTATAATGTTTACCATGATGATAATTTAATTAGAATAAGTTTACCTTCCATGTTTTTGTACATTATTACAGGAGTTAAATAACTGCTTGAATTCTTAACTCCAAATCATCGGCTTATTGGATCTTATTTATCATTGTTGTGAGGTCATGACAATCACAGCCTTTGTCATGGGAAATGCTCAGTTAGCCTGAATTGAGAATCTTTTAGCAAACTAAATGTTTAGGAATTCTCATTCTGGCTTTTACTGAGAGGGGATTTGGGTTGGAATTTCCAGCCCTTTACATTTAACTTAAATCAATATGTCTATTTGTTGAGGGCTTACCCCTTGATAACTTTGCTTGTTCAACAAGGGATATACTGTTCATCAATGAAATTTGAGTAGGCTATTTGCTGTTAGTAATGCTGATATGTGATACTGGTTATAAGGAAGAATTAATTGAATAGAAAACTGACTCAGAATATACAATGGAGTTAATATTGATTGTCACAGTGAATATGTACTGCCTCCAATCTAGGGGAAGTCAGTAATGAAGTTTTATGCAACATAGCATCTGGATGTGATCGTCTCCTACTTAGAAAAATAACATAATAGTACTTTTTCTTTATGGTAATATTTTTCATTCTGCTGTTAGGTCCCTTTCCTCATTAAAATTTTCTGACAATCGCCTTGGCCGTAATTTTGCAAAAGATCTATTTATGACCCTCCTCAGTCATTCGTCCAGCATATCTGTCCTCGACCTTTCTGAAAATAAAGTGAGTTTTTCATCTATGTATCATGTGTTATTGTTTTGTTGTATCATTGTAATCTAATTAAATTTTACGGTCACTCTTGCAGATAGCCGGATGGCTTTCTGACTTTAACCGGAGATCCTCAAGTGGTTCCCATCTTTCTTCTGGGGTTGGAAAGTCCTTGAAAATGCTGCGTGTACTCAATCTAAGGTATTTCCCTACTGAAGTATAGTTGTATACTTTCTTGGTGATACAGGAATTCTATCATAATCAATCTTTGTTCACTATGGTGAATAATCTGATGGGTACAGAAGATCAATGATAGAGTTTCTGTAAATTTTATTTGCACGTCTGGTGCATAGTCATAATTCTATCTTTCTACGAGTGACGTTTTATATAAGCTTCTTTTTGACAAAGCTGAAGAGATTAAAGGTATTTCTTTTCCATTTCAATCAATGTTTGATGAACAAAACGTTTCTAATCTGGTTGTAGGAGTAACAATTTACGGAAAGATGATGCTGAAAGTCTTAGATATGCTCTTACTTATATGCCTAACTTGGAGGACCTGGATATAAGTGACAACTGTATTGAGGATGCAGGGATCAGGTCAATCGAATTTTTGTTTTATATATATGCATGTTTGTATATATATATGAGGTCTAAGTCTCTTACTCCCTATTGTTATACTTACAGAAATTTGATTCCCTATTTTGTTGATGCATCTGAATCGTGCTCTCGCCTGGCTGATTTGAAATTGGAGAATTGTGAGCTGTCTTGTGATGGAGTGAATCAGCTTCTAGCTGCTCTTTCTACATTTAAAGGACCACTGAAGTCTCTGTCTGTTGCTGACAATTTCCTAGGAAGGTTTGTGTGTCTACAAGATAAATTGTTCTTTATAACTTAATTCATCTCTCAAATTGTGTTGTAATTGATTGTTTTCATCTAGTCAAGTAGCTGTTGGTTTGGGAAAATTTTTGGGTACATCCATCCAAGAACTTAATGTTGGGGGAGTTGGATTGGGTTCATCTGGTTTTCAGGAGCTTCAAGACCTAATGGAGAAGGAGCTAAAGCTGGTGAAGATTAATATAAGGTAAGATTAATACTTAAAGTTCTGTTGCCTCCTTTCTTTGATTTAGCTGATAGGCGAAAGTGAATTGTTATTATATTTGTACAGCAAAAATCGTGGTGGGATCGAAACTGCAAAATTTTTATCAAAGCTCTTGTCAAGGGCTCCACAACTAATTGAAGTGAATGCATCAAGTAATCTTATGCCAATTGAATCATTGACCATCGTCTACTCTACATTAGAATTAGCAAAAGGTACTTTGTTCTGCTATCACTCTATGAATGGCTTCTTACATGCTGGCAGTTGAGTAATTTTTCAATCACAAAATTGATTAATTGCTATAACATGCCCACTATGATTTATGGTTACATAAAAGTCATGTTATAGTTGCAAGTAATATCTAACTTTAGCTTGATGGTGACTTATCATTCAACCTGACTTCTGTCTTTTTACTAAAACTGAGTGTACATGAAAATATCTGTTGCTTCTGGTACTGCTATTTGTAGAAAATTTTCAATTATTAATTGGTAAAGAATGTTTCCAAGTTTCGGTAGTATATGGTTTCCAAGATGTACTGCGGTCATCAATTGCTTTAAAAAATTTTGCAATTCTATCGGATATTGTTAATTTGCCCAACTTTATACCTTCTGTTATGTTAGTTGTTCCATGCGTGAATTATTCCTTTATTTTCCTTTGATATACAATATTGCGTTTCAAATCTGTTAAATGCTAGTGAAAGCAGAAAATTCCATTAATTGTAAATAATGCAAAATAGAAGCATTATATCCTCATGCCCTTGAAAATCCCTTTTACCTGTATGTTTGAGTCGTTTAATCAGATAGAAAGAGAAGAGAGTTGGGAGGGATAATTGGTACGCTACTGAAATTATCCTTTCACTTGTATGTTTGAGTCATTTAATCAGATAGAAAGAGAAGAGAATTGGGAGAGATAATTGGTGGGCTACTGAAATTATCCTTTTACTTTTAAAATTCTCCCTGCCATCTTCGGACTTAACAATGTTATAATCACCATGCATTAGGTAATCTTCAGCTTTTGGACTTGACGGGACATAATTGGGAATATGAGCCAGATCATGCTTCCTTACATGCTGAATTTGTACACAATGGAAAGCCCATATTGATTCTCCCATCCTCATCAGCCTCCTTTGCACCTCATGACGATGATCCTTAGATAACAACTTTTGGGTGATTATGATTTATGTTGCTTCTGTTGTTTCTTACAAAAATCATTTTGCATGTTGATACAATTTCATGTATAACGCCTGTTGTTGATGACATACCTGAACTGTTCACTAAACCTAATTTTTAGGCAAATCTACCATATGATTGTTTTTTTCTTTTCCTTTCTTTTCTCTTTTCTTTTACCTTTTTTGGTGTCTGTTTATAAGATCACTTCCGCTTGCAAGTGTTTCATAATTTTGGTTGCTTCTGTGATGATTACCGTTGTTGCACCAGTTTTGTCGCAACGCATGTGGCGGGTTTCTTCTCTTCCACAGGTGCTATTTATGAGTTTAACCCTTTTTGGATAGCAAATGAGTCCATAAACACGGGGCGAAAAGTTTGAATAAATGACGAAAACATTCGGTTCCATTTGCACTGGAATGTTTATGACATGGCTTTTAATTCATGCGGCCATGCCACATTGCTTTTGCATGGATTATGATGATTAGAAGCTGTTAAAATTATTTAGAAAATTTATAGGAGTTTAACTTCAATTATTTGGTGACGATTGATGATGTATCTATTATTGATGAAATGACTTGAACTGAAGCAATTACAGGTCTGATAACAGCTTGCTGTAACTATGATGTGATGCAAGCTCTTACTCTTTAGAGTTTGTTGGACAGGAATCACGTCGGAATCTAGGTATCCTTTTGTCTAGGTCTAGAGTCTGGTTTTCAACCAGTTATGAGGGTTGGTCCACCTTAAAGTTTTTGGTTTCATAATGGACCTCCCAATTCTTCACTGTCGGACCTGCATCATAGTACCTGAAGAAAGGAAGTATCTTTTTCATGCTGATAATATATATATATATATATATATATATATATATATATATATATATATATATATATATATATATATATTGGTCCACCTTGAAGTTTTTGGTTTCATAATGGACCTCCCAATTCTTCACTGTCGGACCTGCATCATAGTACCTGAAGAAAGGAAGTATCTTTTTCATGTTGATAATATATATATATATATATGATTAAGACATCCCACCCATGAGGAGGTGGACAGAATTTGGGTCATCTGGGAATTGCAATCCACGAAGAACAATACGAGGACAGGCCATTATTCTCATCATGGCTTGTGTTGCTTTTCTATTTAGTGGCCAAGTATTGTTATTCATAATTTTGCATAACTGCAAAAATGACTCCATCTGAGTTTAGGTGATCATATATAATTTTTTTTAATATATGTTTATTTGTATAAAGTAATGTTATTTGCACAATATTTTGTGTACAAACATTGCATTAAAGTATTGTTTAAGTAAGTTAGGGGAAAGTCTTTCATACTTTTATTTATTTATTGACTATACTTGACCTATTTGCAAAGTATTTTAGTGCAATGCTTATCTATAAAACATTATATAAGGAGCATTACTCATCATTTCTATAAGTGTGTACAATTATATGACAGTTTGTATACTTATTGTAAAAAATTATGAACATATCATTCTTCAACAAAAAAAAAATTGTAAATAACATGGATTAATGTGTATAAAAGAAACTTGTTTGAAAGTAATTTTTATTTAACCGTTTAACTGTATTTTAAAAAAATTAATTTTTATCTGTTAAGTAAAAAATATTTCAAAAAAATAAAAAAAATCCGTATTGTCTGAAAAGACTAATGATTAAGATATATATAAACTTTGTATATAAATTATATATTTTTATATTTTTACTTTATTTTCTCACTCTCCTTAAATTTATTTTATAGTTACTACCTCACATGCCTTTATTATTTGGAAGTTGTTATACTCACGCTAATTCTTTCACAATACACCTACGTTTTGAAAGAAATACAACTTGTAACAGTACATTTAAAATGCACTGTTACAAGTTTTATTTCTTTAAGAACGTGAATGTATTGTAAGAATAGTATCGTGGGTCTATCTTTATTCTATTATTTTCGCTTGAAAATTGGTTTGTGTGCGCAGTGGGTGATATGGCATATACAATAGTGTATGCGGAGACCCATCCTGCATCGAGTGTGTGCTTTCTTAGTAATGATAGAGGCATATACGAATTTTACATATTAATTATACACACTTTCATTTATTTTTTAACTTTTTTCACTGCTAAAAAATGTCCAACATATGCTCCTCCGTATGCACGAAACATTTCCAGTGCTTTATCGAAGCAATGCTTACAGAAATATTTCTGTTTATCTCTTCGTTTCAAACCTTAAGAATTTCTGCTCATATTTTCCCCAATATTTATTTTGGAGTTATTAGCCAAATCGGTATCATTCCAGCCAACTTGTGACCTGTACTAAATGCAAATAGGCAGACTTGTGAAAACTCTCATCAGACAGTCTGGAAAGGTACAAAAATTTCCATTTCTTCGAATAAACTTGTATAATGTTGGCGTATGATTTTCGGACGGGTGACATGATGAAAGTGGACAGTCCCCCTTAATTTTTTTATTTCTCTTTCATTTCTTTATATTGAGCTGTGTCCAAAGAGGGGTAGTTGGATTGGCGCTGTCAGGAAGTTGGCCTTTTTCTTCTTGTTTGTGGCAGCATCCACCATCCAATCCCAAAACTTATCCCCTCTTTCTATCCCATTTAACAAACCTCAAACAGTGATGCCCCTTAGATAGACCCCTCAACTAACCACTTCAACTTCTATAATCTGGTACAACTTCTTATCCATCTTCATTTCGATGCTCTTAGCCATCATTGTATCATGGAAATGTCAAGATGCAGGGTATCGTGGGTCCATCTTAGTTTCTTTTTGATGTACACACAACACAATTACGCACTCACGTGCCCAAAAGTATACAAGAACATGTGGTGATTCTTAGTAAAAATAATTAAAATATTTTTTAATTGCAGTCTAATGTCTTTTTAAGAAAAATAAATGTCCAATTGATATATGCTCAAATCTATAGAATATATATTGGCATTTTTAATAATATAGTGACATGCATTTATTATTTTGAGATTTCTAAAATTTAAATTTAAGATTGTGTACATGTGTTAAATGTTTTACCACTTTTCTTATTGAAAAAACAAAGAATATATTCTGTTTAGTCTCTTTCTTTATAACAAATCTTAATTCCATTTTTATTAAATATAGTTAAAATATTTAAATTATTTTGAATTTATTTTCCAAAAAAATACCACGTATATATATGTGTTGATAGTTCATGAATAGACATGAATTGATAAACCTTGAAAGACAAGTAATTTTAATTGATTTAACCTTAATCTAAAGTCTATTCTCCATCAGAAGGTTGCTTTGAAATTAACTTAGTTATAAGAATAGTGCGGTCACTAACTCATGGTTTAAAGCTACCAACGTTTTGTCTCACAGTCAAGCTGTTGTTCTAGCCTAATAAATATTATCCATTTCATCATTTTATTATCAAGTTCAACGCAAGCAGAACAACTCTCCGTGGAAACTATTATTTAAGCACCGCGGTTAGGTAAGGTTTTGGATTCTTTAGTCTTAGTGTTTAGATAAAAACAGTGATATATACAAAATTAAAATAGTTAAAAATTAGTGAAAGAAAAATAAAACATAAATAAAAATACCCTTTATTTCTTATTCTTTTATCAAAAAATATCAAAATCAAGACGTCTAAGTTCCTCCCTAGCCCATATTGTTGATGAATTGACCTCAACCACTGTATTTAACCTCATTCTTTCATTCATATTTACAAATTATTATTTATTTGCTGACTTACTAATTACTTATTTTTTATATCAAATAATAATATTTATGTGGAAATCAACCTGTATACAAATATTAACTCTCACATCAAATATGTGGGGTATAGGTGGGATCCATTTTTTTAAAAAAAAAAAAACATTTGAATTTGAAAATTTTGACCTAAACTTTACCAAATATATATATAGATGGATTGGGTTGACGTGTTATGTACAAGTTTTATAGTCAATTGTGAATCTTTTTTTTTTTTTAAAAAAAAAACATATAACTTAGCTCACCGCTCAATACATGTACAGGTAATTCACATATCAAGTTAGTTTTTATGTGGGTCGGGTTGAGTTCATTTGCACACCCTAGGTAATTCTTTGCTTTGATGCCCTGCATTACAGTATGACAAACATGTATCACTTTTACACTAAGAGTGTAAATTGGTTCAGTTTGGATCAGTTACACCCCTTAATTCAATCAAACCGATTTAATTGGTTCATGAGAAAAACAATCCAATTCATCCAATCAATTTAGTCAAAACTAAACTAATCCAAGCTATATTGGATTGGTTTGATCGATTTTTACAAATACATTTTTTTTAAAAATTTTCCTTACTTTATACATGAAAAAAGGTGTTCCTATACATCAAATCTTTGCTTAATTAATGGATTCAAAAATTATCTAACCTTAAAATTAAAAGAATTTATAAATACATTATCATACTAGAACAACCATTATCAACTAGACCAATTAATATTTTGGATGGATGGATATAAAATTTATGTATTTAAGAGGGTTTAGTTCGTTTCAATTTTTGTTGGTTTTCTCAAATTATCATCCAATAACCAAACCAATTAAATTGGGTTTCAAACATTCTCATCCAATCCATCAAATTAACTTATTGGTTTTAGTCAGATTTTGACTGTATCAATTCAGTTTAGTTCGTTGGAATTAGATGAAAGTAGTTTTTTACAGCCCTAGTCTACACCATTATATGAAGGGAAAATTTGGTCTCACGTTTTTTATTTTCACAAAAAGTCCACATATGAGGTGTAAGTCTTCTAAAATTGCTAAATTTGATAATTTAATTTATGAAATTTAATAAATTTAATGTTATAAATTTTTATATTTATAAAAATTAAATAAAAATAAAATTATAAAAATAGTGAAACTCTTATGCAAACCAAAGAACTTCAATCTCATTATTCAAATAATTAATTAAAATAAAGATTTCATTTTAATAATTTTATAAATAAGCTCATTTTGTTGGGTCTATTCAAAATATTTTCAACTTGATAGATAAAAATTAATTTTTTTAAAATATTGAAGATATTAAAACATTAAATTTCTTTCAAATAACTTTTCTTCAGTTATAAATCTAATTGTTCACACTTGGTTGAATAATGAGCACCATTACAAATGGTTTTGATGCCATTTTTAAACTTAAATTTGATATGAAGACCGTTAATAATAACTAATATTTTTTTACGTTGAATCCAACTCCTCAAAATACAGGACATACCTTACAAGGTATAAGAAGAGATAAATTCTTGTTAATAAGAAAGTAATTATATAAATTTTATAAAAAATTAAATATATAACAATTTATACATTTAACATAATACAATTCAAATTGCAAAATTTTTATTATATGTTAAGATATTAAACAAACACCCCATCACATCTCACCACTCAAAAAGTAGGATGGCAAGGACAAAGATCTATGGGATATCTCCGATTTCCACTAGGAAAAGAGAAAAATTTTCTTTCCACAAAAGTAGGGGCAAAGAAAAAAGCTTTTTCCTCATAATTTTATAAATAAAAGTAGGGATCTTATTTATTGTTTGTAAAAATTTAAAAGTAAAATTTATTATAATACTCTTATATAATAGTTAAATAATATATAATATAAAAAATAAATTAATAATTATATATAAAAAAGTAAATAATTTTAATTTATTTATGTTATAAAAAATTAATTTAAAATTTTTTGAATATCCACAAAGACTCACTCACCGCAGGCATTGGAGATGAAAAAAAATATTCTCCATCCTGAAATATGGAGAGGGATTGGAAAAAATTATTTTCTCAAGGTTAAAGAGTGAGAAGGCCCTCTTTCCCGTCTCACTCTGTTATCATTTATACTCAAAAGATTTTAAAAAAAGCCCAAATTTTTAGATATTTTTACCCCAATCTACAGTAAAGTGTGTTATAATGCAATCCCATGATCATAAGATAATCATTTTTACTTTAATAGCTTTCCTTTTTTAACTGGTTCCCTTTTAATTATTACATATTTATATAAATCACTTAAAAAAAATATAGAGATACATGCGTACTTAGGTTTAAGATAAAATGTTTAAAAAATAAAAAAAATTATAAATATAAAAATATAAAAATAATCTTTCTAAAATAAAAAGGCAAAACTAAGGAATAGAATGTCGCAGCTGCATTGGTAGTGCCTCGCCACCGCACCCGGCCACACTCGCACACCGCGTTTAACAGCAGACGGTGGTATACGTCGTAAAATTGACGCATATGGATGGTTAATTTTTCAACCACCCAAACCAGATAAACGTAGTTTTCATTCATCACCTTCCCCGTAAATTTAGCTCCTCCCTCTCCCCTCCCTTCTTTCTCTCTCTTCATTTTTACTATCTCTGCGTGCGAGTGTCTCGCCACACCAAGACCTTCTTTGAATTTGACGGCTCTGCTAAATTTATTGGTATTCATCCCTCTCCTCTCTCTCTACATTTCCCACTCTCACTCCTCCACCTAGACCTTCTTCTATTTTTGGCTCTCTGCATTTCACCCCTTGTTCTCTCTCTCTCTCTCTCTCTCTCACTCACTCACTGTCTTCTGCTTTTGAATTTCTTCAGTGTGGCACTCTCTATGCACTAAATTCATTAGCAACCCGGTGACCCTTTACCCAGATCTGAACTCGCTCGCACCAGATCCAGCCCCACTTCAGAATTGAGCAATGGAGGAAGCACTGGAACTTGCCCGCGCCAAGGACACTAAGGAGAGAATGGCCGGTGTGGAGCGCCTCCATCAACTCTTGGAAGCTTCCAGAAAGAGCCTCACTTCATCGGAGGTTACTTCCCTCGTCGATTGTTGTTTGGATCTCTTGAAAGATAACAACTTCAGGGTATCGCAGGGTGCTCTTCAAGCTTTGGCCTCTGCCGCTGTGCTCTCTGGTGACCATTTCAAACTTCACTTCAATGCGATTGTTCCCGCCGTTGTCGACCGTTTGGGCGATGCCAAGCAGCCAGTTCGTGATGCCGCCAGAAGATTATTGCTCACTCTTATGGAGGTACTGTTCTTTGATTTATCTTCATCGATCCTACTTACCCTCTATCACTCACAGCATGTTTAGAGGATTGTAGTTAATTTTAGTTCAACTCCAAGTTAGGGCAACTCCTAGAGTAAGGGTTTTTATGGTGTCTGTTGCGATTGCCATACAAATACGGTGGACTGGGGGAGTACCCTTTCCCCCATTTTAACCCTCGGAAACGCAAGAATATAGTGTTGGATCTTCATGCTCTCTGGTTTGTTATATCTGAAGTTGAGGTTCTTCCTTCCCAGATTAGTGACACATCTATTTCTTGTGGTATTGAAGTATGATCTCCTTTATTAGTTCTAAAGATTTAAAGAAAAATAAGAAAGTGAGCAATGCTAGTGCTTGCAAAGTAGAGAATCCATGTAAAGTAAAGCAAAAAGGACATGCTTGCTCTTAATAAGACAGTCATTGGGAATATTAAGTGACATCAGATAGCAAGGTTATCAATTGAAAAAAGTGGGGAGCAAGAATAAAACTTTGAGTGAATGAAGAGTAAATTTAGTAGCATCATAGTGTTAACAATTATACATGAAGGTTCCACTCTTCAGTGTTTTAATTCATACGCTTTCTGGCCAACCTTTCAAAAAATTATCCTATAGTTCTGATGGTCGAAAAATCTGATGACTGATGACTAATGTTTGCTTGGCAATGGGGTTAGCTGTGGTTTACTGGCTCTTCCTAAGCTTCATTGCTGCAAAGAATATCACTAGATCTTTGATCAGAGTTGTGACCTTAATTATAAGATCACTTCGGGTTTTGTCTTGTCATGTCATTACAATGCTGTGTTATATGATCATAGTATCTTCATGTTATAATGGTAGGTGAGATGAACTGGAAACCTGTTATTGTTTTGTTAGCTTTGCATCTCAAAATATTATGATGACTTTTTATATGTATGTTGACTGCTGCATTCCAAAATGTGGTGCTGCCATCTTCAATGATTAATCTTGCATCAGTGAAGTTGGCACAATTGGTGACAAGCCACTGAATTTTGTGGTGTAAATTTTTAGACGCACTTATCAACTCTGACATAATAGAAACGTTAAGAAACATATGAACTGTTTTCAATTAGCCTCTGAAGAAGAAAAAGCATGGTGAAATTTCATGTTTTCTAGACTTAACATCCTTAACAGTAAAATTCAGAGTATTCAACCATGCAAGCCTGTTGGTTATGCACTTCATCAAGTAAACAATAATATTGTGCAATAAATTGCTGTAGACAAGTTATTCTTTCTAAAACGACTTATGGATGAAAATATGTCAATAACAAGTTGAATTGGAAGCTATACTAGATTAGGTTGTGCTTGGCTTGCAGCAAAATCTAGACGTTGGCATAGCTTGTGATTTATCACAAAATAAATGCAGTTGCCGAGGTGGACATGCAACTTTAATTGAAATCAAGGTTTGGATATATGCATCTATGTACTGTGGTTGTAGCTTGAGCTCTGCAATGCCAGAACGAAATCTGTTCCATGTGCCAAATGTGTCAATATTTTATATGAGTATGTTTTGTTTTTTGTTCTCTCTTTCTTTTATATGTTTTAATAGTTTAAACTGAAGCTATCATTCAAAAATTCTACTCTCTGGGTCCATGCAATTTGCTTCCATTTTTATGATTTTGATCTTTTTTTTTCTTATAGGTTTCTTCTTCTACAATAATTGTTGAAAGAGCAGGGTCCTTTGCTTGGACACACAAGAGTTGGAGAGTCAGAGAGGAGTTTGCTCGAACTGTCACATCTGCGATTGGTCTATTTGCATCTACAGAGCTTCCCCTTCAACGGGCTATTCTTCCTCCAGTATGTTTATTGGCTTTTACAAACAAGCATCACATGTCTTTTGTATAATATTATTATAGGACATGATGCTAACTATTTCATACTTGATCAATTGTCAGATTTTGCAATTGCTGAATGATCCAAATCCCAGTGTCAGGGAAGCAGCAATTTTGTGCATTGAGGTTAGTATATCCTATCTTTTAGTCATTTTATATTGTTTAGAGCTAAAGGATTATATAAGTTTTTCTTATCGAGTTTAAGTCATTTAATAAAACGATTTTCTCTTGTCAATAGTTGAATTTTTTTATGAAAAGAAATTTTGTCGAGGAAAAGGGAAAATAAAAGAAGAATATCCTTGTGCCAATACCCAATACGATTGATGAAATCAGTAGATGCACAATATATATGAAGATTGAAGAATGGGATAATGGCAGAGGGTCTAGTTGAGGTGTTATTTGGTGTTAGAAATTTGAATCATGCTAAGCCTATATTACTCATGCATATTTAACATTTTAATGCCAATGTAAATCAACAACATCATCAACACATAAAGACTTATTCCACTAGGCGAGATTGGTTGCATGGATCAAACGATGTCATTAGGTTTTATCAAAAACCAAAATTTTAAGAATGCCCTTTATCATAAGATCCTTTTGAACTATATATATATATATATATATATATATATATATATATATTGTAGATTTATATTGGAGACAAATGTTTGTACATTTTTGTGACATTCTCTTTCTTCAGGAGATGTACGCGCAAGCTGGGCCTCAATTTCGTGATGAACTGCAGCGCCACAGTCTTCCTTCAACTTTGGTAAATGTTAAACAAAGAGATATGTGATTTCATTCTTATTTTGTGCACACAGGTTTCGGTACTGTGATTTGGACCTTTGATGGTTCTTCTAGATAATCTTGTGACTATTGTGAGAGATGTGATTGTTCCTTTTTCTCTGCATTATATTGCTTTCAGGTGAAAGATATTAATGCTAGGCTAGAGGGAATTCAACCAAAAGTTCTCTCTTCAGATGGTATTCCAGGTGGTTATATTACTGGGGAAATTAAGCCTTTGGGTGTTAATCCTAAAAAAAGTAGTCCAAAGGCTAAAAGTTCATCAAGGGAGACCTCACTTTTTGGAGGTTAGAATTTTTGCAAAATTTGGATCATAAACATCCCCTATTGGGCAATCATTTATAGTATTCTTTCTTTGGTTTTTTGGTTTTGTTTTACTACCTTGTTTGTGATCTGTGCATGTAAGTTGAACATTTTGTGTAATTGGGATCACAAAGTTGCCTTTGGATTTTGAGGAGTTTGATCTCGTTACTGTTCTATGATTAAAAAAAAGCTTTCTTGTCATGTTTGGAATGGATTGCTAGAATTCTTTTCTTGTGATGATTAGGTCTGATGGATAAAGAGTGATCTTAGCAAAAAAAGTTGCTATTACTGAATTAATGAAAGTACAACAGAAGCTAGAGAACCAGTAATCTGGCCTCTCCCAGGGTGTCCCCCTTGCTGAAAGCTTACAACCTTCCAGCCCCAAGCCTAAGCCCGTACAATAACTGAATAAAATGCCCAATCCCCTATTTCGTCCCCCTGGTTTCTTTTTAACTCCTTGCAACTACTCCTAGATAACTGTATTACAACTGCACCTAGGTAACTGCTAGTCACTACTCCTAAACACAACTGCTAGATAACTGCCAGTACTCCTAAACACAACTGCTAGATAACTGCCAGTAAACTCCTAGGTAACTGTCTTGAACTTCCTTCTAGTGTAAACCTTCCATTCACTTGGTTTAACCGTAGGTTTAGATGCTGGGGCCCTAACAAGGTCTGATATTCCAAATTGTCCCTAGTGTGTTGATTATTTTCTTATTTTGTGGATCAAACAGGTTTTGGAATTTTCAGGTCATTGTAGCCAGTATTTCTATCCTGGAGTGATTCCACGAGTTTAGTTGCATAATCAAGATTCTGCCCTGATTTATTTTTGGCAGTCATGTGATTAAACTAAATTTAGTTGTTGAAGAGTTGATGTTTTGTTGTGCTCTCCTTCAATGAAAAATTTCAAGATGTGACATGAGATATCAATTTAAAATGAGAGAAGTAGAGATGACTTTAGTAGTTGGAGTAATATGATGGAAGGAAGATAAAATGGTATGACTAAAAGAGAAGTCACGTCCCAATTGTGATATTTAAAAAAAACAAAAAATCCAGGTTCTGTTCTGTTGACATTGTCTTTATAGTCAGACAAGCCTGCTACACATATTCCCTTATGACCTGAATTTTTTATGTTTGGATACATGCATCTTTTAAATGCTTAAATTTTGTTTCCTAATCAACTATGAGCAGGAGAAGGTGATATCACTGAAAAACCCATAGACGCCATCAAAGTGTACTCAGAGAAGGAATTAATTAGGGAAATTGAGAAGATTGCATCTACCCTTGTACCAGAAAAGGACTGGTCAATTCGTATTGCAGCCATGCAGAGAGCAGAGGGCCTTGTTTCGGGAGGTTGGTGTTCCTTACCTCCTTTTTAGGAGTATGTACAGAATTACTTATGCTTATCATGTCATTTCAAGAATTTATTACTCTGCATTTGTTCTTGTACATGTTTTGGTAAAAGCTACTTGATTTGTTGTTGCAAGGATATTTCAAGTACAAAGGGCAAGAAGAGTTATGGTTGTAGAATCTCATTATCATGGAATTGGTGTTAAGGATGCTTATGGTGATATATCATATATTTGTTCATTGTTGTGGGTTTCATCTCCTGGTTTATTTAGGTGGCTTCTCTCGTGGACTTACAATTGGATTGGAGAGATTTTATGAGCTTATTTTTTTCTTATTTATTTTGCTTTTCTTGATTGTTTGAAAAGGATTCCTTATCATCCTTCTTTGCACTTATTTTCTTTAGAATTTGACTCTTGTAAAGGGCATGGTGTACATTAGAAAGTAAAGTATGAGTGAATAGCCCTTGATGAGATAATCAAGAGAGTGAATCATCACATTTTTGTGGATTATTATCCAGCTGCTTGGATTTTATAATGTTGATTTTTTTGTTGATGATGAATAACTCCACACTTACTATGTACCCTTAGTGCTTTTACTTTAGAGGATCTTTTTCCTTTTCTTTATCATGTCAAAATTCCTCTTTATTAAAGAATGTTTGTATTGTACAATAGCTTTTTAAATACAAATTGTAGGCCTATGATACAATTGATAAGTCTTAGTCAACTTAACTGTGGCATCCGAGAAATGAATAGGCATTTATATACAATAAATGGGAAAACTGAATTCTTGTACGCTTTATAGTGTAACAATGGTAATGAATGTTGGGCACTGAAGGGCCAAAAAGAGCAAAAAAAAAAAAAAGGAAGTAACAAAGATGAGAATGTTGGGATAGATGAGTGGACATACTAAAAAAGATAAGATTTGGAATGATTATATTTAAGAGAAAGTTAGTGTTGCACCTATTGAGAAGAAAATAACAGAAATTTAGTTGTGGTGGTCTAGGCATGTGTAAAGAAGACTACTATAGGCCATAGTAAGAAAAGTCCGCCAAAAGGTATTTAGCCCAATGAAGAGGGGTAGAGGAAGATTAGAAAAGACATTTGGAGAGATTGTTAAAAGGGATCTTATGATAAATGGCATTGGGCATTCCTGAAAATATAGGTTTTGATAGAACCCAATGACGTCATTTAATCCATGTGGCTGACCCTTCCTTGTACGTTAAGGTTTTGTATGTTGTTAAGTGTATGGAGGTGTGTTTAGGATCCAAGTTCAGGAAAGAGGGGTTGGTGGTACAAAATGACATTTTCAATTCATAAATTCATTCATCAATTTCATGTAAATGTAATTTTCAATGAGCTAGTGCAGTGTATTACAATTTCATTTTTTTTTTCTGTGTGTGGCATGGGTATTGGATATCATTCTAATACTCTCCTTATCAGGAGCTGCTGATTATCCATGCTTTCGGGGACTTCTAAAGCAACTTGTTGGGCCTTTAAGCACACAATTGTCAGATCGGAGGTCTAGCATTGTGAAGCAGGTGCACTTGCATATTTTTGTGTTTCCTAATGATTGATTCTATCGAAAAACAATTATATTTTCTTGCATCTCAAGTGCCAGTTGTAGCTTTCTGCTCCTCCACCCTTGTTAGGAGATTTATGAAAACTTTTCGTTTTTGTTGATCTTTACACCTTGGCAATATGAAGTGCTCCTTTTTTGTGTTTGATTGAATCACTTATTTTATTTATTTAGTTTACTTCTTGTTAATTTGAGAGCTAGACATTACTGGCATGGGAATGTGCAAATTGAATGTTTACATCCCCATCCTAAATGTTTTTTATTAACTTTAAAGAAAGAGTGTGGAAAGAAGAATGATAAGAAGTACTTCTAAAAATTTAGTGAATCATGAAACAACTTCCAAGCCAAATGCTTAGGTTGGAAACTGTTATAGGAAGACAACATAGTTGTTACTTGTTGGCATTCTAGTCTTAGTGCCTTGTCTATATGTTAATCTCTGATCATGTTACCATTCATACATCATTTTTGGGATATCTTGCTTGGCTCCAGGCTTGCCATCTATTGTGTTTTTTGTCGAAGGAACTCTTGGGTGATTTCGAAGCATGTGCTGAAATGTTCATACCAGTGAGTTCAACTTTATAGCTTTGATTATCATGACAATGATGTTTTCACAATTTTTTAATTAATTTTTGATCTGATAATCAGGTCCTTTTCAAGCTGGTTGTGATTACTGTACTTGTAATTGCAGAGTCTGCGGATAACTGCATTAAAACGGTAATGGATAACTACTTATTTAATTTTTATTATCTTCTTTTGCCCTTACTATATGCTATATTTACCCTTATCCCTACTTTCCAGATGTTGCGTAACTGCAAAGTTGCTCGTGTGCTTCCTCGTATAGCTGATTCTGCAAAAAATGATCGTAGTGCAGTGCTTCGAGCAAGGTTTGAATTCCTAAATTTCCAGAATAGAAATGTGGGACTTTTGGTATTGTTCATTAATATATTCTGTATTGTAGGTGTTGTGAATATGCTCTTTTGATACTAGAACATTGGCCAGATGCACCAGAGATACATCGATCTGCTGATCTATATGAGGATTTGATAAGGTGTTGTGTTTCAGACGCAATGAGTGAGGTAGCTTTTGTAGTTTTAGGTTATTTGGTATCTAATTAAATATGAATTGTGCATCATGTTTGTTAACTTTGACTTCAATCTGTAGTTTCCTCAAATTACAAACCCTAAACCCAGTAATTTTAAATTCCTAATAGACATCCCCAAATTACAAACCCTAACTTCTCAATTATAAAATAATTAAATATTACATAAAATATTATAATTTGCATCTTCCTATTCCGCATTATGTGTGTGTCTATGTGTGTGGTGAAATAAAGAACTGTTGTGAACGTTGCATCAGTAAAGCTGCTTTTCTGGTTAGCCAAAAATAAAAGAGGTCTTTTAATGCTTTCAAATAGCACTTCTTTGCTTTTGCAATGACTAAAGATCCATAATAAAAGATTTTTTCCAGCAGGTGTTTGTGTTGTGAAGAAGACAGTGCTTTCCTGCCACTTTATGCCTTTAGATAGATCTAAGTCATAACAAGTGAGACTCGGGACTTAATCTTCAAACTGTTCTTATTTTATCCCTTCAGATTGGCATGATTATTTGATTCTTCTTTTTCATTGTTCAGTCATAGTTGATAAGATGTTTGAGAATATAACTGCAATATGCAGTTCAGTTTACTTTATGAAATATCTTAATGCATATCTTCTGGCAAACTTTGTCCCTTTCGTTTTCAGAATTGCAACAGAAGTTTGTCAGCATATTCATTGACTGCACATTTTTCATCTGTGGCCATATTATTGGTGGCGATGTATATGTGTGTGAAATAATTGTGGTTTGAAACTTGATAGGTACGATCTATTGCAAGGATGTGCTACAGAATGTTTGCAAAAACTTGGCCAGAGCGTTCCAGACGCCTATTTTCGTCATTTGATCCAGCTATTCAACGGGTATGTGCATGTAACCTTAAAGGTGGCATTCTTCTCCCTGTATTTCGTTGGTTTGAGTCATTTTTTAAACTGAGCATAACTTGCAGTTAATAAATGAGGAGGATGGAGGAATACATAGGCGACATGCTTCACCTTCCATTCGTGATAGAGGTGCATTGATGTCCGTAACTAGTCAAGCCTCTGCTGCCTCTAACTTGCCTGGATATGGAACATCTGCTATTGTTGCAATGGACAGAAGTTCAAGTTTATCATCTGGAACATCTGTATCCTCTGGTGTTCTTCTTTCACAAGCAAAATCACTTGGTAAAGGTACAGAACGTAGTTTGGAAAGTGTGTTGCATGCAAGCAAGCAGAAGGTCACTGCTATTGAAAGCATGCTTAGAGGTTTGGATTTGTCTGATAGGCATAATTCATCCACACTCCGGTCATCAAGTCTGGATCTAGGTACCAAATATTTTTGCCTATTATTTTCTTTCCCATAATTTTCTGTTCTTGATGCCATGCTGTGGTTGATGATTTTAGTGGTATAGTTTTAAAATTATTTGAGACCGGCTAAATTTCTCTCTTATTGCCCCTAGTGCAGGAGTTGACCCTCCATCATCTCGTGATCCACCATTACCTGCTGCTGTGCCAGCATCTAATCATTTGACAAACTCTTTAACTGAAGCAACTGCTTCTGCGGTCAACAAAGGTAATAACCGAAATGGTGGTTTGGGTATTTCTGACATAATCACACAAATTCAAGCTTCCAAAGATTCTGGAAAGTTATCTTATCATAGTAATCTTGCTTCTGAGCCTTTGTCAGCACTTTCATCATACTCAAGTAAAAGGGCTTCTGAAAGACTCCAAGAGAGAAATTCTGCTGATGACAGCAGTGACATTAGGGAGGCTAGGCGAATTGTGAACCTCCACATTGATAGGCAGTATTTGGATACACCATACAGAGATGGCAATTTAAGGGATTCACATAGTAATGTGCCCAATTTTCAGAGGCCATTATTGAGAAAGAACGTAGCTGGACGTATGTCTGCTGGCAGGAGGAGGAGTTTTGATGATAGCCAGCTGTCTGTTGGAGAGATATCAAATTATGCAGATGGACCAGCATCTCTTCATGAAGCTCTGAGTGAAGGGCTTAGTTCAGGTTCTGACTGGTCTGCTAGAGTTGCTGCCTTTAATTATCTTCACTCCTTGTTACAGCAGGGTCCAAAGGGAATTCAAGAAGTAATCCAGAATTTTGAGAAGGTAATGAAGTTATTTTTCCAGCACTTGGATGATCCCCACCATAAAGTTGCACAGGCTGCCCTTTCAACACTTGCAGATATTATTCCAGCTTGCCGAAAGCCCTTTGAGAGTTACATGGAAAGAATATTACCCCATGTGTTTTCTCGGTTAATTGACCCCAAAGAGCTTGTTAGGCAACCTTGCTCAACGACTTTGGAAGTTGTTAGTAAAACTTACAGTATAGATTCTCTTCTACCTGCATTGCTTCGTTCACTAGATGAACAAAGGTCTCCAAAGGCTAAATTGGCTGTTATTGAGTTTGCAATTAGTTCCTTTAACAAGCATGCAATGAATCCAGAAGGTGCTACTAATACTGGCATCTTGAAATTATGGCTTTCCAAGTTAACACCATTGGTTCATGTCAAGAATACAAAGCTTAAAGAAGCCGCTATTACATGCATTATATCAGTGTATTCTCATTTTGACTCCACTGCAGTTCTGAATTTTATTCTTAGTTTGTCAGTTGAAGAACAAAATTCATTGAGACGAGCCCTTAAACAGTACACTCCTCGCATTGAAGTAGACCTAATGAACTATCTG
This sequence comes from Dicorynia guianensis, assembly GCA_037013595.1. NCBI lineage: Eukaryota > Viridiplantae > Streptophyta > Magnoliopsida > Fabales > Fabaceae > Dicorynia > Dicorynia guianensis. The sequence continues at coordinate 36,827,743 of JASUAB010000007.1, forward strand.
CAGAGCAAGAAAGAGCGGCGTTCCAAGTCTTCCTATGACCCATCTGATGTTGTTGGAACATCCTCTGAAGAAGGATATGTTGGTGTGTCAAGAAAAGCTCACTATCTTGGAAGGTATTCCATTGGTTCCCTAGATAGTGATGGCGGTAGAAAGTGGAGTTCCCAAGATTCAACCTTCATTAAAGCCAGTCTTGGCCAATCAGCTTCAGGTGAAATTTTGGAGCAATCATTTCAGAATCTTGAGACTGATTCTAATAGTGGTATTCTTGATTTGAAGACTGAAGATCTTGCTTATACAGTCAACCCAGTGGGCCAAAGCTTTGGCTCTCAAACTAGCCAACTTGGACATGCAGACAGTAGCATGAACTTTGAGGGTCTGTCAACTCCTCGCCTGGATTTTAATGGTCTGATGTCCTTAGAACATTTAAATGCTGCTCAAGGCTTTCGATATGAAAAAGAACATTCTTCTGAATTGGACCTTAATCATCACTTAGCTGAAGCAGTGAAGATTAACTCCCTGACAGATTCAGGGCCCAGCATTCCTCAAATTCTTCATCTGGTGAGTTATGCTACTCTTAGTGTTTGAGTTTTATTTGTAATTTTTGTTTGAGATTAAAAGGATGATCTACTAGAAAGAGAGTACAAGGAAGGAGGATAAGATATTCCCCCAGAACAGCAAAAGACATAACAGAAGAATACAAGAAAAAGAATGCATCAGCTCTAGAGACCAGGCCAGTCCCTTTGCGGAACTGAAAGATAGCATCCAATGAAGGAGGCTGAAAACACAGTTTTACCCCACAGGAGATATAATGGCTAAAAGGATTTGAAAACTCTAGTTTTGTGTGCCAGCCAAAGAATCTAAACACCAACCGAAAGTACAGTTTCAATAGTTAATAAAACTTATTTAAATCCTAACCTTTCCCCAAATCTTGCTTCTAAGTTAGTGGGGCTAAGTGGCTAACCCCAAACTCCCCAAAAACTGGAAAGAGCTTGTTCCAAAGATACCAGCCACTTAAATGTGTAGCTTAGGTTGGAAATTGGGGTCAAAGCTTAATGTGGCCTGCACTCCTTTAATTGATCATTCTTTAGGGTTTATTTAATTAGTTATAATGTATATTATCTCACAACTGATAAGATATAGTTGTTGCTTTGCTTAGATATGCAGTGGGAGTGATGGAAGCCCTATTTCAAGGAAGAGGACTGCACTGCAACAGTTGGTTGAAGCTTCCATAGCTAATGATCATTCTATTTGGGATAAGGTAATGTTAGATTTGATATTGATAGTCCGTCATCCTTTTACAAACTGTTTTGAAATGGAAGAGATGTTAGTCCATTGAGGTTCACACAATCTTGTCATTTTACAAATATGGTTTCTTATTATCATACCATTCTTTTAATGATAGTTGATATTAGTTTGCTTGGTTTGAATGAACTTTATTAATAACTGTTTTGTTTTGTTTTCCTATCCTATGACAATATTGTCAGCTCCACCCTTCTTTTGACAAGGGAAAAAAATTTCTTAAGATCATGTTATATTTTTTGGACCTTCTAATTTTGCTCCATTTAACAAAATTCTATTCAGGTTTGTTCAACATTGAAGTCCTTTGTAATTTTTATTTTTATTTGATCCTTTGAATGAAACCAATGATGAGATAGGTTAATAGATTTATTGTTTTTGTGGAAAAAAAGCACACAGCAGTCTTTTCTATTATTTTAAAGAATCTTTTCATATTTTTCCACTGTGTAATGTTCATTTCCTTGTTCATTTGCAGTACTTTAATCAGATTTTGACACTTGTGCTTGAGGTGTTGGATGATTCAGACTCCTCAATTAGAGAGCTTGCTCTTTCATTAATAGTTGAAATGCTTAAAAACCAGGTTTTTATTCCTTTTGTCCTATTCTGTTAACTAATGCACTTTCTCATACCAGGATTTGTTACTGTACACATTTCTCATCTACGCATTTTGGTATTGACAACTAAATGACACTGAGATTGCTTCTTTTTTCCCCCATTAATTTGTTTTCAGAAAGATGCCATGGAAGAATCAGTTGAAATTGTAATTGAGAAGCTGCTTCATGTTACAAAGGATTCTGATCCCAAGGTAACTAGTTTTATCTTGGTCCAATTTTTATCCATATTTGCTCGTTTTCCTTGTAATCATCTCTTTTGTCTCCTATTACAGGTCTCAAATGAAGCAGAACACTGTCTGACCATTGTTTTATCTCAATACGATCCATTCAGATGTTTAAGCGTATGTAATTCTTAAATTTTCTAATTATGTTACCCTTTTTCCTTCTCACAAAATGTTTCAAGAAAAGGAGGGAGGGGGGAGTTCACTTTTTTAATGTGAAGCTGATGCCCAGAATTTGAAACTCGTTCCAGGTTATTGTCCCTTTACTAGTTACTGAGGACGAGAAAACTCTTGTCACTTGCATAAATTGCTTGACAAAGGTAATTGTCTTTGAAAACTATCAGTCCATGTTACATCGAATGATGGATTTTGACTTCTAAACTAATTCCACTTTATTCTTCTCATGAAATCTTCTGTGTTTAGGCATGCAGTGACCCAATTTCATGCACGAATTAGTTTTGCTTCATGAAATTGTTTAACATATTTTTCTTTGCTTCAGCTTGTGGGCCGGCTTTCTCAGAAGGAACTGATGTCTCAGTTACCCTCATTTCTGCCTGCTCTTTTTGAAGCATTTGGAAACCAGAGTGCAGATGTTCGCAAGGTACATAGGTTCTGTCTGTGGTCATTGGTTTATGGTCCTCAATTCCTCATCTTTGTTACTCTAGGTGGTAAAACACTCTATGATATGTGGTTCTAACGGTATTTTCTATGTAAAATTGTTATTAGATGTAATATTAATGGAAAAATTACTCTGGAAAAGAGGCTATCATATCACTGATCAAAACTTCTTTGAGTTTATCGTTGCCTTGGCAGATTACAGCTGTCCATGGAAAATTTCTGGTTTAAGTATAAAGCCTAATAAGCCTCAAGCGCTAACTTGAGAAATGTTTCTTTCTGTTACTCAGGGAACCATCATATATTATATGAACGGTACTCTTAACTCTAATCTTATGGGTGCTTATTTTTTGTATGCGGGAGCTGTGTCTTTTATATGGAACTGTTGTTTCGCTAGAATTGGTTGGTCAAGCTCAACTTTGCGTGGCCTCTGTTTCTCTTTTCTTTAATCACTGAATATCTATATGGGAGATTGCTATGGGTCATGTAGGATATTTGCTCTTCTTCCTATCATTCATTGGAAACTCAGTTCCTGTGGCCAACCTGAGACGAATTCATTTCCTTTATTCAACTAGGAATTTTCTGAGCTGGTCAATTAGCTTTAGAGATACTTGAAAACCCACTTGGGATGGATGCAGGGGAAATCCTTATGATAGGAAGTTATTTTTAATATTTATCAGCTTGTATGTCATTTCTGATGGTTGGGTATAGCTGAGCCGCCTAAACTTGGTTTGTACCTTCTCATACTGTGGGCAAATCTGATCAGTCAACTGCTTTCTGGTTTTTGGTCTTTTATGTTTAAACACTGACCATGAACTTGTTAGTTGTTATCTGAGATGATTTACTAACAATATACTAAAAATGGACGAAAAATGTGACTGGCTCTATCCAATTATTATTTTTTTGCAAAACATGAGTGGATTGGTATTATACTATTACTTCTGTTCTTTAAGGTTTAGTGTGTTTTATGTGTCATCCCTTATATCTGATCTGATTCATTGTTCTAATTTTTTGATAATATTGGGTGGTGCAGACTGTTGTTTTCTGTCTGGTGGATATTTATATTATGCTTGGGAAAGCATTCTTGCCATACTTGCAAGGGCTTAACAGCACGCAGTTGAAGTTGGTCACCATCTATGCAAACCGGATCTCGCAGGCCAGGATGGGCACGGCAGTTGATGCCACTCATGATTAGCTAACTCATTTGGAAGAAAATTATGGGTTTGGGCCTCTGGGGTTAACAGTCTTATTCATCGTTGTGTATTCTGTATATTGTGTGCATGAATTTCAGAGGTGGGTTTTTTTTTTTTGTGTTTCCTCCCTCTCCTTTGTTCTATAAATATAATTTTTTTCCTCCCTTTTTACCTTGCCAATGTTTGATTTGGGGAGGGGTTGTGGTGTTGAAATATAGTGGCGCAAGTTGTAATTTACATTGAGGAAACGATATTGATTGTATTAATTGGTTGTCAAGAAAGGCTCAGTTTTTCAGTTGGTTGGGAGTCAGTGTTGAGGTTCTTAATATTTGTGGGAAACTGCTTTTCATATTGTAATGCGTATTGCTCCAGAAGATGGATGTAGTTGCTCCCATGCTTGTGGAGTATACCGGGTGACATTGATGATTTCTATTCCAAAATGTGTCCCCATGTCATAACATCGCATTTTGTTTGTTTACGAATAGGAATGTGCAGTATCCATATTACGGGATGCAATGCTGGTCATGGAATTTTTCACTCTGGCCATTGGTCTATATTTAAATTTATCTAAAATAAATATTACTCACAAGAGGCAGAAACATATTTTGCCTAAATATTGTTTTAAAACTTTAATTTATAAAATATCATTTTATTATGAATTTAAATTATCAGCAAATTTTAAAATATTTTTGTAACAAATTAAACTGAATTCTTAAAAATAAATTTTTTATTCCCATTCTAAATATTAGGTCTTGCTAAAAATTAAAATTATTTTTTTATTTTTAATATTTTACTATGTATTTAATATAAAATTAATTATTTTCACCAAAAAGATTCATAAAATATAATTTTTTAACAAATTAGATTTTATTTTATAACTTGTAAGCATTGCTTTTAATAACATTTAATTAAACATCAATTAATTTGTTTTAAATATTTTATGAAAATTTTCAAATTGCGTTCCAAGACTGATCAAGTTAAATATGTCGCCACCAGAACAGCAATAAAAAATAGAAAGCAATTCTCTCTGGGAAACGTGCAACCGAAAGAAATTTAGGAAAATGAAATGAAAGGGATTTGGCCCAAAATTTAAAAGTTCTTTTGATGTTAATTTTAAGAAAATAAATTAAACCTTTTTTACCTGATGAATAGATTAGAAATGTGTCTTCATTGTGCTGAACATGTGGAATCTCTGTCTTTATATTTACAGAGAAATTACAATAAATGCTACATTATCAGTGCTTCCTAACTTAGATCTGCAGTTAAGCTTGTGGGAGAGGTAAGAATCATTTTTTTGAATTTTTTTATATTTTTATTGAATATGAAATTAATTTATATTAAAAATAAATTATTTTTAATCTCATTTAACAAAACTAAATTTAAAGCTCAAATTTTTAATTTTAAACTTCTTAACTTAAGAGGCAGAGTAACAATTACTACGCAAACACCTTTTAACATATATTAAAATCAATTTTAACAAATACTGTTTAGTTTAAATCAATAAATATGATTGCTCGAGTCCAACCGTTATCACTGTTCATGTAAATGTGAAAATTTGGAAATAAGAGATATGGATGACTACAGCTGCTGGACCATAGAGCGGGACCTGCAATTATCACTCGGAAGACATGTCCTCTGTCCTCTGGTGTCCACTTCAACTACGTTATCGTTGAATATGATCTGTCCATAATCAATGGTCCTGATGTACTAGCATTTTCCATGCTCTTTTACCTTAGACCTTAGACCCCATTAAATAAAAAAGCCCGTATCCAATTTTCACATAACTTTGCTTTCTGAAATGAGATATCAGCTTTTCATTGCTTGCCAAGAACACACTCATCAGCAAGTAATTAGTGTCAACCAAAATGGGGAGATAGATCTATCATGAATGAACAATACGACATTGATAAGGACGGAAAATGACTTCTATAATCTTGCCAGAGTGAAAGTCATTTTCTCAAGTAACTTTTCTCGGTCGGCTAATTAATGTTGTGAATTTTCGTTTTAACCAAACACATTTTTCCTTCTCTGTTTTGATACAATCACAATACAAGGCATTTTACAATCTGAATCTCTCATTACTAACCAATCCTTAGTGACTTAGATTTTTTCCTTCTCCAAGCAATAGAACAATGCTTTTCGAGAAGATAATCTCGCTCAAAAAACAAACATGATAACTAATTTAAATAAATTGATTTGTTTGCAGATAGACATTCAATGTACCGAATATGAATAACAGAGAAATGAGAATGAATTAGAACCACCAAACTTGAAAAGAATCTAGAACTATATTATTCTGGGCACCTCGTTATCTACGAGAACTTAAACATTCTGTTAGACATTTAATTACCTCTGTTTAGCATGGTAAGGAACAGAGTCTACAGAGTGGATGACCCAGAAAGAAAAAAGGAATAAAGTTTAAAGCTTTGGCTAACTTGTTTTACTGGCTCATTGTAAAAATGAGTAAAGGACCCCAAAATTATATGTTGTCTAGATGTGATCATTCAAAATAGGAAAGATGCCCCGCAAGTTTATTCAAGATAGGAATCACCCCAGTTTAGGTAAAAATCACTATCCCACAGATTTTCAGATTTTGAACAAAATCTAAAGATACTTCTCTCCAAATCCAATATTAATTGACATGCTTACCCACATCCAATTTGACATTTCTACCATCATTTTTCTTTTCCTTTCAATCCTGTGGTTTTTTAAAAGCTCATTGGGGGGATCAGTAGCTCTCCATCTGCCTGTAGTTATTACTCAATCTTCCACTTGCAACAGTTTTGGTCTCGGAATTTAGAGAGACAGATTGCTCTGTCCAGGTTAGTGCCATAGATATTGTCTTCAAGCAAACACACTCACATACACATTTTTTGTTTAGAGGAGGAGTTACAACTGACAAGTTATTTCATACACTGTACCTAAAATTCTGAAGGGTAAAGCCCTAAGGCAAGTACCGGTGCCATTGTAATGATGCCAGCGACATCCATAAGTAGTTGTGCTTATATGTTGTTCACGTTTTGTCCTTGTGTTATTCTTGTATATTTAGTTAGTGACTGTATATAAATCTCTGGGTTAAGGTATTTGAGAAGCGCAAAGATTGGTCATGGATGGCAGTAACAGTGACCCTCAAAGATCAGCTACCCAGCTGACAGCGCTCGTTGTAGATGATGACATAGTCAACCAAACCATCCATCGACGGCTGTTGAACAGTTTTGGAGTGAAAAACCAGGTTGTTAGAAACGGCAAAGAAGCCATAGACATTCACTGCTCTGGACAAAGTTTTGACCTAATTCTCATGGACATGGATATGCCTGTCATGAATGGCATTGAGGTAATTTATATTTACATGTCACCCACCATTAATACAAGGAATTCAGGTCGCTATTCACTATTAATTCAGTAGTTCAAGAAGTTAAAAACACAAACGTTTCTGGTTTTACTGTCTTTTACGTCATTATCAGGAAGTTGTTCCACTGACTTGAAAGCTACAAATCCGCCACACGAGCCCCAACTACCTTATTTCATTGGAGCAGTGTTATTTGCACTTTTTGTAATGACAGAGAAATGAGAACGTGAGAATCCTGTTGTTTTGATTTGATTTGTAATGAGTTACTGTATTTTGCATGTTGATGTACGTATAGGCCACAAAGAAACTTCGGTCAATGGGAATTCATAGCATGATTGCTGGTGTGTCAGCACGCTCTTTGAGACCACAAATACAAGAATTCATGGAGGCAGGCCTGGACGAGTACCTAGAGAAGCCCTTGAACGCTGCTAAGCTTACCTCAATTCTGCATAAGATCAACCGCAATTAATCTCTAACGTAACTCCTACATTAATTACACATATAACAAATATATATATATATATATATATATATCTAACCACTCTCTGTACTTCATCAAACTTCTCTATTTAATTAGCTTTTAACCAAAGCTTATATATGGTTCTCAATTTTTTGTTCAAATATTTCTTTCTTATCCAGCTGATCAAATTTAAGTTTTTTTTTTCTTTCTATTTTTTTTATGTGAAATCAAAATTTAAGCATCAACTGAATAAATGTTTCTGACGATTGCAAGATGGTGTGGGAGGGGGGGGGGGGGGGAGACCTTTTGTTTGTTGACTTAACAAATATCAAAATAGATTATTTGAAACTTCAAGTTAAAAAAAAACAATAAATTGTCTCATGATTTTTTATTACTAATAGAGATTGAATGAAATCCAAGGAATTATATTTTGAATTTTGATTAACAAAATTAATAAATGGGGTAGTGAGGAATTAAAATTTAACTTTGATAATTAAGATTTTACATCAATTAAGAACTCGAGATGTCAGAATAGCTTAAACCACGTTGTTACCTTTTATTTAAAGAAATGATATATACACAGTCATTTTCTATAAACTTTTTATCAATATTCTTTGTGAGTCATAGATTTCATACTAGAAGAAATATTTATGAACGGCTAAAAATGAAAGATATGTGGGATTGGGTATGAAATCCAATGGCTCATAAATGATGATAGCAGAAAACTTATGAGAAAATGTTGTGTATGTATTATTATTTTCATATTGAGCCACACTTAATTTTGGTTGTTTTGTTACGACTCTAGATGATACACAACTATAGCAATACTTTTTTTTTTAAAGAAGGAGAAATTATAGAGCACAAACTACATTCTAACGCATAGAGAGTACGCAAACCCTGTTATATTTCTGAGTATCATCAAGTCACACTCATTAGGCAATTGGAGGAAGTATTCAATTAGTCCCCCTTTGAACAGAGTGGAAATTTGAGGCAGGTCAATTTGCTATACAATTTCCCTTTCGATAAATATGTGAAATTGAGACTTTCCAATCTTTTTGCAAAAAAATCTCTTGCCTGATTCGCCAACATGACATAAGGATAACAAGCATCACTCCCTTTCTTCACCAGATTAACAGCAAGTATGGAGACAGCTTCGACCAAGAGCTTTCTAATGTTATGATTCCAGGCCATTTCAATCCATGCACCATGCCCCAGAGCAAGTAAGGAGTCAGCCTCCATCAAGAGTTTTCAAATGATATGGTTCCAAGCCATTCCAATCCATGCACAATGCCCTGTAGTTCCACTGCTTAGGCAGTACCGGATCCTAGATATTTTCAATGACAAAAAAAAGTTTAAAATATAACAAATCTCCTAGTCTCTTACAAAAAATTGTTTACACTTTTAATTGTATCAATCAATCTTCTTACACTTTTACACGAGTAAAATTTACACATTGTGTTATACTTCCATCTAAATCATTAACGGAGGGCTCAAGTTCAGGCGAGAAACACCTTTTCCACCAACCACAGCAAGAACTCTCTTAATTTGAGTTAATGACAGCTCATCCCTGCGGCATTCCAGAGCAACCACTGCTTTTCAAAATTTAAGGACTTCGTCTCTAAATGGACATAGAGGATCATCTTCGTAATCCCAAAGCAATTCTTCCAATTCCTTGTCCATAATTTTGCAAAGATGGCTTATCAGGAACTCAGGAGCATCTGGTCCACTAAAACCATCATTCCAAGTAAACAACCATCCTTGTTCTTTCAAAAGCACCACGTGAACTATCTTCCCCAGCCTTGCCATGAGCCCACTGCAAATTGTGTGTATGTTTGTACTCCCCTTCAGATGGTCCAATCTCAACACAACTTCGTGAGACTTCTGATGGAAACTGTACAGTCTTTGGAATGCCAGGCCAATTGGGTCAATGGGTGAAAAAATAACCGCTGCATCCAACTGCCACCCATAGAACGCTTAGAGAAGGTCGTGGACAAAGAATTTTTCATGGGTCCACTCACACTTCTCATGAGGTGTTGGAGGCGTGGTTTTTGGCGACCACTCACACTTCTCTTGTGGGCGACGAAGTCGGACTTGCCGACACCGGAGAAGAAGATGGTGCCAGGGGAATTGGGGATGTTGTTGAACAAGAAGTTGAGGTGGTTCTGTTGAGATTTGAAGATTTGAAAATGCAAGGAGATTTTTTATTTTTTAACAAGTTTTAACGCAAGTGGATGGTGGGCATGATAGAGCCAGCTTGGAACCAAAGTCCCAAATGAAACGAGAAGGTGGACCAAAACAAGATTAAGATACGGCCTACACAAGTGTCCGAGGGCTCTGAAACACAGGGAACGTTTCTGGCGGCATGTTTAGCGGACTTGCCCGAGCCTGAAAAATCCGAAACCCTTCACAAAGCCATCGTCTAAATCTATATCTTTTTTTCACTTCCAGAGATTATTAAATAAATTAATTATATTATGCCATATAAATGATGTGATATGTTACATTGTTTATTATTCATATTTATCATCCACAATATTATATTAATAAAATAATATAAATAATTTATTATTAAATTAGGATACCATATCAATTATATCACGTAATACAATTAACCCACTAAATAATTTATCCCTCTAAATTGAATGTCCCTCTGTGTAGTGTATATAAGAATTGCTGCTGGGTTAGAAAGATTACAGGTACCTTCTTCTGTGTTACACTTTGGCCATGCAGTAATCGGTGGATGGTTGACTTGCATAGTGGGTTGTGCATTGCATAGACAATACAATACTACTTGTGCAACATTTACAGAAGGATGTAATTAAGTCAGAGGCAGCAAGATTGATTGCCATGGAACTGAGCCGTGGGATTGTAATGGCAGTGGATTTTGTTGTTACCAACTTGAAAAGCAGAGCACACATGATCTGCACATCTTAAGAAATGGCATGTGTGAGTTAATATTTACCTTTTTTCCTGGTTGAGTTAATATCACCTTTGCTATGTGATGATGTTAGTAGCTTGTAAGAAATAAGAAAAAATATAAAGTTTCATATTTATGTGAATATTTATGTTTGCTGTAGATGAATAAATATGTATATTATAGATGACAAGTCATTGTTGAAAGTGAACAAATACATTTATTATAAATGAAAAGTCATGTATGTCTGTTGAACATATACAATCATATATGAACATAAACAATTACGAATTAGGATTGCTTGTAGTAAGTGACCCAATTGCAGGTGTGCAGTTAATGTAAGATAAGAATATTTTTTTAAAAGGTTGTAAAGTTAATTAAAAAAAAATATGACCTACATATTACATTTAAATATAAAATAGAGAAAAATAAAAAAAAATAATTAAAATTAAAGAATAAAAATATAAGAGATCCAAATTTTATACTTATAAATGTAAATAATTATGTCTATTAATTTGAACTTAATAATCATATATCTATTGGTTTAAATGTCTTTTTCTTGAGTGTATAAATACTCTAGTATGAAAGTGTGACAGCACAAAAAGGTTTCCTGCAACTGAGTTTTGTAATTTTATAATATCTTGGGTAATTATTTTGTTAAAATCAATATTACATTCAAAATAGTACATTTCTACACCTTAAAACCATTTTAGTTCTTCTACATTCACTATTTTTCTAACGAGGATTATGTACAAAACTACAAGTCATATAAAGTTGTGTGAATTTTGAAGGGTTTTAGCTCTTGTTTCTGAGGTGATGAAAAGGTTGGAACAATATCAGCTAATGCACAGAGAGAGAGAGAGAGAGAGAGAGAGAGAGAAATGGGTGACCTGATAGCTAAAGCCATGGAGAAAAATGGCAAAGAGGGCGATATGACCATCTCTGCGTTACCTGGGTTTCTTCAAGTGCTGATAAAAAGTCTCCTCTCTCTTTTCCTCTCTCATGAACTGCATAATCTTACTTGAATGGGCAGTGGGTGGAAAAGGATAAAGTGGGTGTCTCCTCTCTGGTCCGCATCGAACACCAAGTCTCCATCAACTGGCAAACAAAGCTCTGGTTTTTGAGCTATGGTAAGGGTGTCGCAGAGCGGACAATAGTGAAGAATAGGACAACTCCATATTACATACATAAAATTTAAAATTTAAAATTGTTGAATTTATAATTTTATTTATAAAATAAAATAAATTTAATTATTTAAATTTTTAATTAAATATTTAATGAAACTCAATCGTAAAATTAGTAGAACTGGAAGGAATATAGCTTCACTTACGAGGGAAAGGCAGATGAAGTGGAATTGTCAATCTTTTGTATTAGACGATATTAACCCTCCACAAACCATGGACCTTTGAGGTTGATCCTTTCTCTAAAAAATTCTGAAATTGTATTCCTTACATTTTATTTTTTTTTCAATTATTGTGATTTTATTTTTATTTTTTTAAAATTTAACTTGTATTTTTATTTATTTTATAATTCTCTTAAAATTTTATTTATTTCTCTCTCACTTTTTTTATTTTTTTCTTAGATATGTTCTATTTTAAAATTAAAAATTATTTAATTTTACTTTTCTCAATAAAACTCTTTTTAAGTTTAAACTCAAACTTTTATCTTATAAATTAAAACTTTTAAACTGTAATCAATTATCATTATATTAAATATTTATTTGTTTATTTTTTACTTTTATTCATGCAATTGCAAAATATCGGCATCAAAGAAATTACTTTTAAAAAGCTTGTATGCTTGTAGAACAAAAGTTGAAGCATCATGAAAATTAAAAATGGCAGGCATCACGGGAGCTCCTTTATATGATAATATATACTGATTCCAAATCTATGAACTGACAATCTGAGCTGAGAATAGTGATTAGCACTAATCAGAAGACATCACTTGTTTTGCAGTGCACAGTGAACAGAACTTGCACAAGACAAGACACTGCAATCTGATATTGTTTCTACAGATTCTCGTGTAAGAAACCCACGGCCATCGCCAATTCATGGGTCTTGGGCATGTCGGAAGGGGCGCTCATTATTACTCATTTCCACCAAACGACCACAAATTGACTGCTTTCCTTTTCAAAGGCTCAACAATGCGTAAGTAAAATTGATTTTAACAAAATTAAAATGAAAAGTAGTATTAAAAGTATTATTTAATTTAAAACTAATTATATTTAAATTTTTTGTTTTAAAAATTCATTTTTTAATTATTTTTTGTTGGTGCTCGCTCATGCCCACTTTCACTCACCTTTTCCTATTTAAAATTATTAGTTTTTTATAAGCCCATCTAAAACTAAATTTCTTTTCAAACATTTTCCTCGCTTTCACTCATTTCATAAAAAAGAAAATATCTTGTTTCCAGCTCTCAAATTTTACACCATGATTATGTTTTCATATTATCTCATAACTGCTAAACTAGATGAATTGAATATGAAATTAATCTCTATTAAGGAGAAGAGCTGTAAATTATATTTTTTTTTAACAAAAGTATCTTCAAAATTATATGATGATATTTGTAAATCGTAACATTTTTATACTTTTATATAAATTAAAACATGATAATTTCTAAATATAATTAAGTTTTATTTAAAATAAATTAATTTGAATAATGTCCATTGAATTTAAATCATAATACATTGTAATGCATATAAAAATGATAAAAAAAAATTATTCATATAACATTAAAAACAGTTTAAAGAAAATATTTTATATTAAAAAAAAAAGGAGAAGGGGAAGAAGCAGACAAGCGAGCCCCACCTCCCAACCCAAGTTCCCGAATCTGGGTGGACTGTTGGGCTCACACATAATCTGGCTTGCATTGGCTACACTTGCCAGATGCTGATGGTGATGACGTGGCGCTGAAAGTAATTAAATTAATTTAATCTTAGTTACGCTACAAATCATGATGACTGTGGGAACTAATTAATTTTCCATTTTGAGTACTGTTTACAGTTAACTGTCTTTTTTCCCACTCTAATCTCTATACCAAATCTTACTCTTTTATAGTTGTTCCACTAACACAACAATGGTTACACTATTTTCAAATAGGCTAATTTTATGATATTAGGTATAAAATTTATAACATAGATATTTGAGATGATGTGTTCAAATTAAAAGAATGAATACATTTTTTTAAAAATAATCTTATTTATTAATATAACTTTATGAATAATTGTTTAATTAAATAAAAATAAATTTATTAATTATTAAAATAATTTATATGAACACATATCCTAAATTTATATTATAATTACTTTTAAATTAAAAATTTTAAATTAATTTGAGTAGCATAGATATTTTCAAAAAATAAACTACAGTGACAAAGAAATTTACCTTTTTAAACCTGTTCACAATTTGACTGTATATTATAAGAATAATTTCTTTATTTTACATAATTTTTATTTCAAAAAATTTAAATCATTAAATTTTATAAACGAAAATATAAGATTTAATTAACTAATCAAATATCAACTTTTCTCCTCTAAGAATTAGTCCAAAATCTTTTTGAAATTTTGTCATATGAGACAAAGGAAGCTTTGGAAAATTGACGTGGGGACATATTCATCTGTGGGATCAAAATCTATGCCCATTTGTCCCACTAACTTATCAACACCCATGCACATGGATAAACAGAGAGGGGAATGATTTCTGCTATTGGTACAAAAGTCATTTGGTGCATATCGGTATTATATATATTTTTTTTTTCCTTTCAAATTTAATGAGTAGTTGCGTTACTTTTTGAAATAAAAACAGGAGTGTAAAAACTTCCATATATTATATTTTGATCAATAAAATACGTTAGAGCATGGCTGCATATGTTACCAAATCATTATGATTCCAAGAATTAGAAGAAATTGGTTCACTCATGAGTTATGTGAGCCACTAATGCGGAATAGATTACAAACTCAATAGTGGGAAAGTTTCCTATTCATGTCACCCACTACTCCTCAAAATCCATTTGAAAAGATTCCCTCAAGAAACGTAAAAGCATGCACAGCGGAGCCCTCGGCTTATTGGTTGGCATGGGACTTCACCCCCTCCCCCATGGTTCGATATACTTTCCATATAGGTCTCAAAAAAGCATCCCCAACACTCGCGCAGGTTTCAAGCATATACCATTCAAGGAAACCTTGATTAGAAAGCATGTTGTTAAGTCTACATAAAAGTAGAATATAAAGTAAGTATAATTAAAAATAAATTTTTAGAGTGTATAGAGTATGTATAGAATTTTTATGTGTGAGTATCATTACTCATTAACAAAACTTATAATAAATTTATTAGTAAATTAAGGATATTTTTATAATTTAAATTTATGTATAAAACATATTAAAATTAATGTAAATTTAAGTATAAAAAGAGATTTATAAAAGAAATACAAAATAAAAAAATTAGAGTAATTTCCTCTAAATGTAAACTAAGGAAATTGGATTGGGATTTCATAACTTTTAAAATTGGAAGTTATAAGTGATAGATAAAAATAAAATTAAGATAAAAAATATTTAATAAAAAATCCATAATTTAAATGTTTATATAAAATAAAAATATAATACTTCAATAAGTTAAAAAATGCAATTCCAATAAAACCAAAAGACATGAATGGTCGCGTCCCCGCTTGCCCTCCTGATTCTACCCTTGTTTGGGGCTCTGAAGTCTGCTAGACTGCTATCGAGACTTGGTAAAAGTTACACATAGACGCCGGTGAGCCATTGGGTCGTTGGCACTACTGCCCGTCCTCACGAACCAGGTTGATGGTTCGATCCCACTGTATGCCCTTTTCCTAATATAGCCCTAACCAATATGGCCCTATGTTAACCAAAAAAAAAAAAAGTTAAACATAGACAAAAGGCATTTCGATTAGACTGAAAAGAGTAACATGTCGGTGTGAAAAATATGATCAAATATATTTGTTAGTAAAACAAGCAATGATATTTTTAGGCTCGCACGCTTATAATCAGAGACACAGAAAAGAATAAAATACACTATTTTATTCTTCTCTTGTTTCATTTATATTATAAGCTTACATTTATTGAACTAACATTTTTTAGAATAGAGTATATAAAATTAACTATAGTAAAAATTTTATCAGAAAAAATAAAATATAGTAAAAGATTAAAAACAAAAATGAGTGAAGTATAATTAATATACTTTGCAAAGACAACATGGTGTAAGTAACATTACGTTTACTCGAACAGATGTTAATGTTAGTTCATATTTTATTGTCTTATGATTACTGTGGTTGGTTAATCAATCATGAAGAGAAGAAACAAGAAAAAGAATGAAAAGTAAAAAGAAAAAGAAAGAAAGGAGAAGAGATGAAGTTTGATCCTTTTCGTCTTTGCTCCGCATTATTCGGAGGGACACATCTTATCTTTGGGTTTGGGGCTACTCTGTTCTACAAACCACGTCAACGCAAAAAGGCAAGGACGAGGAACAGCAGCCACCCGCCAACACCAAATCTTTTCTGCGAACAATACACAAGAATGATCTGTGTTTTCCCATTAACCTTGAATCTGCTAAAATTTACACTCAGCTCATACTCATATCCTCACTTTCAGAAGAAATTCAGAGTTTCCCAGAAAGAAAGAGAAACACAGATTAATATATTAGAGAGATCATAGCCTGCTATAGACACCCATCAACCATCCTGTAGTACATTAGCAGCTAACCGTATGTCGTAATTTGTCGTATTTGATTATAAGTGGCTTCCTATTTGATCAATTTCATTTGAATTTTTGTTTGGTTTGTGATGATTCTGACGAAGGAACTTTGCTGTTCTTGTTGGCAGTTTTCTTTTCTATTTAGCTTCACATGAGCAATATGAATCACTGTGTTCCAGATTTCGATTTCGATATGGATGAGGATGAATATCGCCCGAAGAAACATACCTTGTGAGCTTTTCAACCTCTTGCAACTGTTTCTCTGTTGCCGTCTTCAATCTTGGTATTTTAATTTAATCACGATTGTTGAATTGAAACAGCCCAGACGACGACATCATGGAGCTCTTATGGCAAAACGGCCAGGTCGTGATGCAGAGCCACAACCACCGCCCTCTAAGAAAACCACCGCCGGCTAGGTTCACAGACGGCGTAATTCCTGCTGGACCATCTATTGAGAGGGAGACTCGACCGTCGCAACAGGAAGTAGAGCACTACCATGACCAACGTCTGTTTATGCAGGAAGATGAAATGACTTCCTGGCTTTATCATTCCATCGTCGACGATCCTCCCCTGGATCAAAATTTCTGCGCTGACCTCTTCTACCCGTCGCCGGCGAGGAGACCGGAGCAGAAGCAGATGAGGATACAGAACTTCGCACATTTCTCGAAACCCAATGGGATAGTTGAACCTGGGCCTTCGAGTTCGAAGAACAGGGCGAGGGAATTGACGGTGGTGGATTCATGCGACACTCCTGCTGCGGCAGCGGTTTCTAGAGTCTCGGAGACTGCAAGAAGTTCGGCGGAGCCAACGGAAGGGGACGGCGTCTGCGGAAGCATGAGTACTGTCGGATTGGCGGCGCCTTCCAATACATCTGCCGGCGGAGGAACGGGAGGGAGGGAGGCGATGACGTGCGAGATGACGGTGACATCACCGGGTGGTTCCAATGAAAGTGCCGAACAGGCTCACAGGCTGCCGGCGGAGAATCGGAAGCGGAAGGGACGGGAATGTGAGGACTCCCAGTGTCAGAGCGAGGTTAGTACTCTCACAAACTACGGTACACGGATGGCCGTGGCCACGTGTATGGCGAGGGATTCTAAACTGACATTCTCTTCCTGTTTCTGTTCTGTGCTTACATTGGCTTGCTGCAAAAGGATGTTGATTTTGAATCTGCGGAAGCAAAAAGACAAGTTCGCGGATCAACATCTGCCAAGAGATCGCGCGCTGCTGCGGTCCACAATCTCTCAGAAAGGGTCTGTCATTATAGTTTATAAATCCACATTTTTGATTGTTCCTTTCATAACCTCAAATTCTTCGTATTGCATTTGCTTGCAGAAGCGTCGAGATAGAATTAATGAAAAGATGAGAGCCTTGCAAGAACTTATCCCCGGGCGCAATAAGGTCAACAGATGTTTTGAATTTATTCTTTTGCGTAAAGGCAGAGGGATTTTGGATTCTATTTGCCTCCTAATTGCAGTTTCTAATGTTGTTTTCCGCATCACAGTCTGACAAAGCTTCAATGCTGGATGAAGCAATTGAATACTTGAAGTCACTACAGTTACAAGTGCAGGTTTTCATTTCTTCTAACCTTGAATTTCTGTCGTAAATGTAAGCCCTTATTATTTACTATTTGATATGTGTTCATAGATGGCAATAAATTTATCTAGTTAGAAAAGTTTTCTTCTATTTACAGAAAACTAAATTGTCACAAATTTTTAATAAAGTTATTAAATGTATTCATCTTCTAATTAAATATATAAAATTTAATAAATTTAATAATTTAAAATTTTAAAATAAATATTTAATAAAATTCAGTTATTAAGAATAACTTGATTATATCTAATTTGATACAAGTTTAGACAAACCAACATATGTTAAGTTTCATAAGTTTTTGTTATTGGTATGTATTAACACAAATTAAATTTTATTAAATATTTTATTTATAAAAATTTAAATAATTAAATTTGTTTACTCTTCTTCATCATGCGAATAATAAAATTTAATAAATTAAGACATCCTAATAAAGTTTGTAACTGTTTGGTAAAAAAAATGTTATATATGTTGACAAAAAGCTTGGGTAAGAATGCCTCATCTTTCTCTGGTGAGACATTAAAAAAGCAATGGTTAAGAGGAACTGACAGCAGCATCCATCATTTACAATATGTTTTGGGGCTCCAAAAAGTTTTAGGAGGAAGGGGAACAGGGAACAGGGAACAGGGAACAGGGAACAGGGGAAAGCCTTCTTCAGAAGAAACTTCACATCCTTTAAGTATGAGAGAGGGGGAGATTACTTATTTATTGTACACATGGACCACAACTGCCACTCCATTTCTTTATCGTACCAATAGTCTATGTCGTCATGTCTACTTACATTCCATGGTCATATGACTCAGACGAGAGCATGCAATTTACTTTGGCAGATGATGTCCATGGGATGTGGCATGGTACCTATTATGCTTCCTAGAATCCAGCAGTATATGCCACCAATGGGAATGGGGATCGGAATGGGTATGGGCATGGAAATGGGAATGAACAGGCCAGTAATGCCATTTCCCAGTATGTTAGCTGGTTCGGCTTTGGCAGCAGCCACTGCAGTTGCTCATTTGGGACCAAGGTTTTCTATGCCTTCTTTCCATATACCCCATGTTCCTGCACCTGATCCATCCAGAACGCAAGCAGCAAATCAGTCAGATAATATGCTTACCTCACTTGGGGCATTTGATCTGAATCGGTCAAGGATCCCAAACTTCACTGATGCTTATCAGCAATATCTTGATCCCCACGAGATGCAGGTAACATTGTCCTCTCAATGTAATTTCTGACTTGGAATTTTCGTTTTAGTTTTGACAAATTGTGTAGTAATTAATAACAAAAAAATTCTGTTCACTTAAATAAACTACTAATGGCTCACAAATTACAAGATAAACCATTGGATTACCAGATTTTATAGATTAAAATGTGAAATTTAATTAATTCAATAATTTAGATTTTTTAAAATGAAATTTTTAGTCTGAAACATTAGAGGGACTGATTAACAATTTAATTCCTCATTTACTGTCTGCCTTTTTAAAGATGTCATGCAGTGGGCAAACTCTGCTGGTTTTGAAAACCTGTCACAAGCACAACCAAACTGTGAACTTCAAAAACTTTTGTAAAATCTAGTTCTTATGTTTAAGAAATATTACATATTGGTTCCTGTTCAACTTTTTTCTTTGGCCTTAAACATCCCCAAGGGAGAAATAAATCAATCTTTCAAAGAATAGAAAGAAAATCTAATGTTTTGGGATCTTGCTTCGCATCGTTTCTGCTTTCTTTTTTGTAGAATCAGGCAATGAACCAACCAAATGCTAGCAAGCCACGTACCGGTAGGGGCCACGAGAACCCATAAAATCATCAGTCAGGTAAGCACTTAACATTCTACAAAATTTGTCTAGTCAGTGTAAAAATAAAAGGGCAGTCGATGATCTCAAATTGGGTCTTCTGATTTTAACTAGTGTTCACTTTGCCTGTGTCTAACAAGCTTCCGGGACTCAAAGTTTAGAGTCTGGTTTTTTACTACATAATTTCAAAGAGTAAAAGTACTATTCAATTCTCATAAATAATAAATTTGTCGTTAAATTTAGTAGTATTATAGTTTAACTTATAAAATTTAATAAATTTAATCATTCAATTTTTTTTTTAAAACTACTACCAAGACAATAGTTGCCTTTCAACTAGATGTTGTAGCAGTATCTTTAATTGATAAGACATGTTTTTCCAATTCAAATTTTAAATGAGAATTAATTCCATACTAAGAAATCCTGCTACTTGTTAGAGTAACTACGGTCGATCTTCTAAGTATATTTCAATTCTTTTGATGACCTTCAAAAGGAACATGATTCGTTGATAGATACAATCGAATGCTGACTTAGGATGCAAATGGTGCTGCTCACTGTTGTATATCTGGTCGAGCAGCTCTTAATGGTGGGTAGCGAGTTGTAGATCTTGAATGATATTGCATGAAACAAGGTTATCCTTGGTTAACAATGCATCTGTGTGCATTGCAGGTTAGGCTTTTTCCTGCATCTATATTACAGCCGCCAAGTTTTGTAGTTTAAGAAAACGAATTTTGGTAGCAGTTCTTAGTAGCAAGCTGATCTAGACACGGCTAACATGTATAATATTGCCACCCACAAAGAATCTTTTTTTCATCCCTCCCCCTTTTCCTTCTTAAATTTTCTTTGCTTGATAGTGTGTGCTTTGATACTAGGAAGAAGGAGCATATAGATAATGTTGATATAAAAGAGTAATGTCACATATATTTAGTGTGCACATCGAGCGCACAAGTACTAATTGGTTAATATCATCACTTTCCTTTCATATTATCTATTGATGTTTAAGAAGTGATGTATACATGTCATTATTTGTGCACTAATTGTGTATAGTATGTGTAACTAATATTACTCAATATAAAGTGCAATCCCTTCTAAAGCCTACATCAAATGTGACACATTCTTAGATTTGCTTAAGATTAACGTTGTAATCTCCTAATTACAGCAGCCTATATCTTGACTAACAAAGAGAAATGAAAACAGTTGTCTGTTAGAGCGTTCTTTGCTTTTTCACTATTTCTTGGGTCAATTTAGTGCTACCACATGTAACTGCTTTATTTTGTTATTTCTGATACTCTCTCTTCTCTCCTTTTTTTATTTCCTTCTCCAAGCGACTAAGCTATGTAAACAATCTTTGTTTATTTTGTCCTTGCAAACTTTTGAATTGAACTTGCCATTAATTTTATAAATTTACACAAGCCATCAATTCATCTTTTTCAAAAGGATTGAGATACAGATGAGCGGGAGCTTTACAGAAGTGTAGTGACTCATTTTAAATGCGACGTGTCAAAAATAATTTTGCATTTTGGGTAAATATGATTTTGAAGTATAGAAGGTGGTTTGGTTCACGAGAAAATCAGAAGCTTAGAACTGTTCATTACTAGTTATTTTCCAATCCAATCATGGAGAGGTCCCTCAATTCACTATTAGCTTGACTTGTATTTCTTGCCTTTGAAAAAAAGTATTCAGTTAGAGGGAGACACAAAAAGACTGATTCTAAAGTTATGTGTTAGCCTTGGCAAATCTGGATCTAAATTTATTGACTACTATATTTCTTGACGTTGACTCTTTTTTATCTCTCTATTCTTTATTTAAAATTTGTCTTTCTTATTGCACCACCTAAAGAAGAGAACTTCTAAGAAGAGTCAGGCAATCCCATTCCGTTAAGATCCTGTGCTTGTCTTGTCTTATGTTTGTTTTATTTCTAACTGCATACTATACAGTTCATTTTGTAAAGAAGGGATGTAAATCCCTACAAGCTATGCCCCAGCAGGCACACATGTACTTCTGCCCTCAACCCAAAAGTAAGTTCCCCAGATTGGTTGAATCAGCTTCTATTGTGAAAATGTCTAAGTGGGCCTGTCGGTTGCCTGCATTTAGCAGCAGTTGGCCACAACAAACTTCTTTTAAAAAATATGCGCTCTATATTTTTTACCCAAAAATTGTAGCCAACGCTCCTGAAATCACCCATGTTAATGAAAATCAAAAGCGAAATCATACAAAGAATAATATATCAAAAAAGAAATATTGATTGACCAAAGCGTGCATAATTTAGAGGCTTATATATCAGCTGCTCTTACGCCTAACTTCCCGTCAAAAATTCTTCTTCCAACAAGAAGTGGCTGCATTCATGGGCTGATGGTTGATAAAATCTGGAAAACAAAGTGAAAAGAGAAAGATTAACGCTTTAAAACTTGAAAAAGTCGACTTTACCCAATGTCAATCCCTACCCATAAGATTTTAAGTATGAAGTAGGGGAAAGTGCACATCAGCATTAGCAGACAGCATTACCTTGTCTGTGAACAAGCGAAATGCTTCCTCTGCCATAGCTTTATCAAGTTCCTAATCAAAAAGGCACAAATTTTTAAAGGAACTTCCCCTGTAACTCTTGCTCAGTAAGTATCTGAACTACTATTGATAATCATGGACTAAGATTGCTCAGTAAGCCTCTCAACAACCAGCGTGTGTGTGTGTGTGTGTTGGGGGGGCGTTGAGAAAGAGAACATATAAAAAGATTAAAAAAAGCTTCATCTTCACTTGATTAAAGGTTAACTTACATTCTCTGCATTTGGGGAGCAATCAATATTGGAAATTAGTTCCTGAAGGGCTTTATCATTCAAAGCACTGCGAATTTCACTGGAAGAAGCTGCAGCAAAAATACAATCACTTGATAAAACAGAATAATATGACCAAACATGGCTTCAATACAGGAATTTCAGTATTGTGACCCTGCCTGTAGGAGAGCTTTTATAAAAATATACATAGAAATTACAGACAAGTAAGCACGAAAACTAGACTAGTGCAGTGAAACTGTGCTACCTATCCGCTATATTTGCTAGCTTAGCAGATTTCCCTTCTCATTGACAGGAAAGTATTCTAAGCCAGAAAACTACACTTGGTGTCTGCTTCTCCTACCTATAGCCTCAAGTTGGAAATTCTGCAGAACATCACTTGGTTCATCAACAAGTAACGGCTTTTCGACACATGATTTCAAAACAGCAGCTGATACACAATAGAGAAATAAACTTCAAATTACCATAGTTCTTAAGAGCAGTGGTCCAGCAGATCAATTTGTTAAAGCTACTTTATTGAAAAGCCCAAAATCAGCTCAATCTAAAGACATAGTAGATTACACTGGTTTACAGAAAAATATGGCGCACTTGCAAGAGCATATTGTAAAAGAAAAAAAAAAACATTTTAGATAAATTTTCCTCACATTTGCAAGTAAAAACTTTTTGATAGTCAACACGATTTTCCCCAATGCGCAGCAAGTATTAAAATCCGGGGGGGGGGGGGGGGGGGGGGGGGAGAGCAAGCACAAAGCAAGGTATCAGAATTCAGAAATGAACAAAATAAACACAAAATTATGCAAAAGTGTATAAAAATCTACAAAGTGAGATCATGCCAATTATGTTTCAACAAAAGTGAAAGTCATTTAATGTTGCAATTCTGCAAATGAAAAATTCACTGGGAAGATAAAGAAATAAGGACAAACACAATCCTTATCTTATATGAGGAAATGAAATCATACATGTCCAACAATAACAATAACAAACTAGGTCTTATCCTATTAGATGAGATTAACTATATCGATCAATCAATGCTATTGTTGTTCAATTAAAAACCAAATCTTTAGAGATTTAGTTTAAAAGAAGATTATTTTTTCCCTAATGTCTTTTTAGGTCTTCATTCAAGAGGCATTGAGAAGAGCAGTTCATCACAAATTGGACACTATTTAGCTTGCAAAATCAATAATGAAAGTGAATAGAACTCTTACTTTCTTTTACCTCCAATGATGGCGGCTTGACACATGGAATTTCTGCACCATCGAAGTAAACTCCAATCAGTTATAGGATTCAATATCACCAAGAAAAGGTCAAGGAACAACAATGCTAATTGTGGAACACCCCTTCCCCTTCTATCTCAGGGCTGAGTCAACCCCACTTGCACACAGTTATGCTTAAGACCAATAAAAAGAACTCCATCAAAAGTGCCTATGTGGCTCACGTATTTCATATTTTATTTTTTGGTGGCTGAGGTAGACAAAGTATCTGTTTCTCTCAGTTAGAACAGAAGAACTTAAAGCAAGTTGGTATGAAGCTTGGAACTCTTTATTTGCAACACAAAAATCATTGATATGAAGTCTATCATAGCTCCATGGTGCAATTTCTATCATCCCATGAGAAAGCCAGATAACCACCAAATTTTAATTTGTCAGACTAAGTAATAGCCAACAACAACAAATCATGCCATCATATTGTGCTAAAAATCTGGCACAAAAACATAAATATTTTTCGTATTTGTCATATAGAAACTCATGCCTATAATATATTCAGTTCACCCCTGTCACTCCCTCTATCCGCATTTCATCAAACAGGCAAGATTCAAATTATTATCGCGAGAGCATACATAACAAGAGTCATACCTTTGTGTTTCTTGAAGCAGACCAGAGAGCAACTGCAAGCATAGGGAAAAATATCACATAGGATTGAAGACAATAATTTGCCTAATTTAAAAAAATAAGAAAAATAAGAGCTTTACTGATAGTTAGGAGAAAAAAAGTCGGGTTTTACTTACTAAGGCGTATAACACGAAGGGCACTTGTACTTTGATTGTGCTTCGTTACAGACTTGACATTGTCGAGGACCCATTGAAAGTGTACCTGAAAAGGGTCCTTGAACTGAAACAAAGGCCAATGCTTAAGGAATCATTCCATAGAGAGCCTAGTTCTAATGTAATATCCTAAGCAGCCAAAGACTGTAGCAGAGAAATATTGAAGCACAGTTTTGAGAAGTTGTCAATTTCAGCAGAGAGGAAGACAATCGCTGGATATAGATAGATGATAAAGGTAACGGGGTAATTACGAGGATATCGGCAAGGAATCGCAAGTAGGTAGAGTGAGCTAAAGTCGGCGGCAGCAGACAGATTTGCGTTTTCCGTAAGCTCTTCGCCGGGGAAGGGCAGGCAGTCGGCGACTTGGACGAACCCACGGGATGAAAAGTGAAGAAGAAGAAGAAGAAGAAGTAGGGCACTTCAGTACGGAAGAAAATAATGCCGCCTTTACTTGCGGGTCTGGACTGGTGAAGTACAAGTTTCCAACCCGATCCTGTCATAAATTGAAGAATTTATTTTTATGAGTAAATTATACTTTATTTTCTTAAAATTCTTTCAAAAGGTAATAAATTTATTTTTGTTTAAAAATTATATTTTATCTTAATTTAATTATATTAATTAATTTTCATTCAAAATTTTAATAAAATGTTTTTATTTTAAATAATTTAATATTATTTTTATATATATTTACAAAAAAATAAACTTTAAATATTAAAAATTAATTATAAAAATCTCACATATCAAAACTTACACTATACGATCTTTAAAGGATTTTTTATTATATAGGATTGATTAAATAATTATTTATTTGATATGTTTAATTAATTATCTAATTTATTTAAAATTAAAGTTTATAAAATTTTAAATATAAAATTTTAAATATTAAAACTTAAAATTTTAAACATAACATGTCATTAAATTTTAAAATTTAAAATATTATATTCTAAATTTTATATATTAAAACTTTAATACTTTAAACTATAAAACTTTATCTATGAAATCATAAACATAAAAATTTTAGATCATAAAAACTTATACACAATAGTACATTGAATCACACACTTTAAAATAAATCATTAAATCTTATTTCTTAAATTTAAATTTTAAAATCTAAACTTTTAAACTTGAAATTCAAAAATTTTTAAATCTTTAATTGTAAATATGATATTAAACCCTAAACACTAAAATTTAAGACTTGAAATACTAAAATCCTAAAATTTTAAATACTAAATCATATAAAGTATAAGTATTTAAAGTTTTATAATTTAGTATTTAATATTTTAAAATTTTATGTTTCAGGTTTAATATTTAAGATTTTTAGAGTTTAAGATTTGATACTGTATCATATTTAGAGTTTAAGGCTAAGATTTAGGGTTTTAAGTTTAAAATTTTAAATTTTAGTGTTTAGTATTTTAGATTTTAGAATTTATAAATTATTTCTTTAAATTAATTAATTAATTAAACATATTAAATTAATAGTCATTTAATTAGTGTTTCATAATAAAAAATTTTAATATCTTTTAGTGCAAATATTAGTTGCATGAGATATTTTATAAATTTTCTTATTCTTAAGTTTAATTTTTAAAAATATATATATAAATGATATCAGATTATTTAAAAAATATATTTTATTAAGATCTTTAAATAAAAGTTAGTTAACAAGATCAAATTAGTGTGGAGTGTAAGTTTTAAATCAAAAAAAATATTTAAAAATTTTCAAGAGGGTAGAATGTAATTTTCTTTATTTTTATAATATATATCATCTTGTGTTTTGACATAAAAATTTATTATTTTAAGCTTCATGAAAGTCATAAAGTCATATTTATTATGTAATAATATTTGCATATAAGCTGATATAAAATAACTACCCATGAGACATTGAAAGAGGCATAATTTTGCAAATATTTCTATTTGCATAAACATCTAGTTAGAATAATTATTTAAAAATATTTTTGATTATCAACAAGATCCAGTACAATTGGTAGATAAGTAGATTATTTAAGTAAGTTGTCATGAGTTTGATGTAGGTTATGTATAAAAAAGATTTTGTTAAAAAAATTAAAGCCTACTTCAATGATTCTTACATCTTAAAAAGAATTAATCTTTAATTATCGACTGATTAAAAAATAGTTTAAGTTTATAAAAAATATATATTTTTTATTTAGAATATTCAATTGAATTTATCAATAATGATAATTAATTTTATTCAAACTTATTAATTTTCAATTAAATAAATAATTAATTAGTTTATAAGAAATTACTAATTTTAGTAAAATAATTATTGACGAATTTAAATATAACTATAGTTAATTCGTGAAAGCAATCAAAGTGTAGACATAATAACAATGACTGGCTCAAACCAAGATGACCAGATGGGAGCAGCATCTAAACATTATTCTTGTTTTTTAGAATATTAAAAAAAGTTATAAAATAAAAATTAAATTTAGGAGAAGAAAAAAAATAAAGTCGAATATTACGACTTGAGACAACCTCAAATCCCAATCATTACTCTTATGTATCACCAGACATTGATTAGGGTCTAGACAAATAAATATCCAACCGACATGATCAATAATACATTGAATTGTCCAAACTTAAATTTGATTGCACTGCAAACATTTGCATGGCTGTTATATTATATCAACTTAATTATAATAAATTATTATTTATATTATTTTTTTAAAAAAATTATAAATAGTAAATGTAAATAATAAAAATCTTGTAAATAATAATTTTTTATTAAGTTAATATATCATATTAATTATGTGATATAATATAATCCGTTCACTAAATAATCTCTAAACAAAAGATTATAAGAATTATAGCCTCGACCAATCAAACAACCTGATTCACGATTATATGTGGATAATTCATCTGTTTGCGATTTACTTTAAGAGAAATAACTCCTGGAGACACGTGTGTTGACCTATGCAGCTTCTTCTTCCTCTTCCTCCTCTTATACTTTAACCAAAAGAACAAGCGTACGGTGTGCATCAAGCCAATAGCTAGTTGTATCACACCCCAGACACCGGCCAAGGTGTAGGCCATGGCAAAATCTTTGGCCAGTAAATGATTAGGAGTCACCAAGCCCTGTGCCCACATGTATGTGAGCCCCATGAATGTGATTGTGATGGACATGGCAATGGTCAAGATCCACATGGTGATCCTGTTCTTGAGGGGAAAGCCACTAACAAGAAGCAGAACCACGCAAAGAGATGAAAAGAAGGCGATGGTATTGAAGATCATGAAATTTAGAAAGTCATATGGCCAAGAATATGCTAAAACTGCAGTTCCTGCTTCACATATGGTGTCAGCAGTGCAATTGGAACCCCCAGTTCGAGTGTTCTCTTGCCAAACTCCACCTGGTGGGCTTATTGCAGATTGAAAAGTCATGGTTGCAATCACAGTGGCCACCACCATTAATGTCCCTCGTGTTTCTGCTACCCAATTACACTGGTATTGGAAGTACTTAGCGTAAAAGTACTCCCACTTACTCCTTTTCAATTGATCTGCTCCTGCGCCACTAGCTTCGTGTGATGGTGGTTGTGCAGTACCAATACCAATATCCGATGACCTTTTAACTCCTGCTTCAATTAAAAGGTCCTGAATTCTAAGGCTTAGAAAATCTCTTGGACGGCCCTCCAACACATCTAAAGCTGTGAGACCCATTCTGTTCAATGCATTTGCTCCTCTTCTTATTTCGGGCAGCGAAAGCAAGTATTTGAGGGCCTGCAAAATCACAGACCCAAGAAAAATAGTATTTTTACATAAACTGTTCAACAAAACAAGTTTCCATGTGATTGTTTAGAATATATTCGAAGAAATTGTGTAACTAACATGATGAGAACCAAAAACCATACCTTAATTCGCCTGTGCATCGCTGCTAAGTGAAGAACTGTGTTGTGATCTTTATCTTTGGCAATAAATAACTGTTGGTCACCGCTTACATGAATTACTGTTTCTACTAAAAATGTCAAGGCCTCTAAACGGTTATATAGAAGGCACAAGTGCAAAACAGAGCCATCATCATCAAGCACCTCCCCAATGGAGTCAGGGTGTGCATTGATCAACTCTTTGATGACCCCCATGCGTCCTCTGATCACAGCCATGTGGAGAGGAAGCTTGTCATCTTGGTCATAAGCCAAGCAAATATCTGGATTTGCAAGCAAGAGTTCTTTCACAACCTCAGTGTGGCCTTCAGCTGAAGCCAAATGAAGAGGGCAACGTCCTTGTGAGTCCACTTCACTAGCCAAACTGGGTTTTCTCAGAAGAAGAACCCGACAGAATTCCAAATGTCCAAGCAGAGCTGCCAAGTGTAATGGGGTTTCACTGAAGGGGGAGAGTGAAACTTTGCTCAGAATAAGAGGGTCCTTGTGGATCAATGAGTTTAAGGTGCTTACACAGCCATTTAGTGATGCTTCATAAACTGCTCCAATTGCGTTATCCTCCAAATTGGGTCTTGCCTCCGCATCCATCTTCGAAAATTTAAACAAGCAACTGTTTCCTTTCCTTGCTGCTGAAGAAGAATTAAAAACAACCACTCTACGGTTGCAGCTTGGATTATCGATTGAGCGGGAAGCAGTGGTGCGAGGATAAAGAAGTTTGTTTCGTAATTTCTAATTCCAACGTTTATACCACGGCCGTTGGACAGAGTCAACCAAGTCAATACTGCGCGTCTCGCATCCTCCATTTTCCAAATAAAATGAAAATAATGGAGGGCTGCTACGTTATCAGGACCAAGAGAAGTCTACATACAAATTTGGTACTTTTCAACTGTTTCACATTCTTTTTCTTCTCAAGCATTACGCGTTTGGTGACACCACAATTAATTCTATATTTGTCTGTGTACAACCAGGTAATTCTCATTCAGTGGACCAATTCTATCTTCCTCTTCCTCTTCTTCATCCAAAAGACCAACAACTAAAAGTATGGCACCCCAAGCAACGGGCAAAGGATACCCCATTCCATATATGCTGCCCAGACTTGGGGTCACCAACCCTGCGCCCACATGTATGTTAGCCCCATGAGAGTGTTTGCCACTGACATAGCAAAGGTCAAGATCCACATCAGCACCTTATTCTTAAGGGGAAACCCACTAATGAGAAGCAGCACCACACAGAGAGAGGAGAAGAAAGAGATGGTGCTGAAGGTCGTGATGTAAGAAGTTTTTGTCCAAGAATAAGCTAAAACCAGAGTGTCTGCCTTAGATTTCCTGAGAAGTGCACTTGAACCCACTTGTTAATGTATTCTCCTGCCAAACCCCACCTGGTGGGCTTATTGTGGACTGAAAAGTCATGGTGGCAATCACAGTATCCACCACCATCAGTGTCCCTCTTGTCTTTTCTGTCCAATTACAATAGTATTGAAGGTAATTTGCCCAGTACTGCTCCAATCTTCTTCTTGTCCTAGATTGACGTGTTTCTGCTTCACTAGCCGTTGGTGCTGGTGGCAGTTGCTCTCTAGTATCCATATCCACATATTCTGAATTCTAAGTCCTATGAAATGTCTGAGACATTGCTCTAACACCTCCAAAGCTGTCATATCCATCTTGTTCAAAGCATTTGCTACTGTTCTTTTTTCAGGCAGCGAAAGTAAATATTTTACCTTTTGCAAATTTTAGAATATCAGTTACCATGGTTCCACAACAAATGACCCTACCAACTTTTTTCATGAAACATTTAAAAAAATAAAGAATTTGACCCAAATTTTTAATCAAAAGAAGACTTTAATTTGCGTTAGCCTCACTACTAAATGCAGAACAGTGTTGCCCTCTTGGCCTGTGTCTTTGGCAGCAAGGTACTGTTGGTCACCACTGACTGATTCCACAAGACATTTTAAAGCCTCCAAACGGTTATAATGAACGCATAAGTGCAGAATAGAGCCTTCGTCATCAATCATGTCTTAAATGGAATCTCGCTTGGCACTGATTAATTCCTTAATGGCTCCTATGCGTCCTCTCATAACAGCCAAGTGAAGAGGGCAACGTCTGCGTGTCCAATTCAGTCTCTAAATTGGGTTTTCTCTCACAAGAGGAGCCGGACAGAACTCCAAATGTCCAAGCAAAGCTGCTATGTGTAATGGGATTCCAGCGAAGGGTGACAATAAAACTCTGCTCAGAATGAGATAATTCATCGTTTTCCTCGTATTCGAGATTGAGCATGTAAGTGGTAATTAAGAGGTCAAGTGAACAGCCAGTTAGCCACTACTACGAATTTGTCTGAACAACTGTCGAAAACTAGTGAGTTGAACATACCATGAATTTTTTATGTAAAACAAGAACAGAAAGGCTCACATTTGCTGTACAGAGGGGTAAGAAAGAAAAGTGAATCTTTTGATTTGGTCATAAACTTACACAAGGTTAGGTTGGAAGTTTGGGGTGAAAAAGGATAAGGAAGACGAAAAAGAACGAAAAATCAAGGAAGGAACTCTCCTTTCTATTTTTCTAATGATTAATAAAAGAAAAAAAAATACCTACGGGATTGATTTAGTGGCAACCCCATCTTGAAATGGACAACTTCCTGTTACGCTAATTTGTTTTTTTTAAAAAAATTATAATCCAGATACCCTTCACTTCACCAAAATTGAAGATATATAGATTTGAAAAAGAAAAATATAACTCCCCTTCTATTATTTTCTCTAATCCAAGCATTTGTTATTAAAGTATTTTACCAGCCAGTTTTGCGTAACTGTGTATTCAAATCTTTGACACCAACAGGTGAGAACACTCAATTTACACTATGTTATGCTATTAGGCTTTTCATTTAATCTTCAAAAACCACATTTGATAGTACATATCGAGTGTTCACATCCAGTAAAAGATTGAATGCAAGATGAACTTATTTAATAAGTCCTATTGTCTCGAAAACACAAATTTTGAAGAGAGATATTTTCACACCTTTCGCACACATGATGTAAAACTATTGGATAAATAAGTCTTACAATTTAATTTATAAAATTTAATAAATTTAACTGAATTTTATTAAGTAAAATTATAGATGACACAAAAGTGAGAACAAAGGGATTGAAGCATTTTCAGGCCAACCAGGTAGTTTTTAATGGTAATAAAATTACTTCTCAAGTAACAACATCTGGAACTCCCCAGCGATCCATGGCAGTTGACATTGTGGACAAAACAAAAGCGTGAATAATAAATCTCAACGTAGATCAGAAGTGCTCGTGAAAAGAAAATGAGCAACTTATGGGGAAAATCAGTTTGCTACACACAAGACTATCATCTCCAAGCAATTGTATAAGGATGAAGCTTGACTTCAGGGTACAAACAAATTATATCCGTTCGCAGAACATTAATAATAAAACATAAACTTCTGGGAAAGGAGGTTACAGAAAAGACGATGTATCACATGTACAACCCTTCTGGCACCCCTTCTTTCTTCTTGAACATCACCTTATCCTTGGCCTTTTTGAAGTCAGCGTGTGTTACCTGAAGATCAAAATTCATACAATAGAGTACAGAACAGGGGAAAAAAACCACTTTCACTAATTACGGTAGAGAACACAAGGAAAAGTATATAAGAGAATGAACAAAGCATACAAGCAGAAGACTCTGAGTTTAGTAAATCAGAAGAATTACTTAATTTAATTGAAGAGTTTATATTTAATCATTGCGAGTGCAATACTCAACACACTATCAGTAAACAAGAAAATGTGACGTCATTATAGCAACCAAGGTACTTCACTTGCAGTAAAAGCGTTTTTAGCAGTTTTTAAAACAATATACTCAAGTTGATCAAGCAAAGATCGGATATATGAACAAAAGCAGATTTGGTGCTTCACCTGAACTATGGGAATAATTCCGTACAAGAACGCTGTTACTGAATGATATCTGTTCATTCACTCTTCAATTTAGATATAGATTAAGAAGGGGGTATTCTTTTCCACTTCCATTTTTTCTCACAATATTTCTCAACTTCCATTCTGATACAGCTTTAAAACTCCAAACAAGCAACGAATGGCCATAATTAAAGATATAAAAATAAAAACCCAACAGGAAAGCATTATCTTGCACAACAGTTCTACAAAGATAGAAGAGACTTCTAACCTTCATGCGACGTTCTCGTAATGCAAGCAGGCCAGCTTCAGTACATATTGCCTTTATATCAGCTCCAGAGAATTCATCCTTTGTCATAACAAATTCTTCTAAGTTGACATCATCGGCTAATGTCATCCTTGACGTGTGAATCTAAATTTCAAAAGTATAAGGTCTTTTAGCAATATGATGCAATACAATGTATAAAAGAGAACTAGTAAAAACAACATTTTGCTTTCGCAGAATCAGTCATGCCTACCTGGAAGATGCGTCTCCTTGTTTTGATATCAGGGAGAGGAAATTCTATCTTCCTATCTATTCGACCAGGCCGAAGCAAAGCTGGATCAAGACTTTCAATCCTGTTGGTTGCAAGAATAACTTTT